>BSBK01003391.1:270000-1660291 GCA_027943335.1 Chamaecyparis obtusa
TATTCTGAGGAAGGTTTAAGAGGAAAAATCAAGGAAGAAGATTAAGTGGAAAAATTTGATGGGTTGATTGGTTTTATTTGTCTATATACAAGATATGAGTTTCTTTATTAAAACATGCCAGAAGATAGAAGACTGCAAAGATTTTGCGTGAATACTTATTCATGCATGCCTAATTAGACTGGTTGAAGGAGAACCTATTAGGAATATTCCCAAGAGATAACTGAGAAGGGGGGGTGGGGGGTGACTCAGTTATCTATAAGTTTCAATTCTTTATCCAATTAAGTATACTTAAACATTAAGCATAAACACAATGAAAGAAAACTTGAACACAACACCAATATTTTGGCTACGGGGAAACCCAAATAGGTAAAAACCCCGGTGGAAATTGACATCCAATAATAAACTGTACTAGTGTATAATGATCCTTGTTAGAAGATCTTACAACCCTGTTAGGAGTTGATCTTTACAATGCAATAAGTATAATGGCCTAGTCAAAGGTCAGACCATGTTAGAATTATTTTATGATTGACCCTATTAGGGTGAGGATGCACTATCTGAGAGCTCACTACTCAAAGGGGTGAAGGCTACAACCTTCTGAATAATAGATACACACTATATCTGGATCTTGGTAAACTATGAGGTAGACCTGATGTCTTGATTAGTTCTAATGAATAGCACACTCTATCTTCTCTATCACATAGACCTCTTCTTGATGACACAATACTTTGCACTCTCTGCTCTTCTCTAATCTCTTATCTTCATGTCATGCTTCTAGCGATCATAAATGACTGACTATAAGTATCTTTCCTCTAAATTCTATAATCAAGTTATCCTATTAGAACCACCTTGAAATAATATTAGAGAGACAATAATACTCTCTAATAATATCTCTTTCAGCTCTACTATGCACGCAACATAAACTGGTACCCTGTCTAAATCAATAAGTGTAGACACACACTACACACTGTCGGCTCTACCAAATTAACTAATACTTTCTCCACAAGATGAATTACATCATGCACTCTTAACAAAAAATTCTTAACTTTTCTCCAATCACTAATCCAAGCACGCATATTGAAATGATAGGTGCAACTCCTATACCAATATAATCTTTGTCAGCTCTTCTGGATAAACATAGGAAACTGCAACTGGTGAATAGCGACTACATAAGTTCACTTCTATTGCACACCATAATTTATGTCCATGAATTTAACATCATTGATATGTCTCCATCACATATCTAAATGCACAAGGCTCCATGATAACTGTATGAACAATCATTCACAGAACACCGCGTGTAACTCTGTCAGGAACACTGCTGACACACGCTGCTATATAACTGTCTATACTAACAATTAACCTCTACATCCATGATATCATGATGATAACATGTCCATGCTACATATACTTAGATCTTACTACATAAGTCTTCCATGCATGCTACTTACCATATGTTGTCATCAATGGAAAACATATAGTCAGCACTAGCTTGCTAGCAATCTCCAACAATCTCCCCCTTTGGCATTCATGGCAACATGTGGAATGAAAAACACCACCAAATGAACAATTATTTTATAACATTCTCCATTTCCTCATCAAAACTATCCCAAGGATGAATCCTTCATCTACTACAATATTCCTCAATATTCTCCATTTCCTCAACTAAATAGCTCCCATGACTAAATACTACTCCCTCTTGCTGCTATATATTACTTCTCCTTAATTTTGTGTGTGCTCCCCCTTTAATATTGTTTTTCATGACTATATACTACTTCCCCTTTGACATTAATGGCAAGGGGTGCCAAAAAATTAAGCTCCAGTATTACTCCTGAAGTAGAGTAGTCAACCATCCATCAGTCATTACGGATAGATGCTCTTTCCACTTTCTTTAAGAAGAATCATGAAAGGGAATTACTCCCAGCTTCTCCCTGAGATACTCAAAGGTATCCTTTGGTAAAGGATTTGTGAATATATCTGCTATCTGATCCTTTGTACTCACATAGTCCAATTTGAATTCTTTCTCTTCCACTTTCTCTCTTAGGAAGTGATACTTAATCTCTATGTGCTTTGTCTTTGCATGCATCACATGATTCTTTGACATGTTGATAGTGCTAGTGTTATCAAAATGAATAACAATAGGATAATCAATCTGAATTCCAAAATCCTTTATCATCTTCTTGATCCAAACAATTTTAGAACAATTCAAGGCTATTTCAACATATTATGCTTCTTCTATTGACTAAGAAATACAATTATGCTTCTTGCTTGTTCAACTGACAAGTCTATCACTAAGAAATATTGCTCCTCTTGACGTACTCTTTCTATCATCCACACATCTTGCCCAATCTACATCTGTGTATACATGAAGCTCAACATTCTTTGAATTAGGATACCATAGACCATAATCTACAGTGCCTTGCAAATATCTGAATATTCTCATTACTTCCATGAGGTGACTTTGTTTAGGCTCTGTTGTAAATCTACCAACTATGCCAACTGCTTTAGAAATATCAGGTCTAGTTTGACTAAGATATATGAGTTTACCAATCATAGACTTGTACAGTGTTGTATCTACTACTGAAGAATCATCCTCTTTTGTAAGTTTTCATCTTGTTATCATAGGTGTACCCACTGGCTTGCAATCATCCATCTTGAACTTCTTCAATATCTCTTTCACATACTTGGACTGATTAATGAAAATAACTTTCTTTTTTTGCTACACATTTAATCCCAAAAGTATTTGATAGGTCCTATCATGCTCATCTCAAACTCCCTCTACATCTCCTTATCAAATTCTTCTCTAAGTTTTTCATTACCCCCAAAGATAATGTCATCAAAAAATATAGCTACAAGTAGTAAACCTTCAGATATCTCTCTTATGAATAGATTACAATCTGCTGCTCCTTTCTTGAATCCAATTTTTTGTTAGATATCCATCAAGTCTCTCATACCATGCTCTAAGGGCTTGCTTAAGTCCATAGAGGGATTTCTTCAATCTACATACCATATTAGGTTTGTCTGATAAGGTGAATCCTTCTAGCTGCTCAATGTATACTTCTTCCTTTAGCTCTACATTTAGGAATGCTGACTTAACATCCATCTGACAAACTTTGAAGTTTTTGAATGTTGCATAAGCTAGAAACAACTTATTGGCTTCTAATCTACTCATTGGTGCAAATGTGTTTGAATAATCAATACCTTCTCTTAGCACATATCCCTTAGATACTAACCTTTCTTTATCCCTTACTACTATACCATCTTCATTCATCTTGTTTTTGAATATCCACTTTGTTCCAATCACATTGTTATCACTAGGTCTTGGGACCAATTCCCAAGTATCATTCTTGATAATCTAATCTAGTTCTTCTTTCATAGCATCATGCCAATCTGAATCATTACATGCATCTTCAAAACTTAAAGGTTCAATATGAGATAGTAAACATACAGCCTCATTGCTTGCTAAACTCTTCGCTTTTGATCTTGTTGTGACTTTGCTACTCTGATCTCTAATTATGTCATCCTTAGAGTGATATCTAGATGTACACCTTGGAACTTTAGGTGATACTGTCTCATCTTCTTTCTAAGTTTCTTCTTTACTTGTTTCAAGGTCATTGAATAATACATCAATACTATCAAACATCTCTTCAACAACTGTCTCACTAGTGGAAGGATTGGGTTCTTCTTCAATCATAGGTACATAATCATGATATCTTTCTTGAACCATAAAATTTTCATCAATCTTAACATGAGCACTTTCAATGATCTTCTTCAATCTCAAATTAAAACATCTATAAGCTTTTCTTTTAGTAGAGAACCAAGGAAAATACCTTCATCACTTCTTGGATCAAACTTGCCTATTGCTTCATCCCTTTTTATGTAGCACTTGCTTCCAAAGAATCTGAAATATTTCAATGTGGGAAAATTACCAAACCATAGCTAATAAGGTGTCTCATTTGTGCCAGGCCTCAATTGTATTCTATTGATGGTATAGACTGTTGTATTGACTGCATCTCTCCAATAGGTATGTGCAACTTTTCCTTCAATCATGATGATGCATGCTGTATCAAGGATGATCCTATTCCTTCTCTTTGCAATCCCACTCTACTGAGGGGTTCTAGGTGCACTCAATTGTCTCTTTATGCCATGTTCTTTACAGTAATCATAGAATCTGTCAGAGGTGAATTCTCCTCCTCTATCCAATCTTAGACATTTTATCTTTAGTCCAGATTCATTTTGACCTTATCTTTGAATATTTTGAACTTCTTAAATGCTTCTGACTTATCTTTCAAGAATGAAACCCACATCATTATAGAATAATCATCAACAAACAAAATGAAATACCTTTCACCATAGTATGATCTTGTTTGAGTTGGTCCACATAGGTCTGTATGAATCAGATCCAACTTTTTCTCTACTGAATTATTCTTGTTTTTGAATGAATTCCTCACATGCTTTCCCATCACACATTCATTGCAAATAGTATCAACTAGATTTTCTATGCTAGGTAGATCTCTTACTGCCTTTACATTTCTTATCTTTACTATGTTATCAAAATTGCTATGACATAGTCTTTTTATGCCATAGCCAACTGTCATCTACTTTAGCAACAAAAAAAATTGCTTCTGAATTGAGCTAAAAAACATTACCTTTAGTCTTTGAACTTGATGCAATCATTACACCATCCTTTTTGTTAATGATGCACTTGTTGTCTTTGAACTCCAATCTATAACCTTTTTCAAGCAACTGTCCAACACTAAGAAGGTTATGCTGCAAATCATCTACATAGAGAACATCATTAGTGTTATTCTTTCCATCCAATGTGATAGCTCCTCTACCAATGATAGGTTTATGAGTGTTATCTCCAAATCTAACCATGCCACCTTTGTATTTTTCTAGATGAACAAATCTGTCTTTATCACCTGTCATGTGATGTCAACAACTGCTATCTATAATCCAATATATCCTGATGTCTGCTTGTGAAATTAATGCTAGCTCTTGTTCCTTTTTCTCATCTTCATGATCCATCTCATCATACATCTTTTCCATAATATAAATGAATCCAATTTCATCTTCAACTGAATCATCATCAGAAACTCCATCACCAGCATAGAAACATTCCTATGTATACTTAGGCTTGCAGTTATTCTTGAACTTCTTAACTCTTGTAGGACACTTAGATGCAAAGTGACCAATCTTGTTACATGAAAAACATTTAAATGGCAATTGACCTTCATATTTTCCTTTTCCTTTATTTTCTCTTTTAGCAATCATAGCAATGAAATCATCTAGTGCTTTCTCTTCATCATCATCATAAAAAATACTAGAAGTGTTTACATATTTCTTACCATGGATTGATGCTTTGAAGGCTGTCTCACTTTTAGGTTTTGTCTTCAATCTTGAATCTCAAAAGCTGAAATTTTTCTGATCAAGGTCTCTCTCTTCAATTTTTTTTAAAGTTTCATGGTCTCATCAAGGATGTTGATCTTGTTTTCATACTCTTCTATAAGAGTAGTGATCAATTTATCCATAATGTCTTCCTCCGAGATTCCAGCAACTACTTCATTAATCCTTTGTTTGTAGGCTCCGATGTCCTCATTACGTAGCATCTCTAATGCATTGTATCTTTTCTTCCATGTCTTTCTACATGCATTCTTTTCTTGTGTATCTCCTTCAAACATGTCTTCTAGGTGCTTTTGTATCTTGTAAGCTGTGTCTATTTTTCTTTATTTCTGAAAACTCACTATTAGATAAGGTGCTGATAAGGGATTCATTGGCTATTGCATTCTGATGGAACAAATCTTTTTTCTTTCTAGTAGCATCATCATTTATAAGATCTTCTAGATAGGGGATCATAACTTCTTTGATACCCACTTCAAAAACTTCAAAAGCAATGCAGTACAAATGTGTCACCATTTTGTTCTTCTAATCAAGATAGTTCTCTCCATCAAACTTAGGACTATCTTTTCTAAAGAATGCCATCTGATCAAACTCAAGCTGTTAAAATTTCTCTTTGAGGCACTTGGCTCTGATACCAATCGTTAGGAATAGTCCCAAGAGATAACTAAGAGAGGGGGGGGGGGGTGAATCAATTATCTATAAGTTTTAATTATTTATCTAATTAAGTATACTTAAACATTAAGCATAAAAAAAATGAAAGAACACTTGAACACAACACTAATATTTTGGTTACGGGGAAACCCAAATAGGTAAAAACCTTGGTGGGAATTGACACCCACTAATAAACTGTACTAGTGTATAATGATCCTCTTTAGAAGATCTTACAACCCTATTAGGAGTTGATCTTTACAATGCAATAAGTACAGTGACCTGGTCAACGATCAGACCCTATTAGAAGTCTTTTATGATTGACCCTGTTAGGGGTGAGGATGTGCTATCTAAGAGCTCACTACTCAAAGGCGTGAAGGCTGCAACCTTCTGAATAATAGATACATACTATATCTGGATCTTGGTGAACTGTGAGGTAGACCTACTATCTTGATCAGTTCCAATGAATAGAACACTCTATCTTCTCTATCACATAGACCTCTTCTTGATGACACAATACTTCACACTCTCTAGTTTGCTCTAATCTCTTATCTTCATGCCATGCTTCTAGCGGTCACAAATGACCAGCTATAAGTGTCTTTCCTCTAATAGATATAATCAATTCCACCTGTTAGAACCACTTTGAAATCATATTAGAGAAACAATAACACTCTCCAATAATATCTTTGTTGGCTCTACTAAGCATGCAACAAAATTTGGGACCTATCCAAATCAATAAGTGTAGACACACGCTACACACTATGGGCTCTACCAAATTAACTGATACTTTCTCCACAAGTTGAATTACCTCATGCACTTTTAACAAAACATTCTTAAATTTTCTCCAATATCTAATCCAAGTACACATACCAAAATGATAGGCACAACTCCTGTACACATATAATCTCTGTTGACTCTTCTGGATAAACATAGGAAACTACAATTGGTGAATAGTGATTGCATAACTTCACTTCTACTGCACACCAGAATCTACATCCATGAATGTAACATCACTGATATGTCTCCATCACATATCCAAATGTGTAAGGCTCCATGGTAACTGTATGAATAATCATTCATAGAAGACTACCTGTAACTCTGTCAGGAACTCTGCTAACACAAGTTGCTATATAACTATTTGTACTAACAATTAACCTCTGCCTCCATGATATCATGCTCATAACATGTCCATGCTACATATACTCAAAGCTTACTGCATAAGTCTTCCATGCATGCTACTTACCATATGTTGTCATCAATGACAAATATACAATTTACACTAGCTTGCTGGAAAATATCCAACAGAACTAAACTGCAGAAGATTACCGAGCATCAGAGAACTATTATCGAGTGAAAGTAAGTTGAGGAAGTGAGTTGAATTATTGGTAAGAGGATTTTTACGGGCTTAGAATAGTTCTAAACATCTACAATTGAGTTTTATAGGAATCAGATCATTACTATTTTAGTTTAACCATTGATTTAGAAAATCTCCTAACCAAGTGCACTTAACCGTCTTATGTTATGCCCTATGTCATTCAATGAATGTACATTGTTATCTTATTGACCCCATAGTGAATGTTGGTCAAAAGTTACCTATTAGTCTTAAATCCTCTAACAAGGTCACACCTAATAGTGTGTATTATAACCTTTAATAGGGTTGGCTCTTCACCGAGCTCACTTTAGAAGAGTGAAATTATTTTGGGTTACTGGTCCCAGGTGTTTTTTCCCTTTACAAGGTTTCTACATTAAATCATTGTGTTATGTTTTATCTATGATGATTGTTTTATTATCATATTTATATACTGCATATTTGATTTGGTCGGTAATTTTAGTGAGTTAATTAACTGGTAATTAGTAAAGGAACAAATAGTATAATAATTTATGTTACTGAGCTACAGAATTTGTTGAAATTATTTTATGAGTTACATCTTTGTACTTGGCTATAGGATAACTGATCTAACTGATTCACCCCCCCTCTTAGTTATTCTAACAATTGGTATCAGAGCTCATTAGTTGTTTTAATAGAAGTTTTAAGGACTTAAGAAGAAAGATTACAAGATGTATAAGAGGGAAGTGCCAAAGCTACACAAAGACAACTTTACTACATGGAAAAGTCAGATGAGACTTCACATATCTAGAATTGGAGAATCTTCTATACCTTTATTGGACAATGGCTACTTACAACCACTGACTGGACCTTTGACTCTTGATCAGTTAAGAGACAGACATGAACATAACATTACTATGATAGAGATAACTATTGCTCTTACTGATGCTGAATTTGAGGATGCCAAGGCTTGCACTACTTCAAAGGAAATGTGGGATAAACTTGCTCTAGTGCATGGTGGTGATGCAAATGTGATGAGAACCAGAGCTGAAAGCTTGAGAGGTAGATTTGATGATATGAAAATGAAGGAAGGAGAAAACATAGTACAATACTCAAACTGAATTAAAGAGCTAATCAATGCTATTCGTGGAGCTAGTGGTATCATTGACGAGGATACTATGGTAAGTATAAGTTTGAGAACACTTTTTCTAGTCTATGCAATCAGAATATCTGCTATTCATGAAATAAGGTTTGTGTTATAGTAATAAAGTTTTTACTAATTAATTGAATCATATTGATTTAATTATTCAGTGACTTATTACCTCTTTTGACTTAAGCTAAACTTTAGGCATATAATAATTAATTACTTTATTAATAATTATTATGCAACCTAGGGTTTTACCTTTTTAGGGCTTTTGATCCCCTTTTATAAGGATTGATCTCATAACACTTTGTAACCTTTTTTGACATTTCATTATTGATTTGCAACTTTTGTTTTTGCACATCAAGGATTTCTCTTCTCTCATGGATCCATAAATTCAGGTCTCCATACCTGTTAGTTTCTCTCTCTTTCTATGACAGGTGTTTTCTTGCAGGTGTTCTTGGGAGCTGTGGGTTATTTTTTCATCAACATCAATATGGTATCAGAGCTTCAGATCTACTTGCCCCTATCCTTTGTTAGCACTTAAACTTGTAGATGATTAAAAATGATTCAAAAAATCCTGAAATCAAAACTCATGTACTCCCAACAGATGCATCTAGCACAATTCAAATGCTAAGGTATTAAGGTTTAAAACCTTCTTCACTTCGAGTATGAAACTTAGGCGGGTTTACCTTTCTTAAAAGCTTCTAAAAAGCATTACAATAGTGATATATGTGCTTGACATAGATGATACAATTTAGAAGCATACAATAAATGTAAATTGAACAGATTATTTGGTTTTTTGATGGTGAATACATGCAAATCAAGCCATAATCAGTGCCTTATTCATTGGGCATCAGAGTTAAACCCCACATCCACAGAATCCTATCAAAAAAAATATACTAAAACTTAAATGAAATCCCTGACACTCTATTCTCCCAATTGCTAACCCTGCTATCAAAATTCATACATGGATAATTAATTCCTAGAGACCTCCCCTAAGATTTATTTCTTTCCTTGAAAGAAAACTCAAGCTCAACCCCTATATCTACCTTGTAAACAATGCATGAAAGAGCCTTACAATTTAATACATAAGAGAACTTAAACATTCATACATAAAGACAACCAAAAATAGAAAAGATGTTCCAATATTTTGTATTAATATATCAACTGTATCAGTACACTTTAACAGAGACTTGTAAGAAATAAGTGTTAGAGTAATAAAGTGTTTACTAATTAATTGAAGCATATTGATTTAATTATTCAGTCACTTATTACCTCTTTCTACCTAAGATAAACTTTAGACATATAATAATTAATTATCTTTATTAATTATTATTATGCAACCTAAGGTTTTACCTTTTTAGGTTTTTTGATCTCCTTTTATAAGGATTGATCTCATAACACTTTATAAACTTTTCTGACATTTCATTATTGATTGCAGCTTTTATTTTTGCACATCAAGGATTTATCCTCTCTCGTGGATCAATCCATTCAGGCCTCCATAGCTATTTGCTTCTCTCTCTTTCTGTGCCAGGTGTTTGTGTGTAGGTGTTCTTGGGAACTATGGGTTGTTTTTCATCAACTCCA
Organism: Chamaecyparis obtusa; assembly: GCA_027943335.1. Taxonomy (NCBI): domain Eukaryota; kingdom Viridiplantae; phylum Streptophyta; class Pinopsida; order Cupressales; family Cupressaceae; genus Chamaecyparis; species Chamaecyparis obtusa. The sequence continues at coordinate 280,104 of BSBK01003391.1, forward strand.
ACATGGTATTAGAGCCTAACCTACTATAGCTTGTTTGTGTTTGAAAGATTTAGATTAGGGATTTTTTGGTTATTTTTTATTGAAATTAGGGGGTCCCTAAATTTTGGTGCACTTTGAGCTCAAACGGACTTCATCGTTGAGCTCCCAGCACCCAAAAACCCCTCTTTCGATATAAGGCACACCCAATTTGGACAACTGTGCATTTTGGGGCATTTTTTGGGTACCAAATGCTTGGCACACTTCTCGAGGCATAATTTGTATGGATTGACACATTTTCTAAGACAAAATTTGTATAGATTGACATGCAAAATGAGGAAATTTTTTTTCTATTTAGCACGTAAATTGAAACCAAAAAAATTGGCATGCAAATCAAGGCAAAAATCTGAAAGGCCTAGCATAGATCTTGAGGCTCGCATGCGATTTTAAATTTTATTTTTTTTCCATTTTGGTCGGCGACGTCCATTTGGCCATCAAATTTAAGCTAGCAAATGGAGTTTCAGCCCTTGGTCATATGGCGACCAGGGGCCCAGAATTTTAGCCCGAGGGGACTTGTATGCTGTGATGGCCATTTGGTCATCAATTTTAAGCTCGTGAAGTATTGACATCAGCACATCTAGACACCATTTTGGGCCCTCCATAGCACTCGGTGGTTTTTTGCTCATAACTTGAGCATATGGTGTCAAAATTGGGCACACAAGATATCATCGGAAAGTTGATTCCGAGCTCTATCCAAATCTGGAGGTTTGAATTTTTGTTTTTGCTTTTTTGATGGCATTTTTTTACTGTCAAAGCTAGATGTTTAGTTTTGCACTTCAGAAGCTCTATATTGCGCATCTGGACTCCATTTCGGGAAAGTGAGATATCATTGGAAAGCTTGTTCTAAGAACTTTCTAGTGATGTAAGTCATTTTCTTAGAGTATGTTGCAGGTATATTTTATTCATGTTTTTGCATTTTTTCACTCTAGTGGATATCTTGGATGTTACAGGTCCTAGAATATCTTCCCTTTAGTGGATGACTCTTCTTAGGCTATTTTTTTGTTTTAGTAGCCTTCTCTCTTATTTGAGAAGTGTATACTTCACTTTTGTAGCAATCTTTTATGCACATGCACTAAGATAAAGTGACATTTTCTTGCATGCTTGGAATCTTGAACATGTTTGTGCTATTTGCACTCACACTCTATTATAAAGTGCCATTGGGGGGGTTTGATGTTTTCCTTTGTTTTCCATCTACCTTTATCAAGTGAGTGTTCCTTCCATGACATTAGCCTCAGGGTATCTTTATTTGTGCTTGTGCTTTCTATGCACCTTTGATGTTCTTGGTTCTTCACGATGTAGTTCTTATTGGCACTCTTTTCAGTGTACCTATCACCTCTCTCTTGTCAACATTATGGGGTGGGTTCTATTGATTGTTCTTATTCTTCCTTGGTTCAATAGTGTGAGCTATGTATTTAGTATTTGTTCCTATGTACTAGGTGGATGCAGTGGCTGGGTACCTATGCATTTCAGTGAGATGGATCATTTACAATATAGACACTCTTTCTTTCCTATTTTTAGAGGCACTCTTCTATCTTTGATTGATCAGCTCTTCAGGCTTTGGTGTTTTATACCATCTATATCTTCAAGTTTAGGTGTTTTCCTTTTTTTGCCTCCTGATTCGAGTAGTGTTATTTGAGGGTACTCATACAAATTATAGTCTTCTCTACCTGGTCATATTTTAGTGGAGGATCTTCAAATCAACAGTTACTTCTTGATAGAGTTTGCATCTTCTTGCTTCAGTGATGTTCTACATGTTCATTCTTGTTCCTATTTTTTGGAACATTCCTAGTTTTGGAGGCTTCTTCAATCCTTTAGACTAGTCTTTGTCTCTTTTTGGAGTAGAGTTTTTCCCATGTGGTTTTCTCTATTTCTCCGCTTTGTAGAGACTCTCTTTTGTACTTGGGTACCTGATCAAGCCTTTTTTTCCGGGACCCATTTGCTTTCAGTAGTTCTTTCTAGGTTTTTAGCTTCTCCCAAAGTTTATCTTAAGGGGGGGTGTCAGAGTAATAAAGTGTTTACTAATTAATTGAATCATATTGATTTAATTATTTAGTCACTTATTACCTCTTTCTACTTAAGCTAAACTTTAGGCATATAATAATTAATTATCTTTATTAATTATTATTATGCAACCTAGGGTTTTACCTTTTTAGGTTTTTTGATCTCCTTTTATAAAGATTGATCTCATAACACTTTGTAAATTTTTTTGACATTTTATTATTGATTGCAACTTTTGTTTTTGCACATCAAGGATTTCTCCTCTCCCATGGATCAATTTGTTCAGGCCTCCATAGCTATTTTCTTCTCTCTCTTTTTGTGATAGGTGTTTGCTTCCAGGTGTTCTTGGGAGATGTGGGTTGTTTTTCATCAACTCCAACAATAAGATCCTATATTCAGAACTTTCTTTACAAAGTATATCATCCATCCTTAAAAAAGAAGTAAAACTATTATTTATATCACTGGCTATCTTGGAATCCTCAAAGAAAGGATGCAACAAGCTTCAGATAGCCAGGAAAGAGACTTGCACTACAGACAACAAGTAAAAAACAATGATAAAAAAGAGACTAGAGAAACATAACAACTTCTAAACAAATGGAGTCTTCATAGATGGCACCTTCATTTGAGGATATTTCAGGGTAGTTTCTTGAGTTTGTTTCATAAATGATGACCACCAATACAAGCTAACTTACATCATTCTTTGTTTGACACATGCTCTCCCTAGAATTCTAGATTAGGTGCCAGGTGTACCTTACTCTTCTTCTTCTACCTCTAGCTCCAAGACAACTGGCTTCTTTTTCTTTTTCTTTGTGCTTTTGTCCCAAGCTGCCACATCATCATCTGAAGGCCAACTATAACCTTGCAAGTCCTGCAATGCTTTCAACTGCAATTCCCACCTGGAATCAGTGATGCTTTTAATATCTGTAATAAACTTTGCGCAATCATTTTCAACTTTTATCAAGTTGTCTATTATGTTGCTACATCCTTGTAAGTCGAAAGAACTATCACTACTAAGGAAAGCCTCCTACTTAATTACTATCAGGCCCATGCTTGACTTCCACTCATCCACACTTATAATACTTCCATCATCATTATACATAGAGGGAAGATACTTATTATAATTTTTATCAAACATAGCCATCCTGGCCTTTACCTGATTTGATTTTCCTTTAAAGAACTTTGAAATAGAACTAACCAACCCTAGTTTTTCATACACTTCTATAACTACCTCAGGGATATTAGGCTTATGTGGCTACAAGGCATCAAGATTTTCAAACAACATAATTCTCCTGGACCAGATACTATAAAGTGGCTCTAAAGTAGCCAATGATTCATTCACCTTTTCATTTTCCTTATGTAATAGGAAAATAGACTGATGGACTAAGTCCATTTTATCTTTTATTCTATCTTGTCTATGTTGCACAACATCTGAGATGGTCTTCAAGGCTTCCTCAAGCTTTACCTTTTCCAAATCTTCAACTAGTTTGTAATGAATTTCTACCTCTAGTTGGGAAGGGGCCTCAATTTGCAAAGGAGGAGGAGGAATTGCCTTTGAAGCTTCTTCAAGCTTGGCCTTCAAATATTCTAATTCATCCTCCATTTTCTTGATCATCATATATTTTAAATCCCTATCCTTGGCAACTTTCATGGAGTTCTCAAATAGCTTGGCATATATGTCAGACAACTTATCTATCTTGGCTTCATTAAGGTGGGAAAAGTGTGTCACTGCCTTGGACACCTCAAGATCAGTTATGTTCTGGATAGTCCAAACAATCTTATCTCCCTCCATCTTATCTCCAATGCTTACTAGAGATGGCTTTTGGGTTCTAGGAGAAAGAGATCAAAATGCAACAGCCCGAGACTTAGGGTCATAGCCACTTCCTCTTAGCATGTCTCCTATATGAACCTCATAAGATAGGCTACCCTCTGGCTATTTTCTTATTTGGTCAATGATGAAAGCTAAGGTGAGTTCCCATCTAGGAGTTAGAAGCATTCCACTTGATTTTACCATTTCTCTAGCCTCATCAACAGTGATTTTGTCAAAATAATAACAAAATATAGAGACAAATACGAACTTGTTTAATCTATTAGCTTAGGAATATGAAAAATTACCATGAATTAGTGCAAGAACTAGGAGCATTCACCAAAACCAAGAAACAAGGAGACAAGATTTTTAAGGGGGGAAAGCATAAAAAAAACCCCATGCTATTAATGAAAGTGGCAACAAAATGCCTAAGAATGAGAGAGAGATAGAGAGATAGAGAGAGAGAGAGAGAGAGAGAGAGAGAGAGAGAGAGAGAGAGAGCAAAGCTCATACAATGATAATCAAGAAGAAGAAGTATCTAATGAGATGAGAGAAAGAGAGCCATCTCTTAATAGAGATGAGAGAAAGGAGTTATAGTGTAACTCGCATTTCTGTGTATGCCACATTTCACTAGTGTGTGAGACAAGTGTAGGATTCCTCATAAGGAGGAATGTCTATTTTCCTTAAAGAAGGAAATTAAAAATATTACATGTCCTCCCACTTGGACTAGAGGACGTAATACATTAGGATACCTTGGTTTATCCTATAAATACAAATATACCAAGGAAAGATTAACTTCTAACACCCCCCTTTAATCTTTACTTGGGGTAATTACATCAAGGGGTATCAAACCCAAATTGCTACAATGAAATTAAAATTTCTCTCTAGAAAGAGGTTTTGTCAAAATATCTGCAACTTGATCTTCACCTTTGCAATGGATGAGGGAAACTTTCTTTTCTACAATGTGTTCTCTAATGAAGTGGTGGTGGAGAGAAATGTGCTTTGATTTTTCATGGTAAACTAGATTCTTTGCCAAGGCTATTGCACTTTGATTGTCACAATACAATGGTGTAGGTTCTTGTTGAGGTAGACCCCAATCTTCAAGTATTCTTCTAAGCCATAGAGCTTCTTTAGAGGAATGAGCACAACTTTTATAGTCAGCTTCAGTAGAACATAGAGACACATATTGTTCTTTTTTACTTTTCCAAGATATAGAACCTGAACCAAGAGAAAAACAATACCCAAAAGTAGATTTCCCATCATTGGGGTCTCCACCTAGATCTGAATCAGTAAAACCTTTTAAAGTAAAATCAGAATTTGCAGCATAAAATAATCCTAAGTTAATAGTACCTTTAATGTAATGTAATATTCTTTTAGCAATTTTGAAATGAATTTGTTGAGGTTTGAACATAAATCTTGAAACTAAACCAACACTAAAAGATAAATCAGGTCTAGTGAGGGTTAGATAAATTAAGCTACCTACTAGTTCTCTATAAGGAGTAGCATCTATGAAAGGAGATTCCATATCTATCATTAACTTAGTTCCTAAATCACATGGAATTGAAACAGGATTAGCATCATTCATATGAAATCTATCTAGGAGATCTTTAGCATATTTACTTTGAGAGATAAAAATACTCTTAGGGGTTTGCCAAATTTGCATTCCTAAGAAATAATGTAAGAAACCTAAATTTGTCATTTGAAATTTTTGATTGAGTTGAAACTTAATATCAGAAATTAACTGGTTAGAACTGGAAGTAAGAATCAAATCATCAACATACAAAATGATAATAATAATGTCATCTTCACTATGCTTGATATACAAGTTAGGATCATTTTGACTTCTTTTATAACCTTGAGAAATAAAGAAAGCATTAATTTTGGAATACCACTCTCTAGGAGATTGTTTTAAACCATAAATAGACTTCTTTAGTTTGCATACTAAATGTTCATTACCTTGTTGAATAAAACTAGGAGGTTGAGACATGTAAATTTCTTCATGCAAATCACTATTTAAGAAAACACTTTTAACATCCATTTGGTGAATAGGCCAATTCATTTTAGTAGCTAAAGCAAGAACAACTTTAATGGTAGGCATTTTAGCAACAGGAGCAAAAGTTTCATTATAGTCTATTCCTTTAATCTGAGAAAAACCACGTGCAACTAATCTAGCCTTAAATTTACTAATTTCATTGTTGGAATTCAACTTAGTTTTATATAACCATTTGCAGGAAACTAGATTTTTACCATGAGGTAGAGGAACAAGATCCCAAGTATTATTAGAAATTAAACTATCATATTCTTCTTGCATAGCAGTTTTCCAGTGAGGTTGATTTTTAGCTTGAGTAAAGGTTTGAGGATCTTTAGAATTAGAGAGAGAAGTCATAAGAGCATAATTACAATAGTTTATCCTTCTAGGTTTAAGTCCACCCATTCTAACAATGTAATCATCACCCTCATTAAGTAAATCTTTAAACCATTTAGGATTTCTCCTAGAATTAATAGAAATATTACTAGGAGGAGTAAACAGATTATTACCATCATCATCATCATCACTGCTACTACTAGAAGGAACAAAATCATTAGAAGGAGTATCATTACTATCTATTTGCTCATCATTATCCTATTTATTAGTATTATCCTTAATGTTAGGAGCAGAAACAGAAGAAACATAAACTTTAGGAGCAAAAATTTGAGGAGTAGGGTCGAGAGACAGAGGTTGGTCCTCCACAAGAACTATGTTGTTGTGACTAAAATTAGAATCTGAAATTTGAGAATAGTCATGGACACCATTTTCAGCAATGCAAACATCTCTAGCTATGTGAAATTTATTAGTAAGAGGATCATAAACTCTATAACCTTTAGTGTTCTCAGAATAGCCAACAAAAATATGAGGTGAGGATTTAGGATCTAACTTTTTCCTTTTCTATTTAGGTGTGTGAACATAAGTAGTTGAGCCAAAAATTTGTAAATGAGACAAATTGGGTTTTCTACCTGACCAAACTTCTTCAGGAGTTTTATTTGGAAGGGCCTTAGTAGGAGTTATATTTAGAATATAGGTGGCACATGCCATAGTTTCAGCCCAAAATTTATAATCCATATTTCTAGCATGTAAAAAACATCCACCCATTGCAACTATTGTTCTATGCTTCCATTCTGCCACACCATTCTGTTTTGGTGTATAAGGAATGGTAAGCTCATGTTTGATACCAAAGGATCTTAAATAAGAATGGAAAGCATGATTAACATATTCAGTACCATTATCAGTCCTAAGAATCTTAATTTTACAACCACTTTGTCTTTCTACAAAAACATGAAATTTAGCAAAAGTATCAAGGACTTGATGTTTACTATGAAGGAAATAAATCCAAGTTCTACGAGAATAATCATCAACAAAAGTTAAAGCATATTTAGAACTTGAAATAGAAGTATTTTCCATAGGACCTAAAAGATCACTATGAATCAAAACTAACTTATTATTAGCTCTCCAAGATGACTTATGGGGAAAATATTCTCCATGTATTTTACCACTCATACATCCATTGAAATCAAACTTAGAAGTAGTAAGCTTAGGTAGTCCATCTACCATATTTTCTTTTTGCATTAATGAGATATAATCAAAATTTAAATGTCCTAGCCTTTCATGCCAAATGTGAAAATCAATAGTAGTGAGTAATGAATATCTAGGAGAAACAAATTTATAAAATTTAAAGAGATTGTCATTATCTAATTTAGCATCAACAACTATCTGATCAGTGTTAGGATCAATGATATGACAATTCTTTTTTATGAGACTCAACCTTATAATCTTGACATAATTGACAAACAGAAATAAGGTTAGCTTTCAAATCAGGAACATAAAGCACATCATGTAATTTACCATTTGGAACAGAAACATTACCAATTCCTTCAAATTGACAACAATAATTATCAGCTAAGGAAACAAGAATATTCAGAGAATCAGGTTGCAAAGAGTCAAAAACTTCCTTATGGGATGTAACATGTTGAGATGCACCACTATCAATAATCCATTCAAGTGGTTTAGAAGCATTAAAACTAATAGTAAAAGTAGAACGAGAAATTGATTTCCATTAGCTTTTCCATTTGAGTAATTTTGAGAATTACATTGATCATCTTTCTGTTTCTTAAAATAGTTATGAACTAAGTGACCATCTTTACTACAATAGGTGCAATGAGGCCTATTTGACTGATTATTACTATGATAGTTATTGGAAGGCCTAGAATTGTAATGATCATTAAACTGTTGGCCTGAGTTATTATTTGAATTATGAGAATAGTTAGATCTTTGATAATTTTGATTAGTGTTAGAAAATCTATTGTTATTTTGAGTAGTGTTAGAAGATTTATTGTTAGAGACATATGCATGTTCATGAGTTTTAAGTATGTCAAATTGAATTAATTTAGCTTCCTCTTGATGCAACATATTTTGAAAAATAACATAAGTTAATTGAGATGCTAACAAAGGTATAGCTAATTGAGAATAAATGTTAGTAATGAACTATTGGAACTATCTAGGAAAACATTTACGAATAATAATATGAATTATTCTTAAATATGAAAGAGAAACTTGTAAACGAGTTAGTAAAACTTTGATGGAATCAAACTTAAGCAAGAAGTCATCAACAGAGTTGAAATCAATATACCCGAGGTCTTCAAGTTGGTCTTGAAGCTAGATTTTTTGAGTTTCATTTTCACTGTCATAGGTATTTTTTAGGATGTCCCAAGCCTGATGGGCTTCTGTACAAGTTGAAATGAGGACATACAATTTGGGACTTAGGGAAATTCTGATTAAGCCAAGTGCTTCCTCATTTTGTGTCTGCTAGTAGTTTGGTCAGCTTGAGGAGCAGAGGCTGCTAGTTTTGAACTGGCATCAGTGGCAATATCTAAAATGTGTCTAAATCTAAATATGAAAGTCATGTGTGTTTTCCATGCATGGTAGTTGGTACTAGTTAATTTAATTTCTGGCATCAGGGTAGTCATGATGAAATACGAGATTCTAAACTAGAAAAAAAGAGAAGCCTAAACAAAAATCTGAAAAGAACTTAACTCAAACTGAATATACTTGCATACAATGGCAGAAAGCTACAAAAGCTTATGCCAATGAGGCTTGCAAGGAAACAAAGAAACCACTAAAGGAAAAAAGAAACTAAAAGCTAATAGATCTTCATTAATCTATTATGAATTAACAGATAATAATGAGAATTGCTTGCATGCAAGGAGAACTAAGAAAAAGGAAACCTACTAAGAGAAGTTGAATAAAATAAAGCGCCAAGGAAAAGATTAACCAGATTACAAATACACCCTAAAACTTTACAATAGAATTATCTATGAACAACCTAAGAAATTAAAAATGATATGACTTGCAAGAAAGGTTAGAAAACTGATATTAACTGGATAAATGAACTGCTAGATAAGAATCTAGAATAAAAAGATGAATAGAAACTAAAAAAATTTATCACTTGAATCTAACTACTACAAGGTTTGTTATAAAGAAATATAATATTAAGCTATATATAAAAAAAAAAATCAAATTATTAATGATGCAATATAATAATGAGTGCATGCATGAAGAAAATAGATAACAACAATGCATCCCTCTTAAGAAAATAGAATGACAATGGGAGGCAATGATTGGTATTAGAGATCCCAATCTTAATTGATCTCCACAACAGAAATAGACCTAGCTAAATTTTCAAAGTTCAGTCCTCAACAATCCGCACCAAAAACAATGTTAGATCAATAGCTCAAATCAGAGTGGAAACAGATTATGGAGACCAATCTCAGAGAGCACAGTTAAAGAGCTCGCCGATGACTTTAGATAATAGAAGCTGCAAAGGGAAAAAAAGGAAACACGCATCCAATGAACCAATCAAAAGCTCCAAAGTTTAATCACACAGAACACTGCGATAAGGAAAGGAAAGTGATATCAAGCATGAAATACCATCATGCATGAAAATATAATAACAAAGGGGTACAGAGTCAAACATGCAATGAATTAATAGATCCCAAACATGATGAGCCAATACTATGCCAAGCACATTGACAAAAAACAAGGTTAAGAGCTCTTGCACAACAAAAATATAATGAAGCTGAAAGCAAAATTACATGCAATGTCACCGTAAAACATGCAATAACCAAGATATGATCTCTTACACAACAAGGGTGAGGTGGAAGAGGATCACAAATGGTGGTCAAAGTGGCAGCGGTGACCCCCATGAAACTCTACCACACTACTTAAGCAACAACGAGTGAAACAAAGCCCTAATTGATGCAACAAACCAACAACACAGACAAACGACAACCCCTCAAACACTTCACAAAAAAAGCTAGCTCACAATGTTGAAAGAGGCCAGAAATAGAATGCCTTGGACAAAAAAAAACACATGCAAAAGCACCTGAAAAACTCGATAAAAAATGAATCTCGGACTGACACAAGGCAAAAACACAAATTAGGGGAGTGATAGCCAAAACTCCACACATAGGATTAGTTGACAAGATCAAGCTCGTGATTGGTACGAGTTAATAGTTGGGTTCGCGGTGGGTAGGGAGCAGAGGGAGATCGCATCCGAATGTGAAAGAAAACTAACTACACCTGGTGTGAGTGATCTGGAGTGGCTCAAGGAGGTGAACAAGAAAAGAAGCGGGGATCTCTAGCAATATGGATACAAAGAGGTAAACTTATTAAAGGTGGACCAACATAAAACAACTCACAGAAAACAAAGCTAAAAGAAAACTTTCACAGATTGTCTAAAAAGTGTTAGAATGAGCAGTTAATAAGATACGATATCCAAAGTAGAAACAAATACATGCAGAAAAGGTCAATCTCAGGCAAGCCAAACACTTCTTCCTTTGAAAGCTCAAAAATCACACACTAGAGACTAAAGAAGGCTTTAATGGCAGAGTGGGTGATGGATGAGCAAAGGTGAGCTACCCATGAATATAAGAAGTGTTAATAAGAAACAAACCCTTTATACTAAGAAACTTGTGTAGATCAATATAATATTGCAGAGAACCAATTGAAATAACAAATACAGTGCATGCAGTAAAAAATACAGTGCATGCAGAGATATAAAGAACAATGCAAAGCATGAAAGTAACAGATGAAATGTAACAATAAAGAACCTTTAGGCAAGGATTAGAAACAACGTAGGTAGAGGAGATAAATAAAATATGCAAGATAAATAACAACAGTGAACACAACGAATATAAAGAACAAAGAAAATCACATTCAAAGACTTAACAATGCAATGATTTTTAACAAAACGATTTTGACATGCATGCAAAAAGCAATGATCAAAGGAACCGTTATGCTAAAAAAAAAATGAAGGCAGAGAATAAAAAGAAAAAAATGGTTCGTGCAGAGATAAGAATCTGTATATAATGAGATTTGAAAAGAACTAGGAAGATAAAATTAACAAGCGCATGAACCTAATAATAGAAACAAAGATAGAAAAGATTAAAAAAAATCTATATAGGTATGAATTGAAATTAGAAACAAGGATAAAGGAAAGAACTATTAAATGTTTTAAATCTTTAAAATATTAAAGTTAATATTAATTTTGAAACCCTTTTAAGATAATGATATAGTTATAATGTTATAGTAGATTGAAGAAATTTTGATAAATATAATATTTATCAAACTTGCACAAAACTCAAATAAGGTTAAAATAATAATAACAAAATATTGAGATTTTAAAAAACAAAGAATTTGTAAGTACGTTATTAATAAAGTAACCAACTAGATAAACCGGGTTTGGCAGTAAACCAGCCAAACCCCAAAAAAATTTCAATTTTTTTTTACTTAAATAGATTAGAAAAAATATACTAGTAAAAGCTCTCTCAAGAGTCTCTGATATTGGAGTGCTCCAAGATATGGTAGCTCCTTCACCTGTACACTCAAAACAAGATTAAACCAACCTACTCTGATACCATGTTAAATTATAACAAAATATAGAGACAAATAGGAACTTGTTTAATCTATGAGCTTAGGAATAGGAAAAATTACCATGAATTAGTGCAAGAACTAGGAGCATTCACCAAAACCAAGCAACAAGGAGACAAGATTTTTAAGGGGGAAAAGCATAAAAAAAACCCCCGTGATATTAATTAAAGTGGCATCAAAATGCCTAAGAGAGAGAGAGAGAGAGAGAGAGAGAGAGAGAGAGAGAGAGAGAGAGCAAAGCTCATACAATGATAATCAAGCAGAAGAAGTATCTCATGAGATGAGAGAAAGAGAGCCATCTCTTAATAGAGATGAGAGAAAGGAGTTACAGTGTAACTCCCATTTCTATGTATGCCACATTTCACTAGTGTGTGAGACAAGTGTAGGATTCCTCATAAGGAGGAATATCTATTTTCCTTAAAGAAGGAAATTACAAATATTACATGTCCTCTCACTTGGACTAGACGATGTAATACATTAGGATACCTTGGTTTATCCTATAAATACAAATATACCAAGGAAAGTTTAAATTCTAATAGATTTTCTAAAGGCTTGGGTCATAAGATGTGAGAGAACTCATAGTCTCCTCACTCAATTCTATTCCCTCAGGAAAAGCATTAGCAACTTCTCTTTATTTCCTCCAAATGAGGAAATTCTTGAATTCTTCACTTTTGATGAACTAGTCATCACTAAGGAACTCATCTTGATAAAGTTCTCTTTCATCCTTTCCCATTAGTAGAGGTAATTCTTCATCTTCCTTGGACACCACCTTCTTACCTTCCCTGATAGCCTTCCTCAATTGATGATGGTAAGCCCTATCACCAAGTACTAGAGTAGAAGCTCTATCAATTATCCTTCTCTGTTTCTTCTCTTTTGAGGGTTCACCTACCTCAAGCCTCTATTTTTTAAATGGTGGCTTTGAGGTATCCCCTACTTCTAGTGTAGCATGAGTTAAATCAATAATGGGGGAGTCCCTTGCTTGTGGTGGACTATCACCCTCTTGTGATTCATCAGTGAAGTCCTTAGGTTCAGAAGTGGAGTAATCCCTTTTTACATCTAATTTTTCTTAAATAAACCTTTCTATTTGACTAGATAGGGTGCCATACATTTCTATCATTTTGTCCATTCTTTTCAAATATGGGAGCTTAGAGAAAAACCTTCCAAAATCAATCTTGGCCTCTTTAAGTTTGGCCTCGAGTCTTAACAAATCAAAATACTTGGTCCACCTATTACCAACTTCATCTTGATCTAAGATATTTCTAATCACATCTTCCTCATCCAAGCCCTCATGCATTCTTATTGTCCCAATGTTGGGGATCAATGTCATCCTTGTCATTTTGATGAAATCCTCAGGATCAATATACCTACAAGTACCAAAAATCATTTTGAAATGATTGAGCCAACTGCTGAGCTCATCCAATGCTCTCTTCCAATTAGGAAACTGTCAACCCTCAACTACCTCAGTGTGAAAGTGCCCTTCTTGTGAGGTGCTAGTTTCTCCTTATTATTCCATATTAATTGCCAAATGAATTCTAACAAGGCAACCCTCAGAGGTACAAATCTTGGAAGAAGATTTGGGGGCTTTGGGCAGCCATAAACTCTCATCATAGTGAAATTCTCCCCCAAGTAGAAGTCACACCAATTGTGGTTTCCTTGTCAATTCTTTACATATTGCATGGGCCTTAAAAGTAGTAAAACCTTAGATTGCAGTCTCATCACACTTGTCCTCAAAACCTGTAGAATTGGAAAAATAAAGAAATTCTGGAAAATAAAAAAATCACACTCATTGGAAGTGTAATTCCACACCCTCATCCAATATTATACTAGATTAGGATGGCCTTCAAATGTACACCTCAGCTTTAACATTATTGCATCCAAACAATTGACATTGAAATATAAAATTAGGTGTATAAGGAGTGAGTAATGCATGAACCTAATTGGCCTCTTATTCTCTTTAGCATACATTATACCCTCATGCATTCTATCGATTACATAATGGATGTAATCATAGTCAGTATTGGCATGGGAATTCTAAATATCCAAGATTATCATCAATAGATCAATAGAAATTTTTAATTCATCCCCATCCATCCCTAGAACTCTACACAACCCATGGCATAAAAACTTCATATAGAAGTTGAGTGATGTGAATTCATATGGGGCATTCATACTTGTAGGGAGGGGAGCTATATATTTACCTTGTTTAGGCATATGATTAACTATTTGACTCTTCACTGAACCTATATGGCTTGCATACTTTTTCCTCTCCTTTAAATCAATTTCAGTGGAAGAGGAGGCAAAGAAATCAAAAGATTTCATAAATGACCCCCTATCTAATGTTACTAAGGCAGACTGGTCTTCACACCTGATGGTTTTTGAAATAGGGTCATACAACCTGGCCAGCTCTATGATAAGGTCAACATCAAGAAAGACATATGGTACAATTAACTTAGCCATTCCTAAGGCCCAAGCATTACAAATTGGTATAGCCTTATGCCTATTATTGTAAAAATAAGAGAAGATTGTGTAACTTGAACCAGAAGGAGTGATAGGGTCTCTACATTTTTCCATGAGATCCTCAAAAGCCGTATCAGTAGCTTTCTGATTCTGGTTGGACCCAAGAAGCAACTTGAGGAAGTCATCAGAATAGTTGGGCTTCCCTTTATCTTCACCACTCTATTATTTAGCCGCTCCACTAGATGATGCAACACTCAAATCTAGTTGACTGATCTTGGAATATGAATGCTTCAACTCTGCAAATTCTTCTCTCTTCACACTTTCTTCCTTTGATATGGAGAACACTATTCATTTCAAAAAACTTTGAACACAGAAAATGATGATGTCATGGCTATTTATCATTGAGAATTGAATGTGTGTAGTTGCCAAAATCATTACAAATCAATCTTCAATCACTTCTACATTCAATTCTTCATATTACCAATCTTCAAATCAAGGATAGCCATGGTGTGGATGTTGACAGGTTGATATAAAACTTGGGAATAAAGCACAAAAATAATGATTACAACTTTTAGCTTTAAAAACCTTATTAATTGATAAAAACCCTTGTTTGAATTTGATTGGATGTCATTTCACTTTTTTCTAGCTTGGTAGTGTACTTTTCCACATAGGCAATGACACATAACCTTTCATTAATGAATTCTTAACCCGACTTGATTCAGAGATCCAACGAACAAAGGCTCTCGCGATCTCTAAATAAAATGCCAACCTCAGGTTAAGCTTGGAGATTTAGCGACAGAGCCATTTGCATGATCTCGAAATGATTTCCTAACTCATGGCTCCTTTCGGAGACTTAGTGACCACCGTTGATCCTAGAGATGATCAATGGTCCTTAGATTATGCTTTGAAACTTATGGAAACTTCATTGCTATTTAGAGAATAAGCGCCTAAAGACATTCTCCTGTTCTTGCAATTTGAAAATCAACCATGGTTTAATTCAAAGAATAGGTGACCAAAGACTTCACCCATTCTTGCAATCATTAACTTAACCCAGCGAACACTGCCTTTTCTGAACCCATGCACTCAAAAGCTTTACCATAGTCAAATCTAGAGATTCAACGACCACTGCAATCTCTTAATCTTGGAAATCCTTTCTTAACTCATGATTTATCATGAGACTCAGTGAACAAAGTAATCTCGTAGTCTCTGAATGAAATGATTAACCTTGGGTTTATTATGAGATTGAATAACCAAAGGTATTCGCCAATTCGCTGAATGCTTTCCTTAACTTGAGTTTTATTAAGAGATTAAGCGCTAGCCATAGATCTTGGGAGTAATCAAAGGTTGTCGCTAAGTCACTAAAACTTTTAAACCTTTATCATATAATCATGAGATTCAGTGAAGACTATATTCACTGAATCTCCCAAAGTTTGAAACATTAATTGCATTATTCTAAGATTAGGTGATTGAAGGAAACACACCTCTATTATTGGTTTGTTGACCAAATCGCTGAATGACTTAGGGCTTTACTAACTGATCATGAGATTGTGTGAACTCCTAATTCACTGAGTCACTAAATGATTTGGAACTTCACCATCTTTTCCTGAGATCCAGTGAATGAAGAAAACTTTATCCTTTTCGAAATTACTTTATCATAGCCACCAAACCTAGTGAACATGGGATTAAGACTCAGTCACTGAATCATCAAAAAACTTGCTATAGGGACCATTTACTATGAGATTAAAACATCATCATTGATCCTATAGATGATCAATGGTCCTCACTGAGTCACCAAAAATATTAGAGCTAGACAACGCAATTTAGAGAATAAGAGATAATTTCCACACCCATTTCCTTGAATGTTAAGAGAAAACCACTAGGGATTAAGAGAATAGGAGACCACAGAGTCACTGGATAAAAAGACTATGGCATAGAATGGGAGATTAAATGACTAAGGAAAACTTAACAAGGATTCACACACATTCGCTAGTTCATTGAAAGACTTAGTGACATGAATAGATTATTGTGTGATTCAACGAACACTAGGAAAGAAAAATACCACGTGCACAATCCCAAAACTTAAGTGGCCCAAAAAGGTAATGTGGAAATATAAGAACTAGGGCTCATCTATGATTTTCGAAGGATTAAAACCCTACCAAGGGAAAAAAGACCTAGGACAAGGACTTATAATCATAAACACAACTATTTTGAGGAATTTTAAACCCTAAACTAGACAAAAGTAATTGCAGGGACACAAAACAAGGACCTGAAGCAAAATCTCAAAAAACCTAAAATATACCCAATAGTGGCTCTATCTGAGGATGCTTGAATGCAAGTTCATAGTAAGAAACCATGAATCTTTGGGTGGTAGACCACAAAACCCTAACCTAAAGTAGGAAGTGAACATACAATAGAAACAAACACACTTGTACATATATACAAATCTACTATGCATGGAAAAGATTGAGAATCAATTGAAGAAATACTTTAGGAATTGTCCATGCACTAGAAATTCATGTTCCTCACCATCCAAGTTTCTTAAAAAATATGAATCCTTTCCATCACTAATACATTTGGGGTGAAATTGCGATGACAATTTGCGACAACAGGCAAATGTTATGTGATTTTTGGCCTTCTTTTTCAATTATAGCCCGACAACATCGCAATTGAGACGTTAACGGGATATAAGAAAAAAAAGAAAAAGAAAACGTTGGTCATTTCTATGTTCAATAGCACCGAGAGGGATTTTTGCAGCCATTGGGTAATTTTTATGTTGGACGAGAAGTGAAGTGTCATTTGGGTCTTGTTTTCGCAACTGTGGTAGAAGATCTTGATGATCTGCGTGGATACCAAATAACTTGAGACTCGGCATGGACAAAATATTTTCAGCTTGACTGTTGGTTACCTCCGAGTTGTGATTTATCAAAGGTATGTTCCTCAAATACCCTTTAAATTTTTAACGCCCGTTTATTGACAAGCAGAAGTCACGGTTTCAATACTAGTTTGTAGTGACCAAGCACATTACAGATGCCTTGTCACCTTTATTCAATCCATCTTATCCGCATTAACATTTTTCAAAACAAAAGAAACAAAATAAACAAAGAAAAATATTACATTTCCCTCACCGAGATGTGGAACCATCTATCGGTTCATAGGGAATACAAATTTTTGAGTACCGATAGTCGGCTAGGGCACACCGCGAGACCTCTATTCCCTTATTCTTGTACTTCTTCAATGCTTAATCAAATTGACCCAAACTAGATGCACATGAAAGATGTTAAGTTATAACACATTTTCATCCATTTAAAACTTTAACTTTGACTCTTTTGAGTCTACACAGATCTAATATACAGAGATAAGATTAAAAAGAAAGCCTTTACACCATTCACACTCCTAATTTTAAATCAACACAACTGGCCACCTCCACAAATTTGTCCTCTCCTTGTGGTCATTAGGAGAATAGATGTTACAAATACCATATTCAAGTCCATTATTCTTAATTGTTATCCAAATTTCCCCATTGCACAGAGAACACCCCCAGTCAAAAATGTATTTTTTCCATTTGGGCCCAACCAAGATAGAAGCACCACCCTTTCTCTTAACATGCTTTGTGAAAAAGCACTTTTCATCTTGCTAGATGCATCTTAAATTAATGTCAAGAGTGAATCCAACTACCTATAATTCTCAAAGAAAATAAATATCAATTCATTTTTGCATCATCAGAAATCTCTTAATGACATGTTTTCTATTTGGGGATTCCAAACCCCTGACATTCCAAGATGAAATTGTAAACTCCATGTAAAACATTATAACTCTGTATCCATGGGAGCTATAAATCTCTTATAGAAACTTGGAAGTTATTGTCTAGGGTGCTTAGATGCAAATTTGCCTATGGTTAGGCCAAGAGGCCTACCTCTCTTCTTAGTAGAGGGCTCCCTATTCTCAATAAACTATGGTTCACAGTTTACTTCTTGCTCAATTTTCTTAGTTTTCACTCTTCTTTTCTTCTTTTGTGCATTAAACAAAAAAAAATTAGGATCCTTGAGGGCCTCATTGATATTTGTGTTAGCCCCTTCCTCAATCTCTCCCTCTTCCAATTTCTCATCCTTGTCCTTCATAATAGATTCATCCCTTGGTCCACTCATCTAGGAGAGGCGAAAACTATGGGGAACAATGGCTAGATTATTGGGAAGATGGTGATGAATCTTAGGGGGGGAGGCCAAGTAAGGGGGTAGGAATGACCACAAGAGATAAATTACTAAGTTTCTCTTCATCTCCATAGGCTTTCTTAAGAGCACCAAGCCCATCTAGGGATGTAGTTGCATCAACCTTATTAGAACACTTCTCAACCCAACTCCCTAGATTCTCCACCATCTCCACAGTAGGATGGTCATTGGTTCCAATAGTCTCACCCTCCCCCAAGGGAGTGGATGAAGTGATGGATCTCTTATGAGGTCCCTATGAAATGGAAACAGGGTCACGGTTCTTGTTCAAGCACATCCTGGGTACAGAAACATTATTAAATTTGGGGTTAAGTAGCCTCCTAATCTGCTCAAGAGTAATTTGTTAAGCATTTTGAGTTCTTTGTTTGGGTCTAGGAGATTTAGGGTCCAGTCCAAAGTTAAGGGAATTCGCATTGGGAAGGTCCTGTAATGCAGAGCTCACTTTAATAGCATAAGAGGCTGGGGGGTCACCAGTGTTATTAAAGGCTTGTTTTAAGGCATCAAGTGTAGCTTCCAACTCCTCAGAGGTTGAGGGGGGTTGAATCAACTAAGAAAGTCAAGAAGAGTCATTCTTAGGTTAAGATGAGGGTAAAGACTAAGAGGTATTAGGGATTGTAGCATTAGTGCCTTCAAAGAGAGGAGGAGACTTCTTTTTAAGGAGAGGGCAGGAGAATCTCATGTGGCCTTCCCTTTGACAAAGGAAGCAGGCGTTAATACCACCAAGAATCATGATAGGGCACAATATCATCTGCCCTTCAAGGTCAAACATAATCTCTTTAGGAAGATCAAGACCTAGGTTAATTGAAACCAGAACCCTAGCATCATTGTGGGGAAGCAGAGTGTTCATTTTATCCACTCTAATAACACTTCCAATCAGTTTAAATGCTTGGGGAATCAAATTCCAAAGAAACGGTGGAAGATGGCCAACAGTGAGCCATCGAGGGCAAGAGAGGGCTATAATCTCCTCTTGAATAGAATTTGGGGACCAAGAAAATGCCCTAAAATTGCAAGAACTGACTTTCTAGAATTGCCTTCTAACCTATTTCTGACTTGTAGGGTTAGCCATAAAAATTTAAAAAATCCCTTTTTGAATCATTTGAAAATACGTAAAATGGAAACCTAGCTTTTTAGACCACACATTACGAAGCCATTCATTCAAGAAGGAATGTGATGGAAGTTTAGACACCTCTTGAGTAGCAAGAAACAAATCAGTATCCTTTAATGTATTTTTTTCTGATTCAATAGCAAGTGCCATTTGGGAATTTGGCTTAACAATGATAGCTTCGGTAGGAATGGACTTACCTTTATCACCTCCATGCCATGTGCATAGTTCTCCACTGGGTTTGTACTGGATGAAGCATGTGCCATTGAGAACCTTAACCTCATTCTCCACCACTTTCTTAAACAATTGAGCCTTGGTAGAGGAAGATAGAGGTAAGTTTTCTTGGATGGAAGGCATCAAATTCCCACTGCAGGGCATATTAGGGCCCATAAAAGGCAAAAAAAACCAAGGACCCTATCGCAGTAAATGTGAATTAATTGCACCAGTACATGGGAGAGGAAGGCCTCCCACTTGGAAGGCCTCTTTGAAGAGTGTCTTGGGTTCTAGTTGTAGAGCCCAAGCTGCTAGCCTTCGTTTATCAAAATTCCATACATATCTGATTCATTTATTTCATATCAACAACACTTTTGGAATTATATGTTCTCTTCATACTTTCGGTCCTTACATCTTCAGGAACTTCATCACATAGGCCCTTAAATGCCTCTTTCCTGCCATCTATCTTGAATTTGAATTCCATTGTTTGGAGATTAAGGGAGTACTTACCAATGGACATTGTCCATTGAATGCCAAGTGTAGCATTGGTACCACCTAACTCCACAAAATAGAAATCATCATTGACTGTAGTCTCCAATGGTCTATTTAATTTGTGTACTTTTTTGAACAAGATGTTTGGGATCCATCCACCATCTTCACACAAAAACTTTCTAGTTCTACTGCTTGGAGCTCCATTGTGATGACTAAGGCTGAATTACTAAAGTTATGAGTAGCCCCACTATCAATTGGCATTGTTATTTTGTGTCCTTGCAACATACCTTGAACCTTAAAAGGTTCATACTCGAGATTTCCAGTCATTGTGGCAATTGTACCACTTTTCCTTTCTTGAGGTGAAAGCTCTTTTGTTTTGAAGGTTTCTTCATCTAACTCATCTTGTTCGTATAGAAATATTGAGTTTGAATTTTAAGAGTGACATTCTTTTAAGAGAGTTTTGAAAAGAAAGATCATTGTGAATTCACCATCATAATAGGATTTATGAGGAATCCTCAATGATAGTGATATCCTTAGAGAACTATACATTACATCCTTTCATTTATATCCACAGGAATTAGAACATTGACTAGTTGAGGTGGAGCTTGTGATCTCATATATATTACCTTCCATGTCAACAATAGGAATAGTGCTATCAAGTATCAAGACCAAAATAGGATACAAATTGTAATCCATACTTCTTGATTTTCACTTTTGGTTGGCTATCCACCATTTTAGTCAATATGCTCTTAGCAATCTTTAGGGTCACAGTAGCCTGTAATACAATGAAGAGAAACTGAATTCCCAACAAGGGTTACTAAGTATTCTTCTTTTGTCCTTGAACACCTCATCATTCCTAGTCTTCTACAAAAACTAGTTAAGATTTTTATCAAAAGACTTTACAAAACCTAAAAGAACCTCACAGCAAGAAATATTACTCCTAATATCCCAACCCAACTTATTCCCCACAAAAATATACCAACATATCCTAGCAAAATTGCAATGAAAAAACAAATGTTCACTAGTTTCAAGTTTCAACATTGTGGGACAAACATGAAGGCTGTACTAGTATCATTAAGGACAATAGCATCAACAATATTTATTAAAGTCAACAAACACCTAAAAAATGATTTCTATAATTCAAGCAACTTGGACCATTAAGTGACCAAGAATGGATTGTGAATCCTTGATAGAGAGTGAAAGTTTCCACAAGTGGTAAAGCATATCAGAAATCTTATTGGTATTGACTAGCATGTTGTAAATGCTTCTATTTTTAGCCAGCATTGAAGTCATTCATCCATTTGATGTTGATTGAAAATTAAAACCTGTATTAAAATTTAATTGAAAAAGAAAGTTCCAACTGTATGGGGACTTTTTAAGAAAGGAGGTGGTTTTTTTTCTAAGTAGTGGGAATCTATAGTTTAACCTAAAAATCATTCCATGTAATCAAATAGCCATTTCTAAAAAGACTACTAAGACTTCACAACCTTTAGTAGATCAACTCTTAGTAAGAGTAACCCCATGTCTCCATGCGGCTGCTTATGCACAATTTCTGCTTAAAGTTAAACAATCGTGTTCCCATGTAAATTTTTTATTAGAGAGAAAGGATAAATTGGAATCTTTCCCTATTTTAGTGGAGCAACAGCTTCTTAAAAACTGAAAATAGGCTTTGAAAAAAAGGGGTGCTACAACTTATTAAGAAAAATGACATGTCTTCACCAATTTTATTCCTCTTCTTTTTATTTGCCTAAATTTTTTTTTCCAAATTTTATTTGTAAGAAATATTATTATAACTTTTTGTTTATATTATTATTTAAGAGGAATGCTTAAAAATGAGTATTAGATTTTGCTATCCATGGGGCCACCAGCTCTCCAAATTGCTGCTTAAAAATGTTAAACAATAGTTGCTTGCCAAAATAAGCCAAACAACTGCATAGGGACCTACAAGACTTATTGTTAAAATTGAGTATTCACTAAATAGCTAACAAAAGTTCCATTAGTCTTAGAAGAAAAATCTTTACCCTCCCTTGTAGATTATGTTGCCCAAGATGTATATTATTCTTCATGGTGCGATTCTTTTTGCTGGCTGACCTTTTCAAGTACTGGCAACAAACCTTTATTTTCTCTTGTTTTAAAATATAAAAAGCTGTCTCTTTTCTTTTGGATGACTTCCTAGGGTAAAGTGCCAATTTTCAAATGTTGCTAGGGTTATTTATTTTGGATCCAACTTTCATAACCGTTCTCTTTTTTATATGCCAATGTCAACCTTTAAGTTGGTCATGAATCTGGAAAGAGGATACAACTAGCTTTTTCAAAAGTGAATGATTTTTTTCCTTTTTCCTATTTCATTCATAACATACACGTCCCACATTCTAATCACCATTTATCACCATTTATCAAGAGTTTACCACCTCGGACTATCTATGAGCATTTCTTAATTCGAAACATAGGACTTTGATATGCAATATGATCCAACTAAAAAGGATTATTTTTAACTTTACTAATGGTTTTTGATAATGAACAAGCCTTATGTAACAAAAATCATCAAATTTTGGATAGCACTCAATGACAAAAATATTTGCTAAGATAAATTTCATATGTATATAAATTTTAGCATTTTAAGATTTTGATCAATATTGACAATGCTTTCGAAAAAATGAAATAAGTGGCCGAAAAACACTATTTATTCAAGAATGAAGTTTAAAGAAAAATAGGTTTAGAGAAAGTGCATGGGTAATAGGTATACCCATTGAATTTATGCAATACAAGCCAACATAAACATATGTTATTATGCCAATAGAATACTTTTGTTATGGTTCCATGTTTTAGGGAACAGTACTTATCAGTCTCAAAAATTTTGAAATACATGTGGGTGTTTTACATTATTCCAACCACCTAACAAGCATATATAATAGGTAATAAATTGTTTTTTAAACTTAACAAATATTTTCTTTTTAATTACATGAATTTAATTATTAATTATAGGATTAAATATTGAAACCTATTTACTAATATATGGTTCTATAATTTTTATTATTTTCTTCTTGGGATTTGGAAAGGCTATATATTTGTATGTGAGTTGGAACATAGCTCAATATATTTACAATTAGTTGTGGGTATAGCCACACTGGACCTCCTGGGTAGGATATAGGATCATTGAATTCTCAACCAAGGATAGGGACACACTCAGCTATCGTCCTTAAAAGGAAAATGGATATGCAACTCGCCACAGCAAGCAATTGTCAAAATAGCCTCGCCATGCTTCCGCACATGAACAAGGACATAGTTTTTCATCTTTCAAAGATATAAATAAGACACACAATGATCTACAATGCTTTGTGTCTAGGGTTATTGATAACTAGCCATAGCTGATTTGTAGGAACATGTATTAGAAATCTTCATTATGATCTTGGCAAGTAACAAACTCAACTATCAAATTTTGTTCCTTTTGCCATGTCATGTAATATGTCTTGCCTTATAGATTATATTTTTTGAAATTGCTATTAGGCCTTGTAGCTTATATGTTTTGATTGCTAGAGAGCTTCTAGAGCTAAGCAAGAAGACCATTGCACGAGTTATAGCCGCGCGCTCAGGTATGAAAATTGTATATTTTTTAATCTAATGTATATTTTAACTAGACTTTTAGCTTATATGTTTTGAAATTTCTTTTAGTGGCTTAATGTTGTAAGGTCTCTTGAAATAAGACCTTCAGGCAGTTGGTCAAAGTTTTACAAATAATCTTATCCATAAATTTTTCTAGAGCAATTGACTGAATGTTATAAAAGGTGATTGGGTTAAATGTCTTAGGAATAAAGTCAAAGAAAGTATTTTTAAAATATTAAAGTATTTAACTAGGTCTAAGAAGATTTGTGTACTTTCGATAGTTTTGCTTAGTTTGTGAAAGTTGTAGACTGAAGTTTTCATAGCCTGATTTTTGCTTCCTACGAAGAACGATCATGTCAGATAATATAAGTGAAGAACAAAATAGGGAGACAATCGCTAGATTGTGGTCTAACTTGAAAAGAAAAGGTGATGGAAAATGTTATTGTCCCTGCAAAATTTGTAAGGGCTTAAACTGTAGAAGACTGCTAATCAAAATAGTTAAGAGACATTGTAGGGAGAATGGTCACATTGAAGGGGGGCATGACTATCATCCACTGGTAAGTTGTTCATTATATCATTTTAATAATTTATATACATATGAAATCACTTGATGATGAGTTGATGATCGTGGTTTATTTATGTTAATCAATTTTATATAGGTTGATCTCCCCAAGGAAGTACATGATATGAACCACAACAATCTAAAGAATATGGTTTTTGAAGTGGAGGAACATGGAGGTGCGAATATCCAAGGTGAAGATAATGATCCCATGGAAGATGATGATCATGTGCCAGAAAACACAATTGAAGATGATGGTATAAATACATTGATCCATGACACATTTAGTCTAAGCGTATTTGATCATGATGATGATGATAGCCTCGATGTACCTCTACTTGAGAAGGCACACGAGCCCCTATACAAAGACTCCCAAACAACTCTTCTCTCTGTTGTATTGTTGTTGTTGAACTTGAAGGTTATGAATGGTTTATCCAACATAACAATGTCACATATGTTAAGGTATGTCATATATGTCTTTATAGTTAACAAATGGTGAATAATGTACCACTAATATTATTTATATTAACAACTTATATTTTTTTCTGTAGATTGATAGGCGAGTTTTTGTTACCACCATCAAATATTCTACCTTGCTCATATTGAGAATTATCTACTATTATGAAAGATATTGGAATGGAGTATCAAGCAATACATGCTTGTCCCAACGATCATATTATATATTATAAAGAACATGAATTTGCAACACAATGCCCTGTATGTCATACGAGTAGATATCGAATAGATTGAATAACAAAAAAGGTGCCTCACAAGGTTCTTCGTTACATCCCTATTATTCCATGGATGCAACAATTATTCAGGTGTAGTAGCTTGGCACAATTTATGGATTACCATGCATGCAATAGAAGTCAAGATGACATTATTCGAATCCCTGTGGATGGTTTGACATTTATGCACATAGAGGAAAAGTGGCAACACTTCAAAGAAGAACCTCGTAATCTCAGGCTTTCATTGGCAACGGATGGTGTCAATCCATTTGGAGAGATGAGATCTATTTACTCGGTGTGGCCTATTTTTGTTATCGACAATAACATTCCTCTGTGGATGTCAATAAAGAGGGAGCACATTATGTTGGAAATTATTGTTCCAGGTATTTTATCATTTGATAGTTATTAATTTACATGTACTTAAAAATCTTGTAGTAAAATGGTCACAATAATTATGTAATGTTACTTTTCATTCAAGTAGGTAAATATCAAGTTAAAGATATGAATGTATATATTGAGCCTCTTATCGATGAGTTGGTGGAGTTATGGAACGGTGTCACTATGTATGATGTGTCTAGACCAATAGGACAAAGACAATTTCAATTCCATGCAATACTTGCATGGACAATACATGATGCCCCAGGGCTAACACATTTTTGTGGTATGTTATAGTGAATTCAAGTTGCGCATGATAATTCTAATTATAAAAATCAACATATTTAATAATCCAATTATATCATTATCTTGTAGGTCTTCTAACAAAGGGAAAATTTGCATGTCCAGTTTGTGGTCCAAAGATGAAATTTCATCATTCAAAAAGTTTAGGAAAGCAGGTGTTTGATGAGTGTAGACACTTCCTCC
This sequence comes from Chamaecyparis obtusa, assembly GCA_027943335.1. NCBI lineage: Eukaryota > Viridiplantae > Streptophyta > Pinopsida > Cupressales > Cupressaceae > Chamaecyparis > Chamaecyparis obtusa. The sequence continues at coordinate 306,143 of BSBK01003391.1, forward strand.
ACAGGAATCATAAGTATCAAAGTACAGGAAAATATCTTTTCAATGGGAAAGAAGAGACTACATCAAAGCCATGAAGAATGACACCTCACCTATGGAAGTTGGAATATAATAGAATTAATTGTCGAGGTAATGTCATTCCACCTAATGGTTTATGTTTGTAATTTATATATTTCTATTGTGATTTTTGTTTACTAATTATGTAATTGATGATCATGAAGGTCATCAAGGCACTAATGACAACCTTCCAAAGGGACTAAAAAGCTATCCCAGAAAATTTAGTAGGTTGCCCTACTATGAGCACCTACAAATTGTGCATTTGTTTGATACTATGCATATTGGAAAGAATATAACAGAGACATTGTGGAAAATATTGGATGGAAGGTGTGACAAAGAAAAAATTGTCAAAATTTGTAATGACATTCATGAATCCAATCATGCATTGAAGAATTTCATTCACTCAAATAGCAATAGAGATCAGATTAATATAAGTGCCCTTCCTTGGTTATTAACAGAGCAGCAAAGTGATGCCATAAAAGAAGTCATACAAAAAATTCAATTTCCCACAGGATTTGCTGTGAACATAAGAAATCTCATATCAAAGAAAAGTGAATTTGGGCTAGGGCTCAAAATGCATGATTGGCATACTTTCATCAAGGTAAGTTATGTTCTTCTGTATTTACAATATATTCATAAACTACGTGTATTGTTCATTATGTTATGTTAGAAAATAATGAAATGATTGGTTTATAATTACTGCAGTACGTGCTACCTCTATCTCTCCCAGAGAACTTCAACAATAACATCAAACAAGTGATATATGATCTTGGAAAATACATGAGGTAAGCAGTAATATCTATTCAATTTGTTGTATATATTTATTATATTCGTGATTTATTTTTCTTGCTATGTAATCTATTGTATATTATTTTGTAAAGTCTCGTATTTATATATTTTTTGTGACTTGAATCTCTTAATGTAGGTGGTTGTCATCTAAAGAAATCCATAAAGAAGATATAAACTATTGGAAGAGAAGAATTCCTCATTTATTGTGTGAAATGCAAAAGTGTCTACCTCCAACTTTTTTCAATGCACAAGAACACTACCTCATACACCAAGTTGAGGAGATTGAATTGTGTGGACCTGTACACTCTAGGTCAATGTGGATGGTTGAGAGGCACTTGAAATCTTTGAAGGCTTTGGTTTGACAAAGAGCACATCCTGAGGGTTCTATGGTAGAGGGATATATGGTATACCAGACTATGGTGTACATTACTGAATATCTTCCTAAGTTTGCATCAAATATCCATGTAGATCACATTTGGGATCTCGACCCTTTTCAAAAATTTAAAGGGGAGTACTTGATGGGGAAAGGTAGATTGAGGAAAGTGAGAGGTAATAAATTATAAGATGTTATTGTAATAAATTATTTCTTAATCTTCAAAATAAATCGGTTGTAAGTCATCTATTTTTTTTTTACAGTTGCTCGAGAGTGGGATGCACTACATTTGTATATTGCAAACAATCTTGATTGGATGATGGTATGAATTGAACAATGTCAACATTCTGGTCGCACATTAACATGGGAAGGTGTATCTTCATTGGTTAAAGAAGCTCATCGTAATGGAGATTCCAATGTTACACAAAGGGAAATAGATTTAGCATATGGTTTAAGAGATTTCCAGGTACGTACAAATTTATTAATCACCCGTATGTTTATCAACTCACGATACAATAATTTTGACATGTTTCACATATTATTGTAGGTTAAACACCACAAGGGTATGTTTTTTAATGGTCAAAAATTTTGTGTCAAAGTGTTGGATGACACGAAGAAAACTTGTGATTCTGGAATAACTGCAGTCTTTTAAGTGACTAATATTTCATCTAGAAATGACTTACATCCTTGAGAGTTTGAAAACTGATACTATGGCATTTTGGATGATATACTTGAGTGCGACTTTAGTTCCTTCAAATTAGTACTCTTCGTTGTCAAATGGTATAGGCTACGACTTAATCCAAATGATCCTGATAGAATTGTTATTGAACATGATAATGGATTTATAATGGTTAATACAAGGTCATTTGAGCCAGTTGGGGATGAGCCCTATGTTCTTCCAAGCCAATGTGAGCAGGTATTTTACTTAGAGGTTCCACATAAACCGGGTTGGTCATTTGTTGTAAGACATGAACTGAGAGGAAGGCCGATAAAGTATAATGTGATGGAAGAAGAAGATACCGAAGAAGTAGAAGATGATGTAGATGATGATCATGATTGACAGTTATTGGATGATGTTCCTGACACAAATTTTCATGAAGAAGAAGAAGATGATGACAATGATGCTGCTACTGATGATGATGATGAAGATGATGTTGATGTTGATGATGATGATATTGATGATGACGATGATGATGACAATGACAACGATGACGACGACGATGATGATGATGATGTTGATGAGGATGATGATGATGATGATGATGATGATGATGATGATGATGATGATGACGAGGATGATGATGATAAAATTTAGAGGTATGCCATCAATCCTTAATCTATTTAATATTCAAACCATCAAACCCAACCATCAAACCCTCCTTCCTAGGTGCATAAGCCTAGGGCTTTACCAAAATGACCACTCCAAACACTTCCAGATCATACCAATGGATCAAACACCATTACATGGTCCTAACATGACATTCTATGCCATCAAAATCTTTATTCCTCTCATAATTGGAAGTGTGCACTTGATATATGTATAGGAATTCTCCTTGAGTCTCTATTGGAGATTTTATGACTATGGCAACCATTATAGGGGTGTAACAGCAAGAGAAAATCCAAAAAATATAGTAGCAATTGGACTACTCTAAGGCTTTTTTAGGTATTGACCTTAACATGTGCTCATAAGTTAGGTATTGACCTTAACATGAAAGTTTTATGGTCATATTTATAAGATAATGAGATCCCTAAAGATAATGTGTATGAATAAAAATTTAGAAACTTACTTCTACTAAAAAGTATCATTAATAAACTTTGGCTTCACCATACAATCCTTTTTCATTCAATAACTTATGTCCTTTGTTTGCAGCAATGAGGATACATTATTACCTAAATTGATTGGTTTTAGAAAACCTCTTTTGGAGTGTCTTTATTTCTCATTCAACATATTTTATCTATGTATCATGATCATCAAGAAGGCTTGTGTTTCACTATCACACATTGGTGCAGATTGGCATTTCTTTCATTCTTCCTTATGTGCTATTTATTACTATCCTCTTGTTGCTATTATAAGAATAGCTTTTCTCTTAATTGGATAGTGAATGCCTTGGGGTTGTATGCATAGGCTTTCCATGTCACTTTACCATAGCCTCTTGATTGGTTCTTCTTCTCCTCAACATCACCATTTTCTCCTAGACACCCATTGTTATGCATTTTTCCTTCCTCCATTGTCAAGTTGTTCACACCATGTGAAGATTCCCCATTTTGTTGGCACATGCTCAAGTGAATAAGTTCTATTAAGGAAGGACTCTTTCTCAATTTCAATCCTAATGGAGTGCTTTCTTGCTCATCCATTTGGTTTTCAGCATTCACTCTGTCTCCTCCATTGTTCATCTCCTGCTAGGAATAGACAACCAAACTTTGTCACTCACATATCACATTATTGAATAAAAGTTGACACTTCAGAGCATTTGGCACTCAGAATAAGCAATACCCATCAAATGTTTATCCTAAAAACTTATGAAAATATGCTATTAACTTACCTATTGAACTAGGTTCATATACTTGATACGTTTAGAACTTGAAATCTCTTGTGAATCTACATAAGAGTTCTTCATGTGGGCTTAGATTTTCTTGTTACTAACTACACATGAAAAGAAACTATTTGGCAATATATCTATGGTTGCCTATGATGCAACAGGGAATGGCAATGGACCCTCTACTGAAGGCAATGATCAACAATCCTTTGGTCAATCTCAACACCTACCCACAGGGATAGACCTTATGCTTTGGTCTATCAACTTACTCACTTGGCAAATGAGTAAACAAAAAATTATTTTAGTTCATCCACAAGACACCCTAGGCAAGATACATTCAACCTTCAATGGTTAATAACATGAGTTTGTCTCCATCCCAATCCTGCACCTCCAACTCAACATAAGCTTCACAAATCTAATGGCCTCATTAGGTATGGAACCCTTGAGATGAACAAGATATGGGTACTTAGGCTAGGAACACCTTCAAGACACCAAATACTATGTAATTACTTGATTTCCAAACACATACTCCAAGGTGAGTTGATGGATTAACAAGAAACACAAATTTAAGTGTTATAATGTGTACCTTTTAATGTTTTCAATTTTTATGTGATGCTTATGATGGATGTGATTATGATTATGATGTGATTATGCTCATAATAATTGAATTACATTTGCAAGAAATTGAACCCCTTTCAGGAGCATCTCGCACAGTCTCATGGATCGACAGGTATAAGTCAATACACCTTATAGACAGTCTATTTAATACACTTATCAAAAGTAAGATTGATGTCTTCTAAGATCTCTCCCATTTGCAGGTACCATCAAATAGGTATTTGTCAGAAGTGTCTTCCTCGAGTGAGGGAAATATAGGAATAGAAGAGGAAAGTGAGACATGCAGTTTATTTAGAATAGGGAGATTAACTAGAGGTCAAAGGACTAGAAGGAAATTCAATAAATGCATGAAATTTTTCCTTGCTCAAGGGGGGTCATGTTCTTATGATGATGAGACGAAAGGCGACATCGAGGTGCCCTTGAGGTACCAACATCTACAGAAACATTGGGTACCTAAGGAACTTCCTCCAATTAACACTAATTTTTGTGTTAACGAGAGGATATATTGCATAGCACCATCATCATTATATGGTTTGAGCCTATTTTCTATGGACAGCATAAAGGTGTCTTACAACAAAGTTTTTGAATTGATGGAGTATGTTGGACCATGTTACGATTACAAAATTTGGATGCATATTGTTCAATATAAAAAAAGTATGTGTAGGTATGCACTCTCGGAAAATTATATACAACAGCAAGACAATAATCAAAGTAAAAGTGTGGCTATATACATTGATGGAAGGCCAAAAGCAACAGGGAATATTGTGGGTTTTATAAATAGTAAACGACCTGGGTCAACTATAAAGCAACCCAATTGCATATTTGAGGCACGCGAGGGAAATTGTGTATTCATCTGTGCGATAAAGTCAATACATGCAGGGGAAGAGCTACTTATTGATTACAATTTGAACTGCATAGATACAAATGAGGCTACTATCATGGGGGTGGAACATACTATTAAACCAACTTCTAATCAATGACTCCAACATACCATTTAGTTATTAAATTTTTGGCTAACATTTTTATACTTGATCTTTGACATAGGGGCACAATATGGAGCAACTTCTCGGAGGGGATGGTGATGATATTCCCAGCTTATCTACACATGAGCAGGTAAAACTCATTGTAATTGTGCAAACTAGATAGAAGCAAAATGTTATTTTTTTAATGTTGTTTTCTTCATTATTTTGGAGTAATTTTGATAATACTAATACTATTGTTGTCACAGAGGGCCAGTGGTCAGAGAGAGGGAAAGCAACCTGCAGTCCCTCAGGAGTCCCCCCTTGAGGACCCTTTTTTTATTGATTTAGCAGAGACCGATGACCCGATCGGTTCCATTAAAAAGATGCTAAAGAAAATTGGAAAAGAACTTTTATGTTTGGCATCCATACAGCCTCAGACTTAGGAAATAAAAGAGAGGGGAGCTGACATGTTGCACACTTCTGAAAACTTAAAAGTAAGTATTAATGAAATTTTTAATTATAACAAGAGTTCCATAATGGTTTTTATGTTATGCTCTTTTATGGAATTAATTAAAATATGGATGCGTTGTCTTTATAGAGTTATTTGCGTAATTTTGAACCCCATTCCCATGATGAGGGTACTGCAAGTGTTTCAGGTAGATCACATGTTCCATTCCCCACTTGTGTTTTCCACTGAATATATATAGGAATGATCATAATCATTGACAATACATGCTTGAACAATCCTTTTTTTTAATGCTCTAACAATCTTGTCCATGCTAGTCCACGCATTCTATATTTATGCATGCTCTAACAATTTTATTCTTCAGCTCCTTTCCATGATGCTATGACAACGCCGCCTACATCCTGGACAACCACAAATGTCTTTCTGACTGCTATGTCAGCAACACGTAGCCTATAGGCATCAACTGTTGCACCATCTATTGGTACACAAATCCCTCTTTTTCTCTCTTTTGTTATGTGTTTAAGTGTTATGTGTTTACGATGTAGATCCCTTGATTATGTTTGTGCCATGGGTGCTCTGCACCAATTTATTTCCCTTGAAGTATTATTTCTTGGAGGCATTTGATAATGGTTTTCATTTTTTGCAATAGGAGATGCAACAAGTCCCGATGCAACATCATTTCCTGGATGTTCCTGTGTTCCTAGTACGGGAATGGTGAAGGATTGCATATTGATCGTCAACAACGATGAAGGCATTCCCTTAAAAGTAGCCAAAGTTCCAGGTACTTTAAAGTTATTATTATTCTATAGTGATATAATAGTAATTTAGTTTTTGATCACTCTTCATCGACTAATGATCCTATGATTGTTTTGTAGGGAATGATGTTTTCTGGTGAAAACTTGGTGATGAGTGTTTGCGGATATTCGGGTCCACCCTCCATACATGGTGGAACATCATATCCTAACTAAAACCCCAAACCACTATTTTGATTTCATATCATTGCTAGAATAGTTTTCCTTTTCATCCATTTCTTGAACTATATTAAAGGTAGCTTCACTTCATTTATGAGTCTAACATGTTTTTTTTTTACTTAAAAGGTGGAATAACCAAGAAAAAAAGTTGAAGGATGATCTTTTAGAGAGTATGACCTAGCTTTTTGGACCTCATGCATTCGAGAGAAACAGGCTCCTTGAAAAAGTTGGTTTATGTTTGAAGTATATTAGGGACCAGTATAGGAAAAATTTATAGGTTAACCCCAGGCACGAGCATCCACCCTATGTTCTTGAGGTTGAGTGGCAGGCTCTGATTTTGGATGGAAAGTATAAAGCTGACATGAAAAAAGGAATTACACCAGTATAGAGTAGAGCAAGGTATGTGATACTGTTGAGAATGTAATTATGTACTAATTAACCTCTATATTTATATGATCTAACATATTTCAAATTTTTCATAGATTTCCTGACACATCAAAGGCAACAAAGGCAAGACTAGAAAAGCACGGGACACACAAGCTAGGCTCTGGTGGTTTTTTGAAACTTCAAGCACGAGTTGTAAGTATTAGTAAATGAAAAATTGTATCAAATTTTTTATATATTGCAAGGAATTTTTTTTTGATGAAAAAATGCAAGTAAAATTCACCATACCAAGAAAAAATGTAGGGCTCAGAGTTCAATAGATGCCTCACAAAAGAGGACAAGAGAATTGGCTTCCAACAAGGCTATAGAGCCATGGCTGAATGGCTACGAGCTGAAATCAGTGCGCAAGGTTCTAATAATGATGCATCTGAGCCACAGGTAAATAAGCTAAATGAAATTTATTTCAAATTGAATACTTTACCAATTAGTCTATTTGATGTTAAGTTCCAATATAAAGTGAGTATATCTATTTTAAGCAAGCAATGATAACAATGCGTAGGATATTGGAATGCAGCCTGACAATCCTTCTACATAATCTGTGCATGATGAAGATTCGCATGATGTGCATCCTAGTGGTGGAGGTATACATTTGCTATTAAAATTTTTATATGTAATTGCAATTGGTGTTTGGATTAACGTAACATTTTGTATAGCAGCTGTAGAGGATCAAGGGGTCAGTGTTCATGAGCATGTTGAGGTTGAGTCCAGACAAAATGATGTGGCCAGATCAGGTAAAGAGCACCATAGTTATGTTCTTTAAAATAATTAAATACTTGTAACAATTATAATAACATATTTTTAATTTAACTCTTTTATTTGTTATTGCAGAGGACCCCCCTTTGTAGTAGCATAGGAATTTGAGATCATCAAGAATGAAGAACAAAACAACTGATGAGGGGGGAAATGATGATAACACTGATGCTCCTCTTAGAGCTTACATAGAAAAACAAATTTGAAAGAAAAAAAAGAAATGATTGTCATCTACATACCTTAATTGATAATGATTGAATTTTATGTCTCAATGAATTTAATTATGTGCTAATGAATGTTCATGAATTATGTGTTAATGTAGAATATTGATGAATGTTGCGTGTTAACGAATCTAATGTGTTAATGAATGTTATCATGTGATATTGATTGAATGTTACATTTTATTAATGGTTGAAAGAATGAATGAATGTTAGATGTTAACAGGGAATGTAGAGTGATGTTAGGGGGAGGGGGGTGGGGCCAAATGAGCTTCCACCTTCACGTGGTTGGCCCTATTTAGTAGAGAATATTAAACTATTCTTGAAACAAAGTGAAGCTCAATAAGATACTAAATATTTCTCTATTTTGTCTAATTTATACTTTTCTTTCTATAATGTAGGTATCATTCAAAGACTCCTTACGATAGGTATCATTCAAAGACTCCTTCAAAGGCTTTCTCAATGCTATCATAGTATTGACTACTCCATCTTTGCAACTATAGTGTCTCTATCCTCCATCTTGTGACTGTGATCTTGTTCAAGGAAAGATGCCCATTCTTGCCTCCACCATACTATCTTCTTGTCTTCTTGCTGTAATAACGACCTATACACTCTAAAACTTGCAAAAATTGCATTTAAAAAATTGTCAAAATGTTGTCAATATTGACAACTATGTTTGTCAACTTGACAACCACTATGACAATCAAAGAAAAAGAACCTAGTTTGTGAGACCTAATTGAGTAGGTGGGTTTTGAGATTTTGTTATTGAAGTTATAGACCAATGGGTCAAATGATCAAGGATGATCATTAAGGGATGTGTGGTGTTTTATCTTGGTATGTAGATGTTGATGGGCCTTTGTTTAACTTGATCATCAATAAGCCTTGAGTTGTTAAGTTTGAGTATCACCAATACATCAACACACTTATCATGTACAAGTTTTATAATGGATACATCTCGAATAGTATAATACTTGTCATTGTTAATATGATCTATGTGTGTCTAAAGAAATCTTCACAAAACATTCTCATTATCATAATCAGAAAGAAAAGTGACTCCACAAGATTATTTGACATCAATGACAAATTGCCAATAGTCTCCCCCTTTGGCATTGATGTCAAACCTCAAAACATTTCTGTAACAGCAAAATATCAAATCAAATCTGAATCATACCCATATTTGAAACATGGCAAATCACCAAAATTGGATCTAACTCATCTACTATCAATGTTCTTATTTTATGAAGAAATGGTAGGAAAGTGATTTATAATGTGAACACTGAATGTTATTTCTTCAAGTAACTGGCACAAGTTTATCTAGAAAATTTTACTACTTTGGTTGGTTGCTAACTCATCTTCCCTACCTTTCCTTAATACATGTATGCTTGTGGGATGTCTTTGATAACTTAGTAACTATCAGAAAATGTTAGTAGAAAAGACCATAAATTTTACTTGGTGAATAATCTTGCAGCATATAAAATGATGGATTCTTATTACTATTGTTGGATTTGTAGATAATTTGGTGGGTAGAGGTGGATATGAAGAGGTGTACAAAGGAGTCCTACCAGATGGATAGATGATAGCAGTTAAAATACTAGCAAAAGGAAACACTGATGAATAGAAAGAGAAAGAGTTTCTAACAGAGCTGGGTATCATTAGGCATGTGTGTCATCCCAATGCAACCTCATTAATAGGATGCTGCATTGAGAATGGGCTTCATCTCATCTTCCATTACTATGTAAATCGTAGCTTGGCTTCACTTCTTCATGGTAACTTTCTTAATTGTCTCAAAATGGTTGTAAGATGCGAACACTTTGTTACCTCACACACTGAGAGTAATTGAAGTTTGGCCATAAAATTTGGACCTTTTTAAAGTTTGATATGGAGCAGTGATAGAGTTATACACCTTCACTCCATGGATATACTTCTTCCCCAGCATTATCTTTCTCTTCAGCCACTCCCACCCTTTCAATGCTTCTAGTAATTCCCTAAAGTAGAAACTCTTGTCTTTAAAGTGCCCCAGCCAAGGCATTGCTGCACAACCATTTTTAAAATTTTTTTTATCTTGAATCCATCGCAATTGTGACACTCACCTCCATAATTATGATGGGGTCACTATATTGGCGATGCCCAAATGCTATCGTAGTTGCTTGGGTGTTTGTTGCCATTGCGACATATACGCATAGAATTACGATGGATTTGCTATATTGGTGACGCCCAAATGCCATTGTAGTTTCAGTGGGTGTACGTCACACTTGCGACAATTACACATAGAATTTCGATGGATTTCATGCTTGTCACATGATCGCATGTGGCTTCCCAAGCGCATGCGACCATGCGACAAGCCTCTAGCCATCGTAGTTGCTAGGGTGTTCGTCGCACTTGCGACGGTTCTAGGTGTGCGGTTTCATGCTTGTCGCATGATCACATGCAGCTTCCCAAGTGCATGCGACCATGTGACAAGCCTCTAGTCATCATAGTTGCTAGGGTGTTCGTCGCACTTGCGATGGTTCTAGGCGTGCAGTTTCATACTTGTCGCATGATCGCATGTGTCTTCCCAAGCGCATGTGACCATGCGACAAGCCTCTAGCCATCATAGTTGCATCATAATTACTATGGTATTCATCTCCATTGTGATGCTAATATAAGGAATTGCAACGGGGTTGATGTCACAATGAAGGGGTTGCATAGCGATGGATTGAAGTCATAATTGTGATGAAAAAGGAAAGACGTCGTATTTTGTGACTAAAAAATAGCAACGTCTACTACTGTTGCAATTGCAACACATGGCTGTCTCAATTGTGACACACAGCCATCGCAAATCGATGCCAAAGTTATTAGTGCATGAATTTGATGAATAATGAAAGGTCCTAACCACAGGGATTCAAACTTTTTATGTTTTCATTTGTCCTCAAACCTAGCATTCCACTAAAGAACCATATCATCAAGATGGAAATTTCTAATAGTTTCTCTCTTGTCAAAAAGATACTTCAATTTTTATTGAAACTTTAAATTTTCTTTTTGACCTTCCCTTCTGATTTCATCTAGCTCAACTAACTAAATCATCCTATCTTGCAATGGATCACTAATTTCCACATCTTCTTCTTTTATGAACTAGTAAATGGGTAACAAATTATTTATAGGAAGTCTAGACTTCACACCATACACCATCTCAAAAGGGGATTTTCCCATTGCTTTCTTCTCAACAATTCTATCTACCCACAATGCCAATTTTAATTTTGCATGCCAAATCCTTTTTTTCTTTTCCAAGGTCTTCTTTAAAATCTACAGAATGCTCTTGTTACTAGATTATGCCTACCCATTGGCCTGTGGATGATATGGGGATGAATATGATGGAACTATTCCCATTTTAGAACAAGATTCAGTGAATTCTTGCGACTTGAAGCTCATGGCATTGTCCATTACCAATTTCATGGGTGCACCAAACCTAGTAATTATGTTATTCATAAAAAATTCAATTACTATTGTACTGGTTTCCTTCTTAGTTGGAATTACTTCAATCCATTTAGTAAAATAGTCAGTGGCCACCAAAATGTAACTATGTCCTCCACTAGACTTTTCAACAAATTCTCCAATGAAATCCATGCCCCATATAACAAAAGGAGACTTTGAAACTATAGGGTTTAATAGCAAGGCACCTAAGAATTTTAATTTCTTTGAAAATATTTGACATGATTCACATCTCCTGAAAAATGAATGAGTATCCTTAAACAAAATAGGCCAATAGTACCCAGCTCTCAGAATCTTATGAGATGTGGATCAAGCTGAATGATGCCCTCCACATAACCCAGAGTACATCTCTTGCAAAATATTTTCAGATTGGTGTTTGTCTAAATAGAAAAGCAATATTCCATCATTTTCCTTCCAAAACAAATCACCTTGTAACAACACATACCTTTGAGCCTACAATCTTAAGCTTCTTCTTTGATTGTCATTCAACTCCTGTGAGCAGCTAGTATGTTTGAGAAAATGAACAATGTTTGTGTACCATGGTTGCATCTCAATACTAGTCATATTTCCTCCACCAATGGCAACATTGTTTACTTGTACTAGATCCATATTCTCCTCTTTCATTAGCTTTGCAAGTCCCAAACCTCTCACAAGCTTGGTAATATGGAGCTCTATATCAAATTCTTGGATCCTATTGATCCACTTACACCTTTTTCCAGTGACCTCACTCTGACTTAAGATGTCCTTTACCGCTACATGAGGTACATATGCATTAAATTTAGGGAAAACAAGATAGGGTCTAAAGGCTTTAATGACCTTGACTAGTGCATATGCCTACTTTTCCATTAGTTCATAATTCAACTCAGCATATTGCAATGATTTACTAAAGAAGGCAATGGGATGTTCAAATCCTTCTTCATCCTTTTGTAACAGAATAGCTGCAATTGTGTGAAAAGATGCAAAGGAGAATAAAGAGAAAGGCTTGGAATAGTCAAGAGATATCAAGATAGGGGCTTCTTAGATTTCTTTTTTGATCTTTTCAAAAGCTTGATGAGCCTCAAAGTTCCAATCAAACTTTACATCTTTCTTTAAGAGCTTGACTATGGGTTTGACTAGTTCTACAAAATTAGAAATAAACCTCCTAACAAAATTAATCTACCCTAAAAAGGACTATACACCTTTGATATCCTTTGGGGGAGGGACCTTTTTTATTGCTTCTACTCTCTCAAGATCAATTCTAACTGCCTCTTTTGATACTATATGACCAAGCAACTTTCCCTCAATCATAGAAAATTAACATTTCTTGGGATTCAGTGAGATACCAAACTCCAAAGCCTTGACAATGACCTTTTCCAAATGGTTACAGTGAGGTTCAACCTTCTTAGATTATGCAATTAAATCATCTTGATATACAACCATAAGGATATTAATCAAAACTTTGAAAGCAACATCCACTGCCCTCTGAAAGGTTTCCCCAACATTTTTCAAACCAAATGGCATGTGGACATACACATAGGTTCCCCCATGGGGTGGTGAATGCTATCTTGAACTGTTTAGATTCCTTGACCAAAACTTGGTTGTACCCTAAAAAACCATCCATCATAGACAACAACTCACAACTAGTCACTCTATGCGGCATGGCCTCCATATTTGGCAACCCATAATTGTCCTTTAGTGAGGCAACATTCAAATTCCTAAAGTCTACACAAAGTTTGATATCACCATTCTTTTTCCTGACTAGCATAAGATTAGAAACCTAGGAGGAATGCCTAATAGGCTCAATAATATTGGTATCTCTTAATTTTGTCAATTTAGCCTACATTTTTGTGGCTAACAGGGGATTGATGGGCCTCTGTTTCTATCTAAATGGCTTGGTATCTTCTTTTAGAGGGATCTCATGTTGAAATAAATCTTCTCTATATGCTTTGAGGTTATCATAAGACTAGGAAAACACATGCTTGTACCTTTTCAATAATCTTATCAAATTTCCCTTAACCTCTCTACTCAGTTTTTTTCCAATGTATACCATTTGAGGTGATGTTTCTGAACCTAAGTTTATTTCCTCTAGGTCCTCCATTTTGGTATTAGACTTTTGAGACATATACCCATCATTTATCTTAAACATGCCTTCTAATTCCACTAATCCCTTAGGTATGTGATTTGAGGGTGAATGGACTATCTCATTTCCCATAATGCATTCTTTTCCATCAACAATCTGTTGTGAAGTGCTAAAATCAATTTTTTGCCCATCATACTGATCTAAACCTTGAAGAAACCTAAGGATATCAAATTTATCTTCAAAGACTTTCTAGTTATACACATTGTTAGGCACTGCAAGCATACTTTTGATTCTAACATAGACACACTAGTTAGTGTAATATCATTGTTTTTTAGGGAAACATTAGCAAGGAAATCAGCCATGATATTATTTGACCATTCTCCCAAAAGGATATTGAAAGCTTCAAAGAATTCTAATCGATCCCAGACAACATGCTTATATAATTTTAGTCTGTCATCTTTAGCAGCATATTTAGATCTAACTTAGGCTATAATCAATTGGGAATCACCATGGACCTTTAAGCATTTGATACCATGTTTTATAGCAACATCTAAACCTAATATTAAAGCCTCATACTCAACAGTGTTATTAGTACATTGGAAAGTTAACAGAAATGAGTACTTGAATGTAGTACCTGATGGGGAAATGAACACAACACCAGCTCCTAATCCTTCTTTAGAGTATCCTCCATCAAAGTACATTTTCTAGAGTCCACCTTGCTGCAGTATCAGTTCATCCACTATTGGATTAGTGTTCTTCATTTGGGGTACTATCTCTTCAACCATGAACTTGTCCATGTCAATATCTACACAACAATTCAAATCTTATGGTGCAACCTTTTCAACCATCACTGAGGAATGGGGTTCCATATACAACTTCACTTCTATTCCATTGATTGGAATAGTGGCATATGATAAATCTAATTACAATTTCCCTCCTATTGCAGTAGCCCATTGTCTTGATAAAAGCATGCCATAATGGGGTTTAGTGTCCACAACAACCACATCCATCTTGTATGTGGCCTCAGGGAATGCAGTAATCTTCACCTCTATCCCTACTAGGGCTCCCACAATAGGCACTACCCTATTATCCATGGCATAACATCTACCATTGGATGTGTCAACTTGTAGTCCCAAATCTTTCATCACATGATACAACATTACAGTAGCAGCAACACCAGAATCAATCATACATTTTTTTAGCAAGAAATTGTTTACAATTAATGTAACATAGAAGGGATCAATGGAAGAGGGTTCTTGTGTCACAATGTTTCCCACACACACATCAAAAATGTCTTTAGTTGTCTCGGGCCTATCCATTGCATTTCCCTTTCTTGATATAACAGGGTCTATTCCTTGTTCACTTATGAGAGCTAGAGTTGTTGTCTTATGCTCTTTGATCTTCAACATTTCCAACAAAGGAATAGAAACCTTCATTTGAGACAAGGCATGTCTCATATCAAAGGTAGGGGGATCAGTAGAAAGATCTGAAGTATTTTTTGGTCTACCAACCCTCTTCTTAGCCTTGTCACTAATAACTTCCTCATTCTTTTTTATTTTAGTAATAGGCTCTTCTCTCCTATTATCTCCATCTCTACCCTTAACAACACTTGGTTTAGGGGAGTCTTTATTCTGAGGGTCATTTTTGACAAATACTGACCTCGATACCCCTTGATCAGCATCCACCCTTATATTCCTCAAATTTTAGGAGGACCGGCCATGTGAAATAGTAGCCACAGTTATAGTTATGATTTCATCTTCGTTGGGCTTTCTCCATTGCATCCCATCTAACTCTAATCTCCCCATGTTAGTTTTACACATATCAGAATCAGACTCATCATAATCAGAGTAAGTAAATACTTGTTTCTCATAGCCAAGGAGAATCCTCCTCTTATGATCAACATCAACACAAATCTCTTCTTCAACAGAAGACTGAGATCTTCCACCTTCTCAATGGTAAACATGTTAATGGCAGTATTTTTAGATTCTTCATAATCTCCTGCATGTGGATCATCAACTTCTTCCTCTAAAGCCTAAGCCACAACACACTGGAAAGGTGAGTGAGGCATGTTACAAGCCTCACACCAATGAATGCTCTCTACATTGTGTGATGTATTCTTCTTCAAAGGATATGGTGTATCTCTCCCTTTTTGAGTCTCATTATTATCAAAGATTGGTTTCCCATCTTTCCAGTTTGTCTTATAAGGCATATCTTGTAATCTTGGAAACCTATCTTGTCTTTGATAAGGGGGTCTATTGTCCTGAAAGTTTCTCCCACCCTTTTCAATTTTAGTTGAGAGATCCTTGACCACACTGGCTAGTTTATCAACTTTATCTTTATCCTTAGCTGGCCTTGTAGGTTGTGGGTTAGTTTCCTTCCACAACTTACCCTCATCTCTTTTATACATCTGACCAGATGCCTTCCTATTGCTTTCAATATTTATAGCTAGCTTAAAAGCATATCTAAGAGTATGAGGACTCTTATCTCTCAAAAGATATGACATCTTTCCATCCAAGGCATTGAAATATGTAGTTAAGCACACTGCATCATCTAACCTCAATACTTGGAACAATTTTTACATGGCCTTTTGGAATCTACCATTAAACTTTGACATACTCTCATTTTGGTTCTTTTTGATATTGTTAAACTCATTGAGCATATAACTTGAATTAACATGTTCTACATATTGTTCCTTAAAGCTCCTTAAAAACTCATCCCATGATGCAATACTATTTTTTGGAGGACCTCTATACCAATCCCTGACATCTTCAATTAACGACTGAATAAAAAGCTTCATTACAACATCCTCATGCTCAATTTCATAGTCATTAATTTTGTCTGTAAAGAACTTTAGATGCTCCTCACATATAACCACATTGTTTCCAATGAACTTAGGGATCTTCTCTTTGATCTCATTCAGGATGACATTAGGTTGACCAAGGATACCATCAAAAAATGAAGGTCGATATCTATCCAGGTGAACTAGTCTTCTTTGGAAATTTTGTTGAACTTGGGGAATTGGTCCAAAATTTTGACAAGGCACATTTCTAATTGGTCCACCAGTCATAGGGGCTACTGGATTGACATTAAAAATTGGTCCAAGTGCACTTTGTGTAGGATTTGAGACTTGGGGATTGGGAATTGTATTACAAGGCTGATTTGATGGTATTGTTCCTGAAGTTACAAGGACTAAGCTACTAGAAAATGTATTCATATTGGCATGCAAGAAGGATATCTTTCTTTTCATTTCATCAGCAGCAGCTTCCAGTTCTAACTTCTCAAGCTGGAGAGCTAAATCCTCCTTGGCCTTGCTTGCCTTTTCCAATTCTAGGATTTCTTGGGACATAGTATTAGAAACAATAATATTCTTCTTAGGTTCATTGATACTTACACCAAATACCTTCTACTTCCCTTTATCAGAAACATCCCTGGTAGCACTTCTAAGCTCTTCGGTCCTCTTAGTTTCTGATGGATGCAATTGTCTAAGAACATGACCTGTTCCTTCAAATTCATCCTTCTCCAAGTTAGGTTTACTACCATCAACTTGTTTTCTTAGAGCTCCCATATCACCAAACAATTCATGGTCCAAACCTTAGACATCTTGATTTAAAATTTTAGCTTGGATCTCATTGTTCTTAGTTTTCCTTATGAGATCCTATCTCTCCATAAGTAACTCATAAATTTGTTGTTCCTGCACCTTCATTCTATTAGCAATTTTTGACAATTTCTCATGCTCTTTCTTTCTTAAAGCTATGACTTCCTCTCTCAAGTTCTCTGAATCATAAGAGGTAGTTTCTGCAACAGAAGTTTCCCCCAGTTGATCTAAGGTTTCTCTTGTAGGTAAAAAACCTATCTATGTGACTTCTTCTTCTTGAGAAGGAATATTGGCACTAGGCTTAGTTTTCCTAATGAATTATGGGTCATCATAAGAGGAAGACGCTTATGGAGGAATGGGTGTAGGGATTCAATTTCTAGAGGGTTCGAGAGAATTGGGATTGAAAGAGCCTCTCCTAGACCACTATTTCCTACTAGGTGTGTGAAGTTCATCACCCATATTAGTCTTTGGATGATCTTTGAAATTAGACCTAGTAAATCTTTTCCGACTCATGGCATGTTACAACAAAATAAAACAAATATTTAGACAAGTACCAACAACTGGTAAACATAGAGCTCGGAGTCACCACCCACAAACAAATGGGAATAGAAAAATATAAAGCTGGTTTGCAATAAACACAATAGATGGTTTAGCATGAGAAAAACAAATCCATTGCGCATTTTCGTTAATTCCCCGACAAAGTCGCTAGTTTTGTTAGCACTTAAACTTGTAGATGATTAAAAAGGATTAAAATGCATCTAGCACAATTCAAATGCTAAGGTATTAACGTTTAAAACCTTCTTCACTTCAAGTATGAAACTCAAGTGGGTTTACCTTTCTTAACAGCTTCTACAAAGCATTATAATAGTGATCTATGTGCTTGAAATAGATTATACAATTTAGAAGCATACAATAAATGTAAATTGAACAAATTATTTATTTTTTTGATGGTGAATACATGTAAATCAATCCATAACTAGTGCCTTATTCATTGGGCATCAGAGTTAAAACCCCACATCCATAGAATCCTATCAAAAATAATATACTAGAACTTAGATAAAATGCCTGACACTCCATTCTCCCAATTGCTAACCTTGCTATCAAAATTCATACATGGATAATTAATTCCGAGATACCTCCCCTAAGATTTATTTATTTTCTTGAAAGAGAACTCAAGCTCAACCCCTATATCTACCTTGTAAACAATGCATTAAAGATCCTTACAATTTAATACATAAGAGAACTTAAAAATCCATACATAAAGACAACCAAGAATAAGAAAGAAGTTCCAGTATTTTGTATTAATATATCAAATGTATCAATACACTTTAATAGAGATTTGTAAGAAATAAGATCCTATATTCAAAAATTTCTTTACAGAGTATATCAACCACCCTTAAAAAAGAAGCAAAAATGCTATTTAGATCACTGGCTATCTTGGAATCCTCAAAGAAAGGATGCAACAAGCTTCAGATAACAAGGAAAAAGACTTGCACTACAAAAAAAAAGTAAAAACAATGATGACAAAGAGACTTGCACTACATACAAAAAGTAAAAACAATGATGACAAAGAGACTAGAGAAACAAAACAACTTCCAAACAAATAGAGTCTTCACAGTTGGCACCTTCATCTGAGGATATCTCAGGGAAGTTTCGTGAGTTTGTTGCATGAATGATGACCTCCAATATAGGCTAACTTACATCATTATTTGTTTAACACATGCTCTCCCTAGAATTCTAGATCAGGTGCTGGGTGTACCTTACTCTTCTTCTTTTGCCTCCAGCTCCAAGACAATTGGCTTCTTTTTCTTTTACTTTGTCCTTTGTCCCAGGCTTCCACACCATCATCTAAAGGCCAACTATAACCTTGCACATCCTACAATGATTTCAACTACAATTCCCACCTGGAATCAGTGATGCTTTTAATATCTATAACAAACTTTGTGCAATCATTTTCAACTTTTATCAAGTTGTCTATTATGTTGTTACATCCTTGTAAGTCCAAAGAACTATCACCACCGAGGAAAGCCTCCTACTTAATTACTATTAGGTCCATGCTTGAATTCCACTCATCCATACTTATAATACTTCCATCATCTTTGTACACAGAGGGCAGATACTTACTATATTTTTTATCAAACATAGCCATCCTGGCCTTTACCTGATTTTATTTTCCTTTAAAGAACTTTGAAATAGCACTGACCAACCCTATCTTTTCATACACTTCTATAACTACCTTAGGGATATTAGGCTTATGTGGCTGCAAGACATCAAGCTTTTCAAACAAAATAATTCTCCCATACAAGATACTATAAAGTGGCTTTAAAGTAGCCAATGATTCATTCACCTTTTCATTTGTGTTATGCAACAGGACAACAGACTAATGGATGGAGTCCATTTTCTCTTTTATTTTGTCTAGTCTATGTTGCACAAGATCTAACATGGTCTTCAAGGAAACCTCAAGCTTTACCTTTTCCAAATCTTCAACTGGTCTATCAGAAATTTTTGCCTTTTGCTGGGAAGGGGCCTTAATTTGTAAAGGAGGAGGAGGAACTGCCTTTGAAGCTTCTTCAAGCTTGGTCTTCAAATCTTCTAATTCATCCTCCATTTTCTTGACCATCATAAATTTGAAATCCCTATCCTTGGTAACTTTCATGGAGTTCTCAAATAGCTTGGCATATCTATCAGACAACTAAGTTGTCTTGGCTTCATTAAGGTGGGAAAAGTGTGTCATTGCCTTGGACACCTCAAGATCATTTGTGTTCTGGATAGTCCAGACAATCTTATCTCCCTCCATCTTATCTTCAATAATTACTATAGATGGCTTTTTGGTTCTAGGAGCAAGAGACCACAATGAAACAACCTAAGACTTAGGGTCATAGCCACTTCCTCTTAGCATGTCTCCTATATGCACCTCATAAGATAGGCCACCCTTTGGCTATTTTCTTATTTGGTCAATGATGAAAGCTGAGGTGAGGTCTCATCTAGGAGTTAGAAGCATTCCACTCGGTTTTACCATTTATGTGGCCTCCTCAATAGTGATCTTATCAAGGCTTGGGTCATAAGATGTGAGAGCCCTCATAGTCTGCTCACTCGGTTCCATCCCCTTAGGCAAAGCCATAGCCACTTTTATTTGTTTCCTCCAAATGAGGAAATTCCTAAATTCTTCACTTTTGATGAACTGGCCATCACTAAGGAACTCCTCTTGATAAAGTTCTCTTTCATCCTTTCCTAGCAGTAGAGGAAATTCTTCATCTTCCTTGGACACCACCTTCTTACCTTCCCTGATAGCCTTCCTCAATTGATGATGGTAAGCCCTGTCACCAGGTACTAGAGCAGAAGCTCTATCAATTATCCTTCTCTATTTCTTCTCTTTTGAGGGTTCACCTACCTCAAGCCTCTATTTTTTCAATGGTGGCTCTAAGGTATCCCCTACTTCTAGTGTATCTTGAGTTAAATCAATAATGGGGGAGTCCCTTTCTTGTGGTGGACTATCAACCTCTTGTTATTCATCAGTGAATTCCTTAGGTTCAAAAGTGGAGTAATCCCTTTTTACATCTAATTTGTCTTCAATCAACCCTTCCATTTGACTAGATAGGGTGCCATACATTTCTATCATTTTTTCCATTCTTTTCAAATATGGGAGCTCAGGGAAAAACCCTCCAAAATCAATCATGGCCTCTTTAAGTTTGGCCTCTAGTCATAACAAATCAAAATAATTGGTCCACCTCCTACCAGCTTCATCTTGATCTAAGATATTTCTGATCACATCTTCCTCATCCAAGCCCTCATGCATTCTTATTGTCCCAATGTTGGGGATCAATGTCATCCTTTTAGTCTTAATGAAATCCTCAGGATCAATATACTTGCAAGTACCATAAATCATTTTGAAATGATTAAGCCAACTTATGAGCTCATCCAATGCTCTCTTCCAAATCATGAAATTGCCAACCTTGAATTACCTCAGTTTGAAAGTGCCCTTCCTATGAGGTGCCAGGTGCTCCTTATCAGTCTAGATTAATTGCCAAATGAATTCTAATAAGGAAACCCTCAAAGGTACAAATCTTGGAAGAAGATGTGGGGGCTGTGGGAAACCATAAATTCTGATGACAATGAAATTATCCCCCAAGTAGAAGTCACCCCAATTATGGTTTCCTTTCCAATTGTTTACATAATGCATGGGCCTTAAAATTTGCAAAACCTTAGATTGTAGTCTCATTACACTTGTCCCCAACGCCCACAGAATTGGAAGAACAAAGAAATTATGGAAAATGAAAAAATCACACTCATTGGAAGTGTAATTCCACACCCTCATCCAATACTGTACTGGATTAGGATGGCCTTCAAATGTACACCTCAGCTTTAACATTCTTGCATCCAAACAATTGACATTGAAATATAAAATCAATTACATAAGGAGAGAGTAATGCATGAACCTAATTGGCCTCTTATTCTCTTTAATAGACATTAGACCCTCATGCATTCTATCAATTGCATATTGGATGTAATCATAGTCAGTATTGGCATGAGAATTTTGAATATCCAGGATTATCATCAACAGATCAGCAGGCATTTTCAATTCATCCCCATCCATCCCTATAACTCTACACAATCCATGGCATAAAAACTTCATATATAAGTTGAGTGACATGAATTCATATGGGGCATTCATACTTGTAGGGAGGGGAGCTATATATTTACCTTGTTTAGGCATATGCTTAACTATCTAACTCTTCACTGAACCTATATGACTTGCATACTTTTGTCTCTCCTTCTTTAAATCAATTTTAGTGGAAGAGGAGGCAAAGAAATCAAAAGATTTCATAAATGACTCCCTATCAAATGTACTAAGGTAGACTGGTCTTCACACCTGATGGTTTTTGAAATAGGGTCATACAACATGGCCAGCTCTATGATAAGGTCAACATGAAGAAAGACATATGGTACAATTAACTTAGCCATTCCTAAGGCCCAAGCATTACAAATTGGTATAGCCTTATGCCTATTATTGTTGGGGAAGCAACTTGAGGAAGTCATCAGAATAGTTGGGCTTCCCTTTATGTTCACAACTCTATTCTTTAGCTGCTCCACTACATGATGCAACGCTCAACTCTAGTTGACTCATCTTGGAATATGAATGCTTCAGCTCTGCAAATTCTTCTCCCTTCACACTTTCTATCTTTTCTCTGGAGAACACGATTCACTTCATAAAAATTTGAACACAAAAAACAATGATGTCCTGGCTATTTATCATTGAGAATTGAATGTGTGTAGTTGTCAAAATCATTACAAATCAATCTTCAATCACTTCTGCATTCAATTCTGCATATTACCAATCTTCAAATCAAGGCTAGTCATGGAGTGGATGTTAACAGGTTGATATAAAACTCACGAATAAAGCACAAAAGCAATGATTATGGCTTTTAGCTTTAAAACCCCCATTAACTAATAAAAACCATTGTTTAAATTTGATTGGATGTAGTTTTACTTGTTTCCAACTTGGCAATGTACTTTTCCACATAGGCAATGACACATAACCTTTCATTAATGAATTCTTAACCTGACTTGATTCAGAGATCCAACAAACAAAGGCTCTCATGATCTCTAAATAAAATGCCAACCTTAGCTTAAGCTTGGAGATTCAATGAAAGAGTTGTTCACATGATCTCAAAATGATTTACTAACTCATGGTTCCTTTTGGAGACTTAGCAATCACCGTTGATCCTAGAGATGATCAACGATCCTTAGATTATGCTTTGAAACTCATGGAAACTTCATCATTATTTAAAGAATAAGTGACTAAAGACATTCTCTAGTTCGCACAATTTGAAAATCAGCCATGGTTTAATTCAGAAAATAGTTGACCAAAGACTTCACCCATTCTCACAATCCTTAACTTAACCCAGCAACCATTTGGAGATCCAGTGAACACTTCCTTTTCTGAACCCATGCACTTAAAAGCTTTACCATAGTCAAATATGGAGATTTAGCGACCACTACAATGTCTTAATCTCAAGAAGCCTTTCTTAACTCATGATTTATCACAAGACTCAGTGAACAAAGTAATCTCATAGTCTCTAAATGAAATTCTTAACCTTGGGTTTATTATGAGATTGAGCGACCAAAGGTATTCACCAATTTGTTGAATGCTTTCCTTAACTTGATTTTTAGTCAGAGATTAAGTGTTGGCTGTAGATCTTGGGAGTAATCAAAGGTTTTCATTGAGTTGTTGAAACTTTTAAACCTTTATCATATAATCATGAGATTCAGTGAACACTATATTCACTGAATCTCCCAATGTTTGAAACATTAATTGCATTATTTTGAGATTAGGTGACTGAAGGAAATACACCTCTATTATTGCTTTGTTCACCAAATCGATGAATGACTTAGAGCTTTACTAATTGATCATGAGATTGTGTGAACACTTAAGTCGCTAAGTCACCAAATGATTTGGAACTTTTCCAACTTGTCCCAAGATCTAGCGAATGAAGAAAACTTTATCCTTTGCCAAATTACTTTATCGGAGCTGCCAAACCTAGTGAACATGGGATTAAGACTTAGTCACTGAATTGCCAAACAACTTGATATAGGGCCCATTTACTATGAGATTAAGACATCATCATTGATCCTAGAGATGATCAATGGTCCTCACTGAGTCACTAGAAAACTTAGAGCTAGACAACACAATTCAGTGAATAAGAGATAACCGCCATGCCCATTTGCTGAATGTTAAGAGAAAACCACTAGGGATTAATAGAATAGGAGACCATATAGTCATTGAATCTCTAGATAAAAAGACTAACCATGACATAGACTGGGAGATTCAATGACTAAGGAAAACTTAACAAGGATTCACACATAGTCGCTAGTTCACTGAAAGACTTAGTGACATGAAAAGATTATTGTGTGATTTAGTGAACACTAAGAAAGAAAAATACCATGTGCATAATCCCACAACTTAAGTTTCCCAAAAAGGTAACATGGAAATATAAGAACCAAGGCTCACCTAGGATTTTCAAAGGATTAAAACCCTACCAAGGGAAAAAAGACCTAGGGAAAGGACTTACAATCATAAACACAACTATTTTGAGGAATTTAAAACCCTAAATAGAAAAAAAATAATTGCAAGGACATAGAATAAGGACCTCAAGAAAAATCTTAGAAAACCTAAAATATACCCAACATCTTCTTCTTGAGAGATTTGGCCATGTTTGTTAGATCTGCATTTTCAAAGGGTTTCCTATCAGATTTGGGGGGACCTATTTTTCTTGTCATCTTGGCTTCAAACGAACCTCACGGTTGGATTTAGAGCATCCAAGAACCTCAAGATCCATAAAAAATTTGTCCAATTTGGACAAAGTTGGAATCTATGGCAAAAAAAATTTGCATTCGGCCCTGGCATGGATCTTGAGGTGATCACTATTTTTGGGAGCACTTCTGGCCTGAACAGACCTCACATTTTCATGTGGAAGGTTTGAGATACCCAAAATCCATATAAAACTTGAATATTTTGGACAAGTTAGCCTCGGACGCAAAATTTTTTTGTTTACTAGGCCATACGACCTGACACACAGGTCAAGACACTACAGCTGAGGCAGGTGATTTCAAAAATAAATTAAAAAAAATATATTTTTTTGGGGCACCACCACCACTCTGCCTATGGGTTTCCCATGCTCCACCCATGCTCTGTCTACGTAGTAGCTCTGCCAAGCGGTCATCGCAGCGCGGTCACCGACCGGTGTCATCGCATAGCTAAACTGCCAATGAACACCGTCAGTTTGACTTGTGGTTTGACCCATGGAGCCCGCTTGTTCTGGCGTCATCTTTTTTTGATGACTTTGTTCATTCCCTCTTACATTTTTTAGTAAAGAAAACATTTAGACAGGAACTTGGTTTTTTGCAAATATCTTAGGCATCCGAGATCGAAATCAGGCGTGTGATGTACTATCGGAAAGCTGGTTCCAAGCCTGATCCAAATTTTTTGGTATGGTTTTGTGATTTTTTCATTTTGATGCCCATTTTTTCTATCAAAGTTAGATGTTTTCTATGATCTTGGCATTTCAGACCTCTTGCATTTTAGGATCCATTTCTCTTGCATCTGGGCTCCATTTTCGGTAAACGAGATATTACTGGAAAGCTCTTTCTGATATTTTATTAGATTTGATGGTTTCATGTGTGATTTTGTCCTTTTTTTGATGTCACTCATCCTCAGATCCTTCCAGACATGTTCTTTGGGCCCTCTAGTGTAGCTGTTGGTTTTTTCTCATATCTTGAGCATATGGTGTCAAATTTTGGCAAATGAGATATCAACAGAAAGAAGATTCAGAGATCTTTCCAAATCTATAGGTTTGATTTTTTGTTTTTTCATTTTTGATGGTGTTTTAACTATCAAAGCCAGATGTTCAATTTTGCACTTTGTGAGCTCTATCTTGTGCATCCAGACTCCATTTTAAAAAAATGATATATCGTTGGAAATCTTGTCCAGAGAGATTTCCAGTGCTATGAGTCATTTTTCTAGATTTTGTTCCAGGTTCATTTTATTCAGATTCTTTCATTTTTGCAGTGTGGTGGATATCTTGGATGTTACAGGTCCTAGAATCTCTTCCCTCTGAGGGATGGCTCATCTTAGGCTATTCTTTAAGTAGTGTATAATTCACTTTTATAGCATTCTTTTATGCACACACACTGAGATAAAGTGTCATTCTATTGTATGTATGAAATTTTGTACATGTTCATGCTCTTTGTACTCGCACTCCATTATAAAGTTCCAGGGGTGGTTTTGATGTTTTCCTTTATTTTCCATCTATTTTTTTCATCTGAGCATTCCTCCAATGACATTAGCCTCAGGTATCTCTATATGTGTTTGTACTTTCTCTGCACATTCAATGTTTCAGATTCTTCTTCATCATGCAGTTCATATTGGATGATCTTTTTAGTGTACTTGTCATTACCTCCTTGTCAGCAGTATGGGGGGGTTTCTACTATTGGTTCTTGATTCAAGGCAGGGAGGAAGAGGGCCCAATCAATGGGGTACCCTAATGATCCATGCCTGCTCAACACATGCAAAAGTAAACAAACACAATAGTGAGAGAGAGAATGCAGTAGCTTTCTTATATTTTCATCAAATAGAACCATACATGCCGGGTTTTAAGGCCTTCCCGATTAGGGCTAGATATTACAATGAAATACAGAAGCCTCAAAACATGCGAGGATCTATCAAAATCTCTAATTCTATCTTCTACCAAACTCCTATCCCAAAAATTGCCTCTCAACTACAACCAAACAACTACATTTATACAAGAGTCTACCAAACTAAGTCAGCCTTCAGATCCATAATCAATGGAAGGAACGGTCAGATCTAGGACCACAGACTTCCCAATGAAGGATTCCAACATTAAATCTACGATCCAATATAAATGCACAAGTCAGCCACAACAGAAACTAAAACTAAACCTGTCGATGAGCAAGATAACTGAGCAGGAGACAAGCAATGTCGAGTGCCAGTGAAACAACTGACCGCCTAGGAGATAACCGACCACACTCAATAACCAAAGGAAACTGACCAAGTACTGACAAACTTAGTCAAAGTAGGAACCGAGCAACATAGACAAACTCCAAATTGTTTTTGGTGACACAAGATTGCCAAGGACCCGAGATGCTCCTGCATCAGACACCTGGGGTTATTTTGAAATGATTCTCTAAATCATTTGGTCAATTTGGTCCAAGCTACATCCAACTCAGACTATGAAATCCATGAACCATCTTCCATCGGTCTATTCTTCCACTTTACCAGATATTCCATATATTGTTTTCCTATTGTACTCTTTCCAACTCTTTCCTTCAAAATTAGTTCAATTTCTTCATTCTACTTCTTAGGATATTCTATCCATACTGTCACTTCTTCATCAAGTTCATGATACTCATACAAATCAGAAATGTTAACAATAGGTGATATGTCCATGTCATTAGGTAACACAATCTCATATGTATTTCCACTGTCAAATTTCTTCAAAATCTTGCAAGGTCCAAACTTCTTCATCTTCAACTTCCCATATGTTCCAACAGGAAATCGACCTTTCTTCAAATGAACCATTACTTCATCACCAACATCGAAAGTTTTATGTATCCTTGATCTATCAACTTTGTCTTTGTATTTTTGATTACTGTCTTCTAGCTTTAGCTTCACATCTTCATGCCATGTCTTCATGCATTCAACAAATTTTACTCGTTCAACACTTTTCTTATTCTCATCAACAATGTCTCTCAAATCAAATATACCTCTCAGTTGTGTGCCATTTACAATCTCAAATGGTGTCTTTCTAGTACTTCTATTCATTGAATTATTGTATGCAAACTCTGCTTGTGCCAACACAGAATCCCAATTACATAGTGTGTCTCCAACTAAACATCTCAAAAGATTTCCCAAAATTTTGTTCACAACTTTAGTCTATCTATCGGTTTGTGGGTGAAATGTAGAGCTATATTTCAACTCAGTGCCAAATTTCTTCCAAAGGATTTTCCAAAAGTATCCAACAAATTTACTGTCTCGGTCAGAGATAGTACTCCTCACTAATCCATGCAATCTAACAATTTCCTTAAAGAAAAGATTTGCTATATGTACTACATCTGATGTCTTTCTACAAGGTATAAAATTTTCCATCTTTGAAAATCTATCTACAACAACAAATATAGAATCATTACCTCTTACTGTCTTCAGTAAGCCAAGAACAAAATCCATACTGATATCAATCCAAGGTTTCTCAGGAACAACAATCAGTACATACAATCCAGTATTCTGACTTACTCCTTTTGCAATTTGACAAATTCCACAACTTTTCACAAATTTATGAACATCTTTATACAACTGTGGCCAAAATTACTCCTCCTTAAGAAAATTCCATGTTTTATCAATACCAAAATGTCCAGCCAAACCACTACTATGTTTCTCCTTTATCAAATTAGTTCTCATTATTCCTCTCGGTATACACAATTGAATAGCTTTAACAAACATACCTTTCTAAATAAAATATTCATCCCATTTAGTGTCTTGTTGATTTTGAATAGGTGCTCTGCACTTTCTCCACGGCTCAAAAAAATTAGGGTCAAACTCATAAGAATCTCTCATCTCATCAAAACCAAGGACTTCAACTTTCATCTCGGTCATCAAAGATCTTCTTCTACTCAATGCATCAACAACTCGGTTAGTGACTCCCCTCTTATGCTTTATCACAAATGTATAACTCTACAAATACTCAACCCATTTCATATGTCTCTAATTCAACTTATTCTGACTACCCAAATACTATAAAGCCTTATGATCAGTATACAACACAAATTCACTCGATATCAAATAATGTCTCCATTTCTTTAGTGCTTGAACAATAGCATAGAATTATTGATCATACATAAAATATTTCCTTCTAGCATCATTCAACTTTTCACTAAAGAAAGCAACAGGTTTACCTTCTTGACTCAACATAGCTCCAATTACACTTCCACTTGCATCACATTCCACTTTAAATACATTACTAAAATCAGACAATGCCAAAATAGGTAATTCAACAACCTTCTTCTTCAGAGTCTCAAAAAATTTATCAGCTCCATGTGTCCACTTGAATTCTCTTTTGTCTCCTCTCATAGTTTTAGTCATAGCATTACAAATTGAATTGAAATTCCTTATGAACTTCTGGTAAAAACTTGCAAAACCATGAAATGATCTTACCTCACTAGCATTCACAGGTGTAGGCCAATTCAAAATAGCTTAAACCTTTTTAGTATCCATCTTCAAACTATCAACTGAAATAACAAATCCCAAATTCACAATCTCCTCTTTCATGAATGAACACTTTTTCAGATTTATCAGCAACTTTTCCTCTTGGATGGAGACTCTCAAACCATTCAAGTATCTACTGATTATGTCCACATCATCTTCATCATGTCTAGATCTAATATCTAATCTATAGAATTCCTCAGTATACTCCTTTACAGAGCTATCTTTCTGTCTCAAACTTTGCATTCACCAAACTAGGTTAATCTGATAATCACAAGGTAAGTACTTTCCTTTCAATTTGATCACCATTTTATTTCATACCTTGATTTTGTCTTTTCCTTTCCTCTTCCTATCTAGTTGTAGATGTTCCCACCATAAGGATGCATGAATTTTCAACTTTGTGCTTGCAATCTTCACCTTCTTGTCTTCAGGAATGTTTTCATACTCAAAATACTTTTCCATCTTGGTGATCCAATCCACCAATTCATCAAAATCTAGCTTTCCACCATACTTAGGAGTATTGAAATGTGGTGTTGACTTCAGACTTGTTAAAGCCTTCAAAAATATTTCTTCACCTTGATCCATAATATGTGCAGGTCTGCATTCACCTGTTCTTCCTCAACTTCATCACCACTAACATCTTCAAGATGTCTGCCCCTTCTCTGGGCTATTTCAAAAACTTCTAACCTAGTAGCAATCTACCTTAGCATATCTACCAATCTTAGATCTACATCTTGCCTCCCATGAACCATCTTGACAACCCTCTACAATTGTAGGTCAAATCGCAATCTACTACCCCACAACAATCAACTAGGGCTTCAAGAGGAACCTACAAACCTAGATCGGTAGACCTAGATCAAGATCTCACCTCGCTCTGATACCACCCAATGCAAGGTAGGGAGAAAGAGGGGCCAATCAATGGCACACCCTAATGATCCAAGCCTGCTCAACACATGCGGAAGTAAACAAACATAACAGTGAGAGAGAGAGAAAATGTAATAGCTTTCTTATATTTTCATCAAATAGAACCATACATGTCAGGTTGTAAGGCCTTCCTAGTTAGGGCTAGATATTACAATGAAATATAAAAGCCTCAAAACATGTGAGGATTTGTCAAAATCTCTAATTCTATCTTCTACCAAACTCCTATCCCAAAAACTGCCTCTCAACTACAACCAAACAACTACATTTATACAAGAGTCTACCGAACTGAGTCGGCCTTCAGATCCTTAATCAACAAAAAGAATGGTTAGATCTAGGACCACACACTTCCCAATGATGGATTCCAACATTAAATCCATGATCCAATATAAATGCACAAGTCAGCCACAACAGAAACTAAAACTAAACCCCTTGGTGAGCAAGATAACCGAGTAGCAGACAAGAATGTTGAGCGCTAGTGAAACAATCGACCACCTAGGAGATAACTGACCACACTCAGTAACCAAAAGAAACTAACCAACTACTGACCAACTTGGTCAAATTAGGAACCGAGCAACACAGACAAACTCTAAATTTTTTTTGGTGACACAGGATTGCTAAGGACCCGAGATGCTCCTGCATCAATTCTACCACTTCCTTGGTTTGATAGTGTGAGCTATGTATTCAGTATTTTATTCTATGTACTAGGTGGTTGCAGTGGCTGGGTACCTATGCATTCCGGTGAGATGGATAATTTACCACATGGACACTCTTTTCTTTCCTATTTTTGGATGAACTCTTCTAGTTTTGATTGATCAACTCTTTAGACTTTTGGTGTTTTTATGCCATCTTTATTTTTTAGTTCGAGTGTTTGCCTTTATTTGCCTCCTGATTCAAGTAGTGTTATTTGAGGGCACTCATGCAGATTACAGTCTTCTCTACCTGGTCATATTTTAGTGGAGGATCTTTAGATCAGAAATTACTTCTCTTGCTTCAGTGATGTTGTACATGTTCATCTTTGTTATTATTTTCTAGAACATTCCTAGTTTTGGAGGCTTCTTTATTCCTTCAGGGGTGACCCCAAAATAGTGGGTTAGACTTTTTTAGACATGTTGATTTTTGCTGAAATAACACATTTTTAATAAAATATGATAATTTAAGCCTTGAGAGGTTCCATTTGAAGGACTTAATTACAAAAGGTTATCTCAAAGATTCTTAGATAAAAAAACATGGATATAACATATATACTCCTCATTCATACATACAATGGAGTCTCCTTCACACCCATTAAAATGCTGATAAAAAATCACTTCAAATTTATCTTTTGGAAGATTAAATGAATCCATTTGACAAACATATCTATGTACTAAGGTACTACTAAGAAAAATCTTTCCAATGATTATAATATTAATATATATTAAGTTTATTATGACTTTGTATTTTTAGTTTTACGAAACATAGATATTTCACCGTATGTCTACCTCTATGTTTGATGCTTATGGAAAAATAGTAAATAAGAGAAAAAAAATTCTAAGAGATATCTATGCCCTAGGTATTGAAGCTCTCTTTCTATCAAAATAAAATAAAAAATAAAATTGGACAAATACACAAGTTATAAGCTATGTAGTCAAGGTATGCCAAAATTACGATTTAGTCAACTTCAAACATTAATAAAATATGCATTAATAATGATAATGTCATCAAACAAATTGCATGCCCTTCATATGGATGTTACAAAACTAAATTCAAAAGAATCACATTGATATCTATTTAGAAAAAAAGTTATGCTCTATGAAAATGAAGTAACTCTTTGAAAATGGCATTTTCTGCAACATATCAATTTTCGTGGGAGATAGAAAAATCCATTCAAATAAATTCAAAAATAAAAAATAAAAAATATATTTAGAATCTAGATAGAAAATCCTAAAAGACTCTAATTTACTTCATCTTCTGATTTCAAATGGTTTAATGACAATATGCATCTGAATCTGATTTTTTTTTTCAAAATGTAGAGTTCAGTGTCCGTTCAGGCAAAAAAGTGTAACCCACTATTGTGGGTTCACCCTCTGAAGATTAGCCTTTGTCTCTTTTTAGAGAGGAGTTTTTCCCATGTGATTTTCTCTATTTATCTTCTTTATAGAGAATCTCTTTTGTACTTGGGTACCTGATCAAGCCTTTTGTTGCCAGGACCCATTTGCTTTCAGTAGTTCTTTCTAGGTTTTTAGCTTCTCCCAAAGTTTATCTTAAGGGGGGTGTTAGAGTAATAGAGTGTTTATAGATTAATTGAATCATATCAATTTAATTATTCAGTCACTTATTACCTCTTTTGACTTAAGCTAAACTTTAGGAATATAATAATTAATTTCTTTATTAATTATTATTATGCAACCTAGCGTTTTACCTTTTTAGGTTTTTTGAGCTCTGTTTATAAGGATTGATCTCATAACACTTTGTAACCTTTTTTGACATTTCATTATTGATTTGCAACTTTTATTTTTGCACATCAAGGATTTCTCCTCTCATGTATATCCATACATTCAGGTCTCCATAGTTGTTAGCTTCTCTCTCTTTCTATGACAAGTGTTTGCATGCAGGTGTTCTTGGGAGCTATGGGTTGCTTTTTCATCAACTCCAATAGTCTGCACCTAATAATACTCTTGGTCTTGATAGTCTGATTGGAAAGTTAACTACTTTTGAGCTAAACAATTATGAAAATAGTATTGTACCATTTGTTGAGTCTACTTTTGTGTCTTCTCTTAAGATTGGTAAATCTAGTATTAAGCACAATATAATGAATGAAAGTGATAGTAATACTGATGATGAGCTTGATGAACTTGAAGCACTCATGGCTTGGAGACTGCAGAAAGGTAAAGGAAGGTATAAGGGAAAATTACCTTTAGCTTGTTTTAATTGTAAAGAAGTTGGCCATATTGCTGCTAGATGCCTGAACATGAAAGAAGATGAGAAAGACAGAGATAGATCCGGAGGTGGAAGTTATGACAGAAGAAATAACGGAGACAAATGACAATATAACATAGACAAATGGCAGCATAACAATTGAGACTACAAAGATAAAGGTAAAAGGGCATGTTACATTATTGAATAAGATGAGGACACCGACACCAACATAGATGATGATATTGAGGTGGTGTTTATTGCAATGAAAGATGATTCTGAAGAAGAGGAAAGGTATGTAGAAACAACACTTATTTCTAAAGTTAGTAAAAATGATACTTGAATCATTGATAGTGGTTGTACACATCACATGACTAGTGATGAAGATAATTTTGATCACCTTGAGCATTATAATGGAGGATCAGTAAAAATGGGTAATGAAACACCTTGCATGGTTAAAGGAAAAGGATCTTTATTGATAAATGATAGTATCATATGTGATAATGCTTATTGGGTAAAAAGATTGAATTATAATTTTCTAAGTGTAGCACAACTTAAAAACTTAGGACACCGAGTGGCATTTGAAAGTAATAAGGTGAGAATCTATGATGAAAGTGGAAAGCTTGTCAGAACATGAGGACAATCAAAAGGTAACTTATTTTATCTTGACAATGCTGAGACTTCTTGTTTGTTGGTTAAAAATGAAGATGCATGGTTATGGCATAAAAGGTTATGTCATGTAAATTTTGATAACATGATTAAGATCAGTAAAAAGAGAAAAGTTAGAGGACTACCTAGCCTAACTAAACCTGATCATGTTATGTTCTATCAATGCCAGAAAGGAAAGATGACAAAATCTAGTTTTAAAAGTAAAGACTATTCAACAAAAAGAATCTTGGAGTTAGTTCACACTGACCTATGTGGTCCCATGAGAACTCAAAGTTATTATGGTGATAGATAATTTATTCTATTTATTGATTACTATATTAGATTGAAGACTGTCATGTTTTTAAAAGAGAAATCTAAGGCATTTAAAATGTTTAAATGGTACAAGGCTAAATTTAAAAAAGAAACTAGAAAATAACTGAAATGCCTAAGGTCTGATAGAGGAGGTGAATTTATTTCTAATGAATTCACTAACTATTGTAATGAGCATGGCATCAAAAGTGTAATGCCCGAAAATAATTAGACAAAAATACAACAATTTTTTTTTTTTAAATTTTATAAACAAACTATAACACACCTAGGTCAACAAGGTTACACAAGAGCCCTTCAACATGAAGCTTTGGAATTGTAAGCTCACTTGGGTGAGTCACAAAATGACACATAAGGAATCATGAGGCAAGCGCTAGCATGCCTCCGTTCCCTACACAACGGAAATCATTTGGGCGACAAGGAAGGTTAAAGAAGTTCATTAAAGGGGATATCATATTCAATGGCTTTGTGGTGTACTAGGATAATACGTCTATTCCTAAGAATTCTCAAGGGATGATTTAATTTACTAAGGATAATTTAATTAGAATAAAACATTCAAATGGTAACCTAGCTATTACGCAATAACCTAAATTTCCCATTCTGAATAATAATCCTTAGGGTTAACTGATTCATTAACTAAGGTTACTATTGTTAAATAAACCATTGAAATATCATTCCTCAAATAAATCGTATAAAATTCATGTAGGAGAGGAGATTAGGATTACTATGAGACTTTAGCCAAAATAAAAATAATTAAAATTTAAGTTTGATAATAAACTTTTACTACTTACAATTTCATGAATTCAAAAATTTACTGAGAAATAATCCATAACTTAATTTAAATAATAATAATGCTAAAACAAATGAAGGGACAATTACCCATAACTATTATTAAAACTCACCACTAATAAATCACTACTAAAATATTAAGCTTTACCAATTTTCTAAAGTATTTCTCTCATAATAAAACACTAACTAAATGAAAATATATTACCATTTCAACAAATCCCATTTTCCACTAACAAAACGAAATTATGAACACAACTTATACAGTAAATAAACTCATAAAAGAAAATAGAACTTCTTAAAACAAATAATAAAATAACAATAAATGGGCCCTCCAAACCCTAATTTGAAATTAGGGTTTGGGGCCCAAATAAAACCTCATCTAACCCTAAATTCACTCCTTATTGTTTTCTTTCCTTAGTTTTTTTTTGTGGGTGCAGGGTTGAGGAAAGTTGAAGAAGTTGGGTTGCCACAGTTGTGAATCCCTCATCTGAGAGAGGGTGTTGCTCATGCAGAGATCTCTTTTACCATAGAGAATCTCTCATTTGTTTGAAAGAAACACCCATCTTCAGCATACGAAAGTGGGTGATAAAAGTAGAAGGATTATCCTTTGATCTAGTTGAAAATGTAACAGGTCTATTCTCAGTTAAAATACATCTACCTATACACTAAATATAGTCATCTTTCATAGAAAAAGCTATTGAACTCTATTTACATTTAATGGCGTACCATATATGTATGTATTTAAGTTTTTAGTTTATTATACTGGGCGTTGCCCCTTTTTTTAATTTATTGCTACATTGTAATTTGTATATTGTTATCATTTAAACAACTGTTAAATGGCCTTTTTGGGAGGCTTGAAACCCTAGACCGTGTTTAGCAGTCGCGACAGAGGCAGCAACACCAGAAAGTAATATTTTTTTTTTGTGTTGTTAATATATACAAATGGTGTGTGGGTGATTTTTTTTTTAACACTAGGCTGTGTTTACAGTGGCAACAGGGGCAGGGTCGCTGCCGTGGCCCTAAGCCACAACAGTGCCCTACACTATCATGACTTAGAGTCATGGCAGTGAATTGCCACGTGAGGGGGAATGACAGTAGGGCTTCGGCCCCCATTGCATGTGATGCAAGGTTTATTTTTAATTTTTACTTTTCATTTTAATAAATCGACATTCGATAACATGTTTATTATATTGTATATTATAAACTATACAATATACATTGTATAGTTTATAATATATAATATTTTGTTATAAAACATTACTATTTATTTAGTTTAAGAATATTTTACATAGAAAAATTTAATAGTATATATTTTATAATATACACTAACTTGTATAATATATAATATATATTATTATGATGCAATTTTGCAGATTATAAAATAGAGAATTTGATTTTTATTAAATTTAGCTTTTCCTGATATATATAGACACACACACACACACACACACATAAAGATATAAATTCTAAATAGCAGACTTAAGGGTAGGAATAGAATTTTAAGATGAAATGAAGCTTATAAAACAACAATAAAAATACTTTAGGAATCTAAGCAACAATTCATTAAGATCAACAGATTTAGAATGACCCAATTATTTCCTTTTATTTCATAATGCATCATAATAGTTAAAGTATGCTACTGTTTACTTAACTTCTTCCTGTAACATTTAAATTTTTAGTTTATCATACTACATGTTTATTTTAAAATGATCCTTTAATTCATCAATTCAATATTGATTTTGTCTTTTGCAATCATCTATAGTTTGCTCTTTATTTGCAATTCTTGATAAAAGATAACAAGCATACAGTTTCCAGAAATGTATGTCCCTTAAATTAAAACTGTGAAAACATTCTGGAAATACAAATTTAATAATTAATTCTCTGCTACAGGAATATCATTATTTTTTGGTAATCATAGCAAAGCTGAAAACAAAAATACTCTACTACAGGAATTTCATTATTTTCTGGTGATCATAGTAAAGCTGAAAACACAAATACTCTGCTATAGGAACTTGAAAACTAATTCTCTACTACAAGAACTTAATAAAAAATTCTTTACTACAGAAACTTTATCATTTTCTAGATAAATAAATAAATTAACACTCCCAGTTGTATAACTAATCCACTTAATTATACAACAAAGAATTGAATTTAAACCTCTGTTAATAGATACAGATTTAGGACTTATTTTAAAAGAACAATAATCTGACTCAATACAGGAAAACCACTAACCAACTAGTCTAAAGTTCAACTTTATTAATATTACAACATCTTTATGTAGAACTAAACAATTATAAAGAATATGTCCTCTCAACCAGAGACATCCTAAAACCATCTTTAGGAACTTCCAATTTAATCTTTAACCTTCAGTTCTAGTCTGCTCCTTTAAATCATGAACCAAGACTTGCAAACATAAGACCTTCTTCACATGGCCATGGAGGCTCACCTCCCAGCCTAGGCCATTACATGGCCACCCCTGAGCTTGGGGAAACAAGGATAGGATAAGATACACTTAAGAAACACAAAACATAGACATTTGGCATAAATTAGGAACACAGATTTTCACAATAAACTCCCTTCCCAAGCTTACACAAAGGATTCTTACATAGAATCCATATAATGGGTGAAGGTGGAATCTTTCAAATGGAGTCACCAAACTGATGATAAAAAACTGGTAAAACATGTAATACCAGCCTTCACAAGGCCCTTCCAACCCAAATAGCTCAAACCCATGAGCAAACAACAAACCCTTATGGCCCCCAATCACCCTTATGACCCCCAAACAACATAAGATGGTTATCATGGTTTCCCATACAACCATGCACTCATACAAAAGGAAATCCCAACTTAGGCCCTTCACCCCAAGTTCTCTTCTAATCCTCCCAAGGATGAGGAGTGAACTTGCACACCCATAACAGGTACAATTACAAGAAAACAACAAGATTGAAACAAAAGCTCAAAGGGAAAAACAACAATAAAAAGGTTCACACATAGTAAAATAGATTACAATTTTATTCACATAACACATTCCTTTCAAGCATGTTTAAATAAACAACAAGATTAGAAGACCACCAACCTCCTTCAAAGACAAGGCTGAATTTGAGAGTTGAAGATGAGCTTCCCTTGGCACCAAGCTTGCTATTCCCAAATCTACTAGGCAAAGACTCTCTAGACCTCCTCTCACTACCTCTCCCAACTAGCATGAACAAGAATGAA
This sequence comes from Chamaecyparis obtusa, assembly GCA_027943335.1. Taxonomy (NCBI): domain Eukaryota; kingdom Viridiplantae; phylum Streptophyta; class Pinopsida; order Cupressales; family Cupressaceae; genus Chamaecyparis; species Chamaecyparis obtusa. Next base: position 344,013 of record BSBK01003391.1, read on the forward strand.
CTAGTATGCAATGTTTCTAAGTCTTTTCCCCTCAAAACATTCTTCTCTCCACACCCTTCCCAAAACTATTAGGTTTCTAGATCTAAAACAAAATGACACTTTCCCCTCTCTAAGGTTTGGGATGAATTTCCACATATGAAAATAAGAGACATCATAGGGAACATTTCCATTTTCATGCATATCAAAAATGACACAATTGGAGAGACATATAAGTGGCCTAGGAAGATGAAAATAGAAGAATTAAGCCCCCCAACCCTAGTACTAACCTTGGGGCACTAAAATTCAACCTAATCCTCACCCTAGGACTCCACAAAACCTCTCAAAATACACAATTAATCATGCATCCGAAAATGGAGTTTTGGTTTCAACAATTCTTGGTTCTTTAAACCACCTACCTACTTTGGCAATTCTCAAGACTAACTGAGGAGAAGGTGGGGTCCAAAAACCACTCAACATGCCACTTCATCACTAAGGTGTCAAGTGACACATCACAATAATACACATCACAAACACATGTGGCATGCCTTGTGTGCAAAAACATTTAAACATTTTCACAAAGATAAAAATTTACACAACATATATTTCAAACATTGTCAACCATATACACACAGTCATCATGTTTACGAAAGAAATCATGATATGATGAGGTCGTACTCTTCTAGAGTCGACCTTGGATTTCAACTAATTGCACTTTGATCCTATCTTATTTCCTCAACTTACAACCATGGCCATGTCCCTGCATGCTCAAACTCGATGTCAGTAAATTATAAAATCTTGCATCAATAATCATTTCAAAAATAAAGTAGTAACATCTAAACTAAACAAATACATATATAACTGCATCATAAAACATTACATATTCTACATAAGCAAGTAATCCTAAACTCATCATAAAATCATGATTCCATTAATGATCATAACACTGAAAGATGACATAGAAAATGTAGAATACATATATCATGGATAATCATGGTATCAAAATGAGCATATATAAAGAGTACGACTACCATGATCATCATAAAAATCTATAACAAACAACTCATAAGGTCCAAATGATAGCATATATAAACCACAATAGATCAAATGTCTATACTCAAGGTATCATCCTGATGAATGAAATGCCAAAATGAAAGTCGAACTAGGATGGGCCGGGATAGGACCTCACAAAAAGATAGGTTTTTGCACCTAGAACACCGCAGTAGAATGGAATTACTGAAAGGAGAAATAGATCTATTTTTGATTGTGCAAGAACACTAATGGTTGAGAAAAATGTTGCACAGATGTATTAGAGAGAAGCAGTTAGCACAGTTGTATATGTCCTGAACTGAGTTCAACTAAAGAAAGACACAAACAAGACACCTTATGAGTTATGGTTTGGATACACACCGAGTGTAAGTTACTTCATAATTTTTAGTAGAAAATTTTTTATTCTAAAAGATGATAGGAATGAAAAATTTGAATCTAAAGGTGATGAAGGAATATTTCTTAGATATTCTACTAAAAGTAAAGCTTACAAATGTTTGAATAAGGTTACTAATAAGATGATTGAAAGTGCTACTGTTAGAGTTGATGAGTTTGCTAATAAGAATGATGTAGAAAGAATGAAGGACCCAGAAGACTATGTTAGGTTTACTTATATTGAACATCTAGAGTACCTACCGAAGCCATAAGCTGAGTCGATTGAGCATCAGGAAAATGACACCAAAGAATAGTAAATGGACACCAAGAATCAAGAAGAAGCTATCGAGCAAAGAAATGAACCTGAATAGAGTGAAGAACAAAGAAGAGATCAATTGATAGCAAGATTTGTCAAAAGACACCATCCAGAGAATCAAATCATTGGAGATAAGCAAGCAGGCATGTTGACAAGAAGTTAAGTCAAAACACATGCTTAGTTTTTGAGTTTCAACCTAAGAATGTTAAGGTTGCACTTGAGAATGAGGAATGTATAAATGCAATGAATGAAGAGATTGAACAAATTGGAAAGAATAAGACATGGACATTAGTACCTAGACTGAAAGATAAAAAATTTATTGGTACTAAGAGGATTTTTAGAAATAAGCTGAATGAGAATGGAGAAGTTACAATAAATAAAGAAAGACTTGTTTGCAAGGGATATGCACAAGAAGAAGGTATTGATTATGGTGAAACCTTTGCACCTGTTGCTAGACTAGAAAGATTCTACATTTTACTTGCATATGATGCACATAAGAGATTTAAGGTATATAAAAAAGACATGGAATGTAATCTATACAAAGTTTTATATGAATTGAAGAAAGCACCAAGAGCATGGTATGAAAGGCTACATACTTATCTTTTAAGTATTGGTTTTGTAAGAACTAGTGAAAATAGCAATTTGTACATGAAAGAAGGATTTGATGATACTATTTTGATTGCTGAAATATTTGTTGATGATATCATCTTTGGAGAACAAGAACAGATTTGTAAAGCTTTTGCTAATGAGATGAGAAAGGAATTTGAAATTTCAATGTTTGGAGAGATTAAATTCTTTCTAGGCTTGCAGGTTATTCAACAAAATGATGAAATTTTCATTAAATAATCAAAGTACATTAAGGAGGTATTGAGAACATTTGGCATGGAATATGCTAAGCCAGTGGGAACACCGATGGTGACTGGCTGAAAATTAACAAAGGATGATGAATCTACTGAGGTAAATCTGACTCTATACTGATATATGATTGGTAAATTGATTTATGTAGTACACAGTAGGCCTGATATTGTAGTGAAAAGAATCTTGAGATACTTAAAGAAAATAAAGGATTGTGGTTTATCGTACTCTAAGGAAGGAAAATTTGAATAGAGAGTTTACACTGATGTAGATTGGGCTAGAAATATAGATGATAGAATGATGTAGGGGCATCCAAGTTTAAGGCAGGGGCATTCTTTATCCTCGGTGAAACTACATGGGGTGTTTTTATTTTGGCCAGTGTTACTTAGTTGTAGCCTTGACTGATGACCTTGGTCATTGAAGGAAGCTTGGTCACTGAGGGAACTCGGTAGTCTTTGATGCTCAGTGAAGTATTACTTGGTCATGCCTGCACTACTTAGTTGACACTAGTGCTTGGCGATGCCTAGTGTTCTCAGTGGATTCACTGTCACTTGGTAGTTCTAGCTTACCGACTGGAGTTCTGTGTGATTTGTTGAGGTGACTTGGTGAATTTATTGTTGGTAGCTATTTTTATAGGCCGACATGCTAAATTAAACATTTTTATACATTTGTAAGCTGACTTGTATGACATTTAATTATTTGTTTTGGGGAGTTAAGGGTTTCATCTTGCTGACTTGTGGCTAATGATTAGTATTTAAGGATTGCTTGGGTAGATGTTTAGGGGTACAATAGAGAGATCATTGGGAGATCAGAGAAGTTCATGACTTGAAGACTTAGTGAGTTAGATCTAAGGTTCTAAAACTAAAGTTGGCAAAGTTGTGGAAAATTTCTTGATGATCTTGCAGATCAAATTGATATCTGATAGTTGTTTGTAGCAGAGCTAGTGGTTGCATACATGGGAATAAGGAGATTTCTTGGAGGCTTGCAAGCTCAAGTTCAGATCTACCTTAGGGTTTCGATCAACTTCTGATTGTCTTCAAAGCTAAACTAGCTAAGATTGTATTAGATCTCATTGTGGATCTTGCAGAATTGTTTTTTTATTGTAATTGGCCCTAACTCGGAAGGCCTAAAAGTCAGGCATGTTAATGAAAATCAGTGTTAAACAATTACTTTGTGTTGCATTATTGAGTATTCCTCTATATAATTTTGTTGGCTACAAGGTTTGGACTATCCTTAATTGGATCCACCATCCTTGACTACATCAGGTGGTATCGAAGTTAGAGTTTGATCTTGTTGGAGCAGAAGGTTAACCTAGCAAGGCTGATCTTGCAAAATTGATCTTGTTGGTGAAGAGATTGTGCACAATCTAGATTGTAGATCTGAAGCACTAAACTTGTGAAATTGTGCCCTAGTTGTTTGCAAGATTGCAGGTTGAGATCTAACTTGTTTACAACTTGGAAATTGTCACAAGGTGGTTGATGAGGGTTTGTTGCAGAGGTTTTCTCTTATATTTAAGGATGCCTCCAAGAGGATTGGACCCTAAACCTATTGTAGATCTTTGTGATGCTGTGGAATCAAATATTTCTGATAAAGTTAGATCTGAGATAGAATAGATGAAGAATGACATTGTCGCCAAGATCATGAGAGTTGTTGCTCATATACCTTGGAATGTTGGTACTGAAGATGGCTATGAAGAAGCTGGTGAAGAATTTGAAACTATTGGATCTAGAGGTGGTGACTGGAGGAACAGATCTGGTGAAGATAGAACTACTCAGTTACCTAGATCTACTACTCGGTTTAGTAATTACCGAATGGAAGTTTCTACTTTCTCTAGTACTTTGAAGCCCAACAATCTGATTGATTGGATTGATGAACTTGAAGATTTCTTTGAGATGGAAGAAATTGAAGATCCTCTTTGGGTGAGATTAGCATAGACAAAGTTGAAAGGACATGTTGCTCTTTGGTGGAAGGAACTACAAAGATATAGAGAAGATGAAGGTGAAACAAAGATCAATCAGTGGAGGTTGATGGTGACTAAGTTGAAAGCTAAGTTCATATTGTTAGGAATGGGAACACTGAGATGGGGGGGTGAACCAGTGTTCACTGTATTTTAACTTTTCACTTTAATCTTTATGCTGAACTTAAATGCTTAAGTACTAAAATAAACATTCACATAAACATGAAACATGAAATCAACACATGACACCAATATGATTATGGGGAAACCCAAATAGGTAAAACCCTAGTGGGAATTGATACCCACTAATATTCTGCATTAGTGCTTTGTAATCCTTGTTAGAAGATCCTTTACCTTGTTAGGAGTAGCTTTACAATGCTTTAAGTATAGTAGACCTTGTTAAGGGTTGGACCCTATTAGGAGTCTTTTACAATCAGCCCTATTAGGGGAGAGGATGCACTATCTAAGAGCTCACTACTCAAGTGGTGAAGGCTACAACCTTCTGATCTTAGATACACACTATATCTGTAGGATGGACTGTCACTGTGACACTACTTGTCAAATCAGTTCCTTTGATGCGCTGATGTTTTGACCTCTAGAAAAGCTCTAATACATCTTCTAGTGTCTTCACACACTTTCGCTCTACTTATTACAACTCTCTATCAACTTCCATGTCGAATACAATGGGCGCACCTTATATTTATACCCTCATACAAAATACATAATTAGGTCGGCCCTATAACTAATTACAAACAATGCTTCTAAATGAATTGGCTTAAGCATGCTTACAATTATACATATAAACATGTTAGAAACCTAAATACAATGGGTGCATAACCTTTATAATATTACATTACAATCACAAACCAAAATACTAACTGTCGGCTCCATGCTCTATTCTCTGCTAGCACACACTGGCTGTGCAGCTTCAACTGACTGTAACTTTCTCATCCTTGCACATCTGGTCATGCACTCATAGACTAAGCAAGAATATAGTCTAACCAACTTAACTTCTAGAGTGCATACCATAATTCATTTGTACACATGTGCGCTAATGCTCTAAGCTGCAGGAACTTTGTACACTATCCAGTCTTCAACACTTAACTGAATTCTGATCTTTACATCAAGTGTACTGACTCCAAACTACTATATGACTTTGTTTCCATAATGAAAACACTATATCTAGTCATATACTTCAGTATAGACAACTTGAAAACAATCTCCCCCTTTGTCATTGATGGAAACAAAGGAATATGGCCAAGTTGCTAACTGTCCCTTAACACAATTTTTTTTTGTCTTCTATACTTTTTTTATACATAATATTATATCTCCCTATACATATTATAATCCATATTCTATACACAACTCCCCCTTCGAAATTAATGACAAAGGTTTAGAAAAAAACTATATTTGCACATACTTACTTAGGGAAAACATCTGGATATGCTATCTTGAGATTCTGGATCTCCTTCTTCCATAAATTTATCAAAGAGTTAACTATCTGGAGATGGGTGCATAAAGCATATTGGAGCTTCTCCATCTTCTTAAAATTTGTGCTCAGACCTTGATCATAGGTTATCATGGTGGCATCAATCTCCTTTATGTTCTGATTGAGAATTTCTAGTGAGAGCGCAAGAGCATTCCTCAACTGAGTCTATCTAGACCTTATTTTTGCCATTTCTTTCTCTGTCTTCTCAATTTTGTCCAACTGACCTTGGTAGACATTGTTGCACATGTTCACATCAGTGGATGTGTCCTTCACTAAAATCTTTACCTATTCAATCATAGCTTCTGCATCTTGTATTTTCTTAAGATGGGCATCAATAAGCTTATCCCAATCCATGTAGTCTACAATGAATTTCATTCCTTGATCAGCAAATTCTTTTAAGGATGCGTGTCTTGTCTTGAGTGAATTCAGATCTAGAGAAAAGTTGCTCATCAACTCATTCAATCTCTTTTTCAGGTACTTTTCTTCTACAACTTTGGATGTAGATTCTTCAAGGCTAGAAAAATTACTTTTGAACTGTGAGGTAACTATACTCACATCATCAACCGAGTGTACCTTACTTACTTTCATGTCCATAGGCAAAAAACTATTCAGTATATTCACTGATTCCATAAGGAGAGAATTTCTCATTACTTGTTTCTCCTTTGCCTTCTCCATAGCTAGGAAGCTAAACTTAATTAGGTCTTCTTCTCTCCATGAGTCCAAACTAGATGTTTTAGGTGTCAAAATTGACAACAATGCTGAGGAGGGAGTGATGGGAGTGCTATCCATCACTTCTAGTTTTACCTTGGATAGATCAGCAAGTGTTTCATCTTTCTCTTGTTTTCCTTCTTCTGCTTCCTTCTTTTCTTCCTCTTCCATTTTCTCTTCTTCTTTCTCATCTATTATATTTTCAATTAATACCTCTTCTTGATGAGTGGGAGGTGAGCTGTTGCATAAGATTTCAGCTTCTTGTGTGCTCACAAAAGCTTCCTCAAACTTGTCCAATTCTATGTCAGTGGCCTCCATTGCTATCTCCACATTATCAATGATAATGGTATTGTCCTTGAGTGATTCTGATATGGGCATAGACTTATCCAACTCAGTTTTTACTTCCATTGTAGGTGCTGAATCCTAAGGACTTGTAGACTATACCTTGATAGTCTCAGCTGCTTTGTCTTGCTTACTAGGTACTTGAGAGATGGGCACAGACATAGGTTTCATGTGTTGTTCTAAGAATACCTTCCCAAAGGCCTTTTCTATTTCCTTAGAGATCAGCTCATAGTCTTTGTTCATGAGGTGTAGTGTTCTCATTTTTTACCTTAAGTGTGGCTTCACCAAATTTAACAATAGTTACTTTTCTTCAATAGAACATACTGGAAGAGTGGAATCAAGAATTTTTTCCCTTATTCTTAAGAATTATGTCTCATCTACATCTTAACCCTAAAGGTCTTCAATTCCAATGTTACATAGTCTCTCAATGTACTTTCAATGGATGCTTTATTGGATATATGAGGCATGGTTGGAATGGACTTGTCCAAATACATATCTGAAACTTTTCCAACTATATGAAGGTACATATAGATGATTAATGTTCCAAATCTAAATATCTATCTTGTCATGCTTGATAGCTTTGATGTTATCTATCAACTATGCGCACAATATCTCACACAAGTTGAATTCCCCATCTTCCTTCACAAGTTTGATGGCAGCTAGAATAGTGCCCGCAGACACACTATTCACCCTGCTAGTGTGACAGAACCTATATCCCAGTATCATTGACATCAATTTCATGTCTTCTTTCTCAATAGGTTCTATAGTCATGCCGCACCTATCACTCCTTGACTTACATGTTTTCTCAACTATCTTTTTGACATCCTTGCCCATAGGAAGGACAACGCCTATCCTAGAAAGGCATGTCATCTCATGAATCAGGTCACTGGTGATTCTAACTGGTACATCACCAATCCAAAACAAATCATCATGAATTTTTCTCAACAAGATTTTTATCCATTCTATCTTATAGAATTCATATGTGTAATACCCTAAAATTGGCACCTAATAAATTTAATTAATTTTGGTGCATTTTTGTCATTTTTACATCTCCAAAGTCCTAGTTTCCTAGGCAACTTTCTCTCTCCTATCTGACATAATTCAACTTGATGTCAATTGCAAAAACCCTAAATTGCATTAATCAAATATTAAAATTAATTCCTAAAGTCTTCAACTTTTATTAGCTAAATTACCCCTATGATAAATTAATTTAATCCTAAAGTCCTAAGTACTTGGAATTGAATTAAACCCACCCCATTTGGCTAATATACATGAAAAGGAATTAATAATTACTTTTTATTTGAATGGACACTCATTTTTGAATTAAAAATTCATAATATTTGAAAGGTCACCCTAGGTGGCATTTTCCATTCTTTTATTAAGTAATTTATGTATTTTTGTCTCAAATGGGATATATATCTCAACAACATAATCAACCACTTTATTGTATTTGGAAGCTGACAATTTTATGTAATTTTGGTGTAGCTTGTGGAATATTTTATTTTGTAATTATTTGTGTGGTATAAAGGAATGAATGTTTTTCCTTGTTGTTGAGATATATAGAGAGAAAGTGGTTGACTATGAAGTTGTGAAAGTGAATTGTGAAGGAAGACATGCAAAGTATAGAGATCTAATGTAGCAGTGAGTGTGGTTTGGCACAGTCAGAGGAAAGGTAACATATTATTCTGTTGAATAATTTAAAGATTATTTGGACAGTGAGTTCAGTGGTCTTACCCTGAAGCTATTTGGGTAGTGGGTCCTTCTGTCTTCCATAACTCTTAACAGGGTTATAATCTTTTAACAGGGATTTATATGTACTGAATGTATTTCATAAGACTCCTAATAGAGTCCATCCTTTCACAAGGAATATTCATATTAGTGCATCTTTTGTAGGCATCATTCCCATTGGGGTTTACTCTTTGATCAAGAGGTTCCCTAGTCAACATATCTTGTGTTATTGTGTAATTATGTATGAATATCTTTCTATGGTTGGTAATTATATTTCTTATATGGTTTAATGTTGTTGAAGATGATAAAAGTTATAATTATCAGATAACTGATTCACCCTCCCGCTCTTAGTTATCTTGGTGGACTTTACTTTCTAAAAATTGGTATCAGAGCAATAGGTCCTTGAAAGAGAAGTTTAACAACTTAAGGAGATCCATGGTGAATTTCAGGAAAGAAAGCCCTAAGTTTGATGGAGTAAATTTTGATAGCTGGAAAGAAAAGATGAAGACACACCTACTATGTTTAGGACCAGGTTATTGGTTGACTAAAAAGAATGATAATACTATCATTGAAGAAGATGATCTTGAGACATGCCCTAATGATGACAGAGATCTATTCATGTTTAACATACTTGCAAGAGAAGCAATTTTGACAGAACTTCCAGAGAATGAATATAGTCAGGTAAAATGTTTGAAAAAGTCTCATGAAATTTGGAAAGCTTTGCACTCTACTTTTGAAGGTGATGAACATGCAAAAAGAGTTAGATTACATAATTGGATATGTGCATTTGAAGATATAAGAATGTTGGAAGATGAATCTATTAGAAGCTATATTGGTAGAATGTCAAAAATTGTTGCAGGGATAAAATCTTGTGGAGTAACAAAGACATAGAATGAAGTGATATGGAAAATTCTGAGGACATTGACTCCTGTATTTAAGCAGACAACATATATGATTGAACAAGTTATACCTTGTACTATGAACTTTACAAGAGAGACTCTTCTTGGAAGATTGGAAGCAATAGAGATGAACTTGAGGTTATAAAGAGACTTACCTAGAATGGAGATAGCATTCAGTGCTTTTAGTGTTTTCCCTACATTATCAAGAAGCATTAGTGTGAGTAGAGATTATGTTGGCAGCAATAGATCTAGAAATGAAGAAGACAAGAAGATTGAAGAAGGTAGTGCCTTGCTTGTCAAAAAAGAACCAGACAGTAAGAAAATTTTTAAATGTTGGACTTGTCAAGAATATGGTCATTTTCCATCTAAATGTCCTAAAAGAGTAAAGAAGTACATAAATAATTTCAAGCCTAGAAGATCTAAGGAATGTTACTATGCTAATGATGAAGACCTTGAAGCTAGTATTGAAAGAATTTTAAGTGAAAGTGATACTGAGAATAATGATGAAATAGGATTTGTAGCAATTAAAGAAGAAAATTATGAAACTAATGTTAAGGAAGAAAAAGCCTTAGTTTCCCAAGTTGAAAAGAAAGCTTATTGGATTATAGACAGTGGTTATTCACATCATATGATTGGTGATATGAAAAAGTTCATAAAGTTTAACAATTATGATGGAGGAGTTGTTAGAGTTGGTAACAATGCACCTTGTTTGATTAAAGGTATAGGATCTATTACTCTTGATGGAAAGACTAATACTAATGATATTTACTTTGTTGATGGATTGAAACATAATCTTTTGAGTGTTGGATAGTTAGTTGATAAGCGATATCAAGTTTGGTTTACTGAGAAAACTTGTGTGATAAAGGATAAAGATGGAAATCTGATTGGAACTAGATCTAGAACCAGAGGTAATGTATTTCACTTAAACCCTACTGAGATGACATGTTTGATTACTAAGATTGATGATAGTTGGTTATGGAATAGAAGGTTTTGTCATATAAAATTTGATAATATTGTGAAAGTGAATACTACACTTGCAGTAAGGGATTTGCCTAAAATTATGAAGCCTACCAACATAGTTTGCAAAGAATGTGTGATGGCTAAGCAGAAGAGAAGTTCTTTTTCTAGTAAGAAGTTCACATTGGTAGAGAAGTTGGAGATTGTTCATACAGACTTGAGCGGTCCTACCAAGACTAGAGGATTTTATGGAGAAAGGTATTTTATGATTCTTGTTGATGATTTTACAAGAATGATGTGGATTGCATTTTTGAAAGAAAAATATGAAGCATTTGATAAGTTTAAGATCATTAAGAACAAAGTTGAGAATGAATCTGGAATGAAGATTAAATGTTTGAGATCTGATAGAGGTGTTGAATTTACTTCTAGAGAGTTTAACACTTTTTGTGAAGTGAATGGTATTAAGAGACAGTTTTCAACCCCTAGAACACTTGAAAAAAATGGTATTGCAGAAAGAAGAAATAGATTAGTGACTAAAGCAGCAAGAGCTATGTTATTTGAGAATGATTTAGCGAAGACATTTTGGAGAGAAGTAGTGAATAAAATAGTATATACAATGAATAGAGTACAAATCAGAGCATACACAGACAAGACACCTTATGAATTATGGTTTGGACATGCACCCTTAGTTAAGTATTTTAGAATTTTTGGAAGCAAATGTTATATAAAGAGAGATGATGATATTGGAAAGTTTGATCCTAGAAGTGATGAAGGTATTTTTCTTGGATATTCTTTGAAGAGAAAAGCATATAGATGTTACAATAAGAGAACTAAAGATATTGTTGAAAGCACAAATGCTAAAGTTGATGAAAAGTTCAAAATTCAGGAAAGAATGCTTGATTATGAATTTGATGAAGAAGCTCATCCTAAGCCTAATAGTGAAACTACTAAATTATTCTATGAAACTAACAGTGAATTGTTGAATGAAAGTCATGCTGAAGAAATCAGAGAGGAATCTAGAGAAGAATCTATAGTTGAAGCAAGATCTGAGACTATGACACCAAACAAGTATTTGTCTAGACATCATCTTGCTGAACAAGTTATTGGAAGTTTGAACAGAGGAGTTCTGACTCAGAATAAGGTACATTTATGTTTGATTTCTCAAATTGAATCTAAATCTACTAGTGAAGATTGTGAAGATGAACATTGGATTAATGCTATGAGAGAAGAACTAGATCAGATAGAAAATAATAAGACATGGGAATTGGTCCCTAGACCTAAAGACAAGAATGTGATTGGAACTAAATGGGTATTTAGAAACAAGATGAATGAACAAGGAGAAGTTGTAAGAAACAAAGCAAGATTGGTATGTAAGGGATACCCATAGCAAGAAGGAATTGACTATGAAGAAACTTTTGCACCGGTAGAAAGAATTGAAGCAGTAAGAATGGTTTTGGCCTATGCAGCTTTTAAGAAATTCAAAGTGTATTAGATGGATGTGAAGTCAGCATTTCTGAATGGAGAATTGGAAGAAGTCTACATTGAGCAGCCTGAAGGTTTTCCTTTGACTCAAGAAGGAGACATGGTATGTAAACTAAAGAAAGCATTATATGGACTAAAGCAAGCACCTAGAACTTGGTATGCAAGACTGGATAAGTATTTGTTAAATTTTTTATTTGCTAAAGGAACAATAGATAGAAATTTGTACACAAAAGAAATTGAAAATGGTTTGTTGATTATAGTTATTTTTGTTGATGACATTATTTTTGGAGGAGAAGATGATGCTAGTGACAAATTTGCTGATGAAATGAAGACTGAATTTGAAATGAGTATGATTGGTGAGATGGAATATTTTTTGGGATTACAGATAACACAAAACAATGATGGTATCTTTGTAAGTTAGACAAAGTACTTGAATGATTTGCTGAAAAGATTTGGAATGGAGGACTGTAAACTAGTTGGAACACCTATGGTAACCAGACATAAGTTATCTAGCATAGATGAAACACCGGGAGTTGAGTAGAAGAAATATAGATCCATGATTGGAGGATTGTAGTATTTGACACACACAAGACTGGATATAGCACATTTAGTTGGAATTGTAGCAAGATTTCAAGCTGAACCTAGAGAATCACATTATGCAGTAGTAAAGAGGATACTGAGATATTATAAGAGGCACAATGGACTATGGATTGTGGTATGAAAAATTTGATGATTTTACCCTATGTGCATATACAGATGCTGATTGGGGAGGTAGTGTTGATGATAAGAAAAGCACCAGTGGAGAAGCATTTTTCCTTGGAGGAAGATTAGTTTCTTGGCTAAGCAAGAAGCAAAATTGTATTTCACAGAGCACAACAGAAGCATAGTATGCAGTAGCAACAAACAATTGTAACCAAATCATTTTGATGAAGCAGATGCTGAAGGATATTAGAATTAAATTTGTTGAACCTATTGTTATACATTGTGAAAACACTAGTATAGTTAGTATGTCTAAGAATCCTATACTACATTCTAAGACAAAACATATAGTAATCAAGTATCATGTTGTAAGATAGAAAGTTGCTGAGAAAGAAGTCAGACTAGAGTACATAAGCATAAAGGAAAAAATAGCAGACATATTTACAAAGCCTTTGCCTAAGGATACATTTGAGTATCTGAGAGGTATGCTTGGGGTTATGCCCCAGCCTACTTTTGAGTAATGATGCAATTGGTTGCATTTGTCTAGTAATATATGAGCCCTATCTTTCTTCTAGACTGGATGTTGGTACTTCCTCTATGGAGGAGTATGTGTATCTAAGCTGAGTCATGAGGACTCTAGTAAATGTATTTTTCTTCTAATAGTGTCTTTTGACATTGAGTTATTGTTGACAGAGTGATAAATTTTCTATCATTGATGTCAATGGGGGAGAAGTATGCATGACAAACAATATGAGAAAAACAATATGAGAGAATTGAGCAGGATAATGAAGCAAGATTTGATTGATGAAGAGGATTTGAAGAGGCAGTGTTGTAGTATTGGATTTTTGTAACATTGGATGTTTTTCATCTATGTTGCCATCAATGCCAATGGGGGAGATTTTTAGGAATGAATGCTAAAGTGTTTGGCACCCATTCTATAGCATTTGTTGTTGCATTCATGACTATGATTTTCATTGATGTCAACACAGTGTTTTATCGAAGACTTGCAGAGAAGCAGACAATGTTTTGATTAGTGCACATGGGATATTATAGTTTGAGCTATGTGAAGTTGAGGATATACTCTTTTATATATCATATGTCTATGGTTAAGAGTGCAGACAATAATTCTTTTATTCATGAAAGTTATGATCATTTTGGTGGAAGTAGTATTCAGGCAGTGTTCCTGAGTAGCGATTTTTGACAATCAGATGATATCTCCTAATCAGAATGGAATATGTCTTTGTGCAATTAAAGGGAAGTTAGAGACACATTGATAGTGACATGGATGATAGCACAAACTTCTAAGTCACATGAGTGAAGATTTATTGTATTTGGAAGCTGACAGTTTTATGTAATTTTGGTGTAGCATGTGGAATATTTTATTTTGTAATTGTGTGTCAAATCATTTGTAATTATTTGATTATGGTATAAAGGAAGGAATTTTTTTCATTTTTGTTGAGATATAGAGAGAGAGAGTGGTTGATTATGAAGTTGTGAAAGTGAATTGTGAAGGAAGACATGCGAAGTACAAAGATTTGAAATTGAGATTTGATGTAGCAGTGAGTGTAATTTGGCATAGTCAGAAAAGGTAACATATTATTCATGTGAATAATGAAAAGATTATTTGGATAGTGAGTTCAGTGATCTTACCCTGAAGCTATTTGGGTAGTGGGTCCTTCTATCTTCCATAACTCTTAACAGGGTTAGAATCTTTTAACAGGGATTCAAAATCTCCTAACAGGGATTTATATGTACTGAATGTATTTCATAAGACTCCTAATAGAGTCCATCCTTTCACAAGGAATATTCATATTAGTGCATCTTTTTTGGGCATCATTCCCACCGGGATTTACTCTTTGATCAAGAGTTTCCCTAGTCAACATATCTTGTTATATTATGTAATTGTGTATGAATATCTTTCTATGGTTGGTAATTATATTTCTTATATGGTTTAATGTTGTTGAAGATGATAAAAGTTATAATTATCAGATAACTAATTCACCCCCCCCTCTCAGTTATCTTGGTGGACTTTACTTTCTAACAAATATCATATTTATTTTAAAGCATCTTAGATTAAATTGCACTCATTCTAGTTTAATTCAATTTTTTCTTATCATCATAGCTTTTGAAAATCCTCCATTGTAGAATCAGTCTTATGGTTGCTAACTCTCCAATTTGAGAGTAATTAAACACCCCATCTACATAGGAGGCAACAGGTCACTTCATGATGGATTTCAAATTGAGTAATTCATACTCTCTCTTGTAATTTGATCATGTGAATAATGACCATGTTGTGCGTGTAGTTGGATTTGAGGTCCACATTCCACCACATACATTTTGGCACCCACCATGGGGTAGAAAGATCAATTTCTGGCCTCATTCTCATTTTTTTCTGACAGGAAATTTAAGCTTTGTCATGCATCTGTACTATCTATGTACGGATTCTCACACAAAAATCTAGATCGTGTCATGTGAAGATTCACTCCCTATAGCACTCTCTCACGCAAGTTGATGCATCCTCGCCTGGTGCTCTATACTTTCTCATGCACTGTGGAGTACTTCCTCTTGTGAGATTTGGATACAGTGGTTTAAAATTTCTAATTTCTATCTTTCCTGTTTCAGATTTCTGACAGTTTCCTATTTGTTGTTGTTTATTATTTATCTGTTATTTTCATAGCATAACAATTTTCTATAGGATGTTTGACCAAGAACATAAAACATGCTAATGGTTTGATTGCAGGATGATAGTCGAAGACTTGCTAAAATGTTGTGTTTGTTTCTTGCTTTCATTCACATAGTCTAAATAGGGCTTCGTTAAAATTTCTTGAGGATTTTGATAGTGAGCAGGGAATTTGGCTCTTCATTACATAGAGGTGATGACCATGAATGAACCCAAAATCCTAATGATCTTACTAATATGACAAATTATTGGGGAAGCAAAGAAAGGTAGTGAATCTTTATGCTTCTACTTGCCAGGGGACTATGCTCTTCTCTCTCCAAGAGAAATAGAAACCCAAAAGCTTGTAGTTGTGGTGGAGTGAAGCTAACTTAGTGATGAATCTTCTTGATGTGTTTAGGTGAGGAAATAGGATAGAGAAGTATGCTCTTCTCCCTTTGGGAGAACCAAAAAATCCAACCCCCAATTCTAAACCAAGTCCAGTGTCAACTTTAGAGGGCTTGCCAGAAGTTGAACCTCTGGGAATGACCCAAGTGAGTACGCACCGATCACCGATGATTTTGCCTCACTCTAATAAATAATGTTTTTTTGATTCTAAAGACTCCAAAACCATGTTAGCTTCCTTCTCAAGACTTTGACTATCATCTGGAGAAGGCTCCATTTGTTATACTGAGTGGCGTCACTCCTAGCCCTGCTTGTGGGGGTGTATGACTTTTGAGTGTTGGTGTGGCTATGAGGCCTCAACCCTGTATCAGGGGCACCAAAGGTTAGCATGAATGGAAGCCTATTAAAAACTTTCCTTAGCTAGTGGCCTACCTGATTCACCTCTGAAAGGAGTCATAATATTTGCATAGGGAGGGGGAAGAATCTCTCCCATAGATTCCCATCATAGGCATACACCTGGATGCTTGAAGGTGGTTGTGACACTGGCCCCTACTACAAGGGTAACCTTTGAACATACACTATTGAGTCCTTGGAAACACCAAAAACACAGGCACCCTCTAGGGGGTGATAGGGCTGTGTGAGGTGCATGTATGCACATAAGAAATGGGGAAAAGGTTTTGTCTTCTCACCATTATTTTTGTAGGGCTAAGTTATGTGTTTGTTATCAAGTCTTAAACATTGTCCAATCATTATCAAACAAAGACTCCCCTGATGCTATCAAGTTGCTTTGTCCTTGATAGGTCTGTAAACGACTGCTTCTTGTATCACAACTACTTGATTTGAACCTTTGTGTCTTTAAACGAATGCTTGAAATCCTAAAATGAGATTTTTGATTAAACTGCTCTTTAAACCTGTTAGGAAACTAGATTTTCTGTCAGAGATCAATTTAGGCTATACCTCAAAACTTAACTTTAACCTTGAAAACTATGTCAAATTGTCAAATTTTACACTTTTCCCGCATGAAGTTGCACTCTTCAAAGCACTTTCTCACATGAGACTTTGTTCTCTCACATGAAGGTTGGTGTTCTCTCACATGGCTTGGTACTCTCTCACATGAGACTATAGCCTAGTTTGCAAAAACAAAGACCTATTTGCCATTGACTATTTGACTTTTTATCTGATTTACTTTTCATACGAGGTCTATTTTTCTACTTTCCTATCATTCTCTATTAGAAACTAGTTGTTTTGAGTTAGGAATCAATCGATCGTTTGTTTGACTCATGTCATCTCTCATTGGTTTACCTTATCTCTTTATGCCTTTTGTATCTCATGTTGTGATAGTCTTATCTCAGCTATTATAGCCACCTCTTTTGATGATTCATACCAGGTCCATCTCACATCTTGGTTGTTCTAGCCTTTATCTCCTTTGCATTTTTCTTAGAGACTAAGTCTAGCATTATCATGAGTCCTCTCTCATTTCATCTCATTTATGACTATCATGACTAGAAGTGGCAAGACTTATCCCATTCAGAATCCTGATCAAGGTAGAAGCAAACCTCCTAATCAAGAAATAGATCATCCTGAATCTGTTGCAAAATCTAAACTTTGTGAGATATCCTCAATTTCCTCATTGAATACTTCAAAAGATAGTCCATCTCAACCATCATCTCCAGTGTTTGAAGAGTGTTTTAATCCATTGTTTGAAGTGCAACCTGGTTTCTCATTTCAAGACCAAGACAACTCATTCTTCCAAGAGAACTCATTGTTTCACAACTTTGGAAGACCTCTTACCTGGACTAATCCTATTATCATACCTATTGATCCTACTGAGAATATTTCTATCATTGAACCTAGTGATACTGTTGATGATATCATCTCACCTGAATTTTTTAAATCTTTTGATCCTATTTGCTCACCAAAGGTTACTGTGGCCATGCCCTTTCGGCACTGGAAATATCATTTCATTGAGAATTTGTGTACTACACAAGCCTACAACAAGATGGGAGATCCATTTGACTTCCAACCGGGCAAGTATAGTCAAACCTTTGATCAATATCACAACAATCAATATCATGGTCAATCTTCTAATGACCCACATCATGCTCAACCTCAGAATGAGCAACCTCATGGTCAATATCAACATGACCAAAATCAGTCCCACAATAATGATCAATCTCGAAGCAAACCTCAAGGCGATCGACAACCTGCCTATTTCTATCATCCTCCTCCTTTGATCAAAACCAAGATGATCAGCAACAAGATCAGATTTTGAGTATTTATGAGATTCTTGGGAATGAAAATGAAGTGATAATTCAACATGATATAGACATTTCCAAAGCTAATAAGGGTCTTATTAAAATGATGGAGATCCTTCTCCTAGAGGAGAAAGAAAAGTACTTCCTTGAGTTAGCTAAACAAGGGGCCAAGTTACCCCGAGATTATCAAGTTGAAACACTTGTAGCTAAGGAAGAAGAAACTGAGACTGCAAAGTTGCAAAAGATGGTCTGAGAAATGCAAGATCAAATTAGCCAACTTGTGAGGAATAAAGACAAACCCGCTCAAAAATTTATGATGGAAAGTATTTATCCTTCCCCTTTTGACAAAAGTCTTCATATGCCACCTTTTCCCAGAGGTGTAGAACTCCCTAAATATGACAAATACTTCAGTGCAACTAATCCACAAGATCACTTAAGGGAGTTTGGTGCATTGTCTATGGAATTCATGCATGATCAAACTTATCTTATGTATTTCTTTCCTCATAGTTTGGGCAGACCAGCTATGGAATGGTTCTCTAGATTGCCTACTGGTATTAAAAATTTTGATGAAATGGCTAATCTTTTTCTCCAGCACTACTCACATAATATTCAGCATCTAGTCAATATTCAAGATCTTTGCAACTTAAAACAGTGACAAGGAGAATCTTTCCTAACATTCCTCCAAAGGTGGAGACAATTATGTACGAAGTGTCCTCATAAGCTACCAGACTCTGAGAGACTTGACATTTTCTTAGACAATCTTGTCCCAGACTTTGGATACCAAGTACAATTGCAAGGTCCTCTTACTTTTGATAGTATGATCAAACAAGCAGTGCAGATAGAGGCCTTTATGATCAAGAAGGGAGAATTAACTTTGAATAAGGACAATAAACAAGGATAAAGGAAAGACTACCAATAAGAACAAAGATGTAGTAAATGATGGAGTGGTGGATAATGTTACTGTGAAGCCTTCAAAGCCTACTTTTAATCTTACTTCTAGTATACAAGAAGCTAAGGTTGTCGAAAAGACCACAATGGATAATAAAAAAACCTCATGATTTTCTAGGAAAAAACCTTGGGCCTCTTGACCCAAGTATGATTTCACCTCTTTGGGAGAGCCTCTTGATGTGGTCTATAAAACTCTTATAGAGAATTAGGTTCTTACTCCTTTAGAAAAGCATACTTATGACCCACAACCATGGCCTCATTGGTGGAATGATAATGCTTACTGTGACTATCACTAGAACATTGGTCATAAGACTATAACTTGTCTCCAACTAAAGCATAAAGTTCAAGATCTCATTGACAATGGTGACATCCTTGTGGAGAACCACATTAAGAATTCAGACCATCAAGCTTTTAAGGATCCCTTCCCTCCTCATGAGAAGGGTGAGTCTTCAAACACCAAGAATACCAATGCTAAAGTCAATTAAACGTGCACTAATAATGACAATGTTATTGGTATGATTGAACCTATCGAGATAGAGTATTATGACATGATCAGTTCTAAAGGGAGCGGTGATGCTCCCAAATCTAAGACTCCTTTTACCTTGCATAGCTCTGCATCTCATTCTTCTAAATTTGAACAATCTCAAGAATGTGCTAATGTTGTCACTTGATTGCGAGGAAGAGTTTTTTTGAAAGGTCCCGATGCTTCCATGTCTGCTCCAAAGCAAACTACAGATAAGAGACCTTATACTCCCACATCCACTCTGAAGAAAATTGCAGATAAGACTGTTGTTGGCCTCGTAAAAAAAAACATGAAATCTATTCCTACAGCTACCTTGGCTAGTTATAGCATCTTAGATCAACTCCAATGAACCAATGCTCAGATTACCATTTTTGAGTTGTTGAAAATCTCGCCTACTCATAGGAAGATTTTGGATAAGGCCCTTGTTGAGGCAAATGTTCCCAAGGATCTCAATCTCAACTAGTTCCAATCTATGGTGGGTCATTTGACTTTGCCTCACTATCTATCTTTCTATGAAGAAGATGATCACTCTTTGAGTCACCCACATAATGCACCCTTGCATATAGAGGTCATGATAGGTCCTAAGTGCATTCACCAAGTGTTCATAGAGAATGGAGATGGTCTTAATATCTATTCCACTAAACTGCTCACTGAACTAGGTTATGATGAGAATTGTATACAATCTCATAAAAAGATTACCATCAAATCTTATGATGAGGAAGAATGCAAGTCCCAAGGCTTAGTTGTGCTACCTATTCGTGTAGGTCTTGTGGAGACAGATGTTACTTTCCAAGTGCTTGATATTCCTCTTGCCTACAATATCTTGTTGGGTAGGCCTTGGATTCATGAGATGTAGGCTATTTGATCCATGTATCATCAATGCATTAAGTTTCCATTCCATGGGGTAAAAGTCACTGTACCTACAAATACCAATTTCTCTTGCAACACTCTTGTGCAAATCGGAGATAGCTTTGTTCTAGCAAATAGAGAATCCACTGAGTTTTATGATGCTAAGCTGAAAGAAATGGAATAAACTTTGAGACTTAAGGATATAGGCATGGGAGAATACCAAATGGAACCTATGCTATCACTTGCTACTCTACCTCTATCTCCATGCTCTTATAGGAGACCTTCTGTGGACATCAAACTTTCTAATGCTCCTCCTCAAATAGTTTATGATGACGCCTTTGTAAGGGCCTCTACGCCTTTATAAGATGAGGATGAAGAGAGAGCTATTAGAGCATGGATATATAAAGGAAAAGAAATAGCTAAAACAACTACTCCATCTCCAGATTTAGAGAAAGAACCATATAATGAAGCCTTCAAGATCATGAAGTGCTTCGGTTATAAGGGGAGTGGTCCTATAGGAAAAAATGATAATGGCTTACTAAAACCCATTGAAGCTATAGGCCACCACATAAAAGATACTAGTGGCTTAGGCTTTAAAAAGACTCCCTTCCATTTGGGGACCAAGAAATTTGTGTTAGATCCTAAGCCTGAACTTGAACCTAAACAAGAAATTGAAGATACCACTCCAGAAGTGAATCCAGAGGATAGCTCTGATGAAGATACATTTTCATACCCTATTCCTATCATACCTATTCATATGATAGAGATAGATACTGATACTAATAATGATTCTAATAAAACTTCTTCAGTGTATCAATTCACATATGAGGAATGGAAAGCAACACTAAATGATGACCCTATTTTTCAAGGTGAATGATATAGGCCACCCCATTTTCAAAAGTACTTTGAACAAGAACAAATTCAGCAAGCTATTAATTGCACAAGGGATAATAATGAGTTTGATGATGCTGCTAATGAAATTCCCACATCAAGTATTGAATCACATGAATATGAGTTCAAATCTTTGTCTGATGCTACTTATGATGTAGACATAGATACTGTTCACATGTATGAAAGACTCCTCGAAGTAGGTGAAGGGTCTAGCGCTAGGCCACACCGATTAGACACCACTAATGTTAACATGTCATCTACTTCCAACATAAGGTCTTATAGGGATTCGAATGCTCCTTTGGATGAGATCACTCTAGGTCTTGACTTGCTCATCAACGCTTTTGAGGGTTATACCATGAATGTAGTTGAACCAGTCACTACTTCCCTTTCACTCCATCGTCCTGATGTAATAAACTAGAACTCCCCTTCCGAATCCAATGAAGTCCTAATGTTGTAGAATGATTATGATCTAGCTTGTTACCTCCATGCTATCAAACTTGTGATGTCCTCCACTAGTGAAAGCAGTGTCAACATGACAGAGGCGGATACCAAGTATCTTAGTCAAAAAATTAAAAGAAGAAACAATAGATGTTGTGATGGTGAAAACTACTTTGTGGTAGTATGAAAGCCAAAAATAGTAAAAATAAAAGATGTATCCAAGGGTGAAAACCTCTCTAAGGCACCCAAGGATGAGATACTTGATACACTTCCGAGCCACTTTCAAGAGAGGTCATTAGTATTGATTGAACTGACACAGCCGGTCAATCTGGGTACAAAGGTTGCTCCACAGATTATTCATCTAGCACAATCATTGTCTGCTGAAGAAAAAGAAGAGTTCACAAGCTTCTTTCAGAGCAAGAAAATAAACTTTGCATGGACCTAATCTAACATGCCAGGATTATACCCCAATCTAATCATGCATCTTTTTTCCATTGCACCAGGTATTAAACTTGTTAAATAGAAGCTGTGAAAGATGCATCCACATGTAGCACTTTTGGTTAAAGTAGAGCTAGAAAAGCTTCTTAAGGCTGGCTTCATAAGAACTATTGATTATGAAAAATGGATTTCAAACATTGTTCTAGTCACTAAACATGACAAATACATTTGTGTGTGTACAGATTTCAGAGATCTCAATAAGGTATGTCCAAAAGATGACTTCCCATTGCCTAATATTGATATGATAGTTGACATGACAGTAGGATATGAGATGTATTCCTTGTTGGATGGATTTTCTAGCTATAATCAAATAAAAATTTCACTAGAAGATCAAGAAAATACCTCTTTTACATTTGCCTAAGGCACCTTTTGCTGGAATGTCATGTCTTTTGGGCTTAAGAATGTTGGAGCAACATACTAGAGAGCTGTTACTACTATCTTCCATGATATGATGCATAAAATGATGGAGGATTATGTGGATGATCCTTTAGCCAAAAGCATGCAGCAAAGAACTCACTTCACAGACTTGGGTCCCATCCTTGACCACATGGAACAATTCAATCTCAGGCTTAATCCAAAGAAATGTGCTTTTGGCATTACTTCTGGGAAACTCTTGGGTTATATCATTTCAGCTAAAGGCATAGAAGTTGATCCTAAAAAGGTGCAAGCTATTATGGACATGCCTCCACCCAAAAATATCAGTCAAATGAGAGGATTACAAGGGAGGTTACAATCTATCTAGTGTTTTATTTCATAGTTGGCTGACAAGTCACAACCATTTACTAAAACTTTGCATAAGAATTTGACCTATGAATGGAATGAGGAATGTGACAAGGGACTTACTCAAATAAAATAGTATCTTGCTAATCCACCTATACTGATGCCTCCTATTCATGGGGAGCCTCTTATACTATACATCTCAACAAAAAACACATCCTTGGGTGCTCTCGTAGCTCAAGAAGATCAGAACAATAAAGAGAGAGCCATATACCATATCAATAGAATATTGGTTACCTATGAAATGAATTACTCTGTCATTGAGAAGGCTTTTTTAGGAGTGGTGTTTGCTTCTCAGAAGTTGTGACATTATATGCTAGCTCATACCATGAGGCTTATTGCAAAAATTAATCCACTAAAGTACCTACTAAGCAAGGATTCCCTCACGGGTAGATTAGAAAAATGGGTAATGATACTTAGTGAATTTGACATTGAGTATGTGGAAAGAAAAGCTATTAAGGGACAAGCAATTGCTGATCAGCTAGCAGAAGCTCCTTTGAAAGATCATTAGCCTTTGAGTATTGAATTCCCAGATGAATCAATCATGCTTCTCACACATCAATCTTGGATCATGTTCTTTGATGGATCATTCACTCAACAAGGATCCGGTGCAAGCATTCTATTTGTAACACCTCAAAGCTACTCATTGCCAAAAACATATAAAATTTTGTTTCCCTACACAAAAAACATAGCTGAATATGAAGCTCTCATTAATGGAATGAATATAGCCCTTGAATGGCATATGGATGAGCTCAAGGTCTTTGGAGACTTGTAGTTAATCATCAATCAAGTCAATGATGTCTACCAAAAAAAACATGACAAGCTAATACCTTACAAAAGGATGGTGGATGATCTTAAACAATACTTTGCACACATTTCTTTCTAGCAGATTCCAAGGGTAGACAATAAAGTAGTTGACGCTATGGCAACTCTCACCTCAATGTTACAAATGTCAAAAAATGAATTCAGACATGAATTCCTAGTGTAGGCATTACACTACCCTGCCTATGATATTCTTGAATCCAGGATGATTTGTTCAGTCATTGGACATGATTCATCCTACTACTACCATATATTTTCCTACCTTCATGACCAGATCATTCTAGACACCTATACCTAAAATGAAAAGCATCACCTCATTCGTACTGCTTCATGGTATGTCCTCATAGAAAATGACTTGTATAGACGGAGTCTAGACGGTACCCTCCTTAGGTGCTTAGAACCCAATGAGTCCAAATGTATTCTATCTGAGGTATATGAAGGTATCTTTGGGTCTCATTCTAGTGGTCTAATGTTAGCCCAAAAACTTATTAGAGCTGGTTATTACTGGCCGGATATGGAAAAAGAAGTTGTGTAATATGCCAAGACTTGCAAGCAATGCCAATTTCATGGGAATCTGATTCATGGTCCTGCTAATGAGCTTAGTGATCTCATCAGTTTCTGGCCATTTTAGCAATGGGCCTTCAACTTGGTTGGTCAGATACATCCTTCATCTTCAAGAGGGCACAAATTTATCATTACAACTACTAATTACTTTACCAAGTGGGTTGAGGTAGTGCCTCTCACTATAGCTGATGACAAGACCATTGCTATGTTCATACTGAACTATATCATTTGCAGATATGGTATACCCTCATCTATTATCACTGACAATGGGGGACAATTCAAAAATAAGGAACTAATAGACTTATGCACTAAATTTAGAATTATTCAGGATTGGTCATCCATCTATTATCCTCAGGGTAATGGACAAGTAGAGGCTTCTAATAAGACAATTCTAAAAATCTTCCACCGAACAGTTCATAAATCTAGTAGAGATTGGCATCTCCAGATTAATCCAACTTTGTGGGCTTACAGAACAAGTATCTGAACACTAACAAAGGCCACTCCTTTTGCCTTGGTTTATGAAGTAGAGGTAGTATTACCTATTGAGGTCAAGATTCCAACATTGTGAATCTCTCTAAGGAGCCTCATCATTGATGAAGAAAATAGAATATCCCAGCTTCAAGAGCTTGAGTTACTTGATGAAGGTAGGAAGGTGGCGTTCGATCATCTAAGAGCATACCAAAAGAGGATGTCTAAAGCTTACAATAAGAAATTCAGACAAAGAGAATTCCAAGTGGGTGATCTCGTCCTGAGAGAGAACCCCAAAAATTAGTAGGAGTGAGTCTAGAAAGGGAAATTTGAACCAAACTGGCTTGGCTCATATGTCATTACTACAGCATTTGGGTCTGGCACTTATCGACTCTCCACCACTGAAGGGGAGAAACTCAAAGAGCCTATCAATGCTCTTCATTTGAAGAAGTTCTACAGTTGAGACATTCTCAGCATGCTCATGTACATACTTATTGGTCCTGAAAAAATCCAAAAAAATGATATCTTGCAAAAATCTTTAAAATTGCAAAATGTCCTTAAAAAATGATCATCTTAGTGAAAACCTGGTAAATAGGTGCTTTGATGTATCTATTATCTTGGTGAAAACCTGGTAAATAGGCACCTCCATAATAATAATAAAAAATTAAAAATTAAAAAAATACAAAAAAAATCAAAAGATAAAAAATACAAAAAAAATGAAAATTGAAAAAATATAAAAAAAGATCAAAAAAGAAAAAAGTACAAAAAAAATTGAAAAAGAAGAAAATGTGGCATTGATGAAAATCTAGTAAACAGGTGTCATGGTAGCAAAAATAGAATCTCTGGCAAGATGGTAAAAAATTGGTAAACATGCGCCTCTTGTTTCCTAAAGCTACATCTCATCTCAGCGTCACTTGTCTTTTAGTTTCCTGCTTTAGTTCACTTTCTCGCTTTCCTACTTCAGTTTGTCTCCTGCTTTTAGCTCATTTCCTGCTTTAGTTTGCCAGCTCATGCTTTTTCCTTTAGTTTTCTTCAATATTTTCCTTGACTCTTCATGGATTGGAACTGGTTCACACTTGGGGGCATCTTCCTGGTCTAGGGGGCATTGTCCTATCACTTTTGGAAGTTTTGTTTGTGCATCGGTCACCAGCGGTTCTCCCAGTGTCTGCCTGCTGATGCCTAGCTACTTTTGAGATTTCTCTCCTTGAGGATCTCTCATGTATCAGTCACTAGTGGTTCTCACTGTGCCTACCTACTGATACTTAACTCTTGTTCAAACCTCTCTCTTTTGGGATCTCTTCCTTACATCAGTCACCAGTGGTCCTCATTGCATTTTCCTGCTGATGTTTCACTTGCATTTTATTCTCTTTCAAGAATCTTCCTTGTATCGATCACCAGTGGTTCTCACTAAATTCACCTGCTGATACTTGGTTCATGCTCTGATATCCTCTTGAGACTTTTTTTCTCATGAAAGTCACCAGTGGTTCTCACTGCGTTTGCCTACTGTCGCTATCCCGTCGAGACTTCAAACATTATGCGCTTCTGATTCGACTTCAATCCACTTTAACACAAATGTAAAATGAAACTAAAATTGATCTTGTGTTCCTCTGCAACATGCTAAGCTTTTCCTTTTCTTGTTTTTTTGTTTTC
Source organism: Chamaecyparis obtusa (assembly GCA_027943335.1). Classification (NCBI taxonomy): domain Eukaryota; kingdom Viridiplantae; phylum Streptophyta; class Pinopsida; order Cupressales; family Cupressaceae; genus Chamaecyparis; species Chamaecyparis obtusa. Next base: position 370,587 of record BSBK01003391.1, read on the forward strand.
TTTATCATTTCTCCTCGAGCGAATCTAAGATGTCTTTCTTGACTGAGAAATGTGAAGATTGGGGGCATGATCTTTCCTTTTCTTTCTGTTTGCTAGTTATTTTCCAATGATCCAAAGAATCCATCTCAGAGAGGTGTCCATTTGTAAGAGCCTTCATCTCATATTGGATGGCCATGCGTACCTCAACTCCTTTTATATGGATGCTTTGGTGAGGTTGGTTCTTCTCCTTGTCTATTTTGAGTGACTTCTTTCTACTACAAGTAAAATTGCTACCGCTCGTCCTGCTAAGTGACTGTAAGGGTCACTGCGAGCACTCTTTGACAAAATAAGGAACTCTCATGTGTTTGGTGTGTTTGTTCATAAGCAACATTCAAGTCATTTTAGCAATCATTCTTTGATGCTTATGTTAACTTGCTAAATCAAAAGGAATAGGTGTTCAAGTCATTCTGGCTTCTTATTCTTTAATCCTTACACCTCATTCTGACAAATCTAAGACTTATGTCATATTCATATTCTCATAATTGCAATATTAGTGAGGATTGTATGACATCTTGCGATCATCCCGTGCTTAAACGAACTTCACGATGATAAATATGGTGAGTCCAATAACCAAGTCCTAGGGCTTGCATTTTCATTCTAGGCTTGCATTTAGCATAGGCTTGCATTTTCATGCTAAGCTTGGATTTGAGACAATATCTTGTTACTCTCTTGATTTCTTTCTGTTCATCAAAGGTTCTCATCTTTTGTCTCAGTTTCATCTTGGTTACACAAGTGTCCTGTCCTTGCTCTCGATCTTCAAAATGTAATCTTTTTTATTAGTACCTATCATATATTGCGATAATCTTGCATGAGATGATTAGTACAATATACATTACATATTCATTGCATTTTCATTTCATTTCCATATGCATCCATAAATTCATTTTCATCTACATATACATGTGTATCCACTATAAGCATAACTCAAATCATACATTACACATATGCACACATTCTATCCATCTATCACTACATCATCATAAAAATAAACCATATGCATATTCATATTCATAAAAGGAAGCATGTACATTTCATACATTTCTATCCATACATCTAAGCATATAAAAACATCTCATAAACATCAATATCAAAGCAATATAACAAGTAAAATGATATCAAACTGTTGATCTCATATATATATCTCAAATAATGTCATGTACAAGTATATCAAAAGTGCTAGCTAGGTCCTGCACCACCTGGAGGAGGTGGTGGCAATGGTCTTTAGGGTAGGGGCATCGGCCATTGTGGAGGTGTCTGCTGAGGAGGTGCTTATGGTGCCTGCTATGGTGGTGCCTGTGGTGGTGCTAGTGGAGGTTCCTATGGAGCTCCATCATAACTAGTAAAGGGTGGTACTTGCTCTGACAAATTTGGAATGACCTCGTAGTAAGCTACCTGAGTAGCCTCATATCTGGTCTCAATCCTCCATCATGCTAGATCCTCCCATAGCTACCTGATCTTGGCATCCCTATCAGCTACCTGGGTCTCCTCCCTAATGACTTGAGTGTGGTAGTCATCACGCTCCCACTGGACCTATCGTACCCTCTTAAGGCTCTTCCTGAGAGCCTCTTGTAGCTGTGATGAACCTGCTCTTGTCAGAATGTCATGCATATCAGCATCATTGTCTGGTGGTTCCTGCTATGATGTATCACCTATCTACTACCTAGTGGACCTCTGTTGGGCCCCACTACTCCTAGTTCCTGCATCTGAGCCCATCATCCTAGCAGAGATGCTAATCTATCCTGATCAGGGTCTCAACACTCTCTACTGCTACTGTCCCTACTATGCAGCCTGCTGAACTGGTGGCTGCTGGGTTGGTTGCTATTGGGCTGGTGGCTACTGATCTAGTGCCTACTACTACTATGTAGGTTGCTGCTATGCCCCTATACCAATAGGATCTATGAACCTTGGATGAGGATGTGCAATCAACTGATCCCTATATGTAGGTGTCACCCTTGCATTGGTGACACCCACCATATAATCCCATCACACTACTAGAATGTGTGCCTCTATAGAACACTGCACTAGATCCAATCTAGCATGCCACCCCTTCTTCTTCTCATCAGAAAAGCAAGCATAGGGGCGGTACTCTTGTGATATGTCCTACTGCCTACCAAACTGGCACAGGACACCTGCAACAAGGAATCTCTTAATGATGGTGACACTACATCCAATCAGTGGATGAGATACAAACATATGTGAAAGCTCTCTCTAAGCATCATCCCATGGCTCAGTAGCCACCCAAGGTCTCCATACTAAAATTAACATGTCATCCAGCTATCCTCTCCACTACTCTATCTTACCTAGTAGAGGCTAGGTCATCGGACCTACATACCTATAAATATAAGGATTAAGATGCTTCCATGTGTCATGATAAATAGGCTTGCAAATAGGGAGATGCTCCCAGGCCCAAATCTAAAGGATGAAGACACCTACTGCCATCATCCTCACGCCACAATATACTATCTCATGCATCTCATGATACATGTGGGCTAACATACACTCACCCCATCCGAACATGACAACTGGCCTCTCCAACATCCTTCACAACATCATTCCCTAGCCGCACTCTAGACCATGCTAACCTTGATCTGGAACAAGGTAGCAGCTTAGAAACATAGAAAGAACAATGGAAAATGGATGAGCACCACCATGCCTTCTGATCAAATCATCCTAGGAGATGGCCTGACCCATCACTAGATCATCCCTGATGATCATCCTCAAGGCCACTGTACCCTACCATGGCTATGTCTCATACTCCACTCGAGCACCATGGACTGGTATCTGTAGGATCTTTTATACGTCCTTGAGAGTCATAGTCATCTCCCCCATTAAAAAATGAAAAGTGTTCATCTCTGAATGGAAACTCTCTACCAATGCACCAAGAAGATTGTGATTTACCTGAATGTCAGGTAAATCATGCGAGAATCCCAAATCGAGTCCCTCAATATGAGCACTCTCTACATTTATTAGTCTCTACACTAGGGTGGTAATCACAGGATGGTGCATCTTGAAGGTGACGTCAGGGAAGTCAACCTGCAAAGCAAGCAACAACATTGGATTAGTATCTCAATATGATGGCTTTTCAACACAATGACAAAAAATGCAACAAGACATCTATCCTAGACATGGCTCTGTGATGCTATACTTGGCTGATTTTATGCAAATTTGACAAATTTTGGCAAAAGACTTCAAACTCTGCAGTAGCTTTTCACGTGCGGAAACTATTTCCTCACGCGAGACAAGACTCGACCTTGTGCGAACTGCTACAATCTCGTGCGGGACCACCTTTCAGCTTGTGCGAGCTTCCAGATAGAGCCCACGTGAAGAAGACCTAATTGGCACAAGAAAACTACTTCCTTATGTGAAGGGAGACTTAGGTTGGCATGAGGAAACTACTTCCTCATGTGAGATTGGAAGAACATGACCTAAAAGTTATCAAATCTATCCTAAATTGACCTAAAAAGTGGTATGAATTGAAATGCAAGGAGGTTTATCGACTAGTTATAAGTGCATCATACTCCATTGGCCTGACATGTCATTGAGAGTGTTCAAATTGGTGTGTATGTAGTGGAAGACCCTCCATTTCTCTCTCAGAGCTCAAAATCACAAGAAGAAAAAGGTGAATAATGAATTGAAAATGACCCCTCCGTGCCTTATATAGCTTTTGACCTAATTTTCAAAAGTGCTCCATGTTGTGTGAAAATTGCACCCTTGGCTAAATTGACTGCTTTGAATCCATTTTTGGGATTGAAATCAAAATCTGACATCTCTAGATAGCTTGAAATTGCATTTTAAATTCTGGGACCCTTTACGATCGGATGCTTGTGTAGTCAGTCTTCTAGCGTAATCTTCTTACCAGACCCTCATCTTTGCATCATGTTCTCAAGACATTTTCTCTTTTCATCAAAGTCAACTCTAGTCAAATCTAGTCAACCATGGTCAACTATGGTCAAACTTGGTCAATAGAACCTCTACTTTGCTCCGATTTGCTTCTGCAGCTTCTCGAATCTAGTCTAATTGCTTCTGCTCTGCAACCTCTTGTTGTCAATCATCCCTCTTATGTCATCTTTCGATTTTGCTCCTGAGGGGCCAGGATGATTGCATCATTTTGAATCTTTTTGAATCAATTCTTGAATCAGTCTGATCTATATTACCAATTCTCATTGCTAGGGGCATCTCGATGCCTCACATCTTGCTATCTAGTCATCTATCTTTTAGGTATCTGAGCAATCTAACTCGGATCCTTGGGAATCAAGCTTCATTCTGGAGATGGTTCTCAAAATCTTTTAGGTATTGGGGAAATCTAAACCTAATTCTTGGGAGTCAAGCTTCATTCTGAAGATGGCTCTTGAAATCTCTCTTGGACCATTATCTGGGCAATCTAACCTGGGTCTCAGAGGGCTAAGCTTTGAATTGGGGTAATTTAACCCTGATTCTAGAGACAGTCCTAAGTTTGCAGCTAAATCTCATTCTGGGCATTGGGGCGACCTAACCCTGATTCTCATCTTCTCTCAAGATCGTTGTCTTCGCAATCTAACTTAGACTTTGGAAAATCATGCTTTGTTCTGTTCAGTGTCTTGACAACTTAACCTAGACCCCCAAATTTCTTGTCACCTGTCACTTTAGACTATTCTTTGAATCAATGCATTGTTCGCACATCAATTCAAAGAGGGGAAAATGTAATACCCTAAAATTGGTACCTAATAAATTCAATTAATTTTGGTGCATTTTCATCATTTTTACATCTCCAAAGTCCTAGATTCCTAGGCAACTTTCTCTCTCCTACTTGACTTAATTCGACTTGATGTCAATTAAAAAAACCCTAAATTGCATTAATCAAATATTAAAATTAATTCCTAAAGTCTTCAACTTTTATTAGCTAAATTACCCCTATGATAAATTAATTTAATCCTAAAGTCCTAAGTACTTGGAATTAAATTAAACCGACCCCATTTGGCTAATATATATGAAAAGGAATTAATAATTACTTGTTATTTGAATGGACACTCATTTTTGAATTAACAATTTTTAATCCTAAAGTCCTAAGTACTTGGAATTAAATTAAACCGACCCCATTTAGCTAATATACATGAAAAGGAATTAATAATTACTTGTTATTTGAATGGACACTCATTTTTGAATTAACAATTCATAATATTCGAAAGGTCACCCTGTGTGGCATTTTCCATTCTTTTATTAAGTAATTTATGCATTTTTGTCTCAAATGGGAATGAAGAGTCAGGAGTTTCAAATCAAGAACCCCTTCATTCTCTTCCCGGGCTTTTTTATTTAATGAGCCTCATTTCTTCATTCAAGGGAGGCAATTTTTGAGAGTAATTGAACTATAGTATTTTTTTGAATCAATTTCAAAGCTTTTAATTGCATTTTATTACAATTTTCATTTAGTTAATATTGCATATTCATATACTTAGTTTGGCTTATTTGTTCATAGCTTAGTCTAATCTCATATTTCTTTCAAGTACTTTAGAATAATCTGCACTTCATATTTCCTTTCAAGCTATTTAGATTAATATCATATTTATTTTAAAGCATCTTAGATTAAATTGCACTCATTCTAGTTTAATTTAGTTTTTTCTTATCATCATAGCTTTTGAAAATCCTCTATTGTAGAATCAGTCTTATGGTTGGTGGCTCTCCAATCTGAGAGTAATTAAACACCCTGTCTATACAGGAGGCAATAGGTCACTTCACGATGGATTTTAGATTAAGTAATTCATACTCTCTCTTGTAATTTGATCATGTGAGTAATGATAATGTTGCGTGTGTAGTTGAATTTGAGGTCCACATTCCACCACATACAATGTGTTTTAGCATACTCAACAATTGGGTGATCATTCCATTTAGCATATTCATCCATGAATGTTTTGTCAAGTTTCAACATGGTATCCATGTGCGCTCTTAGCCTATCCAATCCAACTGGTTCCTTCTTATAGTAGATATATGCCCTAATGTCTTCCACATGCATGATGCCCATAGGCATGCGGGAGAAAGCTCCCTCTAAATCATCTAGGGTTGATTTAAATGGATGTTTCTTGAAAACATATCTCTTCTTCTCAGTGACATCATAAAAAATGGGAGTGGCCATGACTTACTTGTAAACACTTTCCAACTTAGCTCTGAGATAATCTGAAGGCTTCTGAATCAGCGCAATGAGCTTAGGGTTTCTGTAATTGACCAGATGCACTGCAATCACTGATAGATTAATCTCCAAGTCTTCACAACAATTTCCAAGGCTCTTTCTACTTTCCAATCACTCTGAATTTGAATGCAATCAGAAATCAAATAACTTTTGTGTACTTTAAAAGTGAAAATTCTACCATTAATGCAAGTCACATAAACTAGGTTGTCACTTCAAAATTTGCAACTCGAGTTCTATTCACAATCAACATGTGCACTCTAGCACATAGGTACCTTTATACTCCAAAAGCTTAAGTCCAAAGGTGCATACTATGAGGATGAGTATACTAGCCACGCAGGGGTCTAGAGCTAAATTATCTCCCCCTATGATCCTGGGGGCCATTCATCCAGATGTAGAGGGTGCATCCACTACATATGCATCCAATACATTCTCATCAGTCATTTTCTTCCTTTTATTTGACCAAATCATGCTTGCATCATCTATGGCATTGACAAAATTAACTTCTCCTATAGGATCCAAAACTAGTTCTTCAGCCTTTTTAGGGCTTCCCTGACCTTGCGTCCTTGATCTACAGAACCTTGACATATGTCTAGCCTTGTTACAAGAGTGACAAATGACTGGAGGTCTTATATTCCTTGGCACATTGACATGAGTCACCATTTTTCATTGTTTTGTTGTGTGACCATTATAGTTACATATCTAGCATGTAACATTCTGAGAACTTCTTACATTTGTCTGATTCTGATTTCTCTGATCTTGCTAAATCCTATTCTTCTTACTAGTCTTGTAATTCATAGCTCTATGACCAAACTTGTTGCATGAATAAAAGTAACCATTAAAAGGTCTTACCTTTATACCATTCCGTGCAATGTGTCCATGCTTGTTACATGAAAAACAAGTGCCTTCTACTTGCTTACGCTCATTCTTAGGTGGTTCACCATTATCTTTGGTTTGATCTTTAGTCTTTTCAACATCAGTAGAGTCCTTTTCTGAATCCTTTCTTGCTCGCATGTTGTCAATCTAATTATGTGCTTCATTGTATCCAATACAACTGGTGTCTCCTTTGGCTCTTCTTGCATACAACTGAGATTCTACCAAATCAGAACTGGTGTGTAACTTGTCAATATGATTCTTTTCTACTTTCAATTTAGACTCCAATCTTTCTTTGCTATTCCTTAGCTCCAAGATTTCCATGTTTGCTTGCCTTAGTTCTTCATTTAGCTGAAGGTTCTCTTTGATCTGTTCATCATAGACTTTTTGATTATTAGTCATCTTATCATCAAACTCTTCAAGTTGTTCTTTTAAGGATTTATTTTCTTCATTCAATTTCTTGACCATTGTCCCTAGATCACTCGTAGAGCATTCCTTCAAATCTTTCCTTAGCTTTTTGATGACTAATTGAGCATCACTGAGTTTATCCTTTAGTTCTTTAGATTCTCTTTCTGACTTGTCCAGGTCTTCAAGAGTAGCTGGAAGATTTATTTTCAGATGTTTCATTTTTGCTTTGTCCATGATCTCCTCAAGTGGTTAAACTTCTATGCTGAGGACCAGAGCTCTGATACCAATTGTTAGGAATGCAAACACTGAAAGGGGGGGGTGAATCAGTGTTCACTATATTTTAACTTTTCACTTGATTCTTTATGCTGAACTTAAATGCTTAAGTACTAAAATAAACATTCACATAAACATGAAACGTGAAATCAACACATGACACCAATATGATTATGGGGAAACCCAAATAGGTAAAACCCCAGTGGAAATTGATACCCACTAATATTCTACACTAGTGTTTTGTGATCCTTGTTAGAAGATCCTTTACCCTGTTAGGAGTAGCTTTACAATGCTTTAAGTACAGTAGACCTTGTTAAAGGTTAAACCCTATTAGGATTCTTTTACAATCATCCCTATTAGGGGAGAGGACACATTGTCCAAGAGCTCACTACTCAAGTGGTGAAGGCTACAACCTTCTGATCTTAGATACACACTATATCTGCAGGATGAACTATCACTATGACACTACTTGTCAAATCAGTTCCTTTGATGTGCTAATTCTTTAACCTCTAGAAAAGCTCTAATATATCTTCTAGTGTCTTTGCACACTTCTGCTCTTCTTATTACAACTCTCTATCAACTTCCATGTCGAATACAATGGGCGCACCTTATATTTATATGCTCATACAAAATACACAATTAGGTCAGCCCTATAACTAATTACAAACAATGCTTCCAAATGAATTAGCTTAAGTGTGCTTACAATTATACATATAAACATGTTAGAAACCTAAATAGGTGCATAGCCTTTACAATATTACATTACAATTGCAAACCAAAAATACTGACTGTTGGCTCCATGCTCTGTTCTCTACTGGCACACACTGGCTGTGCAACTTCAACTGACTGTAACTTTCTCATCCTTGCACATTTGATCATGCACTCATAGACTAAGAAAGAATATAGTCTAACCAACTTAACTTTTAGGGTGCATACCATAATTCATCCGTACACATGTGCGCTAATGCTCTGAGCTACAAGAACTCTGTACACTATCCAGTCTTCAACACTTAACTGAATTTTGATCTTTACATCAAGTGCACTGACTCCAAATGGCTATATGACTTTGTTGTCATAATAACAACACTATATCTAGTCATATACTTTAGTATAGACAACTTTCCAACACATACCTACTAACTATGAGCTTGACTTCTTTAAGAAGTTGTAGAATCTAAAACAAAAGGACTTGTCTGTTGAAGATTATACTGAGGAGTTCTACAAACTTACTATTCAGTTTGGACACCAAGAGCTTGGTAAGGAAAAGGTATCTCGGTATGTGAATGTTCTGAGATGAAATTTAGGATGAGCTTGGTATGCTTAAGATTGATTCTATTGAAGATTCTTATTAGTATGCTCTGAAGGCAAAAGATAAGTTGAAGAGGAAACAACCTAGTAACTCCTGAGGGAAGGATAAGATTGATCACTTGGTGAAGGATAAACTAACTGATGCATAAGATGAATAGAAACCTATGGAACCAAAGAAGAAGATAGGTAGATTTATCTTTAAGGGTACTTTCTATAACTATGGAGAGGAAGGACACCATTCTTTTGAGTGTACACAAAAGAAGGTTGATTGATGAAGTGTGTCCAAAATGTTTTTACTGTAGAGAAGGATGATAGGAAGTTTTCACTGATGCCTTTGATGGATACAATGCTTGTTAGGAGAAGCATGAGTATTGGTAGCTGATTTGAGATTGTGGATCTAGAGAAAATGAATGATCATTATGGAGAATTGATCTGTATGTTGACAAGAAAAGACTTGAAGAGATAGAGAAAACTGAAGTGGAAGAATTTACAAGCAGAAAAGGTGGAGGACTTGTATGTGAAGAACTAGTTTAGGATTTATGTGCTGAATCCTGAAAGATGTTCTTCTAACATATGAACATCTTTTGGAACCTAGGGTGTCTGATGTAGGGGCATCCAAGGTTAAGGCAGGGGCATTCATTTTCCTCGGTGAAACTACATGGGGTGTTTGTATTTTGGCCGGTGTTACTCGGTTGCAACCTTGACCGATGGCCTTGATCATTGAAGGAAGCTCAATGAATAAAGGAACTTAGTAGTGTCTAATGCTCAGTGAAGTGTTACTCAATCATGCTTGTGGTGCTCAATCGACATTGGTGCTTAGCGATGCTTGGCATGCTTAGTGAATTCACTGTCGCTCGGTAGTTCTGTCTTACCGACTGGAGTTCTATGTGCTTTGTTTGATGAACTAAAATTGATTTAGCATCTGATTGAAGAATCTATGATTAGAGATCACTGAGTTATTGATTAGATATGTAATATGATTGAATCAATAATATGTTGTCATTGATGTCAACCAGTTTGACAACACTTATTTTGTAAGTTACAATAACTTAACATCTATAGAAAAGGAGTAAAAGAGATGAAGAATAGAAATATCTACATGAGGAAGATGTATATGATAGATGAGGATAAGGAATACATTGTGTAACTTGCTGATGAGTCTATGATCTTATGCTATTGACTTGATTATGTTTCATTTATCTATGATGAGGAAAAGAACCGAAAGACAAAAAGCAGTGTAGTCGATTGATGAAGCATTTCAGTATACACCGATGAGATGTAGTGTATACCGACAATAGTATAAACTGAGTGCACGTTCATCGTGTAATACCCCAAAAATAGGCTATAGGTTCATTAACCTCCTACATCTTCAAATCGAATGAAATCGACATCAAAGTCCTAACCTAAGGCACATCTGCACATCATTTTATCAAAAATTGATTTTATCCTAAATTCTGCATCGGAGAATATTCCTAGCAATATTCTTATTTATCCTAATTATTATTAATTTAATAATTATTTGGTGATAAATCCTATTTATCCTAAAGTTTGATTCATTGAATATTTTGAATATTTGATTAATTGAATTAATACTGCCACTTAATTATTTAATTTAATTTAATTCTATTTATTCCTAAATTGTATTATTTAATTTTGACAATAAAATCTAAAATCTCATGACTAATTGATTAAAGTTCTTATCTAATTAATTAATGTCAGTTGTCAATATTTAATAATATAGTTTTTGAATAAAAGTTTGATTTAATAATTGATTAACCCATAAATCAATTATTTTAATTCAAAAATCAGTTAAGTTGAGAATAAATCATTTCATTTTTAAAATTAATTTATAATTAAATCATGCACAATCAGAAAAGCAAGCAACTAGAAATTAACAATCAATTCTAAAATTGAAACTCAATATTTGATGATGAGTTGAAATTTGATCTAAACTCTATTTTGAGTTAAAACCTGCCTTTGCATGATTTTTGTGAGTTAATTATCTCTGATTTCCTGATAAATCAAAAATCAACCTGAGTTTTTCAAGAGTGATTTATGGCTTTTCTCCTACATCCTCAAGCCCTAGATTTCTATAAAATCAAGGCTCAACTCTTCATAATGATCAACACTCAAATTTACACAATTACTCTAGCGAATTGGTGATTGAAGGATTAAACACTTGTGACAGGCGATTTGTGAGATATTTCACAGTTTATCATAGTTTTTGCATAGTTTCATATCATTCATATCATTCATATCATTCTTAGATTAAATCTACATTCATATAGCTTAGATTCATACAGTTTCTCATATTATTGCATAGAAAATACAAAAATATAGACTAATTTGCATTCATATAGTCTTTCATTCTTTTTACATTCAAATCCTTCATTTAGGTGTTACATTGTCACTGATCTTGATTCCAATCTGAGAACATCATACTTGCACCTACTAGAAGGAAGTAAATCACCTGGTTAGCATAGTTTCAATTATTTGCAGATTTCGGTTTTTGCTAACCTCTAATGTTTTACTGAAGTGTTGTGTCTATAACTCGGTACAAAATTCACACACACATTTTTGGCACCCACCGTAGGGCCTTAAAATGGGTTTCCATCTCTTCTATTTCACTTCTATCTATTTTTCTATCATTTTTTGGTCGATTCTAGGATTTCATTCTCTATCCATACATTTTTCGTACAACTTTTGTCAGAAAGTCATACTAGGAAGACCCCACTATCGTACGATAGTTGATTCTATCGAGGCTCATATCAAAAGCTATACATTATCGTTTGGGAGCTTGATTTTTGTATGAGAAGACACCTAATATTGTACGAGTTTCCCGACTATCATCTGGAAGGTAACCCACTGTCATATGAGTTTTAGTTCTAGGATTCAATTGTCATTTCATAATTTTAGGCAGTTTTTCAGATTTGATTTTCAGATTTGGAATAACAGCTATACCTAACAATTGAAATATTTTGTTTTTGACTGATATTTGTTGAATCTAATTGGGAAAAGCACAACTAAATTGCTAAACAAGTAAAATCTACTAAGTGCATTGTGAGGAATTTAGGTATTCTACTATGATCTGATAACACTTCGATTTGGACATAAAATGAACTCTCACGTGTCAGGCTTGTGTGATTTTTTTTCTTTCATATCACAGACTTCATTTTGGGCTATAAAATGAACATAGATTTTCTTTCTACATATCTATTACACATAGTAAATAGGCCCTATGAACACTATTTGTGGATGATCTCGAGAGAGTGGGCTTCTTTCACTTGTTCATGCATGTGAAGCTCTTCTTGACGAAGGATCCCCTTGTAGGTAGGGAGGTTACTGAGATTGTCTTGTGTTCTACTAGATTTGTGCGTCTTCAAATTTTGATTGATACATTCTCTCTCCGAAGAGGTTGATAGATCATAAGCAGTTGACATCATAGATCTTTGTGAGATAATTTTGGTCTTAGCATGTTGGATTAATCTATCTGCTTTATTTTGGTTAAAAGTGAAAAGGATAGAGGACTATGCTCTACTCCCTTTTTGGGTAGTATCAGAAACTCAGATCCTTGAATCTGGAACCAGTCTCCATGTGGTATCTTTTGTGAGTCACCTTTAGAGAGGGTTAACCATAGTGGACATTCCCTTAATTGGATCAACCACATGGATGAAACCTCAAGCGGTAATAGCCATTTTTTCCGTGGTAGTAGAAGCTGCTATAAAAATGTCCTTGTGGAGGAAATCTTCACAGGTGTGGTCTCTTGTTGGGCTATCAGATATCCCTAGCAGCTCCTAATTGATTAAATTCTCAAACTGTGTCAAAACCCCGCTGCCCCTGGATTGGAGTTTTACCTCTCAAGATCACAAAAGTTGCAGAGTCAAATCATTACTAAAAACCCTAGCGAGGCCAATTTTTCATTTTCTAGGAATATGTGCATTATTGAAAAACTTTTTGGAACATACACAAGTAGCATTTCTAAGGATCAGCACAATAAGTCACTATTTCTTGTTCATTGTTTTCGTACGATTGCCTACTTCCCTTGCTTTTTGTTTTGCGTGCTTGGTGTCTACTTGGTTATTTGAAATGGACTATCACACAGATCTTCAAAACTACATTGAAAACTTTTCCAACAATCTGAAACTGAAAACCCAAACATTGCAAAATCTGAAGAAAAATACCTTTCTAGAGTCAAAAATTGTCTCACAAGGTTAGATTTTTGTATGAGTTTTGAGCAAAAATCATTTCATAACCCTTGTATTGTCGTACAAGAGCTAGTATTGTGTTGTATGAGTGTTGTCACTAGAAATCAAAAGAATATTATCCTTGGCAACAATTGTCGTACGAGTCTTGTCAATTGTCATTTGAGAGTATACCTAGTGTTGTACGAGCCTTTAGAAACTCATTTGAGAATTTTCAAAAAGTTGTTAGAGATTGGTCAAATTTGTTAGGAATCTAGTTTTTAAAGCCTATTTCCATATTCTATCAAAATATTCAATGTGTTAGGAATAGAGAAGAAACTAGAATGAATTTGATCATTTTCCTAAAGTGATCTCTTGAGTCTGATTTAGCCTTCTGATTTATCAATTTGAGTCTTTTTCATCTTGTGGCCAAACCTTGTCAAAATTTTCTTCAAATTCAGTCTTCTTACTAAAATGGCTAAGTGTTGTGAGCTCATGCCCACCATCTATTGGGCATCTACCCATACTACTATGGCATAGTATCCTTCATTTATGTCCAATCTAATCTTTAATCAATTTGATCTTGAAAAGGTTGCATCATTCAATCTTCTTGAATCAATTCATTCTTCAATTGTCTTCATCTTATTATTTTTCTTCACCCAAGGTTAATGGTGGAACTAGAGATTCATCACACAATAAATTTGGAGAAGCATCTCATACTTTTCCTTTGTCTACTCACGTAGGTCCAACTCTTGAGCCACTCTACAATTTAGGTCTTGGCAATTTTTGATTGAAAACTGGTTACATACCTCCTCCATCAACTCACAGATGTAATCAACAAACTCCACCTCAATCTATCCCAAGGAGTCCTAAAACTCCTAACATGCCTCATAGAGGGACACATCATGGGTCTCAAGGACCTCACTCTCAACATGGTACAGATCAAGAAACTATGCCTTCTGAAATTGCTCGATATCAAAATGATGATGACTTCAAGAAAATGATGAGGCATTTCTTGAAAGAAAATATAGAGGCATGATTTCTAGAGTTAGCTCATCAAGGAGTTAAACTTCCTCCAAACTTTAATGTTGAATTATCATCATGCATGAGGAAGAAACCCCTGTCACGACTATGATGAAATAGATGCATGCCATGCAAGTCAAGCTCAACAAACTAGAGAAAGAAAAGGAACCTAAGGAGTTCTCCATGGAGGCCATATGCCCTTTTCTATTCGATAAAGACTTGTACATGCCACCATTCCCTAAAAGAGTGGAAATGCCTAAATACGATAAGTATGATGGAAACTCTGATCCTCAAGATCATGTTAGAGAATTTTGTACTCAATCTATGGAGTTTATGCATGAACCAACCTAATTAATGCATCTCTTCCCTCAATCTATGGGAGGAACAACCATTCATTAGTTCTCTAGAATGCCTCCAACTATCAAAACTTTTGAGGAGTTAATCAAACTGTTCTATCAACAATACTCCTACAATATCTAGCATCTGGTCACCATGATTGACATCTACAATCTGAAACAATATCTAGGAGAACCATTCCTGATGTTTCTCAAGAGATGGAGGAAGAAATTTTCTCTATATGCTAGACCCATTCCAAAAAATGAGAAACTAGAAATCTTCATCGATAATCTTGTTCCAGAAATCAACTACCCTTTAAAATGCAAAATCATACATCCTTTGATAAGATGGTAGATAATGCGATCAAAATTGAGAAAGTACTTGTGAAAAAAGGAGACATCACACTTCAAAAGGACAAGAACAAAAATTGGAATAAGAATAAAGGCGTTGTCACTAACGGCATTGTTAATAGTATCCATGCCACATCTAAGGCACCCGCTTTCAATCTCTCTATTGGAACCCAAGCCATCAAAGCTTCCAAAGCTAAAATAATAGAGCCCAATAAGAAGTCATTTGATTATAAACCTTAGGCTACAGATCCTAACTACAAATTCACTCCTCTTGGAGAATCCTTGGAATCTGCCATGAAAACTATATTGGCTAACAAAATCATCTACTTGCCTGAGATAAAAGTCTTTGATCTTGAACCTAAACTAAAATGGTGGAGAGAGAACAATTTCTATGACTTCCATCGCAATAAGGGTCATAAGACTAATAACTATGTTCACTTAAAGCACATCATACAAGACAAAATTGATAATGGAGAAATCATGATTGATAATCATAAGAGCAATAATGATCATAAACATGGAAAAGAATATTCTTCTTCTTAGCCTAATATGGGTGCTAAGGTCAATTATGCCTACTTTGGAAACAATGTTGTTATCAATATGGTTGAACTAGGTCTATCTGAGCATTGCAATGTCATCACAATTGTAAGAAAATATAGAGAAAACCAATCAGCTAATGTAGTTACTCGATCACAAGCTCAAGCCCATCTGCAAGGACAAATACCAGATTTATCCAATGTCCCTAGGGTGCCTTTCAATCTTTCATCTACTTCTAAAAAGAAGGCTACATCTAAATCTTCAAATCCTAAAGACATGAGGCCTACATCATATAGTATTGTCCAACAACTCCAACACACAAATGCAAAAATCTCCATGTTTGAGCTTCTTCGGATATCTCCAGCTCATAGAGCCATTCTAGATAAAGTTGTGCTCGGATCCAATGTTCCTGATAACCTTGATTTAGATAGATTCTAGGCTATGGTTGGTCATCTTATGTCTCCATAGTATATTTCCTTTTTAGAGGAAGATGATAACTCCTTGAGGCCCCTGCATAACCAACCCTTACATATTGAAGTCTTGATCCAAAACCATTGTGTCAAATGTGTGTTGATAGATGGGGGTGCTAGTCTAAAGATTTGGTCTTTTAGCTTGATTACACAATTGAGATTTTTAGAAATGGCCATTGATCCTAGAAAGAAAATAACTATCAAAGCATATGATGAGCAAGAAAGATCTTCCCAGGGAACAATTGTCTTACCTATCAAAGCGGGTCCAGTCATTAGAGATACTATATGTCAAGTTCTTGACCTACCTTTGGCTTAAAACATCCTTCTAGGGAGACCCTGGATACATGAAATGAAAGCTATTCCTTCTAGGTACCATCAGTGTTTTAAATTTCCTTATGAAGGAGTAGAGGTGACGATTCCAGTGGATCTATATACAACTTGCAATGCATTGAAAGAAAGTGTTGATAAACTCATTCCTAATAACAGAGAATCTTCCACTAAGTAGCTAGATGTTGCTTCAACATCCAAGATGGAAGACATTGCTAAAGAGGTTAAAATCAAAGAAAATGGTATGGGAGAATATACTATAGAGCCAGTCTTATCTTTGACATCTCTCCCTATCTCGCCTAAGTCCTATGGACAAACTCTAAAACAGTCTAAAAAGGAGTCTAAAGAACCTCTCGAGGCATATAAAGGAAATTTTGTTGCAGAACAAGTGTCCAAACAAGAGTTTGAAGAGGATGAAGTTGTGCTTGTATGGCTATACAAAGATGAACCTGAATCTAAAATTGTTCAAAAATGTGAATCTAAAACACCAAAGATCCCTTCTAAGTCATATGGCCCAGGGGACAAATTGATCACAAAAATGGGATATAAAGGAAAAGGACCTCTAGGACTATAGGGTAAAGGTCTTATGTCACCTCTTGACCATCATGGCCAAGAAAACAAGAATTCAATGGGTTTAGGATATAAGAAGAAACCTTTCTATCTTAGCAAGAACTCCCCACATGTCTTAGAACATATTGAGCCCTCCACAACAAATCAATTAAAGGGAGACATGATAGAACAATCTGATAGTGATGATTTAGACACCACTAAAGAGCTCATTCCTTATGAGCATTTTCCTAAAGAAATAAAAGACCTCCTTGAAGCTAAAGATGATCTAGTGAAAAGGATCAATGTAGTAGAAACACAAGAATCTAATATAGAGCAAGAGATAGTTGCACCACCAAAACTAGCTAATCTCGAAGGAAATCAAACAGACAAGGAGGAAAGTGGTAGTTATTCTGAGATAGATTCCCATGAATATGAATTCAAATCAGAATCTAAGGGTAACCCTTCTTGCGGTATTCATCCCGACTTTTCTCATGTTCTTAAATTTCCTAGAGGCATAGATGAAGAATCTAATGACTATGAATGGGGAGCCATTCCTGAGGAAGATGAGCTTATCATAGAAAAACATGTTGATGTTATTCACCAATATGTACCTAAACCCAACGTAATTCTAGAGTGAAATGATGAACTTAATGAGTTTGATCCACCGATGGATGAAGTGGACTCCCACAATGACATTGAGCCTATTCAAAAATTGAATGTCTTAAGTTGTAATATCACCTTTGAACTAGAGCATCAGGTTAGGACCAATGATGATAGACCCATATCCATAAACACTCTTTCCCAATCTTTCACCACTTTGATTATCCAACATCCTAAACTTCTTGACCAAAAATCTACAAATCTAAGCCAAGGTATTTATACCTTTCCAAATGACTATGCCCTTTCTTAGTACCTCAATGCAGTTGAACCTATGAGGACTTCCATTAGTGAACTGAGCATTAGCATGATGGATTCAAACATCAAGTATATTAGTCAAAAAAATAAGAATAAAAATAAAAAGAAAAGGAGTTCTGAGGGTGAAAACCACTTTGTGGCAGTCTCAGAACCTACAAAAGTAAAAATAAAAGACTTATCTGAAGGTGAAAACCTCTCTAAGGCACCTAAGGATGAGATATTTGAGGTCCTTCAAAGTCATTTATAGGATAGATCTCTAGTTCTAATTGAGCCTACTCAATCCATCAACTTGGGAACAATAGAAGAACCATAGTTGATCCATGTAGCACAATCCTTATCAAAAGAAGAAAAGCTAAAATTTACTACATTCTTGACAGAAAAGAAGATCAACTTTACATGGATGTATTCAGATATGCTAGGGTTGGATCCTGATCTTATAATGCACCATTTATCTATAGCTCCAAACGTTAAACCTGTTAAACAAAAATTGAGAAAGATGTATCCACATGTTGCACTCTTGGTCAAAGATGAATTAGAGAAGCTACTAAAAGTTGGATTCATCTGTGTTATTGATTATGCTGAATGGATTTCTAATATTGTACCTTTTTCAAAACTAGACAAAATCTATAAGAGTGTGCACATATTTTAGGGATGTAAACAAAGCATGCCCTAAGGATGATTTTCCACTACCTAACATTGATATGATAGTGGACATGACTGCGGGCTTCAAGATGTATTCTTTGATGGATGGTTTTTCTAGATATAATCAAATCAAAATTGCTCCACAGGATCAAGTGAAAACTTCTTTCACATGTGCACGGGGTACCTTCTGTTGGAATATCATGCCATTTGGGCTTAAGAATGCTAGTGCTACATATCAGAGAGCTATGACATCTATTTTTCATGACATGATGCATTAGACTATGGAGGATTATGTAGATGATACTTTAGCAAAATCTATGATAAGATCTGAACATCTAAATGATTTGAGCAAAATACTAGATAGAATGGAAAAGTTTAGTCTCAGACTAAACCCTGATAAGTGTTCTTTTGGTGTCACTTCTAGGAAGCTCTTAGGCTACATTGTTTCAAAGAAAGGCATTGAAGTTGATCCAGCTAAAGTTAAAGCTATCATGGAGATGCAACCTCCCAAGAACATCAGTCAAATGAGAACATTACAAGTGAGAGTACAATCTATTAGACGCTTCATATCTCAGCTAGTAGACATATCACAACCTTTCACAAAGATATTACATAAACGTATGACCTTTGCATGGAATGTGTAATTTGAAAATAACTTTAACCATATCAAGAAATATCTATCAAATCCTCCTATTTTGATGCCTCCTATTCAAGGGAAGCCATTGATCTTATATGTATCCGCTATAGATACATCACTGGGGGTATTGCTCGTAAAACATGATGAGAAAAAGAAGGAAAGAGCTATATACTATATCAGTAGAACATTGGTAGCATATGAAAAGAACTATTCCATGATTGAAAAAGCTTGTCTAGCTATGATCTTTGCATCATAGAAACAAAGACATTATATGTTGGCTCATACCATGCATTTGGTAGCTAAGATTGATCCACTAAAGTACCTACTAA
Organism: Chamaecyparis obtusa; assembly: GCA_027943335.1. Lineage (NCBI taxonomy): Eukaryota > Viridiplantae > Streptophyta > Pinopsida > Cupressales > Cupressaceae > Chamaecyparis > Chamaecyparis obtusa. Next base: position 389,941 of record BSBK01003391.1, read on the forward strand.
GAAAAGCTGCCCTCATAGGTAGATTAGCCAAATGGGTCATGCTCTTAAGTGAATTTGACATTGAATATGTTGAAAGAAAAGATATCAAAGGATAGATTATTACTAATCAACTAGAAGATGCACCTTTGTTTGATGATACTCTAATGCAAATGGAATTCCCAGATTCCTCTATCATGAACCTATCTTCTAGGTCATGGAAGTTATTCTTTAATGGCTCCTATACATAGAATGGATTTGGAGTAGGCATATTGTTTATCACTCCTCAAGGATACTCCATTCCTAGGGCATTCAGAATCAAATTTCCTTGTACAAATAATATTTTTAAATATCAAACCCTTCTTAATGGTATGAAAATAGCAATTGAGTGGAGAGTAACAAAATTACACATTCATGGAAACTCACAACTTGTAATACACCAAGTCAATGATGTGTATCAAATGAAAGATGAAAAGATCATTCCATACAAGAGAATGGTAGATGATCTAAAGAAATACTTCATATCTATCACCTTTGAGAAAATACCTAGAACAGAGAATAAGGTTGTTGATGCTATGGCAATGCTCTCTACTTTATTAGAGCAACCCAAACATGAGCTACGCTATGAGTTCCTGGTGGAAGTACTATCTTATCCTGCATATGATTCCACTGAAACTTGCATGATCTGCACTATTGTTGGTCATGATTCATCTTGATATAAAAACCTTTTCTCTTATCTCAAAGACCAAATCATTCCCGATTCCTTCAACCCCCATGATAAATGATACCTTATCTGAAATGCATCCTGGTATGTCATCATTGGTCACAATCTATACAAACGAGGTCTAGATGGTATGCTACTTAGATGTTTAGAAGGGAAGAGTCTCAATGTGCATTAGAGGAAGTCCATGAAGGTATTTGTGGCTTGCATTCAAATGGTTTAGCACTAGCTCAAAAACTTATTAGGGTTGGGTACTATTGGCCGAAAATGGAGAAAGAGGCTATCAAGTTTTCTAAGAACTATCAAAAGTGCCAAGTAAATGGCAACTTAATTCATACACTAGGGAGAGATCTAATTCTCTTCACTATACAATGACCTTTTCACCAATGGGTATTTGATCTTATAGGATCCATACATCCTTACTCTTCTAATGGACATACCCATATTATCATAGCTATAGATTATTTTTAAAAATGGGTAGAAGTAGTTCATTTGACTCAAACCACTGGAAAAAAAATTTCAATGTTCATCTTGAACTACATCATATGAGAATATGGCATTCCACATTCTATAGTCACAGATAATGGTGGAAAATTCAAGAATAGAGACTTAGATGATCTATGTGCAAAATTCAAGATTACACAACATTGGTCATCTATCTACTATCCTCAAGGGAATAGACAAGCAAAGGCTTCAAAAAAGAATCTATTGAAAATCTTAAACCATACAGTTAATAAAATAGGAAGATACTGGCATCTCATGATCAATCCAACTCTCTGGGCCTACAAAAAAAGTATCAGAATGGCCACTGGGGCTACACCATTCACTTTAGTTTATGGATCTAAAGAAATATTGCCTATTGAAGTTAAAATCCCATCACTAAGAATCAGAATGCATTGTCTAGTAACTGATGATGACTACAGAGTGTCTAGGTTGCAAGAACTTGAACTACTAGATGAGTGCAAACAAGAAGTGTATGATCATCTCAGAGTATATCATAAGAGAATGTCTAGAGGTTACAACAAGAAAGTTAGACATAGAGAATTTCAGGTTGGCAATCTAGTCTTGAGAGAGAATCCTAAAAATCAATCACATAGAGAATACAAGGGGAAGTTTGAACCCAACTAGCTAGGTCCCTTTGTTATCACTACTACTTTTGGCTCTGGAGCCTATCAACTCTTAATGACTAAAGGAGAACAGCTCTGAGAACCAATCAACATTCTCCATCTGAAGAAATTCTACACCAAAGGCATTCAGTATTCAAAAATGTGTTGAAAAAATGAACATCTTGGTGAAAAACTAGCAAATAGGTGCCTTGATGATTCACAAAAAAATCAAAAAATATCAAAAGTACAAAAAAATTGAAAAAATGAAAAATACAAGAAAAGTGAGAAAAAGAAAAAGTGCCTTGGTGAAAACCTGGAAACAGGCATCTTGGTAGAAAAAATAGAATCTTTGCCAAGATGGTGAAAGCTCGACAAACGGGTGCCACTTGTTTCAAAATGCTCCATCTATCAGTGCAATCTTGGTCTTTCCTAGCTTTCAATCTTGCTTTAGTTTGTACATATCTCCTAGTTTGTTTCTGCATTCTTATTTTAAATAAGACGGTCTGTACACCAATTAGCTCAAGCATCTATATCCTATCAATGTTTCAAACTTGGGGGAAATCAATATCATATCCTATGGCCTCCAATGTCTCTTAGGCATGTCATATCCAGTCAGAGTCCTCTGAAACTTCATCTAAGTCAGTCAGTCAGTCTTCTCTTCAGAAAGGATTTTGCATCTACAACAACGCAATCAAAACACAAATTGAAAACAATCTATGCTTTTACATGCTTTTATATCCTTGTATGCTTACTGATTCACATTGAGATTTTTGCATACGATGTCCCTTCGAGCTCTTTGATGATCTCCTTTACAAGATTTAGAGAGTGATGATTGGGGGCATAATCTTTTCTTTGTTTTCTACTTGTATGTGAAAATCTAACAACTTTGGAAATTCTAGATTGAAATGGTGTTCGTCTATAAGAGCCTCTATCTCAAATTGGATGGCCATGAGTACCTCAACCATTGATACTTGGAAAATTCAAGGAATTTTGATCTAACTATTTTCTTTTTGAGTGTGTTCTTTCTCCTACTATTAAACGTGATCTTACCTAAGGATGTGAATGATAAAGGGTCACTACGGGTAATTCACACTGGATTTAAAATGATCTCTTGACTGCTTGATGTGTTTGTAATGCAAGGCATCTTCTGGTCATCATGATGTCTATGTTTTTATGCTTATACAAATTGCTATATCAAAATGGACATGATATTCAGGTCATCCTGGTGTTTGTGTCTTGGTGCTTATATCTAATATAACATTCTGAAATTAAAATCGATATTCGTATGTCTATGGTTGTCTAACCAGTGGGCATTGTATTGATTCTTGCACATACAAATCAATATTCATATGTCTATAGTTTCATAACTAGTGGATATTGTATTGATTTATCCGGTTACCTAAAAAGTTTAATGATGACAATAAATTGACACATGATCAGTGACTAGATCCTAGGTCTTAGGATTGCATTTCATTTTGCACTTTGCATGATTGCATGATATCACAAATTGCTTGAAACACTTAAAAAATTCTCCTAAACTAAACTTAAAATGGAAATGAAGAGTTGAATCTTGCATGAAGGTTTCCTCACAGAACCACAAGCAGTCTGGCATAGCCTGAGAGATCCTAGGTTAGACATCCTTTTTGACATAAGATTGAGTACTTGTCTTCATCAATACCTACAAAACATATTATGTGTATCGTTGCATTTACATTACATATTCATGATCATTTCATCTATTTCATCTACATTTTATACATTTTCATACATTTTCCATAATCAATTACATTTGCATAACATTCATACATTTGAAAGAAACCATTGCATTGCATAAATCTATACATACATTCTACACTACTCATAGCATTTACATCACATGATATCATCATAAATAAAAAACATGACATGTACAAATGAAGTCACAACCAAAATCTTTATCTCATATCATATAACTCAAACTAGTCAAGGGTGCACTACTGGCACAAAGTAGAAAAGAATGAGCTCATGTGAGCTATCAGATGTCAGCATAGTATACATGAACAAAAGAGAAAAAATATCAGAATATCTAGACAGATCAGTTGTCTACCTGATCCTCTACATCTGGTGGAGGTGGTGGTGGTGCATCAGGCACTACCTCAGCTCTAGGTGCCCTCGCTCCCTCTGAAGCTATCATATACTAAGAGTATGTGGGTACTCTCTGAGCAGTAGGAACAACATCGTAGTATGAAAAAACATAATAAGTAGCTCTAGAGGTCTGATGTGTCACCTCTATCTGCAATCTCTTGTTCTCCTCTCAGAGAAAGGATCTCTGTCTATCAACCTCAGTGAATCTCTCCTCCCATCGAGCACTCTGTGCCTTCAAGTCCTTGACCTATAATTTGAACCATCTAATAATCTCCTGAGGAGTCAATGGTACACTAGGATCTACATCTGCCACAAGCATATCGATATCTACCACTGGCTGCTCAATGGTCTCTACTCTCTATGCCTTATGACATCTAACCTCAGCACCAAGATCAAAATTGGTATCACCCTGTAAAGGATCCAGATCGGCACCCACATCCTGCTCTGCACCCAGTACATCATCTATTGTGCCCACACTACCTAAAGTGCTACTCTCTCCTCTAGTTGATCTCCTATCTAAAACTATAGGTCTACCTACTAAAAATATAGAGGGATGAGGTGGTCTCATCTATCTAGATGGTCTCTACAAAGGTGTCAATACTGCTCTCAGACTTAGAGGTGTAGGCTGGGGCATCTATACCTATGTACGTCTCTATCCTCAACCAATTGGAACCTGTGCAACTGTGACATCCATGGTCTCCTCCATGGAAGGTATTAACTCTGTAGGATCAAAAAAACTATGTATGGGATGCTCTACAAGCCATCCAATGAATCCATCTATAACCCCTGCATCTATCACATCTGCTCAATAGTGCCAATCTATACCAACAATACCATTGTACTCTTGTGTACAAAGAGCATAGGAAAATCTAGAGCCTCATCCTAATACGAGCTCTCTATGGATCTGTGCATTAGTTGCAAGCTCCTCTAGCACATCTTGACTGATGCGATACTGCCTCCATACTCTAGTGATCAGGAAGTGCTCAATAACAACAATAGATTGCCCAATTAGTTTATGGCTCTGACAAAAATAACTAAATTGCTCCCTCACAGTGGGCTAGGCCTCTATCAACAACTACGGTCTCCATACTAAAAAATTCATATCATCGAGACACTGCCTAAAGTACTCTATGTGACCCATGCACACCTGTGTAACATAACTAGTGTATATATATATATGATTGGCTCATGTGGCTGGCATTGTGACTAACACAATGGTCTACAAACTGGGATGTGCTCCTAGACCCATATCTGAAGTACCAATGCACTGGAAGAAAAAGACTTTCCCTCCTAATACATGATCTCATGCATCTTAGAGAACATATGTGCAAGCATGCACTGACCCAAGCTAACTCAAAAGGAGTGGCCATCAATCGTGCCACCATCAAGGCCCAGCCCATCAATAGACCATTCTGCTGATGGTCAAACATAATGATACCTCCTATCATGCCTGCTATGATACACTCTAATCTATGGGTCTACCCATAGCATTGCACTAATAACTCCCAAGAAATAGAACCAATGAGTTGAGTGTCATCTCCAAACAAATGTCTGAAGATATGTAATCTAGACTGCCCTGAACTCACATAATTTGTCGAGGACCATGAAATGGAATGCACAATATCCTATATACATCCTTAGGTGTGACAATAATCTCTCTAGTGGGTAGATGGAAAGTCTGGGTCTCTAAATGAAACCGCTCTATCAATGTAGTAAATAGACCATGGTTAACCCTAATTGTGGACAACCGAATCATATACTTGAATCCACAGGAAGCAAGATGTACCCTCATAGGGTCAGGCAGCAAAACATAGAATCTTTGAGTTGCAAGATGTGAGATGCGCACATGAACATCAGGGTATATAACCTACATAGAACAAAAATGGGGAATCCTATCAGTAATTTGATTGAAAAATAGGCTAACATTATAGAAATTCAAAAGTTCACTATCTCAGAAGGTGCATTAAATGCTCAGTAATCAGCCTAAGGAATCAGAAAATCAAAATTTTTGACCTAAAGATGAGTTTTAAGCTCACTATTTTCCATACAACAATATAGTCTGGAATCAAAACTCATACAAGTTTTAGCAGGGTCCCATACGACAAACCATGCATATATGACTTTATAGGTCTCACCGTACAATAGATGAGGGACCTAATGAAACATCGTACAACTCTTGGGTCCCTCTCAAATGAGTTTCAGGGGGTTCTGATATGACACTCTACAGGATATTGAAAATTTGTACGAATCATGGAGGACATTCGTACAAGTTTCCATGCATGCGAAAATTGAAAAATTGAAATGTACGAAAAACAACCTAAAAATGCTACAAACATGAAAAAATGGAATTTATGAAGAGGCACAGAGGTCCACTTACCGGATGTGCATACTGTGGAGGCCACTGATGTCTTTGGCTGTGCTCAAATAAATGGGAAGAAATAGGTACCTTCGGCTCAAGCATTTTCTCACTTAGAGGGCTCCACAAAGTTTCAAAAGTCAAATGTGAATAATGAATTGAAAATGACCCTTTTGGTGCTTATATAGCTTTTGACCTAATTTTCAAAAGTGCTCCATTTTCTAGGAAACTTGTGTGTGTGAATTTTGTACCTAGTTGTAGACACAACACTTCAGTAAAACATTAGAGGTTAGCAAAAATCAAAATATGAAAATAAGAACAATATAGCTAACCAGGGAATTTACTACCTTCTAGTAGGTGTGAGTATGGTATTCTCAGATTAGACCAAGATTAGTGACAATGCAACACCTAAATGAAGTATTTAAATGATGAAAGCAATAAAATATGAATGCAAATTAATCTCTTTTTTTTATGCAATAAGATGAGAAAAACTGATAATAAATTAATCTAAATGGATTGAAATGATATGCAAATTAAGCTAACAATGATATGAAATATGAAACTAGAATGAATTGAAAACAAGATTGATCTCACAAAATGATGATTCACAAGAAGCTTGATGATTCCTTTGATGTCAATTCACCAGAGTAAGTATGCAAATTTTGTGGATGATTTGTAAAGAGCTGAGCCTTGATTTTATAGAAATCCAGGGCTTGAGGGTGCATGGAAAAAGTCATAAATCACTCTTGATGAACTCAGGTTGATTTTTGAGTTAAAAAGAAATTAGAAATAGATAACTCATAAAATCATGCAAAATCATGCAAGAACAACTTTTTAACTCAAATCAGAAGTTTAGATCAACTTTGAACTCAAAATAGATGGTGAGTTTTGAAAAGATAACAACTTGAATTGATTTTTTGATTTAAAGTTTAACTGCTCTTTAAATGTGCACAAATAATCATGAATTAATTAAATAAATAAAGTGATTTATCTTCAACTTGACTGATTTTAAATTTAAAAATAACTTATTTGTGGGTTAATCAATTATTTTAATCAAACTTTTATTCAAAACTATATTATTAAATATTGACAACTTGGATTTAATCAATTAAATAAATATTTAATCAATTATTCGTATGAGATTTGATTTATTGTCAAAATTAAATAATATAATTAGGAATAAATAGAATTAAATCTAATTAAATAATTAAGTGGCACAATTAAATTAATTAATTAAATATTCATCATATTCAATTAATCAACTTTAGGATAAATATGATTTATCGCCAAATAATATTTAAAATATATTTAAAATAACTGATTTATGGGTTAATCAATTATTTTAATAAAATTTTATTCCAAAACTATATTATTAAATTTGACAATTTAATTTAATCAATTAAATAAGAATTCAACTGATTATTTTTAGCAAATTTGATTTATTGTCAAATAAAACAATATTAATTAGGAATAAATAGAATTAAATCTAATTAAATAATTAAGTGGCAGTATTAATCTAATTAATTAAATATTCATTATATTTAATTAATCAAATTTAGGATAAATGAGATTTATCACCAAATAATTATTAAATTAAAGATAATTAAATTAGAATAAAATAGGAATATTTCAAGGAATATTCTCTAATGTAGAATTAAGATAAAATCAAATAGGATTTCGATGAATTGATGTGTAGATGTGCCTTAGGTTAGGACTTTTGTGTTGATTTCGATCGATTTGTCGATTTAAGAGGTTAATGAACCTATAGCCCATTTTTGGGGTATTACAAGCACGCCTTTGCTTTGAACTTGTTTTCTTTTACCTAGCCCTTCCCCTTCTACTTTCTTTGCTGGCATTTTTCTTTGGTGCTCGACAGTTGTGGTAGTTGAAGCTACCCTAGTTCTCAGTCTAAGTTCTATAGGAGGAGTGGGCTTTGGTCTCTGCAATTTCTTTTTACTAGTCTTGATAACTAATACCTCCTTGCCCTTCTTTGGAATTTCAGTTTCCTCCTCATCACTTCCTTCAGATTTGCTAGAATTATCTTCACCTTGGCCTTGTGTTATTTCAAGAGGTGCATTTTCCTCTTCACCTTCTCCTAGCATCTTCTCTAGATTCTTAACTATTTTTTTCTCTTTCTCTCAAGGGTTGCAGACTTTAACCTCAGTTATTTTGGACTTTGTTTCCTCATAGTTTCCAAAAGGTTTGGCCTTCCTATCAATCTTCTCTGCTAGTAAAGAAGTTATTTCTATTGAAGTCTCATCTACATTCACCTCATAAGGTAATGGCCTCAACCATGCTACCCTAGGCATAACAGCCTGAACATAAGTATGGTTGGTATCCACTAGAAAATATATGTCAGTGTAGTGCTTATCTACTAGGGATACATGGATTCTACTCCTCTTTTTCATCTTTTTCTTGAATTCAAAAAAGTAGATTTCCATAATGCTATCAAAATTATCTCTCAACTGATGAATAAACTCATTGATTTTATGGGTTATAGGTCAGTCCTTACTCCATACAACATCTCCTATTGTAGGAAAACTATTTTTCACATAGAAGAATAAATAAATGATCAGGGAACTAAACTTACACATTAAATTCTTGGCCTTCCTGATTGATGTTAGGCTCTTGAAAAGCTGGGTCAACTACAGCTCGTCAAGATCATAAGTATGATCTTTCTTTACCATCTTCCATGCTTGATTGACTGCAATGCAGGGAACACTATCTAACCTACTTGACTGATAATTTTTTTGAGTAATCACTCTCACTACAAAATCTATCTCTAGATCTATGATCATGGAGATTGTCATTCCTCTCTTATTCTGAACTACCTGGGTGTTAGCTTGAATGACCTCTTTTCCTTGGCATCTCATTATTTTCTTCATGGTAAGAAAGGGATAACTAGTGACTCAGTGAATCATTTCCTTTGTGATCTTGACTGGCCCATTCTCTGACCAAATTTTCATTTCATGAACTCTTCTCAAAACCATTTTAATCCATTCAAATTTAAAATTACATGGGAAATCAAGGGCTTGCACTAACCCTTTCTCAGCAACATGTTAATTCTTTGCCTTCAACACTCTGTTGATATACAACTTGTTGTAAGCCTCTCTCAGCTCATAGTCTCCAATATCTCTAATTTTGTACATGTAACATGCATGCACATCATGTATCATCAAAACCCTTGGCGGAATTGATGACAGGTCTCTTGTGAGATCTCCCTTCACCGTACTTTCTAGAAAGGCTTAGAATTTCAGAGGCTTACATGCATCACTCCTCACAAGTTTAACATTAAAAAATTCTTTCCCTTGCTTGCTAACTACTACAGATGAAGTAGATGTTATTTCTCTAATCTAGGGTTCAAATTATAGGTTCAAGTAGCTTGGTAATACCTTGTTTCGATAGTCCTTCACAATGTTTGTCGATGACACACTATAAAGATCTTCACAAACTTAGCTTAGCATAGATTTCTCTTCTCAATCACTCTATAAATTCTCAAATCACTGGGTGAAATGAGTATGATCAACAATATTTCACTTTATAGACTCAAACGGTCGGATTAGGTCTTCATTAAATGATGCATATACTTTGTAGGTGAATACATCTATCTCGACCTTCACAAGACAACTTAGTTACCACATACTTGGTTGAAACCATGACTCATTCAATACTACCATTTATATTTCAGCTCGATAGATATAATATCTTGACTATTACAGGATCTTGGCACACACTAAGTGACTCAATCCATATAGACTTGAATACTGATGTTCAACAACAATTATGCAATTTCACTCTTATTTCAAATCTATCCTAATGCATCTTAATTCATGCAAATATGGACTTTATCATATCATATGTTAAGAATTGGTGTAAAATCTAACATTAGAAAATTTAGTTCCTTACATACCTTTATTGCTTTAGATAGGAGTGTGATCACCTGATCCATTGGATTGGGTGACCTCAGGTTCACTGGATCCACTATTGCTTGCTTCCTCTTTCTTTTTCCATGTCTTATTCATCTAGTTCCTTATTTGTTCAGCAATTTCTTCATTTATGAATTATTCATTTCTCAGTGCTTGTGATCTACAGTCTCTTTTTTTTGTGACCAATCTTGTGGCATTTGTAATAGACCAAACTTCCACTCATCCAACTTTTGGATTTACCTCTAAAATGTGTCCTTACATAGTTTGCTCTAATGTGACCATATTCTCCACAATAATGACAACTATACCATGTGTTGTAATGCTAATTGAATGTGTTACATTTCCTAGGTGCTTTATTCTTCTTATTGGATGTCCACTTAGCATTAGATCTACATTCTTGTGCTCTATGACCATATCTCTAATATTTAAAACAATGTCCTTTAAATATAGGTGTAGTAGTTGCCTTACTAACCTTTGACCTGCATTCATGCGCCTGTTGTCCATGCTTCTTACATTTAAAAATATTTCCGTTGAATTTTGGTTTAGGATTGGACTTACTATTCTTGCTTCTATAGATGTTTGATGTGTGTCCTATCTTTCCACAATGATGGCATGTAGGTTTGTTGTTCTTTGAGTTTGCATTCCTCTATTCTCCATGCTTTGATGATTCTCCTTCTTTAGTGGATGATAGGTGCTCATCATGTCCATGTCCAGAAGTGTCACTAGATCTTCTAGGTGACCTCAATAGTTCTTCAAAGTATTTCACAACTTCATTTAGCTTACAGTTCATCCTTTCATGTAGTTCCTTTTCAGATCTCAATTCATTCTTTAGTTGACCATTTTCTGATCTCAGATTTTTTATTTCCATATCTTTCCTACTCAACTCCTAATTGGAAAGTAATAGTTTATTTACCATGTCCAATTGATTGTTTGTCAGCCTTTGCATGTCACATGTCCTTTCATCAAGACTTATAGACAATTGTCTTTTGTCTTCTTCTACCATTGTCTTGTCTTCTTCAACTTTATTTTTTCTATTCAATCACTTCACATAGTTTGATTGATTGAATTCCTGTTCTCTCTTTAGACATCTAACATCTTCATTTAGTGATTTTTTTCTTTCTAACAGATCTACTATATCTACATCACTTTCAATAGAGTTTCCATTATCAAATAGATCTTTAGTATCCTCTTTTTGATATTGTGTGTCATTTAGTTGGATTTCTAACTCTTTCCTTCTACTTAAGGATTTCTTCAATTCTCCTCTGGCTGCTTCAAGTTGGTGTAATACAAGCTGAATGTCAATCTTCTGATTGTCTATAATCTTTCCCAACTTATAAACCTCCATCTCCAAGACCTTAGCTCACAAATGATTAGACTTCTTTTTAAGAGACCAATTCTCTGATACCAATTGTTGGAAATATAATATGGGAAAGTGAGATACTGAGAGGGGGGTGAATCAGATATCTCCAATAATTCACTTCTACAATCTAAATCCACATGCATATTATAAACATGAATTTCAATACTGAAATAGATCTAACATTCTAACTTCATCCATCAAATGAAACACATAACACATAAATTTTGGTTACCTTGAAACATGTGAAAGGTAAAACTGGGGTGGGGATGAGACCCACAAATCTTCACTACTATAGTATAAATTATGCCTATTAGGGATAAAAAAATTTATCACTTTAGATGATCTACCCTATGAGGGGTCTGCCCTATTAAGAGCTTATAGACTTATACAATCTACCTTGATTAAAGGATTTTAAACTTACAATAATTAAGCACTTAGTTACGAGATTTATGAAAGCTGGTTAGGACTACTCTATTAAGAGATTTACCCTGATTCACCTAATAAAATGTATTAGTACCTAATCCTTCAGTTTGCACTAAAAATGCTAATAACAGATCTTCTCCTTCTAATAATTGTTTGATCTCCAAAATCAAATGTAGTTCTATTTTGTCCATCACTACTCTGCTCGGTCACTTTGACTAATCTCTGCCAATATCAAAACACTATCCTATTATGCATATATGATATCTTCTCTATTCCACTTACTTGCATACTTGCATCCTTACTATGTTTAGGGTTTAGATCTCATCTTATATAAACATCTGATCAATCTTCTAGATCAAGATCAACAATGTAGATTTATTACTTATTCTTCTTAAGAATTCCCTTTTTCTAATAGGTTAAATGCTTTGCATAGGGATTAAAAATAATAATTACAAGAAATAATCATCTCCTTGATTAACTCGACAATCCTTAATTCACACATAAAAGTCAGCCAAAATGGTTTACCTTGATGTTTATGCCATAAAAAATACATGTGTCAAAATTGGATTGCTCAGCATATGAAGTCTTTGATGCGCAACATTTACTATTCTTCATATACTGTTGCTTGACACTGATTAATCTATACAACTTGGCATAAACTACTCGATGACTACCGAACTACTCGGTGACCTCTAAATTGCTCGACAGTAACTACTTCTCAATAACTATACAAAATACATGTCCTAAACATAACTTGGCCTTTACAAGATGGATCAGTCGTAGTGATGACCAACCAACATTGCCTAGAAAATGACCAAGTGTTAAACACTAATAGACAAAAAAACTTAGGGATCAACAACCCCCACCAAGCCAACACAAGATACTGCAACAAAGGATACCGAGGTAACCAAAAAGGCCAAGACTATAGAACAAGAGAAGGGATAGGAAAATGAAAAAGAAAAGGACAAATAATTGGTGAATGAAATAGAGAAGGAAAAAGTAGAAGAGAAAAAGAAAGAAAAAGAAGGCAAGATTGAGCATACAAAAATTGTACAATCTGATGCAAAGAAGGCATCTATTGTTAAAGGAAAATCCAAGAAGAGGAAATATGAAAAAGAGGTTGATTTAAGAAAACCTATTGTTATTCCCAAGGTTGATATTTAAACCATGAGCCTAAAGGAACCATCAAAATTTAGGGATCTACTGAAAAGAAAAGCTACACAAGATAAATTGATTGTCAAGAAGTAGAAGATTGATGTTTTGGAGTAAGTCAACAAAATATTCAATGAAATTGTAACAGAGGCTAATATAAATAAAAAGGAGATATTTCTAGTCAATTAAGAGAATTGGTGAATCAAATAAACTAGCTTGGTACTGAGACATCAGAGTATATGATGCAAGTACACAAGAAGAAAATGGAGACTAAAGTGATCGAAGAACTCCTTCAATTAGTTGCACTAGACAAGGTAGCTCTTTCTGAGTTAGTTACTAAATTGGATAATGAGTTGTAAACCATTCTTTTATTATTTCAATAATTTTTTTTAATTTTATACTTTACCAAGGATATCAAAGAAAAGGATGATAATATGGAAAAAGAGCTCACCTAGCAATTATCAAAAGTTTCCACCGAGCCTAATTCATTCAAAGAATATTATGAAAGGTTGAAGCACTTAATGGGAGTGTAATTTAAGCTGAGAAAAGAGGAGAATCAGATCATAATGGATCTTATGGAACTCCAAAAAATTTTATTTCACATTGAATTATTGCAAAAATAGGCACATAAGGCCAAAGACTTAATCACCACACCAGGTGTTAGTGCTATGGATAACATGGTGAGTTTGATTGCTAATCTTAGTGAGAAAATAATAGTGTTGCAGAAACTAAAAGATTCATGGAAGGCATCACTGAAGGATTCTCACGAAAGGTATAAATCTATTTTTCACAAGATCCATCCATAAGAAAAATAGCGAGTTATCATTTTTGGCATTTTTGTTTAAAAAGGGGGAAATATGTATAAAATCTAAAAGGGGGAAATATAGTATATAAAACATAAGGGGAAATAGAGTGTAAAAAAGAAACTATTATAGAAGAAGGATGGATATATGTTAAAGGATATGTATAGGGAGTATTACTTCAGGGGGAGTAATAAGTTTATCGAGATATGGATATATGGACAAAGACAAAGACTGATACTCCTAAGAGCTATTTTTTTGTCATTAGTTATGATAAAGTCACAATGATTGTCAAAGTAATTTGGTAATGAAGGAAGGAGAAGTCGATAAAACAAAAAATTTATTCGGTAAAAGGAAATAAAGGAATAGGTAATTTTAATAAAGGCAAAACAAGTTTAGGCACTGAGAAAGGTAGAACTAAGCACCAAGAACTGAGTTATACCAAGCTATGACATGAACCAAACTGAGAGATGAGATATTTATCGAGCAAGAGTAAAATGTGTTACCAATCATAGTAGGCCGACACAAGGAGAATGTCTAGATACATTGAACATGGACACCAGATAGAAAATGGTTTTCAAATTTTGAGGAGATTGTATGACAAAGCACTGGAGATTAAAAACATCATGCTTATACATGATTACAAGATGAGATCTACAAATGAGTATTAAGTATGATATATGCATTGGAGGAGTAACAAATGCTACCACCACTTGAAGAGATGATTCTAGAACATTTTCACCACTTCTAGAATTGTATATAAATGGATGAGAGTATAAAGATCAATGTTTATGAAAGTATGAGATAAGAGCATAAGAAAAGATGGCAGAAAAAAGGTGATGAGAAGTGAAGCCACCGAATAACAAAGTAGTAAAGAGGAGAGTAATTATGATTTAGAATTGAATCGACCTAGTACATAATTAATATTGTAAGTGGAGCACTATATGAGGTAAATAGTTATTAAGCATAAAGAGTCTGATATGCATATGATTGATGCAAGTTTAACATAAAATTTTATGTTACTGATTAAATAGTAATTATAATTGTAAGGTCCCTCAATCGAGAAGATCCTAACAAGTCTTACATTGAAAATCCTTTAACCAGGTACAATTCTTAGATTAGAATTATAAAATCCTTTAGTAAGGTAAACTTAACTGCTCTTTTAGAATCTTAACCAGGTTAATACTCTTAATAGGGAAGCTATCAGAAATAGCTAATAGTGTAGCTCTAATTGAGAAAACTTTTTACTGCAGTAGTAAATTTTTATGGGTGTCATCCCCACCACAGTTTTTATCCTCTAACAAGGATTTTTGCAATACCAAAATGAATGTGTTATGAGTTATGTGTTATGTTAATATTTTATATATTTTATGTGATGTATGCAAAAGTTATGGAATCAGTAAATGATTAAAGAAGAAAGTTTAGATAAGTTTAAAAGTGTTTTATAGTACTGATTCACCCCTCTCCTCTTAGTACTCACCTCTACATACTTAGTCCAACACATACTTACAAATACAACTCATTTAAAAATTACAAATCCCAATGGTTCTATGATGTAGAATTACGTAAGTTAATTAATCTACTAAATATAACAAACAATATACAATCTCCAAATAAAGGAAATAAACAAAAATTACATCATCTTAGAAATGAAAGCATAGATACAACTAATACCACAAGGTAAACACAATAACCAACATCCACTACACAAGTCAAAGTGTATGTAATGATAAACTAAGATACAAAGTATAAGTACAATGTATGAAAGATAAGAGCAATTTTTCAACAAGAACAAGAAGGTAACAATAATAAGGGTCATCAGACACCATTACGAATGCCAGAATCTCAATGGTAATAGAATCACTACCACCTGACCATGTGGAACTAAAAATTCCACTCCCAATGTGTTGAGGAGATAACAATAGACTCCACTCAGATATCAAACACCAAAATAAACCATAGTACAAACTAAGAAAGAGATCCTAAAAGCTCTCTATCTAAAAAAAGGTACAACACTAACTGCAATGATAATACATAATAATCTTAGAGTAAAATAACACATGTAGGAAATATAAGATGCATATGGGGAAGTGTCATCACATAAATCAACTCTAGAGTTATCTTGGTAGTCTCTCTAGACCCCGGTGCCCTAGTGGCTCTATGCGGTATCAGTAATCCTCTCATATAGACAAGGTACCAACTATGCTATATCCAAGTCCACACAGGTGGAAAAAATTATCTCACACTCCATCCTAGCTTATACTAGCACTCAAGGCATGGGTGAGGAACACAAAAATCTTATTAATTCATTTAAAAACTCTCAATGTATTTAAGTTATCACTTTATTAAGTAACTTGCAAAGAATACCCAGGTAACCACTTACGAGCTTCAACACCTCCAAAGCAAGCCACTTCCCCTCAAACATCTAGATAACCTACCTTAAGCTCATAAGTCTCAAATAAATCTCATAAATCTCATAGAAGTACAATGATAAAATATTGGTTCCATAGATGCCAATAGGAACACACTGGTCCTTCAACCAAACATCACAAAATCTATACTGGTCCTCAAACCATAACAACATAAAAACATACTCTCTCAAAGAGTTCACAAACTAATGATATTAAAATGAGCAAAGGTTGGGTAAAAAGATCAAAACCATTATCACATTACAAACATTGTAAATATCTATGCCACACTAAAAAGGTAAAGCCCCAAGCCTCTGATAACAATTCTTAAAATCCAACTTAATCCTACCCATACTGACAATCAAACACAACCAAAAACTCCAATAATAAACACATCAATATTAAATTCTCATCAAATAATATTTAATTATATATCATTATTATTCTTATTTTTGTTTTTCTAAAAGAATTCACGTATATGAATTTTTTTAATTTTTTTTCCTAAAAATAGAATTTCTAAATTTAGAATATTGCTACATGCAAATTTCATAAAGTTTTTATTTTATTCTTTTAATAATTTTTTTCTATAAAATAGAATTATTACAAATAGAATACTACTACATGCAAATAAATATATCTTTCTTAAATAACATTCAAATGAATATATCATTTATAAATAACATGCAACTGAATATATCTTCCTTAAATAGGATGCAATTGGATATATGTTCCTTAAATAACATGCAACTGAATATATCTTTCCTAAATAACATGCAACTGAATATATTTTCTTAAATAACATGCAATTGAATATATCTTTCCTAAATAACATGCAAGTTTGTATTATTTGCATACACATATCTATAATTTTATTTCAAAAGCATGTATTTTCTAAAAAAAGGAACTCTTTCAAAACATTAAAAACCATGGAAGCTCATAATTGAAAACCAATCAAATCAAAAATTTTAAAGAAAGCCCTAATCAAATTTTCCTTCCAAAAGCTTCCCTAACATTTCTGATTTTCAAAGAAACACACATTTTTAACAAACACTCATAATTTAAATAGAAGATCTAATCAAACACAAAGAAGACAATGATTTCAATGGACAACTTTTAAGGATTTTAAAACCCTACCTTAATACACAGAGATGAATCGAAAATCAATTTCAAATTTTGAAAACCTTAAACTCTTGAAAACACCAAAACTTTAATCCCTCAAAAAATTTTCAAGCGAGAATTCTTCAACACCTGATTCAATAATTATCAAATGGTCTCTTAGCTCTCTTATATAGAAAACCTAGATACCAGAGTTGAAAGAATGCAACTCCAAAATAACAAAATAGAACTCAATTGTTAAAAACAATAAAGTTGTTAACTCCAAATCACAAAAATTAGAAATTAACTCCAACCACGTTTTTATCAACTTTAATTTATTAAAAGAATTATTTATTTAATTTCCTCAA
Organism: Chamaecyparis obtusa; assembly: GCA_027943335.1. NCBI lineage: Eukaryota > Viridiplantae > Streptophyta > Pinopsida > Cupressales > Cupressaceae > Chamaecyparis > Chamaecyparis obtusa. Next base: position 407,756 of record BSBK01003391.1, read on the forward strand.
CTTTAAGTCACTTTAACTCAAATTGATTTTAAAAGGTTAAGTTTTACTTTTATAATAAAGTGCTTTTTAAGTTGCATTATTTAATTTTAATTAATTTAAAATATGCAACTCAACTAATAACCACTTAAATAAAATTGTACAATTAAATTTAATTTTTAATTTATTAATTATTAAATTTATCAATTAATTAATTTTGACGTTGCAATTAAATTATTTATCAAACATGAGTAATTAATTAATTCTCATTAATTAATTAACTTTATATTTAATATTTTAACATATCATAAGGTGTAATTATTTAATCTCATTTAACTAATCTTAATTAATTTTTAAATCCATTTTAACACCAAAACTATATCAAACCACATGACATGCAACCATGAAGCAAAATTGACTAAACAAAAATGGGAGAATCAAGCCTAAAGGAAGGGCTCACGAATTTACGTCACCTTGATGAATCTAGATAGGTAGAAAAGTAGATACATGTTCACTATTTTAGGAAAATTAATGGCTTAGGTTGGGATTGAACCTATAAGTTATCTCTCCTCTCTTACCATTGAGATATTGCGATAGGGCATGCTCATTCTAGAAATTCAGGAAAGTCGATTTCCAATACCTAAAATCTCGCATGAAATACGATCATGTACATACATGTATAAATATATTATAGATGATGGTAGGGATAAATTGATCATGTGGATCTCACAAACAAGTAACTACAACTCTGCCCCTCAACCACATCAAGCACACCAAATAGAAATATAAAACATACACGTCAACCGTACAGATGAAAGTATGGGATCACTAAAACCATAAACATAAATAATATCAAATCTATTTGAGGATCTAATACACACATGAAAAGTGGCCTAAAAGAGTTTGACCAATTAAATTAAAAAGAAAACTATGGGAGGGGTATTACAAAACATCAAGGAGAGAAAGAATAACTTACCCATTCATTTTGAGAAATTGAATTTCAAGTATGGGTGAGCTTTTTTGTTCTTAATATTAGCAAGGAATTCCAGCATGTTGGATGCCTTTCAAGATTTCTTTTCTAGCCAGTTAGCTAGAAGCATGCAATGTACCATAAACTAGTTAGGAAGGGAAGCTACTTCAATAAGACAATTAATGGCTTTGTTTAACATTATTGTAGTGTTTGAAGAGGAGCATGATAAGAAAGAACTAGATAATCAAAAAGAGGTGAAGGGATTGTTGGCAAAATGGTCAGGACTCCCCTTAGGATTCGTGACATGGTTTAACCACCTCCCGTGTCTTCTATAAGTCTAGTGGTTGTATCAGGCACTAACAAGTCTATCTTTTGGTGCAACGACAACAACTACTTGTAACAAGTGGTATCCAAGCTTGGTCATAGGTTTGAATCCCCTCGGGTAATGCTAAGGGGGAGATTGTTGGCAAAATGGTCAGCTCTCCCCTCAGGATTCATGACATGGTTTAACCACCTCCTATGTCTTCTATAAGTCTAGTGGTTGTATCGGGCATTGACAGGTCAATCTTTTGGTGCAATGGAAACTACTACTTGTAACATGGATTTCTTCATTGTGTTAGGGCTCAGTCTATCTTTGACTTCTAGATGACTACCTAGGCCTATAACGAGATCAAGAAAATTAACTTGAGTTATGATGAGCTGGAGGAAAGGGTGGATAATGTTACTATTCTTCAGACTAAGGGAGGTAAGAAGAGTACTGAAGGGAGAAGTGAAAGGGCTTTTGGAGATGACAAGGATCTTTTGGAGAAATTGGAGAAAATGATAAATGTAGTTATCAACTTCAGAATGCAGACCAATTGTAGCCGCCTTGACAGAGTCGAGGAGACCCACAACCATCTTATGTAATAGATTTTTGAAGGGATGAAGGTTAATTTTGATAAATTGAAGGCTCTAGTGGCCCTACTAGAAGGCAATAAGGATATATCCTTTGTTAAGATTGAAGACAATATTGAAGAGTCTATGACACCTATTGAAGGTCCTGGTACAAGAACCTGCACCAGCTTCAAAAAGAAGAAGGGCTTTCATCCCAAGGAGATTGTTAATCTAAGGGAGACTACCCACACAATGATTAAGATGAAGGACAATACTGCTGAGTATATGAAACAACAAGATTAGTTGTGGGTTGTAGTTTGTTCACACTGGATTTTTGTCTCGAGCCTATTTTGTTGCTTTTGTCTTTTTGGTCTACTCTACTGGAGGGTTATTTGTAATGGATATCTTTTTCCCCTCCAGTTGTCTCTTTTTTCATTTTTCTTCTTCTTCCTATCTTTCTCATTGATGTAAAGGGTTTCAGGGCCCCTTAAAAACCTTCTTTTACCATAATCGAAAACATTATTGTAATGTAAATATTTGTACATAGTAGAGTAGGTTTTTCTTGTTTTGCAAGAAGTGGTGTCACACACGTTGCATTATCCTTAAGGGAATCCATATTTTAATTTACAACTTTCCTCCAAGTGTAGGCTTGTTCAAGTTTTGTGTCTCTTCTTGTTTTGAGACAACTTTGTTCGTAAAAGTTCCTTTTTAACTCTATGCCCAATGGTGACTCTATACCCAATGGATAAGCATTATGGTATGCAAATCATAGATTATGAGTTTCTCTCTCAGTAGGATGAGATCTCGTTGTTAGTGCTTAAAATTGTAGATGAAAATAGGAATCAGAATTCTCTAATGTATAACTCTAGTACTCCCAATAAACACATCTAACAAAATCAAACACTAAGGTACTAAGGTTTAAAACCTTCTTCACTTCAAGCTTCAAGCCCAGGTGGGTTTACCTTTCAGACTTACTTCTTCAAAGCATTATAATAGTTATCCATGTCCTTGAAACAAATAAGATACACTCTGATTACACAACATAAAACTTAAAATGAACTAGTTATTTAAATTGTTGATGGTGAAGAATGCAAATCAAGCTAAGACCAGTGCCAAATCCTAGGGCATCAGAGTCATAAAACATACATCAGCAAAAAAACCCTTCAAACCAAATATCCCAAAACCCAAATGAGGTGCCTTACACATCACCCTCCCATTTTCTTATCATGTCATCAAATTCTTATATAAACTATGAATTCCCAAAGATCTCCCTTAAGATTTACCCTTCCCTTGAAAGAAACTTAAGCTCAACCCCACTATCTACCTTGTAAACAATACATTAAAATACCTTACAAATTTAATGCATAAAAGAATTAAACATCCATACATGAAGACAATCAAAATGTGCAAAGGAGTTCTAGTATATTTTTATTGATATCTTTCTGCATCAGTACATTTTTTACAGAGAAATTTTAGACAAAAAGTACCAGTATCAGAACTCTTCTTACAATTAATATTCACCACCACTACAAAAGAGGAAAAACTTGCTATTTATATCACTAGCTATCTTGGAATCCTTAGAGAAAGGATGCAAAAAGCTTCAGATAACCATGATAGTGACTTTCACTAAAGAAAAAAGTACGTTACATTATGAAAAGAAACCAAAAGAAATAGGAAGCTTATTCTCATCATAGTGAATTTTCACAAGTGGCACTTCTTCTGATGATATTTCTGAGTAATTGCATAAGGTTTTTATATGAATGATGACCACTATTTTAGGCTAACCTACATCATTCTCTATATTATAGTTACACTCCCTATTTTTAAAAGGATCAGGTGCCATGTGTAATTCACTCATCTTCTACTACTCCCGGTTCAATGGCATCTGGCTTCTTCGTATTCTAGACCACTGTAACAAACCCTGGAAAGAAAACCTTAATCATTTTTAAAATTGGAAGCAATGACCAATTCATCAAGTTTAAAACATAGCGGTCGACCATCATCTTTCCAAGCATATCGTATAGTCCTTATAAATTGTCAACAATCAATTGAGGTTTTGAAATTATCCAGACACATCATCATTTTCCATCGGTGACCAATCATAAACAAAAACCTCAACACACCTGGCAATTGAACCTACTTTGACCTCGGCAAGCACCTTAACTCTAAATTATCTAGAGAACATGTGACTAAAGATACTCACCAGGTTGCCCAACATTTTCATTAACTATGGTTTGATTGGGAGAATTGGCGAACACTGCATTCACTTAATCTTTGAATGTTAATTTAACTATGGTTTCATTAAGAGATCAAGTGTCAGCCATTGATCTTTTCTTTCATCTGTGGTCCACATTGAGTCTCAAAGCCCTTTTAACTTAACTCAACCTCTATCTACTAATCTAGCGACAACATCATTCTCATGATATCTAAAGGTTATCCTTAACTGAAGTCAAATCAACAGAATGAATGATCAAAGGCAACTCATGATCGCTAGATATTTTACTTAACTCTGGTCCTGTCTTGAGATTAAACATCAACCGTTGATCTTTTCCTCCATCCATGGCTACCACTGAATCTTGAAATTTTTTATTTAACTCTTGATTTATGATGAGATTCAATGACCATGGTCTTCTCGTATTCTCTAAATGCCTTAGCTAACTTTGGTTCTATCATGAGATTCAGCAAACACCTTTAATCTCTCATTTAACAGATAAAATCCTTAACCTTAGTTCTATCTTGAGATTACACACTGATTGTTGATCTTCATTAATATCCATGACTATCATTGGATCACTGAATAAAAAGTCTCTAAGTTCCAACTTCATGAGATTAAGTGAGCACTGTGTTTGCTAAGTTGTTGAATGCCTTGTCTTGACTAGTCAACCGATATCTGGAGAATACACGATTGAAGAAAACCTTAGCCTTTGATAAACCTTGTCACTGAATCATAGGATGCTCCACACTTAATGACTAAGTCTTGGAGATGAAGCAAACATTGCACTCGCTAGATCCCTAAATCAATCACTAACTGCATAGTCTATCATGAGATATCACAACAACCATTGATCAAGAATTGCATCTACAGTCCGCGCTTGATCACCAAATGTTTTAGAACTTAACCATTTAATCAAGTGAATAGGAGAAGACTACTCCATTGGGTCACTGAATGTTTGAAGAAAACCCTGAAGGATCATGAGAACCAGAGATTACACAGTCACTTAATCACTAAAAGATACACTAACTGCCAATCCATAGCTAGAGATCATGCAACTAAAGAGAACAAGACAGAGATGCAAACATAGTCACTTGTTCACTGAATGAAAAGTGAGTTAACAAATATATCCTGAGATTTAGCGAACACTAAGAAAGACAAAAGACCATGTGTGAACATGAGAAATTAAGTGGCACATAAAGTAACATGAAAATATAAGGATCTAGGGCACACTTAAGACATATTTCAGGAACAAAAACCCTACCGAGGGAAACAAAACCTAGGGAAAGGATTCATAAGCATTTTCACATGGTGGTCTTCTAAAACTCAAACCCTAAATGGATGAGGACACTTGTAGAGACACAAAAAAAAAAAGGAAAAGACTAGAAATGATACTTCCTTGAAAAACCCTAAAAATTACTCCAACAGTGGCTCTATCTAAGGATGCTTGAATGAAATTTCATAGCAAGAAACCAAGAAAATCTAGGTGGAAGACTGCAAAACATCAACCTCCAGCAAGAAATAAATACACAACTAGAAACAAACACACCTATACATATTTACAGAGCTATTGTGCATGGAAAATATTAGAACTTAATTGAAGAAATATTTTAGAAATTGTCCATGCACTGGCAATTCCTATTCTTCACCATCCAAATTTCTTAAAAAATATGAATCCTTTCCATGAATATGATGGATAATATATGGACCTAACCACAAGGACTCAAATTTCTTGTGCTTTCCCTTATCTTCAGCCTTGGCATTCCATTGAAGGATTAGATCACCAGGCTAGAACTTTCTAGTACTTTCTCTTTTGTCAAAAAGATATTTTATATTTTTCTGCAACTTCACATTTTATTTTTGACTTTCCCTTCTTATTTCATCCAGCTCAACCAACTGGATCATCCTATCTTGTAAAGGATCACCAATTTCCAATTCTTCTTTCTGTATAAATTGGTATATGGGCAGCAAGTTGTTCACAGGAAGTCTGGATTTCATACCATATACTAACTCAAAAGGAGACTTCCCTGTAGCTCTTTTCTCTATAATTTTGTCTACCCATAATGCTAACTTCAATTTCACATGCCAACTCCTTTTATTCTTTTCCAATCTTTTCTTCAAGATTTGTAGAATGCTTTTATTGCTTGATTCTTCTTTCACATATGTCTGTGGGTGGTATGGGGATGACAATGATAGAATTACACCCATCTCTGAACAAAAATTAGTGAATTCTTGTGATCTAAAACACATGGCATTGTCCATTACTAATTTGACAGGGACACCAAATCTAGTAATTATATTATTCATCAAGAAATGAGTTACCACTATGCTTGTGGCCTTCTTAGTTGGGGTTTGCTTCAATCTGTTGGAAATATTCAGGAATTAACCAAGTTACTGAGAGGGGAGGGGTGAATCAGTAACTTCAAATTCTCTTCTAATTTTAACATGTATTTTACTTTTAACCTTTGCATATAGAAAGCATGAAACTAAAAAAGCATTCACAATAAGGACACATGGATTTGGTTACCCAGAAACCTTCCAAAAGAAAGTAAAACTGGGGTGGGGATGAAACCCACAAAGCTTTAATACTGCAGAATAAAGTTGGCCGGTTAAGGCTTACAATTTGATCACTTCCGATGATCTGCCCTGTTAGGAGCAATAAGGATTGCTAAATCCACCCTGTTAAAGGATTTACAAACATACAGTGAAGTATGCACTCGGTAAAGAGATTTATACAAAGACTGTTAAGTCTACCCGGTTAAAGGATTTAGTACTGATTCACTTGTTAGAATGAAACAGTAGATCTCTGCTTTGCAACTGGATTGCTGAATGAGATTCGCTGATGTACTGATCACCTTCTGTGATGAATTTGTCTTTTCTGTATCTTATACTTCTGAAGCCTTCTGCAATTCGCTTATTTCTGCCTTGGTTACTCTTTTATATATTCTGTATCATATGTTTTATTACTTGTGTGTCTATTGTTTATATACAGATTTCAAACAATTAATTACAATTAAAATTTGCACAGTCGGCTTGACAAATAAACATAAGTGCTACTAAGTCGGCCCAAATATGGTTACTCGGTTCCTTCACACTGACTCGGTGACTTTCTGATACTCGGCGTCCACTGCATTACTCGGCATCGTCATGCACTCGGTAGAAGTGAAGGCACGGTTCATACTGATCACTCGGTAGGCATTGAACTCGGTAAGCATTGGTGACTCGGTAGACAAGATGTTACTCGGTTTTCATTGTCTGCTCGGTTTGCACTGTCTGCTCGGTTTGCACTGTCTGCTCGGTTTGCACTGTCTGCTCGGTTTGCACTGTCTGCTCGGTTTGCACTGTCTGCTCGGTTTGCACTGTCTGCTCGGTTTGCACTGTCTACTCGGTTTGCACTGTCTGCTCGGTTTGCACTGTCTACTCGGTTTTCACTGAGAATGCTAATAAGTGTTGTCACTAGTGGCAATACTGCTTAATGCCAACAATCTCCCCCTTTGGCATTAGTGACAAAAACACTTATTGGCCAAAATTTATATACACCGAATCATGCTGAGTAAATTTTGATTTTTCAAAATTTGTCTTTGTTATAGGGCTATATACATTGTCTCCCCCTTTCAATGTGCTAACTGATTCTTATACAAATCTATACAGTATACATCTCTCTCCTTCTATACATATCTCCCCCTTTTTGACGATAATGCCAAAGGTGCATCCAAAATTTATTTACAGAGAGAATCCAAAATTTGATAAGAAATCAGAATGTACCTTCATTATTAGTGCCAGGGTTCTGTCCCAACTTTCTTGCAGAATCTTACATGTTTGTATGGCAATTTGGATTTCTGCAGAGAGTTCAATCATGTGATCTGCTATGGAAAACTGATTGTCATGAATCAATGTTCTGGAATGTTCAATGTGCTTATACATTGTATTCATGATGGGAAGGATCATGTGTTGGATGTCTAGCAGTGTGGACCGGATCCTTGAGTCTTCTTTCAATAGATCAGACTGCATATTAGATAGATGTGAAATTTTCATGTGATGAGCAGAGCTTGAACTTGGTTCAAGTTGCAGCTTCTGTATGCTAATCTTCATATCCTCATCCATTTTATTCATTTTATTTTTGACATCCTTTGTGAACTCGGCAAAATTGCATAGTCTGGCCAAAAGAGAGGTAGCATTCGAATAAATAGACTCTGTGTTAGACAAAACTGAAGATAATTCCACTTGGTTAATAGCTATGTGCTGAGCAATGTGCTCAAGCACTTTATTGTTGAATCTCTTCTCGGCTCTTTCAACTAACTTCTCTGTCCCGGATGAGTCCTCATTATATTTCTCAACTGCTTCTGCCAATTGTAACAAAACATGCTGGGAGGAGTCTACTTTAATGCCTAATGCATCAGACAAAATGTCCTTAGCATCCTTGATGATTTGATACTCCTTGTCTCTCTCCTCCTTAAGCTTCTTTTGTTTTGCTTTCCTTTGGAGGATCTCACCTATATTCTGCATCTGGTCTGCTGATAGATTTGCAAAATCCAGAGTAGGAATCTCTATCTCTTCGTCTAGGTCTATATCCTCAACTATATTTTTACCCAAAAATTTTATACTCGGTAGAGCCTTAGGCTTATCTGTACTTAATGCTCTTGTAGTGGTGATAGTAGATAAAATAGGGCTGGCTATTGATACTGGTATACTTTCTACTGGAGAACTTACAATATTTACACTTGATGATTCAAAAGCTGGAAAACTTACTGGTACAGGAGACTGCAGCTCGGTAGAAGAAATGGTAGCTGCCTCTGATGTTGCTAGGGATGATTGGACAAATGTGGAAGTTGTCACAACCATGCTTGAAGGTGTCTCTGGGCTGGATGTAGAGACTTTCACGGGAGAGGTAGGAAGGGATGCAATGACTTCTGCTGCTATCCTTACAGTATCATCTACCTCGGTGTCTTCTTCTTGCTCATCGCTGTCATCTTCAATATCCTTTATAATTACAGTTTCAATGCTCGGTTGGTGAAGGTGGTAAATGTTCTTCCATGTGGCTTTTGCAGCCTTCACAACCGATTCAATATTGTTGATCAAAATCAAACAAGTATTGAACTTCAGTGTCATTTTGTTTTCATTCTCTTTTAGTGCCTTCTTCACTTCATCATTGTTCAGGCTCGGCATCAACTGTCTTAGGTTTTGATCAAATATGTCTATTACAGTTTGCCTTGCATTGCTCCATCTCATTCTTATCGGATTCAATAGAACTGCAGGAACCTGTGGGGTAATTTCTTTAGGAGAGTATTTCCACTGTCCCATCTTCTCAATAACAGCATCTTCTATTTCCTTCTACTCTGCTTCCGATCTGGTTTCATATCTCAAGGATTTTATGTTACTTACTCCAGATCCTGATCCATCTCTGAAGAGTTTGAGCTTTTCTTGAAGGGTTAGAGGAGGCCTTTTGAACACTATGTCCTTATCTGCCTTTTCTGCCTTGTCTGCCTTTCCTCTTGTATTTCTCCTTGTGAACACAGCAGTGGGAGGCACAGATGCCTTAGTGATAAAAACTTTTCCTTTCTTCTTTGCAGGTTCTGGTTCCTCTGTTTTCTCATCCTTTTCCTCTTCTTTTTCACCTATCTCTTCTTTTTCTTTGGTTATCATTTGCATTTTAGCTATTCTTTTCTTTCCTTTGTTTACCGCCTGTGGAAGCTTTATGCTTAGTTCAATTCTCATCTTAGCTTCATCATATGTTCCAAAATATGCGGCTTTGGGATTGACAGGCTGATTTAGAAGTGCTTCAATAATGTTCTTGGTTTCATCAATATTTACCTCATAAGGAAGAGGTTTTGCATACACAGTTCTTGGTTTAACTGCTTGAATATACACATTATCACAATCTACCATAAAACAGATATCATCTTTGTAATCTTCCACCAATTTCTGTGGAATCCGGAATCTGTCATTCATTTTCTCTTTGAAAGACTCAAAATAATTATCCATGATGCTTTCAAAGTTTTCACCCATTTCTGCGATGAATTCATTAATTTCATAAAGTACAGGCACATCTTTTCTCCATACAACTTTTCCTTTTGAAGGGAAGAATTTCTGAACATAGAAGAATAAACAGACTATCAAAGATCCAAACTTACATGGATTGTTTTTGGAAGTTTTGATGCTTTCCATGTTCTTGTTGAATTGTTTCAACAATAGGTCTGCTAGGTCAAATGTCAAGTTGTTTTTGACCACTTTGTATGCTAGGTCAACAGCTTCACATGAGACACTGTTCTGTCGACTAGAACTGTAAATCTTGTGTGCAATGATATTTGTACCAAACTTCAGTTCGGCGTCGGTAATGCTACTAACCTTCATGCCTCTACCATCCCACTCGGCTAGGGTTTTCTTCTCTAGTTCCGTCCGACCTAGGGTTTTGGTAGTTTTCGCTTTGTTCAATATGGGAAGACCGGTAACATGATGAATCATTTTCCTTGTGATCTCAATAGGTTGCTCAAGCCAAATCTTGCCATCGTGTACTCGGCTGAGAATGTACCTAACCCATTTATCTCGAAAGTTTCGAGGAAGATGTGCAATGTGGACTAAACCCTTATCTTCCAGATGTTTGTGCTCGGGTTTCAAAGTACCATCCACACATAGTTCTTCACGCACAATGTCTAGTTCTAGGTTTCCCATTTCTTGAATAGAACATTTAAAATGATTACGGATATCGTTGATAAGCAGTACCTTAGGAGGAATCTGAGATTGAGCTCCGTTCGGATCTAGGGCGGCTGCAACTGCGGGCACGATCTTAAAATCTGGTGCTTTCCACTCCCCTTGGACTAACATGTCTGATCCTTTCTTCGCTGAGGTGCTGGATGATGCCATGGTAGCTCACAGAAAATTCCTTTCGCAAGAGTATTAAATCGCCGGGTTGCCCTTGAAGTTTTCTGCTCTCAGAGTGCTTAAAGATTCGCGGTGAAGAATGAGTTCGATTACTTGCTTTTTGTTTAAAATTCTGTCATTAATGCTCATTCCAAATTAGGGTAGGAATTCTGACAGACTGTCACCCACCAAGAATTAATTGCTCGGTAAAGACTTCGCAACTCGGTGAACTCGAGAATTCATAATGCTCCGACCTCGCTCGGTAAAGACTATACCGACCTCACTCGGTGAAGATTATACCGACCTCGCTGGGATCTCACTGCATCTTGCATGCTGATTTAGACTTTTCTTTTAATTTCGGTTCTGGAACTGTTTGAGATTGATCTATGAGAGTACAGTTCCAGTGCTTCCTTGGAAATTTAGTCTGAGTCGGTAGAGCCATCCATTCCAATACTTGGACTGGATTGCTCGGTAGCTTTAGGAATCCATTTTTGTCTGACCTGTTTCCTGACCTTAGTTGCTTCATTCTTCTTTCCTTCTTCAATTTCACTGGCATTCATGCAGTTTCTGGCTATGTGACCGAGTTTAGTGCATTTGAAACATCTTATGGTAGTATCTCTTTTCCTTAGATGATGTTTTAAGCAATTCATGCCAATGTGTCCATATTCTCCACAGTAATGACATCTACACCAGGTGTTGTAGTCCCATCCAAACATTGCTTTCACAATTTGTTCTGCTGGATTGAATATCTTGGATCTGCACTCGGATGCCTTGTGACCTTGTTTGTTGCACTTGTGACAATTACCTCTGAATCTAGGTTTTTCCTTGCATTCATTTGCTTTATGACCAGGTTGATTGCAGCTATAACATTTTCCATTGAATTCTGCTTTTTCATTGTTCCAACATTTATTTGAAGTATGTCCTATTTTACCACAATGATTACAAGTAGGTTTTTGATTTCTTTTAGTACCTTGCTTAGAGGATTCGCCTTCTTCTTTGTATCCAAGTCCTGCTTTTCCTTTTTGCCTATGAAGATTTCATTCATACAGCTGATTCAAGTCTTCTTGACTTTTCAGCATTCCTTCATTGATTTGTTTTTCAGCATTTAGGTCATCCATCAATCTTAGATTGATTTCCTTTTCAGATCTTAGTTCTTCTTTTGTGTTTTCTATTTCTGAACTTAGATTTAGAATTTCTTCATTTGTATGAGAGATCTGATCAATTAGGTTTTCTAGCTGAAGGGTTTTGTTTTGGACTTCAATGTTTCTTTCATCTAATTCATCTTTCAACTTGTTTTTCTGTTCCAAGATCTCACAGAATCTTGTAGAGTGTAGTTCTTGTTCTCTTTTCAATTTTCTCACTTCTTCCTGCAGAGACCCATTCTTTTCTAGGAGTTCTTTGATAGCATTGTTTGCTTCATCTGAGTTATTTGAGGGAAGAAGATCTTCAATCTTTTCTTCAATGTAATTCTGGTCATTCATCTGATTTGCAAGTTCCTTCCTTCTTCTTAGGGATTGGGAAAGATTTTCTTTTGCTTCTTTGAGTTTAGCTATGGCCATTTCCAGATCTAGCTTTTCATTTTCAATCACCTTGTTCAGTTTGAATACCTCCATTGTTCCTGGATCTTTGCTCAAGCTAGTTAAGCTTTGTCTTGAGAACCAATGTAGCTCTGATACCAATTGTTGGAAATATTCAGGAATTAACCAAGTTACTGAGAGGGGAGGGGTGAATCAGTAACTTCAAATTCTCTTCTAATTTTAACATGTATTTTACTTTTAACCTTTGCATATAGAAAGCATGAAACTAAAAAAGCATTCACAATAAGGACACATGGATTTGGTTACCCAGAAACCTTCCAAAAGAAAGTAAAACTGGGGTGGGGATGAAACCCACAAAGCTTTAATACTGCAGAATAAAGTTGGCCGGTTAAGGCTTACAATTTGATCACTTCTGATGATCTGCCCTGTTAGGAGCAATAAGGATTGCTAAATCCACCCTGTTAAAGGATTTACAAACATACAGTGAAGTATGCACTCGGTAAAGAGATTTATACAAAGACTGTTAAGTCTACCCGGTTAAAGGATTTAGTACTGATTCACTTGTTAGAATGAAACAGTAGATCTCTGCTTTGCAACTGGATTGCTGAATGAGATTCGCTGATGTACTGATCACCTTCTGTGATGAATTTGTCTTTTCTGTATCTTATACTTCTGAAGCCTTCTGCAATTCGCTTATTTCTGCCTTGGTTACTCTTTTATATATTCTGTATCATATGTTTTATTACTTGTGTGTCTATTGTTTATATACAGATTTCAAACAATTAATTACAATTACAATTTGCACAGTCGGCTTGACAAATAAACATAAGTGCTACTAAGTCGGCCCAAATATGGTTACTCGGTTCCTTCACACTGACTCGGTGACTTTCTGATACTTGGCGTCCACTGCATTACTCGGTATCGTCATGCACTCGGTAGAAGTGAAGGCACGGTTCATACTGATCACTCGGTAGGCATTGAACTCGGTAAGCATTGGTGACTCGGTAGACAAGATGTTACTCGGTTTTCATTGTCTGCTCGGTTTGCACTGTCTGCTCGGTTTGCACTGTCTGCTCGGTTTGCACTGTCTGCTCGGTTTGCACTGTCTGCTCGGTTTGCACTGTCTGCTCGGTTTGCACTGAGAATGCTAATAAGTGTTGTCACTAGTGGCAATACTGCTTAATGCCAACACAATCCACTTGGTAAAATAATCAGTGGCAACCAGTATCCAATTATGTCCTCCACTAGATTTTTCAACAAATTCTCTGGAATAAAATTAGTGCCCCACATGGAAAAAGGAGCTTCTACAACCACAGAGTTTAACAACAATGCTCCAGAGAATTTTAACTTATTTGAGAACCTCTCACATGGTTCACACTTTTGGAAATATTAATGAGTGTCCTTAAATAGGATAGACCAATAATAGCCAGCCCTTATAATCTTATGAGCTATTTCCCTAGCTGAACGATGCCCTCCACACAGTCCATAGTGCATATCTTTTAAAAAAATTTAGATTTCCCCTTTTTCAAACATAAGAGAAAAATCCCATCATTGTCTCTCTAGTACAAGTCACCTTGCAATAACACATATCTTTGAGCCTGCAATTTAAGTCTCCTTTTTTGATTATCATTCAAGTCTTTTGGGCAGCTAACATTTTTAAGAAAATGAACAATGTTAGTATACAAGGTTGCATCTTAATGCTAGTAATTGTTCCTCCACCAATGGTAACATTATTTACTTGAACAAGGTCCATATTCTCCCGAGTCATTAATTTTGCAAGTCCCAAACCCCTCACAAGTTTAGTAATATGGAGCTCCAAATCAAATTCTTGGATTCTATTGATCCATTTACACCTTTTTCATGTGACTTCACTCTGAACCAAAATATCCTTTACTGCAGCATGGGGGACATATTCATTAAATTTTGCACAAACCAAATAAGATCTATAAGCCTTGACTACCTTGACCAATGCATAAGCCTTCTTTTCCATCAACTCATAGTTTAACTCAACTGATTGGAATGACTTGTTGAAGAAAGCAATGGGATGCTCAAATCCTTCCCCATCTTTCTGTAATAAAATTGTTGCAATGGTATTAAAAGAAGCAAAAGAAAATAAGGAAAAAGGCTTAGAATAATTAGGAGATATAAGGACAGGGGCTTCTTGGACTGATTGTTTAATCTTCTCAAAATCCTTTTGAGATTCATGATTCCAATCAAATTTTACATCTTTCTTTAGAAGCTTGACTATGGGTTTAACCAACTCTGCAAAATTAACAATAAACTTCCTGACAAAATTGATTTGTCCTAAAAAGGACTGCACACCTTTAAGATTTTTTGGATGAGGGACCTTTTTTATTTCTTCAACTCTCTCAGGGTCTATCCTGACTCCCTCTTGTGACACTACATGTCCTAACAATTTCCCTTCAGTAACAACAAATTGACATTTCTTAGGATTCAGTGAAATGCCAAACTCTAAAGCCTTGACTAGAACCTTTTCCAAGTGATTACAATGGTCATCTGGCCTTTTGGAATAGGCAGTCAAATCATCTTGATATAAAACCATAAGGACATTGATTAAGTCTTTGAAAGAAACATCCATTACCTTTGAAAAGTTGCTCTAGTATTTTTCAAACCAAAAGGCATACGGACATAGACATAGGTTTCCCAAGGAGTAGTAAATGTTGTTTTAAATTGTTTAGATTCTTTGACTAACACCTAGTTGTACCTTGAAAAACCATCCATCATAGATAATAATTCACAACCGATCACTCTATGTAACATAGCCTCCATATTTGGTAATCCATAATTGTCCTTTAGTGAAGCAACATTTAGGTTCCTAAAATCAACACAGAGTTTTATGTCACCATTATGTTTCCTAACTGGCACCATGTTAGAAACCCATGAAGAATTCCTTATAGGGTCAATGATGCCAGCATCCCTTAACTTGGTCAGCTCTATTTTCATTTTAGTGGCTAGCAGTGGATTAATAGGCCTTTATTTCTGCCTAAAAGGTTTGGAGTCTTCTTTTAAAGGGATTTCATGCTGAAACAAATCTACCCTATAGGCTTTGAGGTCATCATAAGACCAAGAAAACACATGTTTATAACTTTTCAATAACCTTATCAAGTTGGTCCTTACCTCTCTATTCATCTTTTTTCCAATGTACACCACTTGAGGGGATGTTCTAAACCTAAGTTAATTTTTTCTTCTAGATCCTCAATCTTAGTATTGGACTTTTGTGACATGTATCCATCATTTATTTTAAACATGTCCTCTAGTTCTACCATCCCTTTAGGAATATGATTGGAGGTTAACTAAACAATCTCATTTCCCATGATACATTCTTTCCCATCAACAACATGTTGTGAGGCATTAAAATCAATCTGTTGCCCATCATATTGATCTAAACTTTGAATGAATTTAAGGATATCATGATCATCCTCAAAGACTTTCCAATTGTACACATTATTAGGAACTTCAAGCCTACTTTTGATCTCTAACATTGATACATTAGTCAAAGTAACATCATTATTCTTTAATGCAACAATGGCAAGGAAATTTTCCATAATATTATTTGACCTTTCCAGCCAAAGAATGTTGAAAGCATCGAACAATTCTAATCTATCCCAAACATCATGTTTATACAATTTGAACATGTCATCTTTGGCAACATATTTAGACCTGATATGGGCTATGATCAATTGAGAATCACCATAAACTCTTAAACATTTTATATCATGTTTTATAGAAACATCTAATCCCAATATCAAAGCCTCATACTCGACAGTATTATTAGTACACTAGAAAGTCAATAGAAATGAGTATTTAAAGGTAGTACCTGATGAGGATATAAGAAAAACACCAGCTCTTAATCCTCCTTTAGAACATCCTCCATCAAGGTACATCTTCCATAACCCACCTTGCTACAGTAGCAACTCATCAACTATGGGATCAATATTTTTCAATTGTGGCACAATCTCTTCTACCATGAAATTCTCCTTGTCAACATCAACATAATAATTTAAGTCCTCTAGGGAAACTGTTTCAACCATAACTGAGGAGTGAGGCTCCCTATACAACTTCACCTCAATTCCATTTATAGTAATAGTAGCATATGAAAAATCTAACTGCAACTTTCCTCTCACTATTGATGCCCACTACCTTGATAAAATCATACCATAATGCGGCTTGGTATCAACTACAACCTCATCCATATTATATATGGCCTCAAGGAAAGAAGAAATTTTCACCTCTATCCCCACCAAGGTTCCTACCACAAGGACTGCTCTATTATCCATAACATAACATCTACCATTGGATGTATCAACTTGACATCCTAACTCCTTCATGACATGGTAGGGCATCACAGTGGCTGCAACACCAAAGTCTATCATACAATTGTTTACCAAGAGGTTATTTACAATTAGTGTAACATAAAAAGGGTCAATGGAAGATGGTTCTTGTGTCACAATATTTCTAACACAGAAGTTAGAAATGTCTTTAGTTGTTTCAGGTTTGTCCATTGGCTTTCCCTTTTCTGATACAACAAGATCTTCCCCTTGTTCATTTATCAGGGCTAAGGCTATTGTCTTATGCTCTTTGATCTTCAACATTTCTAACAGGAAAATAGAGACCTTCATTTGAGACAAGGCATGTCTCATGTCAAAATTTGGGGAGTCCGTAGAAAGATCAGATACATCCTTTTCTCTACCAATCCTCTTTTTTACCTTTTCTAAAGAAATTTCCTCATTCCCTTTATTTTCAGTAGTAGGCTCCTCTTTCTTATTATTACCACCTTTTTCTTTTAACAACATTTGGTTTAGGAGGCACCTTATTTTGAGAATCATCTTTAACAAACACTAACCTAGGTACCCCTTGATTAGCATCCACTCTTCTATTTCTCAAATTATATGAGGATCTAGCCAAAGAAATAGCAACCATAGTTAAAATTATGATTTCTTCTTCATTGGGCTTTCTCCAGTGAGTTTTATCTAATTCTAGTCTGATCACATTAGTTTTGCCAATACAATTATCAGAATCATCATGATTCGATTGAGTAAACACCTATTTCTCATAACTTGGGAGGATTCTCCTTTTATGATCAACATCAACATAAATCTCTTCATCTTCTGAAGATAAAATTTCTTCCACTTTTTCAGTGGTAAACATATTAATTGTGGGCTTTCAAGATTCTTCATGATCTCCTTCATGTGAATTATTAGCTTCTTCTTTCAAGTCTTGGGCCACAACACACTGGTAAGGTGAATGAAGCATATTACAAGCCACACACCATGGGATACTTTCTATATTATGTGTTTTATTTTTCTTCAAAGGATATGGGGTATCCCTCCCCTTTTGAGTTTCATGGGTATCAAAGACAAGTTCCCCATCTTTCCAATTAGTCTTGTAAGGCTGATCATGTAACCTTGGGAACCTTTCTTTCCTTTGATAAGGTAGCCTAGTGTCCTGATAATTTCTCCCACCCTTTTCAATCTTGGTCAAGAGATCCTTGACAACACTTTCCAACTTGTCAACCTTGTCATCTTCTTTGGTTGGTCTCACAACATGTGTTTTAGTTTCCTTCCACAATTTGCCTTCATCCCTTTTGTATATCTAACCAAATGCTTTCCTATTACTCTCAATATTTATAGCTAATTTTAAAGAATCTCTCAGAGTACAAGGGTTTTTGTCTCTCAAAAGAAATGACATCTTCCCATCCAAGGAATTAAAATATGTAGTCAAACAAACTACATCATCTAGACTTAAGACTTGAAAAAATTTGTACATTTCCTTTTGAAACCTACCATTGAATTTGAACATGCTCTCATTTAGACACTTTTTGATATTGTTTAATTCATTGAGCATATAACTTGGGTTAACATGTTCTGCATACTTCTCTTTAAAGCTTTTAACAAAATCATCCCATGATGCAATTCTATTTTAGGGAAAACCTCTATACCAATCCCTAGCATCTTCAATTAATGATTGAACAAAAAGTTTCATTACAACATCCTCATGTTCAATTTCATAGTCATTAATTTTATCTGTAAAAAACTTCAGATGCTCTTCACATGTGATAACATTGTGTATGCAAATTAGATGTCTAACAACTAGAAATGATAAATTAACTATAAAAGCCAAGGAATCTATCTAATGCAAACACAATGAAGAATTCAAAGTAACTATGAAATGATTAAAATAATTCAATTACCTTTACCTACCATGCAGCTTGTCTCCATTGTCCTCCTATGCTCTAATTTCTTGGATGTGTTGAGCTCTCAGATTTCTAATTTGAAGCTTTTTGCCCAAGATGATACCAAAGTGTGGAGATTGAATGATTGAATGCAAAAATAATTCCTAATTATGCAAATGAGATGATGATAGTGTGGATGATAGTGTGGATGCTTCACAAAGTGATATGAATATGCTTGATAATGAGTGCTTTGATGCTTGATTTCTTGATTGCCTATTGCTTGAATGCTTGATTACAAAAAATACCTATTAGCTCTTAAATGGGAAATGAGGCTCCTTTTATAGAGTTTTGGAGGATCTAGGTCTAGGTGGCAGAATCCTACGGTTGAGAATGAAAGGTGGAAAATCTTAGGGCTAGGATTGACTTGGTTGAAGGAGTTGAGAGAAAGGGGGATGTAGTTGGAATGTGAGAGGAAGAATAGGGATGATGTTCCTCTCATATTGACATGGAGGAGAAGAAGGTGGAAGGGAAAGACACATGTCAAGTGTCTCACAAAGACCAAAGAGAGAAAGAGGGAAAGACCTTTTCCTCATGAGGACTCTTTGCACAAGTGTCCTATGAGTCATCCTTGAGGCTTAGAGGTGGCTTGAGAAGCTCCTTAGGAATAGGGAATGTCCCTTGACTTGGTTGTTGAGAGGACATGTGGTCATGAGACCAAGTCCTATGAGGCCACATAGCCCTTAAGAATAGGACATGTGTGGGTGAGGATAAATATTAATAAATAATTAATAATAATTATTTATCTTAGCCAAGGTGATGTGTCAGGTGACTAGGTGGATGAAGTGGACTAGGAGACTTAGTCATATTTAGGTGATTGTGTATTTAATTAAATCACTTAAATAGACTATTTAGAAGACTTAGGATATAGAATTAGACTATAGTGAATTTATTAAATAAATTGAAATAATTTACTTAATAAATAGAAGAAATAAATATTAATTAAATAATAAATATTTAATTAATTTATCAAGTCAATAGTAATTAAATAATAAATATTTAATTAATAAATGAAGCCATTTTTAAGTGTATACATTTTGCCCCTCTTTGAAATAATGTGTTAGTCACATTGTTTTAAAGAAAAAATCAAGCATTTTTTTAAATATTTTTTTTGCCCCTGCCCCAGACAATGTCTCAGACGACCTATGCATGCCCCCTCGAGAGATTGATTGACAAAAAAGATTATTTGAATTTTGTATTGGATTTATTTTTTATTTTTTATTTTTATTTTATTATTATTAATTATTATTTATTATTATTATTATTATTTATTGTACAATCAAGCTCATGAAAGAACGGTAGAAAATATGGATGAAAATGGGGTGGAATGGAAGAAAAATGGGAGATAGGGTCCACACACCAAGCACACCGGGTCCACAGGCTATAAATAGGGTTAAGGGGTCCGCAATAGGCTCATTGTGCACACTTGTCACTTGGAGATCAAAGCGCGAGAGAGAGAAGAGCAGAGCCACCGGGATTTCATTCCCCTTGTCAGATCACCACTTCGAGAGAGTCAGACGCTTCCAGTGACCACCCGATTTGGGTGACCCAGTAGGTGACTCGATCCTGCTTTGTAATTCCATGATTTGATGCATGTTAGATTAGATTTGGAGCATTATTAGGGTAGATGAAATGATAGATTAGATTAGGAAATTTTTAGTTTTCTAGGCGGAGGATGAATGCACAATTTTGGCGCATCAATGCACAACAACTTGTGATGTTTGCGTAGAAATTCAAATTTTTTGCGCATTCATTAAGGATAAGTGCACATTCATACTAGGAGAATGGCAGTGCTGCGCAAGCATGAAATAAAAGTATGCATAGGTACTTGTTGTGCATGTGTCATGAAAAGCTACAGAAATGGTCAATAAAATAGCGCATACGTTTAAAGCTCCGCAAATGTCGATAAATGTTGCGCAAATGTGGAAGAAGACTGCACATCAATAAAAACCTCTAGACATTCTCTTTTGATATACTCTGAGATGATCATACGCTGCTTGTCTATGCTCATCTAGTAGTTCAAGTTCTTGCAACCTAGACACTCTGTAGTCATCATCAGTTATTAGACCATGCATTCTGATTCTTAGTGATGGGATTTCAACCTCAATAGGTAGTACCACCTCAAACCCATAAACTAAAGTGAAAGGCATAGCCCCTATAGGCGTTATGATACTTGTTATGATACTAGTTCTGATACTTGTTCTGATACTAGTTCTGGTACTTGTTCTGATACTTGTTTTGATATTGGTTCTGGTACTGGTTCTGATACTTATTTTGATACTGGTTCTGGTACTAGTTCTGATACTTGTTTTGATACTTGTTTTGATATTTGATAGCATCTTTTTCCATTGCAAACTCCCAAGCAAGATCATATCGTGCAGTCCCAATGTCTAGCAAGGTGGAGAACAAGAGGGATTAGCAAGTTAGTGGGAGAGATGGAAGACAAGATAATGAAGGATAATGAAGGGAAGAAATCCTCAAGGGAAAAACTCCTCAAGAATACCCATGCTAGGGAAAAAAATTTTCATGTAAAGCACATTTGGACAAGCAATGAAAGGCCAACATAGGATAAGTCACAAAAGCGTAATGCCAAAGAAGGAAAGGATGTAGTCCAAAGGAGTAGACATGTCAAGAGGCTTCATAGCACTGTGTTTTACTCTTTTTTTTAAAAAAAATTAGATCAAACCCAAAGGGGAAATGATAGTGAAAGACTAGAATGAATGGAGGAAAATAAATATGAAGGTTAAATAGGAAGGGAATGAAAGTAAGATCATCGTAAGATAGCTCACAAAATAGCCAAATGTTTGTGTATAGATCAACATTGTCAAGATCAAAAAGAGAAGATGGAATGGATGAAATATGTAGAAGAACTATGCATGATGCCTGATTGCCAAGTTTTCATCATGGTACTTATCCAAGGTGCCACAAGGGAGTGGTTTTTACCATAGGATGAATTTATTTCTCTTTACTTTTGCTACCAAGGTGCCTATTTCCAGGTTTTCACCAAGGCACATTTTTAATTTTTTTTTTCTTTTTTTTTTTTTGGAAGAAGGCAAGCTTTTTAGATAATGCTCCTTGAAAGGATAAACCATGATATGCCAAGGATTCAAAATGATACACTCAAAGATGCTGATAGGGAAAGGGAGATGGAAGAGAAAAATGAATGATAAGGTTTTATGTAAAGCGAGTGAGGTTGGAAGATAGGAGGAATAGGCAAGTGAGGAAAAAGGATAGAAGGTAGAAGGATAATGAATGGAAGGACTGTGAAAGGGTAGATGGAAAGGAAGGCAAGATCAATGTCAACACACACCTTGAAGGGCAGCTAGAGGATGGAGGAAATGTGAATTAAGGAATACATGAAGGAATATGGTGAATGGATAGCAAAGGTTGTGGTTTAGGTGCATAGAATGAAAGAATGTTTTTGGAAGAAGATGAAGTGGAAGCCTTTGGAAGCTTGAATGTCAACTTTACTTTTTGCTCAACACCAGACTCTTTCAAGAGAGACTTTCGAATCCATATAGCCATAGGCTTTTTATTTCCTTTTGATGATCTAGAGAGAATATCTTCAATGATGGATTTTAGAACCCATACTTGTCTTGTAGTTTTTTTCTTAGATATCTCTTTTGACTTTATGCCTCCGTGTCGATTAGAGGAGACATGGTGATCTTTTTTTTTTAATGGATTCTTGTATTGCTTCTTTTTTTTATATTAAACATTCAAGTTACTTCCAAAAGACTTGAGACTTGTGGAAGGAGGATATGACTAGTTTAAATGGGTGGGTGGGTGAAAAGGATTCAAGGTATGCATCTATGTTGATCTTGAGGAAAGATGGGAGATGGAGGGATGTAAGGACCCAAGATGGATGGTGAATTAGGAGAGTTAGGAGGGGAAAGTGAAGGGACATAAGGACCCAAGATAGAAGGTAGACGTGAAGCCCTTAGTAGTGGTGGAGGAGGTCCAAGGATGGATGCGGAAGATGCAAAAGGATAATCAATAAGTTCATCAACATCTATATGGAAACCAAGAATATCAACATCTTTAGAGTGAGCATTAGGATTTTCAATAGAATCATGGATATCTTGAATATGAGCACCTTCTTTGATAGGATTGTTCAAAGCTTGCAAAGACTTAGGAAGAGTAGAAAGTGGAAGCGAACATGGAGTGGTAGAATAAGAAGATGGAAGACTTTGATCTTGACAAGGATCTTTGGATAGCATAAGTGCATAATTTTTTTCTTGATTTTCAATAGGCTTAACATCGAAAGTAACAACATCATTTTTACCAACCTTAATGGAAGTATCATCTTTGGAAAGTGCAAGCATAGTAAGGTTATTTTGATTGTCAGTAAGCTCAATAGTGTAAGTAGTAGCTTGATCTTGCTTAGGAGAAGACTTAAGACATGGTGGAATGCATGAAAAAGGGTGTACAGGATCAAAAGAACCATGAAGAAGATAAGAGACATCGGGAAAAGGAGGGGATGACATGGAGGGTTCTTGATCTTGATCTTTCTTTATGTTCTTTTCTTCATCATTTTTAGAGTCCTCTTGACATGGAGCCACTTCTAAGGACAAGGAAGCATGTTGGGATTGTATGGATGACTTTGGAAGAGATGGTGGAGGACTAGCTGAAGTAGGGATTATAGCATATGAAGGCTTAGGCTCTTTAGGTTTATCATTATTGAAAGTATTTGCAGCCAAGTGAAGGTTAGCTTGAGTTTCTTTAAGAGGTAGCCCTGGAAGATAACTATAGGGAACCACATAAAAAGTATTAGGGCTTGTGTCAGATGAAGGTTTTGTGAAAGATTTGAAAGACTCAGAAGCTTTAAGAAATGTACGGGTATTGGAGGAAGTAGGGGATGGAAGGGAACCATCAAAAGATAAAGGTCCAACATTAAAATGATCTTGCTTGAGAGTGAAATCTTTATTTTCAGCCTAAGAGTTCTTAGAGGAGAGATCCTTATAGTATTGACATTTCAAATCAGCATGGTACATTTTATATTCCTCAATAGAAGTAGATGTATCATCTAGATATTATCCACAAAAGCCATCAAAGTCTCTTTCAAAATCAGAATCATATGGATCACCATCACGATCTATCCAATGTGATGGCCCATTTTTAGTAAGTAGGAACACACGACGAGGAGGACTCTTAGGAACAGAGGTGTCATAGGTATCATTACATTGTCTATCATCATAGTCATCATAATCTCCAAAGCTGGATGTGTCACTCTCCATGGAAGAGGTATCATAAGGGTTATCACATTGCTCAAATTATGTTTGGAGGCATGGTGACATGTACAAGTCTTTATCAAATGGAAAAGGACATAGAGCTTCCATGGAGAACTCTTTAGGTTCCTTTTCTTTCTTAAGTTTGTTAAGTTCAACTTGCATAGCATGCATCTGTTTCATCATAGCTGTGATTAGAATTTCTTTCTCATGTGTACTGATTCTTTGAGACATGTGTACTGATTCTCAATAGCTACTGCTCTATTCCTGACATAGTGATTTGTTTGAAAGATTCTAGAAATAGGCTAAAAAAGATAAATATCTGGCAATTCTGACAATTTTTTGACAACTTTCAAAAATTTCCCAAATGACACTCTGCAGACTCATACAACAGTGGGTATGCCATGAAACAACAGTTGCAAAACTCATACGGATTTCTGACCTTCTGAGACAACTTTTGACTCTAGAAAAGAATTTCACTTCAAATTTTGCAAATTTAGGGTTTTTAGTTTTAGCTTGTTTGCAAATTGTACTGTCCCGATTTGAGGATTGTAATAGATTTGTTCATTTTCAATAACTAGATAGATAAACAAGCACACAAAACAACAAGCTAGTGATTTCAAGCATATCTAAAAACAATGAACAAGGGAAAAAGCAACCTTGCGCATGAACAATCAAGTGATTTTATTCGTTCTAATCCTCTAAAGTGCTAATTGTGTATGTTCCAAAATGTTTTGCAATAATGCACATATACCCTAGAAAATGAAAATTTGGCCTCACTAGGGTTTTTAGTAATGGTTTGACTCTACAACTTTTATGATCCAAAGGGGTGAACTCCAATCCCGACACACCAGGGTTTTGACACAGTCTGAGAACTTAATCTTCAGGAGCTACTAGGGACATTTGACAACCCAACAATGAACCACACCTGTGAAGATTTCTTCCACAAGGACATTTATATAGCAGCTGTCATTACCACGGTGAAAATGGCTACTACCGCTTGAGGTTCTATCAACACAATTTTCCCTGTGAAGGGAATGTCCGCTACGGTTAACCCTCTCTAAAGATGACTCATATTATTGTACCATAAGGGGACTTGGCTCCAGATCCAAGGTTTTTGACACCTTTTCACTTTTAACCCAAACAAAGTAGACAGATAAATCCGACATGCTATGATAAATTTTTGCTTCACCAAGGTCTATGATGTCAACTCCACATGATCTATCAACCTCTTTGGGGAGAGAATGTATCAATCAATAAGAGAAGGCACACTAACCAATTTTGATTCACCAAAGCTCGTGATGTCAACCCCACGTGATCTATCAACCTCTCCTGGGAGAGAATGTATCGATCAATAAGAGAAGTTGCACTAACCAAGTTGAATGTGAAACACAATAAGTATCCTCCCTACCTACAAGGATTCTATCATCAAGAAAGATTTTGCTGAGAATCTAATCTCTCAAGAATCACGAATAGTGTTCATAGGGCCTAATTACTATGTGAGCACAGATGTATGTTTCCAAAAAGAAAATCAACCAAAAGTACCCAAAAAGAAGAAAGAGGAACACTTAACGCTTAAAGTGAATATGAGGTGAGTCCACAAGGTGGAACAATTAACACCTCACACAAGCTGAAAATGAGTCCCCAACTTAGAAAATAAGTGAGTTCCTAAAAGCATAAATGGGTTGCCAAGTGGAACACTTAACGCTTCTATCCTGTTGACCCCTCCCCTTTAATGTGGCGCTGACCTTGCAACCACGGGGTGGAATGAGGGGTCAGTAGATTAGCGAGTCCAATAACCCAAGATAGTAATCAAGATCAATCACAAGTTTCTAAAACTACTTAATGAATCCTTAAGGGGTCACAACCTAGTATCAATTATGCAAGTGTGTAGAAATAGACAAAAGCATGAAAAGATGCACACAAGCCAGACACAAGAGATTTATTTTAAGTCCAAATCAAAATGTTATTAGATGAAAGTGAATACTTGGGATCCTCACAATGCGCTTAGTAGATTTTACTTGATTTTTAGCAATTCTTGTTGAGCTTTTCCATGCAAGCAAGTGACAAACTCTCCAACAAGCAAACAAGCAAACAAGATATGCAACATATATTCAACTTATGAAAACCATAGGGTTAGCTCTAAAAATCAATTATTATCATCAATAATAACCAGCAATTAACCCAAATGACAACTCATATCATTCATTGAACCATGTAAAAAAAATAAGTGCATACCCATCACAAAACTTTATTTTTTTTGCTGCATTTGACCTAGTCAACAAGATCTAATTTTTTTTTTTATGATTTTGGCCACAAAAAAAGGAATTCGAAATAGAGACCCCTGCTAAAAAATAGAGAGCTTTCCAAAAATGTAAAAATTTTAGAAAAATCTCTTCATTTGTGCCCTAGAGACCCGTTTTATCAAAATAGACCAACTTTTGTAAATTGACTATTTGAGCTATTATATTGCATCCAAATTTAAAACAAAAAGAATGGACCCCCTGTAGAATTTTAAGAGCTTTCTAAAAATATAAAAATTGCCGAAAAATATGTTGATTTGCATCAGATATTAATTTTTTCTAGAATTTCAAGAAAAAATTATTAAAAATTCAAAACATCTCAAAAAATTTTGAATTTTTTACTGTAGCTTCTCTGATATGTATCCAACCTGCAAAAAAAATGTAGAGCAAAACTCCAAGCCATTTGAGAGATAAAATTAAATCTTTGAAACTTTAGGGCCTTAGCTCCAAAAAAAAAATCAAAACCAGCATGTAAAGGTGGGTAGCCCCACGGTGGGTGCCAGAAATGTGTGTGAAAATTGTACCTCATCTATAGACACAACATTTCAGCAAAACATTAGAGGTTAGCAAAAATCAAAATCGTGCAAAATTGAAAGCTAACTAACCAAGCGATCTACTGCCTTCTAATAGGTGCGAGATTGATGTTCTCATATTGTTATCAAGATCGGTGACCTAGACAACACCTAAATGAAGGATTTGGATGCAAAATTGATCTGAAATTGAATGCAAATTAAGCTATTTTTTTGGATTTTAGATGTAATAATATAAAAAATGATATGAAATATATGATATGTAAAAACTGATATGCTATGATATGCTAAATGATCTAACAATAATATGAAAACAAAAGTGATCTCACAATAGCCTTGATTCGCAATAAGCTTTGATTCTCCAAATTCCAATTCTTCAAAATAGTTGTGCAATTCGTAGATGACTTTGGCAAAGTAAGCTTGCAAAATTATGAGATGTTGTGGATGATTTGTGAAGAGCTAAAGCCTTAATTTATAGAAATCCAGGGCTTTGGAGGTGCATGAAAAAAAGCCATAAATCACTCAAATAACTCAGGTTGATTTTTGAGTTATTTTTAAATAAAGGATATTTAATTTATAAAATCATGCAAAAGCAAGGCTTTAACTCAAAATAGAGTTTAGCTTTAATTGATAATTCATAGTTGTCTGCTTTTATGATTGTGCATGTTTTATTTATGAATTAATTTAATAATAAAGTGATTTATTTCCAACTTAACTGATTTTTAAAAATAAAACAATTGATTTATGGGTTAATCAACTATTTTTTCAAACTTTTATTCTAAAAATAATATTATTAAATATGACAACTTGCTTTAATTAATTAAATAAGAATTTAATCAATTAATTATAGGAATTTTGATTTATTATCAAATTTAAATAATAATACTTAGGAATAAATATAATTAAATTCAATTAAATAATTAAGTGGCAGAATTAAATCTAATTAATTAAATATTGATAATATTCAATTAATCAACCTTAGGATAAATGGGATTTATCGCCAAATAATCATTAAATTAAAGATAATTATGATGATTAGGAATATTACTAGGAATATTCCCCGATGCAGAATTTATGATAATCAATTAGGATTCGATGATCTTTAGATGTGCCTTAGGTTAGGACTTTGGTGTCAATTTCATTTGATTTGATGATGTAGGAAATTAATGAACTTATAGCCCATTTTTGGGGTATTACAAGAGTCACCAATTTTGTTAGTCCTTAAACTTGTAGATGAAAATAGGAATCAGAAACCTTTGATGTATAACTCTAGTACTCCTAACACATGCATCTAACAAAATCAAACACTAAGTTACTAAGGTTTAAAACCTTCTTCACTTCAAGCTTCAAGCCCAGGTGGGTTTACCTTTGAGACTTACTTCTTCAAAGCATTATAATATTTATCCATGTCCTTCACACAAATAAGATACACTCAGATTACACAACATAAAAATTAAAATGAATTGGTTATTTAAATTGTTGATGTTGAAGAATGTAAATCAAGTTAAGACCAGTGCCAAATCCTAGGGCATCAGAGTCATAAAACATACATTAGCAGAAAAACCCTTCAAACCAAATATCCCAAAACCCAAATGAGATGCCTTACACATCACCCTCCCATTTTCTTATCCTGTCATCAAATTCTTATATAAACTATGAGTTCCCGAAGATCTCCCTTAAGATTTATCCTTCCCTTGAAAGAAACTTAAGCTCAATGCCACTATCTACCTTGTAAACAATGCATTAAAATACCTTAAAAATTTAATGCATAAAAGAATTAAACATCCATACATGAAGACAATCAGAATGTGCAAAGGAGTTTCATTATATTTTTATTGATATCTTTCTGCATTAGTACACTTTTTAAAGAGAAATTTTAGACAAAAAGTACCAGTATCAAAAATCTCCTTACAATTAATATTCACCACAACTACAAAAGAGGAAAAACTTTCTATTTATATCACTGGCTATCTTGGAATCCTCAAAGAAAGGATGCAACAAGCTTAAGATAGCCATGATAGTGACTTGCACTAAAGATAAAAGTATGTTACATTATGAAAAGAAATAGGAAGTTGATTCTCATCATAGTGAATTTTCACAGGTGGCACTTTGTCTAATGATATTTCTGAGTAACTGCATAAGGTTGTTATATGAATGATAAATGCCATTTTAGGCTAACCTACATCATTCTCTATATTATAGTTACACTCCCTATTTTTAAGGATTAGGTGCCATGTGTAATTTAATCCTCTTCTACTGCTCCCAATTCAATGGCATCTGGCTTGTTCATATTTTGGCCCACTGTAACAAACCCTAGAAGGAAACCCTTAATCATTTTAAAAATTGGAAGCAATGGCTAATTCATCAAGTTTAAAACATAAGCATCAATCTTCATCTTTCTCAACATATCAGACAGTCCTTATAATTTGACAATAGTCAATTGAGCTTTTTAAATTAACCGAACATATCATCATTTCCCATCGATGACCAATCATAAACAAACACCTCAGCACACCTGGCAACTGGACCTACTTTGACCTCAGAAAGCACCTTAACTCTAAATTATCTGGTGAAAAAATGACTAAAGGCACTCGCTAGGTTGCCCAACATTTTTATTAACTCTAGTTTGATTGGGAGAATCAGCGAACACTGCATTCACTTGATCTTTGAATGCTTACTTTAATTGTGATTTCATTAAGAGATCAAGCGCCATCCATTGATCTTTTCTTTCATTTGTGGTCCATATTGAGTCTCAAAGCCCTTTTAACTTAAGTCAACCTCTATCTAGTGGTCCAAAAACAATATCATTCTCATTATCTCTAAAGGTTATCCTTAACTGGGGTCAAATCAGGAGAATGAGAAATCAAAGGAAACTCATGATCACTAGATATTTTACTTAACTCTGGTCCTCTCTTGAGATTAAACAACAACCATTGATTCTTTCCTCCATCCACGGCTACCACTAAATATTGAAATGTTTTATTTAACTCTTGGTTTATCACAAGATTCAATGACCATTATCTTCTCGTATTCTCTGAATGCCTTAACTAACCCTGGCTCTATCATGGGATTAGACAAACACTTTTAATATACCATTTGCCAGATAAAATCCTTAACCTCAGTTCTATCTTGAGATTACATGGTGACCGTTGAGCTTCATTAATAACCATGACTATCACTGGATCACTGAATAAAAAGTCTCTAAGTTCTAACTTCATGAGATTAAGCAAACACTATGTTCGCTAAGTCGTTGAATGTCTTGTCTTGACTAGTCAAATAATATCTGGAGAATACGTGACTGAAGAAAACCTTACCCTTTGATAAACCTTGTCATTGAATTGTAGGATGCTCTACACTTAATTGCTAAGTCTTGGAGATCAAGAAAACACTGCAGTTGCTTGATTGTTGAATCAATCACTAACTGCATAGTGTATCATGAGATATCACAACAACTGTTGATAAAGAATTGCATCTACGGTCTATGCTTGATCACCAAATGTTTTATAACTTAACCATTTAATCAAGTGAATAGGAGTATACTGTTGCATTGGGTCACTAAATGTTTGAAGAAAACCCCCAAGGATCATGAGAACTAGAGATTACACAATTGCCTAATCACTGAAAGATACACTAACCACCAATCCATAACTAGAGATCACATGACTAAAGAGAATAAGAAAAAGATCCAAACATGGTCACTTGTTCGCTGAATGAAAAGTGACTTAACAAATATATCTTGAGATTCAACGAACACTAAGAAAGACAAAAGATCATGTGCGAACATGAAAACTTAAATGGCACATAAAGTAACACAAAAATATAAGGATCTAGGGAAAACTTAAGACATATTTCAAGAACAAAAACCCTACCGAGGGAAAAAAATCCTAGGGCAAGGATTCATAAGCATTTTCACATGGTGGTCTTCTGAAACTCAAACCCTAAATGGACGAGGACACTTGCAGAGAAATAGAAAAAAAAGGAAAAGACTAGAAATGATACTTTCTCAGAAAACCCTAAAAATTACTCCAACACCCCTTGGATTCACCAAAAATATAGATGTTATCTACCTTAGTCTTTCTCTAGAGCTTTTTGAAGGCAATTCATGCATTTTAAGGTAGCACAGAGGTGACAAGTTGAGCAGAAATCAGAAAAACTAAAAAAATCCATTTTCTTGGTATTTTTCTATGTTATAGAAAAGTGCATTCTTAGAGGCCTTTAGAGTGGAATTTGGGGTTGAAACTATCATCTATCCGTCGACATGATGTTCCAACAAAAGGGTATCAAAAGAATGAAATTAGATCTCCTGAAAACCCTTCCAATGATATGCATCATTATGGATTTTGAGCAATGAGTGAAAAGCTACGACCCTATGAATTTGGGGTAGAAAAATACCAAAATGATGCAATTTCTACCATGTCCATGGGCTCTTTTCCTTTCAAAATCCTTTATTTTTCAATGTGCGCTTAATGTAGAGAGCGCCACATATCAGCACCGCAAAGTTTTGAAAGGGCAAAGGGAAGAAAAAATCAAGAAATCCCATTGAAGCACCACGCATCCCCAGTGCAAAATTTTAAATACTTTTGTGTGAAGTTTCCCCTCTCTAAGTTCTTCCAGCACACCACGTGTCCAGTGAACAGTCTCGCAATAGGTAATAATAATCATGCCATTGTCTCTCTTAGGAATAATACATCTATACTAAGGATTACCTTTCCCATCATGAAATGCATTTAGATTGTCAACCCAGGGACAGAGTTGAAATGGGACAGCACAGTTTGTGCACTAAGTTCCTCTAAGAGTCATAACACCTATGCTACAGGAAAATAAAATGCATGAAAGGAATCTATGCTATTGCTACAGGAAAGTAAACACACTCGACTACTTAGTGGAATTATGATAGAAAGCTTGTTAAATGAATCTAAGCCTGTCTAAAAACCCAAAACATTCACTATGTCTATCTCTACAAGTGCTGCAGGAACATTCACAGTAGTAATGTTGCAGGAGTAAAACAGTAACTCTACTTGAAAGCAGGGAAAATGCAGGAAGCAAATATACTCTAACTTAATCTAATCCACCTCCCAAGTGAGCCCCCTTGGTTGGCTTTGTTGGAAATTTGGCTAATGTGGATGCATAGATGTTGTCATTATGGCAACATATGATCTCTATTGAGAGCATAGAATCTGCAATGCAAGTATGGCAAGTTGAAGGAAGAAATTGTCTAAGTATGGATACAGTGATCCTGACAGAGCACCCGATGAAGATTTAGTTGGCGACCTCCCCTAGAGAAATATTTTTGTTTGTGCAGTTAACTAAAGCTTCTATAGAGTATGAGGATACCCCATCTCAATGTGCATAAAGTTTGGAGTAGTACGGACAAAGTTATTCAAAGTTTACCGAAGACAGTTTTTGCAGACATAACAATTTTGGAGACAGTATTAGCAAAAGAGTTAAGGGATTATTTTTGCTTGTCAAAATAATGACTTAACATTATGAAGGGATGACATCCTAGATTTTTACTCTTGGATAAAGATTTTGGTAGCCGTCCATGTAAATTTATTAGCTCTAATAACTCATATATTAGGCATACTTGAAATGTAATGACAGAATAGATGATATATGTAAAAAGAAAGAAAAGATAACTTGCAATAGTTGTATATTGTGATAGCAGCAAAGGCTATTGATGTGAAGTTGTAAGAAATACCATATTATAGTCAGAAAGATTTTGTATTACCTATTTGGGTAGTGAGCTCAGCTGGTGATCAAGTTTTGTAATCTAACTCCTAATAGGGTTAAGGCTTCTAACAAGGCCTAAAGTCCTTTAACCAGGACAGATCTACTATATATTGTAAATTGACTCCTAAGAGGGTCCAATATCCCTAACAAGATACTTTTGATTAGTGATCTTTGTGGGTACCATCCCCACCGGGGTTTTCCCTTGGCGAGGGTTTCCTCGAGAACATATCATGTGTTATGAGTTCTTTTTATTTACTGCTATGTTTGTTAATCAGCTTGATAATCTTTGTATGCACTAAAGTAATCTGTTATATCCATAAGTGGGAAAAAGAAAAATTTTGTGAAATACTGATTCACCCCCCCCCCCTCTTAGTATTTCCTATTTCTAACAGGCTTTTGCTAACTACTAACACAGAAAATAATCCAAAATCAATCTTCAATTAAATTCTTCTTAACTGGTTACATAACAATTGAACAACTCATGAAGAACAAAAAAGAGAAACTTCTGCTTTATTGAATACATCATTCTATATTTTCTCATTACCTAACTAAGTCGATCAAATCCCTTTATAAAGAGGATTGACGCTTATTGAAAACATAACATAAAATTCTAATTAAACCTCACCAAATAAGGAGACAGTAAAACAACCATGACATATTATAATTACTATAGATAACATAATATCAACTCTGAGGAAATATAACATGACTTATTTCCTATATTCTCTCGAATAGCAGCTCCTTCTTAGTAGCAGCATATCCTTCGAAACCATGTTGGATTCTTATGCCATGGCTGGTCTTCTAATGCTCCTTCTTTAATGATGTTGCACCACTCTTTGTACTACTCCTTGTTTTCCTGAAAGGTTAGTAGAATTGGTTGTACATATATATATATATATATATACATTTCAACTCCTACTCAAAGGTTAGAACATAGCTTAAAATAACTATATGAATTATTGCATTATATTTGTTAGGAATGAATGCTGGATGTTGACAATCATTCTATAGCAGTTTTTGTTGCATTCATGACTATGATTGTCATTGATGTCAACATAGTGATCTTCTGGAGACTAGCAAAGAAGCAGACAGTTTTTTGATTAGCGCACGTGGGATATTGTAGATAGAGCTATATGATGTTGAGATTATATTATTTTATATTTTATTTGTCTATGGTTAAGAGTGCAGACATAAATTCATTTATTCATGAAAGTTATGAGCATTTTGGTAAAAGCAGTATTCAGGCAGTGTTCCTGAGTAGCGGTTTGTGGAAATCGGATTATATCTCCTAATCGGGATGGAATCTAGTTTTGCGCAATTAAAGAGAAGTTTGAGACACATTGATGGTGATGTGGTTCACAATGCAAACTTCAAGGTCACATGAGTGAAGAGTTATTGCATTTGGAAGTCGACATTTTTTTGTAATTTTGATGTAGCATATGGAAACTTTTATTTTGTAATTGTGTACCGACTCATTTGTAATTATTTGAGTGTCATATAAAGGAAGGAATATTTTTCCTTATTGTATATATTTGTAATATGAAATAACTATGAACATGGTTTGGTTGCATGTGAATGTAAGCATGAAGTGAAGAAAAGAGCCTAAGAGGTTATGAAAAAGCGAAATTGTGAAGGAAGACATGCGAAGTACAGAGATTTGGAATTGAGATCCGGTGTGGTAGTGAGTGTGGTTTGGCATAGTAAGGAGGTAACATATTTCATATTATTCTGTTGAATAATATCAAGGTTATTTGGACAGTGTGTTCAATGATCTTACCCTAAAGCTTTTTGGGCAGTGGATCCTTCTATCTTCCATAACTCTTAACAAGGTTAGAATCTTTTAACAGGGATTCAAAATCTCCTAACAAGGATTTATATGTACTGAATGTATTTCATAAGACTCCTAACAGAGTCCATCCTCTCACAATGAATATTCATATTAGTGCATCTTTTGTGGGCATCATTCCCACTGGGGTTTACTCTTTGATCAAGAGGTTCCCTAGTCAACATATCTTGTGTTATTGTGTCATTGTGTATGAATATCTTTGTATGGTTAGTAATTGCACTACTTACATGGTTAAATGTTGTTGAAGATGTTAAAAGTTATAATTATTTGATAACTGATTCACCCCCCACCCCTCTTAGTTATCTCAGTAGAATTTACTTTCTAACAATTGGTATCAGAGCGATAGGTCCTTGAAAGGAAAGTTTAACAGCTTAAGGAGATCCATGGAGAATTTCAGGAAAGAAAGCCCTAAGTTTGATGGAGTAAATTTTGATAGCTGGAAGGAAAATATGAAGACACATATTGTGTTTACGACCAGGCTATTGGTTGATTACAAAGAATGAAAGAACTATAATTGAAGAAGACAATCTTGAAACAAGTTCTAAAGATGAGGTAGATCTATTCATGTGTAACATACTTGCAAGAGAAGCACTCTTGACAGCACTTCTGGAAAATGAATACAGTCAGGTAAAATGTTTTAATAAATCTAATGAAATTTGGAAAGCTTTACACTCTACTTTTGAAGGTGATGAACATGCAAAAAGAGCTAGATTACATAATTGGATATATGCATTTGAAGATATTAGAATGATGGAAGATGAAAGATCTGTTAGAAGCTATATTGGTAGAATGTTAGAAATTGTTATAGGGATAAAATCTTGTGGAGGATCAAAGATAAAGAATGAAGTGATATGAAAAATTTTGAGGACATTGACTCTTGTATTTAAGCAGACAACACAAATGATTGAACAAGTTATACCTTGTACTAAAAAATTTACAAGAGAGACTCTTCTTGGTAGATTGGAAACAACAAAGATGAACCTGAGGTTATCAGGAGACTTACCTAGAATGGAGATAGCATTCAATGCTCTTAGTATTCATCCTACTTTGTCAAGAAGTACCAGTGTCAGTGGAGATTATGCCAGTAGCAGTAGATATAGAAATGAAGATAAGAAGATTGAAGAAGGTATTGCCTTGCTTGTGAAAAGAGAACCAGATGGTAAGAAAATTTTTAAATGTCAGACTTGCCAAGAATATGGTCATTTTGCATTTAAATGTCCTAAGAGAGTTAAGAAGTACAATAATAATTTCAAGCCTAGAATATCTAAAGAATGTTATTATGCTAATGATGAAGATCTTGAAGCTAGTATAGAAAGAACTTTGAGTGAAAGTGATACTGAGAATAATGATGAAATAGGATTTGTAGCAATTAAAGAAGAAAATTTTGAATCTGATGTTAAAGAAGAAAACGCATTAGTTTCCCAAGTTGAAAAGAAAGCTGATTGGATTATAGACAGTGGTTGTTCACATCATATGACCAGAGATATGAAGAAGTTCATAAAGTTTAACAATTATGATGGAGGAATTGTTAGAGTTGATAACAATGCACCTTGTTTGATTAAAGGTATAGGATCTATTACTCTTGATGGAAAGACTAATATTGATGATGTTTACTTTGTTGATGGATTGAAACATAATATTTTGAGTGTTGGATAGTTAGTGGATAAGGGATATCAATTTTGGTTTATTGAGAAAACTTGTGTGATAAAGGATAAAGATGAAAATCTAATTGGAACTGGATCTAGAACCAGAGGTAATGTATTTCAATTGAATCCTATTAAGATGACATGCTTGATTACTAAAATTGATGACAGTTGGTTATGGCATAGAAGGTTTTGTCATATAAACTTTGATAACATTGTGAAAGTGACTCCTACACTTGCAGTAAGGGATTTGAATAAAATTATGAAGCCTACTAACATGATTTTCAAAGAATGTGTGATGGCCAAGCAGAAGAGAAGTTCATTTCCTAGTAAGAAGTTCACATTGGTAGAGAAGTTGGAGATTGTTCATACAGACTTGAGCGGTCCTACTAGGACTAGAGGATTCTATGGAGAAAGGTATTTTATGATTCTTGTTGATGATTTTACAAGAATGATGTGGATTGCATTTCTGAAAGAAAAATCTAAAGCATTTGATAAGTTTAAGATCATTAAGAATAAAGTTGAGAATGAATCTGGAATGAAGATTAAATGTTTGAGATCTAATAGAGGTGGAGAATTTACTTCTAGAGAGTTTAACACCTTTTGTGAAGTGAATGGTATTAAGAGACAGTTTCCAGCCCCTAGAACACCTGAACAAAATGGTATTGCAGAAAGAAGAAACAGGTCAGTAACTGAAGTAGCAAGAGCTATGTTATTTGAGAATAACTTGGTGAAGACATTTTGGAGAGAAGCAGTGAATACAACAGTATATACAATAAACAAAGTACAAATCAGAGCAGACACAGATAAGACACCTTATGAATTATGGTTTGGACATGCAGCCTTAGTTAAGTATTTTAGAATTTTTGGAAGCAAATGTTATATAAAAAGAGATGATGATATTGGAAAATTTGATCCTAGAAGTGATGAAGGTATTTTTCTTGGATATTCTTTGAAGAGAAAAGCATATAGATGTTACAATAAGAGAACTAAAACTATTGTTGAGAGCACAAATGTTAAAGTTGATGAGAAGTTTAAAATTCAAGAAAGAATGCTTTATTATGAATCTGATGAAGAAGCTAATCCTCAGCCTAACATTGAAACTACTGAATTGTTCTATGAGACTGACAGTGAATTGTTGAATGAGAATCAAACTACAGAAGAAATCAAAGAAGAATCTATAGTTGAAGCAAGATCTGTGACTATGACACTGAACAAGTATCTATCTAGACATCATCCCATTGAACAAGTTATTAGAAATTTGGACAAAGGAGTTATGACTAGAAATAAGGTACATTTATGTTTGATTTCTCAAATTGAACCTAAATCTAATGAAGCTTGTGAAGATGAACATTAGATTAATGCTATGAAAGAAGAACTAGATCAAATTGAAAAGAACAAGACATGGGAATTGGTTCCTAGACCTAAAGACAAGAATGTGATTGGAACTAAATGGGTATTCAGAAACAAGATGAATGAACAAGGAGAAGTAGTAAGAAACAAAGCAAGATTAGTATGTAAGGGATACTCGAAGCAAGAAGGAATTGACTATGAAGAAACCTTTGCACTAGTAGCAAGACTTGAAGTAGTAAGAATGTTTTTGGCTTATGCAACTTTTAAGAAATTCAAAGTGTATCAGATGGATGTGAAGTCCACATTTTTGAATGGTGAATTGGAAGAAGAAGTCTACATTGAGCAGCCTGAAGGTTTTCCTTTGACTCAAGAAGGAGATATGGTATGTAAACTAAAGAAATCATTATATGGACTAAAGCAAGCACCTAGAACTTGGTATGCTAGATTGGATAAATATTTGTTGAAATTGGGATTTTCTAAAGGAACAACAAATAGTAATTTGTACACAAAAGAAATTGAAAATGGATTGTTAGTTATAGTTATTTTTTTTTATGACATTATCTTTGGAGGAGAAGATGAAGCTAGTGACAAATTTGCTGATGAAATGAAGACTGAATTTGTAATGAGTATGATTGGTGAGATGAAATACTTTTTGGGATTACAGATAACATAGAACAATGAAGGTATATTTGTTAGCTAGACAAAGTAGTTGAATGATTTGCTAAAAAGATTTGGAATGGAGAACTGTAAACCAGTTGGAACACCTATGGTTATAGGACAAACTATTAAGAAAAGATGAAACACCAGCAGTTGAGCAAAAGAAATACATATCCATGATTGGAGGATTACAGTGCTTAACACACACTAGACTAGATATACAACATTCAGTTGGCATGGTAGCAAGATTTCAAGCTGAACCTAGAGAGTTGCATTATGCAGCAGGAAAGAGGATATTGAGATATTTAAGAGGCACAATGGACTATGGATTGTGGTATGAAAAATATGATGATTTCACCCTATGTGCATATACAGATACTGATTAGGGAGGTAGTGTTGATGATAAGAAAAGCACCAGTGGTGGAGCCTTTTTTCTTGGAGGAAGATTGGTTTCCTAGTTGAGCAAGAAGTAGAATTGTATTTCACAGAGTACAGTAAAAGAAAAATATGTAGCAGCAGCAAACAATTGTAACCAAATAATTTGGATGAAGCAGATGCTGAAGGATATTGGAATTAAATTTGTTGAACCTATTGTCATAGATTATGACAACACCAGTACAGTCAGTATGTCTAAGAATCCAGTATTACATTCTAAAACTAAGCATATAGAGATCAAGTATCATGTTGTAAGAGAGAAAGTTGTTGAGAAAGAAGTTAGAATGGAGTACATAAGCACAAAGGAATAGATAGCAGGCATATTTACAAAGCCTTTGCCTAAGGATACATTTGAGTATCTGAGAGGTATGCTTGGGGTTATGCCCTACCCTAACTTTGAGTAATGATGTAGTTGATTGCATCCATCTAGTTGTATATGAGCCCTATCTTTTTCTAGATTGGATGTTGGTACTTCCTCTATGGGGGAGTATGTGTATCTGAGCTAAGTCATGAGGACTCTTGTGAACGTATTTTTTGAAACAATGTCTTTGGACATTGAGTTGTTTTTGACATAGTGATGAAATTTCTATCATTGATGTCAATGGGGGAGAAGTATACATGAAAAACAATATAGAACATCTATTGGAGAGAACTTAATAGGATAAAAAATCAAGATTTGATTAATGAAGAAGATTTGAAGAACTTTCAGAGTATCAGTGCAGCAGTGCAGCAATATTGGATTTTTGGAACATTGGATGTTTTTCATCTATGTTTCCATCAATGCCAATGGGGGTGATTGTTAGGAATGAATGCTGGATGTTGGCAGTCATTCTGTAGCAGTTGTTTTTGCATTCATGACTATGATTGTCATTGATGTCAACATAGTGATCTTCTGGAGACTAGCAGAGAAGCAGACAATGTTTTGATTAGCGCACGTGGGATATTGTAGATAGAGCTATGTGATGTTGAGATTATATTCTTTGATATGTTATTTTTCTATGGGTAAGATCATAGACATAAATTCATTTATTCATGAAAGTTATGAGCATTTTGGTAAAAGCAGTATTCAGGTAGTGTTCCTGAGTAGCGGTTTGTGGAAATCAGATGATATCTCCTAATCGGGATGGAATCTAGTTTTCTGCAGTTAAAGGGAATTTTGAGACACATTGATGGTGATGTGGTTCATAGCACAAAATTTTAGGTTGCATGAGTGAAGATTTATTGCATTTGGAAGCTGATAGTTTTGTGTAATTTTGATGTAGCATATGGAAACTTTTATTTT
Source organism: Chamaecyparis obtusa (assembly GCA_027943335.1). Classification (NCBI taxonomy): domain Eukaryota; kingdom Viridiplantae; phylum Streptophyta; class Pinopsida; order Cupressales; family Cupressaceae; genus Chamaecyparis; species Chamaecyparis obtusa. The sequence goes on from BSBK01003391.1 coordinate 447,437, forward strand.
GTAATTGTGTGCCGACTCATTTGTAATTATTTGAGTGTGGTATAAAGGAAGGAATTGTTTTCCTTATTTTATGTAGTTGTAATATGAAAGAAGTGTGATCATGGTTTGGTTGCATGCGAATGTAAGCATGAAGTGAAGAAAAGAGCCTAAGAGGTTGTGAAAGCGAAATTGTGAAGGAAGACATGCGAAGTATAGAGATCTGGAATTGAGATCTGGTGTAGCAGTGAGTGCAGTTTGGCACAGTAAGGAGGTAACATATTTCATATTATTTTGCTGAATAATATCAAGGTTATTTTGACAGTATGTTGAGTGATCTTACCTTGAAGCTGTTTGGGTAGTGGGTCCTTCTGTCTTCCATAACTCTTAACAAGGTTAGAATCTTTTAACAGGGATTCAAAATCTCCTAACAAGGATTTATATGTACTAAATGTATTTCATAAGACTCCTAACAGAGTCCATCCTCTCACAAGGAATATTCATATTAGTGCATCTTTTGTGGGCATCATTCCCACCAGGGTTTACTATTTGATCAAGAGGTTCCCTAGTCAACATATCTTGTGGTATTATGTCATTGTGTATGAATATCTTTATATGGTTAGTAATTGCATTACATACATGGTTAAATGTTGTTGAAGATGTCAAAAGTTGTAATTATCTGATAACTGATTCACCCCCCCCCCACTCTCATTTATCTTGGTGGACTTTACTTTCTAACAATATTTATAATAGTCAGCAAAACATGTCATTCTAGCTATCCATAGACTTTGTGGCTTAGTTGTACTTAGCATAAGTTCACATACGTAGAAGTCATAAATGTTTTGGAAATGTCTATCAGAGCATAAAGAGTGTCAACAAAGTATGAAGATTATAACAAAATTGAGACAATAATTTGTCTCATCATCTGCCCCCTACTAAAGATAATGCTTGTCCTCAAGCATTGCATTTCTTGGCTATAGACCTAAAGTCACTAACAGTTATCTTCCCTTTCTTTCCACTCCTAAAAGTGTAGTAAAATCCTCTTGTTCTTTCTAGGTAATCTCTTCGATGCTCCTCCTACAAGTGATCCAACCTAGTAGTATTGATGTCATATAAGGGCCATAGGAGTGTAGGTGGCTAAAAAGACAAAGGCATCCACAATTCCCTTCTGACCTGACATCCCAACTGCATATATTTTATTGCTCAGTTTGTTGCTACCTCAAAGTTGATTGGGCTGTGTGGTTCTATTTTCTTAAAGGCCTCTAGAAATCTATTCCACTAGCTTCTTACCCCTACAAGACCTCTTTGAAATGAAAAGTAAGGCAGTCCCTAGCATTCTCTATAGACCCTGTCTCTCAATGCAAAAACTTTCTCCCTGATTTCTAGCTTTTGTTTTCCATAAGTCAAATTGAGCCAATCCCTCAAAAGGACATCAAACTTATGTGATTCAGCCCTTAATGGAAAGGGTTCAGATCTCTCTAAATCCCTGTAAATATCCAGTTGTCTATCATAGTTTTCTTCATTATGCATCCATGACATCAGAGCCCTTAAGTGAATATCCCCTATATAGAGCAAAGGATTCCACTATGTTTCTTGTGGGATGACAAAGTTATGGAAATATAGCTCACATAATAAAAAAAATTCCATGGGGGAAGAGTTTGATATATTCCATAAAAATCTTCGACTGACTTGAATTCACAATATATACCTATCATTGTCATCATAAGTTGAAACAAAATAAATTGTTCTTTTAAACAAATAGCATATACCCTGGGTGGCGGTCTACAAGCTATGACCTAATCAGCTAGTTTTAGGGCTTTGTCCATTTATTGCTTTTGTTTCCTTAACTACTCCTTAAGAGCTTCAATTTCCTCATCCTTATCAAATATCTCTTTCTACATTTGATCTCTTTCCTGCCTCCACTAGGTCTTCTGAAAAACAAAATGATTGTATAGATTAAAGAGTATAGACTGAATTGTTGGTGAGTGAAATTCTTGCACCAGAGCTTTCTTTTTCTTTTCTTTGGAAGCTTGCTGAAAGTACTCAGTGAACCATGTGGATCTTTAGGGCATAATGGAGACATTAGAATAAACAAGGTGTTGTAGAGGAGTAGTTTGAACATTCACAGGAATGCTCTCTTGTATTACATCAGGGCTTGGCTCAGGCATTCCCTGATCATCCTGTGGCATGTTATTATCAGGTTCTTCCACATTTTGAGATTCCTCCATATTTTGAGGTTCTACCCATAGGGGGGAGTCATCAAGAATGTTCTCAAAAGAGGGTTCTAGAGCAGGTTTTGGTGCTGTAACATTTGGATTTCCAAAGGAAGGTGGAGAAAATTTTCCTTGCATGCGAGGGCTTCTATGCACAGTTGCCTCCTCAACCACTAAAAATTTAGTTTGGCAGGATCTTTTTGGCTTTTGTGCTGTAGGAGTAGGTGCCGCAAGAGTAGATGCTGCAGGACTTGACCTTTTTCTCTTATTTATTTGAACTGCAGGGTTTTAAATTTCACCTTCTAGGTTAGGGATTTCTTTTTCAACTTTCTATTTTCCTTTCTTCATTGAAGAAGTAGGTATATTACTCTCTAGAGTGGGCTCAGAAGACTTGTTTTTTTGGGACAATTCTAGTTCTTTTTCTTTTACAGTTGTTTCTTCAATAGGCCTAGAAGACTCTACTTCATTTCCTAGAGGTTGAGCAACAGGGTTAACTTGGGGTTGCAAAGTTTTAAACTAAACAAATTCTACCCAGGACATGGGAGAGACATCCCTAAGGGATTATTCAACCAAAAGCTTTATTAGGACATGGTGGCTTATGGAATTTTCATTTCCCTTTTGTGTTTCCTCAGCACTAATGCTTAACATATTATAGAGAAAATTAGGAACATTGACCTGAAGATTATACCTTATACAACTAAATAATTTGAAATAATGGGCATGTAGGTTTGAGAATCTTCCTTCACAAGTTAAATACATGATAATGTGGGTTGTCATTTCTGGAAATGGTGGTGGGAGGGACAATCTCTTGCATCCCTACTTAGTGATTTCAAGCAGCGGATCATGTGGTTACGAGAATTGAGCTCAAGATTACCTGGCATCATGCTCGTTAGGATAGTGCTCTCCAATGACTGGTAATCTGGTGACCTCTGCAATTATTTCCTCAGTAGCAACAACTATGAAACCCCACATAGTTTCTTGTCCTTCTTCAAAAGTGCCCATAAATTCTACTGCAACCTCTTCATTAAATTTCATTAACTGAAGAAAATACCTCAGCCAGTTGCATGCATTATATCTACAAACTGCTTCAATATCTGCCAGTAAAATACCATGGTGGACTAGTTCATGCCTTTGTAATTGTCCACCCATCTTAAAAATGCCCAATCTTCAATTAGTTTCTCTCCAATTTATTGCTAACCTTTGGTCTTCTTACGCTCTACAAATACCTTCTTCTTGAAATCCCAATTGCAATTCTTGAAAATACCAATTTTTCAATTACATTACCTCTATTATGCTTGAAATGAACAATAATAATGGCATTGATTACAGAGGACATCACAACTTTAAGTGCGAGTTATCTCACAATTTAATTATGGTCCTTTCAAGTCATATTAATCTCAAAAAATTGGAATTTTGAAAGTACACCAAATGTGTAGGATTAAAAGAATTAATAGAACACAACCTAAGTACAACATTGATGTGACAAGGATGTGACTAGGGTGGCATAGGAATAACACTTGGAATTTATTACACTACCCCTACCCTCTATGAAATACTAACAAGTGTCCTCACTTGATAAATTTAGCACGAGAATGGGAAACTGGTATAACACCTATATTATACATGTAATGCAGTACTAGATATAATTATTCAAACATGTGTGCTAAAAGTGAGTAAGAAGTTAAAAAGTTATACTTGGTGATTAGTTACCGTACACATGAATGCAAGCTGATGAGAGTGTCAATTCTAGCGATCACATGAGAGTGCTGACATGGTATTTATTGAAAGCATTAAAATAGAAATTGTGGGTGATGTGGCGTTTGAGTGGATAGTAGAAAGAGAAATGAGATGAGTTGGAGAGAAGAAGAGAGAAAATTGAATGAAGAAGTATACCTTATATTAAATAAATTTTTATTATGGGCATTTTTTAAGGCATGTTATGGTGAGGCTGCAGGAGGAAGGTTTTCACCTTTTGTTGCAGGAACTGTTTCCTAAGGTTCTATTAGATTGTGCATGATGAACTGCTGCAAGAATTCTTACTTGGTTTGAGGCTTGTGATATAGGTGCAAGTGGTGTCCATTGACAAGTAGTTTAAATTGGACTGGATCAAGTGTGGTCAGTTGGTGATCTGATTTATGAAAACCATATTACAATACCTGGTGTGATACCTGCAGTATTGTAGAATTCAACATGAAAATTGAGAACAACAAGATTGCAAACCAAAAACTATCTCCATTCTATTCAAAATTGGAGTTTAAGTCGAATGGATCCCAAGGGTCACACAAATCCCTTGGAATTGAAATGAAGAGTCATCATAATGTTTATTACAATTAAACTATTAAAACTATCAAAATTTATCAAAAAACTAAATATAAAATTTAGGTCCACTTGGAGAAGGCATAACTTTCTCATCCTAGCTCTGAATTACGAACCGTTTGATGCGTTGGAAAGGTATTCAAATAAACTTTAACCAAATTTTGGAAACATCAATGTTCCATTATGTTTCTAGGCTAGCATATTTGCCCAGAAATGCCCCGAAGACCCTCAAAATTGCAATTTACTAAAACATATGAAATTTTGGAAAAAATTAGATTTCAGTATTTTCCCACTTTAATCCTGATCAATTGGACTACTCCATTATCAAAGACATATTGAATTTCATATGGTCCCATCCATCTAGTCTGCAACTTTCCTAGAATCTCCTTGAATCGAGAATCTTACAATAGAGCCAATTCACCTACTTGAAAGTTCTTATTCTTGATATATGAATCATGCCACCTCTTTCTTTGGTTCTAGATTATCTCTGTTCTCTCCAATGTAGATTTTTGCATTTCATCTAAGGATTTGAGGTGGAGTAGGTGTTATTCTTGTGTTGTAGGAAGATTGATGTTTAACTCTAGAGCTGTATGCAATGTTTTGTGTTCAAATTATAAGGGAAACATTACTGACTTTCCATACACCAATTCAAATGGCATGAACCCTGTTGTGGTCTTCCATGTTGTACAATAAGCCCAGACTACTTTAGTTAATCAGCTGCTCCAATCCCTATGATGCAATTGCACTGTCTTTATTAATATGACCTCTATTTCTCTATTTTTCACCTATGCCTGTCCATTCACCTACGAATGGTAAGGGCTAGACTTTCGATTCCTTATGCTATACTCCTTCATTACCTCAGTGATCAGATTTGAAGTGAACTATGCTCCTTGGTATATTAGTAATTCTCTTGGAACTCCATAATGGGTAAAAATGTCCTCATACAAGAATTTAACTACTTTTTGATCTCTGGCATTCTACATTGCTTTCACTTCCACCCACTTTGTCATATAATCCATGCATAGCAGGATATATGTTTTTCCATTTGATGGAGGATCAATTGGTCCTATGAAGTCCATATCCCATTTGTCAAAGGGTGTCATCACCACTTGTGGATTAAGTGGCATCTCATCTAATTTTTTTGGATGACCCATCCTTTGGCATTCATCACATTTTTTTGTATAACTGGCTGCATCCTTGTGTAATGTTGGCCAATAATGTCTTGTTGTTAAGATTTCCAAGGCTGTTCTCTTTGCTACAAAGTGACCTCCACATGGATCATCATGAAAATCATGGAGTATGTCATATATTTCATCTTCTCTCACACACCTCCTCATGATCTGATCTGGACTAGTGTAAAAGAGATTGTTATCTATCCATGAAAATTGAAAGCTTTTCTCTGTAAGCATTTTCCTGTCCTTCTGAGAAAAATGTGGGGGCATCTTATTTTCTGCAAGATAATTGGCTATGTCAGCATACCATGGGTTTTTGATTGCTATGTGGGATAGGTGTTCATCAGGAAATGTATCTTCAACCTGAATGGTGTCTTCATTAGAATTTTGAAGTCTAGACAAGTAGTCAAAAACTACATTTTGCTTCCCTGGCTTATCAACAATTGTTATATCAAATTCTTGCAATAGTAAAAGCCATCTTTCCAATCTTCCTATTGTAGTAGGTTTGTTCATTAGATATTTTATTGTCGAGTGATCAGTTTGAACAAAAATGGGATAACTTGTGACATAGTGTCAGAATTTGTTCAATGCATAAACTATAACTAGGAGTTCCTTTTCAGTAACTGTGTAGTTTAATTCAGGTCCATGGAGGTTCTTACTAATATAGTAAATTGCATTCTCAAGGTTAGTAGGCTTTTGTCCTAGCACAACACCTATGGCATAATTGGATGCATCTGTATGGATGTGGAATGGAATAGACCAATCTGGTCCTTTGAGGACTGGTGTAGTTGTTAGAAGTTTCTTTAGATGCAGGAAGGACTCATCACATGCTTGTGTCCGTATAAATTTAGCTTCTTTTGTAAGAAATGTGTACAGAGGACTAGCAATTTGACTAAAATTTTGAATAAAGCATCTATAGTATCCAACATGTCCTAAGAAAGATCTTACATCTTTTTTCTTAGTAGGGGTAGGTAATGTGAGTATTAACTCAACTTTAGCTAGGTCCACTTGAATTCATGTTGTTGAAATAAAATGTCCAAGTACCACTCCTTCCTGCATCATCATAAATCATTTCTCACTATTAAGGGATAGATTATGTTCCTTACATCAGATTAGCACATTTTCAAGATTCTTCAAAGCTTCTTCAAATGTCACTCCAAATGCTGTAAATTCATCCATATATATCTCCATACAATCATGTGATATGTCAGCAAAAATACTAATTACAGCCCTCTAGAATGTTGCTGGAGCATTACACAACCTAAATGGTAGGACTGAATATGCATATGTCCCCCATGGACATGTGAATGTAGTCTTCTCCTGGTCCTCTGGAGCAATAGTTATCTAATTGTATCCACTATATCCATCAAGAAAGGAAAAATACTTTTTACCAGCTAAAGTATCAAGTACTTGGTCAATGAATGGCAATGGGAAGTGATCTCTCTTGGTAGCTTTGTTTAACTCCCTGTAATCCACATAGATTCTCCATTTACCCCCCTTTTTGGGCACTATAACCAAAGGTGATACCCATTTACTATTAGATATAAGATATATAAAGCCAGCATCCAATAAATTTTGTAATTATGTATTGACTATCTCCCTTAATGTTGGGTTTATCCTCCTTTTGGGTTGATGGAGTGGTAGGCTTCCTTCATTGATATATATCCCATGAGAACATAATGTAGGGCTTAATCCCTTCTTGTCCCCATAGTCCCATGCAAAGGCTTTCTCATGTGTTTGCAAGAGTTTGGTCAGTTGCTCCATCTGTTGTGAAGGAAGCTTATTATTCACATGGAGATTATGACCCTTAGAAAGCTCAATAGTAGTTGTAAGGTCAAGCATGGACACTTCAGGGATAAGAATTGTGTTTACTTCACTAGGTAGCAACTGATGGATAATATTGGGTTCTGAAGGTAACACACAGTTCTCAAAATTGTCTTCATATGTAGTTAACTCTAACATAGAACTCTCAGATATATCTTTGATTACAACATGGTAATTATTAAGAATGCTTTGAATGAATTCATCTTCTTCTTGTAGCTTCAGAAAAGATTACTTATGTAACATCATGAGCTGAACTACAAAATTTAGTTCTTCTTCCCCATCTCCTAAATCTGGCCATATAGGTGTACTTAAATCTGGCTACGGTTGAGCTGGAGGATACAATGCTAGTTTCTTAGTGGGTTACCCATCTAAAATTGTCATGTTCACTGATCTACAACTAATGTTTTCATCAGCTATTGCTAACCATGGATGTCCTAGGATAATAGGGTAACCAGCAAGATTGACATTTGGTGATAGAATCATGAAATCAATAGCGTACTCCCAAGAATCTAAGGCAACTATTATGTCTTCTATCATTCTATCAGGGGTGACAGTAGAGCTATCTGCTAATTGTAGTATTGTTGGAGTAGCTCTCAACCCTTCAATGCTCAGTTTATTCATAGTATCCTTAGTCATCACATTAATGGCAGCACCTAAGTCTATTAATGCATTTTTGACAGACTTATCATTAATGATGATGTTCACAAATGGACTCCCTAGATCTGAATATTTTGGAATTATGTTTTTTCCTAACATGATATCATCCAATTTTCCTATAACATGAACTATTGTAGGATCCTTTTTCTTTCTTCCAAGCTTCTTAAGACAAGCTTCTTTTATTGCTTTTCCATAAATTGGTACATCCTTTATTGCTTGAAATAGGGAAATCTAGACATGCATGTTTTTTAGCTGGTCAAGGATATCAAATGGTTTGTCTTCTTTTGGTATGGGCTTGTCCATGCTAAGCCTCTAAGGAAAAGGTGGTTTAACTGATGTATGAACATTGGCTGAGTTGAAAACATTCTCTGGGGAAATAGTATTTTGCAAAGCATTCTCTAGAATCAGTACTAATGCTTCAGGAAGGTCTGGCACTTTAGTGATAAGATGTGGTTTAGGTGAAGGAAAGGTAGTACCTAATCTTAAATTTATATCATCTATGTTAAGTGCATAGGCAGGGTTCAGTTATTGTTGAGAAGGTAACTTAATTTTCTTTTGAGGACCTATATTTGTAGGTGGTGGCATTATTGCAGGTATATTTGTTGGAGGTGGTAATGGTAGATATCTAGGATTTGGATTAGGCCATTGCTAAGGTCCTCTCCACTAGTTAGTGGGCTGCCAATTCCCTTGTGGTTGTTGCCATTGGTTTGGAAATTGTGGCCATTAGGGTTGTTGTGGAGTATACCATTGATTCTATTGATTATTTGGCCAAGCATTATTCCAAGTGGGTTGATTATACTGTGGAGGACTTTGGACATTCCAACTTTTCCATTGACTATTATAAGGACTTGAAATTTGAAATGGGTCTTGAGGCATACCTTGTCTCGTGGCCCATGGCCGATGTTGAGCAATAAAGAATACTTTCTTGTCCTCTCCTTCTATCTTTAATTATTTAGTTGGAAGATGTTGATTCTCTAGGTTTGTGACCAATTTGCATTGACAATCCTTCTTTTGTTTGCGGCAATGGGGATAGTATTCAGCTAGTTGTGCCTCCACGTCTGCATGCTTTTTCTTGGTAGTCATCATGTCCAAGTGTGTAGTGACATCATTTATGATGTCTTGCTTAAAGTCTGACAATAGGTTTGAAATATCTATCTTTGAAATACCAAAGCCACTTCCTTTAGCCACTATTGAGCGAAATCCCCTTCCTTTCTTCACTGCTGCTCTAGAATAGTTCAGACAAATCTTCTAAAGATCATCTTGGGAAGATTGAGATATATATCCTCCAGCAATGAGGTCCAGTGATTCGAGGCAGTTATCATTCACTCCTCTTAGAAAAATAAGCTTCTATGAATCCTCCTGCAATGCATGTTGAGGGTTCTTTTGAAAGTTATATAGGAAGTGTGATATGTAGTCCTCCAATGTCTCATCTTCTTTCTGTGACATACAAAAGATTTCATCTCCTTTTGAATCACCACCTTTGCAGTATTCCCTATACTTCCTTAGAAACAAATCTCTCATTCCATCCCAATTAGCTGCTACATTTTCCCCTAAGCCCATGAACCATCTGAGATCTGACTCCTTCAGTGTCGCTGGAAAAAACTTAAGCTTATGACTATCAGTATTATAGTCAAAACTTTGACACAAAATGTCAAAATTGAACAAAAAGGTGTCAAGATCCTCTGTAATAAGGCCATAGAACTTTGGTAGTGATGAAGTAGGTTTTTTCTTGAGGTTAGGATTATTGATAAGACTTGGAATAGGAAATGGAAATGTAGGAGCTTCCATTCATGGAGGTGTTGGATATTGAAAATGTGGCTAGAAAGTATTATTGATCGAAGGGTTTTGGACAACAAGTGGTCCTAGATTGGGATTATTATGGAAACTAGCTAATATTTTGACAAAAGGATAGAGGTCAAATGTTTCATGAGTGTCTTCTTCTATTGAAGATGATGCAGCAAACTTAGGACTTGCATTGAGAAATGGTAACTCAAGTTCTTCAAATTCTTCTTTTAGTTTAGCAGGCTCTTTTAGAAGAAATCTACCATGAATAACTCACCTTCTTTGATGCATGCAAGTAATTTGATGACTTGTGAAGCAAGTTTACAACTACTTTGTATTGACTAAACATAATAAAAAAATCTAAAAAATAAATGACTCATTAAGGTTCCTAGTTTGACACCATCCCCGACACCGGTGCCAAAAATGAACAGTCTCACAATAGGTAATAATAATCATGCCATTGTCTCTCTTAGGAATAATATATCTATGCTAGGGATTACCTTTCCCATCATGAAATGTATTTAGATTGTCAACCTAGGGATGTAGACTTGAAATGGGATAGCATAGTTTGTGCACTAAGTTCCTCTAAGAGTCATAACACCTATGTTGCAGGAAGATAAAATGCATGAAAGGAATCTAGGCTATTGCTATAGGAAAGTAAACACACTCGACTAATTAATGGAATTATTACATAAAGCTTTTTAAATGAATATAAGCCTTTCTAACAACCCAAAAAATTCACTATGTCTATCTCTGCAAGTGCTGCAAGAACATTCACAGTAGTAATGTTGCAGGAGCAAAATAGTAACTCTACTTGAAAGCAGGGAAAATGCATGAAGAAAATCTACTCTAACTTAATCTAATCCACCTCCTAAGTGGGACCCCTTGGTTGACTTCTGCTAACTACAAACATAGAAAATAATCCAACATGACTCTTCCATTAAATTCTTCTTAACTGGTTACATAACAATTCAACAATGTTAGGAATAAGGTGTCTCAACCTTGGATAATTCCTATTCTTATTATTTGTTTTGTAAAATGTATTTCTTGCAAATAATGTAATTAAGTGTGAGTGTACATGTCTAGTTGGCATGTTGATGTGTCACTCCACTTGATGTGTCAGCATCTTGAATCGTGTGTAAGGAGATCAAGGCTGAAACAATTATGATGGATTCCTATGATACGTAAGAGCTATGTCTGGAAGATTCAATGATGGGTGAAGAGATGCAAGAAATGTGGCAACTAATAAAGTTGAGTATTGTACACTCTTATACAATCATGGGGTTTGGGGCATTGCCCCTCTAAAAAAATTTTAGGTTCCTATTTTCTCGGAGAATGGTAAAACCCTAATACAGCTATCTTTGGAAGTTGCCCTAAAAAGGGAAGCGCATGATATAAGCATTTTTTAGGGTTGTTAAGAGAGGTGAAGTTAGTGAATTGTTGAAACATTTTTTATGCTGCTGTGATTTGTCTTCAAGAGTTGGAAATCTTCTGAAAGAACTTACATTGCAAGTGTATTGTAAATTGTAGTAGTTTTGATAAATACATTGTGCAGGTTTTGGAGTGCTGGGGTTTTTACCAAAAGTTTTTACCCAGGATAAATCTTTGTGTCATTCTCTATTTTTTTATGCATGGTATATGGCTGCAATATCATTTTTAAAGTAGTTAATGAATCTAAAATTGTAAGGATTTAAAAGAATTTGCACAATACTTTCCTTTAAAGATTAGTGTAGGAAGTTGTTTCTACACCTGAGTTTCCTTACAAGTGATATCAGAGCCTAATCAACTTTTGATCCTAGTTGTTGGGTAGGATTTTTTGAGCTCATCTCAAGTTGAGTGGGAGTTTTGTGTAGAGAATTCTGATCTTATTTTTAGATTGAGATGGCAAGTTCCTCATACAGTAGAATGGAGGTGGAAAAATTTAATGGCACTAATTTTGAGTTGTGGAAACTCAAGATGGAAGACACGATTGAAGACCACAATCTATGGGAGGCTGTTTCACTTGATGTAAAACCTACAGTGATATCTCAAGTGGATAGGGATATCAAGGATCAGAAGGCTAAGGGTCTCATCAGACTTTGTCTAGTAGATGTCATTCTTCAGAATGTTCTTGATGAGACTACTGCATATTCTTTATGGAAACGGCTTGGGTCTGTGTATCAAGCCAAATCTCTGGTGAATAAGTTGTTCCTGAGAAAGAATTTTTATTCTTTAAGAATGGAGGAAGGTGGATCCGTAACTGATCATCTCAACACATTCAATTTATTGATTGCATAGTTGGCATCATCTGGTGCCAAGATCGAGGAGGAGGATCATTGTATGACCCTTCTTTGTTCCTTACTAGATTCATGGGACCATCTTGTGATGGCTCTTGGAATTACTATAGTCACATTCTATATGGATGATGTGGTGTCTTCGCTGCTATCTGAGGAGATGCGATGAAAGGCTTTGGATTTGTCTAAGGAAGCCCTTACTATTCATGGAAGATCCAATGATAGAGTAAAGTAGAATGACAACAAGTCAAAGAAGGGTAGATCTAAATCCCATGGGAGTTCTAACACTCCTGGAAAGTCCAAGGTGAAATGTTGGAACTATGATAAATTTGGGCACTTTCGAAGGGACTACAAATAACTGAAGAAGAAGAAGAAAGGCTCAAATTTAGCTTCCGAAAAATCTCAAGAAGATGGAGATGCTTTTATTGCAGCTTTGGTAGCCCATGCATCTAATGATGTGTGGTTGGTAGAATTGGGTGCTTCTTTTCACATGACCTCTCATTGAAATTGGTTCTCAAAATATGAAGAGTTCGATGGTGGAAAGGTGTACTTGGGTGATAATTCTCACCTAAAGATAGTTGGACGCGGAAGGGTCACTATACGATTTCCTGATGGATGAGTAAAAGGAATCAATGGAGTTATGCACATTCTGGGTTTGACACGAAACCTATTATCTGTAAGTATGTTGAATGATGTAGGTGTGCAAGTTGTCTTTTCAAAAGATGGATGCAAGATGATGAGAGGTTCTATGGTACTCGCTAGAGGTACTAGGAGAGGTACTTTGTTTTAGCTTGATGCATGCATTTCTCAGTGCAATAGTTCTTCTATTTCAAAGAAGAGAGTGGCTATCACTTCATCCCCACCATCTGAATGAGTAGTAAAGAAGACTATGGCAATGGGTTTCGATAGCAGTGCAGTAAGTGTACCTAAAGGTGCAAACACTTTGGAAGGCAAGCTTCCTATAGAAAAGACAATGTTGTGGCATATGAGATTTGGCCACATTGGTGAGAAGGGTCTTAGGACCTTGAAAACTAAAAATCTCATCAAGGGGCTAAATGATTGTAATCTTGAGTTTGACTTCTGTGAACACCATGTTTATGGTAAGCAAAATCATGTTCAGTTCTACTCTAGTTCTCACAAGTCTTTTGGACTTTTGGATCTTATTCGTTTTGATGTTTTTGGTCCTATAAAAGTTCCTTCTATCTCCAATTCTATATATTTTGTACCTTTTATAGATGATTACAATAGAAGGACTTGGATATATTTCCTGAAAAGTAAGACACAAGTTTTCAGTTGATTCAAGGAATTTAAGGCTCTCGTGGAGAATCAGACTGGTAAAAGAATCAACTGTGTGAGAACTGATAATGGTGGTGAGTTTTTTTCCATAGAGTTTGAACAATTCTGTAAAGAATGAGGTATTGAGAGGCATAAGACAAATCCTTATACCCCATAGCAAAATGGAGTTGCAAAGAGAATGAATAGGACACTGATGGAGAAGGCTAGGAGTATGTTTAGTGGAGTTGGTTTAGAACAAAGGTTTTGGGCCGAAGCTATGGCCACTGCTTTCTATCTGGTTAATAGATCTCCTACATCAGCTCTTGTTGGTAAGACACCCATGGAGGTATGGTTTGGTAAGAAGCCTTCAATTATACATCTTCATGTTTTTGGTTGTGAAGCTTATGCACATGTTCCAAAGGAGAAAAGATCTAAGTTGGAAAACAAAGCTGTGAAATGTATTTTCATTAGATACAGTGTTGGTGTGAAAGGATACAAGCTTTGGAATCCTATGACTAGTAAGGTGTTGCATAGTAGAAATGTTATTTTTAGAGATCTAACACCTTCTCCTATTGTGCTACAACAAGATGAAAAAGAAAAGGAAAAAGATGTTGTTCAGTTTCCTCCTACCCCTGAGAAGACTAAATAGAGAGACCATGTTGGGACTAATGATGAGGAGAGCTCTGATAGTTCGGAAGAAGAGGAAGAACAACCTCAACCTCAGCCCTTGAGGAGATCCACGAGAGAAAGAAAGAAACTAGAAAGGTTTGGTTATTCTATGTTAGAGTCTAGTTATTCTTTTGCTTTGATTACTAACACTGATGAGCCTAGATCTATGAAAGAGGCTTTGGGCATGGAAGATGTAGGTTCCTGGATTGAGGCTATGGATGATGAGATGGCTTCATTGGAGAAAAACAAAACTTGGGACCTTGTACCTTTTCCTAAAGGGAGAAAATATGTTGGCTGTAAATGGGTGTTCAAGAAGAAATTCTATGTAGATGGCAATGTTGAAAGGTACAAAGCTAGATTGGTTGCAAAGGGGTATTCACAGGTAGAGGGAATAGATTATGGTGAAATATTCTCTCTCGTTGCAAAGTTGACATCCATTAGATTTTTGTTATCTCTTGCTGCATCATATGATTTAGAGATAGAACAGATGGATGTGAAGACAACTTTCCTTCATGGTGATTTGGAGGAAGAGATTTATATGTCATAGCCTGAGCACTACATTGTTAAAGGTAAAGAATCCTTAGTTTGAAAATTAAAGAAATCTCTATATGGTTTGAAGCAATCTCCTAGGATGTGGTACCTTAAGTTTGATGCATTTGTGTTGTCAATTGGATTTGTAAGATCAAAATTAGATCATTGTGTTTATTTCAGAGTTGAAAATGATCGCCTTCTTATTGTTGCATTATATGTTGATGATATGTTGTTGTTTGGGAAGGGTAAGGGTATGATTTCTAATTTTAAATCTTAGTTGTCAGTACAGTTTGAGATGAAATATCTTGGGTATGGAAATCAGTAGAGACACGTCTAACAGAAAACTTTGGTTGAGTCAGAGTAAGTATGTGAAGTCTGTGTTGGACAGGTTCAGCATGACAGATTGTAGACCACTATGTGTTCCTGTTTCTATGGGAAAAAATTTATTTGTAGATGATTATCCAAAATATCTTAGTGAGGTGGAGGACATGAGTAGAGTACCTTATGCTATTGTAGTTGGTATTCTTATGTATGCTATGGTCTGTACTAGACTAGACATTTCCCAAGTAGTGGGAATCTTGTGTCAGTTTATGGCTAACCCTGGATGGGTACATTGGGATGCAGTTAAGCGAGTATTTAGATATTTGAGGGGTACATTAGATTACTCCATATGTTACCATGGTAACTCTTCTAGATCTTCGCATTCAATTTGTATTCATGGGTTTGTGGATTCAGATTGGGTAGGTGATATTAATAGTAGGAGATCCACTAGTGCTTATGTGTTCACTATGTTTGGTGGTGCTATTAGTTGGATGAGTAAGTGACAACCTGTGGTTGCTTTGTCCACTACAGAAGCTAAGTACATGGCTGCTACTCATGCTTGTAAGGAAGCCATTTAGCTTAGGAGATTGTGTTTTGATGTTGGTGTGACAGTCAGAGCGCTATTTGCCTTGCAAAGAATCCAACTTTTCATGCCAGAATGAAGCACATTGATGTGTAGTTTCACTTTGTGAGAGAAAGATGGAGAAGGTAGTTACTATGAAGAATGTTGCAGATGCATTAACGAAACCAATGGGCATTGAGAAGTTCAGATGGTGTTCGGAGTCTATGGGCCTTTTGGCCTATAGTGGTTAGTTCCTGTTATGTTCTTGTTGCTCTTACAAGGTGTTCAACAAGTGGGAGAATGTTAGGAATAAGGCGTGTCAACCTCGGATAATTCCTATTCTTATTATTTGTTTTGTAAAATGTATTTCTTGCAAATAATGTAATTAAGTGTGAGTGTACATGTCTAGTTGGCATGTTGATGTGTCACTCCACTTGATGTGTCAGCATCATGAATTATGTGTAAGGAGATCATGGCTAAAATGGTTATGACGAATTCCTATGACATGTAAGAGCAATGTCTAGAAGATTCAATGATCGATGAAGATATGAAAGACATGTGGCAACTAATAAAGTTGAGTACTGTACACTCTTCTACAATTGTGGGGTTCGGGGCATCACCCCTCTAAAAAAATTTTGGGTTCCTATTTTCTCAGAGAATGGTAAAACCCTAATATGGCTATCTTTGGAAGTTTCCCTAAAAAGGGAAGCGCATGATATAAGCATTTTTTAGGGTTGCGAAGAGAGGTGAAGTTAGTGTATTGTTGGAACATTTTTTATGCTGCTGCGATTTGTCTTCAAGAGTTGGAAATCTTCTAAAAGAACTTGCATTGCAAGTGTTTTGTAAACTGTAATAGTTTTGATAAATAAATTGTGTAGGTTTTGGAGTGCTGGGGTTTTTACTAAAAGGTTTTTCCCAAGGTAAATCTTTGTGTCATTCTCTATTTTCTGTATGCATGGTATATGGCTGCAATATCATTGTTAAAGTAGTTAACGAATCTGAAATTGTAAGGATTTAAATAATTTGCACAATACTTTCCTTTAGAGATTAGTGTAGGAAGTTGTTTTTGCACCTGAGTTTCCTTACAAACAACTCATGAAGAATAAAAAAGTGAAACTTATGCTATATTGAATACATCATTCTATATTTTCTCATTACCTAACTAAGTCGATCAAATCCCTTTAATAAGAGGATTGACGCTTATTGAAAATATAACAAAAGAGTCTGATTAAACCTTGCCAAAATAAGGAGGTGGTAAAACAACCACGACATATTACAATTACTATAGATAATAGAATAACAACTCTGAGGAAATATAGCAGGACTTATTTCCTATATTCTTTGCAACAACAACTCCTTCTTAGTAGCGACATATCCTTCGGAACCATGCTAGATTCTTCCACCATGGATGGTCTTCTAACTCTCCTTCTTTAATGTAGTTGCACCACTCTTTGTACTACTCCTGGTTTACCTAAAAGGCTAGTAGCATTTGGTGTACATATATATATATATATATATATATATATATATATATATATATATATATATATATATATATATATATATATATATATATATATATATATATATATATATATATATATATATATATATATATATCTCTAAGTCAACATTTCAAATCCTACTTAAATGTTAGAACACAACTTAAAATAATTATATGAAGTATTGCATTGTATTTATAATAGTTAGCAAAACATGTCAATCTAGCTACCCATAGAATTTCTGGCTTAGTTGTACTTAGCATAAGTTCACATAGGTATAAGTCATAAATGTTTTGGAAATGTCTATCAGAGCATAAAGAGTGTCAATAAAGTATGAATATTATAACAAAATTGAGACAGTAATTTGTCTCATCATCTAGCCCATGGTCACATGTTTCAAAGGTAACAGGGCCTACTTTCTACAAGGCCAAAGGCCACTTTTTTAGTTAGCAATGAATCCTGAGGTAGATTTGATCTAAGTTTACAATCGTCTCCATGCACAAAAAATAAGGAGCCACTATGAGTGGAGTTGGTATTTTATTCCCTCGTGATGGTGAGGAAGTTTGAAAAGGCACATGTGGTGTCCATGCTACACACATAGAAGAATAAAACTAATGAAGAGACCAGTATACCGAGATAATTTTTGCTACTACCATAATGAGGCTTCCACATGGCACAATTAGAAAACCCTTTGTAGTTGCATTTTTTAGATTTAGTTGAGGGATTTCTTTCTATAAAAGACCTATGGGAACATTGTAATAGAGGACTTGACGTAGTCAAGATTAAAGAGTCCATAAAGGAGATGTCAAATCCTTGTAGCAAGAAACACCATAATGGAAATTATCAACAAAATTAGAGGACCAACCAATAAGGAAATATGATCTTCTATTATCACTAAAACAAAGGATTTATATCAAGTTGGCCTACAAACATGCAGTCTTACATTCCACATGCCTAATTATTTACAAAATAAAATGCTAGTCTACCAATTATCTTCCATCTACTAGCACTTCCTTAAACAAGAACTACTACCTAGCTTATATACAAGATCACCAGCCACAATTTGGCTTAAATGATCATCAATCTCCAAGATAAAGAAAATGGTTTACAAACAAATAGGTCAGGACCTAAGTCCATAAGAACACCTCAAATTAGATACATCATGTCGTATAAACATATGAGGTTGATCACATATATTAGAACATAGAAAAGGGTACCATGAAATTCCACCGCAAGATGAATCTCACCACCTTGACTGTTAGAATAGGAAAACTGAATAGGACCGACACTAAACATTAAATAACTTCATCTAGAAACATCAAAATGAGATGCAAACCTAGACATAGGATCTCCAAGATTTATAAAATACAACATAAGGATCACATAATAAAATGAGCCAATTGGAATGATTACAATCCTAAACAGTAGAAACTGCCCAGTCAGAATAGTAAACAGATAAATTTAAAGGAAATATTTTTGGGGATGTAAGATTTCCAATGACCCAATGATGCTCCTGCATCAGACACCCCAAGTGAATAGAATATGTTCCATATGGACTTATGAACATCTGATAGGATTTGAGACATAAATCCCATTTTCATTCTTAACCCACATATCCTTTCTATTAGAAGGAAAATAGTGCCTCTAACTCTGCAAAAGCCTATCCATGTTGTTGTAGATACAAGTGTTCAACCATAACCTATCAACATCCTTCCCAACATTTGGTACAACTCTATTTCTCTACCACTTCCACCATCACTACTCTAATTTCCTAATTCCTTCCAATTGCTTTTGACTTTGTTGCTCCTACAGTCAATTTTCAATGTCTACTTCCTTTTATGTTTCTTGATTCCACTCCTAATGTCATTCAACACCTTTTCACCCTCAACCATTGATCTACTCAATATACTATACTTCTCATCTGATACTACTTCTCTGGTACTTTTCTTTAACATCATTCAGTTGTCACTATCCTTTAACTCTACTGGTTATGATTCATTTATTAGATTCAACAACAACTATAACACCTTAGAAATATTCTTAGCTATTTTTTGCAAATCCAATACCTCTTAATCCAAAGCAATTATATCTCCCAAGGTGAAATTTTTCATTACACTCGGGATCTTAGGCTTCCTTACTTCCTCCTTCAAAGGAATCAATGTAAACTTTTGGCCATCCTTTACTATAGACACAACATTCCTTCAACAATCATCTATAGAACCTACATCAAATTGACAAGGTCTTCCCAACAAGAGATGGCAAGCACTTGTAGTCACCACATCACATAATACATCATCATGACATGGACCAATGTTAAACTTAACCCAACACTGTTCAATAATTCTCACCATGTGTTCATCTTGAAACCAACTTATCCCATATGGATAAGGATTTTTAAGTCTCTTTAATCTAATCTTTAGCACCATTTCCTCTGATACAAGGTTTTTTGTACTACTAGTATCGATGATTACTTTGCAACATTTACCTTGTGACTTGCAAATAGTTCGAAACAACTACCTTCTCTACATAGGATCCAGTTCCTTATTGCTCAGCATAACTATGTAGAACATTAGAAATTATCCCATCTCAAGTGAAACCTATTTGTCAATAATTTCATCATCTGCATGTTCCTTATGTGCCACTAAGTTCTATTTTCCTTCGTTAGAACCAATCAAACATTGGAAAGCCCTATGTCCAACATTAGCACATTTTAAACAAGTACCCTTGATCTCACTGCTACTACTACCCTTCCATAAATTTTTTGATTAGGTTCCACTTCAATGAAAAGTGTATCTTTGCCTTTATCACCAGCCAGTTTATCCTTCAACCTAGGTTTAACCTATCTTATTTTCAACTTATCTTCTACCTTAAAGGAATACTAATAAGCATCTTCAATTGTACTAAGCCTTAACATACTCAACTCATCCTAAATCTTAAGTCTTAAACCATCAACATACCTAGAAACCTTCTCCTTAGATGCTTCTTGATGTCCAGATCTAATAGACATTTTAAAAAATTCTTTGGTATACTCCTTCAGTGTCAAGTCTTAAAACTTCTTAAATAATTTCAATTCATAATCCTCTATTATGATCTTGCATTTAAGTCTAGATACCATAACTCTCCACCTAGTGATCTTAGGCTCTTCATTATCTTCCCTATCTTTCTACAACTCTTTCCACCATAAGGTAGCATGAACTTTTAACTTAGTCTATGCTAACCTAACCCTCTATGGATCCTTAGTATCTTCCACCTCAAAGTAATCTTGTAGTTCATTAATCCAATCTATCAGTTCCTCAGGATGCATTGAACCAACATAGTTAGAAACATCAAGCCTATGAATCTTAACCATTTGTGTTATAGCTCTCAACAATCTTTCTTCTTCTATAGGGATCTCAACTTCAAGTGTCTCAAGATCTTCAACAACTTCCTTAAATTCATCTTCAGTCTCATGGTTTCTCCTAGTGCTAGTTAAAGAATTTTTTATTTCATTCCTCATCTCATTTTTTAATTCCTTCACCATCTTCTCTAATCTTCTAGGATTCATCCTTCTAGGTAGCATATTCACAAAGATGTCAGTCTTCAATCTCCTCAGGTTCAACGATCTAGTCAAAAGTATTGATTTCCAAAACTAATCCAACACTCTACCAACACCAACAATGTGCCTCAAACAATCTATCTTCTTATTCCTTAAAAATAACCAACTTGTCCTTCAACTGATTCACCAAATCTTCTAGTGCAACCCTCTACAATTGTAGGCTAGCTCTTATTTTTTCCACCCCACAACTAGGATGTTTAGGGTTCACAATCATTGGAGCTCGATTTGATCATTCACATTGCTAAAAATCTTCAATCATTCACAATCAGTTGTAATGCCCCACCAAGGAACCCTTGGCTCAAGGATGTTATACTCATTAATTCATACATAATATTTTATTTTTTTTCAATAAAGTAGAAAAACATAATCTAATTTGATTTATTTAATGTTACTAATAGTCAAGAGGATAAAGAGGTTATACTACTTGTCATGCTCAATTAAAAAATAATTATTCTTGCATACCTGAGTATCGCTAACTTTATTTTACATGATGACCACCATGTCCAACACCTATAACTACACACATGTCTAAATAACTAGATGCAAACATTAGATATATTCTATCACAAATAAATGCTTTATTGATATCTTAGCTGTGTGAATCATTATTAAGACAAATAGAGATCTGTATTAAGAACTTTAAGAAAAAACCCTAAAGGACTGGACCTAAGCCTCAGGGGCTCATCACTGATGGCCTTGCCTACATTCATGCTCAGATACTTCGTAGTTTGACATTTCCAATTTCAAACTATATATTCATAAAATTAATAAAGTGGGTATGCAACCCTTTTTGGGGCCGTATTCCCTATATAGTTTTTCCATCGGCTGCCACCCACTTAGGTGGAACCTAAATAAAGTCCTATACTTAATTTATAACTTGATACTAATTCCATAACTCAAGGTAGAGTTAAAATCATACTATTATAAAATAATATATCATTTTATTTTATTAAGTATCTGGTTTATAAAGTACCAATCCTAAATTATAACTTATAGGATGAACAAGAAAGATATGAGGGAGGTTTATCCAACCTTTTTATAATTCTAATAGTCATTTCTTATATAATTAAAAATAAAATCAATATCTTTGCAAGATTCACCACTAGTATTTTTTATTTTTTTTCATAATATTGTGAACTTAGCAACCCTATCAAAATAATAATTCAATAAATATGACTATTCTATAAGGCCTTGAGAAATGAATGACAAATAAATTTCCATTATAATATAACAAGTGAGTGTACTAAATAGACTATTTACCATATTCATGCAATGAATATTCTTTAAACTATATAGTAACCAATGTGTGGACATTAGTTATAAAATTAAAATAGTTAAAAATTTATAGTTTTAAGGTGGAATCAATTTATTGGCACAAGTCATTATCTAACAGATTATCTTTCAATAACTTTCAAATTTTTAAGAGATGACTTAAAAGATTACCTTTCTAAACTTATCAAATAAGCAAAGCCTCAAGACATAGGATTTCCTCATTGTTTTGATTTGAAAATTGTTGATCATATATTCAAAATAATAATTATATAACTATCTATAGTTCGTATTAATAGAAAAAGACTTATTTCACTTAAAGAAATAAAACTCAAAATCAACCAATAACGCTATTGCATATATAAATATTCTAGAACCTTCTTATTATACCAAGTCATTTGTAAGTATGCAAAAGATAATATTTCTTTTTATCTACTGTTAATTTATTTTAAACAAAATAACCATGTTTCTAAATATTCATACTCTATTAAAATTTGTGGTAATTGTTAAATTTAGAAATTTCTAATAGACAAAGTTTATTACGTATAATCTCTATTAACCTTAGCCAACTTCAAGATTTTAATATGATTCTAGAGGGGAAGAAAGTGTATAAGATGACCTAGTTATGAGAATCCAAAAATATCCAACAATTTATGGACAACTACATTTGCAACTCTACTAGATAAATATCTAGCTGCTTATACATTTCAATAAAATAACACTGACTTAAAATAACTATAACTTTCACATACGTTAACCAAATTAAAAACTTAAATATGTTTCAGAAGAGGAGAATGTGAAGAAGATAAATCTTGGATTAATTTTTAGAATATCATAACCAAATGCGAACAGATTTCTCTACAACAAAACTCACTTATTTAATCTGAAAGACAACTCATTACAATATCTAAAACATAAAGAAATAATGCTCAATAAAATTAAATTATTAAATTAAACAAATTAACAATAAGACACCATGAAGGCATATTAATATTAGTTTAATATAATCTACAAATTTACAAAATTAGATTAAAAGATAAATAAGTATTGTTAAAATATTCAAATTCTAAACCCATAACAGTTTATTCCATAACTTAACTTGTCTCCTACAAAGCATAAACAAATATAAAGAGTGGCATAAGATATTAAAAAATTTAAATAGCTATAGATATGTAAGAGATAGTTAGAGTGCACTAACTGTGAAGGAATCCCAGACAAAAAAAGAATTAGGAATAAAATGATTGATCTAGAACAACAAAAACATCAAAGAATCAATGTCTAATAAATTTGTAAATATCATTGAATAATCTAGCTACTCAATAGAGTGGTAGGAACATTAATGGATGAGGAAGAAATACATGGAAATATTTATCAACAATGGAACAAAATTTAAAGCAGTTTCCCATAGCATATAATTAAACTAATATCACATAACTGGTTAATGGTACTCACATCTTTTCTCTGTTAGAGATGTTCAGAGGGTTCATTATTGAATGTATGTTGAACTCTATTATGTATGTGCTGGTATATCCCTTTTCTTTATCCTAAATATGCCCTTCCATGAAATCTTCTTTTCTTCATCTTTTCACACAAACTAGAGATTAGACTTCCAGCCTCATGCAAATCTCCTGCCTATGCATTTATTTCTCTCTCCCCCGCCTTTACACATGACATCATTCTCAATATATGAAAATTTGTTTGGAAATTAGTTATCCCTCATTTCTCCACCAACCATTTCCCTTTCCAACCAAGGAGTCACCACGCTTCAAATAGATATTTTTAATTATGAGACAATTAGAAAATAATAGAGATGGTCTTTAATATAATAGTTGCTTTGTTTTTATTTTACAAACTATATTGTTGCTACCTTGATGGTTAATTTAATCTTTATACATGTATCTTTAAAGTATATCAATAAATATAAATGAGTAAAACTATTTACTTTATTATTAAAATATTTATAATATTTGATAACTTTCTTAATTAGAATATGTAATTTTAATATAGAATAAAATAATAACTTAATGACTATTAATATTACAAGATGTCTTGTGTATTTTTATTTATTTATTAATGGATTATTAATTTTCTCAAATAAATAAATAAATCAGAATAAAATGGCAATAACACATATAAAATTAAACAATATCTATCATACACTCTACATAGACATGCATTATCACTATTGGAAAATAAAGAGGGGTACCTTACTCTCATCTCTCCCCATCAGAATACTTACCAGTGACACTCCTCAATGAGTTAGAGTTAGAGAGGCACTACATCGGCACCAAATCCTATCTTGAACCACCTTGCATAAGCCACCATTTGATGTAGGTTAGATCCTTAATTCTTTCACCCCACAAACAACAAGTAAACAACTTTACAAGCTCAAGAATTTGGATTTGCAAACTAAGAATCACAATTGTTCTCTTATACCACTTGACATAGTCAAGGAAAGAGAATCTCCAAAGGAGATGCCAAATCCTTGTAGAAATAAACACCATAATGGAAATGATAAATAAAATAATAGAAAACACCAGCCAATAAGGAAATATGATCTATTATCACTGAAACAAAAGAATTTGTATCAAGTTGGCCTAAAACCATGCAGTCTTACATTCTAGGCATACAGGCCTAATTATTTACAAAATCGGATGCTAGTCTACTAGCTATCTCCCATCTCCTAACATTTCCTAAAAAAGAACTACTATCTAGCTTATGTACAAGATTTCCAGCCACAAGTTGGCTTATCTGATCATCAATCCCCAAGATAAAGAAAATGGTTTACACATAAATAGGTCAATACTTAAATCCATAAGAACACCTCCAATTAGATATATCATGCCATGAAAGCATACAAGGATGTCAAAAACATATGTAAGAACATAGAACAAGGCACCAAAAAGATTTGCATAAGGTGAAACTCCATCACAAGTTGAATCTCGCCACCATGACCGTTAGAATAGAAAAGCCAAACAGGATGGACTTAAATATTAAATAACTTCATTTGAAAACATCAACATGAGCTGGGAACCTAGACATAGGATCTCCAAGATGTCCAGAACACAATATAAGGATTGCATAAGAAAATGAGCCAAATGGAAAGATCTCAAGTCTAAACACTAGAAATTGCCCAGCTGGAATAGTAAATAGACAAGCTGAAAGAAAATATTTTTGGGTGATGCAAGATTGCCAAAAACCCAAGGATTCTCCTACATCAAGACTTGAAAGACTTAAATTTTGGCATAAATAGAGTACGACTCTTGTAGAAGTATTTTCAGCAAGGTTTGTTTCTCATTAGAAGCCTTAAATTGTAATGGGTAGCTTGAAATCCTAATTTAAATTGATTATGCTTTCAGCCCTTTGGTTTTAGAGTTTTTATTTCTTATGAATTTTTATGTGCTATTTAAATACAATATCTGACTTTATTGTATTTATTTTTAAGCTTCTCTATATAGATTATGCATTCAAGCTTCTCTATTATGTGAGTGTATTGCATAGGTCACTCTATGCTTGTTATTTACTTTACTAATGTATTTATGTTAGGAATGAATGCTGAATATGTCTTATGGGGGAGTGTGATCAGAGAAAAACTAACCTGTTTGGAATAAGTGTAGATAGTCAAACATTAGCCTAACAATATATTCCTAGCATATAGTAAAAGAAATTTGCAAAGACACTTCAGATAGAGCTCAACATGAGCACCCTATCACTGTTCGATTTGATCTCAATTTAGGGATGTGGGTGTGCTCTCAAAACACATGGATCATGTCCCTAATATAGATTAGGAATGTTTAGGATCAAATAGGGACCATGAGAACCCCATAGTGGCACAAAATCAGGTATAGAACACCTAATTTTCCCCTAGATCCTCAAGGAGCCTAATGAAGCTACAATGTAGATTAAGCTAAAGATGATTAAGCTAGATTGATTTTAAGCCCAATATGAGTGTGATGATGCAAATTCTATGAAAAAAAATGAAGGGAAATGAGTTAATCCATTAATGCTAAGCTAAGATGTGAATTAGAAAGCTTAGAAATGAGCTAAAACTAATAATTAAGAATTAAGCTATGATGGTCTAGAAATGATTTAGCATTATAACACTACTATGTAAATGAATGGTGAAATGCTCTTGGAAGTGAGGGTATTTATAGGATTTTGGGAAGGGCTTGGGTTAGGAAGTGGAGTTAGGGTCAGAGTTAGGTTTTGGGGTAGAGTCTGAGGTATGGTTAGGGGTAAGGTTCGATGGATGAGGGTTAAGGTTTGCTCACACATGTGTGAGAAATACTAGGGAAGTGTGCCTAGGGAACCAAGGTGAAAGAGAAGACATGGGCTTCATTATGATGCTGTAAGAGCCTTAATGAGGGTGTAAGAGGCCATTAATGAGTCTGTAAGGCTCATTAATGAGGGGGTTTGACCAAAAGTCAAAGGAGAGTGAATTAGACTAAGAAGGTTAGGAATCAGCTTCTAATCAAGTTTAGGAAAGTTTAGTCCAAGGTTTAGGATTCTCTAGAAGATTCTAGGGTTTTAGGGTTTAAATAAATATTAAATTTATTTGAGGATTGTGACATTATTTATCAAATAGTGATTCAATAAATAGGAGAAAAATCATTTAAATTTGATTTAAATGCTTTTGGCTAGGGTTTCTTAATTAAATATTTTTAATTAAAATATGAGAAGGGATAATAACAATAAAAACTAATTAATCAATCAATTAATTAATGATGATGTCATCAGGAGTTTCTACAAAATAAAATATTTTTATTTTGGCAAAGGCATTTTAGGTGTCTACATTTTTCCCCTCTTTGATGTGATACCACAAGTGGTGTGGTGTCAAAGAAAAGAAAATAAGATGCCCCTGGATAGAATTTAGAAGATAAGGGGTTGTGCCCCCTTGAGAAAATAACGCAAAGAGGAAATGTTGTAAAATTTTCTCGAAAAGAACACAGAAGGGAAAGGATGAAGAAAAATGGGAAGGGGGGAGAAACAAATGACCTCCCAAGAGTAAAGATGGATGAATGCAAGATGTTGTAAAATTCAGGATGTAAGATGCAAGTTTAATCTATATGATGTAGGATGATGCTATATGCTAGATGGGGGAGCTCCTTGTGTAAATGTGGAGAGCATAACCTAGTTTGATATAGAAACATTAGAGACCTTCCAAGGTTACTAGGAACACAAGGCCTTGTCACTAGCGTTGCATAGGACTGATGCAAAAAAGACACACAAGGTTTTCCCAAGCATCACACATGAACCCAAGAGGAAGCATGGTAGAAATGATGCTAGAGAAACCACAAAAAAATGACATGTCCCAAGTGCACCATGTAACCCAAAAGATCACATGTGAAACATGCAAGGGTTATGTCTGACTAACTCAGAGGTAGAAGTAAAAGATCAAAAGACCTTGCCCTAGATTGCTCTCATTCACAATGCACCATGATATAAAGGATTATGATGACTTTGAGGAGAGGAAAAATGAGAAGCCATAAAAGATTAACAAGATCTAAAGGAAAAAATCTAATACCAAAGTAATAATTCCACAAAACATCATTTTCCAAGGAGAAGGATTGATTTGATTGATGTGGGGAAGATTAGGTCTTCACGTGAGGAAGGATACATCTAACATGGACCTAGTTTGATTGATGGAAGATTAGGTCAGATAGGAGGAAGGATACATCCTCAAGGACCAGTTGGATGAGGAGAATGTTGTGCTAGTGTTGGAAAATGATGAATCAAGGATAATCATTGTGATCAAGGATAGTTGACAAAAGATGTTGTTGAAGTATGAGGCTAGGTGGGATAATGTTATCTAATCAAAAGCTACTACAGGATGGACAAGGATATGTACAACAAAATTTGATGGTATGTACAATGGATGGGGAGATATGTATAATGGATATTTATTGAAGCTCATGGTTTTGAGATAGGACAATCTCGCTATACAAGAGATATATAGGAAGCTCATGATTTGGGATAGGAGGATCTTTCTATACAAGAGATATACAAGAAGCTCAAGATTTGGGATAGGAATTGATTTTTGCATTGGATAGGCTTGAGGATAGAGCACCTTGGAATTGATGGGCTAGTGGTGGGGATGTGGATTGGATAAAGAGGACTAGGATTGAGAATTGGGATGGGTGGGAGATGGGAGTTTGATAGATAATGACTTAGTCCACTATGTATGGCACCTGTTTCTAGCTTTTCACCAACATACTTGTCCAAGGTGCTTGAATTTCCAAGTTTTCACCATTGGATGATTATTTTTCTTTTCTTTTTTTCTTTTTTATATTTTTCTGGATTTTCCAATTTTTATGGATTTTCTAGATTTTACAAGATTTGGTTCAGGCATAGAACCTCTTCAGATGGATGATGTTGATTAGATCATTCAAGGGCTCACCTTCTGGCATTGATAACTAATAGGCTCAAGAGCCAAAACATGTTGTGACAATATAAGGGCCCAACCAAGTAGGCTCAAACATGCCTTTTTTCTCTCGATGTGCTTGGAATTTATGATTTTCCTTTAGGACCATGTCACCCACCTAAAATTGTCTAGGATGGACCTTCTTCTTATAACTCCTTTTGAGTCAATTTTGGTATGCAACCAGGTGATCATACACTTGATGCCTCTTTTCATCTAATAGGTCTAGCTATGTGAGGCATGCCATGGGATAGTCTTCATCAGTGGTATAGTTCTTCATGAAAAAATGGAATGATGGGAGATCAACCTCGATGGGTAGAATGGCTTTGACACCATATGCAAGGGAATATGGGGTGGTGGATGTGGGAGTATGACAAGAAGTATGGTAGGCCTAGAGAGTGAGATTTATTTGGAGGTGACAGTCATGACTAGAATCATTGAAAACCTTCTTGAGGATTTTTAGGATGGTTTTATTGGTTGCCTCAGCTTAGCCATTTCCTTGAGGGAAGTATGGGCTAGAGAAATGATGGTGGATGTGGAGCTTGGCACATAGATCATCCACATGCTTGTTTTCAAAAGGTGTGTTGTGATCTATGAAGATGGTGGATGGGATGCCAAAGCAGTAAATGATATGATACAAGATGAAATTGGATATCTGAATTCTAGTAGTGAGGATAATTGGAATCACTTCAACCCACTTTGTGAAGTATTTTATGGTTGTTATGATATATTTATGTCCATCTAAGGAAAGGGGATTTATTAACCCAATGAGGTCGAAGCCCCAACATGAAAAAGGCCATGGTGGCACAATGGGCTGCAAGTCTTGAGTTGGAGCATGAATCAAATCCGCATGCTATTGACATGGTAGATATCTATTGAAAAATTCACAAGCATCATGTTCCATGGTTGGCCAGTAATACCTGACTCTAAGAAACTTATTTTCTAGGACCATGCCAATCAGGTGGGAACCACAAATTCTAGCATGAACCTCTTGTAAAGCCAGGACAACCTCATTCGAATCTAAACACCTAGAGAGGATATTGTGATATCCTCGACAATAAAGGGTGTTTGCTACAAGAGTGTAGCGGGAAGCTTTGTGAATTACGTTTTGGCATTGGGTGTTGGTGAGATGGGAATATATGATACCATTTTTAAGATATGCATGGATGTCATGGTACCATGGGGATTGAGGACCAACCAAGATGCACACCATTTCTAAATCGGTGTTCTCATAAGAAGGTGTGTGTAGCTGCTAAACTAAGAATTCATACGACGATGAGTCGAGAGGGATTTCCGATAAGGATCTGATGGTTTCCATTACATCGGTAGCTTTATTCTAAAGCCTTGGTATCTATGTAAACTATAGGCTCAAGAAATGCTCTTGTAATCTATCTACCAATTCCTTGTAGGGAAGAAGCTTGTTGTCCTTCATTTGTAATTCATCTAGAAAGTTCTTGATAATTAGCTATGAATCTCCAAAAACTTGTAGTTTTGTGATGTTCCATTGGATAGTTATTTTGAGGCCTAAGATGAGTGTCTCGTATTCTGCAATGTTGTTGGTATAAGGGAATCCAAATTTGAATTATTTGGGGATATAGTCACCTTGAGGTGTGACAAATAGGATTCCTACCCCTGATCCATGTGATGTGTAGGAGCCATCAAAGTATAGCTTCCATGTAGTTTATTGTTTGATCATACATAGGTGCTCATCAGTAAATTCCATGATTAGGGGATATGCATCCACTAGAGGTGCTTCTGCTAGTTGATCGATAATTACTTTCCCTTTGATTTCTTTATGATCTATGTACTAAATGTCAAACTTGCTTAGAAACATGACCCATTTTCCATACGGCATGTAAGATTTGTCCTAGATAGAACGTACTCGAGTAGGTCCACCTTTGAGATGAGCTTGATTATGTGGCTAAACATGTAATGTTTGACCTTTTGAGCGGCAAAGACCATTGCGAGACATGCTTTCTCCATTAGTGAGTAATTGAGCTCATAGCTAAAAAGAGTTTGAATAATATAATAGATAGCTCTCTCTTTGCTATTTTCGTCATGTTGTACTAAGAGTGCCCCCAGTGTTGTAGCAGTTGCAGAGATATATAGGATCAGAGGGCATCCTGAAACTGGTGGTACAAGGATTGGAGAGTTGGCCAAATATTCTTTTAGCTTCTCAAAGCTTCTTTGGTAGATAGGATCCCATTTGAAGCTTGTGTCCTTGCGAAGGAGATGCGTGAAAGGTTGGCACTTGTCTGCCAACTAGGATATGAATCAATGCATTGATTGTAGTTTTCCTTGTAGACTTTTAAGCTATTTGAGTGTTCTTGGTGGAGGCATTTCTAATATAGATTTGACCTTTTTGGGATCAATCTCTATTCCACGCCATGATACAATGAATCCTAACAACTTTCTAAATGTTACACATAAGACACACTTCTTTGGATTTAGCTTCAAACCATAATGATGTAGATGATCAAATACGCTTTCAAGGATGTCAAGGTGTTCACATCATGTCTTATATTTTGCAAGAATATCATCCACATAGTCTTCCAAGGTTTTTTGTATTATGTCATGGAATATAGATGTCATTGCTCACCGATAGGTGGCTCTTGCATTCTTTACCCCAAATGGCATCATGTTGTAGTAGAAGGTTCCCCATGGTGTGGTGAATGATGTTTTGTGTTGATCCTCCTCTGCTATTCTGATCCGATTGTACCCCGAGAAGCCATCCATGAGTGACAACATCTCATGGCTCGTTGTGAGATCCACTATCATGTCAATGTTGGGTAATGGGAAATCATCCTTTGGACATTCTTTGTTTAGATCTCTGAATTCAGTGCATATTATGATCTCTCTTGAAGGTGTAGTGATAGGCACCATGTTGGAGATCCACTCTAAGTAATCAATAGCTCTAATTATTTTTTCTTGTAAGAGCTTTTCTAATTCTTCTTTTATCAATAGGGCTACCTTAGGATGCATTTTGCGTAGCTTCTTCTTTACTAGCTTGGCATTAGGGTCCACTGCAAGATTGTGTTCAACTAGATTTGGATCAAGCCTAGGCATGTGTGCATATGACCATGAAAAATTGGTGGTGGCTTCTTGGAGAAGTGCGGTGAAAGCCATTTCTTCCCCCTTTGTTAGAGATGCTATGATGTAGGTGATCCTTGGGAATTCTTCTATGCCTAAGTTGACTAGCTTGGTTTTCTCGATGATGATGGGTGATTTCTTTGGATGATAGTCCTGGATGGGAGGAAGAGGCAAGTCTTCATCTTCTAGGGCCACAGAGAGGTTTTCACCAGAAGATATGCCCTTTATTTTTACTTTTTAGAATCAGAATGTGCCCCAAAGGGGTTTTCACATAAGGACTCATTCTTTTCTTTTTCTATTTCAATTTTTCTACTAAATCTTGCCTCTTCCCCAAAATATCCTTTAGGGTTGAGCTTGCAGGCATGAGTTGATTCGAGATCTTGATCTACTAGTTGGCCTGACGCTCCCATGAGTCTTAGGAGTGCTTCTGTGCTTTGGAACTCATTGATATGTGTGACGCTTGGTTGATCCTAGTCTATGAGTTTAGGATGGATGAGGGGAAGTTCAAGTTAAGGATATATTGGTGCAACAAGAAGCTTCAGAGTGGAGATGTAGATGTATCAACAAGATCCAAGAATTTAACGTTGATATCTAGGTTACAAAATTGGTAAGAGGCTTGGGTCTTGCAAAGTTGATGACCCAAAGTAACTTATTTACCACTCATATAAACATGCTAGAGGAAGAATAGAGGCCATATATTTGTGATATGGATTATTATGATTGGTACAAGGATGTTATTGGTTACTTGCAGAGGTTAACCCTTCCCCTTGATATAGATGAAAATAAAAAGAGAACTGTCAAGTTACAAGCTATTAGATATTCTATTGTAGGTGGTAAATTATGGTGGAGAATTAATGAAGGAGTATTGCTCAAATGTGTGAATCAGGATAGGTCTAGGACCTTGTTAGAAGAAATGCATAGTGATTTTTGTGGGGGTCATTACATAGAAAAAACCACAGCCCATAAGATTCTCAGATCTGGATTTTGGTGACCTATAATCTTTAAGGATGCTCATCAGTTTGTAAGAAAGTGTGATGTATGTCAAATATTTATTGGTAAATTGAAGTTTAATGGAAATATACCACTCAAACCTATTGCAGTTTAGGCCCCCTTTCAGAAATGGGGTATAGATTTTATTGGAGAAATTCCAAACAAGTCTAGTGGTGGACATTCCTGGATACTGGTGGAAACAAACTACTTTACTAAGTGGGTTGAAGCCATCCCCACTAGAAGAGCTACTAGTAAAGTTGTAAAGGATTTTTTAATGCAAAATATTCTTATCAGGTTTGGTTGTCCAGAAGTTATTATGGTTGGCAATGCAATGTGTTTCAGATCACAGGAATTCAATGACTTTTGTCAGCAGTATGGGATACACATTTCATTTTCTTCCCCTTATCATCCACAAGGAAATGGCCAGGCTGAGTCCAGTAACAAAAATCTGATTAAGATTCTCAAGAGAGTATTGGATAAAAATAAGAATGCTTTGGACTCAAAGTTATAATTGGTCTTATGGGCTGATAGGGTGACTGTGAAGAAATCTATAAGTTGTGCCCCTTTTGATCTAGTGTATGGGATAAATGCTAGATTGCCTCAAAATAATTTATTGTAGATGTATCAATTTGTTCAGGCATATGATGAGGATTTAGATTATGCGATGAGAGTAAGAATGGATGAGTTGATACAATTGAATAAGCTAAGTAGGGATGCACATGAAAGAAATGAAAGATTATAGAAACAGTGTAAGAATCTATATGATAGAAGAGCTACCCAAAGAAAGTTTAAAATTGATGACCTTGTCCTAATGTGGAATGCAAGGTTGGAAGATAAAGGTAAGCATGGTAAATTTGACCCAATCTAGTTGGGCCCTTATCTTATTGAAATCAAATGGGGAACAAAATCTTATATCTTGAAGGATTTAACTGGAGATACTTTGGAATTTCCTATTCATGGACAATCCCTAAATTTTTACTTCTCTTGAAGTATCTTTTCCATGAGTAGTATTTTAGGTTTTTGTTTGTATAGTCGTGTTGTTTTTGGTCAAAATTTTGAGGGTCTACTTCTCCGATAGATTTTAGAGTTCTCATTGTATCTGCAGGATATACACATCCCCAAGTATGATCCACTGTTGGTTGTGTCACAAATATTTGACCCTTGTCCTGCAAAATCCTAGGAAAATATCTTGCCCTAGCTGCAACCTATTTTGATCTGTGAAGAAAGGGTATAAGGTTTCATTGCTTGCGAACTTAGCTAGGGATAGCTCATGGTGTCATCAAGCTCTAGTCAAGATCGCATGGCCTAATGTGCAAAAACAAGAGAGATATGGTTGTTTTAAGATCTAAGAAATAGGATTTATCCATGTCTAGGGTTTCAAAATTTGTCTAAGTCCAAAAACCCTAGCCCAATTCTATTTCTTTGTTACCTTTTTCATGCCACTTAGGTTCCCTTTATGCACATGTTTTATTTCCCAGCCTAGGTAGTTATCTTTCTATTCAATGATCTAGTGACTGTGGTGTCTGCGTGGTCTACTAATCCTAGCAATGAATCGCTTAACACCTAACGACCTAGTGGGCAGTTATCTTTTCCTTCAGTTGCTGATTCTCTAGATGATTTGGTCAAGGCATGAAAGCATTCAGAGATTGAAAGAGGACCATCGATGTTGATCTTGATCAGTGGCTGGCACATGTTCTCATGATGTAACCTAGGGTAAAGAAAAGATCTAGTGACTTGGAGATTGCCTCTATCATGTATTCTCAAAACCTAACCTAAGTTAAGAAAAAGGTTCGGCAATAAAGCAAATTCTGCAGTCGTGTGATCTCATGATGTGGGTTTAGTTAAAGGAAAAGGTTTCAAGATTGAATATGATTTGTGGATGTAGTTTTCATTAGGTGGTGGTCACTTATTATCTAGATGTAACAAAGGGTTAAGGATTGACTCAGTGATCATGTGAATACTTCATTCACATGATCTCTAGACTAGACATGGGTTAAGGTTTTATTTCAGCAACCTCGTGAATGCCTTTAGTTGCGTGTTTGCTGGATGACTTGGGGTTAAGGTGAAGTTTTCTGAGGTTAAGATAATGATTGTGTAGGTCCAATTTGATCCAACGGAGGTCATGAGTCTATGAAGGAAAGATGCATGGTACATAGTGATCATGGATTTATGACAGTCGTCTGATCTTCTAACTGAAAAAGACTGAGGTTAGGGTGGGTCTGATGCTAGGTGTTGTTGATGTGTTTTTTTTTCATTGGTCATGAGGGCTAGTGACTTGGAGGTTGTCATTGGGTTTGAGGGTTTAAGAATGTTAAAAGGATGCTAGATGTAAGTCAATCTGACAGTTGTCGCATTGCCAAAAAGAAAAGGTGCACAAGGTATTAGCCAATGTGATATTGCAACAATTGTTGATTCTTTCTTAAGTAAAGATCAATGGCCATGTTTTAAAGACTGATAAAGTGATGGGTCTAGCTACCAAGTCATGCCGAGGTGCTCAATTTTGATTGGTTGTGAGAAAATGATGATGTGGTTGAGTTAATTTTCAAAGCTAAATTGATTGTTGTGTCGATTAACGGGAACTGCCTGATCTGCCAAGAAAGAGATGAATTGACCGACATGTTTTAAAATTTATTAACTAGCCGTTGCCACTGGGATTCAAAATTGTTTAAGGGTTTTCTGTAGGGTTTGAAATGACAAGTCAAAAATCCATAAAGCCGTATCATATTTGGTCTTGTTCCAGCTTGGTTGCAAGTGAAAATTTATGAGCAGGATCATGGTGGTCATCTTGTGCTGATCTTGTGTCCTAAGGTGCTTTTACCGAGGAGAATTTAACATGAAATTCATGCTACCTCTAATACAACTTGAATCAATGGGGGTTTTAATAATTTATCTATCCTTGTGGGGTACATGGCTAGATTATTTCTATGATTGTCGATCAGTTTGATCTTGATGGCCTTGTGTTGGGTGGCATGTCTTGTCTGTAGTAATTCAGTTGTTTGAAAGTAGTTGGATGGTTTTAATTTTGTCCTGAATGATCAGATGCTTGTTGCAATCCTGGCATAAAGGATTTTTCATGATCATTCAGAGGGCATTGGGAGTTAGGTTTTTAGAAAGGCATACTTTGTGAACCCTAGTCTCAATCAAGATTGTAAAATTTTGCTTCAATATTTGTTAATGAGAGATCAAAAGTTGTAGGTCTAAGCTATTATTTGCAAGCTTGTATTATGAGATAGATTGTATATATAGTTAGGATTCATTATACTTAATACAAATATCTGGTACTTTTCTCTCATATGTGTCAAGTTTCATGAATTTTGAACTTTTTAGTTCATTACATAATTGTTTATGTGTGTATCTCCATTCATGAGTTCTGATCTAGGATTAGATTAAATACTTCTCTAGATGGGATATGAGTTCATCCTAATTTGCACACGTATTCTCAATAAGTAGTAAGGATTTGTGATAGATGTATTTATGGCTATGAATCCTTGATATTTTATAGTCTTTGCTTCCTCTTTGTTTTGGAGTTCTTGCCCAATGGATCAGGCACTGGCCTAAGTGAGTTTATCTCCTGTTAACATGTATTGATCAAGGTTGTTACAATCTGCAATGGAGAGTCAATGAATGGTTGGTTGACATTTAGTACTTTCTTGCTATCATCTATTGTTTTAATCCAGTCTTGGTGTTATAAGAGTATTGTTTTCACTATAGTAGGTATACCTACCATGGTTTTGTAGAGCCAAAAGTGCAAAGGGTAGTCTTGTCCCTATAGTTGGTTCAATTACCTTAAGCCCCTTATACATTTTGGAACTAACCACTCCTAAAATTTGTCTGAAGATATATTGGCAGCCTAAGAGCATAAGCCATTTTGAAACACCAACACCCATCTCTCATGAGAATGAATGGAACAATTATCACTCATTGGATCTAGGTGACACTCACAAAGGTGAAGCACAAGATTTTCTAAGAGGTCACCCATCCCAGTACTGTTTCATCTCAATCGTGCTTAACTACAGAGTTTCCTCCATGATTAAGCCCACTCTTCTTGTAACCTTATTGTGAAATTAAACCTTCACCAATTTTTTTTCCTTAAGAACCATTCATTAGAAAACCCCTTAAGCTTGTCAATTGATAAGTAGGAGATATTTTCCACAACAAGTCAAATTGTGATATTGCTATTAGGATTCAACTATGTTATTTTTTGAGTCAAACTCATTGACCCATGTTTCATGAGTAGTGGTTCACATGAACCCATCTCTCATGAGAATGAATAATACAATTAGCACTCATTGGATCTAGTTTATTCTCATAGAGGTGAATCATTGTGACTTATCGGGAGGTCACCCATCCTAGTACTTCTATAGCTTGAGTGTGCTTGACTACAAAGTTTCCTCCATGGTTAAACCCACTCTTCTTGCAATCTGATTTGCAAAACCTTCACCAAGTGTTGTATATTATGAACCATCCATTAGACAGTCCCTTAAGCTCATCAATTGATAAGTAGGAGATATTTTCCATAGTAGCTCAAATTGTGATATTGTTATCAGGATTCAACTATGTAGTTTATTTAGCCAAACTCATTGACCCATATTTCATGAGTAGTTGTTTACATGAACCTATCTCTCATGAGAATGAATTGAATAATTAGCACTCACTAGATCTAGGTGATGCTCACTGAGGTGAAGCATCAAGACTTCTTGGGAGATCACCCAACCCAGTACTACTCCAGCTCAAGTGTGCTTAACTAAACATTTTCCTCCATGGTTAAACCCACTCTACCTAAAAAATCATTTACAAAACATTCACCAAGTTTTGTTCATTATGAACCATTAATTAGACAACCCCTTAATCTTATCAATTGATAAGAAGGACTTATTTTCCACACTAAGCAAAATTGTGATATAGCAATCAAGATTCAACTATGTAGTTTTTTATTCAAACTCATTGACTCATGTTTCATGAGTAGTGGTTAAAAAAAAACCCATCTCTCATGAGAATGAATGAAAAAATTAGCACTCATTGGATCTAGGTGATGCTCACAAATGTGAAGAATAAGGACTTACTAGGAGGTCACCCATCTCAATACTACTCCATCTCAAGCGCACTTAACTATGTAGTTTCTTCCATGGTTAAACTAACTCTTCTAGAAACCTCATTTTTAAAACCTTTTCCAACTATTGCGCCTTATGAAACATTTATTAGAAAACCCCTTAAGCTCATCAATTGATATGTAGGAGATATTTTCCATAGAAAGTCAAATTGTGATATTGCTATTAGGATTCAATTGTGTAGTTTTTGAGTCAAACTCATTGAACCATGTTTCATGAGTAGTAGTTCACATGAACCTATATCTCATGAAAATGAATGGAAAAAATAGCACTCATTAGATCTAGGTGATGTTCATAGAGGTTAAGCATTGGGACTTCTTGAGAGGTCACCCATCCTAGTACTACTCCAACTCAAGGACACTTAATTATGGATTTCCATGGTTAAACCCTTTCTACTTACAACATCATTTAAAAACAATTTACCAAGTGTTGTGCCTTATGAACCATTCATCAAATAGTGCCTCAAGATCATCAATTCATAAGTAGGAGATATTTTCCATAGCAATAGAAATTGTGATATTGCTACTAGGATTTGACTGTGTAGTTTTTTTAGTCAAACTCATTGACTCATGTTTCATGAGTAGTGGTTCACATGAACCAATCTCTCATGATAATTAATGTAACAATTAGCACTCATTAGATCTAGGTGAAGCATCGAGACTTCTCAAGAGGTCACCCATCCTAGTATTACTCCATCTCAAGTGGGCTTAACTACATAGTCTACTCCAAGGTTAAACCCACTCTACTTTCAACCTCAGTTGAAAAACCTTCACCAAGTGTTGTGACTTATAAAACATTCATTAGATAGCCCCTTAATCTCATCAATTGATAAGTAGGATATATTTTCCATAGCAAGTCAAATTGTCATATTGCTCTCAGGATTCAATTGTGTTATTTTTTGAGTGAAACTCATTGACCCATGTTCCATGGGTATTGGTTCACACAAAACCATCTCTCATGAGAATTAATGGAAAAATTAGAAATCATTAGATCTAGGTGATGCTCATGCATGTGAAACACCGAGATTTCCTAGGAGGTCACCCATCCTAGTACTACTCTATCTTGAGCACGCTTAACTACAAAGTTTACTCCCTACTTAAACCCACTCTTATTGCGACCTTGTATGAAAAAAATTCACCAAATATTGTACCTTATGAAGTATTCCTTAGACAGTCCATTAATCTCATCAATTGATAAGTAGGATATATTTTCCATAGAAAGTCAAATTGTGATATTGCTATCAGGATTCAAGTGTGTTATTTTTTTACTCAAACTCATTGACCCATATTTCATGAGTATTTGTATACATGAACCCATATCTCATGAGAATGAATGGAACAATTAGGACTCATTGGATCTAGGTGATGCTCACAAAGGTGAAGCACCAGGACTTCCTAGGAGGTCACCCATCCTAGTTCTACTCCACCTTGAGCACGCTTAATTATGGAGTTTCCTCCATTGTTAAACTCACTCTTCTTACAACCTCATTTTCAAAACCTTCACCATTTTTTTTTCCTTATGAACCATTCAGTATACAACCCCTTAAGCTCATCAATTTATAAGTAGGAGATATTTTCCATAGAAAGTCAAATTTTGATAGTACTATTAGGATTTAACTATATAGTTTTTTGAGTAAAAATCATTGACCTATGTTTCATGAGTAGTGGTCTTCATGAACCCAAATCTCATGAGAATGAATAGAAAAATTAGCATTCATTGGATCTAGGTGATTCTCACTAAGTTGAAGCACCGAGACTTCCTGAGAGGTCACCCATCCAAGTACTACTCCAGCTTGAGCGCACTTAACTATAAAGTTTCTTCCTTAGTTAAACCCACTTTTCTTGCAACCTCATTTGAAAAACCTTCACCAAGTGTTGTGACTTATGAACTATTCATTAGAAAAACACTCAAGCTCATCAATTGATAAGTAGGAGATATTTTTCACAACAAGTCAAATTGTGATATTGCTATCAAGATTCAACTATGTAGTTTTTTTATTCAAACTCATTGACCCATGTTTCATGAGTAGTGGTTCACACAAACTCATTTCTCATTTGAATGAATGGAACAATTATAACTCATTGGATATTGGTGATTCTCATAGAGGTGAAGTACTGGTAATTCTTGGTAGGTAACCCATCCCAGTACTACTCCAACTCGAGCATGCTTAATTATAGAGTTTCCGTCATGGTTAAAACCACTCTGCTTGTAACCTTATTTGAAAAACCTTCACCAAGTGTTGTTCCTTTTGAACCATTCATTATAAATCCCATTAAGCTCATCAATTGATAAGTAGGATATATTTTCCAC
This sequence comes from Chamaecyparis obtusa, assembly GCA_027943335.1. NCBI lineage: Eukaryota > Viridiplantae > Streptophyta > Pinopsida > Cupressales > Cupressaceae > Chamaecyparis > Chamaecyparis obtusa. Next base: position 487,290 of record BSBK01003391.1, read on the forward strand.
AACAAGTCAAATTATGGTATTGCTATCAAGATTCAACTATGTAGTTTTTTTAGTCAAATTGAATTACCCATGTTTCATGAATAGTGGTTCACACGAACCCATCTTTGATGAGAATGAATGGAACAGTTAGGACTCATTGGATCTAGGTGATTCTCACAAAGGTGAAGTACCAGGACTTCTTGGGAGGTCATCCATCCCAGTACTACTCTAGCTCGAGTGCGCTTAACTACAGAGTTTCCTCCATAGTTAAACCCACTCTTCTTACAACCCTATTTGTAAAACCTTAACCAAGTGTTTTTTCTTATGAACCATTCATTAGATAGCCCCTCAATCCCATCAATTCATAAGTAGGAGATATTGTCCATAGGAATTCAAATTGTTATATTGATATCAAGATTCAACTATGTAGTTTTTTGAGTCAAACTCATAGACCCATGCTTCATGAGTAGTGGTTCACAACAATCCATCTCTCATGAGAATGAATGGATCAATTAGAAGTCATTGGATCTACATGATTCTCATAGAGGTGAAGCACCAAGACTTCCAGGGAGCTTAGGTTTTTTTTTTCTTATCTAAACTTGAGCTTAGGTTTATTTTTTGGAATATCATCTTTATGCTAGGGTTTGCATTATTTTTCCCTTACGATTTTGTGAAGTTCATTTTTTTTGTTAAGGGTTTAACAAACTTGAAGTAGGATTTCATGTAAAATAATTTCTTTGTATCTTTTGAGGAAGGTTAATTTGTTAAACCATAGTGTGTATATGATGTTTTCATATTATTTTATCTTTCAAAAACCTTCATCTAAACCCTAGTCAAGGGTTTTTGGGTTCATGATATTAGTAAGGTATTCTGTTGTTACCACTCGTTATCAAAGTTTCTTTACCTAAACCTTGTTTGATCTTTTTTTATATTTGGGTTCTTACTAAATCATTCGTTAAGGATTGATTTGTTTGGAAGAAATTTTTATAGTTGTAGTTTAAAACTAAGACATATTTATTAGTATCTTCTATTCCTGGTTTCTTGTGTTGATATTGTGATTAAGGTTTTGAAATAATTTTTAAAAGAAGTTACACGTGTAGGTTAAAAGAGTTTCATGGCATTTTTTATGTAGTCCATCTCTAAGGAACTCTTGTGGTTCCACAACACACACCCTATTTTGGCCACTTGGCCTAATGGGGACCCCCTTGTTTTTAGGGTTCTTTTTTATTGTCTTTAGGGTTTCAATTTATTTTCCTTGTGCAATTAGTTTAGAAAGTTAGAATTTTCTTCATGCTTGCAATAAGACATTACTAACAACTATTTTTGCATGCAGAAGTTTGATGCCCACCTTTTGAGATTTACGAAGAAACAACAAGGGAAGCTGACATCCACATGAGTACTAAGATTTTTGGAAATCCAAGAAGTGATAGAGAAGTTTTAAAGAGCTCACCCTAATATTTTGCCAAAATGTTGAGTCTTCAATTTTGACAAAGTTTAGAGAATTTCAACACTTAGCCATTTTTTAGTGTTGAAGGTCTAAAATTTTAGAGGTTTGGAAGTTCAAAAGTTCAAAGTTTAGAGGTTCAAAGTGCGAAGGTCTGAAGTTCAAAGTTTGAAGTTCAAAAGTTCAGAGTTCAGAGGTTGCGTTTGGAGCTCAAGTTTTTCAGAGTTTCAGAGGTCGAAAAGACCGAAATGCCAAAATTCCTCACAACCTCGAAAGGCCAAAAAATATTGTGGACTTAGCCATTTTTCTGAAAAATCCAAAAAATTTGTGCACTTACAAATTTTTCGAAGGAAAATTTTATTGACTTAGAAAATTTTGTGTTCCTATTTTTTCGACCTCCTAAATTTTTGGACTTCCTAAAATTTCAGCCTTCCTATTTTTTCAGCCTTCGAAAAGTTTGAAAATGCGAAAGTTGGAGGAGAGTTTTTTTCGGCCTTCCTATCTTTTTGGCCTCCTAAATTTTCAGACTTCCTAAAATTTTGGCCTTCCTATTTTTTCGACCTCCGAAAAGTTTGAAAGTCTGATAGTTGGAGGAGAAGCAATTTTGTACTTAGCCATTTTTGGAGACCTTGTTTTTCGATATTTCAGCCCTGGAGGAACTTTCAACCTCTAAAAGTTCGAAGTCTGAAACTTGGGAAAAGGGACTTGACACTTAGTCATTTTGGGGCTTGGTTTTTTTGGACCAACTGTCGAGATTTGGGCATTTTTTGCCATGTCCGAAGTTTAACTCCAATTATCTTAGAGTTAATTTTCCAGTCAACTGGGCTTCTTTTTTGGGGTCATTTCTACATGATTTTCAGATCTCTTCCAATTGAGTCCATGTGGAGAAGTCGTAACCAAGGATCAAGGGTAGAAACATGAAGATTATCAAGAGTATTTGCAAGTTCCAACTCCATTTTCAAGATGTTTAATGTGTGATTTACTCAAAGTTTTGTAATGCACGAGGTTTAATGTCGTGCTAGGGTATTTTAGCTAAGCTTTAGAGGTAGTTTCTTTAATGTAATCTCTAGTTTAGAATTTATTTCCAAGTTTCATGTAGCTGAAACCCTAGCTACAAAAATAAGAGCACGGCTCTATAAATTGTAATAAAATGATGTAATGAGGGTCGACTTGATGATTAATAGAATAGATACAATTGGTGCTTCATTCATGGTGTGATTTATCTGCTATCTATGCAAAATTTTTGAATGTGTGAATTGTTCATTCTTTATTTCAAAGAACCAATTGACAGTTTAATGATTTTAAGTCTACGATCTATTAGTTTAGTTTTTGCTGGTATTGCATTACTGTGTTGTGGTGAATTTTTGAGAAGATTATTCTTTGGTGCTTGAAGATTAACTTGTTGGAAATATTCAGGAATTAACCGAGTTACTAAGAGGGGAGGGGTGAATCAGTAACTCCAAATTTTCTTTCAATTACAGAAGTATTAACATGTAATTCTCTTTAACCTTAGCATACAGAAAGCATGAAACTTAAAAGCATTCACAATAGTGACACAAAGATTTGGTTACCCAGAAACCTTCCAAAAGAAAGTAAAACTGGGGTGGGGATGAAACCCACAAAGCTTTAATACTGCAGAATAAAGTTGGCCGGTTAAGGCTTACAATTTGATCACTTTTGATGATCTGCCCTGTTAGGAGCAATAAGGATTGCTAAATCCACCTTGTTAAAGGATTTACAAAACATACAATGAAGTATGCACTCGGTAAAGAGATTTTACAAAAGACTGTTAAGTCTACCCGGTTAAAGGATTTAGTACTGATTCACCTGTTAGGATGAAACAGTAGATCTCTTGCTTTGCAACTGGATTGCTGATTGAGATTCGCTGATGTACTGATCACCTTCTGTGATGAATTTGTCTTTGTTGTTCCTTATACTGCTGAAGCCTTCTGTAATTCGCTTATCTCTGCCTTTCTTTCTCTTTCACATATATTCTTCTTACATGCTTCTTGACATTTTTACAACATTGTTTATATACAAGTCTTAAACAATTAATTACAATTACAATTACAAAGTCGGCTTGACAAATAAACATAAGTGATACTAAGTCAGCCCAAGTATGGTTACACGGTTCCTGCAAACTGACTCGGTGACTTTCTGATACTCGGCGTCCACTGCATTACTCGGCATCGTCATGCACTCGGTAGAAGTGAAGGCACGGTTCATACTGATCACTCGGTAGGTTTTGAACTCGGTAAATACTGGTGACTCGGTAGACATGATGTTACTCGGTTTACACTGTCCTGTTCAGTTTGTACTAACTTGCTCGGTTTGCACTGTCTGCTCGGTTTGCACTGTCTGCTCGGTTTGCACTGTTTGCTCGGTTTGCACTGTTTGCTCGGTTTGCACTGTTTTCTCGGTTTGCACTGTCTGCTCGGTTTGCACTGTTTCCTTGGTTTGCACTGTTTGCTCGGTTTGCACTGTTTGCTCGGTTTGCACTGTTTTCTCGGTTTGCACTGAGAATGCAAATAAGTGTTGTCACTAGTGGCAATTCTGCTTAATGCCAACAATGTCCCCCTTTGGCATTAGTGACAAAAACACTTAGTAGCCAAAATTTATGTACACGAATCATGCTGAGTTTTATTTTGATTTTTCAAAATTTGTCTTTGTTATAGGGCTTTATACATTGTCTCCCCCTTTCAATGTGCTAACTGTTTCTTATACAAATCTTCTTCTATACATATCTCTCCTTCTATACATATCTCCCCCTTTTTGACGATAATGCCAAAGGTGCATATACAAGTTATTTACAGAGAGAATCCAAAATTTGATAGAAAATCAGAATGTACCTTCATTATTAGTGCCAGGGTTCTATCCCAACTTTCTTGCAGGATCTTACATGTTTGTATAGCAATTTGGACTTCTACAGAGAGTTCAATCATGTGATCTGCTATAGAGAACTGATTGTCATGAATCAATGTTTTGGAATGTTCAATATGCTTATACATTGTATTCATGATGGGAAGGATCATGTGTTGGATGTCTAGCAGTGTGGACCGGATCCTTGTGTCTTCTTTCAGTAGATCAGACTGCATATTTGATAGGTGTGAGATTTTCATGTGATGAGCAGAGCTTGAACTTGGTTCAAGTTGCAGCTTCTGTATGCTAATCTTCATATCCTCATCCATTTTATTCATTTTATCCTTAACATCCTTTGTGAACTCGGCAATATTGCACAATCTGGCCAAAAGAGAGGTAGCATTCGAATAGATAGATTCAATGTTTGACAAAATTGAAGACAATTCTACTTGGTTAATAGCTATGTGCTGAGAAATGTGCTCAAGCACTTTATTGTTGAATCTCTTCTCGGCTCTTTCAACTAACTTTTCTATCCTAGATGAATCCTCATTGTATTTCTCAACTGCTTCTGCTAATTGTAACAAAACATGTTGGGAGGAGTCTACTTTAATGCCTAATGCATCAGACAAAATGTCCTTAGCATCCTTGATGATTTGATATTCCTTGTCTCTCTCCTCTTTAAGTTTCTTTTGTTTTGCTTTCCTTTGGAGGATCTCACCTATATTTTGCATTTGGTCCGCTGATAGATTTGCAAAATCTAATGTAGGAATTTCTATCTCTTCATCTAGGTCTATCTCCTCTACTATATTCTTACCCAAAAATTTTATACTCGGTAGAGCCTTAGGCTTATCTGTACTTAATGCTTTGGTAGTAGTGACAGTAGATAAAGTAGGGCTGGCTATAGAGACTGGTATACTTTCTACTGGAGAACTTAAAATATTTACACTTGAAGATTCAAAAACTGGAAAACTTACTGCTGGAAAACTTGATGATGCAGGAGACTGCAGCTCGGTAGAAGAAATGGTAGCTGCTTCTGTTGTTGCTAAGGATGATTGGACAAATGTGGAAGTTGTCACAACCATGCTTGAAGGTGTCTCCGGGCTGGATGTAGAAACTTTTACTGGAGAGGTAGGAAGGGATGCAATGACTTCTGCTACTATCCTCACAGTATCATCTACCTCAGTGTCTTCTTCTTGTTCATCACTGTCATCTTCAATATCTTTTATTATGACTATTTCAATACTCGGTTGGTGAAGGTGGTATATGTTCTTCCATGTAGCATTTGCAGCCTTCACAACTGATTCAATATTGTTGATCAAAATCAAACAAGTATTGAACTTCAATGTCATCTTATTTTCATTTTCTTTTAATGCCTTCTTTACTTCATCATTTTTCAAGCTCGACATCAACTGTCTCAGGGTTTGATCAAATATGTCTATCACCGTTTGCTTTGCATTGCTCCATCTCATTTTTATTGGATTTACTAGAACTGCTGGAACCTGTGGGGCAATTTCTTCAGGAGAGTATTTCCACTGTCCCATCTTTTCAATAACAGCATCTTCTATTTCCTTCTGTTCTGTTTCCGATCTGGTTTCATATTTTAAGGATTTTATGTTACTTACTCCAGATCTTGATCTGTCTCTAAAGAGTTTGAGCTTTTCTTGAAGGTTTAGAGGAGGCCTTTTGAATACTATGTCTTTATCTGCCTTGTCTGCCTTGTCTGCCTTGCCTCTTGTATTTCTCCTTGTAAATACAGCAGTAGGAAGCTTAGGTGCCTTAGTGATAAATACCTTTCCTTTCTTCTTTGCAGGTTCTGGTTCCTCTGTTTTCTCATCCTTTTCCTCTTCTTATTCATCTTTTTCTTCTTTGTCCTCAGTTATCATTTGCATTTTGGCTATCCTCTTCTTTCCTTTGTTTACCGCCTGTGGAAGCTTTATGCTTAGTTCAATTCTCACCTTAGCTTCATCATATGTTCCAAAATATGGAGCTTTGGGATTGACAGGCTGATTAAGAAGAGCTTCAATGATATTCTTGGTTTCATCAATATTTACCTCATAAGGAAGAGGTTTTACATATACAGTCCTCGGTTTAACTGCTTGAATATATACATTATCACAATCCACCATAAAACAAATGTCATCTTTGTAATCTTCCACCAACTTCTGTGGAATCCGGAATCTATCATTCATTTTCTCTTTGAAAGACTCAAAATAATTATCCATGATGCTTTCAAAATTCTCACCCATTTCTGAGATGTATTCATTTATTTCATAGAGGACTGGCACATCTTTTCTCCATACAACTTTTCCTTTAGAAGGGAAGAATTTCAGAACATAGAAGAATAAACAGACCAACAAGGATCCAAACTTACATGGATTGTTTTTGGAAGTTTTAATGCTTTCCATATTTTTGTTAAACTGCTTTAACAATAAGTCTGCTAGGTCAAATGTTAAGTTATTCTTGACCACTTTGTATGCTAGGTCAATAGCTTCACAGGAGACACTGTTCTGTCAACTAGAACTGTAAATCTTATGGGCAATAATGTGTGTACCAAACTTCAGTTCAGCATCGGTAATGCTGCTAACTTTCATGCCTCTACCGTCCCACTCGGCTAGGGTTTTCTTCTCTAGTTCCGTCCGACCTAGGGTTTTGGTAGTTTTTGCTTTGTTCAACATGGGAAGACCGGTGATTTGATGAATCATCTTCTTTGTGATCTCTATAGGTTGCTCAAGCCAAATCTTGCCATCATGTACACGGCTGAGAATATATCTAACCCATTTATCTCGAAAGTTTTGAGGTAGATGTGCAATGTGAACTAAACCTTTATCTTCCAGATGTTTGTGCTCGGGTTTCAGAATACCATCCACACACAGTTCTTCACGCACAATATCTATTTCTAGGTTCCCCATTTCATGAATTGAACAGTTGAAATGATTGCAGATATCGTTAATAAGTAGTACCTTAGGAGGAATCTGAGATTGAGCTCCGTTCGGATCTAGGGCTGCTGCAATTGCGGGCACGATCTTGAAATCTGGTGCTTTCCACTCCCCTTGCACTAACATATCAGATCCTTTCTTTGCTGAAGTGCTGGATGATGCCATGGTAGCTCACAGAAAATTCCTTTCGCAAAAGTATTGAATTGCTGGGTTGCTCTTGAAATTTTCTGCTCTTAAAGGTTCGCGGTGAAGAATGAGTTTGATTACTTGCTTTTTGTTTATAACTCTGTCATTAATGCTCAGTACAAATTAGGGTATGAATTCTGAAAGACTGTCACCCACTAAGAATTAATTTCTCGGTAAAGACTTAGCAACTCGGTGAACTCGAGAATTCATATTGCTCCGACCTCGCTCGGTAAAGACAGGTACCGACCTTGCTCGGTGAAGACTGATACCGACCTTTCTCGGTGATCTTACTGCATCTTGTATGCTGATTTAGATCTTTCTTTTAATTCGGTTCTGGAACTGCTTGAGATTGGTCTATGAGAATACAGTTCCAGTGCTTTCTTGGAAATTTAGTTTGAGTCGGTAGAGCCATCCATTCCATTACTTGGACTGGATTGCTCGGTAACTTTGGGAATCTATTTTTGTCTCACCTGTTTCCTGACCTTAGTTGCTTCATTCTTCTTTCCATCTTCAACTTCACTAGCATTCATGCAGTTTCTGGCTATGTGACCGAGTTTAGTGCATTTGAAGCATCTTACGGTAGTATCTCTTTTCCTTAGATGATGTTTTATGCAATTCATGCTAATGTGTCCATATTCTCCACAGTAATGACATCTACACCAGGTGTTTTAGTCCCCTCCAAACATTGCTTTCATAATTTGTTCTGCTGGATTAAATGTCTTGGATCTGCACTCAGATGCCTTGTGACCCTGTTTGTTGCACTTGTGACAATTACCTCTGAATCTAGGTTTTTCCCTGCATTCATTTGCTTTGTGACCAGGTTGATTGCAGTTGTAACATTTTCCATTGAATTCTTCTTTTTCATTATTCCAAGATTTATTTGAAGTATGTCCTATTTTACCACAATGATTACAAGTAGGTTTTTGATTTCTTTGAGTACCTTGCTTAGAAGATTCGCCTTCTCCTTTGTATCCAAGTCCTGCTTTTCCTTTTTGCCTATGAAGATTTCGCTCATACAGTTGATTCAAGTCTTCTTGACTTTTCAGCATTCCTTCATTGATTTTTTTTTCAGTGTTTAGGTCATCCACCAATCTTAGATTGATTTCCTTTTCAGATCTTAGTTCTTCTCTTGTGCTTTCTATTTCTGATCTTAGATTCAAAATTTCCTCATTTGTATGAGAGATCTGATCAATTAGGTTTTCTAGCTGAAGGGTTTTGTTTTGGACTTCAATGTTTCTTCCATCTAATTCATCTTTCAACTTGTTTCTTTGTTCCAAGATCTCACAGAATCTTGTAGAGTGTAGCTCTTGTTCTCTTTTCAATTTTCTCACTTCTTCCTGCAGAGACCCATTCTTTTCTAGGAGTTCTTTGACAGCACTGTTTGCTTCATCTGAGTTATTTGAGGGAAGAAGATCTTCAATCTTTTCTTCAATGTAATTCAGATCATTCATCTAATTTGCAAGTTCCTTCCTTCTTCTTAGGGATTGGGAAAGATGTTCTTTTGCTTCTTTGAGTTTAGCTATGGCCATTTCCAGATCTAGCTTTTCATTTTCAATCACCTTGTTCAGTTTGAATACCTCCATTGTCCTGGATCTTTGCTCAAGCTAGTTAAGCTTTATCTTGAGAACCAATGCTGCTCTGATACCAATTGTTGGAAATATTCAGGAATTAACCGAGTTACTGAGAGGGGAGGGGTGAATCAGTAACTCCAAATTTTCTTTCAATTACAGAAGTATTAACATGTAATTCTCTTTAACCTTAGCATACAGAAAGCATGAAACTTAAAAGCATTCACAATAGTGACACAAAGATTTGGTTACCCAGAAACCTTCCAAAAGAAAGTAAAACTGGGGTGGGGATGAAACCCACAAAGCTTTAATACTGCAAAATAAAGTTGGCCGGTTAAGGCTTACAATTTGATCACTTCTGATGATCTGCCCTATTAGGAGCAATAAGGATTGCTAAATCCACCCTGTTAAAGGATTTACAAAACATACAATGAAGTATGCACTCGGTAAAGAGATTTTACAAAAGACTGTTAAGTCTACCCGGTTAAAGGATTTAGTACTGATTCACCTGTTAGGATGAAACAGTAGATCTCTTGCTTTGCAATTGGATTGCTGATTGAGATTCGTTGATGTACTGATCACCTTCTTTGATGAATTTGTCTTTGCTGTTCCTTATACTACTGAAGCCTTCTGTAATTCACTTATCTCTGCCTTTCTTTCTCTTTCACATATATTCTTCTTACATGCTTCTTGACATTTTTACAACATTGTTTATATACAAGTCTTAAACAATTAATTACAATTACAATTACAAAGTCGACTTGACAAATAAACATAAGTGCTACTAAGTCGGCCCAAGTATGGTTACACGGTTCCTGCAAACTGACTCGGTGACTTTCTGATACTCGGTGTCCACTGCATTACTCGGCATCGTCATGCACTTGGTAGAAGTGAAGGCATGGTTCATACTGATCACTCAGTAGGTTTTGAACTTGGTAAATACTGGTGACTTGGTAGACATGATGTTACTCGGTTTACACTATCCTGTTCGGTTTGTACTAACTTGCTCGGTTTGCACTGTCTGCTCGGTTTGCACTGTCTGCTCAGTTTGCACTATCTGCTCGGTTTGCACTGTCTGCTCGGTTTGCACTATTTTCTCGGTTTGCATTGTTTGCTTGGTTTGCACTGTTTGCACTGTTTGCTCGGTTTGCACTGTTTGCTCGGTTTGCACTATTTGCTCAGTTTGCACTGTTTGCTCGGTTTGCACTATTTTCTCGGTTTGCACTGAGAATGCAAATAAGTGTTGTCACTAGTGGCAATTCTGCTTAATGCCAACATAACTTGTCTCACGTGTGCGCGCATCTAGGGTGGCTTCATGATCTGATGAGTTTTGGCTTATCATACGTCTACATTTGTTTAATTTCATTGATGATTGCATCCATTCAGCTAAAGATTGTGACATGATCTGATCCATATTTTGTGGGTTTCTTCATCTTCTTGGTTATTTAATTTGCATGGTGGTGTGATGCTAGCATATTTCCATTAGGTTCTTTTTCAACAATTTAATTTAAATCTCTTGTTACCCTACATCTCCTAACCTTCCTTGAAAGTTATTTCCAGTAGATTAATTAAACTAGCATTGCTTTCATTCCTAAATCTGAAAACTGTATCAAAAAAGAGAGAAATTTTAGTTTCTTAAAGTTTTTTTTGCAGTTTCCCTTGAGAAAAGAACCAGAAAAGGCCTCCTTGTTAACAAATTCACATTTGTCTTCCATTGAGCTATCCAAGTGGTTGAGACCCAGCCAGAAGGAACCTTGAGATCGATTCCATCAATCTTCCAAGAGGGGAAGTTGCTCACGCAAATTCCTAGCGGTTTTCTTTGTGTAAAACTGATGCTCAACAGAAGTGGTGCTAGAAGGAGGGCATGAACCAAAAGGTTTTCAAGTTATAATCACATGAAACAAGTTGGATGTTTGGAAAATCTAGCTTTAATGGATAGTCTATTTTGTATACTAGGAGGTCTCCATGAGATTCCTCTGCATGCATATAATAGGATTCCTTTTTCCTTCCCTAGTAATGGAGAAAATGCTACAAATCATGTAAGGATTTGCAAGGATCTAGTGCTCTTTCTTGAAATTGAACATGAAGATGTTGTTTGAAATTTATTTGTCAAGACATTTCAAGGTGTAATGCTTCAATGGTATGAAAGACTCTCATCCAATTTTATTTTCTCATGGATTGAATTAAAGGATCTATCCATAATTCAATTTGATCCCAATGTGAGTTCACAAGATTCACTATTTTATTTTGCCACTGTAAGAATTACACCTCAAGAGTTCATTGCCCAATTCAATCATCAATGTCTTCTCATGTATCAAAGGGTTCAAGATTCGGAAAGGATGGCACATGATTCAATGTTAAAAGAGCATTATTTATGGTGTTTGGATGTCTCATTTTCACACACAATCAGATCTTTTGGTGAGGTTACTACCTTGTATGATGCATTCAACAAGGCTCTTTTCTTGGCACGATGTGGATGTGATGTTACAAATGGTACAAATGGTCCTAATGGAAGTTTCAATATGCAATTGATTGAATGTTGCCAATCATTATAGCTCTATGTCAACTTGGTGAATACATCAAATCAGCTACAATCATCTCATTCAACCAATTACAACATGCCTGATATCTATATGATGTAATCAGCCAATCAAAAGAATCAGATCAATCACTTTCAAGATCATATTTTGGGTCAAAATTTTCATGATACAAGCTTGGACACAAGTATTTTTCCACCCAATGATGCTCCTATAGATATCTTGTCATATTCTTACTATACTCCATTTCTCAATCCATCAAAACATGATGATACTTCAAATGGAAAGCTTGTTGGTTAGTTATATGAGCATGATAAGTTGTGCAATAATGAAAGTGAAATGATCCTAAATGCTGATTGTAATTCAAAATGCAAGTTACCAAGTGATTTTTTGACAAAAATTAGTTATGGGATAACAAGAAATGATGAACAAATTCAGGAGGATGAGAGATATTCAATGCTACCCCAGAGTTATTGCCATGAAAGAGAAAAAAGGTACAAAATATTTTTCATCTTCACAGGGTAATTATGATGACACTTTTGATGCTGAAAAAGATTCACATGACAAAGACACGGATAATCATTGTTGGGTAGATATTCCACTTGAGAAAATTAGACTGGATGAGAAGTTGCAAGAATTGGGTATTCCTATGTCATTATCAAATTTTTCATGGATGGAAGGATGTAGAATGCACCTCACAAATCAACATTGTGAGATGGATTTCCCTATTTTTCTTGGAAAGATGGACTTCTATTTGAAAGGAAAGATGACTATTGAAGAGGTTTTAATTCCTATAGCAGATCATTGGGATAGTCAATCAAGGGAAGAAGAAGAGGAACATGATCAAATTCATGAGACTATGGAAGATATGAATTATGAGAAAGATAAAGTGATTGACATTCAAGAAAATAAGGGAGAGAAAATTCCCAATGATGAGGAGAGTGAAATCATAAATACATTCATAGACATCTTCATGAAAGATGAAAGTGGAAAGGTCTCTTCTCGTGAAATCATAAGTGATGATGCGCTACCCTTTTTGAATGCTAACCATGATGGAGCCCAAATAAAGGAGATACAAGAAGTTCAAGAGGATGATCAAAAGGAAGATGATGAAGATGAAAAATTGTGCCTTGAGGTAGAGGAATCTCAGCATTTACAAAACAACAAACTAGACAACTCTAATTTTTTGTCATCAGGGGAGGTAGACAAGGTTCTTGATTTGGTATCATGTTTGAGTAAAGAAATGTTCATTTATGGGTATTCTGTGCATATATCAAACCTTGCAGGAGCCAATTCATGTAGGATTCATCCTTTTGAGATACATTCAGGGGTAAGTTGTCCTAAATTCTTGTTAGCTTTGGAGATCGCCTTAGAAGGTAAGTACAACTTTGAACAGGTCTCTTTGAGGCATGAGCAAGAAAATAATTTGAATGTTGATTCTACCAATTCTTGCAATTTTGAAGACATGCTTATGAGTGAAATTCTTAGTCCTAATGAGGTCAAATGTGATGATTTATTATTTATGACTAATGATAATTATAACAGGGATCACAATCTGGATGATTTGCCTTTTGAACCTTGTTGTAATGAGAGGTATAATACATCACAGATGAATATGTTTTCTAATAGTGTGCGTGCACTTGAGGAGGATGGATTGGTGTACCATGAGATAAGACCTCCAGAAGAAGAAATTGTGTTGAGTGAGTATGTGCCCATGGTTGGGAACTCACTAAATCAGGTTGTATCTATCCATTATCCCTTGCTTTTTGATGATTTTCAGTTTGAGTATGATAAAGGTGAAAAAACTTGTTTGTGGATTAATCATGATTATGGAGAGTTGCCACAACTTTTGATTTTATGTGATTTGTACCCAGAATTTGAACAAAAATTATTTAAATTTTATTTTTCTAAGTACAAAGATGAGTTTGCATTCCTTAGAACTGTGCAAGGTGCGTTGTTACTATTGCATGGAAAGAAAAATCAGTTAATAAGAAACTCATATGCTTTTTGTTCTAAGTTTTTTGTATATAATTTAACTTTAGTTGTAATTAGGTAGGTGTGTGTTAGTTTCCCTTGTGTTTTAGTGGTTAAGTTTTGTTTTGTTAGTGGGTCAGTCTCATTCCTTGTTGCTTGAGTATTTTTTCTTTATGTTTGTCAGTCTGGGGAAAAGAGAGTTTTGTCGAGGTTTTTTCCTAACAAGTGGTCCATCCCAGGTGGTCTTTGATAGGAGGCAGAGGTATTTCTTAGTCAAAATTTTTAAAGGAATTCATCTTGCAAGAAATTGTATGCATGGATCATAAATGGTGATAGCTTTCACTAGAAATCAAGTTGACATTCAAAGTCAATCATCATCAACACATTGCAGACTTTAAACATGATACTGTGGTTGTTGGTTTCTTGGGTAAGTGTTAGTTGGAGTTGATTGGATCCTATTGTTATGGGTGACCTCAGATCTCAGAACCCTTCTCCATCTACATCTTGACTTGAAGAGACAAAATCAAAAGGAGGAACACATAAAGATAAAGTCAACAAAAAAAAGAAAAGTTCAAATGCTTGGGTGGCACAACCTAATCATTGCCCGGGTTCCCAAAAAAAATGAAGAAAAGGAAAAAATCAGGAATGAAAGTACTAAGGTGGCATAGCCTAAGCACTACCTTAGCATACCAAAAATGCTATATTGAAGACAATTGAAAAAGAGAAAATATTCAAAGCAAAATGGCTCAAGAAAAGTCACCTTCCATGTAAATGATGTTGACTCTAAAGGAGCCCTCCAAAAAAAAAAGAATCTCACATCTTGTCATAAGATAGAGAAGGGTGACTCTAGCAACCTCTACCGGGACTATGAATGCCTGACTGGTAGTAGAGTAAGGTTAGAATGAGATTGGGGAAGTCTATGAAAGTAAGAAAAGATTGGCTCCAAATGTTTCTCATCTAGGAAACCTTCATCCAAGTGTTGAAAGAATGAACACACAGATGCACTCACTGGATGAAACAACAAAGAAGTTCAATTTTGAAAAGTTGGTGAAAGAATGTTTTCATGAATGGTGCTTGTGTTCAGTTTATTGCGAGACAATTTTCAGATAAAGTTTGTTGGTAAAGAAATGCCTTGGTCATTTCTCCTTTTTTCGGGGCTATTTGTTGTGGTTCCACAACACATGCCCCATTTTGGCCACTTGGCCTACTAGGGACTCCCTTTTTTTAGGGTTATTTTTTATTGTCTTTAGGGTTTCAGTTTGTTTTCTTTGTGCAATTAGTTTATATAATTAAAATTTTCCTCATGCTTTCAATAAGACATTACTGACAACTATTTTTGCATGTAGAAGATTGATGCCCACCTTTTGATATTTACGAAGAAACAACAAGGGAAGCTGACATCCACAAGAGTACTAAGATTTTTGGAAATCCAAGAAGTGAAAGAGAAGTTTTAAAGAGCTCACCCTAATATTCTACCAAAATGTTGAGTCTTCAATTTTGACAAAGTTCAGAGAATTTCCACACTTACTCATTTTTTAGTGTTGAAGGTCTGAAAGTTTAGAGGTTTGGAAGTTCAAAAGTTCAAAGATCAGAGGTTCGAAGTGCGAAGGTCTGAAGTTCAAAGTTCAAAGTTCAAAAGTTTAGAGTTTAGAGGTTGAGTTTGGAGTTCAAGTTTTTCAGAGTTTCAAAGGTCGAAAAGGCTGAAATGCAAAAATTCCTCACAACCTCGAAAGGCCAAAAAATTTTGTGGACTTAGCCATTTTTCTGAAAAATCCAGAAAAAATTGTGGACTTAAAAAATTTTCGGAGGAAAATTTTGTGGACTTAGAAAATTTTGTGTTCCTATTTTTTTGGCCTTCCTATAATTTCGGCCTTCCTAAATTTTCGGCCTTCCTATTTTTTCGGCCTCCTAAATTTTTGGACTTCCTAAATTTTTGGCCTTCCTAAAATTTCATCCTTTCGGCCTTCCTATTTTTTCGGCCTCCTAAATTTTTTAGACTTACTAAAATTTTGGGCTTCCTAAAATTTCGGCCTTCCGACCTTCCTATTTTTTCAGCCTCCGAAAAGTCTGAAAATGTGAAAGTTGGAGGAGAGTTTTTTTTCGCCCTTACTATTTTTTCGGCCTCCTAAATTTTTGAACTTCCTAAATTTTTGGCCTTTCAACCTTCCTATTTTTTCGACCTTCGAAAAGTCTAAAAATGTGAAAGTTGGAGGAGAGTTTTTTTCGGCCTTCCCATTTTTTTCAGCCTCCTAAATTTTTGGACTTCCTATTTTTTTGGCCTCTGAAAAGTCCTAAACTCCGATAGTTGGAGGAGAAGCAGTTTTGTACTTAGCCATTTTTTAAGACCTTATTTTTTGGCATTTCGGCCCAGGAAGAACTTTCGGCCTTCGAAAGTCTGAAGTCCAAAACTTGGGAAAAGGGACTTGACACTTAGTCATTTTGGGGGCTTGATTTTTTCAGACCAACTGTCTGGATTTGGGCATTTTTTGTCACGTCTGAAGTTTAACTCCAGTTATCTCAAAGTTGATTTTCTAGTCAACTAGAATTCTTTTTTGGGGTCATTTCTGCATGATTTTGGGATCTCTTCCAGTTGAGTCCATGTGGAGAAGCCACAACCAAGGATCAAGGGTAGAAACGTGAAGATTATCAAGAGCATCCACAAGTTCTAGCTCCATTTTCAAGATGTTTAATGCATGATTTACTCAAAGTTTTGTAATGCTCGAGGTTTAATGTCGTGCTAGGGTAGTTTAGCTAAGCTTTAGAGGTAGTTTCTTTAATCTAATCTCTAGTTTAGAATTTATTTTCAAGTCTCATGCAGCTGAAACCCTAGCTGCAAAAAATAAGAGCACAGCTCTATAAATTGTAATAAAATGATGTAATGAGGGTCGACTTGATGATTAATACAATAGCTACAATTATTGGTGCTTCATTCATGGTGTAATTTATCTGCTATATATGCGAAATTTGTGAATGTGTGAATTGTTCAATCTTTATTTCAAAGAGCCAATTGGTTGTTTAATAATTTTAAGTCTGTGATCTATTAGTTTGGTGTTTGCTGGTATATCTTTACTGTGTTGTGACAAATTTATGAGAAGATTATTCTTTGGTGCTTGAAGATTAACTTGTCTCACGTGTGCATGCATCTAGGGTGGCTTCATGATCTGATGATTTTTGGCTTATCATACGTCTACATTTGGTCAATTTCATTGATGATTGCATCCATTCAACTGAACATTGTGACATGATATGATCTCTATTTTGTGGGTTTCTTCATCTTCTTGGTTATTTAATTCACATGGTGGTGTGATGCTAGAATATGTCCATTAGGTTCTTTTTTAGCAATTTAATTTAAATCTCTTGTTACCCTACATCTCCTAACCTTCCTTGCAAGTTATTTCTAGTAGTTTAATTAAACTAGCATTGCTTTCATTCCTAAATCTGAAAACCATATAAAAAAAGAGAGAACTTTTAGTTTCTTAAAGTTTGTTTTGCAGTTTCCCTTGAGAAAAGAACCAGCAAAAGCCTCCTTGTTAAAAAATTCACATTTGTCTTCCGTTGAGCTATACAAGCAGTTGAGACCCAGCTAGAAGGAACCTTGAGATTGATTACATCAGTCTTCCAAGAGGGGAAGTTTCTCACGTAAATTCCTAGCCATTGTCTTTGTGTAAAAATGTTGCTCAATAGGAACATTATATATGTATTTCATATGGATCAATTAGGTATCCTAATTCTGTATAAAAATTAGATGTTGTTAATGAGATACAGAGGCTTTGAAAAGGACTATTAGTGAGATAAAACAACCAACGAGACATGTGTACAACCAATAAGGCATTGTAAAATATTATTTCACCTAGGCCAATGCGGAAATTTGAGTGGTTTTATTCTCCAGAGGGTTTCCACTCTGGACAAAATTTGTGTTATGATCTTTGTGTGTGTCTTACTTGACTAGTTATCTATTTTGTTTCCATTGCACATTGTTACAATTTTCTCAAGTTCAAAATTAAAGTTTAAATTTTTATACCACCAATTCACCCCCCCCCCCCCCCCCCATTCTCATTGATATTGTAATCCAAAAATTTATCCAATAGTTGTCTCCATCTTTGCAAGAAACTTAAATAAATATTCCCCATTATTTTGTCTTATGTTACAAAGGTCAAACATGGTCACCTCATGTTCAACATAGTAGGATATTTTATCTCAAACTTGTCTACTAACTCACCAAATGATTTGATGTTGAGAGATAATTTTGAAAACCATTCCATTTATTGTCCTACCAAGCTATGTAGAAAAAATATCATCAAATACGTATCATTGTGAGAAACTTCTATACAAGAGGCACAAAATTGTCTAATGTGATCTTGAGGATCAGTCTTCCCTCTTTATTTATCAAATTTTGGGACCTCAAAGTTTAGAGGGAATGGTATAATTAGAAAATTCTTATCAAAAGGATAAGGGAAACCATCTTCCAATGAATACTTTTTCAATGAAGATATAGTTTGTATGTATTGAATCTATTATTGTAACATATATATAAATATTGTGTGAGTGTTTCTAATGGAATTATTGCTTCTTTCTTTCTATGTTATTTCTTATATTGTTCATTTTCTTCTACAATATTGGATTCTTTCAAGTTTGAAAAATCAAAATCAGAGGCAAACTTAACACCTTTATGTGCAAGAAAAAGAATTTACTTTTCCTTATCCATTTATAGGACCCTTTCTAACAATTTGTTAGACCAATGGTCTTGTTGGGCTTCTTGGAGTTGATCTTGATGAAGGGTGCTCCCCTTAATACCACAAACACATAAAAGAAATAGAGACACAACAACAATTTGCAAGAATAGAAAATGGGCTTCTTATTATCTCCACAAGTGTGGAATTACAATTTTTCAGAAATACAATATGCAAAGCCACATGGGCATTTTCCTTACAAAATTCTATAGGGCAAGCCTCGAACAACTACCCAGAACTGCCCTAGAAAACACTACGGGCCATCCTTATATAGGAAATTTTCCACCGCATGAGAAGGTTCTAAAATTTTAGCCATTAAGGTCTACCGCCCTTAGAATTATTTTATTTTCATTTTATTTTATGTTAGGGTTGGCTCAAAATAATTACAAATTTTATTTTTAGGTAGCCCAACTTTAAAATGCCATAACTTTTTAATCGTATCTTTGTTTGGGTATTATAACCACTTTTCATAAATGGAAGGACCTGATCTAGAGTGCTTGACTCACGCAACCTATAGTAAGCTGGGGTTCGATCATGATCTGGAGCCTCTTAGACCTTCAAAATTGAGCTCAAAGATTTTGTACCCAAAAACCTCAATAACTTCACCAATACAGATGATATGGCAATACAACTCAACTAGTAGACTGGTATGACTAAGATGAGTCTCCACCTGTGAAATTAGAACATTCTGAGCTCGTATGACCAACTTACTAAAAATAGTAAATTTCCATAAATAGAAGCTTTGCACAAGATAGCCCTTATTGAAAAGAAACCATAAATATTTTTTTGGGTGATGCAAGATTATTCTTACACCTAGGATGCTCTTGCATGAGACACTCAAGGTAATTTGAGAAGTGACCCTGTCACGTCTCAGGTGTGAAGAGGAAAACCAAGATGGTTAACCTCCTCTCTTGTCAACCATGATGAATCTTCTACAAGTCATCATTTCCATTTGACTAGATATTCTTCATATATCATGTTCCTTGCGCTTCTTCCAACATGACTATCCAGTATATCCTCAATCTCCTTGGTAGATGAAGTAGTTGATGGAATAATCCACTATAATTCTATGATCTCATTTTCAACACCCCCTTCATGATACTCTATCAGATCTGAAATATTAAATACTGGTAAAATATTTAGCTGAGTAGGAAACTCTACCTCATAGGCATTTCCTAAATCATGCTTCTTCAGTATCTTACATGGCCAAAACTTATTCATTTTCAGCTTGTTATATGTACCTACTAGAAATCATTCCTTCCACAAATGAACCATCACTTCATCCCCAACCTAAAATTCCTTATGCCTTATTTTCTCATCTTCCTTAGCCTTATACTATGCATTCATCTTGGTAATGTATTTTCTCACCTCCTCATGGATGTTCTTTAAATGCTTTGCAAAATCCTCAGCTTCAGCACTACTTATCTCTCCTTTGTCTATCTTCCTCAACTCGGAAGCATTTTTGGGACTACTTCTATATACAATATGGAATGATGATTTACCAGTACTCCTATTGACATAATTATTGTATGAAAATTCTAACTGTGGTAAAATCAAATCCCATCTTGTTGGCTTATCTCCAACTAAACATCTCAACAAATTACCCAAACTCCTATTTACCACTTTTGTCTATCCATCAACTTATGTGGATGATGCGATGATTTGAACTTCAAATTTGTCTTTAACTTCTTCCACAATGTATGCTAGAAATATCCAACAAACTTAGTTTCTTGATCTAAAACTAAACCATGTAGTCTCACCACTTCTTTGAAAAACAATTATGCCACATGAATAGCATCATTAGTCTTCTTGTAGGGAATGAAATGTGCCATCTTTGAAAACCTATCAACTACTATAAAAATTAAATCATGTCCCTGTTGAGTCCTTGGAAAACCAAGAACAAAGTCCATACTAATATCCTCCCATGGCTTCTCTAGTACAAGTAATGGCTGATACAACCCAGTATTTTACTTTTCACCTTTTTCCATTTGACATACTCTACAACTCTGTATAAACTTCATGACATCTTCTTGCAACTGTGGCTAGTAATAATTCTCACTAACCAAAGCAAGGGTTTTATCTCGACCAAAATATTTAGCCAATCCTCCACTATGTTTCTCCTTGATGAGATTCTCACACATAGAACTTTGTGGAATGCACAATTGACTCCCTCTAAATAACATACCATCCTGGATGATGAAATCCAACCACTTCATTCTTTCTAGAGTAACAGTTTTTGTACAAGCTTTCCAAGATTCACCAAAATCAAGATCCTCAAGATACAAACTCTTGAGTTCCTTGAACCCAACCACCTCAATCTGCATCTTTGTCAGCAAAATTTCCCTTCTACTAAGCACATCTACAACCCTATTATACTTTCCACTCCTGTGTTTCAAAACAAATGTGCAACTCTACAAAATCTCAACCCATTTCAAATGCATTTGATTCAACTTTCTTTGACTATTCAAATATTGCAAATCTTGATGATCAGTATATAAAATAAACTCCTTAGGAAGTAGATAGTGTCTCCACTTCTTCAATGCTTGAATTATAGCATAAAATTCCTTATCATAAATAGAAAATTTCCTCTTGGCATTGTGTTTGTGAAAATTGTACCTAGCTATGAACACAACACTTTAGTAAAATATTAGAGGTTAGCACAATCAAAATCTACAAGTAATTGAAACTAAGCTAACTAGGTGATTTACTACCTTCTAGTAGGTGCGAGTATGTATTCGTAGATTAGACTGAGATCAGTGACAATGCAACACCTAAATGAAGGATTTAAAATGATGAAAGCAATGAAATATGAATGCAAATTAATCTTCTTCTTTTTTTGGATTTTTGATGCAATTAGATGAAAAACTTGATATGAAACTAATCTAGAATGAATTGAAATGATATGCAATTAATCTAACAATGCTATGAAGATGAATGAAAAAGTATGCAAAAGCTATGAAAAAATATGAAATGGTCTCACAAAATTGTTTGTAGCAAAAGCTTTGTTCTTCAGTTGTAAATTCATTAGAGTAATTGTGCAAATTCGAGAGATGTTGATTGATTGAAAGCTTGAGAGATTGAGAGATATTTTAGCCAGCCAGACTTTGTGAAGAGCCGAGCCTTGATTTTATAGAAATCCAGGGCTTGAGGATGCATTGAGAAAAGCCATAAATCACTCTTGATAAACTCAGGTTGATTTTTGAGTTAACAAGAAATTAAGAATAAATAAACTCATAAAATCATGCAAACGCAGTTTTTATCTCAAAATAGAGTTTTAGTTCACTTTTTCAACTCACCATCAGATGTTGAGTTTAGAAAGTTAACAAATTGAAATTGAAAATTGATTTAAAGTTAACTCTTTTTCTGATTGTGCATGATTTAATATGAATTAATTTAAAAATAAAGTGATTTATCTTCAACTTAACAGATTTTGAATTAAAACAATTTGTTTATGGGTTAATCAATTATTTAATCAAACTTTTATTCAAAAATTATATCATTAAATATTGACAACTTGCTTTAATTAATTAAATAAGAATTTAATCAATTATTATTTTGAATTTTGATTTATTGTCAAAATTAAATAAAATAAATTAGAAATAAATATAATTAAATCCAATTAAATAATTAAGTGGTAGAATTAAATTAATTAATTAAATATTCATCATATTCAATTAATCAACTTTAGGATAAATATGATTTATTGCCAAATAATCATTAAATTAAAGATAATTAGGATAATTAGGAATATTCAAGGAATATTCTCCAATGCAGAATTAAGATAATCAATGAAGTTTTTGATAAACTAATGTGGGGATGTGCCTTAGGTTAGGACTTTGATGTCAATTTTGATCGAATTGTTGATGTAAGAGGTTAATGAACCTATAGCCCATTTTTGGGGTATTACATTTTGCCCCTCTTTGAATCACTGTGCAAAGCATAGTGGTTCAATGATTAATATATTTTTGATGTATGAAACTAATTTGAAAGATAAACTGATTCCGAGACAGAAATAATTGATTGAAAGATTTGAAGATGTTAGGTCCTGATTGACTAAAGATGATGTTAACTATAGCAGCAATGAACCGGTGATTATGAAAAAGTATCAAAACACCTGATTCTGAACCTTATGATTATGAAGAAGTGAGTGACCTGATTCCAGACCTAATTTTCCAAAGGAATCGAAATGATGTCACATCTGAACCCTTTAGTTACAAAGAACCAAGGAAATAACACTAATGAACCGATGGTTACAAAAAGATGATATAGTTTACAAGATAGATTAGGATACCAGATTGATATGGATCTCAATGAATCTGATATGCCCCAAGTGACAAGGTCTTTTGATGAATCAGCAACTAGACGTGGTTGTTTTCTTGATTACAGAGAGAAGATTTGGTTTATAGATTTGATTGATTGTGAAATACCATGCCCCCTTCAGGATGAAAATCAAAATCTGACAAGAAAAGCCAGTGTTAAGTGGTTTAGAATCATGTTAATTGATTAGAAAATTGGTTGTACATGTCTGAAAATGCATTTTGCATCATTTGGAGGTCCTGGAGACCAAGTTTGACTAGGTTTGACCATGAGTTGACCATGGGTGAACAAGTTGAAATTTTGATAGTTTGATGTAAGATAATTAGTTAAGTTGAATTTTGGATTTTTGTGATGATTGAAGGTCGATTATGCAAGTAGTCGGCCGTCCTGGGTCCAAAAATTTTAAATCGCTATGTTGACAATATAAATGGTCTCAAATTTTGATTTTGATCCTGAAAATGGGTTCAGAACGTTGAAATTAGCCAGGGGTGCCTGCTTGGTGATCTGTTAAGAAGACCTTCATGCGATACCTAGTCCTTATGATGGGTTTAGCATAGTTTTGAAGAATCATTTGAGTGTCAAGCTGATTTAGGCAATCACGAGATAAATGCAATCATGCAAAGTGTAAAATGAAATGTAAACCTAAGACCTAGGACCTAGTCACTGATCATGTGTCGGTTGTTTTCATCATTCAATTTTTATGAGGTAATCAGATAAATCAATACAACATCCACTAGTTAGGAAACTATGAATATATGAATATTGATTTTTGCGCCAAAGTCAATACAATGCCGACTGGCTAGACAACCATGGACATATGAATATTGATTTTGTTTTCAAAATGTCGAATTAGATATAAGCACCAAGGCATAAACGCCAGGATGACTTGAATATCATGTCCATTTTGATATAGAAATTTGTATAAGCATCAAAACATAGATGTCGTGATGACTAGAATAGCCTTCGGGAACAAACATGCCAAACAATTGTAGAATTCATTCTTGTCTCCAATGTGAATTACCCGCTATGACCCTTTATCTTCCACATCCTTGGATAATAGCCGTTCACACTAGGATTGAAACATTGTTCAAAAAGATGTAAGCTAGATCAAACTTCCTTGAATTTTTTGGGTATCAATAGTTGAGGTACACATGGCCATCAAATACGAGATAGAGGCTCTTACAGATGGACACCATTTCAATCCAAAATTTCCAAAGTTGTTAGATTTTCACATACAAGTAGAAAATAAAGAAAAGATTATGCCCCCAGTCATCACTCTCTAAATCCTGTAAAGGACATCATCGAAGAGCTTGAAGGGACACAATATGAAAAAATGTCAATGTGAATTAGTAAGCATACAAGGAGATAAAAGAATGTAAAAGCATATATTGTTTTAGTTTTATTTGTTGTTGTGTTTGTGTTTGATTGCAAAATCCTTTCTAGAGAGGAGACTGATTGACTGACTCGGATGGAGCTTGAAAGGACCTTGACTAGATAGGACTTGTCTGAGGTATACTGGAGACCATAGGATATGACATTGATTGCCCCCAAGTTTGAACATTGATAGGATACAGACACTTGAGCTGATTGGTGTACAGACCAACTTTATTGAAAATAGGAATGCAGAAACAAACCGGGAGATATGTACAAACTAAAGCAAGACTCAAAGATGGGAGAGACCAAGATTGCACTGATAGATGGAGCATTTTGAAACAAGTGATGCCCATTTACCAGGTTTTCACCATCTTGGTAGAGATTCTATTTTTGCTACCAAGGTGCCTATTTCCAGGTTTTCACCAAGGCACTTTTTATTTTTCTCATTTTTTTGTATTTTTTATTTTTTTCAATTTTTTTATACTTTTGATTTTTTTTGATTTTTTTTTTGTGATACATCAAGGTGCCTATTGCTAGGTTTTCACTAGGATGATCATTTTTTAGGACTTTTTCTAATTTTTATAATTTTTTTAGGACATTTTACCATAGACTGAATGCCTTAGGCGTAGAATTTCTTCAGATGCAGAATGTTGATTGGTTCTTGGAGCTATTCTCCTTCAGTCATTGAGAGTTGATAGGCTCCAAAGCCTAAAGTAGCAGTGATTACAAAGGGACCCAGCCAATTGGGTTCAAATATCCCCTTGTGTTCTTGATGTGATTGGTTTTTAGGATTCTCTCTCAAGACTAGATCACCAACCCGAAACTCTTTGTGTCTAACTTTCTTGTTGTAACCTCTAGACATTCTCTTCTAATATACTCTGAGATGATCATATGTTGTTTTTCTGCACTCGTCTAGTAGTTCAAGTTCTTGCAACCTAGATACTCTGTAGTCATCATTAGTTACTAGACCATGCATTCAAATTCTTAGTGATGGGATTTCAACCTCAATAGGTAGAACTGCTGCAGACCCATAAATTAAAGTGAAAGGTGTAGCCCCAGTGGTTGTTCTGATACTTGTTCTATAGTATTGATCAAGAGATCTAACCAGTAATGTCCAACTATTGAGAGATCCATAGTCAAGGAAAGATCACTTAAGTGAGACTCACAAATATCCTTGTGGACGTGTCTTAACTCTTCATCATATTTCCCACACTCTAAACATTCAGGAAGAGTACGCTCTATATTTCTCTTAGTCATGTCACTAGAAATGAAGAGATACTAATATGCACTTTGGGATAGGTAAGATGGAGTGAAGAGTAGAAAGTATGAGAGGCAAGGAGGGTGAAATGGAGGAAGGTATGAGAATTTGGAAGCTTGAATAGCAACTTTTTGACATCCAAGTCTTTTATCTTGGGAATCCACATAGCTTTTGACTTTTTTATCTTTTTCTTCTTGAGGAATGTGATTGCAATTTTGATAAGATGGATTTTTAGAATCATCTCCAGAACAAAGCTTGATTCCTAGGTATCTGAGTTAGATTGCTCAGATACCTAGTAGATAGCTTTTGAGAATCATCTCCAAAATGAAGCTTGATCCTCAGGAATCTGATTTAGATTGCTCTGATACCTAGCAGTAAGATTTCGAGAATCATCTCCAGAACGAAGCTTGATCCTCAGGGATCTGAGTTAGATTGCTCAGATACCTAGTAGTAAGATGGATTTCAAGATCCATTTGTGTTTTGATTTTATTTTATCATTTTTTCCTTGAATACCTATGTGGTCTTTTGAATGATGTCTTTTTCTTAGTAGTCACATGTCCATTAGGTGGGACATAGTGACTTTGAGATATAAGTGGATCTTGATAATAATAAAAAATTGTTACAGATCCAAGTTAATTCCAAAGACTTGATAATTATGGATGAAAGAGGTTGATACAGTTGGTTGAGGTGGAGAGGTGGCATGGGAAGTGGGTGAGCCACTTATCTTAGGGAGCTAGGTGGAAGAGGGGTTGAAGGGATGGACTCAACTACAAAGATTTCAACATCATCCTCATCATTCATGAATGAATCAGATAGATCAAGAAAGTTATCTTCCATAGAACATTGTTGATTACGAGTTGTCCTAGAAGAGTTAGATAAGTTTAAAGGAATATAATGTGAGTCAAACTAAGATGATCCATTCTGAGAGCTAGGTCCTTCTTCATGTGGGAATAGTGCATGGATAGGAACCATTTCAATCCTAGACCTACCAATATTCCATGAAGCTATGATTGGATGGGGTCTTATGTATCCATGATCTGCTGGAGTAGCTAGAGTGTAGCTTGAAGTAGATGGCCTAGGAGCCATAGGGATGATTTCCATAGAAGGGTGGAAAGGATTGTCATCAGTTTCTTGCTCTTGAGATTTTGAACTTTCTCCCCTTTCAAAGCTGGTAAGAGGAGCATATCTATGTATGACATCAACTCATATTGTTATAGTAGTATCAAATGAGGAATCATGTTCTCTTTCTTTTGAGTTTGTCTTAATGTTGTGATATTGCTTAATGTAGTTAGATAGAGACATTGTATGAGGTAGGTCTTCTTCATCACTATCATTTGTAATAGGAGGAATATTCTTTGCAGCAGGATCTTGTTCAATAGAGATAGTGGTGGAATAGTTCAGAATAGGCATACCGCAAGGCATATTCAAGATGTGAGAGATATCAGCGAATGGCCCCCAATTAGGATCGATAGTATGTTTAGCATTTTGGATGGGAGCAACCTGGGTAAGACTAGAATTTGCCATCTAGCTAGTAGATAAGTGTTCAAAGTGTATAGTCATGAGCAAAAGGGATTCTGGAACACATGCCTGACACCAGGTCAGAGGATAGGAAATGGAGAGCGGATTGACTCTTCTCAAATGTCATAGATTAGAAGGCTGGATCAAACTCAAGAGACTACTTTTAGGCAAATAGATTGGATTTCTCTAATTGTTCTGCTCTATTCCTAACATAGTGAATATTTTGACAGAATCTGGAAGTTGGCTGTAAAAAAAATTGATTTTCTGACAAATTTTGAAGGTTTCTGACAACTTTTTGAAAATTTGTATATGACTTTCTAAGACTGTGGGATGACTTTTGACTCCAGAAAAGAATTTTTCTTCAAATTTTATAATTTTTAGGTTTTTAGTTTCAAATTGTTTACAATTTTTTATGTCCAGGTTTGAAGATATGTGTGATAGTCCATCTCATGTAACCAAGTAGATATCAAGCATGCAAAATAGAAAGTAAGGGAAGAAAGAAATCATTTGAAAATAATGAATAAGGGAAAAAGCAACCTTGCACATGAACAAGCAATAGTGACTTATTGTGCTAATCCCTAGGAATGCTAATTGTGTATGTTCTCCAAAGTTTTTCAATAATGCACATAGTCCTAGAAAATGAAACATTGGCCTCGCTAAGGTTTGTAGTAATGGTCTGACTCTGCAAATTTTATTATCTCAAGAGGGAAAACTCCAATCCAAGTGCACTGGGGTTTTGACACAATCCAAGAATTTAATCAATCAAGATCTACTAGGGAGATCTGATAGCTCAACAAGAGACCACACCTGTGAAGATTTCCTCCACAAGGACATTTATATAGTGATTATTGCTACCATGGAAAAAATAGCTATTACCACTTGAGGTTCTATCCATTTGGTTGACCCAATAAAGGGAATGTCCACTATGGTTAACCCTCTCTAAAGGTGACTCACAAAAGATACCACATGGGGACTTGGTCCAGATCCAAGGATTTGAGTTTCTAATACTACCCAAAAAGGGAATAGAGCATAATCCTCTAGCCTTATCACTTTTACCCAAACATGGAAAATAGATTAATCCGACACGCTAAGACTGAAATTATCTCACCAAGATTTGTGATGTCAATAACTATGTCTATCGATCTCTTCAAAGAGAGAACATATCGATCAAAATCTGAGGACCAAACCAAGTAGAACGTGAGATGACCACAGTAACCTCCCTACCTACAAGGGGATATGTCATCAAGAAGAGCTTCGGATGCATGAACAAGTGAATGAAGCCCAATCTCTCAAGATCATCCACAAATAGTGTTCATAGGGCCTATTTACTATGTGTAACAGATATGCAAAAAGCAAATCTATGTTCATTTTATAGCCCAAAATTGAAGTGTGAATTATGAAAGTTGGAAACGTACACAAGCTTGACACAAGAGAGTTCTTTTTATGTCCCAAAATGAAGTTTTATCAAATGAAATATAATACCTAAGTTCCTTGCAACGCGCTTAGTAGATTTTACCTATTTTAGCAATTTTTGAGCATTTGTCTTCTATTATTTGTACCCACGAGATGTACCTACACCTACACCTGCAAACCACTGTTATGAAAAACTTACCTATTCTTGTACATGCAACCCACTATTATAAAAATCCATCAAAAAAGAAACACAACTTTTCAACCCCACGTGGTTGAAAATCAGGTTAGTCAAAGATAATATGTCATTTGATAATCGAAAAACCTGCACTCATAAAAAATCAGATTCTGACTAGTCTGCACCAAATCAATCATAACTTTTGAAAATCAAGTTAAAATTAATTCAAACTGATAGAAAATGAAAGATAACTCAAATACCTTTCCAAAAATATAAATTTAGGATCTGTATCATGTCATATGTGCATGTACCAATAAAAACATCAGTCAGATTTCATAAAATCAAGTTTTGACCAATCTTCACTAAAATGATCATAACTTTTGCAGATCAAAACAAAATTAATCCAAACCAATGGTAAATGAAATATAACTCAAATAACTTTCTATAAATATAAATTTAGGATCTATATCATGCTAGATGTGCATGTACCAATAAAAATATCAGTTGGATTTCATAAAATCAGGTTCTGACCAGTCTGTACTAAAATGATCATAAATTTTTCAAATCAAAACAAAATTAATCGAAACCAATGGAAAATTAAATCTAACTCAAATACCTTTCTAGAAATATAAATTTAGGATCTATATCATGTCATATGTGCATGTACCAATAAAAATACCAGTCGGATTTTTGGAAAAACAGCCCAGAAATTTATCACAAAATTCATAAAAATTAACCTTGTAGTCGTGGGTTCAAGAAAAATGATAGAAATTTGATAGAATATAATAGAATGGAAACCTGTTTCAGGGCCCCACGGTGGGCATCAAAAATGTGTTTGTGAAAATTGTACCTAGCTGCGGACACAACACTTCAGTAAAACATTAGAGGTTAGCAAAATTGAAATCTGCAAGTAATTGAAACTAAGCTAACTAGATGATTTACTGCCTTCTAGTAGGTGTGAGTATGTATTCTTAGATTAGACCAAGATCAGTGACAATGCAACACCTAAATGAAGGATTTAAAATGATGAAAGCAATGAAATATGAATGCAAATTAATCTTCTTCTTTTTTTGGATTTTTGATGCAATTAGATGAAAAACTTAATATGAAACTAATCTAGAATGAATTGAAATGATATGCAATTAATCTAACAATGCTATGAAGATGAATGCAAAAGTATGCAAAAGCTATGAAAAACTATGAAATGATCTCACAAAATTTCTTGTTGCAAAAGCTTTGTTCTTCAGTTGTAAATTCACCAGAGTAATTGTGCAAATTCAAGAGATATTTCAGCCAGCCAGACTTTGTGAAGAGCTGAGCCTTGATTTTATAGAAATCCAAGACTTGAGGATGCATTGAGAAAAGCCACAAATCACTCTTGATAAACTCAGGTTGATTTTTGAGTTAACAAGAAATTAAGAATAAATAAACTCATAAAATCATGCAAAAGTAGTTTTTATCTCAAAATAGAGTTTTAGTTCACTTTTTCAACTCACCATCAGATGTTGAGTTTAGAAAGTTAACAAATTGAAATTGAAAATTGATTTAAAGTTAACTCCTTTTCTGATTGTGCATGATTTAATATGAATTAATTTAAAAATAAAGTGATTTATCTTCAACTTAACTGATTTTGAATTAAAACAATTGATTTATGGGTTAATCAATTATTTAATCAAACTTTTATTCAAAAGCTTTATCATTAAATATTGACAACTTGCTTTAATTAATTAAATAAGAATTTAATCAATTATTCTTTTGAATTTTAATTTATTGGCAAAATTAAATAATATAAATTAGGAATAAATATAATTAAATCTAATTAAATAATTAAGTGGAAGAATTTAATTAATTAATTAAATATTCAGCATATTCAATTAAGCAACTTTAGGATAAATATGATTTATTGCCAAATAATCATTAAATTAAAGATAATTAGGATAATTAGGAATATTTAAGGAATATTCCCTGATGCAGAATTAAGATAATCAATCAGGTTTTTGATAAACTGATGTGCAGATGTGCCTTAGGTTAGGACTTTGATGTTGATTTCGATCGAATTGTTGATGTAAGAGGTTAATGAACCTATAGCCCATTTTTAGGGTATTACAGGCATCATTTAACTTCTCACTGAAATAAGCAATAGGTTTACCTTCTTGGCTCAAAACAACTCTTATTGTAGCACCACTAGCATCACAGTCTACTTGAAACACCTTAATAAAATCTAGAAGTGCTAAAATAGGTTCTATAACTTTTTGTTTCAACAGTTTAAAACTTGTATCTGCCATTGTAGTCCACTTAAACTCTTTCCTATCTCCTCTCATTGTTTCATTCAAGGGTCCAAAAACACTACTAAAACTCTTGATAAACTTCATGTAAAAGCTATCCAAACCATGAAAAGATCCTACCTCGATAGCACTGCTTGGAGTAGGACATTTGAGGATAGCCTTCCCTTTCTTTGGGTCCATTTTAGACCTTCTGCTGAAACTACAAATCCTAGATACACTAACTCCTTCACAAAATTGTACTTCTTTAAATTAATCAACAATTTCTCTTCCCTTAACTTCTCAAACACCCTACAAATATGCATTATATGCTCCTCCAATGTCTTAATAAAGATCAAAATATCATCTACATAAATAATGACAAACTTACCCAAAAATTCTTTCAGAGCCTCATTCATGAGCCGCATGAAAGTGCTTGGTGCATTGGTTATCCCAAAAGGCATGACTAACCACTCATACAACCCTTCCTTTTTCTTGAAAGAATTATTTTATTAATCTCCTTCCCTAATCCAAATCTAATGATATCCACTCTTCAAATCTATCTTTGAGAAATACATGGCTCCACTCAAACAATCCATAATATCACCCATCCGCGGCGATGGAAACCTGTACTTGATTGTGATCTTGTTTATAGCCCTAGAATCTGTAGACATTCTCCATTCTCCATTCTTCTTTTGTGATAATACCATTGGTACATCACATAGACTTGGACTCTCTTGAATTAAACCCTTTTGCAAAAACTCATGTACTTGTCTATTCAACTCTTCACTTTATGTTGGTGTCATTTTGTGTGCTGCCTTATTTGGCAAACTAGATCTTGGGATCAAGTCCATCTAATGACTCATCTTCCTTACTAGTGGTAATCCATCGATCACATTATCAGACACAATATCCTAAAACTCATTCACCAAATCTACAACTTTTACAGTTACATCTTCTACTTCCTCTTTACCATCTTTTGGAATTAAAGAAAAACACATATGCTCATGCCTCATACCCTCTAGGAATTTTCCTCCATCAACAAGACTTATCCTTTCATTACTACATATATTTTCTTCTATATCCTTCAATGGCTTTAGCTTATGTCACACTCCATCCTTTGTCATGGAATAGGTATTTGCATGACCATCATGTATGGGACATCTATCAAACTACCATGGCCTACCCAACAACATATAACATGCATCCATGGGTATGATATCACATAGTACCTCATCATGGTATCCCCCAATCTTGAACTTCACTAGGCACTGCTCATTGACCATGACCTTGTGGTCATGCTGCACCCAAGCAATCTAGTATGGATGTTGTTGTTTCTACCTCTTGAGATTTAACTTTGTGACCATCTCTTCTGACACCAAATTGTTAGTGCTTCCACTATCATCTAGTGTGAAACAAGCTCCTCCTTTGCTCAGGTTCATTCTCACCACTCAATAGGACTCTTTTATTAATTAGGGATTCTTCTCTTTTAGCATCTTCAGAATGTGATGATCTAGCATCCTCATCCACATGTGCAACTATAACCTGGTCCTCAGTTCTCCTATCTACCCTTCCTTGGCATTGTGGACATTCATATGCCCTATGACCTTCTTCTCCATAGTGAAAACATGTTCCACAAAAGCCTCCTCTTCCCGATCCTTTTCCTCATCATCTTCCTCTCTTATCTCTATTATTCTTATTGAAATTATGTCCCCTCTGATTTTGACTTGTACTGGTCTCATCCTTTTTTTTCTATCTTCATTTCGGCCTCCATAAGATCATCCATTGGATCTTCCACCATGACCTCTTCAACTTTTCCTGCTTTCAAACTTCTAGTTCAACATTTCCTCTAATTTTAGAGAAAATTGGTGGGCCTCTTTAATACTGTTCATTCAGACCAAATTCAACTCTTCCTAAATGCTTAGCCTCAACCCATTAAGGTAACAGGAAACTTTCTCCTTGTCAGCTTTTGCATGGCCTATTCTGATGAGGATTTGATAGAACTCCTCCATATACTCTTGAATATATTTCCTTTCTTGTTTCAAACCTTGCATTTTCTTCTATAGATCAAGCTCATAATCAACAAGAATGAATTGTCTCTTCAATTTATCCACCATTTTCTCCCATCTTTTGATTTCCTCCTTTCCTCTTCTATTTCACTCCAATTGAATCTCATGCCACTAGATTTTTATATGACCCTTCAGTATAGCCTTTGCAAACTTGACCTTATTAGGATCCTCAATATCTTCATACTCAAAATATTCTTCTAATTCATTGATCCATCTGATCAACTCCTCTAGGTTAACTTTTCCTAAAAATGTAGGAACTTCATATCTTAGGTCTTTTCCCAATCTTGGAAATGGCCTGAAAAAGCCTTTCTTCCTCCTTGTTCAAAATTTTTACTTCTTCATAATCAAAATTTCCTTTATCTTTTCCTTGATCCCCACTTTCATCTCTTATGACAAGATTCATGCCTCTATGAATCTCTTCTTGTAATGTTTGGTGCACTTGTCTCTAGAGGGCTCTAACCTCAAGTGACACACCTCTAGCTCTTCTACCACGTTCCCTTTGTGGAGGCATTTTTGCACTTATAGCTAAAACCCTAAACCACAGTCCTAGTGCAAACTACCTCACAATCAGTGATCTATCTACACACTTAGGAACTCATGCTCTGATACCACTTGATGAATTTTTCTCCCCTTAATACCATAAACACATAATAAAAATTGAGACACAATAGCAATTTGCAAGAATAGAAAATAGGCTTCTTATTATCTCCGCAAGTGTGGAATTAAAAAATTTTAGAAATATAATATGCAAAGCCACATGGACATTTTCCTTACAAGATTTTGTAGGATAAGCCTTGAACAACTACCTAGAACTGCCCTAGAAAACACTACAAGCCTTCCTTATATAGGCAATTTAATGCAGAGAGCGCAACAAGAAGATAAGGAAATGTTTTATTTCCTTCACAACTCCACAATCTTGGATTTGGCACAATCCAATCTCCCTAACCTTGGGATATGAGTGACATCAACCAAGTAGTGAGGTTTATGCACCTTCCCTACTTCATTTCAACACAATAAGGTCTCACACCAACTCTACTAAAATGAAAACTTAGGAACACCTTCCCTATTTTAGGCAAAATATAGAACTCTTCACCAATGACACTTCCTATCCAACTTAAAGGTTGGAACACCTTATTTGGTCAATATTATTATATAATCAATCAAAAAATTGATTCCACAACACCCACAAAGCACCAAACTCCAACTAACCTGTGAATCCTATTAGGTCTCTTCAAATGGCTTTTGGTGTGCAAATTTAAACTATGAATGAGACTATAAAAAATAAGGGAATATTCAAGTACCCTTTTGGATGCCTCTAAGATCCCCAAAGTCCCAAGGACTAAATCCACTCCTGTAGCACTCAACCCTCACAATGTACACAAACCTAATTGGCTAGATTAGGCTTGGTTTACACTACAAGTGATCAAGGATGGGTACATAGAATCAATGAAAGGTTTTGGAAACCTTCCACTACCTCAAAATGACTCAAATCCATCTTCTAACTGATCTGTCGAATCAAAACAATTGTTTGCACAATCCTTCACTCATCATACTAGCTAAATACATAGAGATATTTAGCCTAGGGCTTGATGCAAAACCCTCTAGACCTTCAGATCTCGCCCTAAGCCTTAGGAATAATTAATAATACATTCTTTAATTTCATTTTCCAAGTGGCCATGGAATTCCACTAGTGAAATATCAAGTTAGGACCCCATTTCTGCAACAGGCCTAGTTTGGGCTCCTTCATGGACTGCTTCAACAAATTTTTTTATAACTTTTGCTACATAAACCCAAGTGCAATCAATCCAAATGTGTTAGAAATTAGATTCACAAATATTTCTAATCATTTGATTAATTTTATCTTGTCTCTTCATAAACATCCGTACTAGATAAATTTTACTCAGGAAAATTGGTGGTTTTTCATTAAAATTGCCTCAAATGTCTTGTTACAAGATCTAACCTCTTGGAGAGGCTTGAACATGTTTAAATATGTTCAAATCCAAGTTCTAACCAGTCCATCAATGGTTGTGACTTTTGGCAACCAAATTTGAACTTCTCAAGCAATTTTTCAAAAGTTGCTCGAGCAACTTTTACAACATTTGCAACATTTCTTGCAATTTTGCATTTTTGCACTCCTAGTGACTTGGACCAAGATCTTAACCCTTAAAACTAATCAGATATTCTCAAAATAATCTAAAATCATTGGAATCATGACCAAGACACCTAAAAAACCCAAAATATCTAATCACACTTATCACCAAAAGACCTAAAATCCAAGTTGACTAAGGCATCCCAAGGCTTATAGGTGTGCCTTATAGATCCTTGACCACACAAGTTGGATCCAATCATAAGAAGGATGATCTCAAGGATCCATCCAATTATTACAAAGAAAAACACAAACAAAACATGTGGATCATCTAGGATGTTTCCCTGGGTGCCCTACGACACAATTTTCCACTACCCATGAAGGTTCTAGAATTTTAGCCATTAAGGCTAACCACCCTTAGAATTATTTTCTTTTCTTTTTTTTTTTACATTAGGGTTAGCTCAACATAATTACAAATTTTATTTTTAGGTATTCCAACTAACTATAGCTCTGTTTGGCTATTATAACCACTTTTTGGAAATGGCAGGATCTGATCTACAACACCTAACTCGCGCAAGCTCAAGTCAGCTGGGGTTCGATCATAATTCAGAGCCTCTAAGGCCTTCAAAATTGAGCTCAAAGATTTCATACCCAAAAACCTCAATAAATTCACCAATACATATGATATGGCAATGAAACTCAACTTGTAGAATGATATGACTAAGATGAACCTCCGCTTGTGAAATCAGAACATTCCAAGCTCATATGACCAACTTACTAAAAATAGTAAATTTCCATAAATAACAACTCTACACAAGATAGCCCTTATTGAAAAGAAACCAGAAATATTTTTTTTGGGTGATGCAAGATTGCCCTTACACCCAGGATGCTCCTGCATCAGATCTTTATTTAGTTCCTCTTCTCTATTATT
The DNA here is from genome assembly GCA_027943335.1 of Chamaecyparis obtusa. Taxonomy (NCBI): domain Eukaryota; kingdom Viridiplantae; phylum Streptophyta; class Pinopsida; order Cupressales; family Cupressaceae; genus Chamaecyparis; species Chamaecyparis obtusa. The sequence goes on from BSBK01003391.1 coordinate 522,905, forward strand.
TGAATATGTTGCAAATTGTGGATATTTTCAGAAGGATTCTCTATGTCTATTTCCTTTTCTCATTCCTTTTTTTTTTATTTGGAGCCATTTCTTGAACTATGTACACAATTGATGAATGAAAATTTGGAAGTTAGAAGTTGGTTTGATGAAACTATTTTTTAAATGAATGTAATATGGAATGACAAGATGTCTTAAGTATTGGTTTTGATCTTTTTGGAATGTCAAACCTTTAAGTAACTCAATAGGAGATCATGGTGTATCACTATGATAAGACTAGTGCTATCAATATTTTTAGCTAAGTTCCTAGATAGAGAACGATGAATCGTGATTGTGAAACTTGCTAATGTTATAATTAAAATAGTAAGATCTCAAAAGCACTAAAGAAACCTTTGTTTTGAAATGGTGACAATGTGAGTGGGTAAAAAATGTCACAAGTTGGTATGTATGTTATGAAAGTAGTTCTAGACTAACTTCATGTTTACTGAAATGGAATCCTGACCAAAAAGAGTATATAAAAATATTACTGATAACTTCTCAAACCCTATTTTATATCCCTCTATTATATATGCACAAAATAAGGCCACAAATGCATAGAAAGATGATGTAAATGTGTAAAAATAGTCTATATAATATGTGTAGAAAAAGTTTGCAAATGTGCACAAAAATAGAGGATGAATGTATAGTTCTTTTTTTTGTGATTTTTTTTTTTAAAATAAGTATTTTTGTTGGAATTTTAGCTCAAGTTTTTTTTATTTTTCGTTTCATTTTTTACTTTTGGAAAGAAAATACAATAGACAATATAAACAAAATGGTTTTTTTCTTAAAAATCTAACACAAATATTTGCATGTTCACAACTTCAACACAAAGCCCAAGTTCCACTAGTATAAACACAAACAAAGAAAATTTAAACACTTTCAATCCTAATGGATGGCTTCATTCTTATGTCATAGCCCACATCTTGGAATCTCCATTGACTCAAGAAACCTTGATACACTAAAATGGGTGTGCCAAATTTTTTGTCTTTTCAAGAGCTAATCGATAGAGAATATCTCCCCTCACCCCAAAAAGCTATAAATAGCTTATGCAAAGTCCAAGATTTTTGTCTTTGCTCAAGGAATCCTTATGGTGAGTATCTTGGAGATAGATTCGTTTCTACCCTTGCATTTTAATTTATCACATTGTTTGGATAATAATAATCTATGCCTCTAAATTAAAGTTTCTAGTTAGGATTCAAGATTTCTTGCATAATATGAGCATTAGTAAGCTACTTAAGGATTTATCCACTCTTTCTATGGGTGACTCATAAACCCAAAGGTATGCTCTTTTTGGAATTTAAATGTATGGCACATGCTAATACCAATCGAACCATGGCTTTCACAGCATATAAATTTATATAGAAGGCCAAATTGATAACACTACTTGAGCCCGTTTCCTTGGGGTGAGTACCTTTTTTCCCACCAAGACAAACCTCTCTAGAGGAAAATACAAATGTGATTTCTCTTGCATCCAAGGTCCATTAGAAGGAAAGGGGAGATGATACTCTCAATTTTAATTTTCATCAAAAGGGTGAAACTAATTTAATCTAAACACAAATGAAATTTTTTCAAGGAATAATACACTTGCAAATTCCTCCAAACACAAGAAATTTTGATTCTTTAGCCTTTGTAATTAAACTAGGTGCAACTACACTAATGCAATAATTTTGAAAATGAAATATATCTATGATAATTGTGAATCAGATATATTAGGAATAGGTGTAGACAGTCAAACAGTTAACCTACTCTATCATACAAATCAAATATTTAAAACCTATCATAAGACTACCTCAAATTGAGCCAAAATGGGAGCACCCAAGCCCTATTTTATTTTCTCATTTTATGAGGATGTGTGTGTTCTCTCCAAGCTTAATGAACTCATCCCCAATGTAGATTATGGTATATTAGGACCATTTGCAAGTCATGGAGACCCCAAAAGTGGCACAAAACCTGGTATAGGGAACCCATTTTTCCCCGGGGGTTCCAATGGTGCAAATGACGAGATGCAGTTTCTAAGCTTATGGATGAGATAAAAGATTCATTTACCTTAATTATGGATGAGATATGAATTAAAGATAATTTTAAATGCTTGAAATAAGCTAGATTAATCCATTTATGCTATGCTAAGATGAGTTATAGAGCTTGAAAGCATGAAAGAAATCTAGCAATCCTACCATATTATGAAATCCTAGATGCAATTCAACATTATAACTATGTTATTGAAATGAAAGAGTGAGTCTTTTTCTCATGGAAGGGGCTCTATTTATAGGATATGTGTAAGGGCTTGGGTTAGGAAGGATGGTTAAGGTTTGAGGTAGGGTTAGAGTCAGGGTTAGAGGTAGGGTTAGAGGTAAGGTTAAAGGTATGGTTAGGATGAAAGGGACGAGTATTCATGGGTTGAATGGACTAAGGTTTCTCACACATGTGTGAGCAACACTTGGGAAGTGGGAAGGGAACAAGAGTGAAAGAAGGGGGATGGGTTTCCATTAAGAGGGTTATAAGAGCCATTAATGAGGGTGTAAGGAGCCATTAATGAGTTTTTAAGGCTCATTAATGAGGGTGTTGACTTTGGGTCAAAGGGAGAGGGTTAGGCTAAGAGGTTTAGGAATCACCCCTTAAGCGAGGTTATGGAGTGATTAGGGATGAGAGGATAGGTTTAGAAGTTTCTAGATGGGTTTTGGGATATTAAATAAATATTTAATTTCTTTAAATGAGATTTTGGTTGAGCACTTTATTTATTAAATTGAGTTAATAAATAGGAGGGATTAATATTTAAATTTGATTTAAATATTTTTGGGAGTGATTCTTTAATTAAATAAATTTAATTAAAATAGGAGGGGATAATAACAATAATAATTAATTAATTAATTATAATGTCATCAGGACTTTTATTAATTAAAATATTTTTAATTAATAAGTGGATTTATAGGTGTCTACAATATCTAAATCAAAAACACTGCACACAGTCATTAGTAGTTTAATTTAATTATCTTTGACAATCATGATAGTGTTGTAAAACAACTTTGTCATATATGTGCAACAAAAAACTACAAATGCACAACAAAAAGTGATATATGTGTAGAATTAAAAATTTTAAGATTTTTTGTCAAATAAATTAAAAAAAATGGTTAAACTCTAATTTTGTGAAATTTTTGTTTCTATTGTAAATGTACAAGACTGGAAAGTAAATGTATAGAAACATCTTGTAATACCAGAACTACACTCGAAAAAACTCAAAGAAACTTGTTAAAAATAGGCTAGGGCCCCATGGTGGGTGCCAAAAATGTGTACTCAAAATCTTACTAAGAAGAAATAACTAAGAATACCACAAACTACTTTAAAGATCCTACTTTTATCAAGAAACAGCAATGAAACAATGAAAAATGGGGTTAAAATAAAAAGCTATACTTTACAACTATTCTTCATGCATGTTTCATTGCCATCCTCTCCCTTGAGAATTTTTTTGTTGATTTTCTCTCAAAATCTTTAACACTCCAAGATGACTTCAAAATTTGGAATGAAGTGGTAAGAAATATGCAAAAAGATGGAGTCTAGAATGTCAAATACTATGATTATAATGATGAAAATGATAATAGAGATGCAAGCTAAATGTTAATGTAGATGAACATGTTTGAAAATGATAAAACTAAGATAATGATTATACAGCTAATGAAGGGTGCTCCCCTTAATACAACAAACACATAACAAAAATAGAGAAACAACAACAATATGCAAGAATAGAAAATGGGCTTCTTATTATCTCCACAAGTGTGGAATTACAAATTTTCAGAATTACAATATGCAAAGCCACATGGGCATTCCATTACAATATTTTGTAGGACAAAGCCTTGAATCAATACCCAGAACTGCCTAGACAACACTACGAGCCTTCTTTATATAGGCAATTTCCACCGCCCGAGAAGGTTCTAGAAATTTAGCCCTTAAGGCTGACCAAACTTAGAATTATTTTATTTTTCAATTTATTACATCACTAGTTGACCCAATTGACTATTATAACCCCATTTCAGAAAGACCACGAAGCGCTCTATAGGCTTGACTCATGCAAGCGCTTGTCACCCAAATTTTTGACCTCACCCAGGGCCTCTAAAGCCTTCAAAACTAAGTTCAAAGTTTGTGTACCCTGCTGCCAATACCAAAAATCTTCAATATCTTCAAAACTAGACCTGATCTAGCCATGAAACTTTACTAGCAAGCTAATATGACTAAGATGAACCTCCACATGTAAAATCAGAACATTTTGAGATCGTATGACCAACTTACTAAAAATAGAAAGTTTCCATAAATAGTTTCTCTACACAAGATAGCCCTTATTCAATACAAAAATAGAAATATTTTTGGGTGATGCAAGATTGCTCTTACACCCTGGATGCTCCTGCATCAACAACTAATATGATAATACTATTATGAAACTATGAACTAATATGATGCTAAAATGATAAACTAAATCCAAAGGCACACAATGTTAAGGTCAAAATACACTAGATCACAAATATTCTCAAAATCTCCAAATTGTTAAATAGTCTCCAAAGAGGGAAAAAGAACTCCTTTTATAGGCATTTCATGTCCTTGATCCCATGTGGAATGAATCAATGGTTGAGAATCAGTCTTAAAGAAATGGATGGCTAGGATTGAGTGGGTTTAATGGAGGGAGAGATAATAGGGTATGGCTAGATTGTGAGAGAGATGTTAGGAGGATGTTCCTCCTACATTAACAAAGTAGAGGGATATGTGGAAGGAAAATAAACTCATCAAATGTCTCTCCGTGACTGTGAGAGAAAGGAGGGAGAAACACTTCAATATGTTAGAATGTGAGAGGAAAACTAGGAATCATGAGACAAGTGTCCCATGAGTCATATTTGACTAGATGAGGTGGAGGGACAATTGACTAGTGTTACCAATAGGTTTTGTTCAAATTCTACAATCTCTAATTTTCCCAAAATCACCCCATAATTTTGCAAGGTGTTGTTCACTTAAAGTTTTAATCCTTTGCATATACACCCTGTTAGTTGAACTTGAACCTTGAACTTTACTAGTTCAAGATTCAATGTTCAATAACATACTTTGGTATGATTTTTCTTTTTGTTTACAAGCTTGGAGGCATTTCATCTTTGTAGTGTGCACTCATCCAATGAACTGTAAACCATGAACTCTCCTAGTTCAAGATTCAAAGTTCAACAGACATTCCCTTTTTGCAAAGCACTCTTCTTTGTTTTCTTCCTTGTTGCTTTAGTTTTTGCTTTATTTTATAATCTTGTCTATGGATAGTCCTTCCGCCTTCTCATTGAACTTGAACCATGAACTCTCATAGTTCAAGGTTCAAGGTTCGATGTGTGGCTGTAAGTTGTGAAAATGTAAAGTGGTGATTTGACATGAAGGACAGCTGGCGGTTGATTGTAACTTCCACGCATAGCAAGGATGTTGTAATTAAATCAAAGTGACACTTAAGTGTCATTTCAGTCTGAGAAAGTACAACAATTAAAGCTTAAGGTGGTGCGAGTTATCAAATAATCATTAATTGAACCTTGTGTGACATAATTTTTCCATTATTGCGAATCTCCTGGGATTTTGTAAACTGTCTTAAGATAAAGTCACAAACTTAGACTGTTTTATTCATAATGCTCAAGACATCTCATGTAGTCAACGTGGAAGAAGGTATCCTCTCCTCATCTCAGAGCTTAGTTCATCGCTTAAAAACTAGGTGAGTCTTTTGCTAGCCTCCATTGTTTCAGTTAAAGCTCTTTCATTTGTCGAGGTTGTTTTCCTTTCAAATTGTTGTGTTCCCTATTGTTTTTATGAGCTTGAGAGCCCAAAATGAAGAACCCAATTCCAAATTTTAGAAATACCTCTCCTTTAATCTGCTTCTTGCCTGATTGTGAAGACACCCTAATTAAAACTAGAGCCTTAGAGGACATTATGACCTGAATCAAAGAACCCAGTCTAGGTTCTATGTTAGAAAAGGTCATTCAGAATGGTCTAGCTGATGCAGCCACTTTTCCTATAGTAGAAACTTGTCGAGAGCTAGTTGTTGAATGTGCTAAAAGGTATAGTTTTGAGGAGAAGTGAATTAAGAAAGTTAATGGGAGTCTGCTAGTTTTCATAAGCAGAGATGTTGTTCAAAAGGCCATGGGAATTCTAGAAAGGGACCCATATGAAGGGTGGAATTGTGTGTGTGAAAATTGTACCTGATCTGTAGACACAACACTCAGTAAAACATTAGAGGTTAGCTATAATCAAAATCATGCAAAATTGAAAGCTATCTAACCAAGCGATTTACTGCCTTCTAATAGGTGCGAGATTAATGTTCTCAGATTGTAATCGAGATCAGTGACCTAGACGACACCTAAATGAAGGATTTGAATGCAATTGATCTAGATATGAGATTGAATGCAATTAAGCTATTTTTTTGGATTTTTCTATGCAATAAGAATGATAAAAACCGATATGAATCTATGCTAGATGAAATTGATATGCTATGAATCTAACAATGATATGTAATATGAATGCAAAAATAAGATTGATCTCACAAAGATGTCGATTCGCAAGAGCTTTGATTCTTCAATTCCAATTCTCCAGCGTGATTGTGCAAAATATGAGATGCTTGGATGCAAATTTGAGAGATGATCAATTATGATTCGATGATGTTAGATGTGCCTTAGATTAGGACTTTGATGTTGATTTCATTCGAATTGTTGATGTAGGAGATTAATGAACTTATAGCCCATTTTTGGGGTATTACATTTTGCCCCTCTTTGAATTACTGTGCGAAGCGTAGTGGTTCAAAGATAGTCTGTGTTTGATAAAGATATGAAACTGATTCAAAAGATAAACCGATCTCAAGATAGAAACCGATTGAAAGATATTGAGATAGGAGTTGATTGATATGGAATTGATATGAAGATAATAGGTCCTGAATGACTAAAGATAATGTTCACTGTAGCAGCAAATGAACCTATGATTGCGAAAAAGTGTCAAAATGCCTGATTCTGAACCTTAGGATTGATAAGAAGTGAGTAACCCATTCTAGACTCGATTGTCTTAGCAGAACTAGCAAGTATCACATCCAAACCCTTCAGTTGTCGAAGAACCAAGGAAAGAACACTATGATCTGATGGTTGCAAAAATTGATACAGTTTACAAGATTAGGAGAATACCAGATTGATATGGATCGATGAATCTGATATGCCCCAAGTGATGATAGATTTACCCCGAGCGATGAGGACTTTTGATGAATCAGCAACTAGACGTGATTATTGTCTTGATCACTGATGAAAGATAATGATAGATTTGATCAATAGAATTTGATTTACAGACTTTGAATGATGTGCAATACCATGCCCCCTTCGGGATTAAAATTGAAATCTGACAAGAAAAGTCAGCGTTATAGTTTAGAAGCATGTTAATTGATTTGAGAAGTGTGGTGAAACACATTCAAGAACACATTCTGCATCGTTGGAAGGTCCCAAAAGACCAAGTTTGACTAAGTTTGACCATGAGTTGACCATAGTTGACCAAGTTGAAATTTTGATAGTTTGATGTAAGATAATCAGTTAAGTTGAATACTGGATTTCTGTGATGATTGAAGGTTGATTATGCAAGCAATTAATAATATGAATGATCTCAGTTTTGAATTTTGATCCCGAAAAAGGATTCTACTTGCTATTTCATTGGAGGAACCTTCATGTGAGATTCAGCTCTTGTTAGACTGGAAGATGCGATTTGAAGAATCATTTAAACATTGGAGTTCATTTAATCATTGTGAGATCATGCAACATGCAAAATGAAATGAGACATGCAAAATGAAATGCAACCTAAGACCTAGGACCTAGTCACTGATCATATGTCGATTTGTTATCATCATTGAACTTTTAGGTAACCGAATAAATCAATACAATGCCCACTAGCTATGAAGCCATAGACATATGAATATTGATTTGTATGCGCAAGAATCAATACAACACCCACTGGCTAGGCAACCATGGACATATGAATATTGATTTTGTTTTCAGAATGTCGGATTAGATATAAGCACCAAGGCCCAAACGCCAGGATGACCTGAATATCATGTCCATTTTGATATAGCAATTTGTACAAGCATCAAAACATAAACGTTGTGATGACCTGAGTATGCCTTGCGTTGCAAACACATCAAACAGCTAAGAGATCATTCTAAATCTAATGTGAATTACCCATAGTGACCCTTTATCGTTCACATCCTTAGGCAAGATTGCGTTCCACAGTAGGAGAAAGAACTTACTCAAAAAGATAATAGTTAGATCAAACTTCCTTGAATTGTCTAGGTATCAATGGTCAAGGTACGCATGGCCATCCAATTCGAGATAGAAGCTCTTACAGTCGGACACCATTTCAATCCAGAAGTTCCAAAGATGTTAGATTTTCACATACAAGCAGAAGACAAAGAAAAGATTATGCCCCCAGTCATCACTCTCTAAATCCTATAAAGGACATCATCGAAGAGCTCGAAGGGACACAATATGCAAAAATCTCAATGCGGATCAGTAAGCATACAAGGAGATAAAAGCATGAAAAGCACAGATTATTTTCAGTTTGTTTTGATGTTTGATTGTTGTAGATGCAAAATCATTTCTGGAGACAAGACAGACAGACAGACTCAACTGGAAGCTTCAAAGGACTCTGGCTTGATATGACACATCTAAGATACATTGGAGGCCATAGGATATGACATTGATTGCCCCCAAGTTTGAACATTGATAGGATACAGGTGCTTGAGCTGATTGGTGTACAGACCGACTTATTGAAACCAAGATATGCAGAAACAAACCGGGAGATATGTACAAACTAAAGCAAGACTGAAAGCTGGGAAAGACCAAGATTGTGCTGATAGATGGAGCATTTTGGAACAAGTGGCACCTGTTTGCCAGGTTTTCACCATCTTGGTAGAGATTCTATTTTTTCTACCAAGGCGCCTGTTTCCAGGTTTTCACCAAGGCACTTTTTCTTTCTTTTTTCATTTTTTTGTATTTTTCATTTTTTCAATTTTTTTGTACTTTTCATTTTTTCAATTTTTTTGTACTTTTCATTTTTTCAATTTTTTTGAATTTTTGATATTTTTTTGATTTTTTTGTGAATCATCAAGGCGCCTATTGCTAGGTTTTCACCAAGAGGTTCATTTTTTTCAGGACTTTTTCCAATTTTTAAGATTTTTTCAAGACATTTACCAAGCACTGAATGCCTTAGGTGTAGAATTTCTTCAGATGGAGAACGTTGATTAGTTCTCAGAGCTTTTCTCCTTCATTTGTTGAGAGTTGATAGGCACCAGAGCCAAAAGTAGCAGTGATTACAAAGGGACCCAACCAATTGGGTTCGAACTTCCCCTTGCGTTCTCGATGTGATTGATTTTTAGGATTTTCTCTCAACACTAGATCGCCAACCTAAAATTCTCTATGTCTGACTTTCTTGTTGTAGCCTCTAGACATTCTTTTCTGATACACTCTGAGATGATCATACACTGCTTGTCTGTGCTCATCTAGTAGTTCAAGTTCTTGTAACCTCGACACTCTGTAGTCTTCATCAGTGACAAGTCCATGCATTTTGATTCTGAGTGATGGGATTTCAACCTCAATAGGCAGTACCACTTCAGACCCATAAACTAAAGTGAATGTATCCCCAGTAGGTGTTCTGATACTTGTTTTGTAGGCCCATTCTGATACTTGTTCTGATACTGGTTCTGATACTGATTCTGATACTAATTCTGATAATTGTTCTGATACTGGTTCTGATACTGATTCTGATACTGATTCTGATAATTGTTCTGATACTGGTTCTAATGCTTGTTTTGATACTAGTTTTGATACTTGTTCCGATAATTGTTCTGATACTTGGTATACTTGATAGCATCTTTTTCCATTTGCAAACTCCCAAGCAAGATCATATCATGCAGTCCCAATGTCTAGCAAGGTGGAGAACAAGAGGGATTAGCAAGCTGGTGGAAGAGATGGAAGATAAGAGAATGAAGGAAAATGAAGGGAAGAAATCCTCAAGGGGAAACTCCTCAAAAATACCCAAGCTAGGGAAAAATTGTCATGTAAAGCGCATTTGGACAAGCAATGAAAGGCTAGCATAGGATAAGCACAAAATCATAATGCCAGAGCAGGAAAGGATGCAATCCAAAGGAGTAGACATGTCAAGAGGCTTCATAGCACTGTTTTTTACTCTTTCTTTCTTTTTTTATTAGATCAAGACCAAAGGGGAAAAGGATAGCAATAGGCAAAAATGAATGGAGGAAGATGGATATGAAGGCTAAACAAGGAAGGAATGAAAGCAAGATCATCATAAAGTAGCTCACAAAATATCCAAATGTTCATGTATAGATCAACATTGTCAAGATCAAAGACAGAAGATGGAATGGATGAAATATGTAGAAGAACTATGCATAATACCTGATTGCTAGGTTTTCATCATGGTACTTATCCAAGGCACCACAAGGGAGTGGTTTTCACCATAGGACGAATTTATTTCTCTTTACTTTTGCTACCAAGGTGCCTGTTTCCAAGTTTTCACCAAGGCACATTTTCAATTTATTTTATTTTTTATTTCTTTTTTTTGGAAGAAGGCAAGCTTTTTAGATAATGCTCCTTGAAAGGATAAACCATGATATGCCAAGGATTCAAAATGATATGCTCAAAGATGCTGATAGGGAAAGGGAGATGGAAGAGAAAAATGGAGGATAAGGTTTTATGTAAAGCGAGTGAGGTTGGAAGATAGGAGGAATAGGCAAATGAGGAAAAATGATAGAATGTAGAAGGATAATGCATGGAAGGATTGTAAAAGGGTAGGCGGAAAGGAAGGCAAGTTCAACATCAACACATACCTTGAAGGGTGGCGAGAGGGTGGAGGAAACGTGAATGAAGGAATACGTGAAGGAATACGGCGAATGGATAGCAGAGGTTGAGGTTTGGGCACATGAAATGGAAGAATATTTTTGGAAGGAGATGTAGTGGAAGCCTTTGGAAGCTTGAATGTCAATTTCACTTTTTTCTCCACACCAGACTCTTTCAAGAGAGACTTTGGAATCCATATAGCCGTAGGCTTTTTATTTCCTTTTGATGATCTAGAGATAATATCTTCAATGATGGATTTTGGAACCCATACTTGTCTTGTATTTTTTTTCTTAGATATCTCTTTTGACTTTATGTTTCCATGTCTATTAGAGGAGACATGGTGATCTTCTTTTTTGGATGGATTCTTGTATTGCTTCTTTTTCTTGTATTGAGCATTCAAGTTACTTCCAAAGAACTTGGGACTTGTGGAAGAAGGAGGATATGACTGGTTTAGATGGGTGGGTGGATGAAAAAGATTCAAGGGTATGCATCTATGTTGATCTTGAGGAAAGATGGGAGATGGAGGGATGTAAGGACCCAAGATGGATGCCAAATTAGGAGAGTTAGGAGGGGAAAGTGAAGGGACATAAGGACCCAAGATGGAAGGAAGGTGTGAAGCTCTTAGTAGTGGTGGAAGAGGTCCAAGGATGGAAGTGGAAGATGCAAAAGGATAATCAATAAGTTCATCAGCATTTATATGACAACCAAGGATATCAACACCTTTAGAGTGAGCATTAGAATTTTCAGTAGAATCATGGACATCTTGAATAGGAGCACCTTCTTTGATAGGATTGTTCAAAGCTTGCAAAGACTTAGGAAGAGTAGAAAGTGAAAGTGAACATGGAGTGGTAGAACAAGAAGATGGAAGACTTTGATCTTGACAAGGATCTTTGGATAGCACAAGTGCATAATTTTTCTTTTGATTTTCAATAGGCTTGACATTGGAAGGAACACCATTTTTACCAACCTTAATGGAAGTATCATCTTTGGAAAGCGCAAGCGTAGTAAGGTTATTTTGATTGTCAATAAGCTCAACAGTGTAAGTAGTAGCTTGATCTTGCTTAGGTGAAGACTTAAGACATGGTGGAATGCATGAAAAAGGGGGTACAGGATCAAAAGAACCCTGAGGTGGATAAGAGACATCGTGAAAAGGAGTGGATGACATGGAGGGTTCTTGATCTTGATCTTTCTTTATGTTCTTTTCTTCATCATTTTTAGAGTCCTCTTGACATGGAGCCACTTCTAAGGACAAGGAAGCATGTTGGGATTGTATGGATGACTTTGGAAGAGATGGTGGAGGACAAGCTGAAGTAGGGATTATAGCATATGAAGGCTTAGGCTCTTTAGGTTTATCATTATTAAAAGTATTTGCAGCCAAGTGAAGGTTAGCTTGAGTTTCTTTAAGAGGTAGCCCTGGAGGATAACTATAGGGAACCGCATGAAAAGTATCAAGGCTTGTGTCGGATGAAGGTTCTATGAAAGATTTGAAAGACTCGGAAGCTTTAAGAAATGTACGGGTATTAGAGGTAGTAGGGGATGGAAGGGAACCATCACCAGATAAAGTTTCAGCATTAACATGATCTTGTTTGAGAGTGTAATCTTTATTTTCAGCTTGAGAGTTCTTAGAGGAGAGATCCTTATAGTATGCATGTTTATAATCATCGTGGTAAAATTTCTCTTCCTCAAGTGAAATAGATGGATCATCTAGGTATTGTGCATAGAAATCATCAAAGTCTCTTTGATAATCAGAATCATATGGATCACCCTCACGATCTATCCAATGTGACGGCCCATTTGTAGTAAGTAGGAATGGACGATGAGGACTCTTAGGAATAGAGGTGTCATAGGTATCATTACATTGTCTGTTGTCATAGTCATCATAGTCTTCAAAGCTAGATGTGTCACTCTCCGTAGAAGAGGTATCATATTGCTCAATTTTTTTTCGGGGGCATGGTGACATGTACAAATCTTTATCAAATGGAAAAGAGTATAAAGATTCCATGGAGAACTTTTTAGATTCCTTCTCTTTCTCAAGTTTGTCAAGCTGGACTTGCATAGCTTGCAGCTGCTTCATGATAGCGGCAATCAGAATTTCTTCCTCTTGTTTACTGATTCTTTGAGACATGTGTACGGATTCTCAATAGCTACTGCTCTGTTCTTGACACAATGATATTTTTGACAGATTCTGGAACTAGGCTGGAAACATTGGATATCTTGCAATTTGACAATTTCTGACAACTCTCTCAAATTTTTCCAAACGACACTCTGCAAACTCGTACGACATTGGGTAGTCTATGAAACGACAGTTGCTAAGCTCGTATGACAGTTGGGTAGCAATGAAATGACAGTTGACAAAACTCATACAAATTTTGACTTCTTGAAATGACTTTTGACTCCAGAAAGATTTTACGTCAATTTTTGCAAAATTTAAGGTCTTCAGTTTTGGATTGTTTGCAAATTGTATTGTCTAGATTTTGAAGGTTATACCAGATTTGATCATTTTTAATAGCCAAGTAGATAAATAAGCACGTAGAACAGCAAGCAAGTGATTCCAAGCACGTCTGAAAATAATGAACAAGGGCAAAAGCAACCTTGCGCATGAACAATCAGGTGACCAAATTGTGCTAATCCCTGAGAGTACTAATTGTGTATGTTCTGAAAAAGTTTTGCAATAACGCACATATACCTGAAAGTGAAAAATTGGCCTCTCTAGGGTTTTTATTAATGGTTTGACTCTGCAACTTTTATGATTCAAAGGGGTGAACTCCAATCCCGGCGCACTAGGGTTTTGACACAGTCCGAGAACTTAATCTTCAACAGCTGCTAGGGAGATCTGACAACCCAACAATGAACCATACCCGTGGAGATTTCTTCCACAAGGACATTTATATAGCGGCTGTCACTACCATGGCGAAAATGGCTATTACCGCTTGAGGTTTCGTCAATGCAGTTTACCCTGTGAAGGGATTGTCCGCTACGGTTAACCCTCTCTAAAGATGACTCACAATAGTATACCACAAGGGGACTTGGCTCTAGATTCAAGGTTTTGACACCTCTTCACTTTTAACCCAAACAAAGCAAGCAGATTAATCTGACACGCTAAGACAAAGTTTTGTTCCACCAAGGTCTGTGATATCAACTCCACGTGATCTATCAACCTCTCCGGAGAGAGAATGTATCAATCAATAAGTGAAGACGCACTAACCAATTTTGATTCACCAAAGCTCGTGATATCAACCCCACGTGATCTATCAACCTCTCCAGAGAGAGAATGTGTCGATCAATAAGAGAAGACTCACTAACCAAGTTGAATGTGAAATGCACTAAGTATCCTCCCTACCTACAAGGATTCCATCGTCAAGAAAGGTTTCACTAGGAATCCAATCTCTCAAGAATCACGAATAGTGTTCATAGGGCCTAATTACTATGTGAGCACAGATATATGTTCCGAAAGTAAATCTACCAAAAGCATTCAAAAAGTAGAAAGAGGAACACTTAACGCTTAAAGAAAATATGAGATGAGTCCACAAGGTGGAATAGTTAACACCTCACACAAGCTAAAAATGAGTCCCCAACTTAGAAAACAAGTGAGTTCCTAAAAGCACAAAAGGGTTGCCAAGTGGAACATTTAACGCTTCTGTCCTGTTGACCCCTCCCCTTTATGGCGCTGAGATTGCAACCACGGGGCGGAAATGAGGGGCCGGCGGATTAGCGAGTCTAATAACCCAAGATAGAAATCAAGATCAATCACAAGTATTCTAAGACTACTTAATGAATCCTTAAGGGTTCACAACCTAGTATCAATTATGCAAGTGTGTAGAAATAGATCAAAAGCATGAAAAGATGCACACAAGCTTGACACATAAGAGATTTATTTTAAGTCCCAAATCAAAATATTATTAGATGAAGGAGAATACCTGGGATCCTTGCAATGCGCTTAGTAGATTTTACTTGATTTTTAGCAATTTTTGTTGAGCTTTTCCATGCAAGCAAGTGACGAACTCTCCAACAAGCAAACAAGCAAACAAGATATGCAAAATATATTCAACTTATGAAAACCATAGGGTTAGCTCTAAAAATCAATTATTATCAGTAATAATAACCAGCAATCAACCCAAATGACAACTCATATCATTCATTGAAACATGTAAAAAAAATAAGTGCATACCCATCACAAAACTTTATTTTTTTTTTGCTGCATTTGACCTAGTCAACAAGATCTAATTTTTTTGAAATGATTTTGGCCACAAAAATAGAAATTCAGAATAGAGACCCCTACTAAAAAATAAAGAGCTTTCCAAAAATGCAAAAATTTTAGAAAAATCTCTTCATTTGTGCCCTAGAGACTTATTTTATCAAAACAAACCAGTTTTTGTAAATTGACTATTTGAGCTATGATATCATGTCCAAATTTAAAACACAAAGAATGGACCCCCTGTAGAATTTAAAGAGCTTTCCGAAAATATAATTTTTTTTGAAAAATATGCTTATTTGCGTCAGATATTAATTTTTTCTAGAATTTCAAGAAAAAATTATTAAAAATTCAAAACATCTCAAAAAATTCTAAATTTTTTACTGTAGCTTCCATGACATGTCACCAACCTACAAAAAAAAATTTCAGACCAAAATTCCAAGCCGTTTGGGAGATAAAATTAAATCTTTGAAACTTTGAGGTTTTAGCTCCCAAAAAAAATCAAAACCAGCATGCAAAGGTGGGTTGCCCCACGGTGGGCGCCAGAAATGTGTGTGTGAAAATTGTACCTGATCTATAGACACAACACTCAGTAAAACATTAGAGGTTAGCTATAATCAAAATCGTGCAAAATTGAAAGCTATCTAACCAAGCGATTTACTGCCTTCTAATAGGTGCGAGATTAATGTTCTCATATTGTAATCGAGATCAGTGACCTAGATGACACCTAAATGAAGGATTTGAATGAAATTGATCTAGATATGAGATTGAATGCAATTAAGCTATTTTTTTGGATTTTTCTATGCAATAAGAATGATAAAAACCGATATGAATCTATGCTAGATGAAATTGATATGCTATGAATCTAATAATGATATGTAATATGAATGCAAAAATAAGATTGATCTCACAAAGATGTCGATTCGCAAGAGCTTTGATTCTTCAATTCCAATTCTCCAGTGTGATTGTGCAAAATATGAGATGCTTGGATGCAAATTTGAGAGATGATCAATTATGATTCGATGATGTTAGATGTGCCTTAGATTAGGACTTTGATGTTGATTTTGTTCGAATTGTCGATGTAGGAGATTAATGAACTTATAGCCCATTTTTGGGGTATTACAGGAATATCCACTCATCTCAGTCAGTCTTCACCACTAAAAGATGGGTATACCAGAATGAAATAGCCTGATACTAGTTGCTCAAAGCTAAAAAGGACGGTCCCACCTCCCAAAGCTGCTCACTATAGATCATTTTAAGCCCGAAGTAGCTGACCTAGTCATAATGCTGAATAGAATTAAAGGGAACCAGCATGTGTACTATTGGCATGACTAGATGTACTTCTATATCCAGGTCACTCTCGGAGGGGAGAAATATATAGACTAGGCTGAGACTATTGCTGATGAGCTCAATCATCAGCTAGCAAATTTTCCAACTGGTAGTAGCTTCCATATGTCCTCCTACCTATTCTACATTTTGGCTTGTACCAAAGAATGGAAAGGCCTATTTCATGAGAAAGCTCTCCCAAATATGAAAGCTTATGATTACTACCCTCACCTACAAAAAGAATTTCATGTTGATAGTTTCCTGAAAGTTAATGGAGTTTTCTTTGAAAGGTTAGCATATGAGCTCCAAGGAAATACTGAGCAAAGAATGTCATAAGAGGCTAAAACCTTTGTCAACACTTATGGAAGTTTCTTTATCCAATTTAGGAGGTTGACGTACCTGAGAGTGGGTGGTTTCAAAGGGGAACTATTTAAATTACCTAGATATGGTTTTGATAGTTTAATCATTGCAGAGGTAGCTCGCCAGCTGGCGTATGTGCACAAAGGGGTTAAGGAAAGGAAGGGAAGAGAAAAATCTAGTTTCCTAGTTGAATTGGGTTATTACACTTGCAAAACATCTTTAGATGCCCTAAATTTAGAGCATGAGTTAAGGAAATTGAATCTGAAGACGTTTGCAATCAGAAAGGATTTTGACAGAAGGGGATATGCTACTCAACATTATATCTTTCCTTCTGAATTTCAACACATTCCTCAAATAGAGCATTACTGGGAGGGTTGTGTAGATGATTTTGAGGAGAGAAGAAGGACCTGGTCTAGGTTTACCCTAGGACAAATTGTTACCCTAAACATTCAAGTTGACATCTCAGCAATAGATGAAGATGATGGTAAAGAGGTAATTGATGAGTAGTACGAAACCAAAGTTAGGGGTACACTATTCCCTCAAATAGATTGGGGTATTGAAGAGAGAGAGAGCCTAATAATTAAGATTCTCAATGTGATTAAGAGAACTAAGAAATGGATTAATAGTAAGAGGCCCCCTATTTTAAGAAGACATAATCCCAAAATAGTTGCACATGCTAAAAATATTGTCAAGCCCATTATTACTACTGACAAAACTATTTCCCTTCTAGGTACTAAAAATAAAAAGAACTCTTCATATAACCCAGTGAAACAAGCTTCTCCTTGCTCCTCATCAGTAAGAAGAAACTTAAGAGGGAGAGTTGGCAAAGAAAGTAACAAGATGGTTAATGAAAAAGAGGTCATAGATCTTGATCTCATGGACACTCAAATGATAGAGTAGGTTGGTTTAGATAATGTGGAGGGAGATACAATGACCCCAAAGAGCACTCAACTAGATTCAGGAGAACCTTCGGTAACCATAGCAGGTGATACTCTACAGACTCCATCTCCTACTCTCAGTTGGTTAGGAAATTCCATCAACAACAAGAAAAGGAATATCTTACCGATAACTCTTCCAATAGAAGACATGGTTAGTAACTTCCTGGGAGCTATAGTGAAGTCTAAGAGAATTAGTATGGGATCAATGATTGGTGTAGATGAGAAGACTGGAAGGTGGGTAGTAGAAAGGGAAATACCTAAGTCTAATAAACAGGTTTATGAAGCTTTGGTTGAATAATTCACTATTGAAAAGATAGACTTAGGGGTGGCAAGTGGGGCAGCAGATGCAAAGCATCTGGAATCTTCTACATGGAAGATACTACATAGGACCTTCAAGGATGAGAAGGATAAGAAAGAACTGAAGGCAACCATACAGAGATTGGTAGAGTTCATTCAAGCAGTGCAAGAGCCCAGCCCACTTCCATTAGCTCAAGTACCACATACATTCGACCCTCATTCACCTGAAGTCTGTAAAATACTAGACCAGATCCAAAGGAATAAGATGGTAGTAGAATTTTTTAATAAATGGGTCGCTAGCATGATCCAACAGGGAGGTGACTATGTCTCTTAGTTACTTGAGACTCGTGGAGTTGTGACGAAGGTTATCTCAGAGCTGCTGGCTGAACTAACAAAATGAAGGAAAGGAAGAAGTGGATAGGTATAGTTGATTAGCTGACAAAGATCGATCATTATGGGGTGCCTAAATTCCTTTTGGAGAAGCCAGTCCATGGCCTAAATGAAGAAGTTCTATATGTTTTCATGAAAATTATTGAGTGGAGGAACTCAATTATTAAGGATGTTTGTGATCAGGAAACTTGCCTACTCAATGATCTTAAGGGTCTAATCGAAACCATGCAAAAATATCTCAAATGCCTGAACATTGTGTTGATAGATGAGGAAACTCAAGATGTAAAGAGAGCAGAGAAGATAGTTCAAGAATTGGATGCAAGGATAATGACTATTAGAGATAGCAAGGAGCTCACAACAGAAGACCTTACCTCCATAGCTAACACTGAAGCCATGTTGGTGGTCTATGTAGATCATCTCGAGTCTTGTAAATTGAGGTTGAATCAAATTTGCAAGGACAAGAAGGTTCTCGAACAAATAATTGCCCTCATTAGCCTATCATATCATTCTACAATCATTAGCACGTCATTAGCTCATGAGGAGTGGAAGCAGGCACGTGCACCCGAGTCATCATAGAGTTGAATCTGCAGCATCCAGCTCAGCCGAGATTGGTGGTCTTTCTCCATACTTTGTGGGCCATTGTTTTTTAGTTTCTTGTTTGTTGTTTTAAGCATTTTCTAGTTATCTTAAATAGTTGGTTTTCTGAAACTCAAGGAGTTTCAAAAACTTTAATATTTTTTATAATTGTAATTAATGGCTATATAGAGATAGGAAGAAATGATTGAAAGGGATGTTAGTTAGTTTATTTATGCTTAAGTAATAGCATAGTTAAATTTTTGGTAATTGTTGTAAGGACTAAAATTAAGTTTTTTCATATCAATGAATGAAAGAAACTTATCAGTATAGATCTATTGGTTTATATTTTGAGTGGATCTTTGTTGGGATTTTATGCATTGCATGGGATTTCTTGATTGAATGTCTATGCTTTTATTTGAATCTGAATTTAAAGTTGTGTTATAGATTGGTGTAGTGTTTATTTGTTGGAGTCTGTGAGCTCTAGGTTTATTAGCTATTATCATTGCACAGTAATTATATCATGTTGATGAGAGTTACTATTTCAACCTTACCAACTTTCTGGTCAAAAGTTTGATTTTTGCAGCAATTCATAATTCTTTTGCATAAATATTCATTGAAAATATTTCTAGGAGTTGTACCATAATTCAGAGGGTTAAACACCTAGGTTTAATCCAATTGTTAGTAAAGGGTTAATGTTTCATAGCGGGCTATAGAGAGTTAGAAATAAATTCTAAAAGAGACAAATTCATTTACTAACAGTTTTTGGTGACTCTACTATGGAGGGAAATAGTAAACCAGTGTCTTTGCTTGGTTTAATGTGTAATCATGGTATTACCTACTAATAGAATACCTAGTTAAGTTGAACTTCCCCCAGTCTTACAACCTAGTCTAGACTTTCATGAAACTCAAGAGGACATTATTGCTGACCTAAACAACTTGGCCTGGAAGGTAAAAACAAGTAACGAATAATATCAGCAAGTTCAATTGGTGTTAGAAGAAGAGGAAGAGATCAGTGAATGGTTGAGAGGTCTCCTCATAGCTTGAGAAGATGCAGTAGTTGATAGAGAAATTCAAAGACCACAAAATTGCCAAGCTAGAGTCCAGACCTTACACCAAGTCTCAACGAGAGGTGGGTATTTTTTATATCATTTTTGAAGAATTAAAAAACCTTGAAACCACAAGAGTTCACCCCTCTAAGAAGAAGGCTCAAAGTAGACCTCCTTCTCCTCCTAAAGAATCTTACTGCTCATCCCGCAAGACCTGTGATTGGCAAGCCTTAACCTTATCACATATTCAAGCCCCTCCTCTATTGACTATTTTTCCAATAGTCATTATGGCTCAACCGTGGGGTAATGTTGTAGGTCCACTAGCTCTAACAGCTCATCATGCTCTTCCTAAGGGAGCCAAAGATGTTCTTCCAAGGTTTTCCAGAGATGGAAAGTAGCTATAGAAGAACATTACAATTCCTTCAATGTAGCCACTAGCATTCTAGGCATACAAGAAGAAGATGTAGCAATCTGACTTTTTTTCTAGACCTTAATAGAAGGAGCAGCGGAGTGGTTTGGACATCTTCCTATAGGGTCCATAACTGATTGGAATTCCATGAAATTGGCATTTGAGGACCACTTCAAAAGTGCAGATGATGAGCATTCTCTGTTACGTCAACTCACATAGATGAAAAAGGAGATCCATGAGCCCATGAGAGATTATGTGGCTTGGTATAACAAGGTCATTCATAAAATTCCTGTAGCAAAAAGGCCTACCCCTAAAAATTAGCAATGTTTCTTTGTACATTCGATGCCCCCCGATATCAATTTTCATCTTAGGAGGAATAGACCAGTAGACTTGGCAACTACTCAAAGTCAAGTTATTGAGCTAGAAGATGATATGATCACCACAAGGAAGTCGAGAAAAGATGTCCAAGTACCCAATGCACAAAATACATCTTCCTCTGATCCTATGCTGCAAAGATTAGTAAATGATGTGATTACTCTCAAGAGGTAGCTTCCTAAAAGCAATTCTAACCCTCCTCCTTTGTATCAAGATATTCTCAAAGGAATGCCTGAATAGGTTGGGCCTAGTCACAGATCTCCAAATTATCCTCCAACTGATAAGAATCTCCTAGAACCTCCTCTTAGAAGAGCTAATATGTGCACCTTCCACCTTACAGATGATCATGATGGTACCTCCTATCCGGAGATGATCTGATCAATGCATATGCATGTAAACTAACAATTGATAGAAGAATCACTTGATGATGCAGTGAGTCCTTAGTTGCTTGGTGGCTCTGGAAATTATTACATAGAATACAAGTCTGACTCTGAGCAAGGGGGAAGTATTCTAGCAACTTTATAGGACCCTGCATGTACTGTGCTGACTAGGAGTTACCACAATTCTCAAGCCAATGATACGCCATCAACATCCCAAAGGTGGGATAAAGGTAAAGACTTTTCTCAAAGGTCATCAGCTTTTAAAAACTCTTTTCCTAAAGAAGATGAATCATTAAATAAAAATAATTCTAACTCTTTTGACATAGTCAATTTTTGTGAAAGTTCTAAGATTCAAGTATCCCCTACTAAATATCTTAGAATGAACCCAAAGGAGTTAGAAAGACTCATCAAACATGTTAAATCAGGTCAATCTCCTGTAGATAAAAATGCTAATGAGACTACTAATGTTGCTTTCACAAAATAAACCACTGTAGAAACCCAAACTGCCAAAGATAAAAATCCTCCACAAGATAAGAGTCCTCCTGTAGGATTAAAACCAGAGCCATTTTATTTGTCTTTGTTTATCCATGGCTTTAAGTTGAACAATTGTGTTATAGACTTAGGGGCATCTGACAATATCATGCCTACTTCAGTTGCCAAAGCGCTAGATCTTCCCCTCACTGCAACCTTTGGTCAATGCTATGCCTTAGATGCAAAACAAGTCCCCTTAGTTGGATAGATCAAAGATGCCCAAGTAGCCCTTGTAGCATTCCCCAGTAAGAAGATTAAACTAACTATACTTGTAGCTGATATTCCAACCAGCTATGATATCCTCCTAAGGAGGACTTTCTGGCGAGATCTTGGAGGAGAAATCAAACTTGATTTGTCTCAAGTAATCATTCCAGTTGGATATAAAAGGGTTGTGTTACAATGAGAAGGAAATTCAAAGTACATAGTATTCCCATCTAAGGATCCCAAGTCTCAAATACTCTACCAAGCATCTAAGTTTGGAAATTATATGATCTCATCCACACTAGACATGAGTGAAGAAGTGTCAACTAGTAAGTCTAATGGTCTTTGGACTTTGGAATTTGATGGCAGTTGTGCTTCTGTTGGTTCTAGGGTAGGGGTTGTATTGATATCACCTGAAGGAGATTTCCTCCCATGAGCTTTTAAGCTAGAATTTGACAACATGAACAACACTGCAGAATATGAGTCTCTTTTGCTTGGTATTGAGGAAGCGAAAAAGATGGGTATCAAAATGCTCAGAGAAAAAGGAGATGCAGAACTTGTTGTCAAACAACTAAGAGGAATGTATTCAGCAAAAAATAATGACTCAAATGCTATAGAAATCATGTTTGGGATGAGATTGAGGAGCTTGAAGCTTTCTCTATAGAAGTTGTTCCCAGAGAGCAAAATAGCCGAGCAGATTCTCTAACAGTTTCTTCTTCCCTGTTGTTACCACATTCAGATTTTAAGAAAAGTTCATACAAGATTGAAATGGTGTACAGACCAAAATTCCCAAATAATGTTGAGCATTGGCAGGTCTTTCAAGATGATAAACAAATTGATAAATTCTTGCAGTTGGCAAAAATTTTTAGTACTACCTTCTTCGAAGGGTCTTCATCAACCTGTGATGATTTTTGCCCAAATAGTGTAATAGATGAAGGAATCTTTCAATTGAAAGGGAACCACATTCCTAAGGGACTTGTCTCTCTTGAAAGTCAGTTTGATAGATATGATGCCATGAAGTCTCCATCTCTACCACAAGGAGATATAAATCAAAGTGACTATGAGAAGGTAAACATAGGGGAGAATGAAGAATCTAAATGTGTGAACCTGGGTAGATGTTGTACTTCAGATGAGAAATGGAGATTTGTTAATCTATTGAAAGAGTATTGGGATACCTTTGCTTGGTCCTACCATGATTTAAAAAACTTCAAAGGAGGAAAGTTCCAGCACCAAATTCCTCTCAAACCAAGTACTTCACCTTTTAGGCAAAAATTAAGAAATTATAATCCAAAAGTTTTTGAGAAATTCAAAAGGAAGAGGAAAAGATGCTTCAAGCTCGTATCATTTATCCCATTCATCATTCCACCTAGATCACAAATATAGTTCATGTCAGGAAGAAAAATGGTGAGATCAGGATCTACATAGATTTCAGGAACTTAAATCAATGTAGCCTAAAGGATAATTATGGACTTCCTATTATGGACCATATTCTGTAGACCGTGGTAGGTTTAGAGATGATGTCCATGTTGGATGGCTTCTCTGGCTACAACTAGATTAAGGTGGATGATCAAGATCAGCATAAAACAACCTTTACCACCCCATGGGGTACATATGCTTACAAAAAAATGCCTTTTGGCTTAATAAATATGGGTGCCACTTTTCAACGTGCAATGATTTCTTCCTTTAGCCATCTGCTAAATAAGGTAATAGTGGTTTATTTGGATGATCTGATGGTGTTTTCCAAGAAGTGTAGAAATCATCTAAAGGGTTTGAGATTAGTTCTACAAAGATGTGGAGAACATGGCATCTCCTTAAACCCCAAAACATCTATCTTTGCTGTCACAGAAGGAAAATTGTTAGGACACATTGTGTCAAAAGAAGGGATCAAGATTGATCCAGAAAGAGTTAAAGCAATCTAGCAGCTTGGTTTACCTTCGAATAGGACTAGGGTTAAATATTTCTTTAGGAAAACCAACTTCCTCAGAAGGTTTGTTCCATATTTTGCTAAGACAACTAAGCATATGGTGAGTCTCATGAGTGAGAAGAATCCATTCAAATGGAGCACAAAATCTATCAAAGCATTTGATGACATCAAGAAAGCTATAGTAGAAGATCCCACATTAATAAACCTAGATTACAAGAAGGACTTCATCATACATTGTTATGCCTCAGAACATATAGTATCTGGGATATTATTGCAGAAAAATGACAAGGAAGAAGAGGTACCTATTGCCTTTATGAGTGTCCCTCTCAAGAAGCATGAGTTAAACTATCTATTAGTCGAGAAGCATGCATATGCGGTGGTTAAAGTAGTAAAAGCTTTCAGGTTTTATATTCTCCACTCTCACTTAGTTTTTTTTGTTCCCACTTCTATTGTCAAAGACGTCCTAACTCAACAAGAGATCAAGATGAACAATCGAGCAATGTAGATCTCTAGGATTCAAGATTTTGACCTAGAGATTCATCCTACAAAATTAGTCCAGGGAAAAGGATTATGTAAACTCATGTTCAAGTAGGATCCTGATAGCAACATGCCCTTTGTTCTTTTTGTTAGTCTACATGATTCTTGGTTTTCAGATGTGGCATTCTACCTTACTTATGGAGACTGTCCTCCTCATTTAACCCTAAAGGAAAGAAGGAATATCAGGTTAAAAGCTGTAAAGTATGTTATTGTTGATGACATACTATATCAAAAGGGTTTAGATGGAGCCTTCTTGAGGTGTGTTGACTAATAACAACAAGAAAAATTGCTCAGAAAGTTTCATAATGAGGCATGTGGTGGTCATTTCTCTCCCACAGTAACCGCTTTTAAGATTCTCAAAAATTGTTATTACTGGCCAAGAATGTTTGGCAATGCTTATAAGTGGGTTGCAAGTTGTGAAAAATGTAAATTATTCAGTGGAAAGCCACAGTTAGTAGCTCTCCCTTTAAGGCTAGTGGTCATAGAAGAACCTTTTGAGTAATGGGGGCTAGACTTCATTGGACTGATCAATCCTCCCTCTAGTTCTAGACACACTCACATTCTTATTGCAATGGACTATTTCATGAAATGGGTTGAGGTAGTTTCGGTTAAGAAGACCACATGTGAGGTAGTGTGTGATTTTGTTAAAAATTGCATTCTGGTTAGGTTTGGAGTTCCTACCAAATTGGTCATAGACAATGCTACTAGTTTTTCTTCTCATGAATTAAAGTTATTATGCTATGATCATGGTATTTATCTATCCCATGCATCTAACTACTATCTGTAGGGAAATGGACAAGCAGAATCAAGTAATAAGAACTTGATCAGAATAATGAGGAAGCTAGTGTGTGATAATGCTAAAGATTGGCATAAGAAACTATTTGAAGCTCTTTTGGCTGATCGAATGTCTCCAAAAAGAGCAATTGGCATGTCACCGTTTGAATTGGTTTATGGTGTTGAAGCTCAGATTTCATTACCTCTATAATTATCTACTATGAAACTATAGAAAATAATCGAAGATCAAGTTTACCAGGATGACCTTGAGAAATGAACCTTGTATCCCAATAAAATACAAGAAGAAAGAGAAGAAATGGTAAGTCAAATAGCCTCACATCAAGCTCGAGTCAAGAAAATTTTTTATCAGAAAGCTAGACCTCAGAATTTTATGGAGGGATATCAAGTGTTGTTATTGTTCAAGAGATGAGAACCTAAGGGTGCTCATGGAAAGTTTGATTCACTTTGGAAGGGCCTATTCATCATCAGTAAAGTATTGGGTGGTAATTCCTTCAAGATAGAACATTTGAATGGTATCATTTTCCCTCTAACCTTCAATGGTCAGGACCTCAAGTTTTATAAACTGTAAGCAGGTTTAGTCTTGTTTCCTATTCATACCTTTTTGTTGTGTTGTTTTTAGTCTTTCCTTTTTGGCTTGTTCCCTTTCTTTTCTATTCTAAGTTTTTCCTGGTCAAGTAAACCAAAGCTAAAGGTTCATCCTTTTCCCTCATGAGGTCTCATCCCTAGTTAGAACCATTATTACCAATATATTTTGTTCAAATTCTATAGGCTCTAATTTTCCCAAAATCACCCCATAATTTTGCAAGGTGTTGTTCACTTAAAGTTTTAATCCTTTGCATATACACCCTGTCAGTTGAACTTGAACCTTGAACTCTCCTAGTTCAAGATTCAATGCTCAATAACATCCTTTGGTATGATTTTCATTTTTTGTTTGCAAGCTTAGTGACATTTCATCTTTGCAGTGCGCAGTCATCCAATGAACTGTGAACCATGAACTCTTCTAGTTCAAGATTCAAAGTTCAACGGATATTCCCTTTTTGCAAAGCACTCTTCTCTATTTTCTTCCTTTTCACTTTAGTTTTTTCTTTATTTTATAATCATGCAAAAGGATAGTCCTTCCGCCTTCTCATTGAACTTGAACCATGAACTCTCATAGTTCAAGGTTCAAGGTTCGATGTGTGCCTGTAAGTTGTGAAAATGTAAAGTGGTGATTTGACATGAAGGATAGCTGGCGGTTGATTGTAACTTCCATGTGTTGTGAGGATGTTGTAATTAAATCAAAGTGACACTTAAGTGTCATTTCAGTCTGGTAAAGTATAGCAATTAAAGCTTAAGGTGGTGGGAGTTATCAAATAATCATTAATTGAACCTTGTGTGACATAATTTTGCCATTATTGTGAATCTCCCAGGATTTTGTAAACTGTCTTAAGATAAATTCACAAACTTAGACTATTTTATTCATAATGCTCAAGACATCTCATGCAGTCAGCATGGAAGAAGGTATCCTCTCCTCATCTCAGAGCTTAGTTCATCACTTAAAAACTAGGTGAGTCTCTCTACTCACCTCCATTGTTTCAATTAAAGCTCTTTCATTTGTCGAGGTTGTTTTCCTTTCAAATTGTTGTGTTCCCTATTGTTTTTCTAAGCTTGAGATCCCAAAATGAAGAACCCAATTCTAAATTTCAGAAATACCTCTCCTTTAATATGCTCCTTGCCTGATTATAAAGACACCCTGATTAAAACTAGAGCCTTAGAGGACATTACGACCTGAATCAAAGAACCCAATCTAGGTTCTATGTTAGAAAAGGCTATTCAGAGTGGTCTAGCTGATGTAGCCACTTTTCCTATAGTAGCCCCTTGTCGAGAGCTAGTTGTCGAATGTGCTAAAAGGTATAGTTTTGAGGAGAAGTGTATCAAGAAAGTTGATGGGAGTCCATTGGTTTTCATAAGCAGAGATGTTTCTCAAAAGGCCATGGGAATTCTGAAAAGGGACCCATATGAAGGGTGGAATATCCCCTTGTCTCAGTCAGTCTTCACCACTAAGAGATAGGTATACCAGAATGAAATAGCCCATTACTGGTTGCTCAAAGCTCAAAAAGGAGGGTCCCACCTCCCAAATCCTCTCACTATAGATCATTTTAAGCCCAAAGTAGTTGACCTAGTCATAATGTTGAATAGAATTAAAGGGAACCAGCATGCATACTATTGGCATGACTAGATTGTTAGAAAGTAAAGACCACCAAGACAACTAAGAGGGGGGGGGTGAATCAGTTATCTGATAATTAAACCATTTATCAACATTAATTTCAATATCAACTTCAATAGCTTCAAACCATATAATTAATGCAGTAACCAACCATAGAAAGATAATCATACACAACGACACAATAACACAAGATATGTTAACTAGGGAACCTCTTGATCAAAGAGTAAACCTCGATGGGAATGATGCCCAAAAAATGATGCACTAATATGAAAGTTCCTTGTTAGAGGATGGCCCCTATTAGGATTCTTATGAAATACATTCAGTACATATGAATCTCTATTAGGAGATTTTGAATCCCTGTTAAAAGATTCTAACCCTGTTAGGAGTTATGGAAGACAGAAGGACCCACTGCCCAAACAACTTCAAGGCAAGATCTCTGAACTCACTGTCCAACAAATCTTATGATTATTCAATAGAATAATATGAAATATGTTTCCTCCTTCACACTATGCCAAAACCACACTCTCTACTACACAAGATCACAAATCCAGATCTCTGAACTTCGCAAGTCTTCCTTCATCACTGAATTAGCTCTTTTCTTCACTTCATGCATACATTCGTATCACAACTTTCACAACTTCATATCATAAATATTACAATTCTCCAATAATAAGGAAAACATTCCTTCCTTTATACCACACTCAAATAATTACAAATGAGTCGGCATGCAAATATAAAATAATAATTTCAACACACTACATCAAAATTACATAAAAATGTTGGCTTCCAGATACAATAACTTTCCAATCGTGTGACCTCAAAGTTTTCACTATGAACCACATCACCACCAATGAGTCTCAAACTTCCCTTTAATTGTGCAGAATCAGATTCCATCCCAGTTAGGAGATATCCTCTGATTACCAAAAACCGCTACATAGGAATACTTCCAGAATATTGCTTCCACCAAAATGCTTATAACTTTCATGAATAAATGAATTTATTTATGCACTCTTAACCATAGGCTAATAAAAAACCAAAGAACATACCATCAACTATGCATAACTCAATCTACAATATAACATGTGCGCAAAACAAAATTGTGCCTTCTTTTCTGCTAAACTCTAGAATATCACTGTGTTGACATCAATGACAATCATAGTCATGAATGCAACAACCACTGCTACAGAATGACTACCAAGGGCTTAAACATTCATTCCTAACAATCTCCCCCATTGGCATTGATGGCAACATAGATGAAAAACATCCAATGTACCAAAAATCCAATCACTGCTGCTCAACCGCACTGCTGCTCATCATCAATCAAATCTTGCTTCATTTCCCTATTCAATCTCGCTCTCAATGTTGTTCCTCAATGTTTTTCATGATTATCTCCCCCATTGACATCAATGATAGAAATTCCATCACTATGTCAAACAATAGCTCAATGTCAAAAGACACTATTTAGAAAATACATTCACAAGAGTTGTCAATGACTCAGCTCAAATACACATACTCCCCATAGAGGAAGTACCAACATCCAATCCAGAAAATAGATAGGGCCATAAACCACTGGATGGATGCAACCAACTACATCATTACTCAAAATTAGGTTGGGGCATAACCCTAAGCATACCTTTTAGATACTCAAATGTATCCTTAGGCAAAGGCTTAGTAAATATATATGCTATCTACTCCTTTGTGCTTATGTACTCCAGTCTGACTTCTTTATCTGCAACTTTCTCTCTTACAACATAATACTTGATCTCTATATGCTTTGTTTTAGAATGTAAAACTAGATTTTTAGACATACTGACTGTACTTGTATTGTCACAATATATGACAATAGGCTCAGCAAACTTGATCCCAATGTCCATCAACATCTGCTTCATCCAAATTATTTGATTATAATTGTTTGCTACTGCTACATATTCTACTTCTGTTGTACTCTATGAGATATAATTCTTCTTTTTTCTCAACCAAGAAACCAATCTTCCTCCAAGAAAAAAGGCTCCACCACTAGTGCTTTTCTTGTCATCAACGTTGCCTCCCCAATCAGCATCAGTATATGCACATAGGGTAAAATCATTAGAATTTTCATACCACAGTCCATAGTCCATTGTGCCTCTAAGATATCTCAGTATCCTTTTTACTATTGCATAATGTGACTCTCTAGGTTCAGCTTGAAATCTTGCTACCATTCCAACTGAATGTTGTATATCTGGTCTAGTGTGTGTCAAGTACTACAATCCACCAATCATAGATCTATATTTTTTTTTCTCAACTTCTGGTGTCTCATCTTTACTAGATAGTTTATGTCCTATAACCATAGGTGTTCCAATTCATTTACAATTCTCCATACCAAATCTTTTCAACAAATCATTCAAATACTTTTTCTGACTTGTAAAGATACCATCTTTGTTTTGTGTTATTTGTAATCCCAGAAAGTATTTCATTTCTCCAATCATACTCATTTCAAATTCTATTTTCATTTCATCAAGAAATTTGTCACTAGCTTCATCTTCTCCTCCAAAAATAATGTCATCAACAAAAATAACCAAAACTAACAATCCATTCTCAATTTGTTTTGTGTATAAGTTACTATCAGTTGTTCCTTTTGTAAATCCCAATTTTAACAAATACTTATCTAATCTAGCATACCAAGTTCTAGGTGCTTGCTTTACTCCATACAATGCTTTCTTTGGTTTACATACCATGTCTCCTTCTTGAGTCAAAGGAAAACCTTCAGGCTGCTCAATGTAGACTTCTTCTTCTAATTCACCATTTAGAAATATTGACTTCACATCCATCTGATACACTTTGAATTTCTTAAATGTTGCATAAGCCAAAAATATTCTTACTACTTCAAGTCTTGCCATAGGGGCAAAAGTCTCTTCATAGTCAATTCCTTCTTGCTGTGAGTATCCCTTACATACCAATCTTGCTTTGTTTCTAATTACTTCTCCTTGTTCATTCATCTATTCCTAAATACCCATTTAGTTCCAATCACATTTTTGTCTTTAGGTCTAGGGACCAATTCCCATGTCTTGTTCTTTTCAATCTGATCCAATTCTTCTTTCATAGCTTTAATCCAATGTTCATCTTCACAAGCTTCATTTGTAGACTTAGGTTCAATTTAAGAAATCAAACATAAATGTACCTTCTTTCTAGTCATAACTCCTCTGTCCAAACTTCCAATAACTTGTTCAACAAGATGATGTCTTGATATATACCTATTAGGTGTCATAGTCACTGATCTTTCTTCAACTGTAGATTCTTCTCTATTTTCTTCAGCATGACTTTCATTCAACAATTCATTGTCAGTCTAAAAAAATTGTTCAGTAGTTTCAATATTAGGCTGAGGGTTAGTTCCTTCATCAGATTCATAATCAAGCATTCTTTCCTAAATTTTAAACTTCTCATCAACTTTTACATTTGCACTTTCAACAATAGTTTTAGTTCTCTTATTGTAACATCTATATGATTTGCTTTTCAAAGAATATCCAAGAAAAATTCCTTCATCACTTCTAGGATCAAACTTTCCTATATCATCATCTCTCTTAATATAACATTTGCTTCCAAAAATTCCAAAATACTTAACTGAGGGTGCATGTCCAAACCACAATTCATAAAGTGTCTTATCTATGTCTGCTCTGATTTGTACTCTATTCATTGTATATACTATTGTATTCACTACTTCTCTCCAAAATGTCTTTGCCAAATCACCTTCAAATAACATAGCTCTAGCTGCTTCAATCAATGATCTGTTCCTTCTCTCTGCAATACCATTTTGTTCAGGTGTTCTAGGCACTGATAACTGTCTCTTAATACCATTTAATTTAAACTCTTTAGATTTAAATTCTCCACCTCTATCAGATCTCAAACATTTAATCCTCATTCCTGATTCATTCTCAACTTTATTCTTTATGACCTTAAACTTATCAAATGCTTCATATTTTTCTTTCAAAAATGTAATCCACATCATTCTTGTAAAATCATCAACAAGAATCATAAAATACTTTTCTCCATAGAATCCTCTAGTCCTAGTAGGACCACTCAAGTCTGTATGAACAATCTCCAACTTTTCTGTAGATGTGAACTTCTTGCTAGGAAATGAACTCCTTTTCTACTTAGCCATTACACATTCCTTGCAAATCATCTTAGTAGGCTGCATAATCTTAGGTAAGTCTCTTACTACAAGTGTAGAACTTACTTTCACAATATTATCAAAGTTTATATGACAAAACCTTCTATGCCATAACCAACTATCATCAATCTTAGTCATCAAGCATGTCATCTCAATAGGGTTCAACTGAAATACATTACCTCTAGTTCTAGATCCAGTTCCAATTAGATTTCCATCTTTATCCTTAATCAAACAAGTTTTCTTAGTAAACCAGACTTGATATCCTTTATCCACTAACTGTCCAACACTCAAAAGATTATGTTTCAATCCATCAACAAAGTAAACATCATCAGTATTAGTCTTTCCATCAAGAGTAATAGATCCTATACCTTTAATCAAACAAGGTGCATTGTTACCCACTCTAACAACTCCTCCATCATAATTGTTAAACTTTATGAATTTTCCTTTATCACTAGTCATATGATGTGAACAACCACTGTCTATAATCCAATCAGCTTTCTTTTCAACTTGGGAAACTAAGTCTTTTTCTTCTTTAATATCAGATTCAAAATTTTCTTCCTTAATTGCTACAAATCCTATGTCATCAAAGTTATCATTATCACTGTCACTCAAATGTCTTTCAATACCTACTTCAATTTCTTCATCATTTGCATAATAACATTCTTTAGATCTTCTAGGCTTAAAATTGTTTCTATACTTCTTAACTCTCTTAGGACACTTAGATGCAAAATGACCATATTCTTGACATGTCCAACATTTAAAAATTTTCTTACCATCTAGTTCTCTTTTCATAAGCAAGGCAATACCTTCTTCAATCTTCTTATCTTCATCAGATTTGGATCTACTACTACTGGTATAATCTCCATTCACACTTGTACTTCTAGACAAAGTAGGTCTGATGCTAAGAGCACTGAATGATGTCTCCATTCTAGGTAGTTCTCTTGATAATCTCAAATTCATCTTTATTGCTTCCAATCTTCCAAGAAGGGTCTCTCTTGAAAATTTTAGTGTACAAGGTATCACTTGTTCAATCATTTGTGTAGTCTGCCTGAATACCGGTGTCAATGTTCTCAAAATCTTCCATATTACTTCATTCTCTATCTTTTCACCTCCACAAGACTTTATTCCTGCAACAATTTCTGACATCCTACCAATATAGCTTCTAATAGATTCATCTTCCATCATTCTTATGTCTTCAAATGCACAAATCCAATTATGTAACCTAGCTTTCTTTGCATATTCATCACCTTCAAAAGTAGAATGTAAAGCTTTCCAAATATCATGAGATTTAGTTAAACTTTTTACTTGACTGTATTCATTCTCTGAAAGTGCTGATAAAAGTGCTTCTCTTGCAAGTATGTTACACATAAATAGATCTACCTCATCTTTAGGACTTGTTTCAAGATTGTCTTCTTCAATTATAGTCCTTTCATTCTTTGTAATCAACCAATAACCTAGTCCTAAACACAAGAGATGTGTCTTCATCTTTTCTTTCTAGCTGTCAAAATTTACTCCATCAAACTTAGGGCTTTCTTTCCTAAAATTTTCCATAGATCTCCTTAATTTGTTGAACTTCTCTTTCAAGGACTTGCCGCTCTAATACCAATTGTTAGAAAGTAAAGACCACCAAGATAACTGAGAGGGGGGGGGGTTGAATCAGTTATCTGATAATTAAACCATTTATCAACATTAATTTCAATATCAACTTCAATAGCTTCAAACCATATAATTAATGCAGTAACCAACCATAGAAAGATAATCATAAACAATGACACAATAACACAAGATATGTTAACTAGGGAACCTCTTGATCAAAGAGTAAACCCTAGTGGGAATGATGCCCACAAAATGATGCACTAATATGAAATTTCCTTGTTAGAGGATGGACCTTGTTAGGAGTATTATGAAATACTTTCAGTACATATGAATCTCTGTTAGGAGATTTTGAATCCTTCTTAAAAGATTCTAACCCTGTTAGGAGTTATGGAAGACAGAAGGACCCACTGCCCAAAAAGCTTCAAGGCAAGATCTTTGAACTCACTGTCAAACAGATCTTAGGATTATTCAATAGAATAATATAAAATATGTTACCTCCTTCATACTATGCCAAAACCACACTCTTTGCTACACAAGATCACAAATCCAGATCTCTAAACTTCGCAAGTCTTCCTTCATCACTAAATTAGCTCTTTTCTTCACTTCATGCATACATTCGTATCACAA
Source organism: Chamaecyparis obtusa (assembly GCA_027943335.1). Lineage (NCBI taxonomy): Eukaryota > Viridiplantae > Streptophyta > Pinopsida > Cupressales > Cupressaceae > Chamaecyparis > Chamaecyparis obtusa. The sequence goes on from BSBK01003391.1 coordinate 556,671, forward strand.
CTTTCACAAATTCATATCATAAATATTATAATTCTACAATAACAAGTAAAAAATTCCTTCCTTTATACCACACTCAAATAATTACAAATGAGTCGGCATGCAAATATAAAATAATAATTTTCACACGCTACATCAAAATTACATAAAATTGTCAGCTTCCAGATATAATAACTTTCCAATCGTGTGACCTCAAAGTTTGTGCTATGAACCACATCACCACCAATGAGTCTCAAACTTCCCTTTAACTACACAGAATCAGATTCCATCCCGGTTAGGAGATATCCTACGATTACCAAAAACTGCTACACAGGAATACTGCCAAAATACTGCTTCCACCAAAATGCTTATAACTTTCATGAATAAATGAATTTCTTTATGCGCTCTTAACCATAGGCTAATAACACACCAAAGAACATACCATCAACTTCACATAACTCAATTTGCAATATAACATGTGTGCAAAACAAAATTGTGCCTACTTTTCTGCTATACTCCATAATATCACTGTGTTGACATCAATGACAATCATAGTCATGAATGCAAAAACCAGTGCTACAGAATGACTACCAAGGGCTTTAGCATTCATTCCTAACATAGATGTACTTCTATGTCTAGGTCATTCTCAAAGGGGAGAAATATATAGACTGGGTTGAGACTATTTCCGATGAGCTCAATCATCAGCTAGCAAATTTTCCAACTGGTAGTAGCTTCCATATGTCCTCCTACCTATTCTACATTTTGGCTTGTACCAAAGAATGGAAAGGCCTATTTCATGAGAAACCTCTCCCAAATATGAAAGCTTATGATTACTACCCTCACCTACAAAAATAATTTCATGTTGATAGTTTCCTAAAATTTAATGGAGTTTTCTTTGGAAGGTTAGCATATGAGCTCCAAGGAAATATTGAGCAAAGAATGTCAGAAGAGGCTAAAACCTTTTTCAACACTTATGGAAGTTTCTTTATCTAGTTTAGGAGGTTCACCTACTTGGGAGTGGGTGGTTTCGAAGGGGAACCATTTAAATTACCCAGATATGTTTTTGATGGTTTAATCATTGCAGAGGTAGCTTGCCAGCTGGTGTATGTGCACAAAGGGGTTAAGGAAAGGAAGGGAAGAGAAAAATTTAGTTTCCTTGTTAAATTGGGTTATTACACTTGAAAAACATCTTCAAATGCCCTAAATTTAGAGCATGAGTTAAGGAAATTGAATATGAAGACATTTTCATTCAGAAAGGATTTTGACAACAAGGGATATGCTGCTCAACATTTTAGCTTTCCTTCTGAATTTCAACACATTCCTCAAATAGAGGATTACTGGGAGGGTTGTGCAGATGATTTTGAGGTGAGAAGAAGGACCTGGTCTAGGTTTACCCTAGGACAAATTGTTACCCTAAACATTCAAGTTCACATCTTAGCAATAGATGAAGATGATGGTCAAGAGGTAATTGATGAGTAGTACAAAACTAGAGCTAGGGGTACACGACTCCCTAAAATAGATTGGGGTATTGAAGAGAGAGAGAGAGAGCCTAATAATCAAGACTCTAAATGAGATTAAGAGAATTGAGATATGGATTAATAGTAAGAGGCCCCTTATTTTAAGATGACATAATCCCAGAAGAGCTGCACAAGCTGAAAATGCTTTCAAGCCCATTGTTACTCTTGACAAAATTGTTTCCCTTGCAGGCACTAAAAATAAAAAGAAGTCTTCAGCTGACTTGGTGAAACAAGCTTCTCTTGGCTCCTCACCAGTAAGAAGAAACTTAAGAGGGAGAGTTGGCAAAGAAAGTAACAAGATGGTTAATGAAAAAGAGGTCATAGATCTTGATCTCATGGACACTCAAATGACAGAGTAGGTTGGTTCAGATAATGTGGAGGGAGATACAATGACCCCAAAGAGCACTCAACTAGATTCAGGAGAACCTTCGGTAACCATAGTAGGTGATACTCTATAGACTCCATCTCCTACTCTCAGTTGGTTAGGAAATTCCATCAACAACAAGAAAATGAATATCTTACCGATAATTCTTCTGGTAGAAGACATGGTTAGTAAATTCTAGGGAGCTACATTGAAGCCTAAGAGAATCAAGATGGAATCAATGATTGATGTAGATGAGAATACTGGAAGGTGGGTAGAAGAAAGGGCAATACCTAAGTCTAATAAACAGATTTCAGAAGCTTCGATTGAAGACTTCACTATTGAAAAGATAGACTTAGGGGTGGCAAGTAGGGGAGTAGATGCAAAGCATCTGGAATCTTCTACATGAAAGATACTACATAGGACCTTCAAGGATGAGAAGGATAAGAAAGAACTGAAGGCAACCATACAGAGGTTAGTAGAGTTCATTCAAGTATTGCAAGAGCCAGCCTACTTCCATAAGCTCAAGTACCCCATACATTTGACCCTCATTCACCTGAAGTTTCTAAAACACTAGACCAGATCCAAAGGAATAAGATGGTAGTAGAAGTTTTTAATAAATGGGTTGCTAGCATGATCCGGGAGGGAGGTGACTATGTCTCTCAGTTACTTGAGACTCATAGAGTTGTGACGAAGGTTATCTCAGAGCTGCTAGCTGAACTGACAGAATGGAGGAAGGAAAGGAAGAAGTGGACAGGTATAGCTGATCAGCTAACAGAGATCGATCATTATGGGTTGCCTAAATTCCTTTTGGAGAAGCCAGTCCATGGCCTGAATGAAGAAGTTCTATATGTTTCTATGAAAAGTATTGAGTGGAGGAACTCAATTATTAAGGATGGTTGTGATGGGGCAACTCGCCTACTCAATGATCTTAAGGGTCTGATCAAAACCATGTAAAAATATCTCAAATGCCTAAACATTGTGTTGATAGATGAGGAAACTAAAGATGTAAAGAGAGCAGAGAAGATAGTTTTGGAATTGGATGCAGGGATAACGACTATTAGAGACAGCAAGGAGCTCATGACAGAAGACCTTACCTCCATAGCTAACACTGAAGCCATGCTGGTGGTCTGTGTAGATCATCTGGAGTCTCATAAATTGAGGCTGAATCAAATTTGCAAGGACAAGAAGAGTTTTGGACAAAGAATTTCCCTCATTAGCCTATCGTATCATGCTACAATCATCAGAGCGTCATTAGCTCATGAGGAGAGGAAGCAGGCACATACGCCTGGGTCATCACAGAGTTGAATCTGCTGCGTCTAGCTTAGCTGAGATTGGTGGTCTTTCTCCATACTTTGTGGGTCGTTGTTTTTTAGTTTTCTATTTGTTGTTTTTAAGCATTTTCTAGTTATCTTAAACAGTTGGTTTTCCAAAACTCAGGAAGTTTCAAAAACTTTAATATTTTTTATAATTGTAATTAATGGCTATATAGAGCCAAGAAGAAATGATTGAAATGGATGTTAGTTAGTTTATTTACACTTAAGTAATAGCATAGTTAAAGTTTTGGTAATTTTTGTAAGGACTGAAATTAAGTTTTTTCATATCAGTGAATAAAAGAAACTTATCAGTATAGATCTATTGGTTTATATTTTTGAGTGGATCTCTGTTGGGATTTTATGCATTGAATGGGATTTCTTGATTGAATGTCTATGCTTTTCTTTGAATCTGAATTTAAAGTTGTGTTATAGATTGGTGTAGTGTTTATTTGCTAGAGTCTTTGAGCTCTAGGTTTATTAGCTATTATCATTGCACATTAATTATATCATGTTGATGAGAGTTACTATTTCAGCCGTACCAACTTTCTAGTCAAAATTTTGATTTTTACAGCAATGCATAATTCTTTTGCATAAATATTCATTGAAAATATTTCTGGGAGTTGTACCATAATTCAGAGGGTTAAACACCTAGGTTTAATCCATTTGTTAGTAAAGGGTTAATGTTTCATAGCAGGCTATAGAGCATTAGAAATAAATTCTAAAAGAGACAAATTCATTTACTAACAACTAGATAATTCAAAGGTGGATAAATACTAGGTCTTGTGAGGACACATGGGCTTCTCCCCCTTATGACTAGGGATGCTTGTTGAGGATAATTAAGTAATTTAAATATTAAAGAAAATTAATTTTTCTAGCCATGTGTGGATGAAGTGGCAAGATGAGGTGGACTCTTGAGGATTTGACTTTTTCATGTGATGACAAGAAATTAAATAATTCTAAAATTATTTTATTATTAAGGTTTTAGAAGATATAGGCTTAGAAGAATGAGATAAGATGAATCAACTAAATAAATTCAATAATTTATTTAGTGATAAAATAATATACATTAGTTAAATAAAAAAATATTTAGTTAATTTTCTCAAGTCATTTTTAAGTATATATGCACATAAATGGATTTACACTATTCTTTCTAGATTTATCAACTTTTTTCTGAATGATTTTGCAATACAACTCTACAACCAATTTTAATGACGACATTTTAAAATAAAATGCAAAAGAGATAGTTTTAAGGGATATAATCTACTTCAAATAATGCATTAAATTATTTATAACTTAGACAAATCAAACCAAAATTTGCTTCACCATGAGGAAACAAATAAGCAAAGATGATCTGCAATCTCCAAAGATTATGAAAATGATTTTCAAATTACTTATATGTGCATTAACACTGTAAAATATATGAATCAATGAGTATGAAGCAATTGAAGTTAATATTTTGAAATGAGTTTAGAATAACCATGCACTACAACTTGCAATCAACAAATTCAAAATGTTATGAACATAAGATTTTCACCATGAATAAAAAATGATATCTTTCATTTAAATATTCAACTCAATCTAAACAAAATATAAACTAATGAGAAGTAGGAAACCATACTAACATTCTAAAACAACACATGTTCTCATGAAGCTTCAATGAGTTTTTGTTTACTGTGGTAGTATCTCACCAACAATTTCATAAGTCTCCTCTTCTCCCCTACAAATGAAGTGAACAAGCTTTTATATATGGCATCCAATTACAACCAAGAGCCCATATTGATTTTAAATCAATAGATAAAATAATTCAAAGGAAATCTTGATTGGGAGTGGTTACAACTACCACCTACATACATTAAATGCTAACCAATGAAAAATAACATATCCTCCAAGGGAAATAAGGAAAATTTGGTGCCACATAAGATCATAAAAAACATTTTCTATGTAGTGTGTCCCTCGTCCTTCTCTTTGATAGAAAATTTGATGAACTTGGGCATGATGATGAGCTCCTCTATTGGTGGACTTGATATAGCCTCCACCTTGTACTCAATGATCACGAAATCATTTATACACATGGAAACAAAATTTTCCCATTCTGCTCCAAAATGGAACTTGTAGCTTTTCATCTTTTCTTTCAACTCTTCCATGCATTCATTTCCCTATTGTCATCCACTTCTTTCCTAAATATTACCAATACTAAAATGAGAATTCTATCATGAGTTTCATTAACAATTCCTCTTAGTTTAATGCAATCTTCCTTTACCTTCTCAAGAATTTACTTCCACAAAATGAATACACAATTCCTATGGCGAAAATCAAATGCTCAATTTTCTTCCATTAAACTTACTTCCCCTAAATTTTATTACGAATATTCACCAATGTATGCAAATGTAGATTTTTCCTCTCCTAAATGGGATGAAATTCCTCACACAATGCAAGTGGGACTTGTGTGTGTGAATTTGGTACCTAGCTGTAGACACAACACTTCAGTAAAACATTAGAGGTTAGCAAAAATCAAAATCGTGCAAGTAATTGAAAACTAAACTAACCAGGTGATTTACTGCCTTCTAATAGATGTGAGTATGTATTCTCAAATTGGGCCGAGATCAGTGACCTTGACGACAGCTAAACAAAGGATTTGAATGCAAAATCTAGATATGAATTAGATGCAAATTAATCTATTTTTTGGTTTTTAGATGCAATAATATGAAAAATCTGATATTAATCTAATTTATATGGAAAACTGATATGCAATACAATTAATTTAACAATGATATGCTAAAAAATGAATGATCTCACAAATTTGTTTGATTCACAAAATAAACTCCAATTCTTCAAATGCCAATTCGCTAGCATAAGTTTGCACAATTATGAGATATGAGATTGAAGAGCTGAGCCTTGGTTTTATAGAAATCCAGCGCTTTGGGGATGCATGGAAAAAGCCATAAATCACTCAGATAAACTCAAGTTGATTTTTGAGTCAACAAGGAATTAAAGATAGTTAACTCACAAAAAAACATGCAAAAGCAGCTTTTTGATTTAAATCAGAAGTTGAGATCAGCTTTCAAATCAAAATAGAGTTGAGTTTATTTTTAAAACAACTTGAATTGATTTTCTGATTTCAAGTTTAACTGCTTTTTGAATGTGCATAATAATTATGAATTAAATAAATAAATAAAGTGATTTATTTCCAACTTAACTGATTTTAAAAATAAAACAATTGATTTATGGGTTAACCAATTATTAAATCAAACTTTTATTTCAAAATAATATCATTAAATATGACAACTTGCTTTAATTAATTAAATAAGAATTTAATCAATTAATGATAGGAATTTTGATTTATTGTCAAATTTGAATAATACTAATTAGGAATAAATATACTTAAATTCAATTAAATAATTAAGTGGCAATATTAAATATAATTAATTAAATATTCAGAATATTCAATTAATAAAACTTTAGGATAAATAGGATTTATCGCCAAATAACTATTAAATTAAAGCTAATTATGATGATTAAGAATATTACTAGGAATATTCCCCCGATGCAAAATTTAGGATAATTAATTAGGATTCGATGATGTTTAGATGTGCCTTAGGTTAGGACTTTGATGTCAATTTTGTTTAATGTGTTGATATAAGAGGTTAATGAACTTATAGCCCATTTTTGGGGTATTACATTTTACCCCTCTTTGAATTGTTGTGCGAAGCGCAGTGGTTCAAAGATAGTCTGTGTATGATGTTGAAACTCATGTTTGAAATTGAAATTGATATGAAATAGAAATTGATTTGAAATATTCAAAGATGTTAGGTCCTGAATGACCAAAGATAACGTTAACTATAACAGCAATGAACTGATGATTGTGAAAAAGTGTCAAAATGCCTGATTCTAAACCTTATGATTGCAAAGAAGTGAGTGACCGATTCCAAACCTGATTGTCGATAAGAATCACATTGGTATCACATCTGAACCTTCAGTTTCTGAAGAACTAAGGAAATAACACAATTGAACCGATAGTTGCAAAAACTGATACAATTTACAAGATTAAGAGAATACCAGATTGATATGGATCTCGATGAATCTGATATGCCCCAAGCGATGATTGATTTTCCCCAAGTGATGAGGTCTTTTGATGAATCAGCAACTAGACGTGGTTGTTGTCTTGATTACTAAGGAAAGATATGATTATAGACTTCGAATGATATGCAATACCATGCCCCCTTCGGGTTTAAAATTGAAATCTGACAAGAAAAGTCAGCGTTGAATGGTTTAGAAGCATGTTAATTGATTTGAGAAGTGGTTATACACATTTGGGAACACGTTTTGCATCATTTAGAGGTCCTGGAGACCAAGTTTGACTAGGTGAAACTATGAGTTGACCATAGTTGACCAAGTTGAAATTTCAATAGGTTGATGTAAGATAATTAGTTAAGTTGAATTCTAGATTTCTTGTGATGATTGAAGGTCGATTATGCAAGTAGTTAATAATATGAATGATCTCAGATTTTGATTTTGATCCCAAAACAGGAATCTACTTGTTGTTTCATTGGAGGAACCTTCATGTGAGATTCAGCTCTCGTTAGATTTGAAGATGTGATTTGAAGAATCATTTAAGCATTGAAGTTTAGCCTACCACTATGAGATCATGCAAACATGCAAAATGCAAAGAGACATGTAGAATGAAATGCAACCTAAGACCTAGGACCTAGTCACTGATCATGTGTCAGTCATTCTCATCATTTAATTTTTAGGTAACTAGATAAATCAATACAATGCCCACTAGTTATGAAACCATAGACATATGAATATTGATTTGTATGCGCAGGAATCAATACAACATCCACTAGTCAATCAACCATAGATATATGAATATTGATTTTATTTTTGGAATGTCAGATTAGATATAAGTACCAAGGCACAAATGCCAAGATGACCTGAATATCATGTCCATTTTGATATAGCAATTTGTATAAGCATCAGAATATAAACATCATGATGACCTAAATATGCCTTGCATTCAAACACAACAAATAGTCAAGAGATCATTCTAAATCCAATGTGAATTACCCGTAGTGACCCTTTATCGTTCACATCCTTAGGTAAGATCATATTTCACAATAGGAGAAAGAACTCACTCAAAAAAGATAATAGTTAAATCAAACTTCCTTGAATCTTCCAAGTATCAATGGTCAAGGTACGCATGGCCATCCAATTCAAGATAGAGGCTCTTACAGTCAGATGCCATTTCAATCCAGAATTTCCAAAGTTGTTAGATTTTCACATACAAGCAGAAAATAAAGAAAAGATTATGCCCCCAATCATCACTCTCTAAATCTTGTAAAGGACATCATTGAAGAGCTCGAAGGGACATAATATGAAAAAATCTCAATGTGAATCAGTAAGCATACAAGGAGATAAAAGCATGTAAAAAGCATAGATTGTTTCAGTTTGTGTTTGATGTTTGATTGCATTGTTGTAGATGTAAAAACCTTTCTGGAGACAAGACGGACTGATTGACTTGGATGAAGCTTCAAAGGACTCTGACTAGATATGATACGTCTAAGATACATTGGAGACCATAGGATAGGACTTTGATTGCCCCCAAGTTTTAACATTGATAGGATACCAACGCTTGAGCTGATTGGTGTATAGACCGACTTATTGAAAATAGGAATGCAGAAACAAACTGGGAGATATGTACAAACTAAAGCAAGACTGAAAGTTGGGAAAAACCAAGATTGCGCTAATAGATGGAGTGTTTTAAAACAAGTGGCACCCGTTTGCCATGTTTTCACCATCTTGGCAGAGATTCTATTTTTGCTACCAAGGTGTCTATTTCTAGGTTTTCACCAAGGCACTTTTTCTTTCTTTTTCTCATTTTTTTTTTGTATTTTTCATTTTTTCAATTTTTTTTTTCATTTTTTTAATTTTTTTTTATATTTTTGGTATTTTTTACTTTTTTTGTGAATCATCAAGGCACCTATTGCTAGGTTTTTGCCAAGATGTTCATTTTTTCAGGAGTTTTTCAAAATTTTAAGATTTTTTCAGGACATTTTACCATAGACTGAATGCCTTAGGCGTAGAATTTCTTCAGATGGAGAATGTTGATTGGTTCTCAGAGCTGTTCTCCTTCAATCATTGAGAGTTTATAGGCACTAGAGCCAAAAGTAGTAGTGATAATATCTTCTATATTAAAGTTGGGAGGAAGTTTATCTCCTTGATGAACTAATTGTAAAAAGTATGCTTCTTTATCTTCTTTCAAGAAATGCTTCATCATTCGTTTGAACTTATCATCATTTTGATATTGAGCAATTTCTTCAGGTGTGGGTTCCTAATTTGCACCATGTTGAGATTGAGCTCTTTGAGAGCCAAAGTTTGTCCCTTCTTGAGACATGGTAGGAGTTCTCCCTGGGATAGATTGATGAGGAGTTTTTTGATTACCCCTGTGAGTTGATGAAGGAGGAATGTAACCAGTTTTCAATCAAAGATTTCCAAGACCATCATCTTCGTAAAGACCAGAATTGTAGAGTTGCTCAAGAGTTGGAGCTTGGAGAGTGGTGATAGGTAAAGTATGGGATGCTTCTCTAGATTTCTTGTGAGAGGAAGCTCTAGTTTCCACCATTAACCTTAGGTGAAGCAAAATAATATGATGAAGACAACTGAAGAAGGATCTAATTCAAGAAGATCAAATGACACAACCGTGTCAAGGTTTTGATTGATTGAAGCTTAGATTAGACATAGATGAAGGAGACTATGCCCTGGATGTATGGGTAGACTCCCAAAAGATAGCGAACATGAGTTCACAACAGTTAGTCATTTTGATGATTGATTGAAGATTGATAGTTATGACAAGGTTTTGACACAAGATGAAAAAGACTCAAATTGATTAAATAGAAGGCTAAATCAGATTCAAAAGGACACTTTAGGAAAAAGATTGGATTCTGAGTTCTTGCTGCTATGTTCCTGACACAATGATTTGTTTGACAGATTCTAGAAATACACTGGAAAGGATGGGTCTCTAATAGTTCTAACAACTTTTTGACAACTTTTTGAAATTTCTCAAATGACTTTCTATAGGCTCGTACGACAGTGGGTATAGCATGAAATGACAATTGAAAAACTCATACGACTATTGCAAAACTTGCACAATAGTTGATAGTAGGGTTTTTGACTTTTTGGAATTGACTGGCAACAAAACTCGTACGATAATGTACCTGATACCATACAACAATTTGGGGGTTTTGAAATGACAATAGCCAAAAGTCATATGACTTTCTGACTTTACAAAATGACTGTTGACTCCAGAAAGATGTTTGACATTATATTTTGCAATTTTTGAGGTTTTCAATTTTAGATTGTTCACAAAATTGTTTTTTTTCTAGATTTGAAGATTGTAGCAGATTGATTCATTCTTAGTAACTAGATAGATAAACAAGCACACAAAATAGAAAGCAAGTTATTTCAAGCACGTCTAAAAATAATGAACTGGGGACAAAGAAACCCTATGCATGAACAATCAAGTGACTGAATTGTGCTAATCCCTAGGAGTGCTAACAGTGTATGTTCCAAAAAATTTTGCAATAATGCACATATTTCTAGAAAAATGAAAATTTGGCCTCACTAGGTTTTTAGTAATGGTTTGACTCTACAACTTTTGTGATCTCAAGAGGGTGAACTCCAATCCAGGTGCACTAGGATTTTGACATAGTCTGAGAATTTAATCAAACAAGAGCTGCTAGGGAGATCTGATAGCCCAACAAGAGACCACACCTATGGAGATTTCTTCCACAAGGACATTTATATAGCGGTTGTCACTACCACGGTGAAAATGGCTTTTACCGCTTGAGGTTTCATCAACGTGGTTGACCCAATTAAGGGAATGTCCACTATGGTTAACCCTCTCTAAAGGTGACTCACAAAATATACCACATGGAGACTGGTTCCAGATTCAAGGATCTGAGTTTCTGGTATTACCCAAAAAGGGAGTAGAGCATAATCCTCTGGCCTTTTCACTTTTAACCCAAACAAAGCAAAAAGATTAATCCGACACGCTAAGACCAAGATTATCTCAAAAAGATCTATGATGTCAACCACTCATGATCTATCAACCTCTCTAGAGAGAGAATGTATCAATCAGAAGCTGAAGATAAACAAATCTAGTAGAACGTGAGACTCTCTTAGTATCCTCCCTACCTACAAGGGTTCTTTCATTGAGAAGAGTTTCATTGGAAACCCACTCTCTCAAGAGCCATGAATAGTGTTCATAGGGCCTATTTACTATGTGTAACAAAGATGCTGAAAAGCAAATCTATGTTCATTTTTAATAGCCCAAAATGAAATCTGTGATATGAAAGAAATAAAGGTCACACAAGCTTGACATGCAAGAGTTCTTTTTAATCCAAATCAAAATTTTATCAACTGAAAAGATTACCTGAATTCCTCACAACGTGTTTAGTAGATTATTACCTATTTTTAGCAATTCTCACACTTTTTCACAATCAAAATCAGCAGGAATCAATCAACAACAACAAATTTCAATCGTTAATGTTAGCTGTTAGTCCAAATCAGAAAAAAAAATCTAGAAAACTACCTAAAAAAGTGAAACAACAATTGAAACCTAGCACTAAAACTCGTATGACAGTGGGTCACCCACTAGATGACAGTCTAGAAACTTGTACGACACTGGGTACTAGATCATACGACAATAGAGATTCCAAATGACCCTGTGATCTTGATGGTATAATTCTCAATCAAATCAACTGTCGTACGATAGTGGGTATCTCCTGGTATGAGTTTTTGACAAAACTCGTATGAAAATTGTACAGATAGAAATTAAAAATCATAGCTTGGAACAAAAAATGACAAGAATATGATAGAAATTGATAAAAATTGAATGGAAACCTATTTCAGGGCCCCACAGTGGGCGCCAAAAATGTGTGTGTGAATTTGGTACCTAGCTGTAGACACAACACTTCAGTAAAACATTAGAGGTTAGCAAAAATCAAAATCGTGCAAGTAATTTAAAACTAAACTAACCAGGCAATTTACTACCTTCTAGTAGATGTGAGTATGTATTCTCAAATTGGACCGAGATCAGTGACCTTGACGACACCTAAATGAAGGATTTGAATGCAAAATCTAGATATGAATTAGATGCAAATTAATCTTTTTTTTTGGTTTTTAGATGCAATAATATGAAAAATCTGATATGAATCTAATTTATATGGAAAACTAATATGCAATACAATTAATCTAACAATGATATGCTCAAAAATGAATGATCTCACAAAGTTGTTTGATTCGCAAAATAAGCTTCAATTCTTCAAATGCCAATTCGCTAGCATAAGTTTGCACAATTATGAGATATGAGATTGAAGAGCTGAGCCTTGGTTTTATAGAAATCCAGGGCTTTGGAGATGCATGGAAAAAGCCATAAACCACTCAGGTAAACTCAGATTGATTTTTTAGTCAACAAAGAATTAAAGATAGTTAACTCACAAAAAATCATGCAAAAGCAGCTTTTTGATTTAAATCAAAAGTTGAGATCAGCTTTCAACTCAAAATAGAGTTGAGTTTATTTTTAAAACAACTTGAATTGATTTTCTGATTTCAAGTTTAACTGCTTTTTGAATGTGCATAATAATTATGAATTAAATAAATAAATAAAGTGATTTATTTCCAACTTAACTGATTTTAAAAATAAAACAATTGATTTATGGGTTAACCAATTATTAAATCAAACTTTTATTTCAAAATAATATCATTAAATATGACAACTTGCTTTAATTAATTAAATAAAAATTTAATCAATTAATGATAGGAATTTTGATTTATTGTCAAATTTGAATAATACTAATTAGGAATAAATATAATTAAATTCAATTAAATAATTAAGTGGCAGTATTAAATCTAATTAATTAAATATTCAGAATATTCAATTAATCAAACTTTAGGATAAATAGGATTTATCGCCAAATAACTATTAAATTAAAGCTAATTATGATGATTAGGAATATTACTAGGAATATTCCCCCGATGTAGAATTTAGGATAATCAATTAGGATTTGATGATGTTTAGATGTGCCTTAGGTTAGGACTTTGATGTCGATTTCGTTCGATGTGTTGATATAAGAGGTTAATGAACTTATAGCCCATTTTTGGGGTATTACAGGACTCCCATATATCAATGACAATTCCTCAATAAATTCATTTACTTTATCAAAAAAAATTCCCATCCAATTCTTCACTGCTTGTGTTGTCAACTTCATTCCTTCCAAATCTTTAGCCAATTCATTTGAGATTTTTGTGGAAGGGATGGATGTTTAATCTACTTTTTGAATTGGATTCATCAAGTTTAACTTGATATATAATCTCTTAGTTCTTTTACTTCTACTTTAAATTGATTCTTCTTTTCTTCTTCCTTTCTCAATCATTCCTTGATTATTTTCACATATTCATTCAAATATTCAATCTCTTGTTCTTTTGTTGTTGGTCCCAAATTAATAGTTACAACTTCAGTCTTCTAATATAATTTCTTCTTTTTCTTTGTAAATTTTTGGAATTATAACTTGTATTAAGCGAGATCTTGAACTTTCCTTTCTCATCTTGGAATAAATTTTTGTTAGCTTCTTCTCCATAGTCTTGCCAATCATTCTGAGGAAATGTGTCAAGTTCTTAGTTGGAATTCTTTCTATTATATCCATTTTCTTCATCCTATTCTTTATCCACTCAAGATTCGTAGATTGCCCAACATCTTCATTTAGCTCTTCATTTTCTTGGAATTCTTGAGGTACTGATATCATCCCTTCATTAATATATTTATTTGGAAAAATCATGTTTGCATTAGCTCAAACTTCATCGATTGGTATTGTTCCTTATTTCATCAAGTGATCATCAAGAAGAACTTCTACACTTTGGGAAGGGTTTCTTTCTTGGTCTTATTGAATGAATTGCATGGATTCATTTACACTAAATGATGACTTGGAGCTCTTGAATCCATTCCAACTCCCTTTGTCAATTCATTCTCTACAATATATGTTACATTTATTTTCATCAAAAAAGTACTAGCCGATGAATGAGTGACTCCTAAATTATGCCTATTTTGTGGTGGCTCTTCACTAGAAAATTCATTTCTCTTTATCTTTTTGGTTTGCAAATTCTCAACTTTATATTTCCCTTTCTTGTTACTCTCATATTCTTTCCTTCTTTGTTCTTCCTCATTAATGATTTTGAGAGGAACCTCCAGCAACGCTATAATGAACATGCACGAAATAACAGAAATATAGAGCGAAGTAGAACTCAGAGTGAGTCTATTGATCACAGGCCACTTCGAGGGGGTAACCTCCTTTGAGCAAGCTCAATACAATAAACTCTTTGGTACCAACAAAGGACTCAACACCCACTTATATACTAAGTGTGATCTAGAAAAGTAATACTACTTATGCATGTGGGATAATAAAATAAACTAATGGGACGACTTACAAAGCATATACGTCCAACAACACTACACTAATAGAATAAACAAAAGGAACACACAGGTTCCTAACATCCCCTCCCCCTCAGAAAAAAGCTTTGTCCTCAAAGCTTAAGGTGTGGAAATTGTTGCTGAATCTGAAGAAGGGGTTCCCATGTAGCATCTGCTGGTTGCATGCCATGCCACTGAATCAATACCTCAGAGATAGAGTGAGAGCGAAGCTGATGAGTGCGCCTGTCAAGGATTGCCTCAGGCTCAAAAATAATGGATCCTTCCTTATCCAATTCAGGTAGAGTAGTCTGTGTGTTGATGTTAGTGCCAAGAACTTTCTTGAGACAAGAAACATGAAATATTGGATGAATGTGAGAAGAAGGGGGAAGTTCTAGTTTGTAAGCAACTGAACCAATCTTCTGCAGAACTTTATATGGCCCATAAAATTTGGGGGCCAACTTATGACGCCCTTTAAGCTTCAGGGAGGATTGCTTGTATGGTTGAAGATGAAGAAAAACCATATCCCCAACTTGAAAAGAGCTCTCAAAACAATGTTGATCTGCTTGCTGTTTCATGCGATTGCGGGCTATGTGAAGATTATCTTGTAAAGTGCAAAGAATCTGATCCCTGGTGTGGAGAACTGTGTCAACTTCCTGAACTGGTGAACTACTGGGAGTGTAGGGAAGGAGTACTGGGGGTACTTGCCCATAAACTGCTTCATAGGGAGTCATTTTAGATGTCGTATGGTAAGAGGTATTGTACCACCATTCTGTAAGAGGAAGCCACTTGGCCCACTGATGTTGCTGTTCAGAAGTGAAGCAGCGAAGATAAGTTTCCAAACATTTGTTGATGATTTTGGTCTGACCATCAGTTTGTGGGTGATAACCCGAACTCATCTTCAGTTTGGTACCAACTTGCTGAAACAATGCTGTCCAAAAATAACTGGTAAAAGTTGCATCACGGTCAGAGACAATGGAAGAAGGGAGGCCATGTAGATGAAAGATCTGGTCCATGAAGATCTATGCAATTGAGGAGGCAGTATAGGGGTGGCTGAGGGCACAAAAATGACTATATTTGGAGAGACGATCAACCACAACCAAAATCACTATTTTGCCACTAGATTTAGGAAGCCCTTCGATGAAATCTATAGAAATATCAATCCAAATCCATGTAGGGATGGGCAAGGGTTCCAATAAACTAGGAGGGAGGGTCGTTTCACCCTTGTGGTGTTGGTAAGTATCACATTCAGCCACCATCTATTGAATCATCTATTTTATTCCTTTCCAAAAAAAATTCTGCCTTGCCCGCTCATAAGTCTTAAGAAACCCAGAATGTCCTACCGAAGGAGAAGCATGGAGTTCATAAAAGACAGCCTATTGCAAATCTGGATTTTGAGGAAGCACTAGACACCCCTTATAGCGGAGAGAAGCACCATCCCATGAATAATGTGGTACCATAGAAGGATTATTGGCCAGCTGGTGAATGATCTGAGATAAAGAGGGGTCACTGACATAGCCCTGTTGAACAGATTCTAACCAATTTGGGATTGGCATAGAAATAGTTGAAAGTGAAGATTGATCATCAAATGTGCGAGAAAGAGCATCAGCCACAATATTGTCCTTACCCTTCTTGTAGGTGATCTCATAATCATACCCCATGAGTTTGCTGACCCATTTCTGTTGTGCAGGGGAGGATACTCATTGTTCCAGGAAGTATTTCAAACTTTGGTGATCAGTCTTGATGCAAAAATGACTCCCAAGGAGGTATGGTCACCACTTCTGTACAGCATGCAAAATAGCCATCATTTTTTTTTCATATGTAGATAAGGCGAGATTCTTACCAGAAAGAGCTTTGCTAGTGAATGCAATAGGATGGTCATCTTGAAGGAGAACAGCACCCAGTCCATTGCTACAAGCATCACTCTCAATAGTAAAAGGCTTAAAAAAATCTGGCATAGCAAGAACAGGTGTACTACACATAGCTTATTTCAGTTGTGCAAATGCATTCTCAGCAACCTGGGTCCAAGTAAAAGCATCCTTTTTTAACATAGCTATCAATGGTGCTGCAATCTTCCCATAATTCTTGAAAAACTTCCAGTAATAGCCAGTCAGACCCAAAAAACCTCGAAGGCTCTTGAGAGTTTGAGGATGCGGCCAATTTTTTATGGCATCTATTTTGGTAGGATCCACTCGAACCCCATGGTGTGCAACAATATGCCTGAGATACTCCACTTCCTTCTGGCCAAACACACATTTTGACATTTTTGCACAGAGTTGATGATCAGAGAGAAGTTGCAGGATGAGTTCCAGATGATGGAGATGCTCAGCCCAAGTTTTGCTATAGATGAGAATATCATCAAAGAAGACCAGAATGAATTTTCTGACGTAGGGCTGAAATATTTTATTCATCACTGCCTGAAATGTTGAAAGAGCATTAGTGAGGCCAAAGGGCATGACTAAAAATTCATAGTGACCATCATGTGTGCGGAAGGCTATTTTAGGAATATCCTCCTTATTGACCCTAATTTGATGATACCCAAAATGAAGATCCAACTTTGAGAAAAAATGAGTGCCATGAAGCTCATCAAGAAGTTCATCAACAATTGGAATGGGAAACTTATCCTTTATGGTGATATTATTAAGGGCTCAAAAATCAATGCAGAGTCGCCAAGACCCTGTCATGTCCCCATTCTGGCTAACATCATTTAGTATGCCAGATCAGTCTATCACAGGCTCTCGTAGACTGGTGGCGATGTGGAGAGAGTCATTTTGTAGATCAGTGGTCATTTTTGCTCTTGGAGAAGTGATTTAGAGCTTATTTTTATTATTATGAGTTATGCGGGCCCCACATGTTATAATTTTAAGTTGAGTTGCACTTTTTATTTTATAAAGTTATATTATTATAAAAGTGCATTATAATGGGATTTTATAATGGATGCTTCTAGAAGTTCTTAGTAACTTCTCAAAAAGTGAATAAATAGGGGGCTTGGGCATTCATTTGGACAAGCTGATTGGAGGATTCTTCTACTTTTCCATATTGGAGCAATTTGTAGTCATTTGGTCTACAAATTTTTATTAGATCTTTGGGAATGAAAAATCCCTTGGATTTGCATAACTGAGGAAGTGAGATATCTTCTGAAGGGTTGCACATTGGAAGTGGTATTCAGCCATTTCATGTTGAGCTTATTTGGAATCCTCAGATTTACCTGAGGGTTTGAGTTTTGGTTGCAAGATGAAGAAAAAGCAAAATGAAAAAGCGGATCCGAAAAAAGTAATCCGAAAAAGAAAAATGAAAAAGCAGTTCGAAAAAGCAAATCTGAAAAAGTAGACCCGAAAAAGCAGTCTGAAAAAGCAGACTTGAAAAATAGATATTGAGGGTTTGTAATTGGTTGAATAAGGGTTTGAAATTCATCACTTAATTGGTGAATCATTTTGGTGAATTGATTTGGCAAAGGATTGAAGACATTTATGCACATTTTCAGACTTTCTATATCAGGGCCTGGAATCAGAGTTTTACTCATATCTCCTTGGATACTTGGAAATAATTTTTATGACTTGGTGAGAACAACAATACATCCCTGGTGATCAGATTCATACCATTTTTGGGGCACAAAACCCTTGCTGGATTTTTTTGCAAGTGTCGTACATGTACGGCCTGGTACGGCTCTATACTGTTCAGCACATCACAGCAAATTGGGGACAGATCTGGGTGGCGGTCTGATACCTTGTCTACGGCATTGGATACCTTCAGTTTGGATAGTCAACATGGCAGCATTACCAGGTTCCATTATGTTATTTGTTGCCAATTAATGTGCACTGTGTAACAGTCATTGTATGTAGGCAGAATATTGTCACTGTTACATTGTTTTAGTAATCTGATATTGCCTATTAGTTATAATTGTAAGG
Organism: Chamaecyparis obtusa; assembly: GCA_027943335.1. NCBI lineage: Eukaryota > Viridiplantae > Streptophyta > Pinopsida > Cupressales > Cupressaceae > Chamaecyparis > Chamaecyparis obtusa. The sequence continues at coordinate 575,210 of BSBK01003391.1, forward strand.
ACAGTACCTTGTAAGGACATTGACTAGTTCATATATTACTGTGTTATAAATCTGAAGTTGTAACAGTCATATAACCAGTCCTCTAAATTCCAACTTGGTCATATGTTGTATTGGGTGGTATGATATCTAGAGTGCATAGCAAGGGTGTTATCACATTGTCATAGAACATAGCATTGTATTCTGAATATTATTGTCACAGTCATATATTTTGGGAATTGAAATCAGAATTAGAGGTGTTCTTGATATATTAGTTTGAGTCCTTACATTGTTTAGAAATTCATTGTTGCTCAATTGTATTCCACTCCTATATTGATTGTAATTGGATGCCAAAATAATAAACACATTGAAACACATCATTACAAGTAAAACATTTCAGTGCATGCCAACTGTTTGACGAAATTCCATAAGCACAAAATTAGAGATTTTAGTGATCCTACTAGTGAGGGTCATTACAGACCTATCTTTTTTGCGGACCAGTAGAACTGGAGATGAAAAAGAACTAGTACTAGGGAGAATAATACCTTGCTTTAGTAAATCATGAACAAGCATCTCAATTTTAGTCTTTTGATGAAAGGGGTAGCGGTAGGGCCTGATATTGGGTGGGAAGCTACCAGGAAGGAGCTGAATACGGTGGTCCTCTGGGTGAGATGGTGGCAAGCCCATAGGTTCAGCAAATACAGTGGAATACTTATCCAAAATTTATTGTAGATCTACAGGAGTACTAGAGACTGCTGATGGCTGCATTTGGATGGAATGGAGCTGAGCGATGACACCATGTGAATTCTTCTTAAGAAGCTTTTCCATACGATGTGAACTAATGATGCTGAGAGACCTGGGCTGCAAGCCTGTCAAAGTGTGTTGTTGCCCACTAACTGAAAACTTCATCCAAAGTTCAAAAAAATTCTAGAGAATGGGACCAAGAGTGTGTAACCATTGGGCACCCAAAACCACATCACAACCCCCTAAGGGCAAGGCAAACATGTCAGAGCGTAGGGTATAATTTCTAATAGAGAGATGCACATTGCGACATTTCCCTTTGCAAGGTAAAGTGCCCCCATTAGCAATCATGACTTCAAAGTTAGAGCAGGGATGAACAAAGTAATCAACCCGTTTGGCTATGCTGGGGTCAATGAAGTTGTGAGTGCTACCAGAATCAATAAGGATAGTAAGAGAGACCTTCTTGAAGTAACCCCGAACCCGCATGGTTTGTGGGGTAGTGACTCCGGCCAAAGCATGGACAAATATCTCTAGGTGGGCTTCTGGTTCAACCTCTTCATCTACTATTTCTTGAGCATCTTCATACTCTTCCTGTTCGGGTGGGGAATCCACATCCAAGAGATAGAGCTTTTTCTGCACACATCTATGGCCTCGGGACCATTTCTCATCACAATTATACCAAAGCCCTTTTTCCCGATGGGCTCGCATCTCTGTTTCAGACAAGTGCTTGATAGGAGTAGTTTTGGGAGTTGGTGTGACCGAAGGGTGTTGAGAGCCTGCATTTCGGAATGGAACAAAATTAGATCTGGATAATTGTAAAGCATTGATCTTGTCCTCCACTAATTTAGCCAACCCAAGGGCTTCCATCATAGTAGTGGGCCGAAACATTTTGACTTCAGATCGGAGTGCATCCTTCAAACCACTAATAAAACAACTACGAAAGAATTCATCAGACTATCCCTCTGTGTGATTAGCTAATTTTTCAAACTCTATTTGGTATTCTCTCACTGTGCCTGTTTGTTAAAGTTTAGTGAGTGCGCCTGTGAAGTCATCAAAATCACTAGGGCCAAAACGCTTCAAAAGAAGTGTACATAATTCTATCCAGGTGGGATCATTGTTAGCCTTGATGTACCAACGGAACCATTGAAGAGTGTCATGCTCCAAATGAAAAGATGCAAGTGAAACTTTGTTGAAATCTGTAGTATTATGCAAACTGAAATACTGCTCTACCCAGTAAATCCATCCAGTTGGATCAACACCATCGAAGCGAGGAAAATCAAGCTTCGGTCCACAAAAAGGGCTAGAACTAGTGTCGGCAGAATGGCCTCGGTTCAGGCTTGACTGTTGAAGAGTGAGACTGAGAAATTTTTCATCCAGATCTTGAAGTCTAGTCTTGAGGGAGGCAAGTTCCTCCTCCATGATTTTTGCTCCTGTACGGGTGACAACCATATAGCAGGTTTTTTTTTTTTTTTTGTTGGAATGGGAAGAAAAAGAGAAATAGAAACTTTTTCAGTAAGGGAAAACTTGGAGTTGGGCAAAACGTAGATGGGTAATGAGGGTTCGAAGAGTGGGTATGCATTTTCTAATGAAAAAGAAAAAAGAAAAATGAGGGTTTCAGGGGTGGGGAGGCAGAATGGGAAGAGCGGTCTAAGAGGGACAAAGGAGCAGAATGAGGAAATGAACCTTGTGGCGTTGATTTGGTGGTGATTGGCTGAGAAATGGAAAAGTTAGGGCAAACCCTAAAATTTGAGAAATAAGGGATTTAAGGATTAAAAATGGGGAATTGGGGTTAGGGTCTTCAAGGAAGGAAGTATGCGAAAGGGTATGTCGGAGGTGCTGAGAAACTTTGAGAGGAAACCAAAAAGAAGTAAGGAAGCTATGGCGAAAATACGGAAAAAATTTTACTCTTTTTTTTTGATAACTCAGATACTAACAATGGAATTGAACTATCGCAAGAACAAGAATTTCTGTAATTTGAAATAACCCAATTGTAACACAGATGAGATTTGAGAAGAACCTGAAGAACCTGAAATGGAAAAAAGAATTTCCACCAGCGAGCCCAAGAAAGTGCTCTGATACCAGATGAGAGAAACCTCCAGCAACGCTATAATGAACATGCATGAAATAATAGAAATATAGAGCAAAGTAGAACTCAGAGTGAGTCTATTGATCACGGGCCACTTCGAGGGGGTAACCTCCTTTGAGAAAGCTCAATACAATAAACTCTTCGGTACCAACAAAGGACTCAACACCCACTTATATACTAAGTGTGATCTAGAAAAGTAATACTACCTATGCATGTGGGATAATAAACTAAACTAACGGGATGACTTACAAAGCATATGCGTCCAACAACACTACACTAATAGAATAAACAAAAGGAACACACAGGTTCCTAACAGATTTCATGTTTTTCTTTGGATGATTCTTCTTCAGAAGATTGTGTTTCCAAGTATCCCTTTAAATCATAGGTTAAAGGGATCTTTGCTTCTTTCAACTTATTGACTTTCTAATCCATCCATCTTTTATGTATATACCATAATGGGTCTTGTCAATACATCCAATTTTGTTACTTCTCCTTCAAACCAATTAGTGGCAGGAAGAGGTTTACCCTTTTCTTCTTCATAGTAATCTTGAACAAAATACCGATCATCTTCAAGTTGATCCAAAATAGGTAATAATTGGAAAATTATAACCATTTGCACTAATGATCTATAACACATTCTCTTTCTAATTTTGAAATCATCCAAACATTTTCCCAATAATTCTCAAGGTGTACCCTATGCTTGTAGTTCCTTCCAAAAGATTGTCTGGTTTCACTTTAAGGATCAAAATTCATCCTTGATGAACATGTCACAAGGGAGTAAAACTACAACTCTACTTTGGATGTCTTGGCCACTGAAGTGAAGGACATGTTTCAATGGAATTCCTAAGAATGATTGGAAAAGACATCCTAGATTTGTGCTTGTTCTTTTGGATCTTATCATATGTAGTTAATTGTCTTGTAACCTCTATCAATATCATCTTGTTGGTTGGGAATTTGAGAAGCCTCTATGGACAAGATGAAAATCCTTGAAATCTAATGTAGCTAAACTTAGGAAATTGAGTAAACCATGAACCATATTTCTTCACCAACTCCTTAGCTTCTTGTCATAACCTTTCGTGAGTGCCTCCTTGTAAAATTATAACAATATACATCTAGAAGGTGTCATTTACACTTCAAGGATGAGTGTAATTGTGAAGGTGCATTTGAGGGTAACACTCACACACTTTGTATTATCTTTATCCATTTCAAACATATCATTGACATGTTAATCCTCTATATGCATATCATCTTGCCAACATGTAGGCAATGTATGAACTCATATAAAATGATTGAGAATGTTCTAGGTTCCTCAATTCATTATCTAGGTTGTCAACTAATTATCTTGTTCCAATTGATTGTCTTCACGCCAGACATTATATCCTCAACAAAGTAAAACATCCTAGCTCGAAGAAAGAGGCTTGAGGGAAATCCATCACTCACTTCAATGAGATGAAAAGCTCTACAATTATTCCTTGAAGTCAGATCTAACAAGTTTCTTTGATAGTTTGGAATGATATTGTAGACTATGATTTTGAACCTGTTACCTGTCTTGAAAGGCTGAAACATTCAAACATTAGACTATTCTAACATGTTCATGAACTAAAAAATAGCATAAGACATGAAAACAAAACCAAAGCCACCTCAAGATTGTTGCTAAAAACAAGTGCTATAGAGCAAATGTTTGATTCGCTTCAATTAGAGGGATGTGGGTGTGCTCTCAAATGCATGGAGAGGGATTTATGGTGATGCATAAATGATGAGAAAAGCTTGAAATATGAACTAAGATTAATCCATTAAGCTATTCTAAGATGTGTTAGAAAGCATGAAAAACATGAAGAAATCTAACAATTAAGATGTATGCTAAGGTGATCTAGCTAAAAATGCTCATGATAACAATGCATAAATGATAAAAACTAAGCTAATGAATTGCTCTTGGAAGGAGGAGTATTTATAGGATTTCCTAAGGGCTTGGGTTAAGAGGATAGGTTAGAGTTTGGGGTAAGGTTAGGGGTTGAGTCAAGGGGATAAGGATGAAATCTTTCTAGAAGAGTCTAGGCTTTCTAAGGATAAATATGGAATTTAAGAGATAAATAAAGATTTATTTATCTCAAAAGCTTTAATGAGTTTGAGGCTCATTAGGGGAAGGGTTATCTCCTTGTGACAAGTGTCATAAGGGGATTGGGTTGAAAGATGGGAGGAATGTGCACAATTTGGGAAATGTGCCTAAGGTCAAAGGGTGTAAGAAAGGGGTGAGGGGCTTCTTAAATGCACCATAAATGCATGTAAGAGGGATAAGGAGGCCTTAAATGCCTTCAATGCATGTAAGAGAAGCCTCTAGAAGTTTGTTGACTTTGGGTCAAGCTTAGGAGTTGGCTAACCTTGTTTAGGGAATGTGACAAGGTTAGGGGGAGGATTAGGATTAGGATTAGGGGATTTTAGGATTAGGATGGGTGAAGAGGTTGGGTTGAGAAGTTTCTAGAAGAGTCTAGAATTCTCCTAGGTTTTATGGAATAAAAGTTTATTCATTCCAAAAGCTTAAGTTTGGGAAAATTTATTGAAATATTTTCAATAAATATGAAAATTAAATATTTAATCTTAATTAAATATTTTGAGTTGAGATTAGGGTTAGAAAAGATGGGATTAGCCTTTTAATCGAAATTAAGAAGGGATTAGAAGATTTTGGAAGAGGTTAGTGGTCTTAAGGAAATTGGCCAAGTTTTGGTCAAAAAATAAATTAATTATTTTTTGGGGGATTTTTGGTCAATTTATTAATTAAAATAATTAATAAATAGGGGATTAATGTTTAAATAAGATTTAAATATTTTTGGGAGGGATTTCTTAATTAAATATTTTTAATTAAGAAAAAGGGATTTAATGACATAAAAATAAATAAATTAATTAAATAAATAATTAATTAATAAATGATGATGTCATTAGAGATTTTTCAAAAAATAAAAATACTTTATTTTCTAAAGGATTTTTAGGTGTCTACATTTTGCCCCTCTTTGATGCGATGCCGCAAGTGGCATGGCTTCAAAGACAAGAAAATAAGATGCCCAAGGCTAGAATTTAGAGGAATAAGGAATTGTGCCCCCTCGAGAAAATAACACAAGGAGTAAACGTTGTGGAATTTTCTCGAAAGGAAACAGAGAAGGAACGACTGAGGAAGCAGGGGAGATAAATTACCAAGCTTCCAAGAGCAAAGATGGGTGAATGCACGATGAGATGGAATGCAAAATGCGGGATGCCGCTATATGAGGATGCAAGATTAATCTATATGATGCAAGATGCAGGGGATTTGGGGAAGCTCCATGCTTTAGATCTTTTAGAGAGCACAACCTAGTTTAATATAGCAATGCTAGAGACCTGCCAAGGATACTGGCACTAATACATTTGGGGGCATTTTGCGACGGCTATGTGTCGCAATTGCGACAGCTATGTGTCGCAATAGCAACACCCATAGACGTCGCTATTTTTTAGTCGCAAATTGCGACGTCTATGGGTAGCCGTCGCAATGTGACTAAGATTTGTTAGCGGCATGGGCGTCGCCCCCCCGTCGCATGGCTTCGGAGGGCCGTCGCAATCGCGACGGGCCTCCCAAGCAATTGCGACGGGCGCCTGCATCGCATTACGATGGGTTGCCATCGCAATTGCGACGCCCGTGGGTGGATTAAAAAAAAAAATTATTTAATACATTGCTAATGAACCACATTAATGCTTTTTTCTTTCAACAAATGAGGACAGCCACTGTAAAGACAACATGATAATGTACACTCACTGTAAGGATAGTCACAAATGAGGACATCTCACAGTGACTGTCCCTTGTGTAATTGCCACTTGAATGTATTGCTATTCAGCCACATTAATGCTTTTATTCTTCAACAAATGAGGATAGTCACTCTAAAGACAACATGATAATGTACACTCACAGTGAGTGTACATTATCATGTTGTCTTTACAGTGACTATCCTCATTTGTTGAAGAAGAAAAGCATTAATGTGGCTGAATAGCAATACATTCAAGTGGCAATTACACTAGGGACAGTCACTGTGAGATGTCCTCATTTGTGACTATCCTTACAATGAGTGTACATTATCATGTTGTCTTTACAGTGAGTGTACATTATCATGTTGTCTTTACAGTGTCAATATATGCATTATTACTTAAACTGAAGAGTACTCTAAATAATATGTCATTGTGGAGTTCTGATTGCTTCCAATTTGATATACGCTTGTTCTACTTATGTATCCAGCATCATGTAAGAAAAGTTGATGCTTTTAAAATAGATTCATTTAGCCATGAAATGCCTATGCATGTTACATACAAGATTCCAAGGCCCAAAACTGATTACTCATTATAATTCATGTACAGAATGATAATCAACCACAATGAGGCATGCGTAGGCGCTGCTTAGATTTTGAGGCATCAGAAGCTCGTAGAAGAAACTTGACCAATGGCTCATGGAATGCAACAAACTTATTGCCTAAAACAGGAGCATTGGTAACCATAGATGATGGTTTTGAAAAGAACACTTCACCATCAATGTCACATAAGGGAACTGCAATTTCTGATGGCAAGCAACTTGTAGTATATAAGAGAGATGCAGGTACAGATGCTGGGAATACATTGCTAATGAACCACATTAATGCTTTTTTCCTTCAACAAATGAGGACAGTCACTATAAAGACAACATGATAATGTACACTCACTGTAAGGATAGTCACAAATGAGGACATCTCACAGTGACTGTCCCTTGTGTAATTGCCACTTGAATGTATTGCTATTCAGCCACATTAATGCTTTTCTTCTTCAACAAATGAGGATAGTCACTCTAAAGACAACATGATAATGTACACGGGCTGTAAGTGTACATTATCATGTTGTCTTTACAGTGACTGTCCTCCTTCAAGTGGCAATTACACAAGGGACAGTCACTGTAAAGGCAACATGATAATGTAGAGAAACGTTGTCATTTGTATTTTCAACAGTGCCGAGAGAGATTCCCTCCGCGAAATCACAGCTACAATTTCTGAGTACGTTGGGTTTATTTTTCTTTTGTCATTATTATGTAATCTGGTATTCAGCTGTTACAGAGCTAAAATACCCAGAAATGAGGACATATCTGTGTTGAATTTATTGTTAGCGGCTTTGGTTATTTAGAAGTTTAATTTTATTTGTTCATCTTTCAAGCACAAATGTTTTGTGGACCGTAACATCTTCATTGTTTCGGGTATGCAATGAAACAGCCGTAACTTGCAACTACCTTCACGGTACTTGTGTACATTATCATGTTGTCTTTACAGTGACTGTCCTCATTCAAGTGGCAATTACACAAGGGACAGTCACTGTGAGATGTCCTCATTTGTGACAAGGACAGTCACACATGAGGACATCTCACAGTGACTGTCCCTTGTGTAATTGCCACTTGAATGTATTGCTATTCAACCACATTTATGGGCCCGTTTGGACCACAACACACAGTAGCATCTACAGAGAAGAATATCCCAGGTGTAACAAGTTGTAAGAATATACCAACAGTTCTAAGAAGTTCCCTAGCACATAGTAGCATCTACAGAGAAGAATATACAACATGAGGGCAGCCACTATAAAGACAACATGATAATGTACACTCATTGTATGTGTACATTATCATGTTGTCTTTACAGTGACTGTCCTCATTCAAGTGGAAATTACACAAGGGACAGTCACTGTGAGATGTCCTCATTTGTGACAAGGACAGTCACACATGAGGACATCTCACAGTGACTGTCCCTTGTGTAATTGCCACTTGAATGTATTGCTATTCAACCACATTTATGGGCCCGTTTGGACCGCGGCACATAGTAGCATCTACAGAGAAGAATATCCCAGGTGTAACAAGTTGTAAGAATATACCAACAGTTCTAAGAAGTTCCCTAGCACATAGTAGCATCTACAGAGAAGAATATGGGTCAACGAGGTTGACTTCAAAGCCATGCAATCTAATGGTAATAGTAATATCATAATTTGACATACTATCAGAAATACTTCCTAAATAGACTATTCAATCTTATAAGAGATGGATTCATGAGAACTATTATTTATGAAATATGAGTCAATGACTTTAATTAAAAAAATTACACAATCTAATTCTTGTAAAAATATCAAAATTTGACACATTGAAAATATCTTCCAAAAGTATCGTTAATTGATTAATATGAATCACTACTCATGAAATATAATTTTATAAACCTAATCTAAAAACTACACAATAAAAATCTTAATAGCAATATTGTAAGAAACTATTCCCAAAAGCAAGCCTAACAAAATTTGATGAAAATAATTTTTGTTTCACTCAACTTTGACATTCACAACTTCCTCTTTTATTATAATAAGAAAAAAAAATGTCTTTTTAGATATACCTCATGAACCATACTCGAATAATCTATCATTTTTCTTCTCAAAAACATATTTGCAGAGCCTGCTTCTTTTACTTGTTTGTACTTTTATCTCTCTGATGGAAAGGGTTCCTTCAGGACACATTTTTCCAAGTTCACTGCTTGAGATATTTGAGGAGGGTTCCCCTGCTTGAGTATCCATCCAACCCATATTCGAGTAGTTCTACAATTGCACAGTCTAAATTAATTATACTGACAATTGAATGACGAATGATGATACATAGAATTGATATAAACTAATCCTAAAAACACTAAAACATTATTAATATATTTATATTTCATAAATAAAATTGATATAAAAGATCTGGAAAGATACATTAAAAAATAGAAAAATAGTAATTTATAATAGAAGGAAACTTAAATTGCTATTTAAAAAAAAAACAAGAGTCTTAAATCTTATCATTTTGTTTCATTATCATCCATAAGTACACACCTCTAGCATAATAATTATATTTTACCACCCATAAAATGAAAAAAAGATTTTCACAAGAGAAATTGAAGCTAGATTATAAAAATGAACCATCTTATTGGAAACTGGAACTGTTATCATACCCAAAAGGACTACAAAATTTCACCTTATCATACCCAGATTGTTGCTTTGCCTGGCGGAGGGAAATTTGATCAGTAAAATTGACACATAGTATGTTGTCTCCATTGTCATGCTGGATAACAAAACACCAACTTTAATGGGCATGTATTGTCCCTTGTGTAATTGCCACTTGAATGCATTGCTATTTGATGCAGGGGCATCCCTAATGCAAGCCAAAGACACCATAATTGAAGGAAGTTGCCATGAAGCCAAGGAGTCAAATCCTATCAATTGGAACATAAGATTTTCACCTTGGAGCTTTGAAGGATTGACTGGTGAAAGGTCCTTTTGATTGACAAATCAGAGTCTTTTTGAATGACAAATCAGAGTCTTTTTGAATGACAATAAATTAGAATAGGAGTTTTAGATGTTTTCTTGGTTTGTAATAAATATTAAGGATTGATTTTATCTCCTTATAAACATCCACTTGTTGGACACAAGACCCCTTGGTGACTTATAAACCTTGGGCATCTTTTGAGTCGTTGGATGAAATGAGCATAGTAAGTGTTTATTAGGTGTCTTTTAGATGTTGTTAAGAAGTTTGAAGGTCCAAAATAACTTTAATAAGGTTCCTAAAGTTTCACAACACATTTTTAACCTTCTCGGCAAAGTTGTTTGCAAAGTTGTAATGCAACTTTAAAAGTTGCTTAGCAAAGTTGACATTTGTTGGATAAACTATTCTAACCACCTAGATGGTTGAACCAACATTTGGAGAGCCTATTTTAGGCTTCAAATGGTTGAAGACAGACAGAGAACCAGTATTGTAATCATTTTGCTTTCATAAAAAATAAAAATAACCCTGTTTTAGTGCATTTCTGGTGAAAAATGAACTCTGTACGGCTGTACAGATGGTGGTTGGATGATAAAATTTTCCTGGAAGTTGTAATAGTGACATCTGATGCTTTGGAAGTTGGTTTGATTGATTCTCTTTGTTTTATATCTAAGTTATTTCAAATTTTCTGTGCATTGTTTACAAACCCTCATTTTTAGGGTTTGACTGATGTAAAGACCTTAACTCACGTTTCAACCATTGGAATTCCTTCTTCCTTGGTGGAATGAGAGTTAAGGATGTATATTTGTATATTCTAAAAGCCCTGACTACTCTGCATCACTATTGAACCACATTAATGCTTTTTTCCTTCAACAAATGAGGACAGTCACTGTAAAGACAACATGATAATGTACACTCACTGTAAGGATAGTCACAAATGAGGAAATCTCAGAGTGATTATCCCTTGTGTAATTGTCGCTTGAATACATTGCTATTGAACCACATTAATTCTTTTTTCCTTCAAGTGGCAATTACACAAGGGACAGTCACTGTGAGATGTCCTCATTTGTGACAAGGATAGTCACACATGAGGACATCTCACAGTGACTGTCCCTTGTGTAATTGCCACTTGAATGTATTTCTATTCAACCACATTTATGGGCCTGTTTGGACCACGGCATACAATAGCATCTACAGAGAAGAATATCCCAGGTGTAACAAGTTGTAAGAATATACCAACAGTTCTAAGAAGTTCCCTAGCACATAGTAGTATCTACAGAGAAGAATATACAACATGAGGGCAGCCACTGTAAAGACAACATGATAATGTACACTCATTGTATGTGTACATTATCATGTTTTCTTTACAGTGACTGTCCTCATTCAAGTGGCAATTACAAAAGGCACAGTCATTGTGAGATGTCCTCATTTGTGACAAGGATAGTCACACATGAGGACATCTCACAGTGATCGATTGTCCCTTGTGTAATTGCCACTTGAATGTATTGCTATTGAACCACATTAATGCTTTTCTTCTTCAACAAATGAGGATAGTCACTCTAAAGACAACATGATAATGTACACTCACTGTAAGGACAGTCACAAATGAGGACATCTCACAGTGACTGTCCCTTGTGTGATTGCCACTTGAATGTATTGCTATTCAGCCACATTAATGCTTTTCTTCTTCAACAAATGAGGATAGTCACTCTAAAGACAACATGATAATGTACACTCACTGTAAGTGTACATTATCATGTTGTCTTTACAGTGACTGTCCTCCTTCAAGTGGCAATTACACAAGGGATTTGTGTTTTCATTTGTGTTTTTCAACAGCGTCGTAACCCTCCGCGAAATCACATTGGGATATAAGGGCAAAACAAACAAGAACGTTGTCATTTGTATTTTCAACAGTGCCAAGAGAGATAAACAAACTTAAAACTCAGACTTAAGAAAGATGAAGGCAATGCTTCAAAAGGCTGATGCCCTAAATATGGGAAAACACAATACCACCATTAAACGATGCCCTAGTCACCGTATCAATGCTGCCAGCTCCGTACCAGTATGCTGACTGCTCACTTTCATCCTGTGATAAAGGTAACTTCATTAATCATACTTGAAATGGCAGCATACGAACTAAAGCTGATGAACATTTATAAACTAAAAGTTTAAAACTATAGATTACAAATGTAGTAGTTTCATACGAAAAGAACTTGATGTCTGAAATTTACCATTAGAAGTATCCAAAGGAATACCACAGTACTGTTGAACTTGGAGAATCGGAGATGATCTACACAGCAAGGTTCAACAGCTGTAAGGACTGTTACACCATCTTTAGCATTTGAATACATTTTCTCCTTGGCTTTTGGTGGATCCTCAAAGACCCCCAATGACGTTTTCCCTACAATTATCAATTGTTTGTCAGTATGAGATATTAATAAATAAACATTAATCACAATATTAGGCAAACAATGTTCTTGATGTCTGAATCTAAATCATAGAAAGCTCTAATAAAGCAGTTCTCAGTTTCACATTAAACTATGTTTCAATTTCAAATGGTTATAATAATTTTTGCAAGTTATAAGTAGCTGGTTACAGTATATGACATAAAAAGAAAAAAAATCATTTCTATTCTTTTCTTCTTTTTCTCTTTCAACGAAGCTTTTGCACCACACAAATGCATACCAAGAATTTCTCAGGAGGTTTCAAGACCATTGCATACCAAACTTCTTCTCTGTAGATGCTACTGTGTGTCGTGGTCCAAACGGGTCCAAATAGACCTAGTGACTCTAGTAGGTCTCCAAAACCTGTTCTACAGCAATAACTCTTCAATTTGACAAAGGACCTTATGAACTTATATTTTTTTTGAGTACCCTTTTTGATGTTCTAACAATCCTCCAACTCCCAGACCCTGACTCCACTCCAGCATATCAATGTCCTTATTGAGTCCGCAGACCTAATGCATGCCTTTGGGTGTGGGTTCCAAAACAAGGCATTGAAAATGGGTGCACGAAACCAAGATCAGAGTTTGAAGATGTCCACCATGCTCTAAAGATCTAGATTCAACAAGGTTTGAGGTCCTTTACTTGCCGCTACCCTCTAATCTTGCATAATCCATCAACTCCTAGTCAAGAACATTGAGATTCTTGACCTAGGGCTTGCTCTTGAAATTCTCTAGCTTAGTATCCTGTTCCAAAGCTTTTAAAATATGAAAATAAACCCCCTTAACTTGCATTTTACAAAGAACAGAGGATATCCTATGGTTTATTTGCAAGTTAAGGCCATTTGAATGCAATAACCCAAAAAATGAGGGTTTGACAGAACAACAGATAAGAAAAAGGAATAACTTTGATATAAGGTGTCTTGAATCTACAAAATAAACTCTCAAAGCATAAGATATAAATACTCTAACTTCCACACTGTTCTGCCCTCCCTTTCACATCCGTACACTGTACAGTGCTTGAAGGAAATGCACAGAAAAGGCTCTGAAATAGTGGCTCTATCTGACAAAGAGTCCATGCTAGGCTTCATGACTAACCTAGAGCACATTCCTTGTTATGGAGGAAGTTTGAATGGTGAAGAACTTATGGAATGGATAGAGGACCTAGATAACCATTTTGACTACAAGTATCTTATTAATAACCATTTTGGCTACAAGTATCTTATGGATAGAGGACCTTGATAACCATTTTGACTCATTTAGTATCTTATTGAGCTTCACTTTGTTTCGAGAATATAGTTTAATATTCTCTAATAAATAGGGCCAACCATGTGAAGGTGGAAGCTCATTTGGCCCCACCCCCCTCCCCCTAACATCACTCTACATTCCCCGTTAACATCTAACATTCATTCATTCTTTCAATTATTAATAAAATGTAACATTCAATCAATATCACATGATAACATTCATTAACACATTAGATTCGTTAACACACAACATTCATCAATATGAAAATAAACACATAATTCATGAACATTCATTAGCACATAATTAAATTCATTGAGACATAAAATTCAGTCATTATCAATTAAGGTATTTAGATGACAATCATTTCTTTTTTCTCTTTCTAATTTTTTTTTCTATGTAAGCTCTAAGAGGAGCATCAGTGTTATCATCAATACCCCCCTCATCAGTTGTTTTGTTCTCTGTTCTTGATGATCTCAAATTCCTATGCTACTGCAAAGGGGGGTCCTCTACAATAACAAATAAAAGAGTTAAATTTAAAATATTTAATTATAATTGTTACAAGTATTTAATTATTTTAAAGAACATAACTGTGGCGCTCTTTAATTACCTGATCTGGCCACATCATTTTGTCTAGACTCAACCTCAACATGCTCATGAGCACCGACCCCTCGATCCTCTACAGTTGCTATACAAAATGTTACATTAATCCAAACACCAATTGTAATTACATATAAAAATTTTAATAGCAAATGTATACCTCCACCACTAGGATGCACATCATGCGAACCTTCATTATGCATAGATTGTGTAGAAGGATTGTCAGGCTGCATTCCAATATCCTACACATTGTTATCATTGCTTTCTTAAAACAGATATACTCACTTTATATTAGAACTTAACATCAAATAGACTAATTGGTAAAGTATTCAATTTGAAATAAATTTCATTTAGCTTATTTACCTGTGGCTCAGATGCAACATTATTTGAACCTTGCACACTGATTTCAGCTCGTAGCCATTTAGCCACGGCTCTATAGCCTTGTTGGAAGCCAATTTTCTTGTCCTCTTCTGTGAGGCATCTATTGAACTCTGACCCCTACATTTTTTCTTGGTATGGTGAATTTTACTTGCATTGTTTGATCAAAAAAAATTTCCTTGCAATATATAAAAAAATTGATACAAGTTTTCATTTACTAATACTTACAACTCGTGCTTGAAGTTAGGAAAAACCACCAGAGCCGAGCTTGTGTGTCTCGTGCTTTTCTAATCTTGCCTTTGTTGCCTTTGATGTGTCAGGCAATCTATGAAAAGTTTGAAATATGTTAGAGACCAGTATAGGAAAAATTTAGAGGTTAATTAGTACATAATTACATTCTCAAAAGTATCACATACCTTGCTCTACTCTCTACTGGCGTAATTCCTTTTTTCATGTCGGCTTTATACTTTCCATCCAAAATAAAACCCTGCCACTTAGCCTCAAGAACACAGGGCGGACGCTCGTGCCTTGGGTTAACCTCTAAATATTTCCTGTACTGGTCCCTAATATACTTCAAACATAAACCAGCTCTTTCAAGGAGCTTGTTTCTCTCGAATGCACGAGGTCCAAAAAGCTGGGTCATACTATGTACAAGATCATCCTTCAACTTTTTATCTTGGTTATTCCACCTTTTAAGTAAAAAAAAAACATGTTAGACTCATAAATGAAGAGAAGCTACCTTTAATATAGTTCAAGAAATTGATGAAAAGGAAAACTATTCTAGCAATGATATGAAATCAAAATAGTGGTTTGGGGTTTTAGTTAGGATATGATGTTCCACCATGTACGTATGGTGGGCGTGAATATCCACAAACACTCGTCACCAAGTTTTCACCAAAAAATATCATTCCCTACAAAATAATCATGGGATCATTAGTCGATGAAGAGTGATCAAAAACTAAATTACTATTATATCACTATAGAATAATAATAACTTTAAAGTACCTGGAAGTTTGGATACTTTTAAGGGAATGCCTTCATCGTCGCTGATGATCAATACGCAATCCTTCACCGTTCCCGTACTAGGAACACGGGAACATCCAGGAAATGATGTTGCATCGGGACTTGTTGCATCTCCTATTCCAAAAAATGAAAAGCATTATCAAATGCCTCCAAGAAATAATACTTCAAGGGAAATAAATTGGTGCAGAGCACCCATGGCACAAACACAATCAAGGGATCTACATCGTAAACACATAACACTTAAACACATAACAAAAGAGAGAAAAAGAGGGATTTGTGTACCAGTAGATGGTGCAACAGTTGGTGCATTTAGGCTGTGTGTTGTTGACATGGCAGTCGGCAAGACATTTGTGGCTATCCTGGATGGAGGCGGCATTGTCATATCATCATGGAAAGGAGCTGAAGAATAAAATTGTCAGAGCATGCATAAATATAGAACACGTGGACTAGCATGGACAAGATTGTTAGAGCATTAAAAAAAAAGATTGTTCGAGCATGTATTGTCAATGATTATGATCATTCCTATATATATTCAGTGGAAAACACAAGTGGGGAATGGAACATGTGATCTACCTGAACCACTTGCAATACCGGCCTCATCATGGGAATGGGGTTCAAAATTACGCAAATAACTCTGTAAAGACAATGCATCCATATTTTAATTAATGTCATAAAAGAGCATAACATAAAAACTATTATTGAACTCTTGTAATAATTAAAAATTTCATTAATACTTACTTTAAAGTTTTCAGAAGTGCGCAACAACTCAACTGCCCTATCTTTTATTTCCTGAGTCTGAGGATGTATGGATACCAAACGTAGAAGTTCTTTCCCAATTTTCTTTAGTAGCTTTTTAATGGAACCGATCGGGTCATCGGTCTCTGCTAAATCAATAAAAAAAGGGTCCACAAGGGGGGACTCCTCAGGGACTGCAGGTTGCTTTCCCTCTCTCCGACCACCGGCCCTCTGTGACAACAATAGTATTAGTATTATCAAAATTACTCCAAAACAATGAAGAAAATAACATTAAAAAAAATAACATTTTGCTTCTATCTAGTTTGCACAATTACAATGAGTTTTACCTGCTCATGTGTAGATGAGCTAGGAATATCATCACCATCACCTTCGGGCGGTTGCTCCATATTGTGCCCCTATGTCAAAGATCAAGTATAAAAATGTTAGCCAAAAATTTAATAACTAAATGGTATGTTGGAGTCATTGATTAGAAGTTGGTTTAATAGTATGTACCACCCCCATGATAGTAGCCTCATTTGTATCTATGCGGTTCAAATTGTAATCAATAAGCAGCTCTTCCCCTGCACGTATTGATTTTATCACACAGATGAATACATGATTTCCCTCGCGCGCCTCAAATATGCAATTGGGTTGCTTTATAGTTGACCCAGGTCGTGTACTATTTATAAAACCCGCAATATTCCCTGTTGCTTTTGGCCTTCCATCAATCTATATAGCCACACTTTTACTTTGATTATTGTCTTGCTGTTGTATATAATTTGCCGAGAGTGCATACCTACGCATACTTTTTTTATATTGAACAATATGCATCCAACTTTTGTAATCGTAACATGGTCCAACATACTCCATCAATTCAGAAACTTTGTTGTAAGACACCTTTATGCCATCCATAGAAAATAGGCCCAAACCATGTAATGATGATGGTGCTATGCGATATATCCTCTCATTAACACAAAAATCAGTGTTTATTGGAGGAAGTTCCTTGGGTACCCAATGTTTCTGTAGATGTTGGTACCTCAAGGGCACCTCGATGTCGCCTTTCATCTCATCATCATAAGAACATGACCCCCCTTGAGCAAGGAAAAATTTCATGTGTTTATTTAATTTCCTTCTAGTCCTTTGACCTCTAGTTAATCTCCCTATTCTAGATAAACTGCATGTCTCACTTTCCTCTTCTATTCCTATATTTCCCTCACTCGAGGAAGACACTTCTGACAAATACCTATTTGCTGGTACCTGCAAATGGGAGAGATCTTAGAAGACATCAATCTTACTATTGATAAGTGTATTAAATAGACTTTCTATAAGGTGTATTGACTTATACCTGTCGATCCATGAGACTGTACGGGATGCTCTTGAAAGGGGTTCAATTTCCTGCAAATGTAATTCAATTATCGTGAGCATAATCACATCATAATCATAATCACATCCATCATAAGCATCACATAAAAATTAAAAACATTAAAACGTACACATTATAACACTTAAATCAGGCTCACATTAATATGTGTTTTAAATAGTTTTATTTAATTAATTTAGATTAATAGTTAATTTAGATTAGCAGTATTCTATTTGTAGTTGAAACTTGTAGCTTTTAAATAGATAATGAATAAACTATGTAACCATTTAAGACAAATATATTTCTATCAAGAAATGAATATTAAATACATTAAGGATTGATGGCATACCTTTAAATTTCATCATCTTCATCCTCATCATCATCATCATCATCATCATCATCATCATCATCATCATCATCCTTGTCATCGTCGTCATCATCATCATCGTCGTCGTGGTCGTTGTCGTCGTTGTCGTCATTATCAACATCATCATCATCAACATCAACATCATCTTCATCATCATCATCAGTAGCAGCATCATCGTCATCATCTTCTTCTTCTTCTTCATGAAAATTTGTCTCAGGAACATCATCCAATAATTGTCGATCGTGATCATCATCTACATCATCTTCTACTTCTTCGGTATCTTCTTCTTCCATCACATTATACTTTATCGGCCTTCCTCTCAGTTCATGTCTAACAACAAATGACCAACCCGGTTTATGTGAAACCTCTGAGTAAAATACCTGCTCACATTGGCTTGGAAGAACATAGGGCTCATCCCCAACTGGCTCAAACGACCTTGTATTAACCATTGTAAATCCATTATCATGTTCAATAACAGTTCTATTAGGATCATTTGGATTAAGTCGTAGCCTGTACCATTTGACAACGAAGAGTACTAATTTGAAGGAACTAAAGTCGCACTCAAGTATATCATCCAAAATGCCATAGTATTGATTTTTAGACTCTTGAGGATCTAAGTCATTTCTAGATGAAATATTAGTCACTTGAAAGACTGCAGTTATTCCAGAATCACAAGTTTTCTTCATGTCATCCAACACTTTGACGCGAAATTTTTGACCATTACAGAACATACCCTTGTGGTGTTTAACCTGCAATAATATGTGAAACATGTCAAAATTATTATATCGTGAGTTGATAAACATACGGGTGATTAATAATTTTGTACGTACCTGGAAATCTCTTAAACCATATGCTAAATCTATTTCCCTTTGCGTAACATTAGAATCTCCATTATGATGAGCTTCTTTAACCAATGAAGATACACCTTCCCATGTTAATGTGTGACCAGAATGTTGACATCGTTCAATCCATATCGTCATCCAATCAAGATTGTTTGCAATATACAAATGTAGTGCATCCCACTCTCGAGCAACTGTACAAAAAAAAAATAGATGACTTACAACTGATTTATTTTGAAGATTAAGAAATAATTTATTACAATAACATCTTATAATTTATTACCTGTCACTTTCCTCAATCTACCTTTCCCCATCAAGTACTCCCCTTTGAATTTTTTAAAAGGGTCGAGATCCCAAATGCGATCTACATGGATATTTGAAGCAAACTTAGGAAGATATTCAGTAATGTACACCATAGTCTGGTATACCATGTATCCCTCTACCATAGAACCCTCAGGATGTGCTCTTTGTCGAACCAAAGCCTTCAAAGATTTCAAGTGCCTCTCAACCATCCACATTGACCTAGTGTGTGCAGGTCCACACAATTCAATCTCCTCAACTTGGTGTATGAGGTAGTGTTCTTGTGCATTGAAAAAAGTTGGAGGTAGACACTTTTGCATTTCACACAATAAATGAGGAATTCTTCTCTTCCAATAGTTTATATCTTCTTTATGGATTTCTTTAGATGACAACCACCTACATTAAGAGATTCAAGTCACAAAAAATATATAAATATGAGACTTTACAAAATAATATACAATAGATAACATAGCAAGAAAAACAAATCGCGAATATAATAAATATATACAACAAATTGAACAGATATTACTGCTTACCTCATGTATTTTCCAAGATCATATATCACTTGTTTGATGTTATTGTTGAAGTGCTCTGGGAGAGATAGAGGTAGCATGTACTGCAGTAATTATAAACCAATCATTTCATTATTTTCTAACATAACATAATGAATAGTACACGTAGTTTATGAATATATTGTAAATATAGAAGAACATAACTTACCTTGATGAAAGTATGCCAATCATGCGTTTTGAGCCCTGGCCCAAATTCACTTTTCTTTGATATGAGATTGCTTATGTTCCCAGCAAATCCTGTGGGAAATCAAATTTTTCGTATGACTTCTTTTATGGCATCACTTTGCTGCTCCGTTAATAACCAAGGAAGGGAACTTATATTAATCTGATCTCTATTGCTATTTGAGTGAATGAAATTCTTCAGTGCATGATTGGATTCATGAATGTCATTACAAATTTTGACAATTTTTTCTTTGTCACGCCTTCCATCCAGTATTTTCCACAATGTCTCTGTTATATTCTTTCCAACATGCATAAGATCAAACAAATGCACAATTTGTAGGTCCTCGTAGTAGGGCAACCTACTAAATTGTCTGGGATAGCTTTTTAGTCCCTTTGGAAGGTTGTCAGTAGTGCCTTGACGACCTTCATGATCATCAATTACATAATTAGTAAACAAAAATCATAATAGAAATATATAAATTACAAACATAAACCATTAAGTGGAACGACATTACCTCGACAATTAATTCTATTATATTCCAACTTCCATAGGCGAGGTGTCATTCTTTGTGGCTTTGATGTAGTCTCTTCTTTCCCATTGAAAAGATGTTTTTCCATACTTCGATACTTATGATTCCTGTGGAGGAAGTGTCTGTACTCATCAAACACATGCTTTCCTAAACTTTTTGAATGACGAGATTTCATCTTTGGACCACAAACTGGACATGCAAATTTTCCCTTTGTTTGAAGACCTACAAGATAATGATATAATTGGATTATTAAATATGTTGATTTTTATAATTAGAATTATCATGCACAACTTGAATTCACTATAACATACCACAAAAATGTGTTAGCCCTGGGGCATCATGTATTGTCCATACAAGTATTGCATGGAATTGAAATTGTCTTTGTCCTATTGGTCTAGACACGTCATACATAGTGACACCGTTCCATAACTCCACCAACTCGTCAATAAGAGGCTCAATATATACATTCATATCTTTAACTTGATATTTACCTACTTGAATGAACAGTAACATTACATAATTATTGTGACCATTTTACTGTAAGATTTGTAAGTACATGTAAATTAATAACTATCAAATGATAAAATACCTGGAACAATCATTGCCAACATAATGTGCTCCCTCTTTATTGACATCCACGGAGGAATGTTATTGTTGATAACAAAAATAGGCCACACCGAGCAAACAGATCTCATCTCTCCAAATGGATTGACACCATCCGCTGCCAATGAAAGCCTGAGATTACGAGGTTCTTCTTTGAAGTGTTTCCACTTTTCCTCTATGTGCATAAATGCCGAACCATCCGCAGGGATTCGAATAATGTCATCTCGACTTCTATTGCATGCATGGTAATCCATAAATTGTGCCAAGCTAGTACACCTGAATAATTGTCACATCCGTGGAATAATGGGGATGTAACAAAGAACCTTGTGAGGCACCTTTTTTGTTATTCGATCTGTTCGATATCTACTCGTATGACATACAGGGCATTGTGTTGCAAATTCATGTTCTTTATAATATATAATATGATCATTGGGACAAGCATGTATTGCTTGATACTCCATTCCAATATCTTTCATAATAGCAGATAATTCTCGATATGAGCGAGGTAGAATATTTGATGGTGGTAACAAAAACTCGCCTATCAATCTACAGCAAAAAATATAAGTTGTTAATATAAACAATATTAGTGGTACATTATTCACCCTTTGTTAACTATAAAGACTTATATGACATACCTTAACATACGTGACATTGTTATGTTGGATAAACCATTCATAACCTTCAAGTTCAACAACAACAATACAGCAGAGAGAAGAGTTGTTTGGGAGTCTTTGTATAGGGGCTCGTATGCCTTCTCAAGTAGAGGTACATCAAGGCTATCATCATCATCATGATCAGATCCGCTTGGACTAAATGTGTCATGGATCAATGTATTTATACCATCATCTTCAATTGTGTTTTCTGGTGCATGATCGTCATCTTCCATGGGATCATTATCTTCACCTTGGATATTCACACCCCCATGTTCCTCCATATCATGTACTTCCCTGGGGAGATCAACCTATATAAAATTGATTAACATAAATAAACCATGATCTTCAACTCATCATCAAGTGATTTCATATGTATATAAATTGTTAAAATGATATAATGAACAACTTACCAGTGGATGATAGTCATGCCCCCCTTCAATGTGACCATTCTCCCTACAATGTCTCTTAACTGTTTTGATTAGCAATCTTCTACGGTTTAAGCCCTTACAAATTTTGCAGGGACAATAACATTTTCCATCACCTTTTCTTTTCAAGTTAGACCACAATCTAGCGATTGTCTCCCTATTTTGTTCTTCACTTATATTATCTGACATGATCGTTCTTCGCAGGAAGCAAAAATTGGGCTATGAAAACTTCAGTCTACAACTTTCAGTGACTAAGCAAAATTGTCAAAAGTACACAAATCTTCTTAGACCTAGTTAAATCCTTTAATATTTTAAAAGTCTAGTTAAAATATACATTAGATTAAAAAATATACAATTTTCATGCCTGAGCGCGTGGCTACGACTAGTGCAATGGTCTTCTTGCTTAGCTCTAGAAGCTCTCTAGCAATCAAAACATATAAGCTACAAGGCCTAACAGCAATTTCAAAACATATAAGCTACAAGGCAAGACATATTACATGACATGGAAAAAGGATTAAAATATACATTAGATTAAAATATATACAATTTTCAAACCTAAGCGTGCGGCTATAACTCGTGCAATGGTCTTCTTGCTTAGCTCTAGAAGCTCTCCAGCAATCAAAACATATAAGCTATTAGAATTCATTAACTTTCTGTAATTGGAAAACTCTATTTGATATTAGACCGTAAACTACTACTATTCTCTCCATAAGAACTAAGTACAAAATTCTTTCAAGTTCACATCCATGATTCCTTTTAGATTAAAATATACAGCAAAAATAAGCTAAAAGTCTAGTTAAAATATACATTAGATTAAAAAATATACAATTTTCAAACCTGAGCGCGCGGCTATAACTCGTGCAATGGTCTTCTTGCTTAGCTTTAGAAGCTCTCCAGCAATCAAAACATATAAGCTACAAGGCCTAATAGCAATTTCAAAACAAGGGTCATCAAAAGAACCAAAAACAATGTGTGCAAACAATACCTTGTGAAGTGGTATAGACAATTAGAAGATGCTACTATGTGCTAGGGAACTTCTTAGAACTGTTGGTATATTCTTACAACTTGTTACACCTGGGATATTCTTCTCTGTAGATGCTACTATGTGCCGTGGTCCAAACGGGCCCATAAATGTGGTTGAATAGCAATACATTCAAGTGGCTTACACAAGGGACAGTCACTGTGAGATATCCTCATGTGTGACTGTCCTTGTCACAAATGAGGACATCTCACAGTGACTGTCCCTTGTGTAATTGCCACTTGAATGAGGTCAGTCACTGTAAAGACAACATGATAATGTACACATACAATGAGTGTACATTATCATGTTTTCTTTACAGTGGCTGCCCTCATGTTGTATATTCTTCTTTGTAGATGCTACTACGTGCTAGGGAACTTCTTAGAACTGTTGGTATATTCTTACAACTTGTTACACCTGGGATATTCTTCTCTGTAGATGCTACTGTGTGTCGTGGTCCAAACGGGCCCATAAATGTGGTTGAATAGCAATACATTCAAGTGGCAATTACACAAGGGACAGTCACTGTGAGATGTCCTCATGTGTGACTGTCCTTGTCACAAATGAGGACATCTCACAGTGACTGTCCCTTGTGTAATTAAGTATTGTGGGGAAGCATTCTAAATAACCAAAGCCGCTAACAATAAATTCAACACAGATATGTCCTCATTTCTGGGTATGTTAGCTCTCTAACAGCTGAATACTAGATTAAATAATAATGACAAAAGAAAAATAAACCCAACGTACTCAGAAATTGTAGCTGTGATTTTGCGGAGGGAATTTCTCTCAGCGCTGTTGAAAACAAAAATGACAACCCGCTTGATTTCGTGGAGGGAATCTCTCTCGGTGCTGTTCAAAACACAAATGACAACCCGCTTTGTTCAAAACACAAATGATAACCCACTTGATTTCGCGGAGGGAATCTCTCTCGGCGCTGTTGAAAACACAAATGACAACGTTCCTTTTTTTTTTTGCACTTATATCCCGACCAACATAAGGTCCATTTGTAATACAACATGATAATGTACACTTACAGTGAGTGTACATTATCATGTTGTCCTTAGAGTGACTATCCTCATTTGTTGAAGAAGAAAAGCATTAATGTGGCTGCATAGCAATACATTCAAGTGGCAATTACACAAGGGATAGTCACTATGAGATGTCCTCATTTGTGACTGTCCTTACAGTGAGTGTACATTATCATGGTGTCTTTAGAGTGACTCTCCTCATTTGTTGAAGAAGAAAAGCATTAATGTGGTTCAATAGCAATACATTCAAGTGGCAATTACACAAGGGACAATCACTGTGAGATGTCCTCATGTGTGACTGTCCTTGTCACAAATGAGGACATCTCACAATGACTATCCCTTGTGTAATTCAAGTGGCAATTACACAAGGGACAGTCACTGTGAGATGTCCTCATTTGTGACTGTCCTTACAATGAGTGTACATTATCATGTTGTCTTTAGAGTGACTGTCCTCATTTGTTGAAGAAGAAAAGCATTAATGTGGTTCAATAGCAATACATTCAAGTGGCAATTACACAAGGGACAATATCATGAGCCGTGACATATTGAACTTAGTATAATAATAAAATGATTAGATGATATATAATAATCTATTATTAACGGTATATAACAATAATATATAATTATTATCAAAAGATAATAATAATATATAGTTAGCATAATAAGTAATATGTTAATTAAATAATATTAAAATATTAATAAATAATATAATTATGATTATAATTATAATATAAATTAATAATAAATAATTATTAATAAATTATATATATTATATTATAATAATATATTAAGTAATAATATTAAATCAATTATTGATATAATAATTTTAATATATAAATAATATTAATAAACCTCTCAATATAAAACAATATGTTATCACTATAATAATATTTATTATAATATTATTAATATTACTAACATAATTAATTATAATATTTAATAATAACAATAACATTAATAATAATAATAATAATAATAACGTTTAAAGCAATATCGAATATCTGTAATCGATATACATCTACATTAAACATCTGCATTATCTATCACGATGAGGAATGAAGAAGTGATACAACAATCACTAGTCATTACACATCGATACCATGAGAGGATGATTAATGAACCAAATACTATGAAGTCAAGATCAACATGATATGAATAAGGGATAGGTCGCTATGTGTTTCAGAAGATGTATTGATAAGCAAGAAGGATAACCATTCATATATTATAAATAATCATTAATTGCACAAGTTTAGACAATGACATATCCGATAAAGCAATATCAAACATGAAGACCCGCTAGCAAATATGCACCATCACTTCCTATGTTATCATGACAATAACATAAACTAGATTGAATTCTACTATCTATATCAATAGACACCACATAGGAGGATATCGACTAAAGGATTGAAAGATTATCGATTGTCTGAGATAAACCACATCTTGTAGAAACACAAAAGCATCAGTGATTATATCACAAGCTATTGATGAACGAGGCATCAGTCATGGATAATAAGTACAATGTATCCTTAAGTATTAACAGGAATGGAAGTCAATTTGAAGATCAAACTCCATTACCATCAATCAACCAATAAATGGACAATTATCAGAAAATGATATCGACTTATATCAGAGTAGAAAGATTGGATATCATCATAACAATATGGGATAAGGCAAGAGTTAATATCGATTGACTAAATACTAATGATAGTTAGACCAAACTAATACAAACACAATGGATGTTAACTACTGGTTGCACTACCAATTAGGGAAGATTACCTTCATAAAAAGATTTGATATTGAGTCAATCTGGGAGTTATCTATGATCAGAAAATAATGAAATAATATTATGTGAACTGTCGGATTATGGAAAGGTGTGATTAACAAAGGGACATGGAGGAAGAAACAAGACACATCTCATTCATAGCATCTCTTCATTTGTTAAAGACAATATAAGAATGCATTCTCGTCAGTCACTCAAGGCATCATTAGAACTTTATTTACTTATCCATATTTGGATATACTCAATAGAGCATCTGCCTTTGGTAGTTTGGTTTCAAGTTTATCATTGCAGATCAGAGACAACACCATGATTGCACAGATAGAAAGGATAGTCAGAAATAGCATCAATATTTGAAGTTGCAAGCATATAATTCAGAATCTGAAATAGCAACATATCACTCATAGCGATATTACACATTTGCATAATTACATCATCATATCAAACACAACAAATACATTGCTGTAAGCAATACTTATTGATTGTATATCGATATTGTTTATATCAGACATACCATCATTATACTATCACTATAAGTGATAGGAAACATCATATTCATAGCATATTTCATATCATTATATCCGACAGTGCTATTAAACATATTGGTATCAATATCATCTTGCACACATATTGTGATTGAATCTGAAATAGCGGTTGATATCTTAAGTAACCTCCATTACTTAGTTTAATTGTAAGTATCTGATAGAGTAAGTCTGAGAAGTGGAGTAATTGTTCCTGTTTTCCAAGTTAGCCAAAAAGGGGACATTACAGACAATCACTGTGAGATGTCCTCATGTGTGACCGTCCTTGTCACAAATGAGGACATCTCACAATGACTGTCCCTTGTGTAATTCAAGCGGCAATTACACAAGGGACAGTCACTGTGAGATGTCCTCATTTGTGACTGTCCTTACAGTGAGTGTACATTATCATGTTGTCTTTAGAGTGACTGTCCTCATTTTTTGAAGAAGAAAAGCATTAATGTGGTTCAATAGCAATACATTCAAGTGACAATTACACAAGGGACAATCACTGTGAGATGTCCTCATGTGTGACTATCCTTGTCACAAATGAGGACATCTCACAATGACTGTCCCTTATGTAATTCAAGCGGAAATTACACAAGGGACAGTCACTATGAGATGTCCTCATTTGTGACTATCCTTACAGTGAGTGTACATTATCATGTTGTCTTTAGAGTGACTGTCCTCATTTGTTGAAGAAGAAAAGCATTAATGTGGTTCAATAGCAATACATTCAAGTGGCAATTACACAAGGGAAAATCACTGTGAGATGTCCTCATGTGTGACTGTCCTTGTCACAAATGAGGACATCTCACAATGACTGTCCCTTGTGTAATTCAAGCAGCAATTACACAAGGGACAGTCACTGTGAGATGTCCTCATTTGTGACTATCCTTACAGTGAGTGTACATTATCATGTTGTCTTTAGAGTGACTGTCCTCATTTGTTGAAGAAGAAAAGCATTAATGTGGTTCAATAGCAATACATTCAAGTGGCAATTACACAAGGGACAGTCACTGTGAGATGTCCTCATTTGTGACTGTCCTTACAGTGAGTGTACATTATCATGTTGTCTTTAGAGTGACTGTCCTCATTTGTTGAAGAAGAAAAGCATTAATGTGGTTCAATAGCAATACATTCAAGTGGAAATTACACAAGGGACAATCGATCACTATGAGATGTCCTCATGTGTGACCTTTGTGAAGGCAAGTGCCAATTTGTACCCAAGTTACCAATATTGTGGCAAAAGTGGGAATGAAGCATTTAGGGGTCAAATTGGGCAAAGAAGTGTAGAAGTGGCCTATGTGAGGTCTAAATAGCCTAACTAAGTCATGGTTAGGGTCTTATGGTGTTTGAACAATAAGTTTTGAACCAAAATCCCAAAGGTTGTAACAAGTTGTCAATGTTGTCATTCACAACATTGAAAACATTTGTGCAAGGGAGCATTTTCGAGTAAGATGGTTATGTAACTATATGAAACCATTGAATTAGGCATCAGATCAACTATAAGAGGCCTCCATCAATCTGTGCAAAAGGTTGGGGGGAAAAACATTTGGAATTAAGAAGATTTGTAGAGTAACACGGTTTTAGTGAATTCTTGAGTTTTTTTGTTTCTTTGTTTTCAGTTGATTAATGGATTAGATAGCTCGCAGTGTCTATTGGAAAAGTTAGTACAAGTTGTTTTTTTATTCTGTGTTGTGTTTTTTTTGAGTTTTGAAGCATTCCAACTAGTTTGTTAATTCTTTTGTTAAGTACCCTATCATTGGTTTGAACCAGGCAAGTTGAACAAATGGAGTCTTAGCTCATCATTCCATTGTCAATTTTGTACAGGCTCTTGGAATGGGTGAGGAGACTCCATGTACTATATGTTTGGAAGGAGGGGCCCTGGGAAGCTCATTTTCTATGTTTGCAATGATGTCCTAGGTGAGTCAGTTGAGCACAGTTAGGGATGACAAATCATTACAAGAAGATTACAACAAGTTGAATGCATTGGTTGCTTCAACTAAAATCTCATGGAGAGGTAGACACACATCTAAAGAAGCCCCAAGTCAAATTAGAAGATTGGGTGAGTTTCTTTGGCTGCTAAGAAAACAAACTCTTAGTTAGACTGTCCAAGTTGTGTCAAAATACTTGTTTTCAGGCATAGCTGTAGCAGTTGGTGTACAAAAAATCTAGGAGGAGAAGACCTTAGATATCTTGGAGTTCTCAATAAAGGGCATCTGAATCCTAAGCCCTTTAGGTGGCTTAATATAAACAAAAAGGCTTGACAAAGGCCTAATTGCTAGCAGCCTATTTTTGGGTGCAATTGGCATGGTTTGATGAACCGGATTGAAGTACTGATGAAAAGTATAGGTGAAGGAGTAATATTGAAACCAATAGAGGTCCTAGTGGCCAGCCTCTCCATGGAGTAAAGTTCTAGTTGAATGTGTTTCAATTTGTGAAGACAAGACTAGGAGTGTCCTAGTAGCTAGATTGGTATTGAGTAGAGTTCGTTGTATTTCTTGTTGGTGTGCACTAGTTGAAGGAGTGGGATCTTGGGTAGAGATACCTAAAGAGTGTAGGGATAGTTAAGTACCCTATCAAGTCAAAACATTGGCCTAAAGAGACCCTAGTGAAGGATAGGGAGTGAGCAAGACAAAGTGTTACATCAATTAACAAGATCATTTTTTGGTAATTGTGTACATTATCATGTTGTCTTTACAGTGACTGTCCTCATTTGTTGAAGAAGAAAAGCATTAATGTGGTTCAATAGCAATACATTCAAGTGGAAATTACACAAGGGAATATCACTATGAGATGTCCTAAGTGTGACTTTCCTTGTCACAAATGAGGACATCTCACAGTGACTGTCCCTTGTGTAATTGCCACTTGAATGAGGACAGTCACTGTAAAGACAACATGATAATGTACACAAGTACCGTGAAGGTAGTCGCAAGTTAGGGCTGTTTCATTGCATACCCGAAACAATGAAGACATTACAGTCCACAAAATGTTTGTGCTTGAAAGATGAACAAATAAAATTAAACTTCTAAATAACCAAAGCCGCTAACAATAAATTCAACACAGATATGTCCTCATTTCTAGGTATTTTAGCTCTCTAACAGCTGAATACCAGATTACATAATAATGACAAAAGAAAAATAAACCCAACGTACTCAGAAATTGTAGCTGTGATTTCGCGGAGGGAATCTCTCTCGGTGCTGTTGAAAACACAAATGACAACGTTCTTGTTTTTTTTTCCCTTATATCCCGATGTGATTTCACGGAGGGTTACGGTGCTGTTGAAAACACAAATGACAAAGTTCCTTTTTTTTTTTGCCCTTATATCCTAACAACATCGCAATTGCAAGTTAGGGTTGTTTCACTGCATACCCAAAACAATGAAGACGTTACGGTCCACAAAATGTTTGTGCTTGAAAGATGAACAAATAAAATTAAACTTCTAAATAACCAAAGCCACTAACAATAAATTCAACATAGATATGTCCTCATTTCTGGGTATTTTAGCTCTCTAACAGCTGAATACCAGATTACATAATAATGACAAAAGAAAAATAAACCCAACGTACTCAGAAATTGTAGCTGTGATTTCGCGGAGGGTTACGGCGCTGTTGAAAACACAAATGACAACGTTCTTGTTTTTTTTGCCGTTATATCCCGATGTGATTTCGCGGAGGGTTACGGCGCTGTTGAAAACACAAATGACAACGTTCTTATTTTTTTCCCTTATATCTTGATGTGATTTCGCGGAGGGTTACGGCGCTGTTGAAAACACAAATGACAACGTTCCTTTTTAATTTTGCGCTTATATCCCGACAACGTCACAATTGAGACAGTGCCAAATGTATTGTCGTCGCAAATTGTGACGGTGTCGGGCTATATTTGAAAAAAAAAGGCCAAAACCGCATGACATTTGCCTGCCATCGCAAATTGCCATCGTAATTTCACCCCAAATGTATTAGTGTGGGATCACAAGGCCTTGTCACTAGTGTTGCATAGGACTGATGCTAAAAAGACACATAGGTTTGCCCCAGCATCGCACATGAAACCCGAAGGAGGCATGGTGGAAATGATGCTGAAGAAACCACAAACACACGACTGACTCACAGGCAGAAGAAAAAGATCAAAAGACCTTGCCCCAGATTATCCTCATTCACAGCACACCATGATATAAAGGATCATGGTGACGTTGAGCAGAGAACAATAAGAAGCTGTAAAAGATTAACAAGACCCAAAGGACAAAATCCAAGGTCAAAATGAAAACTCCAAAAAGACATCCTTTGCCAAGGAAAGAGATTTGATTTGATTGATGGCGGGAAGATTGGTCTGAACGTGTGGAAGGATACATCGACACGGACCTGGTGGGCTTGGTGGAAGATTGGATCTGATAGGAGGAAGGATACATCCTCAAGGACCCGCGGATTGATGAGAGAATGAGTGGTGTTGTTCGCTGGCAAATGATGAAGTCAAAGAATAATCACGGTGATCAAGAATAGTCGACAATTGAGGTTGTTGAAGTACAAGGTTGGGTAGGACAAAGTGT
The DNA here is from genome assembly GCA_027943335.1 of Chamaecyparis obtusa. Classification (NCBI taxonomy): domain Eukaryota; kingdom Viridiplantae; phylum Streptophyta; class Pinopsida; order Cupressales; family Cupressaceae; genus Chamaecyparis; species Chamaecyparis obtusa. The sequence goes on from BSBK01003391.1 coordinate 606,435, forward strand.
ACTGATCAAAATGCTGCTGTAGGACTGACAAGGATTGATGTACAACGGATGGGAAAAGATATACAATGGATATGTACAAAAGCTCAGGATTGGGGATAGAAAGATCTCGCTATACAGGATATACAGGAAGGATTGCTCGACACAGGGGAGTGTAAAAGATAGACAAGAGTGGATACAAGACATGGTACAAGATATGTGCAAGATATGGTACAAGATATGTGCAAGAGGAATGGTGGTGTTGCAGAAGGTTTATGGCGGGGGGATGGTGGAGGGGGAGGGGGATGGGAAAAAGGACTGAGATGGTGGGATGGGGGATGGGAGTTTGATAGATAATGGCTCGGTCCATCATGTATGGCGCCTGTTTGCCAGGTTTTCACCAACACACTTGTCCAAGGCGCTTGAATTGCCAAGTTTTCACCATTGGACGATTATTTTCTTTTCTCTTTTTTTTTTTTTTTTTTTGATTTTTTTGCTTTTTTTAATTTTTTTTTGGATTTTCAGAATATGTAGGATCTGGTTCAGGCATAGAACCTCTTCAGATGTATGATGTTGATTGGATCATTCAAAGGCTCTCCTTCTGGTGTAGATAGCTGATAAGCTCCGGAGCCGAAGCATGAGGTGACCACATAGGGGGCCAGCCAAGTAGGCGCAAACTTGCCTTTCTTTTCATGATTTGCTTGGACCTTCTAATTTTCTTTGAGAACCATGTCACTGACCTGGAACTGTCTAGGATGGACCTTCTTGTTGTAACTCCTTTTGAGTCGATTCTGGTATGCAACCAAGTGATCATATGCTTGCTGTCTCTTTTCATCTAACAGGTCTAGCTGTGTGAGACGGGCTACACGATAATCTTCATCAGTGGTGTAGTTCTTCATGGAGACTCGCAATGATGGGAGCTCGACCTCGATCGGTAGAACGGCTTCAGCACCATATACAAGGGAATATGGGGTGGTGCCTATGGGAGTGCGATAGGAAGTGCGGTAGGCCCAAAGGGCAGGATTGATTTGGAGGTGCCAGTCACGACCAGAATCATTGACAACCTTCTTGAGGATTTTCAAGATAGTTTTGTTGGTTGCCTCAGCTTGGCCATTTCCTTGAGGGAAATATGGACTAGAGAAATGGTGATGGATGTGGAGTCTGGCACACAGATCATCCACATGCTGGTTTTCAAAAGGTGTGCCATGGTCTGTGAAAATGGTAGATGGTATGCCGAAGCGGTAGATGATGTGGTAAAGGATGAACTTGGATATTTGGATGCCAGTAGTTAGGGTGAGCGGAATCGCTTCAACCCATTTGGTGAAGTATTCTATGGCAGTTATTATGTACTTGTGTCCATCCGAGGAAAGGGGAGTGATTAAGCCGACAAGGTCAAAGCCCCAACATGAAAATGGCCAAGGTGGCGCAATGGGCTGTAGATCCTGTGCTGGTGCATGTATCAAATTGGCATGCTGTTGACATGGGAGACATTTCTTGACAAATTCACATGCATCATGTTCCATTGTTGGCCAATAATATCCAACTCTAAGCAGCTGCTTTGCTAGAACCATGCCACTCGTGTGGGCACCGCAAATTCTAGCGTGAACTTCTTGTAAGGCCAGGACGGCCTCATTTGAATCCAAACATCTAGATAGGACATTGTGATACCCGCGACGATATAGGGTGTTGGCTACAAGAGTGTAGCGGGAAGCTCTGCGAATAAGGTTTTGGCGTTGGTTATTAGTGAGATGGGGAGATATGATACCATTTTTTAGATATGCATGGATGTCATGGTACCATGGGGATTGGGGACCAACCAAGACACACACCATGTTTGCATCGGTGTTCTCATAAGCTGGCAAGTGTAGCTGCTTGACTAGAAATTCATATTGTGTTGCGTCACATGGGATTTCCAATAAGGATCCGATGGTTGCCATTGCATCTGCTACTTTGTTTTGAAGCCTTGGGATCTGATTGAATTGTAGATGTAGGAAATGCTCTTTCAGTTTATCCACCAGTTTCTTGTAGGGTAGCAATTTGTCGTCCTTTGTCTGATACATATCAAGGACTTGCTTGATAATGAGCTGTGAATCTCCAAAGACTTGTAGTTCTGTGATGTTCCATTGGATAGCTGTTTTGAGACCTAAGATGAGTGCCTCATATTCTACAATGTTGTTGGTACAAGGGAATCCCAACTTGAATGATTTTGGAATATAGTCACCTTGAGGTGTGACGAATAGGATTCCTGCCCTAGAGCTATGGGATGTGTTGGAACCATCAAAGTATAGGTGCCACATGGATTGTTCTTTGATCATACACAGATGTTCATCAGGGAATTCCATGATTAGTGGATAGGCATCCACTAGTGGTGCTTCTTCTAGTTGATCGGCAATGACTTGCCCTTTGATTGCTTTGCGATCAATATACTGGATGTCGAACTCGCTGAGTATCATGACCCATTTTGCCATACGGCCTATGAGAGTTGTCTTTGATAGTAGATATTTGAGGGGATCCACTTTTGAAATGAGCTTGATTGTGTGACTGAGCATGTAGTGTCTAAGCTTTTGAGTGGCAAAGACCACTGCAAGGCATGCTTTTTCCATAGGTGAATAATTAAGCTCATATCCGACAAGAGTTCGACTGATGTAATAGATGGCTCTCTCCTTGTTGTCATCATCATGCTGAGCTAAGAGTGCCTCCAGTGCTGTAGTGGTTGCCGAGATGTAGAGTATGAGAGGGCATCCTGGAATTGGTGGTACTAGGATTGGAGAATTGGCAAGATACTCCTTGAGCTTATCAAAGCTTCTTTGACATATGGGATCCCATTTGAAGCTTGTGTCTTGGCATAGGAGATGCGTAAAAGGTTGGCACTTGTCTGCTAACTGAGAAATGAATTGACGCACTGATTGAAGCTTTCCTTGTAGGCTTCTGAGTTGTTTGAGTGTTCTTGGTGGGGGCATCTCTGTTATTGCTTTGACCTTCTTGGGGTCTATCTCTATGCCTCATCGCGATACTATGAAACCTAGGAGCTTTCCAAATGTAACACCAAAGACACATTTCTTTGGATTGAGCCGTAACCCATAGTGTTGCAGGCGATCAAACACACTCTCAAGAATGTCAAGGTGTCCATGGCATGTCTTTGATTTTGCAAGAATATCATCCACATAGTCCTCTAGGATCTTGTGGATCATGTCATGGAAGATTGCTGTCATCGCTTTTTGATATGTGGCTCCTACATTCTTTAACCCGAATGGCATCATGTTGTAGCAGAAGGTGCCTCATGGAGTGGTGAATGTTGTTTTATGTTGATCTACTTCTGCTATACGAATCTGATTGTAGCCTGAAAATCCATCCATTAGTGACAACATTTCATGGCCCACTGTAAGGTCTACGATCATGTCTATGTTAGGTAGCGGGAAATCATCTTTAGGACATGCCTTGTTCAAGTCCCTAAAATTTGTGCATATTCTGATGTCTCCTGAAGGCTTTGTGATAGGTACCATGTTGGAGATCCAATCTGAGTAATCTATAGCTCTGATAATCTTTGCATCTAGGAGCTTTTCTAGTTCTGATTTTACCAATAGAGCTACTTTGGGATGCATTTTGCGTAGCTTCTGCTTTACTGGCTTGACATTAGGATCCACTGCTAGATGATGAACGACAAGATTAGGATCAAGCCCAGGCATGTGCGCATATGACCATGCAAAGTTTGTAGTAGCTTCTTGAAGTAGCGCAGTGAAAGCCATTTCTTCACCTTCTGTCATGTTAGCTGCAATGTAGGTGATCCTCGGACATTCCTCTGTACCTAAGTTGACTGGCTTGGTTTCTTCTATGATGATAGGTGATTGCTCAGGTCTATAATCCTAGATGGGAGGAAGAGGCAAGTCTTCATCTTCTAGCGCTTGAATTGCCAAGTTTTCACTAGAAGATACACTCTTTATTTTTACTTTTTTGGAATCAGAATGTGCCCTAGAAGGGTTTTCACATAAGGATTCATGTTTTGCTCTTTCTATTTCTCTTTTGCAGCTAAAGCTTGCCTCTTCCCCAAAGTATCCCTCTGGGTTAAGCTTGTAGATGTGAGATGATTCTGAATCTTGAACTGATTGTGGGCCTGATGCCCCCATGAATTCTAGGAGTGCTTCCATGCTTTGGAACTCATCGATGTGTGTAATGCTTGGTTGGTCCCAGTCTATGAGTTCAGGGTGGGTGAGGGGAAGTTCTATGAGATTTATGGTGAGTTGTCGGAGGACAGAAGTCCCCAGGAGGGTGTCATCATCAAAGATATCATCGTAGGATCTGATTTCTTTCTCTTCAGGGATGTCTTCGATCGTTACAAGGTCATCCTGGCTATTCGAAAAGTTCACATTGGTCATGTTAGTGCCCGCAGTTGTGGTATTGGGCTCTTGTTCAAGCAGGCGAGAGGTATTAAAGCCAAGTCCTTGATATTTTGGATTCTGGGATGGTATGATAGGAAACAAATTTCCGTCCTCTTGTGGTCCTAGACCACCACCTTGATAGTTATAGTGTTCTGTGACATTTTTGTAGGGGATTGGGTATTTCTCTTTGAAGTACTCAAGAAGTTGTGTGTCACGTGATGGGGGATCTTTGTATAACCATTTGTTAATATCTGGATCCATTTCTTTGCTGTTGATGGTACCATGAGACTCAAAAGTCACGTTTCTGATTTGCTTGAGCTTATAATGTTCCTCAACAGGCTTGTTTTGACAACTTGGGCACCCCTGAGTATGTGGATCATGTGGAAGAGCCCCTACAGCAAATGCATCACTGAGGCTGTATTCACCACAACCCTGGTTGTTGATCTTGACGGATGATAAGGTGGAAGAGAGGATGGTCTCTGGATCGCGATGGGATCGGGATGAGCTAGCAATAGAAGTACCAATATCGGTTCCAGGACAATGAGTAGAATGAGGGAAAGATGCTTCCATCGCACGGTAGTATGCGAAGGGGTTAGGATCAGCGTGGATGGTAACCTCAGTGCCTTGATGTGGAAACTTGATGCACTGATGGTAAGTAGATGGTACAGCCTTAATAGAATGGATCCATGGGTGGCCGAGAAGAATATTAAATGGTAGGTCAAGATCAACAACGTGGCAGACAGTATCTTGCGTTGCTGGGCCTAGCTGGATAGGCAAGGTGATAGTACCTTCAGAGGTACACTCCAAGTTGTCATTTGCTTTGATAGTGATCATCTCATGTTGTATGTCGGCCTCCGTGAACCCGATCTTCTTGATGAATTTTAATGTGCACAAGTTGAGGGCTGAGCCATTATCCACCAGAACTCGTTTGATGGTGAAATCTCTGACCATGACAGCAATGCGGAGAGGGAGAGTATGGTCAGGAGTGACATCTGGTATATCAGATTCTTTGAAGGATAAGGCACATGCTGCTGATAGGTGTCCCACAAGAGTTTCAAACTGAGTTGTGTTAATGTCCGTGGGGACATGGCCTTCTTTTAGAGCTTTGTCCAGGATCTCCTGATGGATGGGTGATGTGCGGAGCAAATCCAAGATAGATATTTGGGCTGGCATGTTCCCAAGATGCTCTATGATATTGTATTGTGCACTTGGTGCATTATGCTGTGTTGCGCATGCATTTGATGCTGGCCTGGTGTTAGACTATGCTGTGGATGTAGTAGACGTTGGCCTTGGAGGAGCAGCTGACCTCGGAGGAGCACCGGCAACAGTTATCCTACCACTGCGGGTAGTTGCAGCACATTGTCGATCTGGCCCTCTAACGTGGATGGTATTGATGGTGGGCTCATCTTGGATGGGCTCAACCTGAGTTATGCATCTGACATACCTGTCATAGTTGATGTAGGCCGCTGTGTGATCTTCTTGCTTTCCTTTGCCATGATTTTGGGGCTGATTGGCGTTGGCTTGATTCTTCCCGGTATTGTGTTGAGGGAACACATTTTGATATATTTGCAAACCGGCGTTGGGTGAAGCTTGAGCTGGTGCATCGACCTGGATCTCCTTGCGATCAATGAGATCCTGGATGTAGTTCTTAAGCCGCATGCACTTCAATGTTGTGTGCCCCTTCACATGATGGTAATCACAGTATTCATTTTCTTTATACCAATCAGACTTTGGTGCGTTGTCATCCTTCTGTGGGATGGGCGGATATGTGATCATATTTGCCTTGGCTAGCCGATAAAAGATCTGATCCAGAGGCTCACCCAAAGGTGTGAAAGTCCTCTTTGGATTGTTCCGATTGTTGGGTTTGTTCTGCCTTGGGGCAACGTTAACTACGTTAACAGGATTGCCCTGACGTGCTGGCTGTTGCTGTTGGTATTGCTGCTGATACTATTGCACAGGTGGTTGATGAGCTTGAGGAGGCTACTGATAAATAGGTGCTTGATATGCGGGAGCTGGTGGTTGCTGATAGATGGGCGCTTGTGGCAGTTGGTATGTTTGAGCTGGTGTAGGACTAGCCACAATGAATTGTACATTCTTAGTGTCAGTGGCTCCATCTGTAACAACATTCTTGTTATGATTCCAGTAACGGGATTTATCATTGTTGGGTTTGTTTTTGGGATCATCCTTGAAGTGATGAATAGTGCCTTCATCTAGGAGAGCTTTCTCGATGCCTATGCCCTTGCTCTTGATGTCTTGGTATGTCTGGAGACAGTTCATTCGCATGTGATGGGATAGCTTTGGATGCAGGTTATCAATGAAGATCTTTGTTAGATGCTTCTCTGGCGGCTGATATGATAACCTGGTTGTAAGATTCTGCCATCTTTGCAAGTATTCTGCAAGGCTTTCTCCATCTTTCTACTTTGAGTTGCATAGGTCTAGCAAGGACAACTCATTCTCCACATTATGGGCATAGTGTGTGATGAACTTTTCAGAGAGTTCAGCAAAGGTTTTTATTGTCCCATGTGGTATTTTGTAAAACCACTCAACAGCAGTTCCTCCCAAGCTTTTGGGAAACAGGCGCAGGAGATAGTTATCACTGTAAGCTACTTCTTGGCACGCCATGTAGAACTCTTTGATATGGTTTACTGGATCTCCTTTCCCCCGATACTTGTCGAACTTGGGCATCTCAAAATGCTTGGGGAAAGGGATAGTTGCTATGGACCGATCGAAGGGATATGAGCACACCTCTTTGAACTTATATGTTTTATTCTTTGTTCCACTTTGTAGCTCCTTTAGAGCATTTTTCATTGCTTCCCACTCAGCATTGAGTGGCGAGGGAACTGGGACTTCTACTTGTGATGGAAGCTGTGGAACTGGATATGGCGCTTGCTGTGGATAAATGGGTTGGAACTAATTTTGGGGCAATGGTTGCTGGGGATATTGCTGGTGTGGCATAGGGGGATATTGTGGTAAATGATATGGAATCGCTTGATGTTGTTGGGCTGCTTGCTGTTGTTGAACTGGCGGTTGTTGTGGGACTGCTTGCTGATATTGGACATTTGGAACTTGTTGTTGTAACTGATGGGTGGGAACTTGTTGTTGCTGGGGGATGATAGGGATTTTTTGCTGGGGCTGATAGCAAGGGACTTGCTGTTGTTGAGGAATGATGGGTGTTTGCTGAAAGGGGACATGTGGTTGCTGTGGGGGAGGCTGTTGGAACGATGCTGCTTGTGGGTATGATGGTGGTAGTTGCTGAGGTTGGCTTTGGGTTTGGCTAATATAAGCTGGGTGCATGCCTGCGTTACTTAGAGGTGGAACAGATGTGGGGAAGCTAGAAGAAAAGGGTGATGGGGTAAGATAGCTGGGGAAAGTTGGCTGTTGAGGTGGTGGAACTTGCTGGAAGGTATTTGGGATTTGGGACGAATAGCTTGAAGCCGGCGGTGGTTGGGGTAGTTGCTGCTGTGCTGCTTGGGCGAAGGTGGTTTGTTGACTTGCAACCATAGATGTAGGGGATTGAGATGGGATCCCCCATGCCTTCATTTCTTCTTGTGTAAGGCCCCACTGAGAGCTTGTGTTAGGGTGCACTGCAGCAGATGATGGAATGGTAGGAGCAACGGGAGCTTGGGACACGAATGATGGTTGAGAGAAAGGAGCTTGTTGAGGTTGTGGTTGAGTGGATGCTTGTGAGGAGGAAAATGAAGGAAACACCCAAGAGAAAGATGAGGTTGGAATGGGAAGTGATTGCGCTAACCCCAAAGAAGAAGGTATGGGTGCTTGGGGGGTGAAGGGTGACGGTGCTCCTTTGATGGTGAAAGGCGTTGCTTGACTTGCGGATGGTGGTGAAGCTTTTGGTGTAAAAGCTTGCGTGAGAGGTGGAAGCTGACTTTGGGTTAAGCGTTGGATTTGTGCTTGGGCAGCCATAGTAGATGATGAAGCAAAAGGGGTAGGAGATGGAGCGGATGGCGCTGTAGCTTGTGTTGTGGGACTGGCGAGGCTTCCTTGCAAGAAAAGGGGAATGGTGGAAAGCTCTTGGGGTGTTTGCATGATAGGATCGGGGAATGATTGGACAAACGGAGAATATGCTTATGCTGGAACTTGGATAGTATTGATGGGGATGCGTGGATAGAGAGATGGTGGGATGGAGGCACTTTCTGGCAGATAGTGGGCAAACGTGCTTTGCTGATGTTGCGGTACAAGGGCATTGGTCGCTGGTGGGCTTTCTGGAGGATTTGCAAATACTTGGATTGCCAACGGGGATGAAGGGATGTTTGGATCTTCACATGGGTTACTGGCTTGGATCTGGGGATTGTAGGTCATCATGGTGTTGGTGAAAAGGTTGGGATCGGATGAGGTTGTTGGTGGATAAGGATTCATGCTTCTTCTTTTCCAAGATCTGGTCTCAACAGGCATGGAGATGCAAGTGCTAAATGGATGTAAGATGTTTGGCTAAAAGATGTTGATGGATGCAAAGTTGATGAACTTCTAAAGATGATGACTTTCTAGAATGCAATGCAAGGATGGATGAACTGCTCGGATTCGGATCAAGGATGGTGGAAGATTGGTGAGAGATGGTGGCAAATTGGTAAAAAAAGCTTGGTGATGATGGAGGATTGGTGGGATGCTCTGATTTGGGTCAAGATTGGGTGGAGGATTGGTGGGATGCTGGTGGAAGATTACTAAGTGTCAACAATGAGTTGTTATTTTTCCCTGATGGAGGGTCAGTGATAGGATTTGGGCCAACCTAGGATAGACTGATGATCTTCGGTTAACTGGATGCTTATCAATACAAGCCAATCTCTTGCTCAAGATGATGAGGCTGTGCAAGGACAAGTTGGATTTCCTTTAGACAATGCTCTGTCAAAAAAGGGGATGCTTTCTGATTTAGGATAAGGGATGGAAACAACTCAAAGGTTTTGAACACTAAGTGTTTGTGGATTTTGGATCTCTGGATTTGGTACAAAAGATGGTGGGTTCTGATTTAGGTGATGGATGCTGGATTTTGGATGAAGGATATGGGATTCTGATGGTGGATTGCTGATGGAAAGATGGTGGAGGATGATGGAATAATGCTCTTTCTAAAGGGATGATGCAGATGCGATTGGGATGGATGATCTATGATGCTGCTAAGAGGATGATGGTGCATGCAACTAAGAAGGATTTCTAGGATGTAACTAAGGTTTGGTGATGATGCAAGGATGAAACTAGGATGAAGCTAGGATGACGGACTGCCGAGATAAGATTGTGAGATCTGAAGGTAGAATGGACATGTTATGAATCCATCTAATCTTCTCTTTCAAGGTTGATGTAGCGATGGTTTACTCAAAAATGGTAGGCAAACTGTTTGACTCTTGCATTATAGCCAATATTATCAAGCCTTTCTTGATATTTTTCTTCTGCTTGGGTTGCTTGGACAAAGGATTGATGGCTTTTAAGGTTCCTCTCTGCAACTTTCTTCTCTTGATAATCTTTGGATTTGGGCAACTTAGCTTTTGGATGTTTGATCAAATTGGGCATATCTTTGGAAAATTCTGATAGGTTTGGTCCGAGAACAAAAGGCTCTTTGGATATCTGATTTCTGCAAGATTTTCTGAATATCAATTTTGTTGATTGGTTTTATTTTCTCAAGTGGCAAAGGATAAATTAAAAAGACTTCTGACAAAGCAATCTCCACAAAGGGCAAAGCAACCTTGCAGGATACAAACAGGATGACTGACTCTGATAAAGCTTTGAAAGTGTATGTTTCAACAAGTGTTTTCACAGAGTCTTTGACTGTCAAGCACTTCAAACAGATCTACCTAAGGAAGGTGAGTATCAAAATCACTTGCCCACAGCTTGGTATCCCCCAGAAGGGAATACAAATGGTGAGTAATCTTGAGGCGACCCGGTAAACCCCTTGGAATCGGTCCTTGCACAAGGATTTTGATACTTTCAGATGTAGATAGGGTAGCCTCTATTTTATCAGGTTTTTAATAGTTCCGTGGAGTCTCCATACCCAGTTATGCTGACCGCCTGTGACTCACTTAAGAGCCTAGCCAACAACGCTGGGGGAGGAATATTTACCTTTCCCCAAACATTTGTATTTGGCACAAGATGCCCGGCGATTAGGAGATGTAAGTGAGTACTTTTTGCCTTCACTTTATTTATATACCGGCTGGGGGGGATACCGGTTTGAGATCGTTCTCCGAGGAGGAAGCGCTTTTCTCCTCGGACAGGCCTCGCTAAAAGTAGAACAAGTGAACTTGTCCAAGTTCAAATGTTCTACGTTGCTTACTTTAACAAGGATTTTGCAAGAAGATAAAGCTCCTAGATGCACATCAAGCAAGTTTGTTCATTTTCCCAATTTGATTTAAGTGTGTTTGAACTTTGAAATTTTGAAGACACAAGTGCTTAAGGTTTGATTTGTTCTTTTTCCAAAAAGTAAGCGATTTGAGCGATTGCAAGTTCTTTCTTTGATCATTCAAGATTGAGATTGGCGTGTTGATTTAGAACTTTGAAGTGCTTTTTTTTTTGTCCTTTAAGGCATTCAAGATTGAATTTGCATTTTGCTTGAATTGAAAAGGAGGGAATAGAGATGTTTGTTCTTTTAATGCATTCAAGATTGAGTTCAATTTTCAAATGGACAATGACTCTTAGGACTTAGCTTCATTCCTTTAGTTTCATTCAAGATTTGGTTTGCTCCATTTTAGACTTCAAAACAAAGTTGTCTAGATTTAGTTTGATGCATGAATTTTAAAAGGCATTCAAAATTTTGCAATAAGAGACTTGTTCACATCAATAACAAAGCTTTAGGACTGATTTAGGAAAATTTTGAAACCTTTAGGAAAGTTTAGGAACCAAATTTGAAAAGTTTTAGCAAAGCTTTTTGATGATTTTGTTCCTAGTTTGCTTTGAGATTTTTAACAAAACTTTGAAGACATTGCAAATGAAGTTCTTTTTTAGCTCTCTTTGATGCTTTTTAATTTTGATTTAGGACCATTTAGGATGATTTTTTAGTTGATTAGGGACCACTTAGCTTTCCAATGCAAACTTGATGTTCTTTTTATGCTCCCAAATCATAAAATGTTCCTACTTTGCATGAATGCATTTAAAACCTTGATGTTGCAAGGATGCAAATGTTTTGATTGATTTTTTTCTTGTTTGTTAGAATAAATTTTGCAAGTTTTAGTTCTTAATGCATTTAAGAATGATTTGGGGGTTTATTTTAAGCACTAAAACAAGGTTTGTATGATTTTGCTTCCTTATGGATTTTTTTGAAAAAAAATGGCCATGACCTTGCTAGAAGAAGAAGTAGATAGAATAGAAGAAGAATATAGACAAGAAGAGGAAAAAGAAGTAGATAGAATAGAAGAAGAATATAGACAAGAAGAGGAAGAAGAATTCGAAGTGCTTCGTCCACCTATAAGCTTGAAAAATCAAAATGTTTGCAAAGAACCCGTAAAGTGGGTCCCACCGGGCGTGCCAGAATGTAGACTATGATTTTGAACCTGTTACCTGTCTTGAAAGGCTGAAACATTCAAACATTAGACTATTCTAACATGTTCATGAACTAAAAAATAGCATAAGACATGAAAACAAAACCAAAGCCACCTCAAGATTGTTGCTAAAAACAAGTGTTATAGAGCAAATGTTTGATTCGCTTCAATTAGAGGGATGTGGGTGTGCTCTCAAATGCATGGAGAGGGATTTATGGTGATGCATAAATGATGAGAAAAGCTTGAAATATGAACTAAGATTAATCCATTAAGCTATTCTAAGATGTGTTAGAAAGCATGAAAAACATGAAGAAATCTAACAATTAAGATGTATGCTAAGGTGATCTAGCTAAAAATGCTCATGATAACAATGCATAAATGATAAAAACTAAGCTAATGAATTGCTCTTGGAAGGAGGAGTATTTATAGGATTTCCTAAGGGCTTGGGTTAAGAGGATAGGTTAGAGTTTGGGGTAAGGTTAGGGGTTGAGTCAAGGGGATAAGGATGAAGACTTTCTAGAAGAGTCTAGGCTTTCTAAGGATAAATATGGAATTTAGGAGATAAATAAAGATTTATTTATCTCAAAAGCTTTAATGAGTTTGAGGCTCATTAGGGGAAGGGTTATCTCCTTGTGACAAGTGTCATAAGGGGATTGGGTTGAAAGATGGGAGGAATGTGCACAATTTGGGAAATGTGCCTAAGGTCAAAGGGTGTAAGAAAGGGGTGAGGGGCTTCTTAAATGCACCATAAATGCATGTAAGAGGGATAAGGAGGCCTTAAATGCCTTCAATGCATGTAAGAGAAGCCTCTAGAAGTTTGTTGACTTTGGGTCAAGCTTAGGAGTTGGCTAACCTTGTTTAGGGAATGTGACAAGGTTAGGGGGAGGATTAGGATTAGGATTAGGGGATTTTAGGATTAGGATGGGTGAAGAGGTTGGGTTGAGAAGTTTCTAGAAGAGTCTAGAATTCTCCTAGGTTTTATGGAATAAAAGTTTATTCATTCCAAAAGCTTAAGTTTGGAAAAATTTATTGAAATATTTTCAATAAATATGAAAATTAAATATTTAATCTTAATTAAATATTTTGAGTTGAGATTAGGGTTAGAAAAGATGGGATTAGCCTTTTAATCGAAATTAAGAAGGGATTAGAAGATTTTGGAAGAGGTTAGTGGTCTTAAGGAAATTGGCCAAGTTTTGGTCAAAAAATAAATTAATTATTTTTTGGGGGATTTTTGGTCAATTTATTAATTAAAATAATTAATAAATAGGGGATTAATGTTTAAATAAGATTTAAACATTTTTGGGAGGGATTTCTTAATTAAATATTTTTAATTAAGAAAAAGGGATTTAATGACATAAAAATAAATTAATTAATTAAATAAATAATTAATTAATAAATGATGATGTCATCAGAGATTTTTCAAAAAATAAAAATACTTTATTTTCTAAAGGATTTTTAGGTGTCTACAGATATATTATTGGTTTCTCCATCCATGTATCATTAATAATCTCCATACAAGAGTAAGGTCCATCATTGTTATTGTAGATTGTGGAATTGTAAATAAGAATATTAAATGCGTACGTAATAGACTTTTTTGAAAGATAAGACAACACTCTACCATCAGGAGCTACCACTTGTCTTATTTAGGATAATAATGTCTAGCACATTATGCCACCAATTTGATACATTGCACTTTACATGAGAAAGTGGGGAGTTGCACAATTCCATTTATCACCATCCTCCTTGCCAGCATGGATGAATTGTATCTATGTATTCATTCCCTGAATTCTTGCATATTGATGTGTCCAAGGTTGGTGTCTCCAACCTTCTTTTATTTTGAAATTATCTTGGAATTTGAAAGTGTTCCCTTGAAATCATACTTCATTTGGGCTTGTTGAGCTTGTCTTCAAACTCCTCCGATCTTAGCACCTAACATCTATCTCTAAAAGGAAAACTTTGTGTTACAACTATGAATATATTCTTCCTAGGTTAAATTCAAAATGTCTTAGAAGACAATGACCTTTTAACATATTGCATTTACTTATCATTTAAGAATTTGAAAGGATTCACATAAAAAAATTAAAATATTGTAATATATTTAGATTTTCTCAAAATAATTTGTAAGTTTCACTGCTATTTTTTTTTACCTTCACAAAAAGCTTTCTATGTCACAGTTGACCTGGCAAAAGACCTCCCAGACAATGCCAATGGTGCCTTGATTCGAAAGGTGTAGTAATTGAAATTGTCATTGAAATGTTTGATATGCCATGAACACAATCACCTGTCTCAGGCGTGCCTGGGAAGGATCATCGGGAAAACTCATACTGTGGATAAGAACCCATCTGATGACCAAGGTCATCTTCGAGGCCTGCCTTAGAACCAAAATTTTGAAAAGACAACCCTTAAGGATGTAAAATCCTTCACATCCTTGTCAAAATTTATTCATTTTGACTTTCTTTCTCAAATCTAAATGGTAAGAAATTCTTATTTTAACTTTAACAACCTCAAAATTAATTAAAAAATTCCTTGCAATGCTAGATTTTTTAATGTGATTCACTCTTGACAATGGCCTAAATTATCCGTAAAATTGACTAAATTAATTCCTCAATGTTGGGAATTTCATCTTTTCTACCTTGAAACTCTGATTTTTTCCCTTTCATGAAGTTGACTCTTATTTTTTTTCCATTCTTATTCCCTTCATCATAGGGTGGAATTTAGCACTTCAGCTAGATTTCTGTAAAGACTAAACTTTTGACATGAATACCACATCAGTAAAAATAATATAATCTAAGGATTCGGTCAACAAGTCAATGGTCAAATGCATAAGTCGACAAGATACCAAAAAGGTTCCATATAATATAGGAATAAAAGAAGTATAATTACAAACATAACTGTCAAAATGATAAAGCATACCTATGTCCAAAGATAAGTAGAATGTCAACCATATGTCGAACATCCTAATATAATCACATTAAGAGATGTCACATAAATACAAGAAAGTACAAACTATCATGTCAAGATAACAACCCAATATATTTTTGACCAACTGTCAAATTACATCAATAAAAGATTAAGATTAGTTTAATTATGAACTTCCATTTCTAATAATAAAGGTAAACATCAAAGTTGAGAAATACCACAATGTTGAATACATAGAAGCATATAGCACTATAAGGGAAATTACTTCCCGAAAGAAGCTTCAAACACCTATTCACAAAAGTTAGCTAGGGTGAGAAAATTGTGGGGCTATATTTCCACCCTACTACGAAGCATTAACGCTTTCCCAGGCTCCTTCCTAACATGAAGGATACCCAACCCACCTAGAAGTAGTATAACAAAGTAAAAGTAAGGAGTAATGAAATATGTGCTACTTAATACATGCTCAAGATTTTTTATTATTATGTCTGAAAGAGAAGTGCAAAAGGGTGAACATGGAGATGCCTATGTAAATCTAGCCAATCGGTCATTTCCAAGATATGTAGGGATCAACGACCCCGAGAACCTTGCGGACAAGTCCAAGAAAGGCTTAAGGGCTTGGATCTCTAAAACCTTGAGGGAAACCATTGAGTTTCCAATGACTAAGAAACTTGTTACATCTTCAACACTCTCCTAGACTAGAGTAATAACAAGGATAACATGGACTTCTTAATTCATATATAATTTATCTTTTTCTCTACTAATTCATGTGAAGTTGTTATCTTTTATTATTGATGCAAGATCATTTTGGGTCCTTGGCAATCCTGTGTCACCAAAAACATATTTGAGTTTGTTTGTGTTTCTTGGTTCCTTCTTTGACCGAGTTGGTTCGGTGTTGCTCGGTTTCCTTTATTCGTCGATGTTGGTTAGTTATCTCTTTGACGCTCGGTAATTTCTGTGGCACTCGATGATGCTTGTCTGGTGCTTAGTTGGCTTTTCTTACTGACAGGTTTCTTTTGATTTTCCATTGAGGCTGACTTATGCATTGATTATGGGTCCTGGATTTAATGCTTGTATCCATCATTGGGAAGCATGTGGTCCCAGATCTAACTATTCCTTCCATTGATTGTGGATCTGAAGGCTGACTCAATTTGGTAGCCTCTTGTATAGATGTAGTTGTTTGGTTAGAGTTTATGGGGTCAGTTTTGATAGAGGTAAGAAGATAGAAGATTAGAGATTGTTCGTAGATCCTCGCATGTTTGAGGATTTCTATAATTCATTGTAATATCTAGCCATAATCGGGAAGGCCTTATAGCCTAGCATGTATTAATCAATTTGAAGATAATATATGAATGATCCTTCATTTTCTCTCTCCCATTATGTTATTGTTGCTTCCGTGTGTTGTTGAGCAAGGTGGTTTAGGCTAGTGTGTGCTATTTCTCGGCCCCTCCTACCCACTCTTGTGTTAGGTGGTATTAGAGCGAGGTGAGATCTGGATCTAGGTTTGCGAATCTAGATTTGAAGGTTCCTTCTTATGAAGCCCTAGTTGAATTGTTGTGGGGTAGAAGATTGCGATCTGACATACAATTGCAGAGGGTTTTCAAGATGGTTCATGGGAGGCAAGATGCGGATCCAGGATTGGCAGACATGTTGAGACAAATTGCTGCTAGATTGGAAGTTGTTGAAACAACCCAGAGAAGAGGAAGACATCTTGAAGATGTTAGTGATGATGAAATTAAGGTAGAATAAGGTGATGTAGAACCTGCACCTATGATGGATCAGGGTGAGGAAAGATTCTTGAAGGCTTTGACAAGTTTGAAGTCTACACCACACTTTAATCCTCTTGAGTATGGTGAAAAATTGGATTCTAATGAATTGGTGGATTGGATCACAGAGATGGAAAAGTATTTTGAGTATGAAAATGTACCTAAAGACAAGAAAGTGAAAATTTCAAGCACAAAGTTGAAAATTCATGCATCCTTATGGTGGGAACATCTGCAGTTGGACAGAAAGAGGAAAGGAAAAGACAAAATCAAGGTATGGAATAAAATAGTGAATAAATTGAAAGGAAAGTTCTTACCTTTTGATTAACAGATTAACCTAGTTAGGTGAATGCAAAGTTTGAGGCAGAAAGATAGCTTGGTAAAGGATTATACTAAAGAATTCTATAGATTAGATATCAGATCTAGACATGATGAAGATGATGTGGAAAGAATTGCTAGATACCTAAATGGTTTGAGAGTTTCTATCCAAGAAGAAATCAGTTTGGTCAAATTGGAGAACATTGAAGAGGCTTATCAATTTGCATTGAAAGCTGAGGAGAAATTGAATAAGAGACATGAGCAAAGACAAAGAGGTAGAGGTGGTAGATTCCATAAAGGAAGAGGTAGATCTTATGGTGAAAATAGTAGATCTGAACTAGAAAAGACAACTCTAGATAAAAGCAAGACCAAGTGGAAAGGTGAAAGTTCATTGATAGAGGTAGTAACTACTAAGGTGGTTATAATAGAGGTGGTTTCTGAGGAACTTGTTACAATTGTGGAGAAGAAGGACATAGATCATTTGAGTGTACACATGCAAGTAAGAAGGCTGGTAACAATAGGAATGCTTTAGTGCAAGAAGAATCACCGAATGAACCTGAGAAGGAAAATAACTTGATGGTAAGAAGAGCACTTTGGAATGAAGGTAAACATGAAGATCCAATAAGGAAAAGTTTGTTCAAGACCAGATGTAGAGTTTTTGGCAAAGTTTGGAAGGTAATCATTGACAGTGGTAGCTCGGAGAATCTGGCATCTGAGGAAATGGTCGCAAAGTTTCAGTTGAAAAGGTTAGAACATCCGAAGCTCTATTAGATTTCATGGATCAAAGATGAGCATACACTCTTGGTAAGTGAACAATGTTATGTGAATTTAAAGATTGGAAGTACTATGATAAGGTGTTGTGTGATATCATGCCTATGGATTGTTGTCATATTTTGTTGGGTAGACCTTGGCAATATGATAGACATGCTATATATGATGGGAGATTACGTAAGTATACTATTTTGGTTGATGGAAAGAGAAAAATCTTGTTACCTTTGACGTAAGAACCTGTTAGTAATGTTTGCACATCTGTGAAAGTTTTCTTGATGGAAGGAAGAAATTTTGTTAAGGATTTAAAGAGAAATGATGTATGTTTTGTTGTGATTCATAACAAATCGAGTATGAAAATAGAGGATAATGTCCCTAAGGAGATTAATAAGTTACTCACCAAATATAGTGAAATTATTTCTAATAATGTACCTGATGGTTTGCCACCGAAAAGAAGCATTAATCATTGCATGGATCTAATCCATGGAGCTAGTTTACCGAACAAGGCACCTCATTGGTTAACACCTATCAAGAATTAGGAATTGAACCAACAAATTCAGGAGTTGCTGGAGAAAGGTTTGAAAAGAGAAAGTTTGATTCCTTGTGCAGTACCTGTGGTATTGGCACCCAAGAAGAATGGAGAATGGTGAATGTGTATTGATTCCAGAGAAATCAACAAGATAACAGTGAAGTATAGGTTTCCTATATCGAGAATGGATGATATAATGGATAGTTTGACTGGAGAAAAGTATTTTACCAAGATTGATTTGAAAAGTGAGTATCATCAGATCAGAATTAGAGAAGGTGATGAATGGAAGACTATGTTCAAGACAAAAGAAGGTTTGTATGAGTGGTTGGTTATGCCCTTTGGTTTAACTAATGCACCGAGTACTTTTATGAGGTTGATGAATGAAGTTTTGAAGAAATTCTTGCGTAAGTTTGTGATTGTATATCTTGATGATATTCTGATATTCAGTAAGACCAGAGAAGAACATTTGTTGCATGTTTGACAAGTTTTGTAGAGATTGAAAGAAGAAAAGTTGCTGATAAATCTGAAAAAGTGTTCATTCATGAAAGAGGAGATTGTGTATTTGGGATTTGTGCTTTCAGCTGATGGTTTGAAAATGGATCCTGAAAAGGTTGAAGATATTTTGAATTGGCCTACACCTATGAATGCTAGTGAGGTAAGATCATTTCATGGTTTGGCAAGTTTTTACCAAAAGTTCATTAGGAATTTCAGTTCAATTTGTAATGCTATGACTAAAACTATAAGAGGAGACAAAAGAGAGTTCAAGTGGACACATGGAGCTGATAAAAGTTTTGAGACTATGAAGTAGAAGTATGTTGAATTGCCTATTTTGGCATTGTCTGATTTTAATAAAGTATTTCAAGTAGAATGTGATGCAAGTGGAAGTGCAATTGGAGCTATGTTGATTCAAGAAGGTAAACCTGTTTCTTTCTTTAGTGAAAAGTTGAATGATGCAAAAAGGAAATAGTATGTGTATGATCAAGAATTCTATGCTATTGTTCAAGCACTAAAGAAATGGAGACATTATTTGTGTTGTATACCGATCATAAGACTTTATAGTATTTGGTAGTCAGAATAAGTTGAATCAGAGACATATGAAATGGGTTGAGTATTTACAGAGTTATACATTTGTGATAAAGCATAAGAGTGGAATCACTAACCGAGTTGCTGATGTATTGAGTAGAAGGAGATCTTTGATGACCGAGATGAAAATTGGAATTCTAGGCTTTGATGACATGAGAGATTCATATGAATTTGATCCTAATTTTTCTGAGCCGTGGAGAAAGTGCAGAGCACCTATTCAAGATCAACAACATACTAAATGGGATGAAATATATTTTATGCAAAGAGGTATGTTGTTTAAAGGTATTTAGTTGTGTATACTGAGAGGAGCAATGAGAACTAATTTGATAAAAGAGAAACATAGTAGTGGTTTGGCTGGACATTTTAGTGTTGATAAGATATTGAATTTTCTTAAGGAGAAATACTTTTGGCCACAATTGTATAAAGATGTTCAGAAATTTGTGAAAAGTTATGGAGTTTGTCAAGTTGCAAAAGGAGTTAGTCAAAATACTGTATTATATACACTGATTCCTATACTTGAGAAACCTTGGATTGACATCAGTATGGATTTTGTTCTTGGCTTATCGAAGACAATAAGAGGTAATGATTTTATATTTGTGGTTGTGGATAGATTTTCTAAAATGGCACATTTTATACCATGTAGAAAGACATCAGATGCAGTACATGTAGCAGATCTTTTCTTTAAGGAAATTGTCAGATTACATGGATTACCAAGGAGTATTATCTCTAAATGAGATAGTAAATTTGTGATGCAGTCAAGGCTAATGGATCCAATTAAGGAATGAACGACCTTGCAGCCAAACCAATATGTAGCAGAAATACACAACAACAACAACAGATCTGTAATAAAACATAAGTTTTTATTCATCAAATCACCGATTACATGCAATGTGTCAGGCTATAAGGCCTTCCTGATTACGACCAGATACAAAGCAAGTAACAGTTTACAAGATCTCGTAGGATCCAAATCTTTTCCAACACATCAGCATTCAGCTAGCCTAGGTCTGCAACACACAGCACACTGGTAGGCACCTAGGAAAGATCTAAACTTGTACTCAAACTTCCAAGCAATCTTCATGTTCCTAAGCTCGTAGGCTACTAACCTTCCCTTTTCTCATCTGATCCCCCCTAAACATCTACCCAAGCACCCTATAAATATTGATTCCCAGCCACAAGTCAGCTGATGAAACAATAAATCCTCACAAACAAATATTAAATGCTAAAACATCAGTTGGCTCTCACATAGCCTTAAAAAATAAATAAACTCTCAAAGATGGCCCCAATGGTCATCAGATCCGCATAGAAGAATGCAACATGCTAGATCTAGGTCCCCACACATCCAACGGTCAATCCATAACTCGAGGAATACAACCCAAATCAATGGAACCAGTCATCCAAGCCGATCCAACAAAAAAATCCAGTCAGTAAGCAAGAACACTGAGCAATAGAGGAAATAACCGAGCACCAGTCGATTGACCACACCAAGCATGATCGAGGAACACAGTTATCACCAAGCACCAAAGAATTGAAACCTTCAGTCACCGAGCATTCTTCAGAGGCCGAGCACCCCGGTAACCATAGAAACTGAGTAACCAGTCTCCTAAACTGAGCAAGTATTCCATCAAACCAAGATCAAAACTAACAATCTACCTTCAAAGACAAACATATTTTTGGTTGATACAGGATTGCCAAGAATCCTAGGATGCTCCTGCATCAGACACCCCAGGTAAGAAAGATTTTCTCATAAGGAAATCAGGAATGTCTCAAGGGAATTAGAACAGGTATACCGAATCTGTTCTTCACCCACATCTCTTATTGTCCTTCATCCCAAGTATTCTTCACTTCATTCACTATCTCATGTAGAAAGTCCTTCTACTTTCCACTTTGTTTACCCCTCTAGTCGACAACTGATAGTAACTGACTCTAACCACTATCGATCACATCAGTGCCTCAGTAAGTTTTATCCCTTCCAGACTCCTCAATGAACTCAGTATCATGTGCATCTCTATGTGTTACAAATGTCACAATTTGTTGTACCATCTATGCCAGCAAGACCATCTATTTCTTAATCTCAACAAGCTCTTCAGAGATAACATTCTCCTTCTCCTTCAAACTAGACTTAACATGAATAGGTTCATCAACCTTGTGCTCTTGAGGTTTTTCATAAGGACAAAACTTGATAACTCCACATCCCTTAACCCCTATCTCCTATAAAGGTATCAACTTATGCCTAGCTCCTTCATGCCTAACCACATAGGTATTAGCACGACCATCAAACAAAACATTCCTATCAAACTGCCAAGGTCCACCGAGCAACATATGACAAGCATCCATAGGCAATACATCACACAATATCTCATCATGGTAAGATCCAATCTGAAACTTAACCAAGCATTGTTCTTCAACTCTAACCTTAGACACATCTTGTATCCAACTAATCTGATAAGGATTAGGATGTTTCCTTCTTTCCAAATTCAATTTACTAACCATTTCATCTAAAACAAATTTCTCAGAATAGCCACCATCAACTATGACATTACATACCTTATCCTTCCACTTACATTTGGTTTTGAAAAAATTCCTTCTTTGCACTGGTTCATGAACACATGCAGCTAATCTCCTAGTGATAAGTGTCTCACCTTTTTCTGCAACATTCACAATATCCTCTTCAACAGTCAGTGCAACCCTTTTCTTAGAACACTGCCAACTTCTATGACCAGCTTCACCACAGTTATAACAAGTACCGGTGAACTCATCCTTCCACCTTCCTCTCTGTCCAGTATTCTAAGTAACTTGACCACTACTAGATCCCACATCAGTCTTAGGATTCTCTGTCACATTACTCTCATCAACTATCTCATCATTTTTACCACCTTGGTTCCTATTGTTCTATTTTCCTTCATACTTCTTATTCAGCTTCTCTTCAATCTTCAATGCCATCTGATAAGCATCACCAATTGTTGTCATTTGTACAGTAAGTAACTCTTCCTGAATACTAGGTCTCAAACCATAGACATACCTAGCAACCTTTTCTTTATCAGCTTCAGAATGACCAGTCCTAATCACGATTCCATAAAACCCCTCGGTATACTCCTGTACCGATTTGTTAGTCTGCTTCAAAGCTTGCATCTTCTTAAACATATCCAATTCATAATCCACTGGAATGAATTGCTTCTTCAACTTGTCAACCATTCGATTCCACTTAGTGATCTTTTCTTTTCCTCTTCTACCTCTTTCCAACTGAACTTCTCTCCACCAAATATTTGCATGACCCTTTAACTTAGTCTTTGCAAATCTAACCCTATCAGGATCTTCTATTTCTTCACACTCAAAGTACTCATCAATCTCATTGATCCAATCAATCAACTCTTTTGGCCTAAGGCTTCCAGCAAATGCAGAAACTTCAATCTTAGGTCTTTTCCCAATCTTAGACATAGCTTTCAGAATTCGATTCTCCTCAAGATCTCTAGCTTCTTCGACAAATTCTTCAAAATGATCTTCCTCGTATTCATCATCACTATCCTCTTTCAAGGCAGGCTTCTTCTTTCTCAACTCCTCTTGCAGATCTTGCACTTGTTTCTACAAAGCCCTAAAATCATCAAGACCGAATTCTCCAGTAGTTTCTTCTTCCTCAGAGATCTCATGATTTCTCCTTGGAGGCATCTTCAAATTAAGATCTAGGCATGAACACACAAGATCCACTCAGCTCCAACATGAATAGACTTTTCTCAAACAGGAAAAAAATTCTCTCTGATACCGCCTAATGTAGTCAAGGCTAGTGGATCCAATTAAGGACTGACTGACCTTGCAGCCAAACCAATATGTAGTGGAAATACACAACAACAACAACAGATCTGTAATAAAACATAAGTCTTTATTCATCAAATCACCAATTGCATGCAATGTGTCAGGCTATAAGGCCTTCCTGATTACAGCCAAATACAAAGCAAGTAACAGTTTACAAGATCTCGCAGGATGCAAATCTTTTCCACAACATCAGCACTCAGCTAGCCCAGGTTTGCAACACACAACACACTGGTAGGCACCTAGGAAAGATCTAAACTTGTACTCAAACTTCCAAGCAATCTTCCTGTTCCTAAGCTCACAGGCTACTAACCTTCCCTTTTCTCATCTGATCCCCCCTAAACATCTACCCAAGAACCCTATAAATATTGATTCCTAGCCACAAGTTGGCTGATGAAACAGTAAATCCTTACAAACAAATATTAAATGCTAAAACATCAGTCGACTCTCACATAGCCTTACAAAATAAATAAAATCTCAAAGATGGCCCCAACAGTCATCAGATCTGCATAGAAGAATGCAACATGCTAGATCTAGGTCCCCACACATCCAACAGTCAATCCATAACTTGAGGAGTGCGACCCAAATCAATGGAACCAGACTGCCAAGCCGATCCAACAAAACAATCCAATCGATAAGCAGGAACACCGAGCAACAGAGGAAATAACTGAGCACCAGTCAACTGACCATGCCAAGCATGACCGAGGAACACAGTTATCACCAAGCACCAGAGAACCGACGCCTTCAGTCACCAAGCATTCTTCAGAGACCAAGCACCCCGAAAACCATAGAAACTGAGCAACTAGTCTCCCAAACCAAGCAAGTATTCCATCAAACCAAGATCAAAACTAACAATCTACCTTCAAAGACAAATATATTTTTGGTTGATACAGGATTGCCAAGAATCCTAGGATGCTCCTGCATCCATTTGTTGGATACTTTTGGAAGACTCTTTGGAGAAAGTTGGGTATTGAGTTGAAATATAGTTCTACATTTCACCCACAAACCAATGGACAAATAGAAGTTGCGAATAGAAGCTTGGGAAATCTTTTGAGATGTTTAGTTGGAGACACACTAGGTAATTGGGATTTTGTGTTGGCACAAGAAGAATTTGCATACAATAATTCAGTGAATAGGAGTACTAGAAAAAGACCTATTGAGATTGTAAAAGGCATACAACCAAGAGGTATATCTAATTTGAGAGACATTGATGATGAAAGAAAGAGAAGTGTTGAAGGAGAAAAAGTTGTTGAATACATGAAGACATTGCATGAAGATGTGAAGCTTAAACTGGAAAAGAGTAATCAGAAATACAAAGACAAAGTTGATAGATCAAGAAGACATAAGACTTTTGATGTTGGTGATGAAGTGATGGTTCATTTGAAGAAAGGCAGATTTCCTGTTGGAACATATGGGAAGCTGAAGATGAAGAAGTTTGGACCTTGCAAGATTTTGAGAAAATTTGACAGTGGAAATACATATGAAATTGAGTTACCTGATGACATGGATATATCACCTATATTCAAAATTGTTGATTTATATGAGTTTCATGAATCTGAAGAAGATATGGCAGTACCGACAGATTATCCTAAGAAGCAGAATGAAGAGGTTGAGCACATTTTGGAATAGAGAAGTGGCAGAAGTACAAGAGGAAAATAGTATATGGAATATCTGGTAAAGTGGAAGAACAGACCGATTGAAGACAGTTCATGGATTTCACAGTCTAAGTTGGATGCATCTCGGATCATACCTACTAAATGATTCAAAATCATTTTCAAATAACCCTAGGTGTCTGATGCAGGAGCATCTCAAGTCCTTGGCAATCCTATGTCACCAAAAACATATTTGAGTTTGTTTGTGTTGCTCGGTTCCTACTTTGACCGAGTTGGTCGGTGTTGCTTGATTTCCTTTATTTTCTGGTGTTGGTTGGTTATTTCTTTAGCACTCAATGATGCTTGTCTAGCGCTCGGTTGGCTTTGCTTACCGATGGGTTTCTTTTGAGTTTCTATTGAGGCCGACTTATGCATTGATTATGGGTCACAGATTTAATGCTGGTATCTGTCATTGGGAAGTGTGTGGTCCCAGATCTGACCATTCCTTCCGTTGATCGTGGATCTAAAGGCCAACTCAATTTGGTAGCCTCTTGTATAGATGTAGTTGTTTGGTTAGAGTTTAGGGGGTCAGTTTTGATAGAGGTAAGAAGATAGAAGATTAGAGATTGTTCACGGATCCTTGCATGTTTGAGGATTTCTGTAATTCATTGTAATATCTGGCCGTAACTGGGAAGGCCTTACAACCTAACATGTATGAATCAATTTGAAGATAATATATGAATGATCCCACATTTTCTCTCTCCCATTGTGGTGTTGTTGCTTTTGCATGTTGTTGAGCAAGGTGGTTCAGGCTAGGGTGTGCCATTTCTTGTCCCCTCCTACCCACTCTTGCGTCAATTATTGCATGAATTGAGTTAACATAATTCAATTCAAGTAAATTAAGTAAGATCCCAATAGGGGACATTACACTCATCTTGTTTACCTTGAATTCATACCTTATTTGGGAGATTCACTTTCAGATCTTCTTGAATTCACCTTAATATGATCTTTCCTTCTTAAAATCACCCTTCTTTGATTTAGTTTTCTTTATCTCTACGAAAAAACACACCTCATCATGTTTGAATGGTGTTTAGAGATCTCCTTTGATCCCTCCTTTATAGGGTGCTCACCTTGTATTTGCAATTCGTTGAAGGTGGCCAACCCTATTAAGTGATTATTTTGCATTTTAAAAACTCATATTCCTCCTTGAAATGACCAACCTATTATGCATTTGAAACTTTGATTTTTTTCCTTTCATGCCAAGTTGACTCTTATTTTTTTTCCATTCTTATTCCCTTCATCGTAGGGTGGATTTTAGCACTTCAACTAGATTTCAAGGTGAGTTTTCATGCTTTAGCTAGACTCTAAGGTAGATTTACATGTTTTAGTTTGATTTTAGGATGAGAATTCATGTTTTAGCTAAACTATAAAGGGGAAAATTGATCTTTAGCTGGAATTTATGTTTTTTTAGCTGAATTTTCTAATGGAAATGCAACTTTTAGCTAGACTCTTTGAAGGAAATTTGACTGTTAGCTAGAATTCATTCTTATGTTTCTCATCCTTCATTTTTTTCAAGTATTGAATTTTTCTTTTTCTACATTGTGATTTCCTAAATTTCACTTTCAACTCCTTGTTTTGACAATATTTTGACAACATTGACAACTATACTTTGTGAAACCCTTCACTATTTTGCTCTTGATTCTCAGTCTTGACATTCTCCAAAGGATCGAAGACTTGGGTAGATGGCTTGATCAAACCTATAAGGACAAATCTCAAAGTAAGAGATGAAAACTTATTGCCAAACCAACTAACCTAAGTAGAATGACTAAACTACTAAGAAAAAAGACGAAGTCCCATTTGCAATGGGGTGATATGTGAAAAGGTCACAACACCCTCCAAAATTTAATCCTCTATAAATATCAACACATTCAATGGAAAGAAAGGACATAGGAGGAACATGTCTTTTAGAATTTTGTTCCATAGAAAGAATTTGGGTTCCTAAAATGGAAAATGTAATTATATGATTAAAATTGCATTATTTCAATAAAAAATTATAGGATTAAAGTCAATGTTCTTTAGAAATCAATATTTCTACATAATAACTATAATTTTATATTGAGGCACAAGTACCAAAGTTTCTTTTAGAAACTTAAGAGTTTTTATGTCATGTGATAGTTTGTACGAATTTTTATTCTCATTATTATATAATTGCTATAATGCCTCATCTAGAAATCTGCATTCATACTTTAAAAAATTATTAAAAAACTCATGAAACTCACTTTAAAATGATTCTCCATTTTACTCCACAATTCTAACATTAAAATTACCAAAATTCCTTATTTTCCCCATCAACTTTTACTTTAAATCATAAAGCTAAACCCCTCCATAAGACCATACCTATAGAATGTATGTTATTATTATTGCTATTTATTTTTGATAGAGAGGAACTGAGAGTTTAGCTCAATGATCTAAAGCTTAGCTATTTATAGGGCAAACAGCCCCATAACCTAACATACTCTCGTCCATATTGTTGGCAAATCAAGAGTTTGACATACTTAGTTGAACAACCTAGTGCTTAGCTCTTTACATAATGAGTCCCCCTAAAACTAATATACTCGCATCTACATAGAGTACAAATCAAAAGTTGACATACTTAGCTCAACAACCTAGAACTTAGTTCTCTACACAAACTAGCATACTCTCATCCATATTGCAAACAAATCAAGTGTTGACATACTTAGCTCAACAACCTAGAGTTTAGCTTTTGACACAACTAAGCCCCTATAAACTAATGTGTACTCTCATCCATATAGCAAGCAAATCATGAGTTGGCATACTTAACAATCTGACAAATTCACACAACCAACAAATCATAACGAACTCTCATTCACATAATAAATAAATCAATAATTTTCATACTTAGTTCAACAACCTAGAGTTTGTCCTCCATACAACAAAACCTAAAACAAGAACGGAGACGATGCAGAGGACCAAAACAAGGGAGAAAGAATTTCATGAACATAAAGTACAAAACAAGAAAACAGTAAAATGCCATGCGAGGACAAAATTCACTATTATTATGATATGTTTTCTCCGTACAGGCTTTGTGTTGTTTTATGCCCCCACTAAATAAGCTTTATATCCATTCCACACATGACTCATGATATTCGAATAAAATTTTAGAAAAAGTTGCCGTCAAAATTTGACAGAATCTGACATGGACTCTGACATTACACAGACTGAGCCCAATTGCCTGCAAATGACAGCAAAGAACGCTCCCTCTTTTACGACCACTGCAAAATCAAATCTGCCGTCATATGACAGACTCGTTGACACCAATAAAGGAAAAGCTAATCTACATTTATTTCCGTTTCAATTAAAATCTCCTTTCCTTTTTTTTAATTAAAATACGGCCTCCTTAATATAACCGTTAAGCGGCTCCAGATTACCCAAAAAAAGCGTTAACCCCTGGTTCCGGTTAACCACTGGTTGGAGTTAAATTGGGGCCTGTAACTACGGTGCTGAGTTTAGTGGTGGGCCCGGAATATTTTAACGTCATAGCTTTTTTTAAATATTTAAATACATAGGATAAATGTATGGATAATTTTATTTGTCCCTTTAAGCTAAAGATTTTTAGTATCTTTTAGTAGAAGGGCATAAAATTTAAAGTAAATAAATCTATCAAATTTGTTCAGTAACGTTTCCATTTTAAGATGTTTTATTATATTAATTGAGTTCTTTATTTGTAATAAAGACCTGCTTCATTAGTCTTTCTTGTCTCTTCTTTTGATTATTATGCTAGTTTAATTCTTTGTGATATTCTATGTGTGGAGGCTTTGCCTCTTGTAATTTTTGATACTCTTCAGTGATACTTTGTATCTTTTGATCTCCTTATATTTAATATAAAAATAATGTAAATAAATAGATTGTTTTATATGGTAAAAAATGGTATGGTATGATGGTTATATAGTGGTGGTGTGTGATTTTTGTCATCAAGGTTCAAATTTCGATTGAGGTTAATAATATGAGATTTTCACAATCCATAGTTTTAGTCAATGTAGTTTTTGAATTTAGATTTTGTAAGAACGTTTTGGATCAATGTTTCACACTTTGTGGTCCCAACAAGAATGAGTGACCTCACCCTCAATTTACAAAATAAATTATTTTATACAAGTAATTTAGGTTAATTAGGCAAATGTATTAATTAAGTACATTCAATTTAGATAAAATTAGAGTTTATTTATAAATAATTAAATTATTATATAATAATCAGATAGCATGAATGAAGCTCTTGATTTTGAGGACAATAATGAAGAAATATTGTTGAGATACTGGATTAGAATCATTTGTCACTGGTATAGGAATTGATGCTTCTAGTTTGGAAGATGTCTTTAACTCTTGGTAGGTAGGAATATATGTTCAATAACCATATAGTAAGATGATTAAATCGCAATGTTGTGTGGTTTTTATCATCAAGGTTCAAACTCTTATTGAGATGTTATTGGAAAGTCTTTTTGATGGAAATGAATGGCCTCACATTCAAAGGTGCCCTACATGTTACTAGTTTAAATTATTTTAACATTCACAAAACCACTACTAGACTTCACCAAGGTTGTGGAAACTATGTTGTCTTCCAACATAGGTTTTGAAACTTACTTCTATTATCGACACACAAAGACTTGAAAGATATTTAATATAAATGAATAAGTTAGAAAATTAATATGGAGAGCTAACAAGATCATGAAAGCCTTGTAGGATCTCATCAAAGGTTTTAGAACCTCTACATTAAGCTGATAGCAACACATATTTAAACTTTGGAGTATTTTGACAAAGTTGTAAAACCTCTATCAAATTTTGACAAGGCTGAGAAAATGTTGTTGGCTCTCAACAAAGGTTTCAAAGCCTCATTGAAAGTTTTTTTTTTGAAATTTTTTTTTAGCAAAATGCATATAGCATATAATATATTATGCCTCATTGAAAGGTTGACAATGAAGACATAGACTTTTCTGAGGAGGCTGGAGAAATAATGTTAAGTAGTGACAAGTTTAGGAGAACTTTTTTTGTCTCTGGGCGCAAGTTTCAAAACCTTTAAAAAATTTCAGCAACCAAGTTTTTATATTGCAAACTTGGACTGTTGATTGAATTAGAAATAGGAATATAAATACAAAATTCCACATAGATTATCTCAAGTCGATTATAAATATGGACTAAAAAAGACAAAAACTAGAAAGGACTCAATCAAAATCAACACAACAGAATTGAATCTAGAAACTTTCATTGAAAATTTGCTCAAGTTTGTAAAGCTAGTCCATCTAGGGGTTTGACATAGGAGAACTTGACTTTAAAAATATGAAAATATCCCAAAGCTTTCCTAACTCTACCTTGATAGATTCATACATAAGGATGAAAAACACGAATAGATCTCTGCACACATATTATGTTAGTCCATTTCTACGTGGCCAAGTTCATTCTTTAAATTTGATCAAGGTTGTTATGTTAGGTTCGAACCCAAGGGACTTTGATCTAAATTAGAAATTATATGATCTTTGCTTAGAATTAAAAACATCTTCCAAAGTGAAAGCATCAGTTCATATACTAGTGACAAATTATTCTAATATCAACAATATTTATTCATTATTGTCCTCAAAATCAAGTAGCCAACTCTTTTTATCTAATTATTATATCTAATTAATCATTTATCAACCAAACCCTAATTTAATCTATTGTACTTAATTAACACATTTGTATAATTAATCTAATTTTTAAAAATTAATTGAATTTTTTTCTCTAAATTTAAGAGGAAAGTTTAATTTCTACTTTTTCTTTGGAAAAAGTGAGCTCTTGGGAGGTTGCGAAAAAAGAGCTAAACATTAATTTTATCTTTGATTTTTTTCTCCATGTAGATGAGTAGGGAAAACTAATTTTTTTAAGTAGGTAAACTTGTTGCTCATAGTAGCTAGTATTAATCAAAATTTGATACATTTGGATACATTTAGGCCTAGCCTGCCAAGCAAAATGCAAGGCAAGATAATTTATAGAAATGTCCTAATAGCATCATAGACAAAATGATGCGTACCTCGAGCCTCTACCAACTATATATTGTGCTTGTGTCATATGATTTTAACTAAGGAGATATACATAGCCAGAACACTATAGGTTTCAAAATTGGTGTCCACAAAAGAGAAAATAAGGATGTCCATGTTGGGCTTGGTCTTGACCTTTACTCCTTGAGTGGCTTCATAAATAGGAACCACAGGCAAATTCAAGTATAGGGCCTTCATTCCCCTAGACTCCATATATTGTTCAAGCCAATTTTTTACCCATATTTCCTTCACATTCATTAGCACCATGAGGAAATTGATATGTTTGTCATTGTCAGGCCTCTACCATGCGAACACCTCAGGATCATAAGAAATCAAGAGGGGGACATTGGGGTATTCAATTTGTTACACAAAATGTGTTAATAATCCTTGGGTCGGGGAATCTGAGGGTCCCATACCACACAACCAACCATTTTACTTCTTTGCCATTGATCTTCAGAAACTCAACCTTCCAAGCCCCATTAATGGATAGGGAAAACTAATTTTTAGTAAATATTTAATTTTTAATAAATTTTAATCAAAATGTCATAATTTTCATCAAATGTTTATTTTATTTGAATATTTTATGATTTTAAAAATTGTACTCTCTTGAAATATTCTCTTCTCTAGTGCAACATATTATTTTATCTTTTAAATATGTTTTAGTTTTTTTAAATTTCTAATGAACCTTACATTTCATTATAGAACCTACTTAAAATAAATTTTAAAAAATCACCACAAAGCTAATCGAAGCATTTTCTAAAAATAAAAATTCTAGGCTTTAAACTCTCGAAAAGAGTTTTTTATAGATTTCCATCAAAGTATCCCTAGATTTAGTTTTTTCATAAATTTACCCTAAAAGAGGGGCTAATATGTCACATAGGTAGCTACACATATGATTTTAGGCAAAAGTGTTTTGATTGAAACCTCTCTCACTCAAAAGGGTTTTAGTCAAAGCATAAAAAATATGAAATGTTCAAAATCATTTAGATTACTTATTTAATTAAATATATTTGATGGTTTCAAATGAAAGATTTTTGCTTAAAACAATCTATGATATATAGGTGGGCCACTTTCTTTTGAGTAAAACTATTTTTCTAGAAACTATTTTTGTTAGAGTTTTAAGTGACTCTACAACACCCTTAGGATCGAATGCAATACCAAGATAACTTCCACAAGATATTGACAGGATAATTGCATTAAGATGCAAGAATGATATTATTGATAATGGACATGATTAAAATATACATAATAGGCCTCCTTATATAGGAAAGACGATAAGAGACAATGATAAGAAGCTGATAAGCTATCACCTATGTCAGGTGTAATCACATGTCCACCAAATGTGGATCATCCTCTATTATGCAATGAAGTATGTGCAATATGATGAGGATGATAATGTGATATGTGCACTAAAGGTGGATCTCACACCTAAAGTGGAATTTTTCCTTCACCATGTGCTTAATTAAGGTGCAAAATCCTAGGTGTCTCAATGAAAAACTACTATGCAATGCATTATCCTAAGTAAGATTAAGTTAAGTGTAATTATAAATATTTAATTACACCAACACCCCCCCTTAAGTGCAACTTAGGGAATGCACTTAAACTCACAATGCAAGATGGGTCTTGGCTACTAGGCTATGTTAGGTACCCATGTACAATTTATGAAATGCAATACATGAAATGCAATCTCTCATAAAGTGGAGAAAGAGGGAAAACCTCATGGGAAAAACCCTCCCCCCAAAAGAGAGAAGAAAACACAAGATGCGTGGATGGATAGAGTACTTAATACCCCCCAAGAACTACATACATCATGCATATACAAAGAATTATCCCCCCATAAGAAGGATATAAGGAGACATGATATCCCCCCCCCCATAATGAAGAATCTCCTACATAAATGGTGAGTGCTTGAAGACAAAATATAGTCCAATGACTACAAACAATATTTCTCCCCTTGGGAAGAAGATATAAAAAGCACAAATGTAGGAATGCTTCCCATTTTGTATAGGAACTAGGAACTAGAATCCAAATGAAGTATGATGACGATGCCATGAGCTAATCCATATCTAAATGAAAGAAGCAAGAAGGTCTCCAAATATGCATCTCTGAAGACTAAATAGACCTCTCCAAGCTCAAAGAATCTATCACATCATCAAACTGAACCATGAAATGTGACAAACCAAGTGAAGGAGAAGAATCAAGAATGTCAATCTCCAAAGAAGGTGAATAAGTATCTTCAACTATGATGAAACTAGCATCAAAGAGAAGATAAACCCCCTCAAGTATGTCTCCCAAATCTGCAATATGAGACTCTGCAAATAATGAACCAATATATGGCAAATAAGAATCCCAATCAGGAAGAACAATTGATATCTCTTGCAATGACTCACTGCAATCACCAACAAGGGATGATTGTGTGATCTCAACTGGAGAAGTAGGAGTTGTAGGAGTCACTGGATCGTCCTTGCTCTCAATTGCTACAAATTCTTCAATCTTGTCTAAGGTATAATCATCATAGGGAATGTTATCTACATCATTAAGATGAATGAGGCAATCTGACTCAAGATCATTTGGGAATGGAGGAACATGTGGATCACCAAAAATCTCCCAAATGATTGTCAAAATTATGTGTGGACATTTAACACCTCTAAATTTGGGGTAGATGTCATAGAAGAGACACAAACTGATGCTAATAATAATAAAATTTATAATATGAGCATTATTTTCTCCCCAAACATATTTCTTCCCGTGTGACTTTGGCTCGGGAATGAGTCCATAAAGATGAGGTAGTAGATTAAGCCATCTACAATGTGTGATGATTCCTTTTTCCCATGACTCATAATTATCCTTAGTCAAAAGTACTACTATAGGATGTGTTTCATAACCCATGATTATATTAATGATACACTTCTCTCATTATAATTTGAGATCAACAAATTATTACACTCCACAATTAGGCTATAATAGACTTAGATCACTATGCAAAAGACCAAGCTAAGGCTTATGCATTACAATTGCAAAACTAAGCCAAATTTTGAAAGTACAATTTCTGATCATAGTCACTAAAATCTGATTCTAGATCTGAAAAATATAGAAAAATTATGCACTTGAAAAGGAGTGCATATGAGCACAAACAAGGCCTTGGAAGTTGCAAAAACAAAGATTTTCAATTTTTAGAAAAATTCAGGAACAAAGATCAGAAACCACCTAGACCATTGTGTAGATCGTGAAATTCTGCCCCAAAACAAAAAAAAATTCTCAAAAAAAGGAGTCAAGGTGACTGAGATATCTCTATTTGAAAATCGTCTCTAAAATTATTTTTTCTGAATCGCCACCGCCGCACTTCCAAAATTTAAATGGCTCTAGATTCGGCCCCAAGTGTTTGATTTGGATGAAACAAAATTTGATTTAGGGGTTTCTGGACCTCCTTAATATGATGCCTACCTCTGATTTGCACTAACAAGATCCAATATTGACCTGCAATAGAAAGCCACAAAATACAAAACTCCAAATTTTCTCCAAATAGACTATGCAATGGTGATGTCCAAATAGGTTATTCTACACTCACAATTGAATTAAGCCAAGATTGATATTCTTCAGAAGAGGTATTCACACCTTGAGAGCTCTGATACCATGTTAGAGTTTTAAGTGACTCTACAACACCCTCAGGATCGAATGCAAGACTAGGATAACTTCCACAAGAGATTGGAAAGTTAATTGCATTAAGATGCAAGAATGATATTATTGATAATGGACATGATTAAAATATACATAATAGGCCCACTTATATAGGAAAGGCGATAAGAGACAATGATAAGAAGATGATAAGCTATCACCTATGCAAGGTGTAATCACATGTCCACCAAATGTGGATCATCCTTGACTATGCAATGAAGTATGTGCAATAGGATGAGGATGATAATATGATATGTGCACTAAAGGTGGATCTCACACCTAAAGTGGAATTTCTCCTACACCATGTGCTTAATTGAGGTACAAAATCCTAGGTGTCTCAATGAAAAACTACTATGCAATGCATTATCCTAAGTAAGATTAAGTTAAGTGTAATTAGGAATATTTAATTACACCAACAATTTTATTGACCAAAAGATAAATACAACTCTATTATTTTACCCTCAAGACTATGTGTTGGAAATGTTAAAATTTTGGCTAAGTGTTTTTTCTTTTTCCTTCAGGAGTGGTGTTAGAATGTTTCATCCTTGTAAAAATATTTTCATAGGTTGAATGATTAAGGTTTACAGTCAAGATGGAAGTTAGAAAATGCATAAAGTCTGAGCTAGTTTTTCTAATGGGTCCATCTAGGTTATGTTCTAGCGGATTTGCCTTGGCCGATTTACAATCTTAGATAGCAATGGACAACTTTTATTTTGAAGGGAACCATTCTAGGGAGTTATCTCACATTTGCTATGTTGGGAAATAAATTATTATTTTTATACATTGACGCACACATAAGAATTGTCAAAAGGGCACCTGACCTTTTGGCGGAGCTTTCACACGAAGACAACTTGTACTTGGTAGATGATTTTTTTTTTTGTGGACCCATAATAACTCGATGAGGATAGATGGTGAGCGCTTGTAATCTCAAAAAATGAAGGCTTAAGGAGAGAGAATCACCATAGGATCATGACATTGTGACATGTGGAAGATGCAAGTCAAGCTGGCCTAGGGCAATACATGGCAAGATTTTGTGCTCTCACCATCCTGATTAGTTTGAGGATGATGTCAGCACGGGATAATGAGAGGCCTCCACATAGATAATGTGGTGAAGATAGAGGGTGGGCCTAACAAGGACAGATGGTGAGTGCTCATAATCCCATGATCGACGATGACATAGAGAGAGAGAGAGAGAGAGAGAGAGAGAGAGAGAGAGAGAGAGAGAGAGAGAGAGAGAGAGCCTTGGATAGTGAGAGGATACCACGTGGAATAGGAGAAGGATATAGATAATAAGGTCCAAGGAGGATAGATGGTGAAATTATTTGATCCTGCCATCCTTGACTGAGGAGCCATGATGTCAGCACGGGATCATGAGGTGTCGCCATGTGGTGAGGCCGACTGAGAGGTAATGGTAATGGGGCAGTAAGGTGGCACAATTAAAATGAACCATAAGGTTCCACGTGACATGAATTTCAAGATAGGTGGTGGGTCTGGGTAGACACATGGTGTCTTCTCGTAATCTCGTGATCCCGCCATCCAGGTTGACAAAGAGATAAAATGATCTTGAGATCGCGTTCTTGTGACACGTGACAAGGTTGATTGACAGAATAAGGTGTTTTTTTAGTTGACATGCATCTAGGTAGTGCATAAGTGGAATGATAGGTAAATCAGAAGCTTCCATGTGGTAGTCAAACCAGGGATTGACTGAGTTGATTAGGCCAGATTTTGAAAAGGAATATTTGAAGTCGTGGGGTCGTGACATGGTGACACATGTCTTCTTGTATGAAGATAATTTATCATGAGGTCACAAGTATTTTTGATTGACTTCATTTTGGGTCACAATATAGAGAGATGTTTCCAAGTGTCTCGAGTGTAAATATCGATGGTTGTCGCTATTTCACAAATAAAAGAAGGGTACCTAGTGGAGGTGCGCTGAGGACTAAAGTTTGACGGTTATCACGAGTTCACATGTCTTCTTTGCCATATTTTTTCTCGTATGTGACCATGTGAAGATGTTTAAGTGACTGTTACAACTTGGTATCGATATGAAAGGGCTATAGGGTAAAAGCACAGACCTATGTCACACTTTTATAAAGGAAAAGGCTAACAAAATCAAAACTATTCAACTTCAACAACATAAAAGTGACATTTCTATAATGAAGTAAGCTAATGAAATGTGTAGAAATGTATGAAGTTTATGATTATTATTTTTAATAATTTTTTTGAATAAGAATTGATATTTAAAAAAAAATTAAAGATGATTTTTCAATTGTTGAAAAATGTTGAAAATCAGGGGTCTAGTTTCCACCAAAAATATATATTTAAATTAAAAAAATTTCCTCTAATTTTAAAATATGTTATAGATGGCATATATAGCCAGTGCATGAAAAAGGAAAAATGGGTGGTTGCAAGAAGTTAAGTCCCACTTTTGGGCAAAAAGTGGAAGTGTTTTCCCTTTTTTACAAATTTCTTGTCAATTGATGTCTAAATTTGAGGCACTTAGAGATTGACTCTAAAAAAAATTAGTAATATAAAATGTAGCTCTCAGAGTCTACTTTTCAAATATGTAATTTATTTAAATACCCACTTGGTATAAATTTCTTTTTAGTTGGAATGTTTAAAAACCGTGTTTTTAAAATGCCTATTTCAGGATCATACCATAGCCATGTACGACCACCATATTTTGACCTAAATAAATGAATTTTTGCAAATCCTTATGAGGAAATATACCTAAGACACCAAATATTGATGAGCATATTTTTTCTTATTTTTTTATTGAATATATTTTTTAATTAATTTTTAATTGACTGTAAAATACATTTTCAAAACCTCTAGTGTACGACCACCATAATTTGATGAAAATTTCATATTTTTTCAAAAAAAATTTTTTATCTTCAAGAGAATTGTCTGTAGATTGATCTCATATAATTTATTTTTCAAAAAACCTAAAAACAAAAAAGTTATTAATGTTTTAGTGAACCTCACTACTTTACATTTAGGTGCCACTTTTAACTAATAAATAATGAAAAAATAGCAAAAATAATCACATCACTATGAAATTTACATTTTTGAAATTGGGATAGTGAGAGCTCTAATGGGTTTTTATTTTGTAAAAAAATATGATTAGGAACGGCCTCAAAAAAATACAGCAAGACAGAAATCTGACATTTCAATGCCTTAACCAAATTTTTGGAGGTCAAGGCATAGGCTTGGTTCCACCAAGCCTAAACCAAACCTATTTTGAAATGAAATTTGAGGCGCATGTGTGCTTCCTGCTCATGTCTTAAGAAACGGGTACTCGTTATTTAAAATTCAAAAAATGGGCACCTGTTTCTTTAAAAAAAATTGAAGTGTTAAAATGCATTTTTAGTCATTAAAAAATTATATAAAAAAAAATTAGAAACGGGTATCCATTTTTTGAATTTTGGATCAGGTGCTCGAACCTAAAATGGGTGCCCATTTCAAGCGACATCTTTCAATTCTACAAGACTTCCATCGAATTGGCACCCAACTTCTTGCACTTACCCAAATTGGTTTTTGACCTGTATTTTGATGCAGGTATTCGACACTATACTCTTTCGCCTATGATTCTGAGCGATTTCCATATCGGGTGGTTAGTACATTTTTTAAGATAAATGGATTTTCTTCTCTCTGGTGGGCTTTTTTGTGACTCCTTTTCCTCCAACATGGTCGTCAGCTTCAGTTTTGGTTTCATTGATCTATCCACATGTTTATTTGCACAATATGTTGTTCTTTAAAGTTATAATTGGGTGTTGGGCTATTCTTATTGTAATTGGGCCTATAATTGGCTTTGGATTTTGGGTAGTTTAGATGTTGATATTTGTAAGTGTTACAAATGTAGATGTACACTTCCATTTTGTATTGGGATTCTATTATGTATGTTGTAATCAGGTCAAGTTATGGCCTTGGGGCTTTGGGTAGTCTAGGTACTATACAGATAATCTAAAGTCCATTTTGTATTATGACGGGTTATGAACAAAGTTTTCTCTCCTGGTTCTTTCTCTGGGAGCCCTTTTTGAACCAGTTGATTAATATAAATATAAATATAAAGTTTTACCAAAAAAAAAAAACAATTCCAATTCCAACATGTGTGAAATTGACAATTTTCATCTCCCACCATATTTTTCATAAAAATTCTATCCCAATAAAAAGAAAATTATACATTCTCAAAGAGAACTCTCTCCTCTAATGAACCATATGTTTTTCCAAATTTTCTGATATGATAATTTACTATTTTTTTCTTTCTTCGAATCAACATCTTCTCGACTGTTAAAATACCTACTTGCAGTATTTTTTAATTACAATATACTATGTCTAGTTAAAACACTATAAAATCTATATGATCATATTCTTGACTCTGAGCTCAACAAAAGGGTATTTTAAAAATATATCATTAAAAAGAGGAGTTATTGAACATTGCTTTTCTAAAATAATTTTATTTCTTTGGTAATTGGTCTAAAATTGGTATAAAACATGCATTTAATAGACATTTCCAGTTGGAGAAGTTGAAGCACTTACCTAACTTAGCTAGAATGAATCTAGCTAGACCATATGTTTGACCAAAATTTAACTTTTAGTTAAAAATACTCAAATTCAACTGTGTTGATAAGTTAGCTTGAAACGTGATGCAACTTTATTCTTTTACCCTATAACTAATGCTGAAATGAGACTGTTAATACTTCAGGAGTTCCCATGATCCCGTGATCAGTTAAGAAAGTGTCAATTATCATTTTGCTAATGTCTTATTTCCAGCACTGCGAATTCAAAGATGCCATGGTTATATTGATAGCCCTTGATCTTTTCTTGGATTTGATCCTTCTCTTCATTTGTTCTTGTAGTTAAGAGTTTGAGTTCCAAAAGGGATCCATAGCTTGTTGCAATCCTTGTTCTATTAAAGGATTTCCAAGATCACTTAGAAGGGGCTGCGAAATGTTGTGTTGAAATCATAGGAGTTGGTTCAATATTAGTCAGGTTTAATAGAGGTCATGAGTCCTGTATAACATTTTATAGAGAAAATCTAAAAGTTTAGTATTGGAGCTTTAGTTATATTGAGTCTTACTTGAATGAGAAAATCAATGTACATGAAGACAATGATTCTGAAGTCAATGAAATACAATCCAAGTTTGGTGCTCCCCTCTATGTTGGTTTTATGAGTTGTGAATTAAATTATTCAAAGTTCTTAGTCAACTCATTGCATATCTTTCATATGTGTATGTTTTAATTCTAAGGTTTGATCAAGGATCAATTAAAATGCTAAAAATTGACTCACGAGTGGACGTAAGGTTAGCACAAGAATCGTTATAAGAACTCCAAATTAGGATTACATGAATAGATATTGTTGTAATGCAATAATAATCTAAATCTTGAATCAACAGCAATTTTATGTCATTCATATAAAGAGTTGTGGATAGAGAATATTTCCCAATGATAAGGCATTGATCTAAATTAGCTGCAATTATTATTTTGTTGGTCCATGTCATTTGGTAAAACCATTTTGATTAAAATTATCTTTATATTCTAGTTTTACCTATTGTATGTGTATCTCATGCTCCATAACAATTGAGAATCAATAAGTAGTTAGCCATTACTTAGTATTTTTGTATTATTTTTGAGGTATTTGTGAGATAATATGCTTATCAAATTCAAGAATGTGTGTAATGAGGGTAGTATTTTACTAAATCTAGGTGTACCTATTGGAGCTCTAAATTTTGGGCAAAATTTGGAATCCTATATAGTGATAAAACCCTAAAAAATGGCCTCTTAATTTCCATGCCAAATAATTAATGATGGAGTACATGAAATGGGATAAAATATTACATTAATTTTCAATTAAAAAGTTGAGATATTATGGAAGGAAGCTCTCTGACAAGAACAATCAAAATTCTATGATCAAAGCCTTCAAAAAATGTTGGAATTTTGACTTTCTACAAAGATGATGTCGACAGATGATGAAGATGGTTGAATTTTTAAAATATAAAAAAGACCCAGTTCGGGAAATCAAATTTCCTATTTTGAATTAAAATCTTAGCTTTCCACGAGTTGTTTTGATATTTCAACCAGACCCAAATCCAAAAGTTAGGTAGTTATTTTTTTGGTTAGTTTATTAGTTTTTCAAAATAATTTGTAATAAGGGTGTGTCTTTTCACCCTAAAGAGGTGTGAAAGCCACTCAAACATGTATATATACATAATGTAAAATGTAAAGAGGGGAAACAATACAAGATATATTTTCATAGGATATAATTCGATCAAAACTACAATATGAACTCTAATGTGCTATTTTTTTCAACATTAATAAAGATAAGTGCTCTTCTTTTTAAATTTGTGGTTATAAGTTATATGTTTTTGATTAGTCTTTTAGATTACTCTGTGAACCAGGGTATCCTACTATGTTCTTTCATTGATTCATTTGTTTAATTTAATTTATGCAATTTGAATAGCAGTTGCATGGTTCGAGAACCTGTTATTGTTCCTTTTAGGCTCTTAAGTTGGGTTAAAATCCATAGGACTAATTGTATAAGTTATTTAAATTTTTGTTTCAACTAAAGCTTGTAGGATGATGGTCTCGCTTTACAGGAGTGAGTTACCTTAAAACTATCTCTGATTGTACATAGGATTGAAATTTTAATGACTCTATAACCCAAGTATTTAGAAGGCGCTAATCTAACTATTATTTGGAAATTGTCATTTGGTTCATACATTTGTAGTTTTTAGATCATTAAAATCATTATTTCAAAAGCATTACTTTTAATTATTTAGTATAATCCATTTAGTCAAGTATTATAGAATAGAGATTTTTAGGAGATTAGTTTCTTTCCTCAAAGGATCATTCACCACCTTTGGGGGAACTTTGTTTTTTATGTATGCAGTTGTGCGACATAGAGAATTAAATAGTTCAAAGTGAAATTAGGCCTACTAGCCTTGGCTAGATTACGCCAGAATTGCAGAGGTATCAGTGTGGACCTGTCAGTTGGCCAAAAGTGAATCATCATTTTTGGGCACCAACAGTACCCACCTTGGTTTTGTAGAGCCTAAAGTGTAGAGGGAATCAATATCCCTATTAGATGGTCCCTTCCTCTCAGAAAGTTTGATAATTGGAGATGGCAACTCTTTAGAATTGGTAGTGAGTGTACTGGTAGCTATTGAATCATAAAACCATTTTGGGAACCAACACTATGCTAAGCTTTTCTTAAAAAAATAAACTTGAGCTTTGGAAGAAGATCAATCATTTTGGCATGATATTTGGGACAATTACCTCATGTGTTAGAGAAAAATCATTATATGATAGTAATGTATGTGAAAAATTACTATGAAAATAATTTAAGGTAGTTGTTAACTAGGTTAAGGTATTTAGATATGAAGTTGAAAGTGAGGACTGACAAAGATTTCACCACATACTCACAAATATTATAGATACACATCTAAAAATTATTGACTAGAAATTATTTATGATAAGACCAAACATTGCATTAAACATTAAATTTGATAGTAATAGTTATCTATTTGGAACTATAACTGACAATATAAATTGCTATAGCAAAAAAATTATATTCATTGATAAAAATATTAGGTTGTATTATTGTAATCTCTACTATATGGATAATGATATGCCTTATAAATAGATCTTTAGGATGCATTTGGAATATCATATATAAACCTAGAAGTACCCCACCAAATCCATCAACATATCTTATGATTAAATTTTATAATTAATCTATAATTATTGAAAATGCATCTCCAAATTTAATTCTAATTTCACCAATATAAAGGGGATGCACATGTGAAATGCCCTTATAATTATCTTAGACACTAGCAATCCAAAAATCACAAGGATTGACTCTTTAAAAGACAACAATTGATATAAGAATAAGATAAAGGGCATGTTTAATATTTGTCACTATATTATCTGTTAAGGATGGACTTAAAAGCTTGCCACCATTTTTCATTCCATTGTTATGAAAAATGAAAATAAGGAAAACTCTCTAAATATAAAGTTGAGAATACTTTTTATGTAATGTATACATTATTAAATCAATAATTATTTGATGAAACTCTTACTACTTCTTATATAGCAGTGAGGTTATATTTCTAGATAAATAAATGAAATGTCTCATCAATTATCTTTTAAATGTTGTTTGCACGTTTGAAAAATATGAAATTCTTCAATAATATTTGATTAAATGAGATTTCTATTATATATTTTAACATGATTATGAGAAGTTTCCTTATCTACAAAGGGTAATGATACTTTATACAAACATAAGAAAATATGCTAAATCAATATTTTTATACCACATTATGGATGCTACTTACATAAGCATCAAGTAAATAAATGTGTGTAAAAGATGATAAAAGTATTAGTCTTAGACATCTATCTAATCTCAATAACAATATCAATATAGATGTCTCAAAATTTATATCTCTTGACATCTTTCAAATAGATGTACATTTAAGATATCTATATATTGATAATTTTTTCTACAAATTCAACATAATCACAAGGAAATATCCATTTATTTATTTTATTAATATATTATCAATAAATCAAAAATAAAATGTTTTTAGCTTATAAATCAATAATATTATAAATAAAGTATTTTCAAAATTAAAAGCTTTCAAATATATAATATTTACTTTTTTTACTATACATTTCATTTAATTCTATTATGATTTAGGGATGAGATATAATTAATCCTCAAAATTAATAACATATTGATTAGCAAAAACATCATTAAGTTTAATTACTCAAGTTATACTCTTAATGAAAGCTTGTTTATTATTAATTTTTTACATATTTTTATATGACTTAATATAAATTTATTTAAAATATTATAAATA
This sequence comes from Chamaecyparis obtusa, assembly GCA_027943335.1. Taxonomy (NCBI): domain Eukaryota; kingdom Viridiplantae; phylum Streptophyta; class Pinopsida; order Cupressales; family Cupressaceae; genus Chamaecyparis; species Chamaecyparis obtusa. The sequence goes on from BSBK01003391.1 coordinate 649,648, forward strand.
TGATATTTTTTATTAATTAAAAATAGGGTGTATAATATGATTTATTATATTGATGGAATAACAGTTCATATAAATGTAATGGAAAAATTAATGAATGATATGATTCTATTGAATTTATTTATAATTTAATTTTTTTATCCATCATATAATTTAAATAAATAATTATTACATTTATTATACACATAAATAAAATTATTAGATATAATAGAATTATGAATTAAAAGATGAAGATTAATGAGAAAATAGAGGATAAATAAAGTGATCATGGATATCCACACATACCAAAAAGACAAAGAGTTCCGGGACGACATGGATGATTGCATCTTCCACAGTTGAGTATATCATTTTTTAAGTCTAAGCAAATCCCATTACAACATTTCCATCCAAACAAGCATCTAGCACCACATTCCCCACAATTGTGTGGATCTAAGCCCACATCCACACACTTGTGCTTGCAACATTTCATGTGAGAAAGCACACTTTTATCATCAATATTGGGAGTGAAAGCGTTCTTTTGGCATAATGTCTCATTCTCCACTTTGCAATAATTTTGCCTATGTCTTAATATAGTTTTAGTTAGCCATGGGGATTCATGTTTAACCATGGCACCATGCTTTTCATATTTGGTTTCCTTAACATAAAGATGGTGGGTGCTATAATATTTATTATTTGCATTAACATGAAATGATGTTATATGAATAATAAATATTAAAAACAACAATGAAGTTGAAAAATCTAATCCCAAGGACACATTCAATGGCTTGAATAGACTTGTCATTTGAGATCTCTAGAATGATTTGGTTTGCTCTATCTTTTTGGCCCTGCACAAATTAAATGTTAAACATTTCAATATAAAGTAGAATGTTAACATTAGAAAAAAGTAATTTCACATGTCAATATCAATAAGAAATTAAATTTACTACAAAACATAGATTATAAACATATTCACAATACATAAAAATGTTGATGTGGTTCTCTAATTCTCATATATTATTTAATAATCTACAAGTGAATAATTTTAATGAAATATAATTAAAAATATAAAGTTAACTTATTAAAAATAAAGATATTTTTATTTATAACTTATAAAAAATTTCTAACAAATAATATATAAGTCAATAATTTCAACAAAATATAAATATACAATAAAACTAACTTATTAGAAATAAAAGAAAAATTATTGTTCAAATAAATATAGAGATTCAATGAATATAATGAGCTACCCCAATAAGATAGTGTTTATCTTTAAATAAAAAAAACATAAATAATATTTATCTATAAAGTTATTAGAAAGAAAAATAGTTATTTGTTCAAATAAATATAGAGATTCAATGAATATAATGAGCTACCTCCAATAAGGTAGTCTTTATCTTTAAATAAAAAAGGACAAAGAATATTTGTCTATAAAGTTAAGTTAAATAAAATATTAATGTAGAATATTTATTAATAGAATTTAATTCAATTCTAAAAAACATAAAATAATCCCAATACAAAATATATAATGTAAATTATTTTTTAAAATAATATATTAATATATTAATCTATAAATTTAATTTTTAAAATATAATTTAATAAATAAAAAGTATATATAAAAATCAAGAGGTTGTGTTCTAATGGAGGTTCTAAGATTCATGTTCTAATCTCAAAGTAACATCTAGAGTTGGAATTTCAAGTGACGATTCTTGTACTTCCATTGTGGCTCATATGTTTATATGAGTTGAGTGAGTAACTTCTTAGTTGAGGCTAAAAATCCCAAAACTTACAAATTCAAAAAAATAAAAGGAATTATATATTAAAAAATAATAACATATAGATTATATTTTATTATCTAAAAGTTTGAGACATAATTAAAAGAAAATGTATTAAAAATTTGAGATCTCTTAAAATAATATTTCTAAGTAATTTGCAACAATATTTAAAGTTGTTATTAGATGGTTGGTAGTTATATATCTATACAGTCTTGTTATTTGACCTGCATAATTATTTACATATATTTTTGCTAAAACAACACAATCTAAGTTTTGACTTGTTTGGATGACTCATCTAAAATCAAAGGCAAAACTTTGTTGTTTAAGCTTGTCTATATAGCGTGTGTAGTCCATCCATAACATGTTTAAGTGACTTTATAACAATCTCATAACTTGTATAATAATTTTACGAGACTTTGATAAATGCATTAAATATATGAAAATTAAAGATATTATTTGAAAAATATTAAAATAGACAACAATTCACAATAGGCCAAAAGACATCTTGAGAGGCTATAATTGTTGATTTAAGATTATAAATAAGATTTTCATAATCTAATAAAAGATTATAAATAAACATTTTATAAATAAAATGTTTATGATTGATAAATTTATGATTTGAAATGAAATTTTATTAGCCCATCTTACATCATATTCTTAAAAATAGCACTTAATACAAATGTTCTATCTCAAAACAGAGAAATTTTATAAGCATCTGATTAGCACTAAATTCTTCTAAGATATTATTTGCAATCAAGCAGAAATATTTCTGGTAGAAACATCATAATATGGAACATACACAGACTATTCTACAACTAAAGTCTTGTTACTGGAAGCCCAATGGATTGTGTTACTGAAATCATCAGCAAAGTGAGTATTTAAACAGAGATCATCAGCAAAGTGAGAATTGAAACTCTGTTAAAAGACATAACTTGAGAGAAAGCTGGAATATGAAATAAACATAAAGAGAGAAAGATGATAGGAAAGAAGAGGCCATACAAATGTAGTTAAGAATAGTTCTTGAAATCCTTTGCTCCACAGAGAATAGAGTGGTGATGAAGAATAGTTGAGATATTAAAATGCAGAATAATAGAGAGGGGTTTGAAGAGAGAATAAATAATATGAAACCGCGTGGTGTGGTTTAGAGTTAGTTGGAGTATAACGTATGTGTTGACGCCTCTTTCCGTGGGAAGTGCAATTTTTTCATGGTGGTCGGAGTACAGTTGAGATAAAAGCAGAGGAATATGGCGCATATTATCAAAGGAAGTGGCAACCATTTCGGTCAAAGTAGGAAACAAACAAATGGGGGGAGATTGTTTGGGATATTGTTGGATTCTCACTTTTTCTTTAAAGTTGTTGTTAATGGCACCAAATAATAAGGATGGGCATTTATCAAATGTTTCGAATCAGAACAGGACACCGTAACAATAATAAGCTAAATCTCTTACCTGGTATTGTTTTCCAAAACACTCTTATTCTCTGCTTGGTTATTTTACTTTGTTCAGACTGTTGAGTTTAAAAGTTGCAGATAATAAATTAAAATCAGAACAAAAGCAAATATATAGAAACATACACAGACACAAACAATTTTTTTTATAGTGGTTTCTCCTACTGGACTACATTCACTCTACAAGCCGGGGGCTCTCTTTTATTTATCTCTATTTTTCCCAATCTACTTACAACCAGTATTACACAATTATATATATATATAAGATTCCTTAAGAAAATGGCATAGACATAGTGGGAGAGTGAAGAATTTTTGGTTACATAAGAAGCTGCGAAACATAGACTGCGGTTATAAGAAAAGGCTGCTATGGAATAACTCCAGCCGTTACAGACTTGGCTTCACACGTAGTCAACAATCTCCCACTTGAAGACAAGTCATATCAGAAAGAAGAATGCTCAGAGATATCCCCGCAGCAGACTAAGGTCATCTATTCAAAATGTCGAGAGAAGCTCTACAAAACTTGAACTTCTCCCTTGTTATGATGTTCCTCAAAGCATCCACTTGACCCCATCCAATGGCATTCGAAGAATGTGAAAGCACATCTCCTGCCACCCACAAGAAAAACCCAAAAATGCCTAAAAGAAAGCCCAATTGTCCAGCCAAGATTACATTTCGTTTCAGCTCGAGAACATATCTAACATCATGTAACAACCAAGTATATCCATTTTTCAGTTTTAATGAAATATCATCTTTTCCAACCACATCACAAGATTCATTATTACTAAGAAAAACCTTACTGAAGTCACTAATTTGTCAATTTTGGAAATACTCCTTGCACGGAGTGACATGAAACGATGAACCCGAATCAAGCACCTAAACATTAATTGGAATTTCTTCTCAAGTGGGTTAAAATAAGAACACCGACATCTTCTTGGTATGGTGTGTTGGCTCCGTTATTGATCACCATTTCTTGAGCCTTTTATAGTTCCAACAGTTCTTTTTTATGTGACCTAACTTGCCACAAAACCAACATTCTCCATTTTGGCCCCTGGACTTTGATCTTCCTTTGTCGTTATTTCTACCTCTATCTTGACCCCTTCCTCTAGTGGCAGTGCTTACAATAGTCAAGGCATCACCGGATTAGAGCTCTTGATTTTTCCTTCTCATGTCTTTGCTGAGAAGAGTGGTTGCAACATCATCAAATTTTAACTTACTTTTGGTAGCCACCGAAGTGTTCACTACCATCACCACACCTTCCCAGCTATTTGGTAAAGAACACAATAATAAAATAGCCCTAATCTTATCATCTAAGTTAATACCCACATAAATTAATTGGGTGACTAATGTATTGAATTCATTCAAATGATTCGGCATAACTCCCCCTTCTCGCATTTTCAAATTATACAATTTCTTCCTGATAAATACCTTATTGGAAACTGATGCAATATCATACAGGGAAAATAGTTTGTCCCACAACTCCTTCATGGTCTTCTCAGCTGAGACATTGAAGAGCACATTGTTGGACAAAAATAAGAAGATAGTTGCCCGAGCTTTCATGTCCATCTTCTCCCAATTTTCATCTGACCTTGAGCTCTTTCCTTTTGTTTTCCCTTGTAATGTGGGTGATAGATCCTACTTAATAAGAAATGACCCCATATGCACTTTCCATAACTTGAAAATTTGACTTGCAAACCTTTCAATTTTTCATTTATGTGCCTCATCCATGGCTTCAAGAAATCTTCACCGATTTCCAGAAAATTGAATCAAGCTCTCCCATCTCTAAAATCAGAACAAAAACACATACACAGAAAGGCACAAACAAAAAGATTTATATTGGTTCATCCTATTGGAATACATTCACTCTACAAGTAAGGGATTCTCTTTTATTTATCTATGTTTTCCTTGGTCTACTTACAACTAGTATTACACAATAATATAGTTTGCAAACTTGGAGAAGTGTGAATTCTTCCAAACAAAAGTTAAGTATCTTGGTCATGTTATCTCAGGAGAAGGTATAGCAATTGATCCCGCAAAGATACAAGCTATAGTAGAATGGCCAACATCCACCAATGTCTCAGAGGTTTGTAGTTTTATGGGTTTAGCTAGATACTACAGACGCTTTGTCCAAGGATTCTTCAGGTTATCTCATCCCATCACTTCCTTGCAAAGGAAAGGGAAGAAGTTCATTTGGACTGAGAAATGTTAAGAAGCTTTTCAGATCCTTAAGGAAAAATTGACCAGTGCCCCAATTTTGGCGGTACTTGACCCCACTGAAAAATTTGTGGTTTGCACTAATGCCTCCCTAGAAGGCATATGGGCAGTGTTGATGCAAGAAGGTAGAGTTATTGCTTATGAGTCTAGAAATCTTAAGGACCATGAGCTTAACTATCCTACGAATGATTTGGAGTTAGCAGCTGTAGTTCACGCCTTAAATCATTGGAGACACTTCTTATTAGGGCATTGGTTTGAATTACACACTAATCACTGAAGCCTTCAATACATATTTACACAACCAAATCTTAACATTAGGCAGTGCAGGTGGATGTAGTTCCTTTGTGAATATGATTTTGTGGTCAGATATATCCAAGGTAAAGAAAATGTGGTAGCAGATGCTTTGAGTAGAAGGAGACATGAGCTATCCATGGTCTTTCTTTCTACTGATTTGAGAAGTCAGATTTTGTAGACACTTCCTTCATATACCTTGTATCAAGAAGTTAAGGCTAAGATTGAGTCAGGAAGCACCTTCGAAGGAAGGTTATTAGGTTATTCCTTAGAGTCAGATGGGCTATTGAGACAACAGGACCCAATCTATGTACCACTTTCAAGAAATCTTCTGAAAGTTATCATGGTGGAAGTGCATTGTGCTCCCTATTCAGCTCATCCAGGAGTTTTAAGAAGATGTATTCAGATTTGCGACAGTTATTCTTTTGGTCAGGTATGAAGAGGGATATAGAAGATTTTGTGGCTAGGTGTCTAGAATGCCAGAGGGTCAAGGTTGAGCATCATCACCCAGAAGGCCTCCTTCAAACACATTTGATTCCCGAATGGAAATGGATACAATATCCATGGATTTTATTATGGGACTCCCAGTCACTTATTGAAGACATGATGCTATCATGGTCACTTTGGATAAGTTAACTAAGGTAGCACATTTTTCTCCTATGCATTCATCCTATACTACCACCTCAGTAACCAGAGTCTTCTTGAAGGATATATTTAGGTTACATGGTGTTCTTAGAAAGGTGATCTCTAATAGGGATCCAATGTTCACTTCAGAGTTATGGACCTCATTACAACAGGCCTTAGGGACTCAGCTAAATTTCAATTTGGCATATCATCCTGAGACTAATGGTCAGATAGAGCGAGTTAATCAGGTTCTTGAGGACATGCTTAGAATGTATGTGATGGATAGACAGACCCATTCGGGATATTATTTGTACCTAGTGGAGTTTGTATACAACAATGGTTATCATAACTCTATTAGAATGTCACCTTTTCAAGCTCTTTATGGTCACCCTTGTCGTACCCCTCTGAGTTGGGATCACTTAGAGGACATAGTATTGCTTGGCCGTGAGATGTTACAAGATATGGAGCAACGGTTCAAAGGATCAAAGAGCATCTTATGATAGTTCAGGATAAGTAGGAGAAGTATGCTAATGCTCACATGATCAATAGTTAGTTTTCTATTGGAGATAAGGTATTTTTGAGAGTTCACTTGAATAAGAGCCCTATTAGTTATGGAAAAGGTTCTAAGTTGGCACCTAGATTTGTGGGTCCATTTGAGATCTTTGAGAGCATAGGACTAGTTTCTTACCAACTTACCCTACCACCCAGCCTTGCACATGTGCATGATGTGTTTCATGTATCCATTCTTAGAGAGTATATTCCTGATTTGACTCATGTTTTGGATTGGAACACTTTACAAGTAGGGGACAGGTAGGTGGCTTTGGAGCTAGAGCATATACTCCAGCAATAGACTTTGACTCTTAGGGGTCACAACATAGAGCAGGTAAGGGTCCTATGGGACCCTATTGATGAGACCTCTGCCACTTGGGAGGATGCTAGCGGGATCAGATCTGCATATCCATACTTGTTTATAGGCTTCCAAGAGTAAGCCTAATTCTAGGGGGAGAGGATGTAATGCCCACCCTAGTGTTAGCCCATTTTCATGTCACAGCTAAATTCCTTAGAAAATGGTCTATCCCTGCAAAAACTTTCATAGCTGTAGCACTTTTCTTCCGGTCCTTGCAATTATTTTTAGGTCTCTAGCTCAAACCCTTTGCAAATTTTCAAAAATGTAGTCGTTGGTAAGAAAAACCCTAAGTCTACATAGGCCCCATTCTAATTTTAAGTTACCTTTTCAAGCCACATAAAAATCCTTATACCCATGTGCTAAAATTGTTGTGACTACTTCGCATGTTATGTGGTTAGGTTTTATGTCGGGGTCCCCTTTAATTTTTATGTCTAAGCCTAAGTCTCTTGAGATAATTCTTCCTAAGTCTACCACCTAGCATTTTAATTTTTCCTAAGTCCTAGCATTAAATTTTTTCTAATGTTTCGGCCTTTTATTTCCTAGGCCCAGTCTCTCTGACACCATCTCAATCTGACGGTGGGTGCATCTTCTCATAGACTATGTTAGAGGCTTGAGATTATGAGATGACCATTGATTCTTCCATGGTTGCAGCAGTTCAAACGGCGGGTCCACTGCCAGGTAAGCACAAGTGATAGTTCCCTATTGGCCAAAAGAATCAATGAAGTGGCAGGGTTGTTAGAATGTCCCGTGAATGAAGAAAAAGTGGTTTGTCTGCTTGCTGGATTTTGCAACGTGGTGGTCTCTCATTTGTCAAGGTATCCTATGTGGTATGGTGGGGTTGGGCTTTACGTCATCGACAATAGATTCCAAATCTATGGTGGGCGCATGATCTCATAGAATCTTTTGAGCCCTTGAGATCATGTGCCATCCATCCGATCCTCCAGGTGTTCATGTCAAAGATAAAGGTGGGTCCAAAATAACACGTAAGCACAGTTGGAAAACTATGATTGGTCCATAGGGTAATATGCTGGCATTTGTCAGTGGGATGGGCTGGAATGTTTATGTTTATGACTATGAGTCTTTGACAGTAGTTTGTTCATGTTCAATGTCTATATTTGAGATTTGCCTAATGGATAATGGCACTGATCAGGGATTAGTATATTCTATTGAGTTAAATGCTTGATTGGCTCTTGTTTAATTCTTCCCATCTTCATATATCAACACCATTTCAAGTCTTATTTATTATTTGGTTGATAGTAGTAATGCCCTTCATAGCAATAGAGATTCAGTGAATGCTTGGTTAACATTTAGTGGTCTCTTGTTATCATCTGCTTTGTTTAATCTAGTTTAAAGTTCTAGAATGCCATAAGATACTGGATTAGGTACACCCACCTTGGTTTTGTAGAGCCAGAAGTGTAGAGGGTAGTCTTGTCCCTATAGTTGGTCCAGTTGTTTTGCAAAACTCTCATACTTAGAACTAACCATTCCTAATACTAGTCTCAAGGCATATTGGCAGCCCTATTTGGCATAAGTGTTTTCAAACACCGACAAGATGGTGACTCTACTAGGGATTGAAATAAGTTTACCATTAAGAGTATCCCAGAGTTTTGCTATATTCATTTTGGGGAAGAGTCTCATAAATGTCATAATCTGAAGGTTGTTTTTAGATCTGCAAATGTATTACTTGGATTTGTTGTTGTAAACTTTTGAAGTTATTATATGTGACTTTGTTGTGAGGAGTGCCTAGAATCTGTTGGTGCTTCAAAGGAGATCAATGAAAATTTGTGTCCTCTGAAAAAGGGGTGGTGACTTTGTACTAGAACAAACCTAAGGTGTGTAGCCTTGTTTCAAATTTCAGTCAAATGTGAAGAGAGCAACAACAATCAGCAAAGGCTTCCAAGTATTTCCCATTCAATATTTTGTGTATTTTTGTGGTCCTTATCAAATGGTTTTGTCATTAAAGAAAGGACATATAAGTGTGGAGTATGTAGGAGGGGTTTAGTGACAAAAGAAGATTAGTTTCAAGTATAGATTTCCTATCATTAGTATTGAAGTTCTTAAAGTGGATATGCAAAGGATGCAGCTAGTGATGGATGTTCATAGAGTTTCTTTTGTCAAAGGATATGTGCCATTTTGTTATGATGGCATACCTGGATTCCCAAATAAGATCCTTGATGAAATTAGGGGATATTTACCAAAGTATGATAGGGACCAGTATCAGTCAGCAAGGAAACATGTCCAATGCTTTGTTGATGTGATGTGTGATTTTGATGTTTGCCATGAAGACCTATGGATGAAATTGTTTGTTCAAACTTTAGAAGGTGATGCTAGAGATTGGTTCTCTTTTCTACCAGCATGTTCTATCTCATCTTGGAGTGAGATGCATTTGGCCTTCATGGAACAATTTGGAGACAGGGTAAGCATATCTGATTCTTATGATAAGTTTCTAAAGATTCATATTGAGAGTGATGAACTCGTCCCTCAATTCAATATCAGATTTGCAAGACTATTGAATGAAATACTTGAGAGTTATAGACCTAATGATCAAGTGTGTGTGAGTGTCTACTTCAATGCATTTGATAAGAAAATGAATTACTTACTAAGGGACAAAGAACTTAAGTCATTATATTAGGCATTTATAACTACGATGGACATTGAAAATAATTTGAAATATGGATTGACCAGAGGTCATTTTGCCATGAATGTATGCTGGTATAATGAATATGAAAGAAAAGAAGAATGTAGTGTTGATACCACAATCCCAAATCAGTGTATCAACACTTCTATTGTAGTTTGTAATCAAGTTGAAATGTCAAATCAGAATATGTGTATAAATTTTGTTGAGTCTTTTGCTATTGATGAGGCATGTGTTTAGGATGCTACAATAGTAAGATATATTCCTGACCTTGATAGAATTGAGCAGTGTGATGGTGTTTTGAATTGTAAATTAGCCACTGTAGTCAATTCTTGTAATTTTGATTATAAGCATGATTTTGCTAATGTTCCTAGGCATGAGGTTGCTATTTCTATATGTCAGTGTTATACAAATGAGGAAGCTGAAAGTTGTGTCTCTACTGATGAGCTTGAAGTTGCTGCACAAGATGAGGAATGTGATTCATAGGCATATCAGTCACAATCAGAGGAACATAGTGCTGAAAGTGGTTACTCAAGTGAGAGTGATGAAGGCAGTGATGTTGAGGTGTCTTCATATGAGTCAAATGCAACATGGAAGGAAGAAAGTAAGGATGGAAGTGAACACTCCTTTACCAATGAAGGTATGTTTTCATTTTTTGAATCTGAAAGTGATAGTGCATCTCAATTTGTACATTGTACAAATCATTTTGAATATGAAGATGTTGAGAGTGATTTGTCCTCAAAGTATGAAGATAAGGAAATCATAATTCAATGCGATATCAGTGAGGATGAACATGAAGATTTGAGTAAAAGGTTATCTAATGGTCCTACATTGGATAATGAGGTTGCAACATATAATAGAGAGTTTAGGAGTGAACCATGGTTTTTCTATGATGGTTTTCCTAAACAAGATAATGAAGAAGATGCAATTATGGACACTATATGCTTGGTAGGTGATATTGACTATAAATCTTCATATAGTTCTGATTTTTCTTCATATGCTAAGAATCTCCATGAAGCTAAAATGGGTAGTGAGTTTAAAGTGTTTTCTAATACTTTATATGATGAGGACTCTGATGATGATCAACCCATTTTTTGTCATAATGTGCAACAAAGAGTATTACATGGAATTGTCAATCCATTGTTTGAAGAACACATGGAGGTTTCAAATGTTACAGAATTTGATAATGATGACATGTGTGAGTATAAACCTGATTATTCTCTTGAACTCCAACCAACTACACCTGAGGATATGCATATTCGAGGTATGAATGAAGAGTTTTATCAAATAAAGTATGTGACTTTTGCATTTCAGATTGATGGCATGCATGAATCAGTAGATAAGGATTAGTTTTAGTTTGATGATAACATTCATGAGCATGCTGAGTCTTACTTTCATAGTGAGCAAGATGATGAAAATGTTTCAAGTTTTTACATGCACTATGAGAATGAAGACAAAATTTTTGTTTTGCTTGATGGATTGATTGAAAATGTTGATATGCTTGATGAAACAAATGGGAATAAAATATTTAGCTTACCTCAAGAAGAAAGAAATGAAAATTAGGTATATGACAGAGGTAAGAAATTTTGAAAGTTTCTAGTGGTTTAGGGCCATGGTTTATACATAATAGAAGTAGTTTTCTTACTTTCAATAAATTGTTCAAGAAAGGTTTTGTGGGGTGGTCTGCTTCTCCCAGAGATCTAAATTCTTGCCATGCCTGCAAGAGGCATGTATCCTCAGATAGAGCCATTGTTAGCCCATTTTCATGTCACAGCTAAATTCCTTAGAAAATGGTTGCAGCAGTTCAAATGATGGGTCCACTGCTAGGTAAGCACAAGTGACGGTTCCCTATTGGCCGAAAGAATCAATGAAGTGGAAGGGTTGTCAGAATGTCTCATGAATGAAGAAAAAGTGGTTTGTATGCTTGCCAGATTTTGCAACGTGGCGGTCTCTCATTCGTCAAGGTATCCTATGTGGCACGGTGGGGTCAGGCTTTACGTCATCGTCAACAGATTCCAAATCTATGGTGGGCACATGATCTCATAGAATCTTTGAGCCCTTGAGATCATGTGCCATATGTTTGATCCTCCAAGTGTTCATGTCAGAGATAAAGGTGGGTCCAAAATAACATGTAAGCATAGTTGGCAAACTGTGATTGGTTCACGGGGTAATATGCTGGTAGTTGTTAGTGGGACCTAGTTTTCAAACTTGTCAGAGGATCCTGACACTTGCAGTAAATCAATGATGGGCGTAAGTTCTCATGGGTTGTGTCAGAGGTATGAGATCTTACACCGATTGTTGATTTCACCTTTTTCAGAAGTGATAAAGTAAGGCAGGTCCAATGCTACGTGTACTCAATTTGGCAGTGTCTCATTGGTCAACATGGATGATGACAAGGATTTGTCAGAAGGATCCGAGGTGGGTCATAGTTAGATGGCACAGTGGGGCCATTGTCAGAGAGATTAGTGATGGGGACTAAATCTACGGTTGGCGTAAGTTCTCATGGGATGTGTCAGAGCCATGAGATCTTACACCCGCCATCTGATTCAAGGGTTTCTAAAAGGTGGGTCCTCTGTTAGTGATGACCAAGCAAGTGTAGCGAATGACATAGTGACAAGTGGCATAAAGCAGGCCTAGGTGGGGCCCAAAAGGCTTAGTGGTTCTGAAAAATATTTAGTGGCCCAACAAATTCTAAAGGGATTCTCTCTTTCGTGAAGAAAGATGGCGGTGCTCCAAATTGACTGGCGATTTAGCGAACAAGTGTTCACGTAATTGCTAAATAAATTGGCGGAGGTAAAAAGTGTTCTGCAAATAGGAGAAAACCTTTGTCGCCAATTTGCCAAATGTGACTGGGGTCTTTTTAAAAGATAAGACATAAAGCCCGCGAAACATGAGGATCTAACGGTCAAGTTATAAAGTTGATCTAAATTCAAGTTGTGACCATTGATATATTGCAGGCACCATGAATGTAACCATTGTAGCTAGGATTTGAATTTTTGAGGGTTTCTAGCAATAGAAAGGACCATAATTGATTATTTTAGTGGTTGGAGTTGGTGAAATTGACTTTCAGCCTATTGTAGTGTGGTCCAGTAAGTTTGATGATTGACTGTAGAGGTGGTTTTATGCCGTGGAGGAATGAACAAAGGTGTTTGAGGCATGTTGCAGGTGTCTGAACAGATTGATATGCATGACAGATTCATGGTTTTTAGTACATAATTTAGAATTATCATTTATGGAGATCTTTCTTGGATCTATTTTAGACTTGGTTGCTTGGTTTTTTCTTCCCTATAATAAATTTCCTGATTGAGTCTTAGTTGGCAGGGTGGTTGAAACCCTAATTTTGCCCTAAATGATCATTTGCATGTTGCAGTCCTTGTTCCTATAAAAGGATTTTATTGATCATTTAGAAGGGTTCTAATGTCAGTTGGTTCCAGGGAGCTGTAGCAAGCTGTATCATATTGTATGAGATTGAATAGAATTTCCTTGTAGTCTTTTGCAGGTTATTGAATTGGTTTTCTCTCTTATCTACTTTGAACATGTACATGACTCATCGTACTTAATATAATTATTTCAAGTTTTCAAGTCTCTCTTTGGTGTCAATCTTGTGAATTCTAGATTTTCTGATCTATTGCATAGGGTTACCTTTGCATATGTTCTAGTCTTTAGTTCTTGATCTAGGATCAAGTGAAACATACTTTAGATAGGGTATAGATTCATTTTGATTTGTATACAGAAGGATACTATAAGTAGTGGATGGGCTGGAATGTTTATCTTTATGGCTATGAGTCTTTGACAATAGTTGGTTCGTGTTCAATGTCTGTATTTGAGATTTGCCTAATGGATAATGGCACTAATTAGGGATTAGTATATTCTGTTGAGTTAAATGCTTGATTGGCTCTTGTTTACTTCTTTCTATCTTCATATATCAACAACATTTCAAGTCTTATTTATTATTTGGTTGATAGTAGTAATGCCCTTCATAGCAATAGAGATTTAATGAATGCTTAGTTAACATTTAGTGGTCTCTTGTTATCATCTGCTTTGTTTAATCCTATTTAAAGTCCTAGAATGCCATAAGATACTGGATTAGGTACACCCACCTTGGTTTTTGTAGAGCCAGAAGTGTAGAGGGAAGTCTTGTCCCTATAGTTGGTCCAGCTGTCTTGCAGAGCTCTCATACTTGGAACTAACCATTCCTAATACTAGTCTCAAGGCATATTGGCAGCCCTAGTTGGCATAAGTGTTTTCAAACACCAACACCTAGTACCTTCATATTTTGGACTGACAAGATTATTACTTTGGATTATATGTTTGGACTATTTTATTTTATGATGGGACATTTGAGCATATATTTTTGGTTAATAGAATTAATTATGGAGATAATAAGTGATTTGGCATAAAATGATGTATCTTTAGGAATGAACTATTGTGAAATGATTCGTACTTGATTTATATTATTATGTTTATGATGGATCTAACTGTAATACCCCAAAAATTGGCTATAGGTTCATTAACCTCTTGCATCTTCAAATCGAATGAAATCAGCATCTAAGTCCTAACCTAAGGTATATTTGCACATTATCGAATCCTAATTGATTATCCTAAATTCTGCATCGGGGAATATTCCTAGCAATATTCCTATATATCCTAATTATCTTTAATTAAATGTTTATTTGACGATAAATCCTATTTATCCTAAAGTTTGATTAATTGAATATTCTGAATATTTAATTAATCAGATTTAATACTGCCACTTAATTATTTAATTAGATTTATTCCTAAATTATATTATTTTATTTTGACAATAAATTGAAATATCCTATAACTAATTGATTAAATTCTTATTTAATTAATTAAAGTCAGTTGTCAATTTTTAATAATATAGTTTTTGAATAAAGTTTGATTTAATAATTGATTAACCCATAAATCAATTGTTTTGATTCAAAAATCAATTAAGTTGAGAATAAATCACTTTATTTATTAAATTAATTTATAATTAAATCATACACAATCAGAAAAGCAGTCAACTAGAAATCAACAACCAATTTTAAATTGAAACTCAACATCTGATGATGAGTTGAAATTTGATCTAAACTCTATTTTTTGCATGATTTTTGTGAGTTAATTATCTCTGATTTCTTGATAGCTCAAAAATCAATTTGAGTTCATCAAGAGTGATTTATGGCTTTTCTCATGCATCCTCAAAGCCTTGGATTTCTATAAAATCAAGGCTCAACTCTTCATAATTAACCACCTCAAATTTGCAAGACTACTCTGGCGAATTTCGATTGAAGGATTAAGCACTTGCGACAGACGATTTGTGAGATCTTTCATTGTTGGTCATAGTTTTTCATAGTTTTCATATCATAGCTTTGCATTCATAGTTTTCATGTCATTCTTAGATTAATCTACATACCATCTCAATTTCATTTCTAGATTAGTTTCATATCAGTTTTTCATCTAATTGCATACAAAATCCAAAAAAAATAGATTAAATCTGCATTCATTTCATATCCATTTTCTGCATTCAAATCCTTCATTTAGGTGTTGCATTATCACTGATCTCAGTCTAATCTAAGAATATCATACTCACACCTACTAGAAGGCAATAAATCATTTTGTTAGCTTAGTTTCAATTACTTGTCAGATTTTGATTTCTACTAACCTCTAATGTTTTACTGAAGTGGTGTCCGTGCAGCTAGGTATAATTTTCACACACACATTTCTAGCACCCACTGTGGGGTCCTAAAATATCTTTCCATTATATTCTATCAAATTTCTATCATTTTTCTTGAACCCATGACCACAAGGTTAATATTTGTGAGTTTTGTGATAAATTTCTGAGCTTTTTTTCCAAAAATCTGACTGATGTTTTTATTGGTACATGCGCATATGACATGATACAGATCCAAAATTTATATTTTTGGAAAGTTATCTGAGTTATCTTTCATTTTCCATTAGTTTGGATTAATTTTGTTTTGATTTGTAAAAGTTATGATAATTTTAGTGAAGACTAGTCAGAACCTGATTTTATGAAATCTGACTTATGTTTTTATTGGTACATGCACATATGACATGATACAGATCTGAAATTTATATTTTTGGAGAGGTATTTGAGTTATCTTTCATTTTCCATTTGTTTGGATTAATTTAGTTTTTATTTTCAAAAGTTATGATCATTTTAGTGAAGACTGGTTAGAACCTGATTTTATTGAATCCGACTGATATTTTTATTGGTACATGCACTTATGATATGATAAAGATCCAAAATTTATATTTTTGGAAAGTTATTTGAGTTAGCTTTCATTTTTCATTGGTTTGAATTAATTTTATCTTTATTTTCAAAAGTTATGATTGATTTAGTGTACACTGGTCAGAATCTGATTTTTTATGACAACAGGTTTTTTGATTATCAAATGACACATTATCTTTGACTAACATGATTTTCTACCATGTGGGGTTGAAAAGTTGTGTTTCTTTTTTGATGGATTTTTATAACAGTGGGTTGCATGTACAATAATAGGTAAGATTTTCATAACAGTGGTTTGCAGGTGCAAGTGCAAGTACATCCTGTGGGTACAAAAGATAGAAGACAAATGCTCAAAAATTGCTAAAACAGGTAAAATCTACTAAGGGCATTGTGAGGAACTCAGGTATTCTATTGCATTTGAGAACACTTCATTTTTGGATATAAAACAAACCTCTCTTGTGTCAAGCTTGTGTGACTTTTCCTGCTTTCATATCATAGACTTCAAGTTTTGGGCTATAAAATGAACATAGCTTTTCTTTCTGCATATCTGTTACACATAGTAAATAGGCCCTATGGACACTATTTGTGAATGATCTTGAGAGAGTGGGCTTCTTTCTCTTGTTTATTCATGCAAAGCTCTTCTTGATGAAGGATCCCCTTGTAGGTAGGGAGGATACTGAGATTGTCTTGCATTCTAATGGGTTTGCATCCTCAGCTTTTGATCGATACATTCTCTCTCTAGAGGGATTGATAGACCATAAGTTGTTGACATCACAGATCTTGGCAAGATAAATTTCAGTCTTAGCATGTCAGATTAATCTATCTACTTTGTTTTGGTGAAGTGAAGAGGCTAGGGGATTATGCTCTACTTCCTTTTTGGATAGTACCAGAAACTTAGATCCTTGAATCTGATCTAGTCCCCCTGTGGTATCTTTTGTGAGTCACCTTTAGAGAGAGTTAACCATAGTGGACATTCCCTTAATTCGGTCAACCACATGGATGGAACCTCAAGCGGTAATAGCCATTTTTGTCATGGTAGCAACAACCACTATATAATGTCCTTATGGAGGAAATCTCCACAGGTGTGGTCTCTTGTTGGGCTGTCAGATCTTCCTAGCCATTCCTGATTGATTAAATTCTTGGACTGTGTCAAAACCCCAGTGCGCTTGGATTGGAGTTCACCCTCTTGAAATCACAAAAGTTGCAGAGTCGAACCATTACTACAAACCCTAGTGAGGCCAATTTTTCATTTTCTAGGATTATGTACGTTATTGAAAAACTTTTTGGAACATACACAAATAGCACTCCTAGGGATTAGCACATTACGTCACTTGATTGTTCATGCATAGGGTTTCTTTGTCCCCTATTCATTATTTTCAGACATGCTTGAAATCACTTGCCTTCTATTCAACGTTCTTGTTTACTTACTTGGTTACTAAAAATGAATGATCCCAAACCAAACTTCAAATCTGGACAGAAAACTTTGCAAACACACCGATTCTAAAAATTGAAAAAATTACAAAATTTGACACAAAATTCCTTTCTGGAGTCAAAAGTCATCCCACATGATCAGAGATTCGTACAAGTTTTGAGCATTAGTCATATTAGAACCCTTGTATTGTTGTATGAGAGCTTGTATAGTGTCATACAAGTGTTGTCAAAAAACACCAGCAAAAATTCAAAATCTGCTAGCAACTATCATGCGAGCTTTGCAATTATTGTACGAGTTTTCCAATTGTCATTTCAGAGCCTACCCACTATCGTACGAGCCTGTAGAAAGTCGTATGAGAATTTTTAAAAAATTGCCAGAAACTTGTCCAAATTGCCAGAATTCCAATTTTACAGCCTACTTTCAGATTCTATCAAACAAATCATTATGTCAGGAATAGAGAAAAAACTAGAACAAATCCATTCATTCTCCTAAAGTGGTCTCTTGAGTCTAATTTAGCCTTCTAATTTATCGATTTGAGTCTTTTTCATCTTGTGTTAAAACCTTGTCAAAATTATCTTCAAATTCTATCTCCATACAAAAATGACTAAGTGTTGTGAGCTCATGTAAGCCATCTTTTGGGCATCTACCCATACTACTAGGGCACAGTATCCTTCATTTATGTCTAATCTAATCTTCAATCAATCCAATCTTGACAAGGTTGCGTCATTCATTCTTCTTGAATCAAGTCACTCTTCAGTCATCTTCATCTTGCTCTCTTGCTTCACCCAAGGTTAATGGTGGAAACTAGAGCTTCCTTGCACAAGAAATCTGGAGAAGCACATAATACCTTACCTTTGTCTTCTCATGTGGGTCCAACCTTTGAGAAACTCTATAATTTAGGTCTTTACAAAGATGAAGGTCTCAGCAATCTTTGATTGAAAACTAGCTACATACCCCCTCCTCCATCAACCCACAGAGGTGATCAACAAACTCCACATCAATCTATCCTAGGGAGTCCTAAAACTCCTAACATGTCTCAAGGACATCACTCTCAACATGGTGTAGATCCAGAACCCACACCTTTTGAAATTGCTCAATATCAAAATGATGATGACTTCAAGAAAATGATGAGGCATTTCTTGAAAGAAGACATAGAAACATACTTCTTTGAGTTAGCTCGTCAAGGGGCTAAACTTCCTCCCATTTTTAATGTTGAAGATATCATTACACATGAGGAAGAAACTCCAATCATAGCTATGATGAAATAGATGTATGCCATGCAAGTCAAACTTAACAAACTTGAAAAAGAAAAGGAACCTAAAGAGTTCTCCATGGAGGTTCTATGACCTTTTCCATTTGATAAAGACTTGTACATGCTGCCATTCCCTAAAAGAGTGGAGATACCTAAGTATGATAAGTATGATGGAAACTCTAACCCTCAAGATCATGTTAGAGAATTTTGTACTCAATCTATGAAGTTCATGCATGAACCAACCTAATTAATGCATCTTTCCCCTCAATCTCTGGGAGGGTCATCCATTCATTGGTTCTCAAAAATACCTCCAACTATCAAAAATTTTGAGGAGTTAATCAAACTATTCCATCAACAATACTCCTATAACATCCAACATTTGGTCACCATGATCGACATCTACAATCTAAAATAGAATTTGGGAGAACCATTCCTAACTTTTCTCAAAAGATGGAGGAAGAATTTTTCTCTATATGCTAGACCTATTCCAGAAGCTGAGAAGCTAGAAATCTTCATCAAAAATCTTGTTCCAGAACTCAACTACCATTTGCAAATGTAAAATCATATATCCTTTGATAAGATGGTAGAAAATGCAATCAAAATTGAGAAGGTGCTTGTGTAAAAAGGAGACATATCACTTCAAAAAGACAAATATGAATCTGGATCTAGTTCTAAAGATAAAGGCAAAAATTGGAACAAGAATAAGGGTGTTGTCACTAATGACATTGTTGATACTATTTGTGCCTCATCTAAGGCACCCACTTTCAATCTCACTATTGGTACCCAAGCCATCAAAGCCTCAGAGGTGAAAGCAAACAAATCGAACAAGAAGCCATTTGACTATAAACCTTGGGCTATAGATCCTAAATGCAAATTCACTCCTCTTGGAGAGTCCTTGGAATCTTCCATGAAAACTCTGTTGGTTAACAATATCATTTCCTTGCCTGAGGTAAAAATCTTTGATCCTGAACCTAAATCGAAATGGTGGAGGGAGACTGATTTCTGTGATTTCCATCGAAATAAGGGTCATAAAACCAATAATTGCATATGCTTGAAGCATCTCATACAAGACAAAATTGATAATGGAGAAATTGTAATTGACAATCATAAGAGCAATAATGATCATACAACATTCACAGAGCCATTTCCAAAACATGGTCAAGGAGATTCATCTTCTCAACCTAATGTGGGTGCTAAAGTCAATTAAGCTTACTCTAGAAACAATGTTGTTATCAATATGGTTGAACCATGCCTATCTGAGTGTTGCAATGTCATCACAATTGTAAGAAAAGATAGAGAAAATCAATTAGCCTATGTAGTTACTCGATCACAAGCTTAGGCGCATCTGGAAGGACAAATCCCAAATTCATCAAATGTCCCTAAGGTTCCTTTCAATCTCTCTTCCACTTCTAAATAGAAGGCTACATCTAAATCTTCAAATCATAAAGACATGAGGCCTACATCATATAGTATTGTCCAAAAACTCTAGCATACCAATGCAAAAATCTCCATGTTTGAGTTGCTTTAGATATCTCCAACTCATAGAGCCATTCTAGATAAAGCTCTTCTCAGATCCAATGTTCATGATAACCTTGATTTAGATAGATTCTAGGCTATGGTTGGTCATCTTACATCTCCATAGTATATCTCCTTTTTAGAGGAAGATGATAATTGCTTAAGTCATCCGCACAACTAGCCCATGCATATTGAAGTCTTAATCCAAAACCATCGAGTCAAACATGTGTTGATAGATGGAGGTGCTAGTCTCAACATTTGTTCTTACAACTTGATTACACAATTAGGATTATCTGAAGCTACCATTGATCCTAAAAATAAAATAACTATCAAGGCATATGATGAAGAAGAAAGATCCTCTAAGGGAACAATTGTCTTGCCTATCAGAATAGGTCCAGTCATCAGAGATACTACCTGTCAAGTTCTTGATATACCTTTGGCTTGCAATATTCTTCTAGGGAGACCCTGGATACATGAAATGCGAGCTATTCCTTCCACATACCATCAATGTGTAAAATTTCCCTATGAAGTAGTAGAGGTGACGATTCCAGTTGACCTCTCTACAACTTGCAATGCATTAAAAGAAAGTGCTAATAAACTTGTTCCCAATAATAGAGAATCTTCCACTAAGCAGCTAGACATTGCTTCAACATCCAAGATGGAAGACATTGCTAAAGAGGTCAAAATCAAGGATAATGGTATGGGAGAATACACAATGGAACTAGTCTTGTCTCTCACATCTCTCCCATTATCACCAAAGTCTTATGGACAACCTTTAGACAAAGTGAAACCTAATGTTAAAGAATCCCAAGTCATATTCAATGGAAGCTTTGTCCCAAAACAAGTATCTAAACAAGAGTTTGATGAAGAAGAAGCCATGCTAGCATGGTTATATAAAGATGAATCTCAATCTCAGTCAATTCAGAAATGTGACTCTACTTCAAGCAGAATCCCTTAGAAGTCATACAGACTAGGAGACAAATTAATCACAAAAATGGGATATACAAGAAAAGGACCTCTAGGACTCCAAGGTAAAGGTCTTCTATCACCTCTTGACCATTGTGGTTGAACAAACAAGAATAAAATAGGTCTAGGATATAAGAAGAAGCCTTTCTATCTTATCAAGAACTCCCCACATGTCTTAGAACAGATTGAACCCAAGGAGGAAACAATACAAAAATTTGATAGTGATGATTCAGACACCATGGAAGAGCTCATTCCTTATGAACATTTGCCTAAAGAAATAAAAGACCTCCTTGAAGCAGAAATTAATCCAATCAAAAGAATTAATGTGGTAGACATACAAGAACCTACTATGGAACAAGAGATGCACCACAAGAACCAGCTAATCTTGAAGATAATCAAATAGACAAAGAGAAAGGTGGTAGTTATTCTGAGATAGATTCTTGTGAGTATGAATTCAAATTAGAATCCAAGGGTAACCCTTCTTGGGGAATCCATCCTAAATTTACTCATGTTCTTAATTTTCCTAGAGGCATAGACGAGGAATATAATGACTATGAATGGGGAGTCATTCCAGAGGAAGATGAACTTATTATAGAAAAGCATATTGATGTTATTCGCCAATATGCATCTAAATCCAATGTAAGTCTAGAGTGAAATAATGAACTTAATGTGTCTGATCCACTGATGGTTGAAGTGGACTCCCATAATGACATTGAGCCTATTCAAGAATTGAACATCTTAAGTTGTAATATCACCTTCAAAATTGAGCATCGGATTAAGACTAATGATGATGGATCCATATTTATAAACACTATCTCCTAATCCTTTCCCACTTTGACTATCCAACATCCTGAACTTCTTGACCAAACTTCCATGAATCCAAGCCAAGGTATCTATACTTTCCTGAATGACTATGCCGTTGCTTGCTACCTAAATGTAGTTGAGCCTATGAGGACTTCCATTAGTGTGCCAAGCATTAGCATGAGGAATTCGGACATCAAGTATTTTAGTCAAAAGAATAAGAATAAAAAGAAAAAGAAAAGGAGTTCTAAGGGTGAAAACCACTTTGTGGCAGTCTCAGAACCTACAAAAGTAAAAATAAAAGACGTATTTGAAGGTCATGAAAACCTCTCTGAGGTGTGTAAGGATGAGATATTTGATGTCCTTTTGAGTCATTTACATGATAGATCTCTAACTCTAATTGATCCCACTCAATCTATCAACTTGGGAACAACAGAGGAACCACAGTTGATCCATGTAGCACAATCCTTATCAGAAGAAGAAAAGAAAGAATTTACTACGTTCCTAACAAAGAAAAAGATCAACTTTGCATGGAAATATTCAGATATGCTAGAGTTGGATCCTGATCTTATAATGAACCATTTATCTATAGCTCCAGGGGTCAAACCTATTAGGCATAAATTGAGAAAGATGCATCCTCATGTTGCACTCCTCGTCAAAGCTAAATTAGAGAAACTACTAAAAGCTGGATTCATCTGTGTTATTGATTATACTGAATGGATCTCAAATATTGTACCTATTTCTAAACCAGATAAATCAATTAGAGTGTGCACGGACTTTAGAGATGTGAATAAAGCATGCCCAAAGGATGATTTTCCACTACCTAACATTGATATGATAGTGGACATGACTGCGGGCTTTGAGATGTATTCTCTAATGGATGGTTTTTTAGGATACAATCAAATAAAAATTGCTCTAGAGGATCAGGAGAAAACTACTTTCACATGTGCATGGGGTACCTTTTGCTGGAACATCATGTTGTTTGGTTTGAAGAATGAAGGTGCTACATATCAGAGAGCTATGATGTCTATTTTTCATGTCATGATACATCACACCATGGAGGATTATGTTGATGAAACTTTGGAAAAGTCTATGATAAGATCTAAACATCTAAATAATTTGAGAAAAATATTAGATTGAATGGAGAAGTTTATTCTTAGGCTAAACCCTAAGAAGTGTTCTTTTGGCATCACTTATGGAAAGCTTATAGGGTATATTGTCTCAAACAAAGGAATTGAGGTAGATCCGAAAAAGGTTAAGGCTATCATGGAGATGCAACCTTCCAAAAATATTAGTCAAATGAGAACATTACAAGGGAGAGTACAATCTATTAGATGCTTCATATCTCAGTTGGCAGACATATCACAACCTTTTACAAAAACATTACATAAAGGTGTGACTTTTGCATGGAATGAGGAATGTGAAAAGAATTTTAATCATATCAAGAAATATTTATCAAATCCTCCTATTTTGATGCCTCCTATTCAAGGGAAGCCATTGATCTTATATGTCTCTGCCACAGATACATCACTAGGGGCACTGCTTGCATAGCATGATGAGAACAACAAGGAAAGAGCCATATATTACATAAGCAGAACATTGGTAGTGTACACACTAAGATGTGCACTTCTCTAAGTCTTTGCTTCCAAGGGAATCCATGAATGGGAAACCTTGAAAAATGACCTAGAGCTCCCTAGACATGGAGTGCAAGGATATTAAGTGTGCTCTTAGCTAGAGATATTTAAGCCTGTGACCTTGCTAGTAAACCATGCAATCAGAGATTCAATTGAGACAAGGGAAAGAATGCCAATATCCTCAAGAATCAATATGAGAATGAAATGCAACTATGCTAGAAATAAGAATGCAAGATAAGCTATGAAAAGAAAGATGCAAGTGTTACAATCCAAGCTAATTAATCTATGTGAGCTAATCTAGAGCATAGAAATGAAGCTAATCTAAGAAAGCATAAATATGAAACTATGATGAAAGAAATGGAAAATGAATGCAAGAATGTCTTCAAAAAGCTCCAAAGTCTCCAAGCAATCCTGCAACATAAGGTTAGTATTCAAAAGATGGATGCTAAAATGAGAAGAGAGCTCTCCTTTTATAAGAAATGAGAAAGAATGGACCATGGAGATTAAGAGGAAAAAGATTTAATCAAGGGTGGAGCTTGAAAGAGGAGCAATCCATGTGCACAAGTATCCTCCAATGAGAAAATAAGAGTTGACTTTTGTGTCCATATGAGACAAAAAGTGCTTTTTCCCTTTTTATAAAATAAGAATAATGCTTTATTTGTGCAACTTAGGATAAGAGGAAAAGTGGGGGCTTTTTATTTAATAAAAGGAGAGGGAATTCCTTTTAATTAAATAAAGACTTAGGATAAAATGGTTAACTCATAGGATAAAATCAGATAAATGATAACAATAAGATTTGATCAAGAATAAGCAATTGATGATTTAGCAAAAGGGGCTAATAGTCTAGGTGACCATTTTTGGGTGATTACATTTGCCCCTCTTTGAATAATGTGTGATCAATTTGAGAACACATTACATCAAAGAATAGATCAGCCAAGAAGGCAAGTAGATAGATATCTGACTCCAAAGAATGAAGTGCAGAGAGATAGCAAATCCTGCATGGTTAGCCTGGTAGCAATAGTACTGAACACTTAGGAAAGAGATGGACAGTATCAAGACTCAAGATGAGAACTAACATGTCAAGCACAAAGATAGATTGATCAGAGAAAATGGAATGGTCAAGCATATGCTCTAGAGAATAGCCAATGGGATATGATGTGTCTACCCCCTCAGGATTGAAATCAAAATTAGGTAGAGGGAAGGCAGAAGCAAGAGCAACATGATCAAATCGCTAGAAATCATAATCAAAGAGATGAAGCACGATAGGATAATCATCAAGCAATGAAGACATGCCCTAGTCAAGACCTCAGAGAGAGATGAATGAAATGAATGAAAGACTAGAAGGGTGAGAGAGATGGGGATGAAGAAATGAAGATGCCCCAACAAAGATCGAAGGATCAGGCCTCATATGGTCAGCCAACTGCGCAGAAGAAGGGAAAATTTTGAAATGAGATTTTGACTATCAAGATGAACTCAAATTTTGATTTTGATCCTGAAAATGGATCCAAGACGTCGAAATTAGCTAGGGGTGTAATTTTTGCGCAATTTTGAGATGTTTTGAAAATTGGTCAAAAAGTCAAAATGCTATATAAGGGGTAAAAAGGTCATTTTCAAATTCATTTGTCTTTCGTGATTTTGAGAATCTTAAGAGTTCAAAGAGAGAAGATGGCTCAACAAGTTGTAGTTCCAGTTCACCATCATCGATTCAAGCATGGTCGGTTGCTGTAATGCCCACCCTAGCATCTTCTTATGTTAGACTGACAAGACTTTTTCTTTGACACTTTGGATTTTATGATGGACTATGGTTATTATTTAGTTAACATTTTATGAGACATTGGAGCATATATATTTGGTTACTGCAGTTATTGGAAATATTAAATGAGTTATAATTTTAATGTTGAGTGGCTAGAAATGAACTATCAGTAAAATGTTTTACTTTGATTTGTGTTATGATGATGTTTATATTATGATCTAACCCTACTGACCCTATTATGGTTTGATGTTCATTGGTTGATGTGAGTGTAGGATGAGGAGGGGCAGTCGTAGTTACTCCTACAGGAGGTCCACATGATGTTGCATTCTCCCTCCTTGTTTGCCACTATCTATTTATATTGATATAATTGTATATACATATCAGATTGGTGATGCAGGATGCAGGTACCAGGCATCATCTCCACCTGGCTACATAGGTTTGAGTGTGCCTTCAAAATCCTCGAACTGTTGATGTGTGGAGATTTAACCAAGATACTCTCAAGGTTACCCATGGACTTAGAATTCCGTTTAGGAAGTTATCCTTATTTGGGAAGTAGAATGCAGTTATGTTATGGACTTGATTTAATGTTGGTCTGAGTGTATGTTATGAGTTAGAATTAATATGTTTTGTATAATATTAATAAATATGTTATAATTGTTTGTAATTTATATAGATATGTGTATATGTGGGTGCACACGCATATATACATGCTTATATAAATAATAATAATAATTGTTTGTTTTCATTAATTATGTTTATAATAAGTAAATAAAGTGAGTTAAATAAAGTATATTTAATAAATGTATTAAATAAAAAGTAAAAATAATAATAATAAAAAGGAAAATGTCCTTTGTAGTAATATTGGCTATCTAGGAGGGAGTCAAACTCGAGACCTCCTAGAAGTTAGGCCACTTGCTTTCCTATTGTGCTATGTGTTTTTCTTGAAAGGTATTTGTTTGTTATTCTTGTTATACTTTCATTTAAAAGGTATTTTAATTCAATTTATTAAAAACTTTAATTAAGTCTTTACGGGAGATTATTTGGTTGTTCCTCCAACCAACTATGGAAGTTGGAGAAGTTGTTTCCCATAAAGCAACTCCTCCAACCACATCCTTTCTTACCCTTTCTCTTAAGTTCTAAATGTGAAAGTAAAGAAAGGATATGAAATTCAATTTGGAAAGTAATGTAAATATGTTAGTGAATGAATTCATTAAGGGAACCTTAAGGAATGTAAATGTGAAGTAGTAATGATGTAATGTTAGGAAAAAAAATTTGTTAGTTGCAAATTTTGGTCATAAGACCTGATTCCTTATGGGTTCCCTAGAGGGGACATTACAGTTGCACAACCGGCCTCCTCAGTATGGTGCCCTGGTAAGTTTTCAGAAAAAGTTTATTTTTTTGAGTCATTAATGAGCATTTAATGTTTTTTAAACATGTTTTAAATTTTTTTTGGAAAATTTCAAATTTTCTTGGTGCAAAAGTTTGCACGATATTTAAAAAGTATCGCACACTTTGAGAAACTCTGTCGTGTGATAGTTCGTAGGACCAAAAAGTATCACTCAACTATTTAGTCTAGTGTCAGATGACACTGGGCGAAACATCATATGATACTTAGCGAAATATTGCATGGGAAAAGATTATCGCACTACTGTTGAAGAAAGTATCATACGATACTTTTCTAAAAAATAGTGTCACACTAGTTAATAAGAAATATCACATGTTTACATTTTGAGCAATATGACATGGGTCTAGACAATTTTTGCATTTAAGTTTTGATGTACTACTTTTGATGATCCATCATGATATGTTCTGACATCTGGATTGGTTTATGGCTTGTAGGAGACTTTCTCAGCACTGCTGCTTAGAGCGCTACCAGTGACTAGCTTACAGTGCATCCAGGATCTAGACGATCCCAAAAAGGATGATTTGGCTAGCATGGGTTATGGGTTCCTCCTTGATATGCCCCATATTTGGGAAAATCATGGGTTGTTGAATGATCTAGCTAAGAGGTGGCACAATGAGCACAACACCTTCCATCTTCCTACTAGAGAGGTGACCATCACCTTAGAGGATGTCTATCAGACCCTGCGAGTGCCGAGTCATGGAGAGCAGGTGAGTATAATCATGTTTCTAAATATTTAGAGGTGCAAAGTTTCCATATGATAAGAAACTAACATGATTTTCTATTGGCATAGGTATATTAAAATCAGGATCCTACTGAGGGGTGGTAGGCCATCCAGGACTTGTTCCAAGATGCTACGATTATCGAAAGACACCTCAGTTGGGAGCGACTAATGGAGGAGTATGGTAGGGAATTCCTAGTGCCTTGCATTGTTTGTTTGATTATTGCACAGGTCCTCATTACTAGCAGGAATCAGAAGGGTTTTCCACTAGGATGGGGTAGGTTAGTAGTGGATTTGGTGGCACATCCATGGTAGTTAGCATGGGGCCTGGCCATATTGGCTGATATGTATCATGAGCTCCATGAGATAGTGTATAGAGATGGAAGGACATGGGCATGTGGAGCCGTGCTTTCTCAGATATGGGCATGGGAGCATATTGTTGTAGTGCACCCACATGTACAGATGAGGGAGTGGAGGTGCCCCTACATTTTTAGATATATGGGGTTTATATCATATGCTCATAGCGGTGACCTGACATATTATAGGAGACTCCTTGATGAGTTGACCACTTTTGAGTGGAGACTGTACAGGGCTTGCGAGTAGTGGAGCGACAGAGAGTGCAAGCTAGGGTATATGCTATGCAGCTGACCACTGGTAGGCCACCATGCTGAGGTGGTGGAGAGATTTTTCATCACTCACATCTGGAGATAGTTTGGTCAACAACAAAGAGTATCTACAGAGACCACCACCTATGCTAGGTCTTGAGACAAGGAGGGGCATGGATGACTGCCGATGTTGGACTACCAGTAGGAAGTACAGGAGATAGCTGGGATATGGAGGGAACCAAGGGACCACCTCATAGGGACTACAAATGCAAGAGCAAATGCAACCTATAGGGTAGAGTGATGGAGACATTCTTTCCCTAGGTTTACTGTGCCATATGCAAACCCACATGCATAGGGTAGAGACAGAGATGACAGGGATGATGGGGGAGGGAGGGGTGGTGAGAGAGGAGAGGGTTCCAGATCAAGTGGCTAGTGGTGGGCACAGAGACATAGGTTAGTGAGCCCTAAGGAGGATGATGTCATGAGGGTTGTTCATTGCAGGGTGGATGTAGAGGAGCAGCCTGCAGGGGGAGGGGATCTGAGAGCTAGGATCCAGGCTCTAGAGGTAGAGATGCAGCAATTCTGCATCACCATAGCTATCAGAGAGTAGTATCTGATAGATCTAAGAGTAGATATTGAGTGGCAGGATAGGGCTATATAGGTTGCTACTATAGAGAGCCAGAGAGAGGCAACATGAGATGCATACTATCATGGGCTCTATATACAGGTGATACCAGAGGGTTAGAGAGCACTGCCCTACTCTGCCATAGCTAGGAGATTGGATATGGTACCAGATGTAGCGGCAACACCACCTCCTCCACCACCAGCTCCACATGATGGAACTAAGGAGTCTTAGGTTCAGGTTAGATAGATGTATAGAGACATATCTTGGGACTTGATCCAGATTTTTTGTATCCCACATTGTATCATGACATTGTTATATATATGAGATTACTGGATTTACAATATAGCTTGTGTATTTGTCCAACTTATGATGGATGTTTCAATTTTTATATTGTCTTTTCATATTTCTCAAAATGTATGTTATATGCTCATATATATTCTCTCTCATGGATGTATTTTTAGTTCTTATGTTTATGATATAGACTCATGTTTCTGAAAATGATCTCTTTGTTGATGTAGATGTGATGATGAAATTAACCCCTTGTGATGACAGGAATAGGATGCGATGAAAAAAGACAAGGAGCAAAAGAAATGATCAAGAAAAGTGCAGTTGACCGATAGGTCCACGAAAGATGAAAAGGAGAGCTCTCTCCATATGCAAGATGCAAAACTAACTAACATGATCCCAAAAATGTAAGCTACAATGAAAAAGTGGTTTAGTTGCAAGGTCATGAAGCTATTAGTCTCTAATATTCATCATTAAGTATTATTGGTAGCATCGCAAGATCATACAATACACACTAGTATGACTATGTGAATCTGAATATGATCTATATTAGATAGATATGTGGGAATCCCACCTAGGCATCAAAGACATATAGGTCAAGATGACTAGTGCAGTGAGATTCCCTAAGTTTAATATAGCAAGATTATGCTCGCACTGAGACATAAGAAAGTCAAGATGTCTATAAGCACACAGTTGTGAACACAATCAAGGACAATACCTTGTAAGTCCTAATGTCAAGTAGAACCAGCATAAATGCTAATGACAATTAAGATTGACAAAATTTATCCACAAGAAGAAAAAGAAATAAAACATGTCCTCATGCCCCCAATCTTCTAGCTATGCATCATCGAAAACCATTAGGGAGAGAACACTCAGAAAAGAAATCATCATAGATGGCACACAAAGAAAGAAATTCCAACATCTCTCAGTAAGTCAAGTAGTTTAAGTGCATGTGTGTAGGTCATAGAGTCAATCTTTGAGTATCACCTTTGCCGATGGAAATATCGCATCATTCTGGACTATGGGTAAACATCTGATAAGTGTTAAAAAACACTTGACGTTAGGGAAGTGTTGAAAAAAATAGTTGGGGTGGTGTTGAAAAACATCCTTGGAACCAAGTGACCCAAGAAAACTGAACGCACAAAGAGACCCAAGATAAGCTTAGAACAACAGATGCCACCTAGACTAAGACAAGAGTCAATTCTAGGCTAGGAGAGGCAAAGTGAGAAGTGGAGCAAAGGAGCACCATGCAAGATTGATAGACATAGGTGCAAGGATCTCAAGTAGCGCTTGTTTCTAGGTTTTCACCAATTGATAGATTTTTTTAGGACTTTTTTCAATTTTTTGTATTTTTGCTACCAAGGCGCTTGTTTCCAGGTTTTCACCAAGGCACTTTTTCTATTTTTTTGCATTTTTTTGATTTTTTTGATTTTTTTGGTGAGACATCAAAGCGCCTATTGCTAGGGTTTCACTAGGATGCTCATTTTTTTTAGCATCATATATGATTTTTTTTGAATTTTTTTAGGATCAATAAAGATATGTACAAAGAGCTCAAGAACCTTAGGCATAGAACTTTTTTAGATGTAGAACATTCATAGGCTCAGTAAGCTCTTCTCCCTCAGGTGTAGATAGCTGATAGGCTTTGGACCCAAATGCCACTGTGATAATGTAAGGCCCCAACCAATTTGGCTCAAACTTGCCTTTTTGCTCCCTATTCTACTAATTTTTGGGATTTTCTCTAAGAACTAGTTCACCCACTTGGAACTCTCTAGGATGAACTTTCTTATTGTAGACAGTAGACATTCTCTTCTGATAAGTGCACATGTGATCAAAAGCGGCCTTGTGGTGTTCTTCCAAAGTAGTGAGCTCATGCACTCTCATGGCCCTTTGGTCTTCATCGGTAATCAAACCATGGAGAGAGACTCTTAGTGAAGGTATTTCAACCTCTAATGGTAAGACAGCCTCAGAATCGTAGACCAAGGAAAAAGGTGTTGCACCTGTAGGAGTGCGGATAGAGGTTTTGTAGGCCCATAGTGCAAGATTGATCTGTAGATGCCAATCCTTGCCTAATTTGTGCACTATTCTGTGGAGAATTTTCAGCAATGTTTTGTTTGATGCCTCAGCTTGGCCATTCCCTTGAGGGTAGTAAACAAAAGACTAATGTTGTTTGATTTTGAACTTTTTGCACAAGTGCTTTAGGTCTTTGTTCTTAAATTGGCCACCATTATCTGTGACTATGGAGGAAGGAATACCATAGTGACAAATGATGTGATTCAAAATAAATAGGGCAACATGTTTGCTGGTAGCTACAGACAGTGGGACAACTTCATCCCATTTGGTGTAATATTCAGTAGCTGTAATGATGAACTTATGCCCACTTGAAGAACTAGGGAAAATCTTGCCTACCAAGTCAAAGGCCCATTGTTGAAATGGCTAGTAAGTAACAGAGGGAATGAGCTCCCATCCAGGAGCATGAATGAGATTCTCATGTAGTTCACATTTTTTGCAGGACTTGGCATATCGAATAGCATCAGCTTGCATAGTAGGCCAATAGTAGCCAGCCCTAAGCAATTTCTGAGTGAGTACAAGACCATTAGAGTGTGACCTACATATGCCATCATGAACTTCGGTTAGCACCTTTTCTAACTCCTCTATTTCTAGACACCTAAGGAGAGTTTTGTCTAGACCCTTCCTATAGAAGTCACTAGAGATGAGGGTAAAGTGTGAGGCATTATGGATGAGTTGGTGCTTCTCATTATGCATTAGGTTTTCAAGGATAACTTGATCTTAGAGATAGGAAAAGATGGTGGCATAGCGGGAGGAGTCATGACCGACCATAGTGTAAATGACATGGTCATCAGGGGAATTGTAGGCAGGGTAGCACAATTCTTCCACTAGGAACTCAATGTGTCATTCATGCTCTTCCAGTTGCAAAATGGATGCCAAAGTAGCCATGGCATCAACAACCTTGTTCTCAGCTCTAGGAATTTGTTGGAATGTGACAGATGTAAAATAATTCCTGAGTGAGTCTATCATCCTCTTGTAGGGAATCAACTTATCATCTTTGGTTTGGTAATCATCATTTACTTGGTTTATGACAAGTTGAGAATCTCCAAAAATATGCAACTCAGAAATCCTCCATTCAAGGGCAAGCTTAACACCATTCAACAAGGCTTCATATTCAGCTATGTTATTGGTGCATGGAAAGAGAAGTTTGTATGATTTAGGAATGGTGTATCGATGAGGGGTAACAAAGAGGATTCCAGCACTAGCACCATTCTGTGTGTGAGAACCATCAAAAAACATTTTCCATGTATGCCTTGTGATATTCATGATTGAGGCATCTGGGAAATCTATCTGAAGAGGAGCATTATCAATCATGGGAAACTTAGCCAATTGATCTGCAATTGCTTTCCCTTTAATGGCTTTTCTCTCAATATATTGAATGTCAAATTCTGATAGAATCAACATCCACTTGGCAAGGCATCCAATAAGCACAGCTTTACTTAGGAGATAATTTAAAGGATCAATTTTAGCAACCAGCTATGTAGTATGCGCAAGCATGTAATGTCTAAGTTTTTGAGATGCAAACACCACAGCTAAACAAGCCTTTTCAATACTAGTGTAATTAAGTTCATAAGGAACTAGAGTGCGACTGTTATAATAGATAGCTCATTCTTTTCCCTTATCATCATGTTGTGCAAGGAGAGCCCCTAAAGAATTTTCTGTAGCAAAAATGTATAATATCAAGGGTTTCCCTTGGATAGGTGGCATAAGGATAGGAGGTCATGCTAGGTAATCCTTGAGCTAGTCTAGGTTCTTTTAACACTCCTCATTCCATATACAAGTAGCTCCCTTATGCAAATTCTAATTGAATGGTTGAGCTCTATCACCTAGCTGAGAAATGAACCACTTGATAGATTGGAGATGACCTTGAAGACTCCTTAATTGTTTGATGTTACGAGGAGGTGGCATCTCCATGATAGCTTGCACTTTTTATGGGTCTACTTCTATTACTTTTGCTGATATTATGTATCCTAGTAGTTTCCCAAAAGTGACACCAAAAGCACATTTTTTTGGATTTAATCTAAGTTGAAATCATTCCATGCAGTCTACTATCAAACTCAAATAAAAAAAATGAGTGCTTTATTGTTGTGATTTGGCAAGCGTGTCATCAACATAGTCCTCCATGTTTTTGTGCATCATATCATGAAAGATGGTAGTCATCGCTCTTTGATAGGTTGTGCCAACATTTTAAAGCCCAAATGACAGGACATTCCAGCAAAAGGTACCCCATGCACATGTGAGGGCTATCTTCTCTTGGTCCTCAGGGGCAATCTTAATCTGGTTATATCTGAAGAAGCCATCCATAAGGGAGTTGTTGTGGTCCCACAACCACGCTCCCCTTTCTTGGCCCTTATGGCCTCATGGGCCCCCCTTATTCTTTTTTTGCTTGACTTGCTTTGTCATCTTTAGGGTGGGTGTCTTTAGTTTTTTGTAGTTTGTTGGCCTTTTTGGCCTTGTCGGCCTTTTTGGCCTTGTGTGTCCTTCTAACTTTCGAAAGTATGAAAGCGCGAAGAATAAGGGGAGTGAATCAAAAGGCCTTGTTGGCCCTTTTCAACCTTTTGGATCTTTTAGACATAGCCATTGTCCAAAAGATAAGTTTGTGCAGGAGTCGGACCTTTCGCTATGTTGAACCTATCGGCCTTGTCGGGCTTTCAGAGTCTCGAAACACCAAAACATCCAAAAGGCTAATGCATGGGATCACTAATGTCAGCAACCCCATGAGCCTATAAAAGGAGGTGAGGGTTTTTAAATCCTCACTTTGCATCCTCACTCCTCCACCCTTTTTGCGCCTGTTGCTTGCTATTTTCGCCATCCAAGTGCTTTTTGCATGGTTTGCTCTCATCTTCTCATTGGTCATCACCATCTTCATTGTCTCTGTGGTAGGCATCTTGTCTCCCTCTTGCTTTGTTTTAGTTTATTTTCCTTTTTCTATTTTTTTTCTATTGGGGTGTTGTCTTAGGTTTAGGGTTTTATTTCCGGCCCTTTTTTGACCTAGTTGTTAGTTTGTTGGTCTGTCTAGTCAGCCTCTTTTGGCCTTTGGGATCAGAAAGGCAGTCCCCTTGCATCCCTTCATGAGTTTGTGGTTGAATCTCACTGCTAAATCCATTTTCAAGGTTCGGCACTAAACCCTAGTTTTGGACCTTCAGGGTCCGAAAAACCACAGAGTACACCAGAATGAAAAAGCTAAGTCCTCGATGTGTCAGCCCTTTCAGACCTTTCACACACCAAACAATCTTACATCCCCAAAACCACTGAAGGGGCCACCTTTTTGTCACTCTAGCTAAGTCCTTGAGTTGTCAATGTTTCGAAGGTTTCACACCCCGAACATCTTGCAACCCCAAAAATGCCGAAGGCTATCACTTTTTTTTTTTTCTGCTTCATGCTTGCAGCTATTTTGGCCTTATTGGCCCTTTCAAACCTTGTGGGGTTTGAAATGTCCATCTTGTCTGAAAGAGAGAAAAGGCCAAGATCTCTACTTTTTATTTTGAAACATGTTTTCATTAAGCGATAATACTTTCCAGTTTGTTTGCTCACGTGGTGTTACTGATTCCAAACTTGTACTCTTTGCAGATATGGCTGAGAAGGTAATCACATCACCAACAATGAAATACCAATTGAAAGGATACCACCTACCTTCTAAAGTGATGGACTCACACGTCAGAATAACTGATACCAACATTGGGAATGTAAGCTGGAATGAATATCTAAACAAGTGTGCTCAACCAGTGTGCCATTCAGAGGATTGCACATCATTGGTGCACTATTCCCTGGTGAATGTAGTAGCACACCCAATCTAGATCCAATTGGCAGAGCTCATAAATACACTTGCTACTCACTATGTGCCAGATGAACGCATGGTCAGAAAAAGCATTGGAGAAGTGGTCCTAGACCTGAGGCTTGACAATATCGAGGATGTTTTCCATCTACCCAAGGGGGTAGACAAGTTCTTCAACTTCAATATAAACAAAGGGATGGAATTTTACAACAAAGATACCCAGAGGGCACACAACATTGTCAACAATGAATACCTAATGTAGCCATTGCCCAAGAATAGGCTGGATAGAATTGACATGAGGAGAGGTTATATGAAAGAAGATGTCTAGGCGACTATCACAATGACAAGCAAGGTGTATGGCCTGCCCAAGTCCCATCAGTTGGAACCCTGGATGATCTTCGTCATCCAAAAGATTAAAGAAAGGAAAGCAAGGTTTGATTGGGCCTCTATTCTAAGTGACCAGTTGGATGAACAGCTGATTCGGGTAAAGATGGACCCACATTTTTACATGACGTCTTATGTTGTGTACTTAGTAGCCACTAGGGCAGTGTATCCAGGGTTGACTAAGCTCAGTAACATTGGGGAACAAAACACTTGGCCATTCACATTGTATCCTCAATTGGTGTGAAAGGACTTCCTCACACACAATAGCCTAGAATTTAGGATAGTTAATGATGCCTTCATTTTTGCAATCATCCACTCCATCGAAGGTGATTTTTCCAAAAGGCTATCAACAAAAGCAACAGCCAAAGTATAGGCCCTTGGGGAAATTTACCTTCAATTCAAAACTTTCACATACATTCGAGTGGTAGGAAGCACTTTAGCACCCAAGAAGCTCTCAAGATACTGTCCTGATAGGGTGGTTCTACTGGAGATAGCTAGGCTATTGTCTGATGCTCATGAGCATATCAAGCATTAAAAGAAACACTGCTGGAGTTTCCCTATTTCAATTGGTCCTCATTGTGTTCTGGACATGAAATTTTGCAAGTCTTTGGTTGGAGAATGGGATGAATTCCCACTGGAAACCTACAGTCTGGTAAGGCCACATTTCAACCCCATTGGTACTTACAGCCACATAATGGGAAGACACTATGTCCATGAGCTACATGTTGAAGATCATTGGGCCAATTGTGTGGATGATTATGAGGTGAGAATCTATGACTATTGCTAGATGAGCATAGAGTTGGTGCAAGGTGCCCTTTCCCTGAAGATTCCATAGAAGGCATTAAATGAAAATTTTGATAAAGTCATGGATTCTATATATAACATGGATAAGGTGTATAATAGGGCCATCTTAAATGTAGAAATAGATCAGGATGAGAATGATAGTATGGACTTTAGGGCCTGACATGTGGTCAAGATGACAAGATCATGGGTTTCTCATCCTTTTCCAATGCAACCACTTCTTATAAAGAAACTCCCCAAGAAGACATCTCAAGGAAAGAAGAAGGGGGAAAAGATATTGGAACCTCAGTTTAAAGGGGCTGCCCCTCTAAAGCCTGGGACTGTATATCACCACAAGCACACCACCACCTATGGCCCAATCAAACACTCCAAGAATGTGAAGCCCAAAAAGAGAGGAAGCATGGAATCCCCAGATGCACCTCTTTCTGGTGATCCAGGTTCTCCAAGCTCAGCCAGAAAAATGAAGTTCAAAATAGTAGGACCCAAGCTAGTTGGAGTGATTAAGGGCCACATTTACAAAAGGAAAGCAGTCTCAACCCCTACACAAATGGATACTCTAGAAGAAGGTGATGAGGATTTGTTGGATGAAATCCCCCTCATTAGGAGGACATGGTCAATAGGATTCCTAAAGAAAAGGAGAACAATGGAAAATGATCCTAATGAAGATGAAGGGGCTACTTAGGGGGAGCCAATAAATTTGTATGGCCTAGGTGATGATGAATTCAACATCTTTGATTTTGCAGGCTTGCATGGGTTCAAAGAAGCTAAACAACAGGCTCCTATGTAATTCACTAGCCTTTTTAGTGGCATGGGAGAAGAGTTACCATAGGCACCTCAAGGACAAAGTGAGGTTGAAATGGCCAAAGACCAGGAGGGAGTTGCAGGACCTGAGAAGGAATCATCCGTTAAGATCACCTCAAAGGAGGAAACAAGTACACAAGTGCCTTTGGATGCATCTATTCCACCTTCACCCCCATTTCACACTTCCACACTTCCCACCATTCCACTTCAAGAGCCTCCCACTGTCCCGCTTCCCACTCCCATGCTAGATACTCCGCCGCCTCAGCAACCCTTTTCTTCCCAAGTTCCTTTCCCAACTCCAACTCCACCAGCCCAATTTACCACTCCCCTTGCATCCTCTACACCTCCCCCACTCAACATTTCTCCCCAAGTTCATATAGAGTCGATACCCCATAGCTCACAAGAACCAGAGAAAGAAGTTGAAGTCATCAAAAGAGAAGGAGGAGAAGAAATTCATATTGGATTTGAGGAAGATGGTGATAAGGGAGAATCTTAGATAGAAGAGGAGCTACATATAGAATAAGATAAGCCTCAAACTGATACTAAGGAGAAAACAACTAATGAGAAATAGATGACTATTGAGGGAGAGCTAGAACAAGGTATTGGGAATGAGTAGGAGACAAAAGAAGAAGAAGTTACAATAGAGATAAGGACTAAACACATGGGGACTTCTACTACATTGGCTGCTCCCTATGAGCCATTGAATTCATCCTCAAAGCCCACTTGGTTTACCAAAGAAGTGCAACCAAGGGTTAGGGTATATACTGATGAAGAGGTTGATATGACCATGCTAGGGCATGCCTTCCACCAAATGGCACCAGTTTCTGAGGCAAAGAGAATGTCTTATGTAACACAAGATTAGGCAGGAAGGTGGAAGGCACAGGTGGCTATCCCCACAATGGATATCAGCGCAAAGGAGATCACTCCAGAGGACTATGTGTTAGAGGAGGTGGACTTGGGAGAACCAACCAGAGAAGGTAGCAAACCCTTGGCCACCTTGGGTCTAAAGCATGCTTTGGGTTTTATGAGTAAAGATGAGGAAAGAATAAAGGCAATGGAAGAATAGAATGAAGCAATGAAGAAATTCATTTTGAAGACGACGGGTCCAATTGACCCAAATAACCGTGAAGCCTCATTACAAGCAATTTTGGAGAAGAAGGGGGATATAGACACTGACATTCCACATTCTTTTGTATAGGCTTGTGTGGATTGGAAGCTAGATTTTGAGCAATTCACTAGCTTATCTCTTAGGCATATTTTAAGGCCCTTTCGAGGCATTTTGGCAGGAATAGTTTCTTTGGTCGAGATCATGAGTGAGGAGAATGGGTTAGAAGAAACTATCCTAAATTCACAAAAGGTATTAGATGAGCTGAAAATGATAAGGAAGCAATGCTTCTAGGTGCTAATGAAGATTTATGAAGGGGCAGAGTTAGATAACTTTGAGGAATGGATCCAAGAGATAACAACTGCATTAGCCATACTTGAGAAGGTGCTCAAAAGGTTGGATAAGAAAAGGGATGAGGGCATGCTGTTTGTAAATGAGTTACATGAGTTCTTTGAGGGGTTAGATTTAGATCTATTTGAGGATGATGATGATAAGAGTATGCACCCGGTGAGTGATATTGTCAAATAGTATTTGAATATATTCCAATGGGTAAAGACAAAGGAGGATCTTCAACAAATGTTTTATCAAAGGGAAGAGATTCAGAGAATGCTGCCTCGTGAAGAAGAAATAAAAGCCTTTACCAAGGGATTAAAAGATTATGGAGATAGACAAAAGGAAATTCTCCAAGCCATTAAGATGCTCGACTTCAATGAGGTGGTGGAGGTGGTAGATAGATTCAAGAAGGCGCATCTAGAAGTACCTCCTAGCTAGTGGACCTCCAGCTCAATATCTGTCAGCTCCCATTTACAGAAAGTGCAGTTTTGATACTTAGTCTTTTTTTAGTATAATATTTTTGACCCTTTTGGCCATAGGGTGTTTTCGGCCTCTAACAACTCCAACAACTCCGTAGTAGTGGAAATAAGGTTTGCACTTAGCCAATTTTGGGTGTTGGATTTTCGGACCAAGTGTTTGGTTTTGGGCATTTTTTGGGTACGTCTGGGAGTTAACTCCAATTTTCTTAGAGATCACTTCTCAGTCATCTAGGCTTCCTTCTAGGGATCATTTGGGCATGATTGCAGGATCTCTTTCAGTCAGGACCACATGGAGCAATCGAAGCTAGAGATTAAGGGTACAAACGTGAAGATCATCAAGTGCATGCAATGGTTTTGGCCCCATTTTTTAGATATCTGATGCTTGATTTATGAAAATTCTTGTAATGCATGAGGTTTAAATCCATGCTAGGACAATTTAACTCAGCTTTAGCAGTAGTTTCATTAATGCAATCTCTAGTTTAGATTTCTTTTCAAGTTTTAGTTGCTGCAAAACCCTAGCTGTGAAAATAAGAGCAGAGCTCTATAAATTGTAATAAAATGATGTAATGAGGGTTGACTAAATGATTAATACAAGTTATACAATTGGTGCTTCATCCACAGTGTGATTTTCCTACTGTCTATGCGAAATCTATGAATGTGTGATTTGCTCATTCTTTGTTTCAAAGAGTTGATTGTTTGTTTGATGATTTCAAGTCTGTGATTTCTTAATTTGGTGTTTGCTGGTATCATATTTCTCTATTATGATGAATCTCTGAGAAGATCTTTCTTTGGTGCCTAAAGATTTACTTGTCTCATGTGTGCATGTATCTAGAGTGGCTTCGTGATCTTATGAGTTTTGACTTATCATACATCTGCATTGTTTGAATTCTGTTGATGATTGCATCCATTCAGCTGAAGATTGTGACATGATCTGATCTCTGTTATGTGGGTTCCTCATCTTCTCGGTCATTTAATTCACATGGTGGTGTGATTACTAGCATATGTCTGTTAGGTTTCTTTTCAAGTATTTCCTTTCAAGTTTCTTGTTACCTTACTCTTTCTAACCTTCCTTGCAAAGTCGCTTTCAATAGGATAATTTAAATTTATGTTGTTTTCATTTCTTAAATCTGAAAATTGAATAAAAAAGAGAGATATTGTGGAATCCTAAAGTTTTTTTACAGTTTCCCTTAAGAGAAGAACCAACAAAGGCCTCCTTGATAACAAATCTACATTTGTCTTCCGTTGAGTTATCCAAGTGGTTGAGACCCAGCCATTCAGAACCTTGAGATTGATTCCATCAATCTTCCAAGATAGGGGTTTGTTGTTACAGATTCCTAGCTATTGTCTTCATGCAAAAATGACCCTCAAGAGAAGTGGAACTAGAAGGAGGGCCCTTAAAAGGGACACCCCAGAATATAGGATCATTCTCCCCTGAGAGATTCTAATGAGTCCTTAGATCTTCACCCAACAAAGGGGAGCTCCTTGAACTTATAGAGTTTCATAGACCTCACTGCAGCAAAAAGAAATAGGGAGAGGATACCTCAGATCATTCAGATCTTCCTCCAATTCCAACCATTGCTGCTCTACTTGTTGCTTTGCCACCACCAACTCTGATGACATTTTTTGTGAATGCCCAAAGTTCACCACTAGACTTGTAGGGACAGCTCCATTAGCTGCCCAAAAATCTTGAAAAGTTCTGCCCATGATTCATCTATGGAGAATCCAGGACCGCGGAAGAACACATCCATGCATTCAAAGAATTGTGCAATTGGAAAGAGATTTCTCATCAAGACATCGTGTGCCAGCTCTTCCCATACACACTGGGAGAGTTTGCATATAATTGGTATTTGAACTTACCACAAGGATCTATTACTACCTGGTAGGAGTTTGAAACAAAATTCCTTAATCAATTCAAACTATATGTGGATCCAACAACTCTCCATCACCAGTTCATTTCGGTAAGAAAAGACCTCAATGAATCTATCGCCATGTTCAACCATCATTTTCACAAGATGTATCAAAAGCTTGAGGCTCCATACATGGTGTAGGTCGGCACTAACATACAAGTATACTTGCCCACCTTGGACCCACTAACATCCATATTCCTGAAGAGATTGCATCTAGGAGACATCAACACTCTGGAGAAAGTGTGTAATGAAGCCATTTTTTTCACTCAACAAATGGATCGGCAAGTAGGAGGAAGGTATGTTGTCCCACTTACATTGACAGACATGGTCACAACTAGTCCTTTCGCAGAAAATAATCAAGTACCAATGCACCAAACCCCAAAGATCAACCTGGTGCCAACTCCATATGTTGTTGCCCCACCTTTGACCATCACATACCTGGGGTATGACACACATAGGGCTGCCTTGTGCGAGCAGAAGGTCGCTGTCCCGAATGAGCTAAACCAAGCTCTAGTCAATGAGTTGGATTCCATGAAGAAGACACTATCCTAATTAACTGGGGAGATCACATGGATGAAGCTCAACCTGACTCCAAATCAAGGAAATCCCCCACGACTAGCTGCTGCCCTGAATAATTACTCTCAGAATCAGAATCGTAGCTATGGAAATTATAACAACGACAAAACAATAGTGGGGGAGGTTTTGGGAATGGATCTCAAGACAAGAAATTTGGACAAAAAAGGATGAATAAGACTTGGAATACATGCCTGAACAATGGTAGTATCCCCACTGATAATGCCAATTTCTTTAGTTCATCAGAAACCAGCTACACCCAAGGTCCCAGTATGCATCAGCTAGATTTTGAGTATAGGGGGGAGTATGATAATCAAACCCAGGATCCTGAGAGTTCCCAAGCTCATTTCAGTGCCATGGCATTTGAGTCACATGATCCAAGTGCAGATGGAACTCCAGTCAATAGAACTTTAGAGGAAGAGTTCATTTTCCCATTCAACCAAGAGAGCCAACCGAAATATTCAGAGGCCCATACTTTCCAAAATGGAAATAGAAATACCCACAATTTAAGAAGCAGAAGGGAGCCCCTGATGGATGGCATTCCTCCAAGCATGCAACCCACTCCACTTGACCTGAGGGCCAGCGATAACCCTATACCACCAAGGGGACCTAGTACCACTACTGTCCAAACAACATTGTATCAATCGGCCACATCAAAAGGCCCAGTTGGGACCAACAAAAGGTATAGTGTGATAGATGACCTAAAAAGGGTTAGAAAAAACATGTCAATGTACAATATGTTGTAGAGTTGTCCTACTTAGAGGGAGGCCCTCCTAAAGACCTTGGATCACTCCAAGTCAACTTCCCTCAGCAGTAGTGCTGATAATGTATCTAATGTCAATGCAACAGAGGCAACGCCAACTATGTTCAAAGATAAGGTGGAGGTGCCCCCATTCTTACTTAGCCTCAAAATATTTGGAAAGAACTTACATAATTGTTTAATTGACTCTAGTGCATCATGCAATATGATGCCATTGTCCATATGCTGGAGACTAGGAGTGAATCCTCAACCCACTAACCGAATGGTAATTCAGCTTGATAAAATAGAAGTCAAGGTTATCGATGTTTTGAAGGATACACGGATTCAACTAATGGCTGAACCTAGGATCTAGGATTGCATTGATGTTCATGTGGTAGACATCCTAGAAACCTATGGCATGTTGCTTAGCCAAGAATGGATGTGATCTTTGAGGGGTTGGTTCTCTACTAATTTTACCCAACTATGGCTACCATGGAAGGGTCTCAACAACCAAATTAAGATTGATGTAGAACCTAAACTCAAGTAGATGATAACAAAGTATAACGCCCTGAATGAAGTTTTTTTCTCATAGGCTAATTTAGGAGTGTATCATTTTGACAAAGGTGAAGAGGATTCTAATAACAGCCCAATGCAAGGATTGATAGATGTCCATATTTTAGATGAAGTCTTCACAGAATTCATAAGAGGCATGAAAAATAACATGAGACACCTTGGCAGAGACACAGACCCAAACATACTTATGCTACCTGGTTATTGTCACCTCCACCAGACCAACCATTCAGAATTTACATGCCAAGACTGTCAGCAGGTAGTTGCTTAGGTAATAAGTTAGATGTTGAACATGCCTCAGCAGGTAATAAGTTGGATGGTCTCTCCCTTCATGAACAACCTGAGATCCCTACAGCCAAGGATTTTATACAAGAAGAATGGAGTTCCTCTGATGATGGTTGCCTACCCCCATCTGATGAAGAGTGGTGTGAGGCTCAGGAAAAAATAAAAATGAAATGGGTTCCTCTATCAAAAAGGGAATGCCTTGAGGAGGAGACATCGGAGGCCACAAAGCCAAAAGACCAATCACCACCCTTGACCTCTAATGAGCCCCAAGTTGAGACATCTCCACTAGAAGTAATCCTGGGACCTCAAGTCAAGGTACCTTCCAATAAGAATCACTCAATCTGGAAACTTTGTTTTGACAGCTCCAAGTGTAAGCTAGGGGCATGAGCAGGAATCAAGTTAATCAACCCTCATGGAGCTTCATATTACACCGCCTATCGGTTGCAATTCTATTGCACCAACAATGTTGACGAATATGAGGCTCTAGTCTAAGGTCTCCTTTTCGTACACGAGAAGAAGGTAAAAGTGATAGCTGTGGAAGGAGATTTGTAATTGATCGTTAGACAGATCAAGAGCTAGTATTCCTGTATGGATAAATGATTGGTTTCATACCGCAACTATGTCTAGGATTTAGTTAAATATTTTGAAGCTTTTAG
Source organism: Chamaecyparis obtusa (assembly GCA_027943335.1). Classification (NCBI taxonomy): domain Eukaryota; kingdom Viridiplantae; phylum Streptophyta; class Pinopsida; order Cupressales; family Cupressaceae; genus Chamaecyparis; species Chamaecyparis obtusa. Next base: position 693,227 of record BSBK01003391.1, read on the forward strand.
CATCTGAAGTGTCCCAAGAAGAAGGAATATTGTTGCCGATGCCTTGGCGGTGTTTGCAAGTTCCTTGCAACCATAAGAAAAGTCAAAGTTGAAAAGGTTTTTCGTAGAGCTTGTGGCCGTGCCAGCTGTTCCAGATAACATCAAGAAGTTCCAAGTGTTTCACGATGATCAACAAATCCTAGAGTTCATTATGAATGTTGGTATCTTCGACAAGCAGAATATCGATGAAGAAGAAAGTGAAATAGAGGAGCCCGATGACTTGGGGATTTTGAACTTGAAGACAAATTCCATTTTGAAGGGTATGGTAGCTCTAGAAAGAATTTTTGATAAAGATGAACATGCCCAAGAGAGAAGGAAAACCCCAGTAGTTGTGTGTGTGAAAATTGTACCTGATCTGTAAACACAACACTCAGTAAAACATTAGAGGTTAGCTATAATCGAAATCGTGCAAAATTGAAAGCTATCTAACCAAGCGATTTACTGCCTTCTAGTAGCTGCGAGATTAATGTTCTTAGATTGTAATTGAGATTAGTGACCTAGACGACACCTAAATGAAGGATTTGAATGCAAAAGATGGATATGAAATTGAATGCAATTAATCTATATTTTTGATATTTTCTATGCAATAAGAATGATAAACTGATATGCTATGGATGCTAAATGATCTAACAATGAAGATTCTAACAATGATATGAAAACTATGAAATTCTATGCTAAGATATAAAAGCTATGCAATTGAAATTGATCTCACAAAGCTTTGAATTCGCAAGTTTATTCCTCAGCCTCCAATTCTCCAGCGTGATTGTGCAAAATATGAGATGAATTATGAAGAGCTGAAGCCTTTAATTTATAGAAATCCAGGGCTTTGGAGGTGCATGGATAAAAGCCATAAATCACTCAAATAACTTAGCTTGCTTTTTGAGTTATCTGATAATAACAGATAATTAAGTCACAAAAACATGCAAAAGCTAAGCTTTAACTCAAAATAGAGTTTAGCTTTAATTGATAATTGACAGTTGTCTGCTTTTATGATTGTGCATGTTTTAATTATGAATTAATTTAATAATAAAGTGATTTATGCTCAACTTAACTGATTTTTGAAATAAAATAATTAATTTATGGGTTAATTAACTATTTTATCAAACTTTTATTAAAAATTATATTATTAAATAATGACAACATGCATTAATTAATTAAATAAGAATTTAATCAATTAAAGATAGGAATATTGGATTTATTGTCAAAATTAAATAATACAATTAATAATGGATAGAATTAAATTTAATTAAACAATTAAGTGGCAAATATTAAATCTAATTAATTAAATATGAAAATATTCAATTAATCAAACTTTAGGATAAATGTGATTTATTGCCAAATAATTATAAAATTAAAGATAATTATGATGATTAGGAATATTGCTAGGAATATTCCCTGATGCAAAATTTAAGATAATCAATTAGATTCGATGATGTTTAGATGTGCCTTAGATTAGGACTTTGATGTCGATTTCGTTCGAATTGTCGATGTAGGAGATTAATGAACATATAGCCCATTTTTGGGGTATTACATTTTGCCCCTCTTTGAATTATTGTGAGAAGCGCAGTGGTTCAAAGAAAGTCTATGTTTGATAGAGATATGAAACTGATTCGAAATTGATAATTGATACGAGATAGAAGCTGATTGATATTGATTTGATATGGAGATAATAGGTCCCGAGTGACCAAAGATAATGTTCACTATAACAGCAAATGTACCTATGATTGCGAAAAAGTGTCAAAACGCCTGATTCCAAACCTTAGGATTGCAAAGAAGTGAGTGACCCGTTCTAGACTCGATTGTCTTAGCAGAACTAGCAGGTATCACATCCAAACCCTTTAGTTGCCGAAGAACCAAGGAAAGAACACTATGATCTGATGGTTGCAAAAACTGATATAGTTTACAAGATTAGGAGAATACCAGATTGATGTGGATCTTGATGAATCTGATATGCCCCAAGTGATGATAGATTTGCCCCGAGCGATGAGGACTTTTGATGAATCAGCAACTAGACGTGATTGTTTGTCTTGATCACTGATGAAAGATATTGATAGACTTGATCGATAGAATTTGATTTATAGACTTTGAATGATGTGCAATACCATGCCCCCTTCGGGATTAAAATTGAAATCTGATAAGAAAAGTCAGCGGTGGTAGTTTAGAAGTATGTTAATTGATTTGAGAAGTGGTTATATACGTTCGAGAATGCATTTTGCATCATTTGGAGGTCCTGGAGACCAAATTTGACTAGGTTTGACCATGAGTTGACCATGGTTGACCAAGTTGAAATTTGGATAGTTTGATGTTAGATAATCAGTTAAGTTGAATTATGGATTTTTGTGATGATCGAAGGTTGAATATGCAAGCAGTTAATAATATGAATGATCTCAGATTTGAATTTTGATCCTGAAAAAGCATTCTACTTGCTGCTTCGTTGGAGGAACCTTCATGTGAGATTCAACTCTTGTTAGATTTGAAGATGTGAGTGGTGAATTGTTTAAGCTTTGAAGTTCATTTAGTCATTGTGAGATCATGCAAAGATGAAAAATGCAAAGAGGCATGCAATATGAAATGCAACCTAAGACCTAGGACCTAGTCACTGATCATATGTCGATTTGTTATCATCATTGAACTTTTAGGTAACCGGATAAATCAATACAATGTCCACTAGTCAAAAAAAAAACCATAGACATATGAATATTGATTTGTATGCACAAGAATCAATACAACCCCCACTGGTCAACAACCATGGATATATGAATATTGATTTTATTTTCAGAATGTCGGATTAGATATAAGCACCAAGGCACAAACGCCAGGATGACCTGAATATCATGTCCATTTTGATATAAAAATTTGTATAAGCATCAAAACATAAACATCATGATGACCTGAATACACCTTGCATTGCAAACATATCAAACAGTCAAGAGATCATTCTAAATCCAATGTGAACTACCCATAGTGACCCTTTATCGTTCACATCCTTAGGCAAGATCGTGTTCCACAGTAGGAAAAAGAACTTAATCAAAAAGACAATAGTTAGATCAAAATTCCTTGAATTGTTTGGGTATCAATGGTCGAGGTACGCATGGCCATCCAATTCGAGATAGAGGCTCTTATAGTCGGATACCATTTCAATCCAGAATTTCCAAAGTTGTTAGATTTTCACATACAAGAAGAAGACAAAGAAAAGATTATGCCCCTAGTCATCACTCTCTAAATCCTGTAAAGGACATCATCGAAGAGCTCAAAGGGACACAATATGCAAAAATCTCAATGCAAATCAGTAAGCATACAAGGAGATAAAAGCATGTAAAAAACATAGATTGTTTTCAGTTTGTTTTGATGTTTGATTTTTGTTGTAGATGCAAAATCCTTTCTAGAGACGAGACAGACAGACAGACTCAAATGAAGCTTCAAAGGACTCTGACTAGATATGATCCATATAAGATACATGGGAGACCATAGGATATGACATTGATTGCCCCCAAGTGTTAAACATTGATAGGCTACAGACATTTGAGCTGATTGGTGTATAGACCGACTTATTGAAAACTAGAAATGTTGAAACAAACCGGGAGATATGTACAAACTAAAGCAAGACTGAAAGCTGGGAAAAACCAAGATTGTGCTGATAGATAGAGCATTTTGAACAAGTGGCACCCATTTGCCAGGTTTTCACCATCTTGGTAGAGATTCTATTTTTGCTACCAAGGCGCCTGTTTCCAGGTTTTCACCAAGGCACTTTTTCTTCTTTTTCATTTTTTTGTATTTTTCATTTTTCCAATTTTTTTGAATTTTTGGATATTTTTTGATTTTTTTTGTGAATCATCAAGACGCCTATTGCTAGGTTTTCACCAAGATGTTCATTTTTTTAGGACTTTTTCTGATTTTTAAGATTTTTTCAGGACATTTACCAAGCACTGAATGCCTTAGGCATAGAATTTCTTCAGATGGAGAACATTGATTGGTTCTCGGAGCTGTTCTCCTTTAGTCGTTGAGAGTTGATAGGCACCAGAGCCAAAAGTAGCAGTGATTACAAAGGGACCCAGCCAATTGGGTTCGAACTTCCCCTTGCATTCTTGATGGGATTGATTTTTAGGATTTTCTCTCAAGACTAAATCACCAACTTGAAATTCTTTGTGTCTAATTTTCTTATTGTAGCCTCTAGACATTCGCTTCTAATATACTCTGAGATGATCAGACACTGCTTGTCTGCACTCATCTAGTAGTTCCAGTTCTTGTAACCTAGACACTCTGTAGTCATCATCAGTTACTAGACCATGCATTCTGATTCTAAGTGATGAGATTTTAACCTCAATAGGTAGTACCGCTTCATACCCATAAACTAAAGTGAAAGGTGTAGCCCTAGTAGGTGTTCTGATACTTGTTCTGTTACTGATTTTGATACTTGTTCTGATACTGGTTCTGATACTGGTTCTGATACTTGTTCTGATACTGATTATGATAATTATTCTGATACTAGTTCTGATACTGATTCTGATACTTGTTCTGATACTTGTTCTGATACTAGTTTTGATACTTGTTCTGATACTAGTTCTGATACCGGTTCTGATACTGGTTTTGATACTGGTTTTGATACTAGTTTTGATATTGGTAGCTCTTTTTCCATTGCAAACTCCCAACCAAGATCATATCATGCAGTCCCAATGTCTAGCAAGGTGGAGAACAAGAGGGATTGGCAAGCTAGTGGAAGAGATGGAAGACAAGAGAATAAAGGATAATGAAGGGAAGAAATCCTCAAGGGAAAACTCCTCAAGAATACCCAAGCTAGGGAAAAATTGTCATGTAAAGCGCATTTAGACAAGTAATGAAAGGCTAGCATAGGATAAGTCACAAAAGCATGATGCAAGAGCAGGAAAGGATGCAGTCCAAAAGAGTAGACATGTCAAGAGGCTTCATAGCACTGTGTTTTACTCTTTCTTTCTTTTTTTATTAGATCAAGACCAAAGGGGAAAAGGATAGCGATAGGTGAAAATGAATGGAGGAAGATGGATATGAAGGCTAAACATGGAAGGAATGAAAGCAAGATCACTGTAAGATAGCTCACAAAATAGCCAAATATTCGTGTATAGATCAACATTGTCAAGATCAAAGAGAGAAGATGGAATGGATGAAATATGTAGAAGAACTACGCATGATGCCTGATTGCCAGGTTTTCATCATGGTACTTATCCAAGGTGCCACAAAGGAGTGGTTTTCACCATAGGATGAATTTATTTCTTTCTACTTTTGCTACCAAGGTGCCTGTTTCCAAGTTTTCACCAAGGCACATTTTCAATTTTATTTTATTTTTATTTTTATTTTTTTGGAAGAAGGAAAGCTTTTAGATAATGCTCCTTGAAAGGATAAACCATGATATGCCAAGGATTCAAAATGATATGCTCAAAGATGTTGATAGGGAAAGGGAGATGGAAGAGAAAAATGGAGGATAAGGTTTTATGTAAAGCGTGTGAGGTTGGAAGATAGGAGGAATAGGCAAATGAGGAAAAATGATAGAAGGTAGAAGGATAATGCATGGAAGGATTGTGAAAGGGTAGGTGGAAAGGAAGACAAGATCAACGTAAACACACACCTTGGAGGGTGGTGAGAGGATGGAGGAAATGTGAATGAAGGAATACGTGAAGGAATATGGCAAATGGATAGTAGAGGTTGTGGTTTAGGCACATGGAATGGAAGAATATTTTTGGAGGGAGATGAAGTGGAAGCCTTTGGAAGCTTGAATGTCAATTTCACTTTTTGCTCAACACTAGACTCTTTCAAGAGAGACTTTGGAATCCATATAGCCGCAGGCTTTTTATTTCCTTTTGATGATCTAGAGATAATATCTTCAATGATGGATTTTGGAACCCATACTTGTCTCGTAGTTTTTTTCTTAGATATCTCTTTTGACTTTATGCCTCCATGTTGTTTAGAGGAGACATGGTGATTTATTTTTTTTGATGGATTCTTGTATTGCTTCTTTTTCTTGTATTGAACATTCAAGTTACTTCCAAAAGACTTGGGACTTGTGGAAGGAGGAGATGACTGATTTAGATGGATGGGTGGATGAAAAGGATTCAAGGGTATGCATCTATGTTGATCTTGAGGAAAGATAGGAGATGGAGGTATGTAAGGACCCAAGATGGATGGCGAATTAAGAAAGTTAGGAGGGGAAAGTGAAGGGACATAAGGACCCAAGATGGAAGGAAGACATGAAGCGCTTTGTAGTGGTGGAAGAGGTCCAAGGATGGAAGTGGAAGACACAAAAGGATAATCAATAAGTTCATCAGCATCTATATGACAACCAAGGATATCAACATCTTTAGAGTGAGCATTAGGATTTTCAATAGGATCATGGATATCTTGAATATGAGCACCTTCTTTGATAGGATTGTTCAAAGCTTGCAAAGACTTAGGAAGAGTAGAAAGTGGAAATGAACGTGGAGTGGTAGAACAAGAAGATGGAAGACTTTGATCTTGACAAGGATCTTTGGATAGCATAAGTGCATAATTTTTCTCTTGATTTTCAATAGGCTTAACATTGGAAGGAACAACACCATTTTCAATAACCTTAATGGAAGTATCATCTTTGGAAATTGGAAGTGTAGTAAGGTTATTTTGATTTTTAATAAGCTCAGTAGTATAAGTAGTAGCTTGATCTTTCTTAGGAGAAGACTTAAGACATGGTGGAATGGATGAAAAAGGGTGTGCAGGATCAAAAGAACCATGAAGCAGATAAGAGACATCAGGAAAAGGAGTGGATGAAATGGAGGATTCTTGATCTTGATATTTCTTTATGTTCTTTTCTTCATCATTTTTGGAATCCTCTTGACATGGAGCCACTTCTAAGGACAAGGAAGCATGTTGGGATTGTATGGAAGACTTTGGAAGAGATGGTGGAAGACTAGCTAAAGTAGGGATTATAGCATATGAAGGCTTAGGCTTTTTAAGTTTATCATTATTGAAAGTCTTTGCAGCCAAGTGAAGGTTAGCTTGAGTTTCTTTAAGAGGTAGCCTTGGAGGATAACTATAGGGAACCACATGAAAAGTATTAGGACTTGTGTTGGATGAAGGTTTTGTGAAAGATTTGAAAGACTCAGAAGCTTTAGGAAATGTATGGGTATTGGAGGAAGTAGGGGATGGAAGGGAACCATCACTAGACAAAGGTTCAACATTAACATGATCTTGCTTGAGAAGATAATCTTTATTTTCAGCAAGAGAGTTCTTAGAGGAGAGATCCTTATAGTATTGACGTTTCAAGCTAGCACGATGCATTTTATAGTCCTTAGTAGTAGTAGATGGATCATAATTAAGGTATTGTCCACAAAAGCCATCAAAGTCTCTTTCAAAATTAGAATCATATGGATCACCATCACGATCTATCCAATGTGATGGCCCATTTGTAGTAAGTAGGAACACACGACGAGGAGGACTCTTAGGAACAGAGGTGTCATAGGTATCATTACATTGTCTATCATCATAGTCATCATAGTCTCCAAAGTTTGATGTGTCACTCTCTATGGAAGAAGTATCATAAGGGTTGTCACATTGCTCACATTTTTTCTAAGGGCATGGTGACATGTACAATTCTTTATCAAATGGAAAAGGGCATAGAGTTTCCATGGAGAACTCTTTAGGTTCCTTTTCTTTCTCAAGTTTGTCAAGCTGGACTTGCATAGCATGTATCTGTTTCATTATAGTGGTGATCAGAGCTTCTTCTTCTTGTTTACTGATTCTTTGAGACATGTGTACCGATTCTCAATAGCTACTGCTCTGTTCCTGACATAGTGATTTGTTCGACAGATTCTGGAATTAGGCTGAAAATATTGGATATCTTGCAATTTGACAAATTCTGACAACTCTCTCAAATTTTTCCAAACAACACTCTGCAGACTCGTACGACACTGGGTAGTCTATGAAATGATAGTTGCTAAACTTGTATGACAGTTGGGTAGAAATGAAACGACAGTTGCTAACAGGGTTTTGACTTCTTGAATTTGCTAGTTTGAAAACTCGTACGACACTGTGTTCTCAATCATACGACAGATGGGCAATACTAAAATGACACTTGACAAAACTCATATGACTTTTGACTTCCTGAAATGAATTTTGACTCCAGAAAGATTTTACGTCAATTTTTACAAAATTTAAGGTCTTCAGTTTTGGATTGTTTGCAAATTGTACTATCCAAATTTTGAAGGTTATACCAGATTTGATCATTTTTAGTAGCCAAGTAGATAAATAAGTACACAGAACAGCAAGCAAGTGATTCCAAGCACGTCTGAAAACAATGAACAAGGGAAAAAGCAACCTTGCGCATGAACAATCAAGTGACCAAATTGTGCTAATCCCTGAGAGTACTAATTGTGTATGTTCTGAAAAGTTTTGCAATAACACACATATACCTGAAAGTGAAAAATTGGCCTCTCTAGGGTTTTTAGTAATGGTTTGACTGTGCAACTTTTATGATTCAAAGGGGTGAATTCCAATCCTAACGCACCAGGGTTTTGACACAGTCCGAGAACTTAATCTTCAAGAGCTGCTAGGGAGATCTGACAACCCAACAATGAACCATACCCATGGAGATTTCTTCCACAAGGACATTTATATAGCGGCTGTCACTACCATTACAAAAATGGCTATTACCGCTTGAGGTTCCGTCAACGCAGTTTGCCCTGTGAAGGGATTGTCCGCTACGGTTAACCCTCTCTAAAGATGATTCACAAATTTATACCACAAGGGGACTTGGCTCTAGATTCAAGTTTTTGACACCTCTTCACTTTTAACGCAAACAAAGCAAGAAGATTAATCCGACATGCTAAGACAAAGTTTTGTTCCACCAAGGTCTGTGATATCAACTCCACGTGATCTATCAACCTCTTCGGGGAGAGAATGTATCAATCAATAAGAGAAGATGCACTAACCAATTTTGATTTACCAAAGCTCATGATATCAACCCCACGTGATCTATCAACCTCTCCAGAGAGAGAATGTGTCGATCAATAAGAGAAGACTCACTAACCAAGTTGAATGTGAAACGCACTAAGTATCCTCCCTACCTACAAGGATTCTGTCGTCAAGAAGGATTTCACTGGGAATCCAATCTCTCAAGAATCACAAATAGTGTTCATAGGGCCTAATTACTATGTGAGCACAGATATATTCCCAAAAGCAAATCTACCAAAAGTACCCAAAAAAGTAGAAAGAGGAACACTTAACACTTAAAGAGAATATGAGATGAGTCCACAAGGTGGAACACTTAACACCTCACACAAGCTAAAAAATGAGTCCCCAACTTAGAAAACAAGTGAGTTCCTAAAACCAGAAAAGGGTTGCCAAGTGGAACACTTAACACTTCTGTCCTGTTGACCCCTCCCCTTTATGGCGCTGAGATTGCAACCATGGGGCAGAAATGAGGGGCCGGTAGATTAGCGAGTCCAATAACCCAAGATAGCAATCAAGATCAATCACACGTATTCTAAGACTACATAATGAATCCTTAAGGGATCACAACCTAGTATCAAATTATGCAAGTGTGTAGAAAATAGATCAAAAGCATGAAAAGATGCACACAAGTTTGACACGTGAGAGATTTATTTTAAGTCCAAATTAAAATATTATTAGCTTGAGAAGAATACCTTAGATCCAATGCTCTGTAATCCAAAATTTAGCACACGTTTGAAAGTACAAAATCAAGACAAATCAACAGCAAACTATAAGCGTTAGAAATCAATAATCTAAAAGTACAAATATGCAAATTCTGTGATCAAATGGCAACATTTGAAAATGAAACCAACATGCTTGGATTTGGCTTGGAAAGAGCTTTCCAATGATATATCACACTTAAACTTTCAATACCATATGTGAAAATTTCACAAAAAAAAATGGGTGCCAGTTTTCCAGAGTGGCACGGATTCTGAAAATGCCAAAATTTTCAAAAAAAACAAATTAGAAACAGAAAGCCAACATGATCAAAATAGGCATAGGTGTGATTGAAATGAGCACAAGCGTGACTGAAATGTGCCCAGGCATGATTTAAATACTCATAGGCGTGATTTAAATATTGATAGGCGTGACTAAAATGTGCCCCAGGCGTGATTTAAATACTCACAGGCATGATTTAAATACTGATAGGTGTGACTGAAATGTGCCCAAGCGTGATTTAAATACTCATAGGCATGATTTAAATACCTGTAGGTGTGACTGAAACTAGCATAGGCATGACTGAAACTGGCAGACGCATCACTGAAACTGGCAGATGCATGACTGAAACTGTCAGATGCGTTACTGAAACTGGCAGATGCGTGACTGAAACTGGCAGATGCGTGACTGAAACTATCACATGCATGAGAAAAATGCTTGTAGGTGTGAACAAATTTCTCGTAAGCGGCGTCAGATTGCTCGTAAGCGGCATTTTTCCTTTTTGCACAAAAATGATGAAAAAGTGACACCGAAAATATATAAAATTAGATAAAAATGAAGAGAATGAGGCTCAAGGCCCCACGGTGGGTGCCAGAAATGTGTGTGTGAAAATTGTACTTGATCTGTAAATACAACACTCAGTAAAACATTAGAGGTTAGCTATAATCGAAATCGTGCAAAATTGAAAGCTATCTAACCAAGCGATTTACTGCCTTCTAGTAGGTGTGAGATTAATGTTCTCAGATTGTAATCAAGATCAGTGACCTAGATGACACCTAAATGAAGGATTTGAATGCAAAAGATGGATATGAAACTGAATGCAATTAATCTATATTTTTTATATTTTCTATGCAATAAGAATGATAAACTGATATGCTATGGATGCTAAATGATCTAACAATGAAGATTCTAACAATGATATGAAAACTATGAAATTCTATGCTAAGATATAAAAGCTATGCAATTGAAATTGATCTCACAAAGCTTTGAATTCGCAAGTTTATTCCTCAGCCTCCAATTCTCCAGCGTGATTGTGCAAAATATGAGATGAATTATGAAGAGCTGAAGCCTTTAATTTATAGAAATCCAGGGCTTTGGAGGTGCATGGATAAAAGCCATAAATCACTCAAATAACTCAGCTTGCTTTTTGAGTTATCTGATAATAACAGATAATTAAGTCACAAAAATATGCAAAAGCTAAGCTTTAACTCAAAATAGAGTTTAGCTTTAATTGATAATTGACAGTTGTCTGCTTTTATGATTGTGCATGTTTTAATTATGAATTAATTTAATAATAAAGTGATTTATGCTCAACTTAACTGATTTTTGAAATAAAATAATTAATTTATGGGTTAATTAACTATTTTATCAAACTTTTATTAAAAATTATATTATTAAATAATGACAACATGCATTAATTAATTAAATAAGAATTTAATCAATTAAAGATAGGAATATTGGATTTATTGTCAAAATTAAATAATACAATTAATAATGGATAGAATTAAATTTAATTAAACAATTAAGTGGCAAATATTAAATCTAATTAATTAAATATGAAAATATTCAATTAATCAAACTTTAGGATAAATGTGATTTATTGCCAAATAATTATAAAATTAAAGATAATTATGATGATTAGGAATATTGCTAGGAATATTCCCTGATGCAGAATTTAAGATAATCAATTAGATTCGATGATGTTTAGATGTGCCTTAGATTAGGACTTTGATGTCGATTTCATTCGAATTGTCGATGGAGGAGATTAATGAACATATAGCCCATTTTTGGGGTATTACAGTAGTAAGTGGAGATGATTGCAAACTCTATAACTTGGGTACACAACTCAAGCCTAGGGAGGTTCATGTAGGCAAGGTAGGCACACCAGAAGAAAAGAAGCGAATGGCTGAGCTACTCACTGAATACAAGGACATCATAGCATGGTGCTATGAAGATCTAAAAACTTATGATCCTAGTGTTATAGTCCATAACATCCCATTGAATCTAGATGCCAAACCTTTTTGCCAGAGGCAAAGACCGGCTAACCCCATGATCAAGCCAGTAATCCAAAAAGAAGTACAAAAGCTACTTGATGCCAAGATAATTTTTCCCATTTGACACTCGACCTAGGTAGCCAACCTAGTTCCCGTAAGAAAGAAAAGTGGAGAGGTTAGGCTTTGTGTGGATTTTAGGAATCTAAACTGATCCTCTTAGAAAGACAACTATCCTTTGCCTTCTCTGGATGACATGTTACAAGTGGTCAATGGTTCTTAGATGATGTCCTTTCTAGATGGCTAATTAGGGTACAACCAAGTCATGGTGAAAGAAGAGAACCATTTAAAGATGGCCTTCAATACAAAATGGGGGACATTCACCTACCACTGTTTGCTGTTCGGTTTAATCAATGTGGGAGCTACATTCCAATAGGCTATGGATGAGGTATTCAAGGGTCTGGTCAACAAGTGCATTGTGATATATATGGATGACCTCATAGTCTTCTCCAAGAACCAGGCTGACCAGATCGAAGACTTGCGAAAGGTCTTGAAGAGATGTCGATGCTATGGGATTTCTTTGAACCCCAAGAAGTGTGTTTTCAGAGTGACTCAAGGAAAACTCCTCGGGCACATTATATCTGAGATAGGTATCTCAATTGATCCCGAAAGGGTTGAAGCTATCCTCAAATTGGTCCCACTGAATAGTAGGAAAGAATTGAAATCCTTTTTTGGGAAAATCAACTTCGTCCAGAAGTTCATCAGTGGTTTTGTAGAGATAGTATGTCCTTTGAATGATATGCTAAAAAAGGATGGTAAAATTGAATGGAACACCCCAGCCAAAGAGGTATTTAAAGAAATCAAGACATCCATCTCCACTACTCCAGTTTTAGTTAGCCTTGATTATCTCCTACCATTCAAAGTCTACTCATTTTCCTTGGACCATTCATGCACAGGGATCCTCATGCAAAAGAAAGAAGGTGAAGATGAAAGACCGATTGCTTTCATGAGCTACCCACTGAAGAACGTGGAGCTCAAATATCCTAACTTAGATAAACAGTCTTTTGCATTAGTGAAGGTCATCAAGAAATTTAGACATTACATACTAAGGAGCAAGGTCATTTCTATTGTCCCAGATCCAGTAGTTAAGTCTTTACTAATGCGGAATGAACTCGAGGAATGAAGGGGAAAATGGATGGCAATATTGCAGGAGTTCGACATTGAGATACAACTGATGAAATTAGTGAGAGGTCAAGGCCTCACCAAGATGATGGTAGAAATAGAATGAGGATTGGTGTGTCAGGTGTACATGAGTGAAGGGATAATCACTGATGTATGGTATCAAGACGTAGTCTACTACTTGCTACAAAACTATTGTCTGGATGGATTGAATGGTTCCCAACAGAGAGCACTAAAGAATAAGAGCAGCTCATACATGCTGAAAAATGGGAATCTTTACAAGTGCAACTATGATGGGTTATATTTATGATGTTTGGACTGGACAGAAGCAGAGCTAGTCCTCACAAAGTTTCATGACAAGTATGGTATGGGACACAGATAAAAAAAATCTATAGCTCATCAGATACTAAGATCTGGCTATTACTGGCCGACTCTATTCAAGGATGCTCATGAACATGTGTGTACTTGCCATGTTTTCCAAACCAACACCATTCAAGAAAGACACCCAGCAATGCTGTTACAACTAGTATATGAAGTATGCCCGTTCACCCAATGGGGGCTGGATTTTGTGGGAACAATTAATCCTTCAACCTTTGCAGGCCACCGATCTATTTTGATAGCAACAAACTATTGCATGTGATGGACAGAGGCACAGGTTATGAAGAACTATACCACTGAGGTGATAATAAAATTTTTGGAGGAGTTCATCACCACAAGGTTTGGCATGCCCTTTTTCCTTGTATACGATAATGCTCCCTACTTTTCATCTGCAAGCCTCATTCAGTGGGCTTTCAAGAGCTAGGTAATTCTTAAATTCTCCTCCAATTACTACCCGCAAGGGAATGGAGTTGTTGAATCCACCAACAAGAACCTAACAATGATAATCAAACACCTAGTGGATGACAATCCCAGAGACTGGCATACCTAGTTGAAATATGCTTTGTGGACAGATCAGATCAAAATCAAGAATGCCCTGGGGACTTCTCCCTACCAATTAGTGTATGGTTTGCAACCCATCTTTCCAATGAACCTAAAAATACCAATCTTGAGATTCATGGATCAATACATCGAGGGTGAGGATTGGGTGCAGATTCATCTTATGAATTTGTTGAACCTCGAAGAAAAACAAACCATGGCCCTAGAACATGTAGCCAAACACCAGGCTGTCATCAAGTGATGGTTTGACAAAAGAGCAATTCTGAAAGCTTTCCAAATTTTTGATTTGGTCCTAATGTGGGACAAAGAAAAAGAAAAACTAGGCAGCCACACAAAATTCCAACGTCTTTGGATAGGCCCATTTCAAATAGCTAAGATCCTAGGAGAAAATACCTTTCAGATTAGTCCTCTCAATGGAGAATTGGTCCCTTTACGAGTCAATGGCCAATTTTTGAAGCACTATTTTGGGACTTGATTGGTCCCTTGTACCCTGTTGTATATTCTTGTATTATATTCTTTTTTTTTGTTATTTGTTTCATTGGGTTGAAGTCAGTCTTGTCATCTGAGTCTTTCCTTTTTTTGCAGGGGGGTCTGCATTTTCCTTTTTGAGCGGTCCTTTCATTTAGCCTAAGCCTCAAGCTAGGCTTCTCATGGCTTGAATTACTGAGATGGTTCTATTTTGCAATGAGCTGAGGACAGGGATAGGAGGAAAGATTTCTCTTTTTTAGGATCCTTGGGAGCATAGGTTGGATTAAAGCATCCTCAACACTAAAACACATTTTAAAAGGAAAATTCCAAGCCACGAGCTTCTCTAGGTGAGATTTCAATTTGCGCCAGGAAGTGCCCACAGCCACGAAGAAAGCCTGAAAGCCAGAACCCTTTTCAGACTGAAATACAAAATAAAAAAAAAGGAGCAAGAAAATGAAAGGGAGGAATGCATAAAGATGAGATAAATAAAGAGATGCTTGAAACCAGGACAATACAATTTAAGCGCTGCCCCAGTTTTCCAAAAAAAAAAGAAAGAAAGAGCTACAGAAGGCATTTTGTAAAGCCACAAGGAGCATCGAAGCAGTTCACACAGAATAAAATTTGCTGATAGATGGGTGCTTTCAAAGAGACTTTCCCCAAAGCTTAAAGTAAATCGAGTCTAAGAGCCCTCCTATGAAGTTTTAGCACTTCTACTAAAGCTTGTCTATAATTAGGAAAGGGTGACTTTGACAACCTCTATTGGGGCTATCAATGTCTGCTTGGTAATAGAGCAAGGTTAAATTAAATTATGGTCAACTTTTGGTTGATGGGCACTAATCTAGCAATGAGAGGTGGATCATCGAGGGGAGTGCATGGCAAGAGTTTTCCAGGGAAATTGAACTCACACCCTCACACACTAGATGCAGACATCATGGTTTTCTCAACCTTGGTGACATTGAAAGGCAAACTCTATCTGATAATCTTCGTACTTGGCTCATCGCACATCAGGGCCTATCTCCAAATCAACTGGCTATGGGATTTTTTCCTCATTTTTTTGTTTGGGCTATTTGTTGTGGTCCCAAAACCACATTCCCCTTTCTTGGCCCTTATGGCCTCAGGGGCCCACCTTCTACTTTTTTTGCTTGCCTTGCTTTATCCTCTTTAGGGTGGGTGTCTTTAGTTTTTTGTAGTTTGTTGTCCTTTTTGGCCTTGTCGGCCTTTTCGGCCTTGTGTGTCTTTTAGACTTTTAGAAGTCCGAAAGCGCAAAGAATAGGGGGAGTGAATCAAAAGGCCTTGTTGGCCCTTTCAAACCTTTCAAATCTTTCAGAAATAGTCATTGTTTGAAAGATAAGTTTGTGTGGGAGTCAGACCTTTCGTCGAGTCAGACATATCGGTGTTGTCAGGCTTTCGGAGTCCCGAAATGCTGAAACATTCAAAAGGATGATGCATGGGGTTGCTAATGTCAGAAACCCTGTGAGCCTATAAAAGGAGGTGAGGGTTTTTGAACCCTCACTTTTCCCTCTCGCTCCACCCTTTTTGCGCCTGTTGCTCGCCATTTTCGTAGTCCAAGTGTTTTTTTGTTTGGCTTGCTCTCATCTTCTCATTGGTCATCACTATCTTTTTTGTCTCCATGGTAGGCATCTTGTCTCCCTCTTGTTTTGTTTTAGTTTTTTTTCCTTTTTGTAGTTTTTTTCTTTTAGGGTGTTGTCTTAGGTTTAGGGTTTTGTTTTTGGCCCTTTTTTGGCCTAGTCGTCAGTTTGTTGGTCTATCTAGTCAGCCTCTTTTGGCCTTTAGGATTGGTAAGGGAGTCCCCTTATGTCCCTTTGTGAGTTCATGGTCGAATCTCACCACTGGACCTATTTTTAGGGTCCAGCCCTAAACCCTAGTTTTAGACCTTCAGGGTCCGAAAAACCACAGAGTACACTAGAATGAAAAAGCTAAGTCCTTGATGTGTCATCCCTTTCAGACCTTTCACACATTGAACAATCCTGCATCCCCAAAACCACCGAAGGGGCCACCTTTTCCTCGCTCTAGCTAAGTCCTTGAGCTGTCAGTGTTTCAGAGGTTTTGCACCCCGAACATCTTGCAACCCCAAAAATGCTGAAGGCTATCACTTTTTTTTTTACTTCATGCTTGTGGCTGTTTCGGCCTTGTCGGCCCTTTCAGACCTTGCAGCATTCAAAATGTTCATCTTGTCTGAAAGAGCAAAAAGGTTGAGATCTTTGCTTTTTGTTTTGAAACATGTTTTTAGTAAGCAATAATACTTTCCAGTTTCTTTTCTCACGTGGTGTTACTGATTCCAAACTTGTACTCTTTGTAGATATGGCTGAGAAGGTACTCACATCACCAACAATGAAATACCAATTTAAAGGATACCACCCACCTTCTAAAGTGACAGACTTGCACGCCAAAATAACTGATACTGACATTGGGAATGTAAGCTGGAATGAATATCTGAACAAGTGTGCTTAACTAGTGGGTCGTTCAGAGGATTGCACATCATTGGTCTACTATTCCCTGGTGAATGCAGTGGCACACCCTATCTTGATCCAATCAGGAGAGCTCATAAATACACTTGCTAGTCACTATGTGCTAGATGAATGCATGGTCAAAAATAGCATGGGAGAAGTGTTCCTAGACCTAAGGCCTAACAATATCAAGGATGTTTTCCATCTACCCAAGGGGGTAGACAAGTACTTCAACTTCAATATAAACAAAGAGATGGAATTTTACAACAAAGATACCCAGAGGACACACAACATTGTCAACAATTAATACCTGATGCAACCATTGCCCAAGAACATGCTAGATAGAATTGACATGAGGAGAGGTTATATGACAGAAGATGTCCAGGCCGCTATCACAATGATAAGCAGGGTGTATGGCCTACCCAAGTCCCATCAGCTGGAACCCTGGATGATCTTCCTCATCCAAAAGATTAAAGAAAAGAAAGCAAGGTTTGATTGGGCCTCTATTCTAAGTGACCAGTTGGATGAACAGTTGATTCGGGTAAAGATGGACCCACATTTTTACATGACATCTTATGTTGTGTACTTACTAGCCGCCAAGGTAGTGTATCTAGGGTTGACTAAGGTTGGTAACATTGGGGAACAAAACACTTGGCCAATCACATTGTATCCTCAACTAGTGTGAAAGGACTTCCTTGCACACAATAGCCTAGAATTTAGGATAGTTAATGATGCCTTCATTTTTGCAATCATCCGCTCCATCGAAGGTGATTTTTCCAAAAGGATATCAACAAAAGCAGTGGCCAAAGTAAAGGCCCTTGGGGCATTTTACATTCAATTCAGAACTTTCACATAGATTCAGGTGGCAGGAAGTACTTTAGCACCCAAGAAGCTCCCAAGATACCCTCCTGATAGGGTGGTTCTACTGGAGATAGCTAGGCAATTATCTGATGCTGATGAGCATATCAAGAATAAGAAGAAACACTATTGGAGTTTCCTTATTTTAGTCAGTCCTCATTGTGTTCCAGACATGAAAGTTTGCAACTCTTTGGTCAGAGAATGGGATGAATTCCCACTGGCAACCTACATTCTAGTAAGGCCACATTTTGACCCCATTGGTACTTACAGCTACATAATGGGAAGACACTATGTCCATGAGCTGCATGTTAAAGATCATTGGGCCAATTGTGTCAATGATTATGAGGTGATAATCCATGACTATTGTCGTATGAGCATAGAGTTGGTGCAAGGTGCCCTTTCCCTGAAGATTCCATAGAAGGCATTAGATGCAGGTTCTGATAAAGTTATGGATTCTATATATAACATGGATAAGGTGTATAATAGGGCCATCTTAAATGCAGAAATAGATCAGGATGAGAATGATAGTATGGAATTTAGAGCCTGACATGTGGTCAAACTGACAAGATCATGGATTGCTCATCCTTTTCCAATGCAACCACTTCCTATAAAGAAACTCCTTGAGAAGACAAATTGAGGAAAGAAGAAGGGGGAAAAGATACTGGAACCTCAGTTTAAAGGGGCTACCCCTCTAAAGCCTAGGACTATATATCACCACAAGTGCCCCACCACCTATGGCTTAGTCACACACTCCAAGAATGTGAAACCCAAAATGAGAGGAAATGTGGCATCCCCAGATGCACCTCTTTCTGGTGATCCAAGTTCTCCAAGCTCGGCTAGAAAAATGAAGTTCAAAATAGTAGGACCCAAGCCGGTTGGAGTGATTAAGGGCCACATTTACAAAAGGAAAGCAGGCTCAACCCCTACACAGATGGATACTCTGGAAGAAGGTGATGAGGATTTGTTGGATGAAACCCCCCTCATTAGGAGGACATGGTCAGAAAGATTCCTAAAGAAAAGGAGAATAATGGATTATGATCCTAATCAAGATGAAGGGGCTACTCAGGGGGAGCCAATAAATTTGGTTGCCCTAGGTGATGATGAATTCAACAACTCCAATTTTGCAGGCTTGCATGGGTTCAAAGAAGTTGAACAACATGCTCCTATGTAGTTCATTAGCCTTTTTAGTGGCATGGGAGAAGAGTTACCAGAGGCACCTCAAGGACAAAGTGAGGTTGAAATGGCCAAAGACCAGGAGGGAGTTGTAGGACCTGAGAAGGAATCATCTATTAAGATCACCTCAAAAGAGGAAGCAAGTACATAATTTCCTTTGGATGCATCTATTCCACCTCCATCCCCATTTCACCCTTCCACACTTCCCACCATTCCACTTCAAGAGCTTCCCACTATCCCGCTTCCCACTCCCGTGCTAGATACTCCACCACCTCAGCAACCCTTTTCTTCCCATGTTCCTTTCCCAACTCCAACTCCACCAGCCCAATTTACCACTCCCCTCACATCCTCTACACCTCCCCCGCTTAACGTTCCTCCCTAAGTTCATATGGATTTGATACCCTAGAGTTCACAGGAACCAGAGAAACAATTTGAAGTCATCGGCAAAGAAGGGGGAGAAGAAATTCATATTGGAACTAAGGAAGAGGGTGATAAGGGAGAATCTCAGATAGAAGAGGAGCTACATATAGAAGAAGATCATCCTCAAATAGATACTAAGGAGAAAATAGTTGATGAGAAACAGATGATTGCTGAGGGAGAGCTAGAATAAGGTATTGGGAATGAGTAGAAGATAGAAGAAGAAGAAGTTACAATAGAGATAAGGACTGAACATGTGGGGACTTCTACTACATTGGATGCTTCCTATGAGCCATTGAATACATCCTCAAAGCCCACTTGGTTTACCAAAGAAGTGCAACCAAGGGTTAGGGTATATCTTGATGAAGAGGTTGATATGACCATGCTAGGGCACACCTTCCACCAAATGGCACCAATTCCCCAGGCAAAGAGAATGTCTTATGTAATGCAAGATTAGGCGGGAAGGTGGAAGGCACAGGTGGCTGTCCCCATGATGGATATTAGCGCAAAGGAGATCACTCCAAAGGACTATGTGTTAGAGGAGGTGGACTTGGGAGAACCAACTGTGTGTGTGAAAATTGTACTTGATCTGTAGACACAACACTTCAGTAAAACATTAGAGGTTAGCTATAATCAAAATCATGCAAAATTGAAATCTACTCTAACCAAGTGATTTACTGCCTTCTAGTAGGTGTGAGATTAATGTTCTCAGATTGCTATCGAGATCAGTGACCTAGACGACACCTAAACGAAGAATTTGAATGCCAAACTGATATGAAATATGAATGTAATTAATCTATTTTTTTGGTATTTTCTATGCAATATGAATGATAAACTTGATATGAATCTATGCTAATATGAAAATTGATATGCAATGCTAATCTAGAAATGATATGATATGAGAATGAAAATTCTAACAATAATATGAAAGCTATGAATTTGAAATTGATCTCACAAAGGTGTTGATTCGCAAGAGCTTTGATTCTCCCAATTCCAATTCTCCAGCGTGATTGTGCAAATTTGTGGATGAATTATGAAGAGCTGAGCCTTGGTTTTATAGAAATCCAGGGCTTTGGAGGTGCATGAGAAAAAGCCATAAATCACTCAAATAACTCAGCTTGATTTTTGAGTTATCTGATAATAAAGATAATTAAGTCACAAAAATCATGCAAAAGCACAGTTCAACTCGAATTAGAAGTTTAGACCAACTTTAAAACTCAAAAAGATGTTGAGTTTCAAAAAGCTAACAACTTGCATTGATTTTCCAATTTGAGTTTAACTGGTCCTTGAATGTGCACATGGATAATTATGATTTAATAAATAAATAAAGTGATTTATTCTCAACTTAATTGATTTTTAAAATAAAATAATTAATTTATGGGTTAATTAACTATTTTATCAAACTTTTATTAAAAACTATATTATTAAATAATGACAACTTGCTTTAATTAATTAAATAAGAATTTAATCAATTATTCATAGGATATTGGATTTATTGTCAAAATTAAATAATACAATTAATAATAGATAGAATTAAATTTAATTAAAAAATTAAGTGGCAAGATATTAAATCTAATTAATTAAATATGAAAATATTCAATTAATCAAACTTAGGATAAATGTGATTTATCGCCAAATAATCATTAAATTAAAGATAATTAAGATAATTAGGAATATTGCTAGGAATATTCCCCGATGCAGAATTTAAGATAATCAATTAGGATTCGATGATGTTTAGATGTGCCTTAAGTTAGGACTTTGATGTCGATTTCATTTGAATTGTTGATATAGAAGATTAATGAACTTATAGCCCATTTTTGGGGTATTACATTTTGCCCCTCTTTGAATTTTTGTGCGAAGCGTAGTGGTTCAAAGACAGTCTGTGTATGATAAAGATATGAAACTGATTTGAAATTAATAATTGATATGAGACAAAAGCTGATTGATATTGATTTGATATGAAGATAATAGGTCCTGAATGACCAAAGATAATGTTCACTATAATAGAAAATGAACCGATGATTGTGAAAAAGTGTCAAACACCTGATTCCAAACCTTATGATTGCAAAGAAGTGAGTGACCCATTCTAGACTCGATTGTCTTAGCAGAACTAGCAGGTATCACATCCGAATCCTTCAGTTGCAGAAGAACCAAGGAAAGAACACTATGATCTAATGGTTGCAAAAACTTATACAATTTACAAGATTAGGAGAATACCAGATTGATATGGATCTTGATGAATCTGATATGCCCCAAGTGATGATAGATTTGCCCCGAGCGATGAGGTCTTTTTTTGATGAATCAATAACTAGACGTGGTTGTTTGTCTTGATCACTGATGAAAGATATTGATAAAATTTTATTTACAGACTTTGAATGATGTGCAATACCATGCCCCCTTTGGGATTAAAATTGAAATCTAACAAGAAAAGTCAGCGTTGATAGTTTAGAAGCATGTTAATTGATTTGAGAAGTGGTTAAACACGTTTGGGAACACATTCTGCATCATTTGGAGGTCCTAAAAGACCAAGTTTGACTAGGTTTGACCATGAGTTGACCATAGTTGACCATGTTGAAATTTTGATAGTTTGATGTAAGATAATCAGTTAAGTTGAATGTTGGATTTCTGTGATGATTGAAGGTTGATTATGCAAGTAGTTAATAATATAAATAGTCTTAGATTTTAATTTTGATCCTGAAAAAGGATTGTACTTGCTATTTCATTGGAGGAACCTTCATGTGAGATTTAGCTCTTGTTAGATTTGAAGATGTGATTTGAAGAATTATTTAAGCATTGAAGTTCGTTTAGCCATTGTGAGATCATGCAACACACAAAATGCAAAGAGACATGCAAAATGAAATGCAACCTAAGACCTAGGACCTAGTCACTGATCATATGTTGATTTGTTATCATCATTGAATTTTTAGGTAATCGGATAAATCAATACAATGCCCACTAGCTATGAAACCATAGACATATGAATATCAATTTGTATGCACAAGAATCAATACAACACCCACTGGTCAACAACCATGGATATATGAATATTGATTTTGTTTTCAGAATGTCGGATTAGATATAAGCACCAAGGCACAAACACCAAGATGACCTTAATATCATGTCCATTTTGATATAGCAATTTGTATAAGCATCAAAACATAAACATCATAATGACCTGAATACGCCTTGCATGACAAACACATCAAACAGTCAAGAGATCATTCTAAATCCAATGTGAATTACCCGCAGTGACCCTTTATCATTCACATCCTTAGGTAAGATCGTGTTTCACAGTAGGAGAAAGAACTCACTCAAAAAGAAAATAGTTAGATTGATACTTCTTTGAATCATCCAGGTATAAATGGTCAAGGTACGCATGGCCATCCAATTCAAGATAGAGGCTCTTACAGTCGGACACCATTTCAATCCAGAATTTCCAAAGTTGTTAGATTTTCACATACAAGAAGAAAACAAAGAAAAGATTATGCCCCCAGTCATCACTCTCTAAATCCTATAAAGGACATCCTTGAAGAGCTCGAAGGGACACAATATGCAAAAATCTCAATGCGAATCAGTAAGCATACAAGGAGATAAAAGCATGTAAAAAAGCATAGATTATTTTCAGTTTGTTGTTTGATGTTTGATTGCGTTGTTGTAGATGCAAAATCCTTTCTGGAGACAAGACAGACTGACTAACTCACATGAAGCTTCAAATGACTCTGACTAGATATGATATGTCTCAGATACATGGGAGACCATAGGATATGACTTTGATTACCCCCAAGTGTGAACATTGATAGGATACAGACACTTGAGCAGATTTGTGGACAAACCGACTTATAGAAAACTGGAAATGCAGAAACAAACTGGGAGATATGTACAAACTAAAGCAAAACTGAAAGCTGGGAAAGACCAAGATTGTGCTGATAGATGGAGCATGTTGAAACAAGTGGTGCCCGTTTGCTAGGTTTTCACCATCTTGGTAGAGATTCTATTTTTGCTACCAAGGCACCTATTTCCAAGTTTTCACCAAGGCACTTTTTTTTTTTTTTTTTTCATTTTTCAATTTTTTTTGAATTTTTGATATTTTTTGATTTTTTTGTGAAACATCAAGGCGCCTATTGCTAGGTTTTCACCAAGATGTTCACTTTTTTAGGACTTTTTCTGATTTTTATAATTTTTTCAGGACATTTTACCATAGACTGAATGCCTTAGGTGTAGAATTTCTTCAAATGGAGAACGTTGATTGGTTCTCGGAGCTGTTCTCCTTCAGTCGTTGAGAGTTGATAGGCACCAGAGCCAAAAGTAGTAGTGATGACAAAGGGACCTAGCCAGTTGGGTTCAAACTTCCCCTTGCATTCTCGATGGGATTGATTTTTAGGATTTTCTCTCAAGACTAGATCGCCAACCTAAAATTCTTTGTGTCTGACTTTCTTGTTGTAGCCTCTAGACATTTTCTTTTGATATACTCTGAGATGATCATACGCTACTTGTCTGCGCTCATCTAGTAGTTCAAGTTCTTGCAACCTAGACACTCTGTAGTCATCATCAGTTACTAGACCATGCATTCTAATTCAGAGTGATGGGATTTCAACCTCAATAGGCAGTACCGCTTCAAACCCATAAACTAAAGTGAAAGGTGTAGCCCTAGTAGGTGTTTTGATACTTGTTCTATAGGCCCATAGAGCTGGATTAATCATGAGATGCCAGTCTCTGCCAGTTTTGTTTACTATTCTATGTAAGATCTTTAATAGATTTTTGTTAGAAGCCTTTGCTTGGCCATTCCCTTGTGGATAGTAGATTGAAGACCAATGTTGGGTGATCTTGAATTTGGCACATAGATCATCTAGGTCTTTATTCCTGAATTGCCCACCATTATCTATGATTATGGAATGAGGTATCCCATATTTGCATATGATATAGTTCAATATAAACATAGATATATGTTTCTTTGTTGCTTGTGTCAAAGGGACCGCCTCTACCCATTTTGTAAAATAATCTATGGCTGTGATTATATGGGTATGTCCATTAGAAGATGAGGATGAATCATCCCGATAAGATCAAATGCCCATTGATGGAAAGGCCATTGTGTGGTAAAGGGGATTAGATCCCTCCCTGGAGCATGAATTAGGTTGCCATGCACTTGGCACTTTTGACAATTCTTAGCAAATTTGATAGCCTCTTTCTCCATTTCAGGCCAATAGTACCTAGCCCTAATAAGTTTTTGAGCTAGTGTTAAACCGTTCAAGTGTGACCCACAAATACCATCATGGACGTCTTCTAATGCATGTTGAGACTCTTCCCATTCTAAACATCTAAGTAGCATACCATCTAGACCTTGTTTGTATAGATTGTGACCAATGATGACATATCGGGAGGTATTATGGATAAGGTATCTCTTTTCATGGCAGTTGAAGGTATCGGGAATGATTTGGTCTTGGAGATAGGAAAATAGGTTTTTATACCAGGATGAATCATGACCTACAATAGTGCAGATCATGCGGGTTTTGGGAGAGTCATATGCAGGATAAGATAGTGCTTCCACTAGAAACTCATAGCGTAGCTCATGTTTAGGCTGCTGTAATAAAGTAGATAGTGTTGCCATTGCATCGACAGCCTTGTTCTCCGTTCTAGGAATTTTCTCAAATGTGATAGATATGAAATATTTCTTAAGATCATCTACCATTCTCTTGCAAGGAATGAGATTTTTATCTTTAGTTTGGTACACATCATTGACTTGATGAATAACAAGTTGAGAGTCTCCATGAATGTGTAGCTCTGCCACTCTCCATTCAATTGCTAGTTTCATACCATTCAAAAGGGCTTCATATTCCGCAATATTGTTTGTGCAAGGGAACCTTAGTCTGAATGCTTTTGGGATGGAGTATCCTTGAGGAGTTATGAACAATATGCTTGCTCCAGATCCATTCTGTGTATAGGAGCCATCAAAGAACAATTGCCATTCTCTAGAAGATAGGTGCATAATAGAGGAGTCTAGAAATTCCATTTGCATTGGTGTGTCATCAAACATGGGTGCATCTGCTAGTTCATCAGCAATAACTTGAAATTTTATAGCTTTTCTTTCAACATATTCAATGTCAAATTCACTTAAAAGCATGATCCATTTAGCCAGTCTACCTGTGAGGGCAGCCTTGCTTAGTAGGTATTTTAGTGGATCAATTTTTGCTACTAGATGCGTGGTATGAGCTAACATATAGTGTCTCAATTTCTATGATGCAAAGATCACAGTGAGACAAGCTTTCTCAATCATATAATAGTTCTTTTCATACACCACCAATGTTTTGCTTATATAATAAATGGCTCTTTCCTTTTTCTCTTCATCATGTTGCGCTAGCAATGCCCCCAATGATGTGGCTGTTGCAGAGACATATAAGATCAATGGCTTCCCATGAATAGGAGGCATTAAGATAGGTGGATTTGATAGATACTTCTTGATATGGTTAAAGTTGTTCTCACATTCTTCATTCCATGCAAAGGTCACACCTTTATGTAATGTTTTTGTAAAAGGCTATGATATGTCCGCTAGTTGTGATATGAATCTTCTGATAGATTGAACTCTTCCTTGCAACATCCTCATTTGACTGATATTTGTGGAAGGTTGCATCTCTATTATAGCCTTGACTTTAGCCAAATCAACTTCAATGCCCTTCTTTGAAACTATGTATCCTAAGAGCTTTCCAGAAGTGACACCAAAAGCACACTTCTTAGGATTTAGTCAGAGACTAAACTTTTCCATTCTATCTAGGATCATGCTCAAGTCCTTTAGATGTTCAGTTCTAATCATAGATTTTGTTAAAGTATCATCAACATAATCTTCCATAGTTTGATGCATCATGTCATGGAAAATAGATGTCATTGCTCTTTGATATGTATCTCCAGCATTTTTAAGCCCGAATGGCATGACATTCCAGCAGAAGGTGCCCCATGCACATGTGAAAGCAGTTTTCTCTTGGTCCTCTGGAGCAATTTTTATTTGGTTGTATCCAGAGAAACCATCCATATTAGGAATACATCTTGAAACCTGCAGTCATCTCCACTATCATATCAATGTTAGGTAGTGGAAAATCATCCTTAGGGCATGCTCTATTCACATCTCTAAAGTTTGTGCACATTCTGATTGACCCATCTGGTTTAGAAATAGGTACAATATTAGAGATCCACTCTACATAGTCAATAACTCGAATGAATCTGACATTTAGGAGCTTCTCTAATTCAGCTTTTACCAAGAGTGCAATGTGAGGATGCATCTTTCTTAATTTTTGCTTGACAGGTTTGACATTTGGAGCAATAGATAAATGATGCATTATAAGAGTAGGATCCAATCTTGGCATATCTGAATATTTCCATGCAAAGTTGATCTTCTTCTCTGTTAGGAATGTTGTAAATTTTTTCTTCTCTTCTTCTGATAATGATTGTGTGACATGTACCAATTGTGGTTCCTTTGTTGTACCCAAATTGATGGATTGAGTGGGCTCAATTAGAACAGGAGATCTGTCCTGTAAATGACTCAGAAGGACATCACATATCTCATCCTTAGGCACCTTAGAGAGGTTTTCAACTTTTGATACATTGTTTATTTTTACTTTTGTAGGTTCTGAGACTGCCACAAAGTGGTTTTCACCCTCAGAACTCTTTTTCTTTTTCTTTTTATTCTTGTTTTTCTAACTAAGATATTTGATGTCTGACTTGGTCATGCTGACACTCAGTTCACTGATGGAAGTACTCATAGGATCAACTGCATTGAGATAGAAAGCAAGGGTATAGTCATTCGGGAACGTATAAATACCATGGCTCAGATTCATGGAGGTTTGATCAATAAGTTTTGGATATTTGATAGTCAAAGTAGGGAAAGATTGGGAGATAGTGTTTACGGATATGGATCTATCATCATTGGTCCTAACCTAATGCTTGAGTTCAAAGGTGATACTACAACTTAAGACATCCAATTCATGAATAGGCTCAATGTCATCATGGGAGTCTAATTCAGCCATAGGTGGATCAGACTCGATAGGTTCATCATTTCGCTCTAGACTTACGTTGGTTTGAGGTGCATATTGGTGAATAACATCAACATGTTTATTTGTGATAAGCTCATCTGGTTCTAGGATGACTCCCTATTCATAGTCATTAGATTCATCTTCTAATTTAGGATCTCTAGGAAATTTTAGAACATGAGTAAAGTCAGGGTGAATACCCAAAGAAGGGTTACCCTCAGATTTTGATTTGTATTCATACTCATGAGAATCTGTCTCAGAATCACCACTTCCCTCTTCTTGATTGTTTTCAAGATTAGCTAGTTCTTGTGTTGCAACTATCTCTTGATTGATAGTAGGTTCTTGTGTTTCTACTACATTAATTCTTTTGATAGGATCATCTTTATCATCAAGAAGGTCTTTGATCTCTTTAGGCAATTTTTCATAGGGGATGAGTTTTGAACTATCTGAATCACTATTGGATGGTTCTATTTCTTCTTTCTTAAGAAGAGGTTCCCTTGGTGCGATCTACTCTATGACATGAGAGCAATTACCTTTGAGGTGATAGGGTTTCTTCTTAAAGCCTAAGCCAACCTTGTCTTTATTTTCTCTACCAGTATGTGGGAGAGGTACCTCAAGACCTTTTCCTCTGATTCCTAGAGGTCCTTTACTTGAATATCTCATCTTAGCTATTAATTTATCTCCTGGACCATATGACTTGGAAGGGAGTTTGGAGACTGCAGAGTCACCAGTTTGAACAACTTGAGATTCAGGTTCATCTTTGTACAGCCATGATAGTGCAGCCTCATCCTCTTCAAATTCTTGCTTGGATACTTGTTCTACTACAAAATTATTTTTATATGCTTCAAGAGGTTCTTTAGAGTCTAGTTTGGATTGTTTCAAGGATTTCCCATAAGACTTAGGCAAGATAGGGAGAGATGTCAAAGATAAGACTGGCTCGATAGTATATTCTCCCATACTATTTTCTTTGATATTAACCTCTTTTGCAAGATC
Organism: Chamaecyparis obtusa; assembly: GCA_027943335.1. Lineage (NCBI taxonomy): Eukaryota > Viridiplantae > Streptophyta > Pinopsida > Cupressales > Cupressaceae > Chamaecyparis > Chamaecyparis obtusa. The sequence continues at coordinate 721,691 of BSBK01003391.1, forward strand.
TTCCATTTTAGATGTGGATGCTTCTTTAGTTGGTTCAATAGAAGATTCTCTGTTATTAGGTACAAACTTATTTGCACTTTCCTTCAAGGTGTTGCAAGTTGTATTCAGATCTATGGGGATAGTAACCTCTACTCCTTCATAAGGAAATTTCAAGCATTGATGGTATGTAGAAGGAATAGCTTGCATTTCATGTATCCACGGTGTCCCTAGAAGGATGTTGTAGGCCAAAGGTAGATCAAGCACTTGACAGATGGTATCTTTGATAACTAGACCCACTCTGATAGGTAAGACAATGGTGCCTTTAGAAGATCTTTCTTGTTCATCATAGGCCTTGATAGTTATTTTCTTTCTAGGATCAATAGCCAATTCTAAAAATCCCAATTGTGTGATCAAGCTGTAAGAATAAATGTTTAGGCCAGCACCCCCATCTATCAACACACGTTTGACTCTATGATTTTGGATCAAGACTTCTATATGCAAAGGCTGATTATGTGGGTGACTCAAGGAGTTGTCATCTTCCTCTAAAAAGGAAATATATTGCGGAGATGTAAGATGTCCAACCATAGTCTGGAACCTGTCTAAATCAAGGTCATCAGGAACATTGGAATCAAGCAAAGCTTTATCGAGAATGGCTTTATGAGATGGAGATATTTGAAGCAACTCAAACATGGAGATTTTCACATTAGTGTGCTGGAGTTGTTGAACAATGCTATAAGACGTAGGCCTTGTATCCTTTGGATTGGAATATTTGGAACCAGCCTTCTATTTAGAAATAGATGAACGATTGAAGGGCACCTTAGGGACATTTGATGAATCTAGGATTTGTCCTTTTAGATGCATTTGAGCTTGTGATTGAGTAACTGTGTTAGTTGAGGAATGATTTTTGGCTCTTCATACAATTGTAATGACATTGCAACTTTCAGAGAGACATGGTTCAACCATATTGATGAAAATATTATTTCCAAGGTAGGCATAGTTGACTTTGGCCCCCATATTAGGCTGAGAAGTTGAAACTTCTTGACCATGTTTCACAAATGGTTCTATGAATGTTGTATGATCATGATTGCTTTTGGGATTGTCAATTGTGATGTCTCCACTATCGATCAGATCTTGAATGGTATGCTTCAAGTGATAGCAACTACTAGTTTTGTGACCTTTACTCCAATGGAAATCACAGAATTCATTTTCCTTCCACCATATCAGTTTGGGGTCCTGAGCATTCAGTCGGATTGGTGGTAAAGAGATGATGTTATCAGCCAGTAGAGTTTTTATAGCTGATTCTAAAGACTCTCCTAGAGGAGTAAATTTTTTATGTTTATCCCATTTTTTGAATTCTGGCTTCCTTTGAGATGGTTGAGAAGACTTTTGCTCTGAGGCTTTAATGGCTTGAGTACCAAGAGTGAGATTGTAGGCTGGTGCCTTTGATGGGGCACGGACAGTGTCAACAATGCCATCTGTGATGATGCCTTTGTTCTTGTTCCAATTTTTGTTCTTGTCTTTAGAACTGGATCCTGATTCGTACTTGTCTTTTTGAAGTGTGATTTCTCCTTTTTTTACAAGCACTTTTTTGATTTTGATAGCATTATCCACCATCTTGTCAAAAGATGTATGATCTTGCATTTGTAGAGGATAATTGATTTCTGGAACAAGGTTGTTGATGAAGATTTCCAATTTTTCTATTTCTGGAATCGATCTGGCATATAGAGAGAACTTCTTCCTCCATCTCTTGAGAAATGTTAGGAATGGTTCCCTTGGATATTGCTTGAGATTACAGATATCGATTATGGTGATCGGGTGCTGAATATTGGAGGAGTATTGTTGATAAAACAATTTGATCAACTCCTCAAAAGTTTTGATAGTAGAAGGCAGTCTAGAGAACCAATGGATGGCTGCTCCCCCTAGAGATTGAGGGAAGAGACGCATCAGATAGGTTGGTTTGTGCATGAACTCCATTGATTGTGTACAGAATTCTCTGACATGATCTTGAGGATCAGAGTGTCCATCATACTTATCATACTTTGGCATCTCCACTCTTTTTGGAAATGGTGGCATATACAAGTTTTTGTCAAAAGGAAAAGGGCATAGAGCTTCCATGGAGAACTCTTTGGGTTCCTTTTCTTTCTCAAGGCTATTAAATTTGACTTGTAAAGCATGTATCTATTTCATCATAGCTGTGAGTGGAGTTTCTTCCTCATGTGTAATGATATCTTCAACATTAAAGTTGGGAGGAAGTTTAGCTCCTTGATGAGCTAGTTGTAAAAAGTATGCTTCTCTATCTTCTTTCAAGAAATGCTTCATCATTCATTTGAAATTATCATCATTTTGATATTGAGCCATTTCTTCAGGTGTGGGTTCCTGATCTGTACCATGTTGAGATTGAGCTCTTTGAGAGCCAAAATTTGTCCCTACTTGAGACATGGAAGGAGTTTGTGGACTCCCTGGATTAGATTGATGAGGGGTATGTTGAGTACCTCCGTGAGTTGATGGAGGAGGTATGTAACCATATTTGAATCGATAGTTGCCAAGACCATCATCCTCGTACAGACTAGAATTGATGAGTTTCTTAAGAGTTGGAGTTTGGAGAGTGGTGATAGATTTCTTGTGAGAGGAAGCTCTAGTCTCCACCATTCACCTCAAGTGAAACAAAAGAATAAGATCCAGATAACCGAAGAATGAATTGAATCAAAATGATCAGATGACGCAACCTTGTCAAGGTTTGATTGATTTGAAGATTTGATTAGATGTGGATGAAGGATATTGTGTCCTGGATGTATGGGTAGGTTCCCAAAAGATAGCGGACAAGATATCACAACACTTAGTCATTTTGATGATTGATTGATTGAAGATTGATAGTTATGACAAGGTTTTGACACGAGATGATAAAGACTCAAATTGATTAAACAGAAGGCTGAATCAGATTCAAAAAGGCCACTTTAGGAAAATGGTTGGATTCTCAATAGCTACTGGCTCTATTCCTGACATGGTGATTTGATCGACAGATTCTGAAATAGGCTGAAAAGGCTAAATATCTGGCAATTCTGACAATTTTCTGACAACTCTCAAAAATTTTCCAAATGACACTCTACAGACTCGTACGATAGTGGATATACTATGAAATGATAGTTGAAAAGTGTTAAATTAGGTGAAATACTAATCTCCCAAGAACACCTGCATGCATAACCCTGTCACATGGAAGAAGCAAAGAACAGAAGCAAGAAAATCATGGAGGCCAAAAAACCAGAGACATCTTATGGACATGCAAAGAGAAAATTCTATTATGATCCAATAAGTGAATTAATGAAATACAAAGAGGGAATCCTTATAAAAGGATACCAAAACCCTAAAGGTGAAAACCCTAAAGAATAATGAGATGCCTAAGTCTAACTTAAGTGTAGAGAATAATAGACTAATAATTAAATAAATTAATTATTAGCTATAATATGACAACTCTAACACCCCCCCTTAAGTGTAACTTAGGGAGAAGCTAAACAACTAAGGACTAAAAGATGCATGAAAACAAAAATGCATGAAAGAGCTATGGGTCCTGGCAACAAGGCCTGATCAGGTACCCAAGTACAATAAAATAAACTAGATGAAGGAAACAAAGCCTCCAATCTAGGGAATGTCCCAAAGAAAGGAACAAGAAAGAGCATGAAGCATCTCCGAAGCATGTCTGAAAACACTGTCAGAAGAATACTGCTGGAACCCCCATTGAAATAGTGCATGACCAGGTAGAGAAGACAAAGTCTGAAGAGCTGATCAATCGAAGAGGTGGCCTCCAAAAGCAGGAATGAATGAGTGTCTATATAGTAGATGATCCATCTCACCGAAATGCATAGGTGCCTAGCCACTGCATCCGCCTAGTACATAGGAACAAAAATTGAATACGTAGATCACTCAACCGAACCAAGGAAGCAATAGAGCCAACAGGTGAACCCCCCCATAATGCTGAACGGGGTGACAGGAACACTGAAATGTAATGCCAGAAACATCTGCAAGAAGAAGAAACAGGAACACCTATGTGCAAAAGAAGGTACAAGCACAGGATAAAGGGCGGTGTCATAGACATAGTCTACATGGGCTAATGTCATGGAAGGTACACTTACTTGACAAGAGTGGATGCGCCTATAGTGGCAAATGCATCAGAATCCCCCCATGACACTTTATAACTGAGTGCGAATACTAACAAACACATAGTGTTCAAGATCCCAGAAATGCAGAAGAGGGCACTTTATCGTAGTGTGTTTACAAAACAAAAATACATCAGAAAAGAAGCATACAATGCTCAAAAGATAGAAAGAAGAGTGAGCTATGAACTCAGAAGAAGAGATCCCCGGACCTGTAGAACCAAGCACTCCACCAGAGGGCATAAACTGCATAACTCAGAGGAGTAAAAACCTAGAGTAGAATCTAGAAAAATAACCTCTGCCACAGAATAGCACACTGAACCAGCTTTTCGACGATATCTCGTTTTCCGAAAAAGGAGTCCGGATGAGCCAGATATGGCTCCCGGAAGGTAAACAATAAACATCACCTTTGATAGAAAAAAAAACTGTCAAAATAGTAGATCCAAAAACTCTAACCTCCATAATCAGAAAGAGCTCGGAAAGAGCTTTCCGGTGATATAAAAAAGTCGAAAAAAGACCTCCGTATGCTCAAGATATTGCAAAAAAGGCCCAGGTACCCTAAAAAGGCTTCAAAAATTTTTTTTTAAAGCCCTTGGGGTTGGAAATGCAAAGCCCCTGGGCGCATGGCACACGCAGGGGGCTGGAGATAGAGCTCCCGGTCACCCATGTGACCGCCCCTAGGGCCCGCAGGGCTTAAAACCCCGCCGGGCGGCCGGTGGAGCGGTGGGCGGAGCGGGGCCGGCGGAGGGGAGGCCGCGAAGGGCGCTGCAGCGGAGCGGTGGCCGCGGATGGCGACGGTGGCACGGGCGCGGGCGCGGGCGGCGGCACGGGCGGCGGAGGCCGCAGATTGGTGGCGCGGTGGCCGCTGGTGCCAGCGGTGGGCGGGCCAGCGGAGCGGAGGGCGGGGCCTAGGGCGGCGGAGGCCGCAGACTGGCGGAGCTGGGCCGGCGGGCAGCGGGCGGCGGCTCTGTGGTGGCCGCTTGGTGGTGCGCTGGTGGCCACCGGGCGGCCGCCCAAAACTTTATTTATTTTTTTTAAATTTTGACAACCGCCATCTCAGAGTGCGTGCCAGGGCCGTACGGCCCTAGTATGCAAAATTTTTTTGCCTCAGATGCCACTGTGTCCAAAATGGACAAGTTTTATATGGATTTAGGGGTTCTTGGGCCTTCCGGACACAATGGTGGTGTCCATTTTTTCCCAAGGTGAGCCAAATTTCAGCTCCCCCCCAGATCCACAAAAAAAAACTTCTGAAACCCTTGAAAACCTCCTGCTTCTGAAACACTTCAACAAAACATGAATAGCGAGCAGCAAGATGGCTCTGATACCATGTTAAATTAGGTGAAATACTAATCTCCCAAGAACACCTACATGCATAACCCTGTCACATGGAAGAAGCAAAGAACAGAAGCAAGAAAATCATGGAGGCCAAAAAGCCAGAGACATCTTATGGACATGCAAAGAGAAAATTCTATTATGATCCAATAAGTGAATTAATGAAATACAAAGAAGGAATCCTTATAAAAGGATACCAAAACCCTAAAGGTGAAAACCCTAAAGAATAATGAGATGCCTAAGTCTAACTTAAGTGTAGAGAATAATAGACTAATAATTAAATAAATTAATTATTAGCCATAATATGACAACTCTAACAAAAAGCTCATACGATAGTTGAAAAACTCACACAATAGTTGCTAACAAGATTTGACTTTTTGAATTTAACTAGCAGAAAGACTCGTACGACACTGGGTTCTTTACCATACGACAATTAGGCAGCAATGAAATGACACTTTGAGAAAACTCGTATGACTTTCTGACCTCCTGAGATGACTTTTGACTCTAGAAAAGAATTTTACTTCAGATTTTGCAAATTTTGAGTTTTCAGATTTGGATTGTTTGCAAATTTTAATGTCTAGATTTGAGGATTGTAATAGATTTGTCCGTTTTCAATAACCATATAGATAAAAAAGCATGCAAAATAGCAAGCAAGTGATTTCAAGCATGTTTGAAAATTATGAACAAGGGCAAAAGCAACCTTGCGCATGAAAAATCAAGTGACTTATTCGTTCTAATCCTCAGAAATGCTAATTGTTTATGTTCCAAAAATGTTTTGCAATAACGCACATATACCCTATAAAATGAAAATTTGGCCTCGCTAGGGTTTTTAGTAATGGTTTGACTCTGGAAAATTTTATGATCCAAAGGGGTGAACTTCAATCCTGGCGCACCAGGTTTTTGACATAGTCCAAGAACTTAATCTTCAGGAGCTGTGATGAACGGTGCTCCCCTTAATACCACAAACACATAACAGAAACAGAGAAACCACAACAATATGCAAGAACAGAAAATTGGCTTCTTATAATCTCCACAAATGTGGAATTACAAACTTTCAGAATTACAATATGCAAAGCCACATGGGCATTCCCTTACAATATTCTGTAGGACAAAGCCTCGAATCAATACCCAGATCTACTACCCAGAACTATTCTGAACTGCCTAAGACAATAATACAGCCTTCCTTATATAGAGAATTTTTCCACCGCCTGGGAAGGTTCCAGAATTTTAGCCAATAATGCCGACCAAACTTAGAATTATTTTATTTTACATTTTATTACATCATAGTCGGCTCAAGATAACCTTTGAAACCCGAACAGAAATTTTGAATAAAATTATTTTTCGCCATTTCAGGTGGCCCAACTTCCGAAGACCATAAGTCATCACCAGTTGACCCGATCGGCTATTATAACCCCATTTCGGAAACGCCATGAAGCGCTTTACAGGCTTAACCAGAGCAAGCGCTCGTCACCCAAATTTTCGACCTCATCAGGGGCCTCTAAAGCCTTCAAAACTAAGTTCAAAGTTTCTGTACCCTGCTGCCAATACTGAAAATCTTCAATATCTTCCAATATACACTTGATCTGGCAATGAAACTTTACTGGCAGACTTATATGACCAAAATGAACTTCCCAGAAAGAAATCAGATCATTCTGAGCACATATGAAAATTACCAAAAATAGTAACTTTCCATGAATAGCAGCTCTGCACTAAAATATCCTTTATTGAATACAAAAGCAGAAATATTTTTGGGTGATGCAAGATTGCTCTTACACCCAGGATGCTCCTGCATCAAACACCCGGGGTAATTTGAGAAGTGACCCTGTCACGACTCAAGTGTGCAGAGGAAAACCAAGACGGCTAACCTCCTGCTTTGTCAGCCATGATGAATCTCCAACAGGTCGTCCTTTCCACTTGACCAGATATTCTTCATATGTCCTGTTCCTTGTGCTTCTGCCAACACGACTGTCTAGTATATCTTCGATCTCCTTAGTGTCTGAACTAGTTGCTGGAATACTCCACTGTGCTGCTGTGATCTAATCTTCAACACCTCCTTCATGATACTCTGTCAGATCTGAAATGTTAAACACTGGTGAAATATTTAGCTCAGTAGGCAATTCTACCACATATGCATTTCCTGAATCATGTTTCTTCAGTATCTTACATGGCCCAAACTTCTTCATTTTCAACTTGTTATATGTACCAACTGGAAACCGCTCCTTTCGCAAATGAACCATGACTTCATCACCAACCTGAAATTCTTTATACCTCCTTTTCTCATCTACCTTAGCCTTATACTGTGCATTCATCTTGGTAATATGCTTCCTCACCTTTTCATGGATGTTCTTCAAGTGTTCTGCAAAATCTTCAGCTTCAGCACTACTTATTTCTCCTTTATCTATCTTCCTCAATTCAGATGCATTTCTTGGACTACTTCCATATACAATCTAGAATGGTGATTTACCAGTGCTCCTGTTGACAGAATTATTGTATGCAAATTTCATCTGTGGTAAAATCAAATCCCATCCTGTTGGCTTATCTCCAACCAAACATCTCAGCAAATTTCCCAAACTCCTATTCACCACCTCTGTCTGTCCATCAGTCTGTGGATGATGTGATGAACTGAACTTCAAATCAATCTTCAACTTCTTCCACAACGTACGCCAGAAATATCCAACAAACTTAGTGTCCCGATCTGAAACTATGGTCTTTGGCAAACCATGAAGTCTCACTACTTCTCTGAAAAACAATTCTGCTACATGAACAGCATCATTAGTCTTCCTGCAGCGAATGAAATGTGCCATCTTTGAAAATCGGTCAACTACTACAAAAATTGAATCATGTCCCCGCTGTGTCCTCGGTAAACCAAGAACAAAGTCCATACTGATATCCTCCCAAGGCTTCTCTGGTATAGGTAATGGCTGATACAACCCTGTATTCTACTTCACTCCTTTCGCCATCTGCCATACTCTGCAACTCTGTACAAACTTCTTCACATCTTGCTGTAATTGTGGCCAATAATAATTCTCACCAACCAAAGCAAGGGTTTTATCACAACCAAAATGTCCAGCCAATCCTCCACTATGCTTCTCCTTGATGAGATTCTCCCTCATAGAACTTCGTGGAATGCACAACTAACTCCCTCTGAATAGCATATCATCTTGGATGATAAAATCCAGCCATTTCATCTTGTCTAGAGTAACAGGTTCTGTACAAGCCTTCCAAGCTTCACCAAAATCAGGATCCTCTGGATACAAATTCTTGAGTTCGTTGAACCCAACCACCTCAATCTGCATCTCTGTCAGCAATAGTTGCCTTCTACTAAGAGCATCTGCAACCCTATTAGACTTTCCACTTCTGTGTTTCAAAACAAATGTATAACTCTGCAAAAACTCAACCCATTTCAAATGCCTTTGATTCAATTTTCCTTAACTATTCAAATATTGCAAAGTTTGATGATCAGTATACAAAACAAACTCCTTAGGAAGCAGATAATGTCTCCACTTCTTTAATGCCTGAACTATAGCATAAAATTCTTGATCATAAACAGAATATTTCCTCTTGGCATCATTTAACTTCTCAATGAAATAAGCAATAGGTTTACCTTCTTGGCTCATAACAGCTCCTATTGCAGTACCACTAGCATCACAATCTACTTGAAACACCTTATTAAAATCTGGAAGTGCTAAAACAGGCTGTTCTGTAACTTTTTGTTTCAATAATTGGAAACTCTTTTCTGCCCCATTAGTCCACTTAAACTCTTTTCTATCCCCTCTCATAGTTTCAGTCAAGGGTCCACAAATACTGCTAAAATTTCTGATAAACTTTCTATAAAAGCTAGCCAAACCATAAAAAGATCTTACATCAGTAGCACTCCTTGGAGTAGGCCATTCAAGGATAGCCTGTACCTTCTCTGGGTCTATTTTTAGACCTTCTGCTGAAACTACAAATCCCAAATACACTAACTCTTTCTTCACAAAATTGCACTTCTTCAAATTAATCAACAATTTCTCTTCTCTCAACTTCTCAAATACCATACGAATATGCATCATATGCTCATCCAATGTCTTACTAAAGATCAAAATATCATTTAAGTAAACAATGACAAACTTACCCAAAAATTCTTTCAGAACCTCGTTCATGAGCCGCATGAAAGTGCTCGGTGCATTAGTTTGCCCAAAAGGCATGACTAACCACTCATACAGTCCTTCCTTTGTCTTGAAGGCAGTCTTCCATTCATCTCCTTCTCTGATCTGAATCTGATGATATCCACTTTTCAGATCTATCTTTGAGAAATACACAGCTCCACTCAAACAGTCCATAATATCATCCATTCGTGGCAATGGAAACCTGTACTTGATTGTGATCTTGTTTATTGCCCTAGAATCTATACACATCCTCCATTCTCCATTCTTCTTTGGTGCTAATACCGTTGGTACAGCACAGCGACTCAGACTCTTTCGAATCAATCCTTTTTGTAACAACTCATGTACTTGTCTGTTCAACTCCTCACTTTCTGCAGGTGTCATTCTGTGTGTTGCCTTATTCGGCAAACTCGCTCCTGGGATCAACTCAATCTGATGACTGATCTTCCTGACTGGTGGTAATCCATCAGGCACGTTATCGGATACAATATCTTGAAACTCGTTCAACAAATCTGCAACTTCTACAGGAACATCTTCTACTTCCTCTTACCAGCTTTTGGAATTAAAGCAAAACATACATGCACATGCCTCATACCATCTAGGAAATTTCTTCCATCAACAAAAGTTATCCTTGCATTACCACATACCTTTTCTCCAGTCTCCTTCAATGGTTTTAGCTTATGTCGCACTCCATCCTTTGTCAGGGAATAGGTATTCGCACGACCATCATGTACAGCACATCTGTCAAACTGCCATGGTCTACCCAACAACATATGACATGCATCCATAGATATGATATCACACAATACCTCATCTTGGTATCCGCCAATCTTGAACTTCACCAGGCATTGTTCATTGACCATGACCTTGTGGTCATCCTGTACCCAGGCAATCCGATATAGATGTGGGTGTTTCTGTCTCTTGAGCTTCAACTTTGTCACCATCGCTTCTGACACCAAATTGTCAGTGCTTCCACTATCAATAATCACATCACAACATTTACCTTCACACTTGCACCTGGTGCGAAACAGGCTCCTTCGTTGCTCAAGTTCATTCTCACCACTCAACAGGACTCTTCTATTAATCAACGTTTCTCCTCTTTCAGCATCTTCAGAATTTGATGATCTGGCATCTTCAACTACATGTGCAACTCTGGCCTGGCCTTCATTTCTCCTGTCTATTCTGCCTTGGCGCTGAGGACATTCAAATGCCCTATGACCTTCTTCTCCACAGTGAAAACATGTTCCACGGAAGCCTCCTCTTCCAGATCCTTGTCCTCTTCCTCTTCCTCTCTGATCTCTATTATTCTGATCCTGAAAGCGATTGGAATTATTTCCACGCTGATTCTGACTGCTACTGGCCTCATCCTTCTTTTTCGGATCTTCATTTCGGCCACCATATGACCGTCTACCAGATCGTCCACCGCGACCTCTTCCGTTTTGACTGCTCTCAAACTTCTTGTTCAGCTTTTCCTCTGCTTTTAGAGCAAACTGGTATGCCTCTTCAATACTGTTCATTCGAACCAGTTTCAGCTCCTCCTGAATGCTTGGCCTTAACCCATTAAGGTATCGGGCAACTTTTTCTTTATCAGCTTCTGCATGGTCTGTTCTGATAAGAAGTCGATAGAACTCCTCTGTATACTCCTGAACAGATCTTCCTGCTTGCTTCAAACTTTGCATTTTCTTTAGTAGATCAAGCTCATAATCAACAGGAATGAACTGTCGCTTCAATTTATCCACCATCCGATCCCATCTTGTGATTTTATCTTTCCCTCTTCTATTTCGCTCCAATTGAATTTCTTGCCACCAGATTTTTGCATGACCTTTCAGTCTAGCCTTCGCAAATTTGACCCTATCAGGATCCTCAACATCTTCATACTCAAAATATTCCTCACATTCGTTGATCCAGTCGATCAATTCCTCAGGGTTAAGATTTCCAGAAAATGTAGGAACCTCAATCTTAGGTCTTTTCCCAATTTTAGAAATTTCCCGAAAAAGTTTTTCTTCCTCGTGGTTCAGAATTTCAACTTCTCCTTCTTGATATTCTTCTTTAGCTTCATCCTCGCTTTCGTCTCTGACATTAAGATTCATTCCTATACGAATCTCTTCTTGCAATGCTCGCACTTGTCTTTGCAATTCTCTAACCTCAGGTGTTACAACACCAGCTCTTCCGCCACGTTCCCTTCGTGGAGGCATTTTCGCGATGCGCGCTGAAACCCTAGCCACGGTCCTGGTGCAAACTGCCTCACAGTCGGTGATCTATTTACACACTCAAGAACTCCTGCTCTGATACCACCTGATGAAGGGTGCTCCCCTTAATACCACAAACACATAACAGAAACAGAGAAACCACAACAATATGCAAGAACAGAAAATTGGCTTCTTATTATCTCCACAAATGTGGAATTACAAACTTTCAGAATTACAATATGCAAAGCCACATGGGCATTCCCTTACAATATTTTGTAGGACAAAGCCTCGAATCAATACCCAGATCTACTACCCAGAACTATTCTGAACTGCCTAAGACAATAATACAGCCTTCTTTATATAGGCAATTTTTCCACCGCCTAGGAAGGTTCCAAAATTTTGGCCAATAAGGCCGACCAAATTTAGAATTATTTTATTTTACATTTTATTACATCATAGTCGGCTCAAGATAACCTTTGAATCCCGAACAGAAATTTTGAAAAAAATTATTTTTCGCCATTTTAGGTGGCCCAACTTCTGAAGACCATAAGTCATCACCAGTTGACCCGATCGGCTATTATAACCTCATTTCGGAAATGCCACGAAGCACTCTACAGGCTTGACTAGATCAAGCGCCCGTCACCCAAATTTTTGACCTCATCCAGGGGCTCTAAAGCCTTCAAAACTGAGTTCAAAGTTTCTGTACCCTGCTGCCAATACCGAAAATCTTCAATATCTTCCAATATACACTTGATTTGGCAATGAAACTTTACTGGCAGACTTATATGACCAAAATGAACCTCCAAGAAAGAAATCAGATCATTCTGAGCACATACGAAAATTACCAAAAATAGTAACTTTCCATGAATAGCAGCTCTGCACTAAAATAGCTTTTATTGAATACAAAAGCAGAGATATTTTTGGGTGATGCAAGATTGCTCTTACACCCAGGATGCTCCTGCATCAGACACCCAGGGTAATTTGAAAAGTGACCTTGTCACGACTCAGGTGTGCAGAGAAAAACCAAGATGGCTAACCTCCTACTTTGTCAGCTATGATGAATCTCTAATAGGTCATCCTTTCCACTTGACCAGATATTCTTCATATGTCATGTTCCTTGTGCTTCTGCCAACACGACTGTTTAGTATATCTTCGATCTCCTTAGTGTCTGAACTAGTTACTGGAATACTCCACTGTGCTGTTGTGATCTCATCTTCAACACCTCCTTCATGATACTCTGTCAGATCTAAAATGTTAAACACTGGTGAAATATTTAGCTCAGTAGGCAATTCTACCTCATATGCGTTTCCTGAATCATGTTTCTTCAGTATCTTACATGGCCCAAACTTTTTCATTTTCAGCTTGTTATATGTACCAACTGGAAACCGCTCCTTTCGCAAATGAACCATGACTTCATCACCAACCTGAAATTCTTTATACCTCCTTTTCTCATCTGCCTTAGCCTTATACTGTGCATTCATCTTGGTAATATGCTTCCTCACCTCTTCATGGATGTTCTTCAAGTGTTCTGCAAAATCTTCAGCTTCAGCACTACTTATTTCTCCTTTATCTATCTTCCTCAATTCAGATGCATTTCTTGAACTACTTCCATATACAATCTGGAATGGTGATTTACCAGTGCTCCTGTTGACAGAATTATTGTATGCAAATTCCACCTGTGGTAAAATCAAATCCCATCCTGTTGGCTTATCTCCAACCAAACATCTCAGCAAATTTTCCAAACTCCTATTCACCACCTCTGTCTGTCCATCAGTCTGTGGATGATGTGATGAACTAAACTTCAAATCTATCTTCAACTTCTTCCACAACGTATGCCAGAAATATCCAACAAACTTAGTGTCCCGATCTGAAACTATGGTCTTTGGCAAACCATGAAGTCTCACTACTTCTCTGAAAAACAATTCTGCTACATGAACAGCATCATTAGTCTTCCTGCAGCGAATGAAATGTGCCATATTTGAAAATCGGTCAACTAATACAAAAATTGAATCATGTCCCCGCTGTGTCCTCGGTAAACCAAGAACAAAGTCCATACTGATATCCTCCCAAGGCTTCTCTGGTATAGGTAATGGCTGATACAACCCTGTATTCTGCTTCACTCCTTTCGCCATCTGACATACTTTGCAACTCTGTACAAACTTCTTCACATCTTGCTGCAATTGTGGTCAATAATAATTCTCACCAACCAAAGCAATAGTTTTATCACGACCAAAATGTCCAGCCAATCCTCCACTATGCTTCTCCTTGATGAAATTCTCCCTCATAGAACTTCGTGGAATGCACAACTGACTCCCTCTGAATAGCATATCATCTTGGATGATAAAATCCAGCCATTTTGTCCTGTTTAGAGTAACAGGTTCTGTACAAACCTTCCAAGCTTCACCAAAATCAGGATCCTCTGCATACAAATTCTTGAGTTCGTTGAACCCAACCACCTCAATCTGCATCTCTATCAGCAATAGTTGCCTTCTGCTAAGAGCATCTGCAACCCTATTAGACTTTCCACTTCTGTGTTTCAAAACAAATGTATAACTCTGCAAAAACTCAACCCATGTCAAATGTCTTTGATTCAATTTTCTTTGACTATTCAAATATTGCAAAGCTTGATGATCAGTATACAAAACAAACTCATTAGGAAGTAGATAATGTCTCCACTTCTTTAATGCCTGAACTATAGTATAAAATTCTTGATCATAAACAGAATATTTCCTCTTGGCATCATTTAACTTCTCACTGAAATAAGCAATAGGTTTACCTTCTTGGCTCATAACAGCTCCTATTGCAGTACCACTAGCATCACAATCTACTTGAAACACCTTATTAAAATATGGAAGTGCTAAAACATGTTGTTCTGTAACTTTTTGTTTCAATAATTGAAAACTCTTTTCTGCCCCATTAGTCCACTTAAACTCTTTTCTATCCCCTCTCAGAGTTTCAGTCAAGGGTCCACAAATACTGCTAAAATTTCTGATAAACTTTCTGTAAAACCTAGCCAAACCATGAAAAGATCTTACCTCAGTAGCACTCCTTGGAGTAGGCCATTCAAAGATAGCCTGTACCTTCTCTGGGTCCATTTTTAGACCTTCTGCTGAAACTACAAATCCCAAATACACTAACTCTTTCTTCACAAAACTGCACTTCTTCAAATTAATCAACAATTTCTCTTCTCTCAACTTCTCAAATACCATATGAATATGCATCATATGCTCATCCAATGTCTTACTAAAGATCAAAATATCATCTAGGTAAATAATGACAAACTTACCCAAAAATTCTTTCAGAACCTCGTTCATGAGCCGCATGAAAGTGCTCGGTGCATTGGTTAGCCCAAAAGGCATGACTAACCACTCATACAGTCCTTCCTTTGTCTTGAAGGCAGTCTTCCATTCATCTCCTTCTCTGATCTGAATCTGATGATATCCACTTTTCAGATCTATCTTTGAGAAATACACAGCTCCACTCAAACAGTCCATAATATCATCCATTCGTGGCAATGGAAATCTGTACTTGATTGTGATCTTGTTTATTGCCCTAGAATCTGTACACATCCTCCATTCTCCATTCTTCTTTGGTGCTAATACCGCTGGTACAGCACAGGGACTCAGACTCTTTCGAATCAATCCTTTCTGTAACAACTCATGTACTTGTCTGTTCAACTCCTCACTTTCTGCAGGTGTCATTCTGTGTGCTGCCTTATTCGGCAAACTCGCTCCTGGGATCAAGTCCATCTGATGACTGATCTTCCTGACTGGTGGTAATCCATCAGGCACGTTATCGGATACAATATCTTGAAACTCGTTCAATAAATCTGCAACTTCTACAGGAACATCTTCTACTTCCTCTTTACTAGCTTTTGGAATTAAAGCAAAACATACATGCTCATGCCTCATACCATCTAGGAAATTTCTTCCATCAACAAAAGTTATCCTTGCATTACCACATACCTTTTCTCTAGTCTCCTTCAATGGTTTTAGTTTATGTCGCACTCCATACTTTGTCAGGGAATAGGTATTCGCACGACCATCATGTACAACACATCTGTCAAACTGCCATGGTCTACCCAACATTATATGACATGCATCCATAGATATGATATCACACAATACCTCATCTTGGTATCCGCCAATCTTGAACTTCACCAGGCATTATTCATTGACCATGACCTTGTGGTCATCCTGTACCCAGGCAATCCGATATGGATGTGGGTGTTTCTGTCTCTTGAGCTTTAACTTTGTCACCATCTCTTCTGACACCAAATTGTCAGTGCTTCCACTATCAATAATCACATCACAACATTTACCTTCATACTTGCACCTGGTGCGAAACAGACTCCTTCGTTGCTCAGGTTCATTCTCACCACTCAACAGGACTCTTCTATTAATCAACGTTTCTCCTCTTTTAGCATCTTTAGAATTTGATGATCTGGCATCTTCATCTACATGTGCAACTCTGGCCTGGCCTTCATTTCTCCTGTCTGTTCTGCCTTGGCACTGAGGACATTCAAAGGCCCTATGACCTTATTCTCCACAGTGAAAACATGTTCCACGGAAGCCTCCTCTTCCAGATCCTTGTCCTCTTCCCCTTCCTCTCTGATCTCTATTATTCTGATCCTGAAAGCGATTGGAATTATTTCTACGCTGATTCTGACTGCCACTGGCCTCATCCTTCTTTTTCAGATCTTCATTTCGGCCACCATATGACCGTCCACCAGATCGTCCACCGCGACCTCTTTCATTTTGTCTGCTCTCAAACTTTTTGTTTAGCTTTTCCTCTACTTTTAGGGCAAACTGGTATGCCTATTCAATACTGTTCATTCGAACCAGATTCAGCTCTTCCTGAATGCTTGGCCTTAACCCATTAAGGTATCGGGCAACTTTCTCTTTATCAGCTTCTGCATGGCCTGTTCTGATGAGAAGTCGATAGAACTCCTCTGTATACTCCTCAACAAATCTTCCTGCTTGCTTCAAACTTTGCATTTTCTTTAGTAGATCAAGCTCATAATCAACAGGAATGAACTGTCGCTTTAATTTATCCACCATCCGATCCCATCTTGTGATTTTATCTTTCCCTCTTCTATTTCGCTCCAATTGAATTTCTTGCCACCAAATTTTTGCATGACCTTTCAGTCTGACCTTCGCAAATTTGACCCTATCAGGATCCTCAACATCTTCATACTCAAAATATTCCTCACATTCGTTGATCCAGTCGATCAATTCCTCTGGGTTAAGATTTCCAGAAAATGTAGGAACCTCAATCTTAGATCTTTTCCCAATCTTGGAAATTGCCCGAAAAAGTCTTTTTTCCTTGTGGTTCACAATTTCAACTTCTCCTTCTTGATATTCTTCTTCAGCTTCATCCTCGCTTTCGTCTCTGACATTAAGATTCATTCCTCTGCGAATCTCTTCTTGCAATGCTCGCACTTGTCTCTGTAGTTCTCCAACAGGTCGTCCTTTCCACTTGACCAGATATTCTTCATATGTCCTGTTCCTTGTGCTTCTGCCAACACGACTGTCCAGTATATCTTCGATCTCCTTAGTGTCTGAACTAGTTGCTGGAATACTCCACTGTGCTGCTGTGATCTCATCTTCAACACCTCCTTCATGATACTCTGTCAGATCTGAAATGTTAAACACTGGTGAAATATTTAGCTCAGTAGGCAATTCTACCTCATATGCGTTTCCTGAATCATGTTTCTTCAGTATCTTACATGGCCCAAACTTCTTCATTTTCAACTTGTTATATGTACCAACTGGAAACCGCTCCTTTCGCAAATGAACCATGACTTCATCACCAACCTGAAATTCTTTATACCTCCTTTTCTCATCTGCCTTAGCCTTATACTGTGCATTCATCTTGGTAATATGCTTCCTCACCTCTTCATGGATGTTCTTCAAGAGTTCTGCAAAATCTTCAGCTTCAGCACTACTTATTTCTCCTTTATCTATCTTCCTCAATTCAGATGCATTTCTTGGACTACTTCCATATACAATCTGGAATGGTGATTTTCCAATGCTCCTGTTGACAGAATTATTGTATGCAAATTCCGCCTGTGGTAAAATCAAATCCCATCCTGTTGGCTTATCTCCAACCAAACATCTCAGCAAATTTCTCAAACTCCTATTCACCACCTCTGTCTGTCCATCAGTTTGTGGATGATGTGATGAACTAGACTTCAAATCTATATTCAACTTCTTCCACAACGTACGCCAGAAATATCCAACAAACTTAGTGTCCCGATCTGAAACTATGGTCTTTGGCAAACCATGAAGTCTCACTACTTCTCTGAAAAACAATTCTGCTACATGAACAGCATCATTAGTCTTCCTGCAGCGAATGAAATGTGCCATCTTTGAAAATTGGTCAACTACTACAAAAATTGAATCATGTCCCCGCTGTGTCCTCGGTAAACCAAGAACAAAGTCCATACTGATATCCTCCCAAGGCTTCTCTGGTATAGGTAATGGCTGATACAACCCTGTATTATGCTTCACTCCTTTCGCCATCTGACATACTCTGTAACTCTGTACAAACTTCTTCACATCTTGCTGCAATTGTGGCCAATAATAATTCTCACCAACCAAAGCAAGGGTTTTATCACGACCAAAATGTCTAGCCAATCCTCCACTATGCTTCTCCTTGATGAGATTCTCCCTCATAGAACTTCGTGGAATGCACAACTGACTCCCTCTGAATAGCATATCATCTTGGATGATAAAATATAGCCATTTCGTCCTGTCTAGAGTAACAGGTTCTGTACAAGCCTTCCAAGCTTCACCAAAATCAGGATCCTCTGGATACAAATTCTTGAGTTCGTTGAACCCAACCACCTCAATCTGCATCTCTGTCAGCAATAGTTGCCTTTTGCTAAGAGCATCTGCAACCCTATTAGACTTTCCACTTCTGTGTTTCAAAACAAATGTATAACTCTGCAAAAACTCAACCCATTTCAAATGCCTTTGATTCAATTTACCTTGACTATTCAAATATTGCAAAGCTTGATGATCAGTATACAAAACAAACTCATTAGGAAGTAGATAATGTCTCCACTTCTTTAATGCCTGAACTATAGCATAAAATTCTTGATCATAAACAGAATATTTCCTCTTGGCATCATTTAACTTCTCACTGAAATAAGCAATAGGTTTACCTTCTTGGCTCATAACAGCTCCTATTGCAGTACCACTAGCATCACAATCTACTTGAAACACCTTATTAAAATCTGGAAGTGCTAAAACATGCTGTTCTCTAATTTTTTGTTTCAATAATTGAAAACTCTTTTCTGCCCCATTAGTCCACTTAAACTTTTTTCTATCCCCTCTCATAGTTTCAGTCAAGGGTCCACAAATACTGCTAAAATTTTTGATAAACTTTTTGTAAAAGCTAGCCAAACCATGAAAAGATCTTACCTCAGTAGCACTCCTTGGAGTAGGCCATTCAAGGATAGCCTGTACCTTCTCTGGGTCCATTTTTAGACCTTCTACTGAAACTACAAATCCCAAATACACTAACTCTTTCTTCACAAAACTGCACTTTTTCAAATTAATCAACAATTTCTCTTCTCTCAACTTCTCAAATACCATACGAATATGCATCATATGCTCATCCAATGTCTTACTAAAGATCAAAATATCATCTAGGTAAACAATGACAAACTTACCCAAAATTTTTTTCAGAACCTCGTTCATGAGCCGCATGAAAGTGCTCGGTGCATTGGTTAGCCCAAAAGGCATGACTAACCACTCATACAGTCCTTCCTTTGTCTTGAAGGTAGTCTTCCATTCATCTCCTTCTCTGATCCGAATTTGATGATATCCACTTTTCAGATCTATCTTTGAGAAATACACAGCTCCACTCAAACAGTCCATAATATCATCCATTCGTGGCAATGGAAACCTGTACTTGATTGTGATCTTGTTTATTGCACTAGAATCTGTACACATCCTCCATTCTCCATTCTTCTTTGGTGCTAATACCATTGGTACAGCACAGGGAGTCAGACTCTTTCGAATCAATCCTTTCTGTAACAACTCATGTACTTGTCTGTTCAACTCCTCACTTTCTGTAGGTGTCATTCTGTGTGCTGCCTTATTCGAAAAACTCGCTCCTGGGATCAAGTCCATCTGATGACTGATTTTCCTGACTGGTGGTAATCCATTATGCATGTTATCGGATACAATATCTTGAAACTCGTTCAATAAATCTGCAACTTCTATAGGAACATCTTCTACTTCCTCTTTACCAGCTTTTGGAATTAAAGCAAAACATACATGCTCATGCCTCATACCATCTAGGAAATTTCTTACATCAACAAAAGTTATCCTTGCATTACCACATACCTTTTCTCTAGTCTCCTTCAATGGTTTTAGCTTATGTCGCACTCCATCCTTTGTTAGGGAATAGGTATTCGCACGACCATCATGTATAGCACATCTGTCAAACTGCCATGGTCTACCCAACAACATATGACATGCATCCATAGATATGATATCACACAATACCTCATCTTGGTATCCGCCAATCTTGAACTTCACCAGGCATTGTTCATTGACCATGACCTTGTGGTCATCCTGTACCCAGGCAATCCGATATGGATGTGGGTGTTTCTATCTCTTGAGCTTCAACTTTGTCACCATCTCTTCTGACACCAAATTGTCAGTGCTTCCACTATCAATAATCACATCACAACATTTACCTTCACACTTACACCTGGTGCGAAACAGGCTCCTTCGTTGCTCAGGTTCATTCTCACCACTCAATAGGACTCTTCTATTAATCAACGTTTCTCCTCTTTCAGCATCTTCAGAATTTGATGATCTGGCATCTTCATCTACATGTGCAACTCTGGCCTGGCCTTCATTTCTCCTGTCTGTTCTGCCTTGGCACTGAGGACATTCAAATGCCCTATGACCTTCTTCTCCACAGTGAAAACATGTTCCATGGAAGCCTCCTCTTCCAGATCCTTGTCCTCTTCCTCTTCCTCTCTGATCTCTATTATTCTGATCCTGAAAGGGATTGGAATTATTTCCACGCTGATTCTGACTGCTACTAGCCTCATCCTTCTTTTTCGGATCTTCATTTTGGCCACCATATGACTGTCCACCAGATTGTCCACTGCGACCTCTTCCATTTTGTCTGCTCTCAAACTTCTTGTTCAGCTTTTCCTCTTCTTTTAGGGCAAACTGGTATGCCTCTTCAATACTGTTCATTCGAACCAGATTCAGCTCCTCCTGAATGCTTGGCCTTAACCCATTAAGGTATCGGGCAACTTTCTCTTTATCAGCTTCTGCATGGCCTGTTCTGATGAGAAGTCGATAGAACTCCTCTGTATACTCCTGAACAGATCTTCCTGCTTGCTTCAAACTTTGCATTTTCTTTAGTAGATCAAGCTCATAATCAACAGGAATGAACTGTCGCTTCAATTTATCCACCATCCGATCCCATCTTGTGATTTTATCTTTCCCTCTTCTATTTCGCTCCAATTGAATTTCTTGCCACCAGATTTTTGCTTGACCTTTCAGTCTGGCCTTCACAAATTTGACCCTATCAGGATCCTCAACATCTTCATACTCAAAATATTCCTCACATTCGTTGATCCAGTCGATCAATTCCTCTGGGTTAAGATTTCCAGAAAATGTAGGAACCTCAATCTTAGGTCTTTTCCCAATCTTGGAAATTGCTTGAAAAAGTCTTTCTTCCTCGTGGTTCACAATTTCAACTTCTCCTTCTTGATATTCTTCTTCAGCTTCATCCTCGCTTTCATCTTTGACATTAATATTCATTCCTCTGCGAATCTCTTCTTGCAATGCTTGCACTTATCTTTGCAGTTCTCTAACCTCAGGTGTTACAACACCAGCTCTTCCGCCACGTTCCCTTCGTGGAGGTATTTTCGCGATGCGCGCTGAAACCCTAGCCACGGTCCTGGTGCAAACTGCCTCACAGTCGGTGATCTATTTACACACTCAAGAACTCCTGCTCTAATACCACCTGATGAAGGGTGCTCCCCTTAATACCACAAACACATAACAGAAACAGAGAAACCACAACAATATGCAAAAATAGAAAATTGGCTTCTTATTATCTCCACAAATGTGGAATTACAAACTTTCAGAATTACAATATGCAAAGCCACATGGGTATTCCCTTACAATATTCTGTAGGACAAAGCCTCGAATCAATACCCAGATCTACTACCCAGAACTATTCTGAACTGCCTAAGACAATAATACAGCCTTCCTTATATAGGCAATTTTTCCACCGCCTGGGAAGGTTCCAGAATTTTAGCCAATAAGGCCGACCAAACTTATAATTATTTTATTTTACATTTTATTACATCATAGTCGGCTCAAGATAACCTTTGAAACCCAAACTGAAATTTTGAAGAAAATTATTTTTCACCATTTCAGGTGGCCCAACTTCCGAAGACCATAAGTCATCACCAGTTGACCCGATCGGCTATTATAACCCCATTTCGGAAATGCCACGAAGCACTCTATAGGCTTGACCCGCGCAAGCGCCCGTCACCCAAATTTTTGACCTCATCCAGGGCCTCTAAATCTTTCAAAACTGAGTTCAAAGTTTCTGTACCCTGCTGCTAATACCGAAAATCTTCAATATCTTCCAATATACACTTGATCTGGTAATGAAACTTTACTGGCAGACTTATATGACCAAAATGAACCTCCAAGAAAGAAATCAGATCATTCTGAGCACATACGAAAATTACCAAAAATAGTAACTTTCCATGAATAGCAGCTCTTCACTAAAATAGCCTTTATTGAATACAAAAGCAGAAATATTTTTGGGTGATGCAAGATTGCTCTTACACCCAGGATGCTCCTGCATCAGACACCCAGGGTAATTTGAGAAGTGACCCTGTCACGACTCAGGTGTGCAGAGGAAAACCAAGACGGCTAACCTCCTCCTTTGTCAGCCATGATGAATCTCCAACAGGTCGTCCTTTCCACTTGACCAGATATTCTTCATATGTCTTGTTCCTTGTGCTTCTGCCAACACGACTGTCCAGTTTATCTTCGATCTCCTTAGTGTCTGAACTAGTTGCTGGAATACTCCACTGTGCTGCTGTGATCTCATCTTCAACACCTCCTTCATGATACTCTGTCAGATCTGAAATGTTAAACACTGGTGAAATATTTAGCTCAGTAGGCAATTCTACCTCATATGCGTTTCCTGAATCATGTTTCTTCAGTATCTTACATGGCCCAAACTTCTTCATTTTCAGCTTGTTATATGTACCAACTGGAAACCGCTCCTTTCGCAAATGAACCATGACTTCATCACCAACCTGAAATTCTTTATACCTCCTTTTCTCATCTGCCTTAGCCTTATACTGTGCATTCATCTTGGTAATATGCTTCCTCACCTCTTCATGGATGTTCTTCAAGTGTTCTGCAAAATCTTCAGCTTCAGCACTACTTATTTCTCCTTTATCTATCTTCCTCAATTCAGATGCATTTCTTGGACTACTTCCATATACAATCTGAAATGGTGATTTACCAGTGCTCCTATTGACAGAATTATTGTATGCAAATTCTGCCTGTGGTAAAATCAAATCCCATCCTGTTGGCTTATCTCCAACCAAACATCTCAGCAAATTTCCCAAACTCCTATTCACCACCTCTGTCTGTCCATCAGTCTGTGGATGATGTGATGAACTGAACTTCAAATCTATCTTCAACTTCTTCCACAACGTACGCCAGAAATATCCAACAAACTTAGTGTCCCGATCTGAAACTATGGTCTTTGGCAAACCATGAAGTCTCACTACTTCTCTGAAAAATAATTCTGCTACATGAACAGCATCATTAGTCTTCCTGCAGTGAATGAAATGTGCCATCTTTGAAAATCGGTCAACTACTACAAAAATTGAATCATGTCCCCGCTGTATCCTCGGTAAACCAAGAACAAAGTCCATACTGATATCCTCCCAAGGCTTCTCTGGTATAGGTAATGGCTGATACAACCCTGTATTCTGCTTCACTCCTTTCGCCATCTGACATACTCTGCAACTCTGTACAAACTTCTTCACATCTTGCTGCAATTGTGGCCAATAATAATTTTCACCAACCAAAGCAAGGGTTTTATCACGACCAAAATGTCCAGCCAATCCTCCACTATGCTTCTCTTTGATGAGATTCTCCCTCATAGAACTTCGTGGAATGCACAACTGACTCCCTCTGAATAGCATATCATCTTGGATGATAAAATCTAGCCCTTTCGTCCTGTCTAGAGTAACAGGTTCTGTACAAGCCTTCCAAGCTTCACCAAAATCAGGATCCTCTGGATACAAATTCTTGAGTTTCTTGAACCCAACCACCTTAATCTGCATCTCTGTCAGCAATAGTTGCTTTCTGCTAAGAGCATCTGTAACCCTATTAGACTTTCCACTTCTGTGTTTCAAAACAAATGTATAACTTTGCAAAAACTCAACCCATTTCAAATGCCTTTGATTCAATTTTCCTTGACTATTCAAATATTGCAAAGCTTGATGATCAGTATACAAAACAAACTCATTAGGAAGCAGATAATGTCTCCACTTCTTTAATGCCTGAACTATAGCATAAAATTCTTGATCATAAACAGAATATTTCCTCTTGGCATCATTTAACTTCTCACTGAAATAAGCAATAGGTTTACCTTCTTGGCTCATAACAGCTCCTATTGCAGTACCACTAGCATCACAATCTACTTGAAACACCTTATTAAAATCTGGAAGTGCTAAAACATGCTGTTCTGTAACTTTTTGTTTCAATAATTGAAAACTCTTTTCTGCCCCATTAGTCCACTTAAACTCTTTTCTATCCCCTCTCATAGTTTCAGTCAAGGGTCCACAAATACTGCTAAAATTTCTGATAAACTTTCTGTAAAAGCTAGCCAAACCATGAAAAGATCTTACATCAGTAGCACTCCTTGGAGTAGGCCATTCAAGGATAGCCTGTACCTTCTCTGGGTCCATTTTTAGACCTTCTGCTGAAACTACAAATCCCAAATACACTAACTCTTTCTTCACAAAATTGCACTTCTTCAAATTAATCAACAATTTCTCTTCTCTCAACTTCTCAAATACCATACGAATATGCATCATATGCTCATCCAATGTCTTACTAAAAATCAAAATATCATCTAGGTAAACAATTACAAACTTACCCAAAAATTCTTTCAGAACCTCGTTCATGAGCCGCATGAAAGTGCTCGGTGCATTGGTTAGCCCAAAAGGCATGACTAACCACTCATACAGTCCTTCCTTTGTCTTGAAGGTAGTCTTCCATTCATCTCCTTCTCTGATCCGAATCTAATGATATCCACTTTTCAGATCTATCTTTGAGAAATACACAGCTCCACTCAAACAGTCCATAATATCATCCATTCGTGGCAATGGAAACCTGTACTTGATTTTGATCTTGTTTATTGCCCTAGAATCTGTACACATCCTCTATTCTCCGTTCTTCTTTGGTGCTAATACCGCTGGTACAGCACAGGGACTCAGACTCTTTCAAATCAATCTTTTCTGTAATAACTCATGTACTTATCGGTTCAACTCCTCACTTTCTGCAGGTGTCATTTTGTGTGCTGCCTTATTCGAAAAACTCGCTCCTGGGATCAAGTCCATCTGATGACTGATCTTCCTTACTGGTGGTAATCCATCAGGCACGTTATCGGATACAATATCCTGAAACTCGTTCAACAAATCTGCAACTTCTACAGGAACATCTTCTACTTCCTCTTTACCAGCTTTTGGAATTAAAGCAAAACATACATGCTCATGCCTCATACCATCTAGGAAATTTCTTCCATCAACAAAAGTTATCCTTTCATTACCACATACCTTTTCTCCAGTCTCCTTCAATGGTTTTAGCTTATGTCGCACTCCATCCTTTGTCAGGGAATAGGTATTCGCACGACCATCATGTACAGCACATCTGTCAAACTGCCATGGTCTACCCAACAACATATGACATGCATCCATAGATATGATATCACACAATACCTCATCTTGGTATCCGCCAATCTTGAACTTCACCAGGCATTGTTCATTGACCATGACCTTGTGGTCATCCTATACCCAGGCAATCCGATATGGATGTGGGTGTTTCTGTCTCTTGAGCTTCAACTTTGTCACCATCTCTTCTGACACCAAATTGTCAATGCTTCCACTATCAATAATCACATCACAACATTTACCTTCACACTTGCACCTGGTGCGAAACAGGCTCCTTCGTTGCTCAGATTCATTCTCACCACTCAACAGGACTCTTCTATTAATCAACGTTTCTCCTCTTTCAGCATCTTCAGAATTTGATGATCTGGCATCTTCATCTACATGTACAACTCTGGCCTGGCCTTCATTTCTCCTGTCTGTTCTACCTTGGCGCTGAAGACATTCAAATGCCCTATGACGTTCTTCTCCACAGTGAAAACATGTTCCACGGAAGCCTCCTCTTCCAGATCCTTGTCCTCTTCCTCTTCCTCTCTGATCTCTATTATTCTGATCCTGAAAGCAATTGGAATTATTTCCACGCTTATTCTGACTGCTACTGGCCTCATCCTTCTTTTTCGGATCTTCATTTCGGCCACCATATGACCGTCCACCAGATCGTCCACCGCAACCTCTTCCGTTTTGTCTGCTCTCAAACTTCTTGTTCAGCTTTTCCTCTGCTTTTAGGGCAAACTGGTATGCCTCTTCAATACTGTTCATTCGAATCAGATTCAGCTCCTCCTGAATGCTTGGCCTTAACCCATTAAGGTATCAGGCAACTTTCTCTTTATCAGCTTTTGCATGGCCTGTTCTGATGAAAAGTCGATAGAACTCCTCTGTATACTCCTGAACAGATCTTCCTGCTTGCTTCAAACTTTGCATTTTCTTTAGTAGATCAAGCTCATAATCAACAGGAATGAACTGTCACTTCAATTTATCCACCATCCGATCCTATCTTGTGATTTTATCTTTCCCTCTTCTATTTCACTCCAATTGAATTTCTTGCCACCAGATTTTTGCATGACCTTTCAGTCTGGCCTTCGCAAATTTGACCCTATCAGGATCCTCAACATCTTCATACTCAAAAAATTCCTCACATTCATTGATCCAGTCGATCAATTCCTCTGGGTTAAGATTTCCAGAAAATGTAGGAACCTCAATCTTAGGTCTTTTCCCAATCTTGGAAATTGTCCGAAAAAGTCTTTCTTCCTCGTGGTTCACAATTTCAACTTCTCCTTCTTGATATTCTTCTTCAGCTTCATCCTCGCTTTCGTCTCTAACATTAAGATTCATTCCTCTGTGAATCTCTTCTTGCAATGCTCGCACTTGTCTCTGCAGTTCTCTAACCTCAGGTGTTACAACACCAGCTCTTCCGCCACGTTCCCTTCGTGGAGGCATTTTCGCGATGCGGGTTGAAACCCTAGCCACGGTCCTGGTGCAAATTGCCTCATAGTCGGTGATCTGTTTACACACTCAAGAACTCCTGCTCTGATACCACCTGATGAAGGGTGCTCCCCTTAATACCACAAACACATAACAGAAACAGAGAAACCACAATAATATGCAAGAATAGAAAATTGGCTTCTTATTATCTCCACAAATGTGGAATTACAAACAATCAGAATTATAATATGCAAAACCACATGGGCATTCCCTTACAATATTCTGTAGGACAAAGCCTCGAATCAATACCCAGATCTACTACCCAGAACTATTCTGAACTGCCTAAGACAATAATACAGCCTTCCTTATATAGGCAATTTTTCCACCGCCTCGGAAGGTTCCAGAATTTTAGCCAATAAGGCCGACCAAACTTAGAATTATTTTATTTTACATTTTATTACATCATAGTCGGCTCAAGATAACCTTTGAAACCCAAACAAAAATTTTGAAGAAAATTATTTTTCGCCATTTCAGGTGGCCCAACTTCCGAAGACCATAAGTCATCACCAGTTGACCCGATCGGCTATTATAACCCCATTTCGAAAATGCCACGAAGTGCTCTACAGGCCTGACCGGCCCAAGCGCCCGTCACACAAATTTTCGACCTCATCCGGGGCCTCTAAAGCCTTCAAAACTGAGTTCAAAGTTTCTGTACCCTGCTGCCAATACCGAAAATCTTCAATATCTTCCAATATACACTTGATCTGGTAATGAAACTTTACTGGCAGACTTATATGACCAAAATGAACCTCCAAGAAAGAAATCAGATCATTCTGAGCACATACGAAAATTACCAAAAATAGTAACTTTCCATGAATAGCAGCTCTGCACTAAAATAGCTTTTATTGAATACAAAAGCAGAAATATTTTTGGGTGATGCAAGATTGCTCTTACACCCAGGATGCTCCTACATCAAGCTGCTAGGGAGATCTGACAACCCAACAATGAACCATATCCATGGAGATTTCTTCCACAAGGACATTTATATAGCGGTTGTCACTACCACGGTGAAAATGGCTATTATCGCTTGAGGTTCTGTCAACGCAGTTTACCCTATGAAGGGATTGTTTGCTATGGTTAACCCTCTCTAAATGTGACTCACAATATGATACCACAAGGGGACTTGGCTCCAGATCCAAGGTTTTGATACCTCTTCACTTTTAACCCCAAACAAAGAAAGTAGATTAATCCGACACGCTAAGACAAAGTTTGTCTAACCAAGGTCTAAGATATCAACCCTACATGATCTATCAACCTTTCTGGAGAGAGAATGTATCAATCAATAAGGGAAGACGCACTAACCAATTTTGATTCACTAAAGCTCATGATGTCAACCCCACGTGATCTATCAACCTCTCCTGGGAGAGAATATATCGATCAATAAGAGAAGACACACTAACTAAGTTGAATGTGAAACGCACTAAGTATCCTCCCTACCTACAAGGATTCTATCATCAAGAAGGATTTCACTGGGAATCCAATCTCTCAAGAATCATGAATAGTGTTCATAGGGCCTAATTACTATGTGAGCACAGATGTATGTTTCCAAAAGCAAATCTACCAAAAGTATCCAAAAAGCAGAAAGAGGAACACTTAACACTTAAAGAAAATATGAGATGAGTCCACAAGGTGGAACACTTAACACCTCACACAAGCTAAAAAAAATCTCCAACTTAGAAAACAAGTGAGTTCCTAAAAGCACAAAAGGGTTGCCAAGTGGAACACTTAACGCTTCTGTCCTGTTGACCCCTCCCCTTTATGGCGCTGAGATTGCAACCACGGGGCGGAATGAGGGGCCAATGGATTAGTGATTCCAATAACCCAAGATAGCAATCAAGATCAATCACAAGTAATCTAAGACTGCTAATAAATATTTAAAGTGTCACAACCTAGTATCAATTATGCAAGTGTGTAAAACAAAAACATGAAAATAATCACCCAAGCTAGACACACGAGAGATTTATTTTAAGCTCAAATTGAAATGTTATTAGATGAAAGAGAATACCTAGGATCCTTGCAACATGCTTAGTAGATTTTACCTAATTTTTAGCAATTCTTGCTGAGCTTTTCCATGCAAGCAAGTGACGAACTCTCCAACAAGCAAACAAGCAAACAAGATATGCAACATATATTCAACTTATAAAAACCATAGGGTTAGCTCTAAAAATAAATTATTATCAGCAATAATAACCAACAATTAACCCAAATGACAACTCATATCATTCATTGAACCATGTAAAAAAATAAGTGCATACCCATCACAAAACTTTATTTTTTTTGCTGCATTTGACCTAGTCAACAAGATCTAATTTTTTTTTAATGATTTTGGCCACAAAAATAGAAATTTAAAATAGAGACCCCTACTAAAAAATAGAGATCTTTCCAAAAATGTAAAAATTTTAGAAAAATCTCTTCATTTGTGCCCTAGAGACCCTTTTTATAAAAAATGACTAGTTTTTGTAAATTGACTATTTGAGCTATTATATTGCATCCAAATTTAAAATACAAAGAATAGACCCCCTGTAGAATTTAAAGAGATTTCTGAAAATGTAACAATTTATAAAAAATATACTGATTTGCATTAGATATTAATTTTTTCTAGAATTTCAAGAAAAAATTATTAAAAATTCAAAACATCTTATAAAATTCTAAATTTTTTATTGTAGCTTCTCTGCTATGTGTCCAACTTACAAAAAAAATTTTAGAGAAAAAATCTAAGCCATTTGAGAGATAAAATTAAATCTTTGAAATTTTAAGGTTTTAGCTCCCCAAAAAAATTAAAACTAGCATGTAAAGGTGGGTTGCCCCACGGTGGGTGCCAGAAATGTGTGTGTGAAAATTGTATCTGATCTATAGACACAACAATTCAGTAAAACATTAGAGGTTAGCTATAATCAAAATCATGCAAAATTGAAATCTACTCTAACCAAGCGATTTACTGCCTTCTAGTAGGTGTGAGATTAATGTTCTCAGATTGCTATCGAGATCAATGACCTAGATGACACCTAAATGAAAGATTTGAATGCCAAACTGATATGAAATATGAATGCAATTAATCTATTTTTTTGGTATTTTCTATGCAATATGAATGATAAACTTGATATGAATCTATGCTAATATGAAAATTGATATGCAATGCTAATCTAGAAATGATATGATATGAGAATGAAAATTCTAACAATAATATGAAAGCTATGAATTTGCAATTGATCTCACAAAGGTGTCGATTCGCAAGAGCTTTGATTCTCCTAATTCCAATTCTCCAGCGTGATTGTGCAAATTTGTGGATGAATTATGAAGAGCTGAGCCTTGGTTTTATAGAAATCCAGGGCTTTGGAGGTGCATGAGAAAAAGCCATAAATCACTCAAATAACTCAGCTTGATTTTTGAGTTATTTGATAATAAAGATAATTAAGTCACAAAAATCATGCAAAAACACAGTTCAACTCGAATTAGAAGTTTATATCAACTTTAAAACTCAAAAAGATGTTGAGTTTCAAAAAGCTAACAACTTGCATTGATTTTTGAAATAAAATAATTAATTATGGGTTAATTAACTATTTTATCAAACTTTTATTAAAAACTATATTATTAAATAATGACAACTTGCTTTAATTAATTAAATAAGAATTTAATCAATTATTCATAGGATATTGGATTTATTGTCAAAATTAAATAATATAATTAATAATAGATAGAATTAAATTTAATTAAACAATTAAGTGGCAAGATATTAAATCTAATTAATTAAATATGAAAATATTCAATTAATCAAACTTAGGATAAATGTGATTTATCGCCAAATAATCATTAAATTAAAGATAATTAAGATAATTAGGAATATTGCTAGGAACATTCCCCGATGCAAAATTTAAGATAATCAATTAGGGTTCGATGATGTTTAGACGTGCCTTAGGTTAGGACTTTGATGTCGATTTCATTCGAATTGTTGATATAGAAGATTAATGAACTTATAGCCCATTTTTGGGGTATTACACCAACCAGAGAAGGTAGAAAAATCTTGGCCACCTTGGGTTTGAAGCATGCTTTGGGTTTTATGAGTAAAGATGAGGAAAGAATAAAAGCATTGGAAGAATAGAATGAAGCAATGAAGAAATTCATTTTGAAGACGGCGGGTCCAATTGACCCAAATAACCCCAAAGCCTCATTACAAGAAATTTTGGAGAAGAAGGGGGATATAGACACTGACATTCCACATTCTTTTGTACAGGCTTGTGCGGATTGGAAGCTAGATTTTGAGCAATTCACTAGCTTATCTCTTAGGCAGATTTTAAGGCCCTTTCGAGGCATTTTGGTAGGACTAGTTTCTTTGGTAGAGATCATGAGTGAGGAGAATGGGGCTGAAGAAACTATCCTAAATTCACAAAAGGTATTAGATGAGATGACAATGATAAGGAAGCAGTTCTTTCAGGTGCTAATGAAGATTTATGAAGGGGCAGAGTTAGATAACTTTGAGGAATGGATCCAAGAGATAATAGTGGCATTAGCCATACTTGAGAAGGTGCTCAAAAGGTTGGATAAGAAAAGGGATGAGGGCATGCTGTTTGTAAATGAGTTACAGGAGTTCTTTGAGGGGTTAGATTTAGATCTGTTCGAGGATGATGATGATAAGACTATGCACCCGATGAGTGATATTGTCAAATAGTATTTGAATATATTCCAATGGGTAAAGACAAAGGAGGATCTCCAACAAATGTTTTATCAAAGGGAAGAGATTCAGAGAATGCTGCCTCGTGAAGAAGAAATAAAAGCCTTTGCTAGGGGATTGAAAGATTACAGAGATAGACAAAAGGAAATTCTCCAAGGCATTAAGATGCCAGACTTCAATGAGGTGGTGGAGGTGGTAGATATATTCAAGAAGGCACATCCAGAAGTACCTCCTAGCTAGTGGACCTAAAGCTCAAGATCTGTTAGCTCCCGTGTACAAAAAGTGTAGTTTTGATACTTAGTCATTTTTCATTATAAGATTTTTGGCTCTTTCGGCCATAGGGAGTTTTCGACCTCTGAAAACTTTGACAACTTCGACAACTCCATAGTAGCGGAAATAAGGTTTGCACTTAGCCAATTTTGGGTGTTGCATTTTCATACCAAGTTTCGGGTTTTGGACATTTTTTGGGCACGTCTGGGAGTTGACTCCAATTTTCTCAAAGATCACTTCTCAGTCATCTGGGCTTCTTTTCGGGGATCATTTGGGCATGATTGCGGGATCTCTTTTAGTCAGGACCACATGGAGCAATTGAAGCCAAAGATTAAGGGTACAAACGTGAAGATCATCAAGTGCATGCAATGGTTCTGGCCCCATTTTTGAGATATTTGATGCTTGATTTATGCAAATTCTTGTAATGCACAAAGTTTAAATCCATGCTAGGACAATTTAACTCAGCTTTAGCAGTAGTTTCTTTAATGCAATCTCTAGTTTAGATTTTTTTTCAAGTTTTAGTTGCAACAAAACCCTAGCTATGAAAATAAGAGCAGAGCTCTATAAATTTTAATAAAATGATGTAATGAGGGTCGACTAAATGATTAATACAAGTTATACAATTGGTGCTTCATCCATAGTGTGATTTTTCTGCTCTCTATGCGAAATCTATGAATGTGTGATTTTCTCATTCTTTATTTCAAAGAGCTGATTGTTTGTTTGATGATTTCAAGTCTGCGATTTCTTAATTTGGTGTTTGCTAGTATCATATTTCTCTGTTATGATGAATCTCTGAGAAGATCTTTCTTTGGTGCCTAAAGATTAACTTGTCTCACATGCACGTGCATTGGGAGTGGCTTTGTGATCTGATGAGTTTTGACTTATCATACATCTGCATTGTTTGAATTTTGTTGATGATTGCATCCATTCAGCTAAAGATTGTGACATGATCTGATCTTTGTTGTGTGGGTTCCTCATCTTCTCAGTCATTTAATTTGCATGGTGGTGTGATTACTAGCATATGTCCATTAGGTTTCTTTTCAAGTATTTCCTTTCAAGTTTCTTGTTACCTTACTCTTTCTAACCTTCCTTGCAAAGTCACTTTCAATAGGATAATTTAAATTTTCGCTTGTTTTCATTTCTTAAATCTGAAAATTGAATAAAAAAGAGAGATATTGTGGAATCCTAAAGTTTGTTTTGCAGTTTCCCTTAAGAGAAGAACTAGCAAAGGCCTCCTTGATAACAAATCTACATTTTTCTTCCGTTGAGTTATCCGAGTGGTTGAGACCCAGCCATCCGGAACCTTGAGATTGATTCCATCAATCTTCCAAGAGAGGGGTTTGTTCTTACAGATTCCTAGCTATTGTCTTCATGCAAAAATGACCCTCAACAGGAGTACATTTCATAGCCTGCCGTCATGTCCACTATCATGTCAATGTTTGGAAGTGGAAAATCATCCTTAGGGCATGCTTTATTTAGATCTCAAAAATCGGTGCATGCACAAATGAACTTTTCATGTTTGGAAATAGGGACAATGTTAGAAATCCATTCTATGTAGTCAATCACTTTGATGAAATTGGCTTTTAGGAGCTTCTCAAGTTCAATCTTAACCAGTAATGCCACATGGGGATGAATCTTTATCAGTTTTTGTTTGATAGGTTTTACCTCTGGAGCAATAGAGAGATGATGCATAATAAGCTCAGTATCTAAACCTAGCATGTCTGAGTATGTCCAAGAAAAATTGATCTTTTTCTCTTGAAATTATGTAGAAAATTGTTCTTTTTCTTCTGCTGAGAGAGACTAAGCCACATGTATGATTTTAGGAGATTCCTCTATCCCCAAGTTGATGGGCTATGTAGGTTCTATTAGAACTGAAGACCTTTCTTGAAAATATTTTGGTAGACTACCAAGCACCTCATCCTCGAGCCCCTCAGCAAGGTTTTCACCCTTAGATACATCTTTATTTTTACTATTTTTAGGTTTAGATACTGCCACAATGTGGTTTTCACCATCCGACCATTTCTTTCTTCTTTTAATTTTATGATTGAGGTACTTGATATCTGATTCAGTCATGTTTGTTGCTGGTTCACTAGTGGAAGAAGTAACAGGTTCAATGGCATTGAGGTAGCAAGAGATCTCATAGTCATTTTGAAAGGAAGGCAATATAGGTGTTTGATCTTGGGTAGACCAATCTATGAGATCTAAGTGTATGAGGGGAAGTGAAATGATAGGTTCAAGGTTATTTATGCGGGGGATATCATCTCTGGTGATGAGAGAAGTTGAGCCTATAGGGTAGGCCCCAAAAGTATCGAGATCTAAATTTGTCATGGAAGGACCAGTGTGGTCCATTAAAGAAATATGTGGATTGAACTCATCAGAACCTATGCATGACTCATCAAATACGTTGGGTTGGTCACTATAGGTATGAATCACATCAACGTCCATATCTACTGTAGAAGATCCATTTGAGAGAGTGTCCCATTCATACTCATTTGAATCAGTTGTGGAACTTCTGCTGGGATGTTTGCACCAAGAATGCTTAGGACACTTAGAAGTAGAGGTATTCATGTTATTATGTGTGAGATCTCCTCTTTCTATCAATCATAAAATATTTCTATGCTATCTATCAAAGCTCAATGACTCATTAGGTACAAAATTTCTGGATGTGGAGGCTTCAGCTATATCATTAGAAAGCATGCATTCTCCTCCCCAAAGAAGTGAAGTAGAAGGAATAAAGTCTTCCATTTAGTCCATAGTGCATAGTGGTGATTCCTTGATGTCTGTATCTGAGTCACTAAGCACGGGAGTACTTTTAGAATATTCGGGGATGTTGTTGTCAACACCATATCCTAGTCCTATGGTATCCTTAGAAGACCGACCATCATTATGACTCAAAGGTTCAATTAGAGTGTGCCCTTTGTTATTTAAAGGTCTATGACCTTGATAGCCCATTTGCTATAGAAATTTATAGCCTTTATCATATCATTTAGGAGAAATGGGAGTAGCAATTATCATACTATCTTCTTCTTCTCTATAAATCCACTCCCTAACAGCTTGTTCTTCTTTTTCAGCCTCTAAGGGTACAGATGATTGGACAAATGTACCAAAAAATGTCATGTCAGAAGTAGAAGGCTTTGCCTTGTCTGAAGGTCTACCATAAGACTTAGGAGAAGTAGGCATAGTAGCAATAGAGTCCAATGTATATTCCCCCATACCAATACTCATCATCTTTAATTTTTTCTCAGTAGCAATGAGGGACACATTATGATCATGAGAAGGTTTGCTATGAGGAACAAACATCTCAACAGTAGTTAGAGTATTGATAGTGATAGCATTGTCCCCAGGAATCAAAATCTTAGCTCCATTGTGTGGAAACTTGACACACTGATGATAAGTGGAAGGGACAACTTGCATTTCATGGATCCAAGGTCAACCCAAAAGAATGTTATATGCGAGTGGGATGTCCAACACTTGGAAAACAATATCTTTTGTGACAGGGCCTACTCGGACATGCATCACAACAAGACCTTTGGAAGATCTTTCCACTTCATCATATGCTTTTATGGTAATCTTTCACCTAGGATCCACAGCCAATTCAGACAATCCCAACTATTGCACCACATGGAAAGAAACAATATTTAACCTAGCACCATTGTCTATTAGGACTTGGCAGACTCGGGTACGGTAGACTAGAACTTCAATGTGTAAAGCCAGATTATGAGGGTGACTAAGAGATGTGTCATCTTCTGTAGAAAAGGATAGGTAGTGGGGAGATGTGATGTGGTTGACCATAGCTTGGAACCAATCTAGGTCAATATCATTGGGAACATTTGTTGTACGGAGAGCTTTCTCAAGGATCTCTTTGTGCAAAGGGGATAGCTCAAGAAACTCAAAAATGGATATTTGAGCGGGTGTCTATTGTAATTGGTGTATAAGGTCATAGCTAGACAAAACTAAAGGAGCTTCTTGTTTGGAAGAAGAAGCTTTCTTGGGATCATGCGCAGTTTTAAGGACAATTTTGGCTTGCCCCCTAGTAACAACATTTAGTGTCTCACTTTGGGTAGACAAACCATTTAGTGTTTGCAAGACCAACTTTGGCATACCATGATTGGTGTTATTATCATCTTGAGATCTCACCATAAGAACATTCTCAATAGGCTCTATCATGTTGATCATAGGTGAATCAGGAGTATCTGTATAGTTGATCTTTGCATCATGATTCTTCTTATTTTCTTGAGAGGATTCTGCTTTCTCATATTCAGGTAGAGGATTCTTGAAAGTTTTGTGATCAAAATTTTTAACTAAGCCATCTGTGAGCACTATGCCTCCATCAATAAGATCTTGAATGGCATCTTTAAGCTTAAAAAAATTATCTATCTTATGTCCCTTATTCCCGTGATAATGGAAAAAATGATCTTCTCTCCACCAATCAAACTTAACTGGTGGATCATAGGGATGAGAATTGTCAGGAAGCATAAGAAACTTGTTGGTAACTAGAGTCTTAAGAATCACATTGTACAGTTCAGCCAACTTAGTGTAGACTCATCGTTGGAATGTCTTCTTTGGCTTGTCTGCATGTTGAGGCTTAGGAGCACTATGAGCGTTGGTAGCCTCTTGTTGTTTTGCTACATATATAGCATTAGAGAGGTTGAAAGTAGGTTCTTTGGCTTTTGGGACATCCATAACACCATCATTAACAACATACTTGTTTTTATTCCAAGGTTTGCTTTTGTCCTTGCCATTGCCCCTAGTATCTTTATTAATAACAATATCCCCCTTTCTTATGGCCACATCTTCAATCTGATATGCACTTTCAACCATGTCATTGAAAGAGGAGAACAGTTGTTTCCTTAGATCATAATACAGTTCTGGCACAAGAGTGTTGACGAAAATGTCAATCTTTTCCCTTTTGGGTAGCTGTCAAGGATATCGAGAATAAAATGACCTTCAACATTGTAAGTAAGTGGAAAATGGCTCACCTTGATTTTTCTTTAGAGCACTGAGATCTATCATGCTGATAGGCTATTGGATGTTGTATGAATAATGCTAGGTGAAGCACCTAGCCAACTCATCAAAAGTTTTAAGAGGTGGCGTCAACTTCGCAAACCATTCTAGAGCTTGTCCTATTAAACTTCTAGGGAACAATCACAAAAGAAATGTGTCTTCATGAAGGAAGTCCATGCTAAGAGCATAAAAGTGACACACATGGTCATGGGGGTCATTGTTTCCATCATACTTGTCATATTTGGGAACCTCAATATCCCTAGGAAATGGGACCATGTATAGACTCCTATCAAAAGGAAGAGCACAAATAGATTCTATGAAAGAAACCTTTGGAGGTTCCTTTTCTATTGCAAGTTGAGCAAGATGTTGATTTGTTCATTGCAATTCATCCCTAAGGATTTCCAATTTAGTTGGTACTCTTTCTTGAATGATTTGGCACACATCATAGCCATGAGGGAGCTTGTATCCCCTAGAAGTCATGTATTGAAATTATTGATCTCCATTTCGCTCTAAAAGTTTAAGCATCATACGTTGGGAGGCTTCATCTTGTTCAAATCTCATAAGCTCTTCACTAGAAACCTCATCATTGGCTTCTTCCTCATGCTAAGAGGGAGGAGGTCTAGGAGGTGAAGGAGTAGCAAAAGTTCATCATGGAGGAGATCTTGGTGGTGTGTTGTTTCCATAGTTACCCAAAGTACCAAAAGGAGGGGGTCTATATTGGTAACCACTAATCTTAGGTTGTTCTTGAGACATTCCCTGCATAGCCATGCGCCTATTAGCATCCATTTTGTCTAAATGCACTTGGTTGTCCTTATGCTCAAAATGTTCTTGCAAATGGCAGAAATTTTCTTGTTCAGTCAAAGTGAGTGAGACACTATCTATGCTTTTGGAGGTCTTGAATGCGGAAAAGAGGAAGCCCCCTTTGTACCACGGGGTGACTTTAGAATCCTTAGATTGGTTAGTACTGGAACTATCATTGCTAACTGGCGCTCGTGAGCATCTTGTAGGTGAGGGTAACTGTCTATAGTTGAATGGAGGGTGACTCCCTTGCTTGAATTGAGACCGAGTTGAAACCGACATGAAAAAGGAATGTTGGTTGACTAATAAAATGAGACAAAGTTTTTTAGATATTTAGATAAGCAAAGCCAAAGAAGATCACTTGTCAAGATAGAACAATAAAGATGGCTGGTCAAAAGTGCTCAAGAAATTATAGCAATCAATTGACTCAAGGCGAGATATGAGCAAGAAGCTTAATTAGCAAGTAGCTAGAGAGGTAACCGTAATGTGACAAGTGATCAAAAATAGCATTTGGGAATCTCAAATCCAATAGTTTTAACTCATTTTCTCAATCTAGAATAGACTTAAACATGCATATAACAGACCAGGGTCAAGCAAGAACAAGAAAATACACAACAAACTAAATTTCAAATTCGGCAGTAGTGAGACAACAAAAGGATTCTGGGTGATAGTTTGCAGGGTACTGGGGTGATAGATTTTTACTAGGTGATACTTTTGACAGAGGTGGGGTGATACTTTCCAGGTAGCCTATGCAATAGAATCTAGGCAAGCAGGGCGATGAAAAATTAGAAGTGAAATATCGTATGATAAATTTTGAAACAGTGTGCAATTGGTTTTCAGTGTCGTACGACTCTTAACCAATGAGTGTAAAAATTAGAAGTGAAATATCATATGATAAATTTTGAAATAGTGTGTAATTGGTTTTCAGTATCGTACAACTCTTGACCAATGAGTGTAAAAAGTCTTAGTTTTTTAAGGTAATTTTGTCAATTTTGCAATCTGATGGGTAATTTGTTGATTTCAAATACAGTGACAATAATATTCAGGTAGGTTTAAAAATAGTAGGTGATTGAACATGTCATCAAACACTTGTGCAAGAGCAAAAGAAACCTTTCGAAGACAAACAATTGGGATATCAAAATGAAAAATTCTATGAGCACTACCATGATGTTTGTATGTTCGAGAACATTTGCATAGGTAGATCACAATGAGAACACTTCAAGCACTTACTAACCTAGAAGGACAAAGGCTCAATACTTAGCAACTTGGCCCACACTTGATGTTCCATCGCCTCACACAAAGTGGTTGCCCACAATAGATGTTGGCTTTTTCATGGAGGTGTCAATGACACAACCAAAGGAACACAGATGGTGAGTAATCTTGGGGTGATCTAGGTTATTCCACTAGGATCAATCCTTGCACCAAGAAGCTAAGCAGAAAAATAGGGTGGCCTCTACCTATGATTCTTAGTAAGGGCTTCCTTTGTAGTACCCCCCTTGCTCCCAGAAGGGACTCCTTACCTTGCAGCAAGTAATGGACCTCGTGGCCACAAGAGTACCTTAAGCATTCTTGCTCAACACTTTCCTCATGGTCACAATCCCACAAGTACTCACATCAAGCAAAGACAAGTACTACATCTACCAAGGTTTTGTGTCTTTGATAGCCTTGAGTTTATAGTGGGTCGGAATAACCAACAATAAGCTTGTCCCCACTTGGGTCGTTCGTCTCGATTGCTCAAGAGAAGGCCTGATAAAGGATCCTAATACTAAACAAAGAGTGGATTGACTTTTGAGTGTCAGGATTTCTGGTTCACCTCAAGGGTGAAGAGCATAATCTCCTAGCTCAAGAATCTCTCCCAAACACACCAAACAAAGAGTTCAATTACCCTCTTGTTTTCAAAATCTAAAAGTGGGTCAGGATTTCTGGTTCACCACAAGGGTGAAGAGCATAATCTCTTACCACCAAAACATTCCGACAACAAGATGTTAAGTGCCTAAGAAATGAAACAACTAGTATATGCCCCAGTTAAAAGGAAAGTAATAAACAAGCAATTGGTTATTTTTAGGTGTTGGGCAGCCCTGCAAAATATAATTAGTAGCCCTTTTTCCTTTAGAGCTTTGACATGTGATCTTTAATAGAAAATTTTTTAAGTAATGAAGGTACCTACAAGCACAACTTGTTATCCCCACAAGAGTTAGCACAATAAAAGCAAGTAAAATTTGCAAATAAACCACTGTCTAACTACAGCAAGTCAGAAAACTGAAACAATCAAGCCAAACTTTGCAAAGAAATGATCAAAACCAGTCACTGCCAAACCTGGGTGACAGTACAGTCACCAAAAGAATTGTACGATATTTTCCAGGCTACTAGTGCGATACTTCCTTTCTGGGTGACACTTCTCATTGTGGTCAGGTGACAAAAGAATATATGACTGGGCGACAGAACCTGTCAAGCCATGTGATATTTTTACTGGAAAAATATTACATAGCTTTAGATTAAAGTATTGTACAATACTGGCAGACTATCGTATGATAATCTGTAAAAAAAATAGAGAGCTGAAAATAGCAAGCTGAAAATGATGAAAATAAAGTTCAAAAATGAATAAAAAGAAGGACAAAACGAAGTTGTTCTACCCCATGGTTGGCGCCAAAAATGTACACACTAAGATGTGCACTTCTCTAAGTCTTTGCTTGCAAGGGAATCCATGAATGGGAAACCTTGAAAAATGACCTAGAGCTCCCTAGGCATGGAGTGCAAGGATATTAAGTGTGCTCTCAACTAGAGCTCTTTAAGCCTATGACCTTTCTAGTAAACCATGCAATGGGAGATTCAATGGAGACAAGGGAAAGAATGCCAATATCCTCAAGAATCAATATGAGAATGAAATGCAACTATGCTAGAAATGAGAATGCAAGCTAAGCTATGAAAAGAAAGATGCAAGTGTTACAATCCAAGCTAATTAATCTATGTGAGCTAATCTAGAGCATAAAAATGAAGCTAATCTAGGAAAGCATAAATATGAAACTATGATGTAAGAAATGGAAAATGAATGCAAGAATGTCTTCAAAAAGCTCCAAAGTCTCCAAGCAATCATGCAGCATAAGGTTAGTATTCAAAAGATGGATGCTAAAATGAGAAGAGAGCTCTCCTTTTATAAGAAATGAGAAAGAATGGACCATAGAGATTAAGAGGCAAAAGATTTAATCAAGGGTGGAGCTTGAAAGAGGAGCAATCCATGTGCACAAGTATCCTCCAATGAGAAAATAAGAGTTGACTTTTGTGTCCATATGAGACAAAAAGTGCTTTTTCCCTTTTTATAAAATAAGAATAATGCTTTATTTGTGCAACTTAGGATAAGAGGAAAAGTGGGGGCTTTTTATTTAATAAAAGGGGAGGGAATTCCTTTTAATTAAATAAAGACTTAGGATAAAATGGTTAACCCATAGGATAAAATCAGATAAATGATAACAATAGGATTTGATCAAGAATAAGCAATTGATGATTTAGCAAAAGGGGCTAATAGTCTAGGTGACCATTTTTGGGTGATTATAGGTAGCATATGAAAAGAACTATTCAATGATTGAGAAAGCTTTTCTAGCTCTGATCTTTGCATTGTAGAAACTGACACATTATATGTTAGCTCATACCACACATAAAGTACCTACTAAGCAAAGCTTCCCTCACAGGTCGATTAGCTAAATGGGTCATGCTCTTAAGTGAATTTGACATTGAATATGTTGAAAGAAAGGCTATCAAATACCAAGTTATTGCTGATCAATAGGTTGAAGCACCATTGTTTGATGATACACCAATGCAAATGGTATTTCTAGATTCCTCTATCATGAATCTATCTTCTAGATCATGGAATTTATTCTTTGACAGCTCCTATACACAGAATGGATCAAGAGCAGGCATATTGTTTATCACTCCTCAAGGATACTCAATCCCTAAAGTATTCAGAATCAAGTTTCCTTGTACAAACAATATTGCTGAATATGAAGCCCTTCTTAATGGTATGAAAATAGCAATTGAGTGGAGAGTGACATAATTACACATTCATGGAGACTCATGACTTGTAATACACCAAGTCAATGATGTGTACCAAATGAAAGATGGAAAGTTGATCCCATACAAGAGAATGGTAGATGATCTAAAGAAGTATTTCATATCTATCACCTTTGAAAAAATTCCTAGAATAGAGAACAAGGCTGCCGATGTAATGGCAATGCTCTCTAATTTATTATAGCAGCCTGAACATGAGCTACGCTATGAGTTCCTGGTGGAAGCACTATGTTATCCTGCACATGATTCCCCCAAAACTTGCATGATCTGCACTGTTGTTGGTCATGATTCATCTCAATACAAAAACCTTTTCTCCTATCTCCAAGACCACATCATTCCCAATAACAACAACCACCATGAGAAATGATACCTTATCCGCAATGCATCCCAATATGTCATCATTGGTAACGATCTATACAAATGAGGTCTAGATGGTACACTACTTAGATGTTTAGAATGGGAAGAGTCTCAATGTGCATTGGAGGAAGTCCAAGAAGGTATATGTGGGTCACACTCTAATGGTTTAACACTAGCTCAAAAGCTTATTAGGGCTAGATACTATTGGCCTGAAATGGAGAAAGATGCAATCAAGTTTGCTAAGAACTGACAAAAGTGTCAAGTACATGGTAACCTAATTCATGCTCCAAGGAAAGATCAAAATCCCTTTACTACATAATGGCCTTTTCACCAATGGGCATTTGATCTTATAGGATCCATACATCCTCATTCTTCTAATGGACATACCCATATCATAATAGCTATAGACTTTTACAAAATGGGTAGAAGCAGTCCCTTTGACTCAAGCAACCGACAAGCAAATTTCTATGTTCATTCTAAACTACATCATATGTCGGTATGGTATTCCACATTTAATAGTCACAAATAATGGTGGACAATTCAAGAACAAAGACTTAGATGATCTATGTGCCAAATTTAAGATCACACAACATTGGTCATCTATCTACTATCCTCAAGGGAATGGATAAGTAGAGGCTTCTAACAATAATCTATTGAAAATCTTGCACCGTACAATTAATAAAATAGGAAGAGATTGGCATCTCATGATCAATCCAACTCTCTAGACCTATAGAACAAGTATCAGAATGCCTACTGGGGCTACACCCTTTGCTTTAGCATATGGGTCTGAAGCAGTATTGCCTATTGAGGTTGAATCCCATCACTAAGAATTAGAATGCATGGTCTAGTAACTAACGATGACTACAGAGTGTCTAGGTTGCAAGAAATTGAACTACTAGATGAGTGTAGACAAGAAGCATATGATCATCTCAGAGTATATCAGAAGAGAATGTCTAGAGGTTACAACAAGAAAGTCAGACATAGAATTTTAGGTTAGTGATCTAGTCTTGAGAGAGAATCCCAAAAATCAATCATATAGAGAACGCAAGGGGAAGTTTGAACCCAACTGGCTGGGTCCCTTTGTTATCACTACTACTTTTGGCTCTGGTGCCTATCAAATCTCAATGACTGA
This sequence comes from Chamaecyparis obtusa, assembly GCA_027943335.1. Classification (NCBI taxonomy): domain Eukaryota; kingdom Viridiplantae; phylum Streptophyta; class Pinopsida; order Cupressales; family Cupressaceae; genus Chamaecyparis; species Chamaecyparis obtusa. The sequence goes on from BSBK01003391.1 coordinate 765,233, forward strand.
AGGAGAACAGCTCTGAGAACCAATCAATGTTCTCCATCTGAAGAAATTCTACGCCTAAGGCATTCAGTCCATGGTAAAATGTCTTAAAAATATGAAAAAGTCCTGAAAAAATGAACATCTTGGTGAAAACCTAGCAATAGGTGCCTTAATGATTCACAAAAAAATAACAAAATATCAAAAGTACAAAAAAAATTTAAAAATGAAAAATACATTAAAAAAATGAGAAAAAGAAAAAGTGCCTTGGTGAAAACCTAGAAACAGGCACCTTGGTAGCAAAAATAGAGTCTCTACCAAGATAGTGAAAACCTGACAAATGGGCACCATTTATTCAAAATGCTCCATCTATTAGTGCAATCTTTGTCTTTCCCAACTTTCAGTCTTGCTTTAGTTTGTACATATCTCCTGGTTTGTTTCTGCATTCCTGTTTTCAATAAAGTCAATCTGTACACCAATCTACTCAAGCATCTGTATCCTATCAATGTTCAAACTTGGGGGCAATCAATGTCATATCCTACAGTCCTCAGTATCTCAGATGTGTCATATCCAGTTAGAATCCTTTGAAGCTACATCCGAGTCTATTTGTTTGTCTCCTCTCCAGAAAGGATTTTGCATCTACAACAATGCAATCAAACATCAAAACAAACTGAAAACAATCTGTACTTCATGCTTTTATCTCCTTGTATGCTTACTGATTCACTACGGGTAATTCACATTGGATTTGGAATGATATCTTGACTGTTTGATGTGTTTGCAATGCAAGACGTATTCGGGTCATCACAACGTTTATGTTTTGATGCTTATACAAATTGCTATATCAAAATGGACATGATATTTAGGTCATCCTGGCGTTTATGCCTTGGTGCTTGTATCTAATTTGACATTCTGAAAATGAAATCAATATTCATATGTCCATTGTTGTTTGACCAGTGGGTGTTGTATTGATTCTTGTGTATACAAATCAATATTCATATGTCTATAGTTTCCTAACTAGTGGATCTGTTGTATTGATTTATCTGGTTACCTAAAAATTCAATGATGAAAAAGACTGACACATGATTAGTGACTAGGTCCTAGGTCTTAGGTTTGCATTTCATTTTGCATGGTCTCACAAAATTGCTTGAACACTTAATCTATTTTTCAAAAACAAAAATGCTAAACATGACACAAGGACTAAGCATTGTATGAAGGTCCCTCCAACGAAACAGCAAGTGGAACTCATTTTCAGGATCAAAATCAAAATCTGAGATCGTTTACTACGTCAAAATCATGATTTAAAATTTTTGAACCCAGGACGACCGACTGCTTGCATAATCAACCTTCAATCTTCAAAGAAACCCAGTATTCAACTTAACTGATTATCTTACATCAAACTATCAAAATTTCAACTTGGTCAACCATGGTCAACTCATGGTCAAACCTAGTCAAACTCAGTCTTCTGGACCTCCAAACAATGCAGAACGTGTTCTCGAATGTTTACAACCACTTCTCAAATCAATTAACATGCTTCTAAATTACTTAACACTAACTTTTCTTGTCAGATTTCAATTTTTATCCCGAAGGGGGCATGGTATTGCATATCTTTTATGTCTGTAAATCTTATTCTGCCAATCAAATCTTTCTCTTAGTAATCAAGACAAAAACCATGTTTAGTTGCTAATTCATCTAAAGACCTCATCACTTGGGGCATATCAGATTCATCAAGATCCATATCAATCTAGTACTCTCTTAATCTTGTAAACTGTATCAACTTTTTGTATCCATTGGTTCATTAGTGTTATTTCCTTGGTTCTTCATAACTGAAGGGTTCAGATGTGATGCCAATATTGATTCCTTTGGACAATCATGTCTGGAGTCAGGTCACTCACTTCTTCATAATCATAAGGTTCAGAATCAGGTGTTTTGTCACTTTTTTGTAATCATCGGTTCATTGTTGCTATAGTTAACATTATCTTTGGTCAATTAGGACATAACATCTTCAAATCTTTCAATCAGTTTCTGTCTCAGAATCGGTTCATCTTTCAAAATCAGTTTCAAACATCTAAAATAGACTATCTTTGAGCCACTGTGCTTTGCACAATAATTCAAAGAGGGGCAAAATGTAATACCTCAAAAATGGGCTATAGGTTCATTAACCTCTTGCATCTTCAAATCAAACAAAATCGACATCAAAGTCCTAACTTAAGGCATATTTGCACATTATCAAATCCTAATTGATTATCTTAAATTTTGCATCGAGGAATATTCCTAGCAATATTCCTATATATCCTAATTATCTTTAATTAAATGATTATTTGGTGATAAATCCTATTTATCCTAAAGTTTGATTAATTGAATATTCTAAATATTTAATTAATCAAATTTAATACTGCCACTTAATTATTTAATTACATTTAATTAGATTTATTCCTAAATTGTATTATTTAATTTTGACGATAAATCAAAATATCCTATGACTAATTGATTAAATTCTTATTTAATTAATTAAAGTCAGTTGCCAATTTTTAATAATATAGTTTTTGAATAAAGCTTGATTTAATAATTGATTAACCCATAAATCAATTGTTTTAATTCAAAAATCAGTTAAGTTGAGAATAAATCACTTTATTTATTAAATTAATTTATAATTAAATCATGCACAATCAGAAAAGCAGTCAACTAGAAATCAACAACCAATTTTAAATTGAAACTCAACATTTGATGATGAGTTGAAATTTGATCTAAACTCTATTTTGAGTTAAACACTGCTTTTGCATGATTTTTGTGAGTTAATTATCTCTGATTTCTTGATAACTCAAAAATCAATCTGAGTTCATCAAGAGAGATTTATGGCTTTTCTCATGCATCCTCAAAGCCCTGGATTTCTATAAAATCAAGGCTTAGCTCTTCATAATTAACCACCTCGAATTTGCACAACTACTCTAGCGAATTTACGATTGAAGGATTTAGCACTTGCGATAGGTGATTTGTGAGATCTTTCATTGTTGGTCATAGTTTTTCATAGTTTTCATATCATAGCTTTGCTTTCATAGTTTTCATGTCATTCTTAGATTAATCTGCATACCATCTCAATTTCATTTCTAGATTAGTTTCATATCAGTTTTTCATTTAATTGCATGGGTAGAAGCAAAAAGTTGGGTGCCAATTCCGCGGAAGTCCGCGGCTTGAAAATTTGCGCCGCTTGAAATGGGCACCCGTTTTTAAAAAATGGGTGCCCGTTTTAGGCTCGGACATCTGATCCGAAATTCAAAAGCGGGTACCCATTTTTCTAGAAACGGGCACCCATTTTTGTTTAAAACGGGTACCCGTTTCTAAAAAAAAATTTAATTTTTTTTTAAATTTAAAATGTTTTTTTAAACACATATTTTTAAATTTATGAAACGGGTGCCCGTTTTTTGAATTTAAATAACGGGTGCCCGTTTCTTAAAATATGCATGCGGGAGTTTTCACTCTGCCTCAGTTTTTGGTTTGGGATAGGTTTGGTGAGACCAAGCCTATGTCTTAGCCTCCAAAATTTTGGCTAAGGCATTGGAATAAAAATTTTAAGGCTTACCGTAATTTTTTGAAGCCCTTCTGGATCAATTTTTTTGACAAAACAAAATCCTATTAAAGATCTCACTATCATGATTCTAAAAATATAAATTTCATAATAATATGGTTATTTTTACTATTTTTACATTATTTATTAATTGATAGTGGTACATAAACGTAAAATAGTGAGACTCACTAGAACTTTAATAACTTTTTAATTTTTAAGTATTTTTAAAAATAAATTATATGTCATCAATCTAGATTCAATTCTTTTGAATTTTAAAAAAAAAAATTTGAAAAAAAGAAAAATTATATTAAATTATGGTGGCCGTACACGAGAGGTTTGAAAAATAAGCTTTATTGTTAATTAAAAATTAATAAAAAATAATTTACAAAACAAAAAAATAAGAAAAAATATTCTCATCAATATTCTATGTCTTAGGTATCTTCCCTAAAAAGGATTTAAAAAAATTCATTTATTTGTGTCAAAATATGGTGGCCGTACACGGATGTGGTATGGTCCTGAAACAGGCATTTTGAAAAAGTGGTTTTCAAATATGCCTATCAAAATATAATTTATACCATGTGGGTATTAAAATAAATTATATATTTGAAAAGTAGACTCCAAGTACTACAATTTCTATTAGTGAATTTTTTCAAGATTCAATCTCTAAGTGCCTCAAATTTTGAGATCAATTCAGATAAATTTTGAAAAATAGGAAAAACACTTCCACTTTTTGCAAAAAATTGGCACCCAACTTCTTGCAGCCACCCGCATATAAAGTCCAAAAAAAAAGATTAAATCTGCATTCATTTCATATCCATTTTCTACATTCAAATCCTTCATTTAGGTGTTGCATTGTCACTGATGTCAGTCTAATCTGAGAATACCATACTCACACCTACTAGAAGGCAGTAAATTGTCTGGTTAGCTTAGTTTCAATTACTTGTCAGATTTTGATTTCTACTAATCTCTAATGTTTTACTGAAGTGTTGTGTCCACAGCTAGGTACAATTTTCACACACACTAATCCCACTATGTTTTTTTTATTACACTATTTGATATGAGTGTAGGATGAGGAGAAGCAGTTATAGTTACTCCTATGTGAGATCTACACGATATCACACTCTCCCTCCTTGTTTTCCATTGTTTGTGCATATATATGTATACATGTTGGTTGGTGTTGTAGGAGTCAGGTGCCAGACATCGACTCCACCTAGCTACATAGCTCCGAGCTTTCCTTCAAAACCATCCAATTGTTGTTGTGTGGAAATTTTACCAAGTGACTCTCAAGGAATTCTCGTGGACCTAGGTTCATGTTTTGGAGGTTACCTTAGGGGATTTGTGTGTAGTGTTATCATTTTTTTTGTAAGTTGGATTTACTCTTGTATGAATATATTTATTTTGTATTGGTATTATAATTGAATGTATGTTATATATGTATGTGTATATATAGGTGCACACATATATACCTATGCATATATAAATATTATTACTTATGTATTTTTACTTGCTTGTATAAATGTATCTTTAATGTTTGAAGAAAGTTTATTAAATAAAAATAATAATAAAGTAAAAAGAAAGTTCTTTTGGTAAAACTAGCAATCTAGGAGATTTGAACCCGAGACCTCCTAGAAGTTAGGCTAGTTTTTTTTCAATTGGGCTATTTGTTTTATTTGAGAACTTTTGTACTCCTTTGCTTGTTATGGTATTTTTAGGTGGATAATTTAATTAAAAAATAAAAAGGCTTTAATATTTGGTTACGAAGAGTGTTTAAATTAATCTCCAACCAACTATAGTAGTTGGAGAGGTTGCTTCTTGTAAAGCAACTCCTCCAACCATATAGTTGGGGATAAATTATTTCTTTGGAGGATTTTGAGAGATTAGAGATTTTTGGAGAGAAATTTAGGAGTCTTCTCCTAGAGTGCAGATTTGGGAACTTTCTTGCATTTTTTTAATCACCATTATAGTTTGCAAGAGTGTTTTGAAAGAGTCTCAGTGGTGGAAGGGAGATTTATCTTGAGGGTAGAAAATTCAGGAAGGTTTTCATCACTCCGGCTGAAGGATTGTTGTGGTGTGCTCCAATCTTAGAAAGGATTCTCCGCAGAACTCCAGGTATGGTTTAGAACCAGGAAGAATCACTTTTCTTTCCTATGTGTGTGTGTGTCTTATGGATATTTGATATGCATATTATTGGTAATACTATTGAAATGATAGGAAATATATTAGGTTGTATATTCATGGTTATAAGATGCGTATACAGAAAGTTTTATTATTATGTCTGTAATAATTCTCTTTCAAATCTCTTTATGGGAATTTGTGAATGTTTATATTACTATATTTTGGAGTGTTTGTTTGTTTACATTTTGTTTAGGGAAGTTTAGGAAAGTTTTGGGAAGGTTAGGATGAATTAGGGAAGATGTGCAGTCATTTTTCCCTTCTGTGTATTTGCAAATTTTTACTTTCATTTTTCTAATTTTGATCTTATAGTTTTGTTCTGAATTTATGGTGTGTTGAGGAAGTGTTCTAGAAGTGGTGCTGAGGTACTTGAATTAGGTAGACCTTAGGTAACCTTCCGTAGGAACTCTCTACACCTGAAACTTTCATGTTTGGGTAATTCTGGGTGATTTTTGAGATAGTATCATACGAGCATGTGTTGAATCTCATACGAGCATGTAATGCAACCCATACAAGAATGTATTGGATGTTGTACAAGTATGTATTGCAACCCATATGAGTATGTATTGATACCCATATGAGCATACATTGAAACTCGTATGAGCTTGTAGGAAAGCTCGTATGACATTGTGGGAAAGCTCATATGGGGTTTTAGGGGGTCCTAGGGGGGTTCAATTTGGCCAGTTTTGGGCATGTGACTCCTACAACTTGTTTCCTGCGTTGGCTCTGTAACTTTTCCCACCTGTGTTTGTTAGATCTTTGCCTAAGGTGTGTAATAATATTGTGATTAGGGTTTTTGTACTTGGAATTATTTCCTTATATTCAATTGCACATATAATGAGGCTATGACTCATCATGGGGGCCTGAGAGCACATGAGGGTTCCTTAGACCTACAAGTTAAACCTTTTGAAGTGTATTATTATTTCTTAGCTTGTGTGTGGGTAGGGAACTAGGTACCCTAGGTGACTGGCTCACCATATGTGTTGGAACCCAAAGTGGTTGCCAGATGATCCTATAGGTGAGTTGGTAAACAAGTGATAATATTAATAATAAACTTGGGAAAGGGGGGATTTCAAAAGATAATGAAAGACACATAATGTAAGTCCACATAGACTTGTTGGAGTACCGGGGCCATAGGTAACTACTAGGGTGGATCCTTATTCATAAGGGGGGACCGGGGTTACATGGTTTCTAAGGAGGATCCCAATATTCATATTGTGTGATGACACTCACTTAGATGGTATACTAGAAACCTAACCTATGTGTATAGTAAGATGATATTTTGTTATGTCTTTTCTTTTTCTTTCAAGTGATTGTTTGTTAAGCCTTAGGTTGCTTTAAAGGCCTTGTGAGTATCTTGGTTATATCTCCTAGTACAGGGGTGGAACTTGTCTAGTTTCACATGGTTGGGTGGCAAATATCTTTTGAGGTATTGTTCGTGGTTCATGGCTTGGATGTGTTTCAGATTTCATGCAATAATAAAGATTTGTCAATTTGTATCACGTACTATTCATATTGTAATGCAAGTTGTAAAAAAACTCTCCTTGTAAGCCTTCGAGCCTTTTGATGTAATTTTAAATATAATTGTATTTATTATCGAAAGTTGAAGAATAAAGCGATGTAATCAGGGAGGGATAGTTTTAGGGGGTTTTCAAGGGATGTTATTGAAGATTCAAAAGTTGAAATTTAAAAGTGCAATCTTGTATTCTTTCTTTTATCTCTCTTATGTTTGAATTGAAAATAAGATCTCAATTGTGAAGGTTTAATTATCATTTTGTAGAGGCTAGTTATTCAATGTGTAGTTAAAAGAATTGAGAATGTAATGGAAAGAAAAGGATGTATTTATGAAGTTGTGAATGAAAGATTATGTTCTTATCCTTTCCTTAAATTCTAAAATGCAAAGTAAAAGAAAAAGGAAATGAAACTCAACTAGATTAGTAATGGAATGCAATGATTTTATATTAGTAAATGAATCCAATAAGGGAACCTTTAAGGAATGTTCTTTGTGGATGTTAACAATGAAATGTTAGAATGTAAAAAAAAATTGTCAGTTGTAATTTTATGCTTAAAGACTTGATTCCTTATGGGTTCCCTAGCAGGGACATTACATGAATGGTGTGTGACGAGGAAGATAAAATGAGGACTGGGATTGAAGGACCTAATAACCCAAGGCATTGCCTAGGATGCTAAGTGGATATTTAAGGCCACACTAGGGGATGAGCCATGGAAAGTATTGATCAAGAATTAAATTATATTTTTTATTTTTTAAAATATCAATATATAAACATATGATTATTATTACTTTAGAGGTGAATCTTTGAAATAGATTTCCCTCTTTAAAAAATAGATAATACAACATATAACTTTCATTGACCAAAAATAAAATAAAATAATTGTATTTAAGAACTTAGGAAAGCTCTCTAATTTTTCCTTACATACATTTCTTCAATAAATAAAGAAGTCCACGTACTAAATTCTATATAATAAAGGACTCATAAAAATTATTAAAAGTATAAGAAATGAAATACAATTATATAGCATTCATAAACTAAAAATTAAATAATAATATTTTTGCAACCTTGCAAAAAATAAAATAAAATTATTTTATACATAAGATTTCTAAAAACTTCAAGCAATATTTCATTTTAAAAAATTAATTAAATTGATATATAATTATATTTTTTATATTAAAGCCAATTAACAATTGATGAGTCATTTATTTGGTCTTTTAATGAAGTTGAATGGTTTTAAATGAGTTCACTAGTTGCCAAGAATTATGAAGTGTTATTGACATCATAATTAATTGACACATAACTACACTTTAATATAAAAATCAATAACAACTTATGAATCTTTTCATTGATCTTTTAGTGAAGATGAATGGTTCTAAATGAGTTTACTAGGAATCAAGTATTATTAAGTACATTAAAGACCGTGACATCATAAGGGATGAGACAAAGATCATGTTTTGGGAAAATTTGACAAAATAGACATCCCTTAAACTTTTTCTCTTGACCTAAGGGATTTAAATGTAAAGTTCATATCTTTGTAACAAATGAGTAAACAATCTTATATATTTGATAATAAACCATCCAATAATAAAAATAATTACTATCATACAACATGATATTTAAAAATAAAACATGGGGGAAGCGACTTAATTAGTCATTAGTACTTGTCACTATGTACTATTGTAATGATTTGCTTAATAGGTTTGAGTCTTATACACAAAAAATTCTAGTTTCCTACTAGTAACAATACACTACATCTAACATGGGATGATATAGTTAAAAACTTTTTTTTAATAAACTATTGTATAGAATATTATATTAAAATGTTATATATAAATAATATTTTTAAAATATATGTAATAGTTTACATTATATAAAATAAAATATAATTTATATAATACTCAACCAATATATTTAATATAAATTTATAATTTATAATATGTATTATTAATTTTTTTAATTTGATATTTTTTTAAATAAATAAATTTATATAATATTATATTAAAATAAAAATTATATTTAATTATAATTAATTACTTTAGTAGAGGGAAGTGCTAACCATGTCCATGTTCCAATTACCATTCATTAGAATTCATTAATTACAAGTCTAGTTAAAAATCATATATTGGGTGAGTCGTCCATTAGTATACCTTATAACTAGAAAAAAAAAAGTAATTAGATCAATTGTGCAACTTATTATAGGTATCGTAAAAGCGCGATTATTGTGACATGTGTGCATAAATATTCTATCAATAGTACAATTTTTGGTAGTGTTCAAAACAAAAGATTAATAGGACAAAATTATAAAATTAACTATAATTACTCTTAATACCCTTTCCTAAAAACACTAGTGAAAATCACTAAGTTCTCTATAATCAAGTAGCTCTCCCCATGATACGACCTAGCCCATGCAAGTCAAGAGGAGAGGATCTCCCAAAATAAAAATAATGAACTAACTCAACTAAACCAAAAAACAAAAAATAAATTAATCTATAGACACAGAACCCTAGGAATCACAATTGGCCAAACGGCTGAGACGAAGATTGTTTTTTTCAATATTAGTCTATTCCTCGACGACCCTTTCTTGTTACCAGAGGAAAACCAGTGTTAGGTAAGGGTTGGACTAGTTCCTAACGAAAGCTACATAAGAAACAAATTCATTCTTTTAATATATGATCGTCATCACCAAACATAAAAACATAAATATTTACACCACTAATTGGCTGCCCAATTTGTTCTTAACATATTTAAACAAATAAAAAAATCTATAATGACAATTTCCTTGTTGGTACAACTGATTTTTCTGCACATTGACTTGTACAATTAAACAAACTCATATCAACTCCAATAGCAGGTAAACTAAATTAATCAATTATTTCATATAGCCTGTAAGAGCCCTTTCACATGTTTTGATCAATTAAAATTTGATCTGCTAATACTTTTTTTTCTAGCCAAAGATTTCCTATAGCCTGCAAGTTTTCATCTGCAATCTAACCAAAGATTTCATATAGCCTTCATGATTTCGTCTGCAAATATTCTTTTTTTCATGTTATATCAAGCTTTCAAATCATTTAATGATATCAGATTTCTACCCTCTCTAATTCAATTGTAATTATTACTAACGTTTCAGATCACACTCCTTAATCTATTTCTGAAACCATGCCAATCATTGTTGATATCCTTCTCTGCATTGTAAATTTTCTGTCTTTTGCAGTGACTCATATCTGCTCAATTGTTCTGCTGGTGATAATCAAGACAGTTGTAAGTATTCCAGGAGAAGCATTAAGAACAGTCTTGTCACATTTCATGACAGCAATCCTTTCAGTTTTGGAGTACTTGGTGGAGTTTATCACAGAGATTTTGGTTCTGGGTGTCAGTTTTATTGGCAGTTTGATTCAGAGCACAGCAGAGGCTTTTGTGAGCTCCTTAGCCAGTATTTTGTCTGAGTTTATCTCTGAATTAAGAGGTGCTCTTCACAGTGTTGAAGATTTTATCTGGGTTTTGATCCAAGAATCTGTTAATCTTGTGGGTGCATCAATGGTCAATGTGTGGAATAATTTCATTGCTGCACTTTCTCACTTTGTAAACAATCTCTAATATTTGATCAGAGTTGTGGGTTTTGTAAAGGCTTTGAATTTCTGTAAATTATCTTCATAAAAATGTTTCATCCTGCTCTTAAATTTTTCTCACTACATCGAGCTTCAGTGTACACGGTTGGAAATAGAATTATTTGCTTGTAAATCTTAACTACGTGCAAAATTAAATGGATGGTTGACTTTGCTATAAATTTTGTATTGTAAATCTTCTGAGAATTTTAAATTGTTGCTTGTAAATCTTCTGCAAAAATGGTTTCTTCTTCTCCTATTCTAACATTTAATGGAAGAATGTTTAAATAAGGCAATGGAATCTCACGCCCTGATTCTCAACAGAGGAGTATTCAGCTCTACATGGTATTAAGAAAATTTTACCAGCCTTCAATTATTTGAGCAGTCGTGGTACATATATCAAATATTTGCTTGCGAACATGGATTTTTATCACTTGTCCATCACAACTTGGAAGATAGTAAACTTTGGGTTACTCTATGAAATGTTTTGGAGACAACAGGATTGACCAAGATTTTGTTTTGAAGAATCTTGGTATATTTAAGAAGAATAATCTGTATGAGTAACAACAAGCACTTAAATTAGATCAAATTTAATGAATCTTTATTGCCTTGAATATTGGCCCAGTACTAATCCATTACGAATAAATAAAATAATTACAGAAAGCTTCAATTTAGTATATTGGATAAAATAAATAGAAAGCTCCAACTTAGTATTAATTCATTGGATTCTAAGGATTTTGAGTAGTTCTCTTGGTTGGAATCGACATCATTATTATTAACGAGTGCTACATAGTGGCAGTACTTGTCTTTTAGTTTAGAAATTAATTATAATTGTAATATTGCATGTAATATAATTTTAATCTATTAGGAAATTATTCTTCTTTCTCCATCGTACCCCATTCAATAAAATTATATCTTATTATAATTTTTTTCTTATATTAATAAAAATAAATATTTTGTTAGTTAAAATAGAAATCTGTCGACAAAATCAAATAAACAGAAAACGCGTCAATTTAAGCTTAAATACAATTTCCTTATATAAACTGCTGGAATTTTATTCATATTTAATATTTTATATGATATAAGATTTAATATTTATAAATATTAAAAAGTAATTATAAATAAATATTTCCCATTCCAATGTGTCTCCTTACAGGTTAGAGTGTGTTTATTGCTCAACCTTACTAAACCTCTTCCAACTGCTCTTACAATTGTTTCTGAATGGAGTGCATGGAAGCAGAGGATTCATGTTCAAGATGTCATGTCTGTTGACAATCAATCTAATCACTTGGGTCATTTTACGGATCAATGTCAGAGTCCTGATGTTACAATATCATGCATATGTCGGGATTGCTTGATTTATGATAGATTCATTGGTTGCTTGCTTATTTATCATTTGTCTATAATGTTCTACTGAAGTATTGTATCTTCTTAATAGGTACAAATTTTAACACGCACATTTTTGGCACGCATCGTGGGGCCCGATATTAGGTTTCCTCTTTTCTTTCTATCTCATTTCTGCTCATTTTTCATCTCATTTTGGGATTCAGTGAATTTTTTCATACATTGCATAGGAAAAATCTCGTACAACACTCTAGATTGACATATCAGACAATCTTTTCTATCGTACGACATACGATATTCGCGTATTACCATGTCAGAGTAGACCCATTGTCATATCAGTCCAACTTTGTCGTGTAGACAGGTATCATGTGTCGTATGACACTCTACTAGTTTTTTATTGTCATATGGGTTTTTGTGATCAATTTTCAAGGTTTTTCCATGAAGTTTGATTAGTACTAATTATGACCTCTATTGTTTGCTGATGTATGATCATTTTTAGATAGTCTAACACTTTTTATAGGATGTATGGGGAAGACTTGAGCATTAAAAAATTGTGAAATCTAAACTGGCCTATTCTTGTCTTCACTTCTAAGCCTTTTTTAGCAAGAAACCTGTCAGAGATCACTTGTCAAAGAAGGCTCAACCAACTTAAAATTTATGACTTGTGGTTTTTTAGGTTGCCAAATCTTTGTCAAGCAAATACTTTATCTGATTAAAATCATTTTCATAAGCACATAGTTAATTAATTGCATACAATATATTGACACGGTGGTAGATACTAAGGGACTATGCTCTTCTCTTTTATAGAGAATTAGAAACCAAAAGGTATCCCACCCTTGGCAATATACGTATTGTCTTTGGATTAACTTTGTTTTGCATGTCTTGGATAGGAAAAAGGACAAGGTTAGGGGATTATGCTCTTCTCTTTTCAAGAGAATCAAAAACCTAGATTCTATGGTCCCCAACCTCACATTTGAATTAAACCCTAGCGGGCCTATTGGGGTGGAAAAATATCCCAAGAATGACCCAAAGTGATACAAAATTTTCATTGTGCTTCTGATTCACTATAAATAAATTCCTTTGGGAATGAAATCTCCAAAGGACATTATTGAACTTGTTTTATTAGACACGGCTGCGTATTGTGATGAGAGGAAACCACACTTAATATTCTTCTTGCAGGGCTCCACATGCATTATTTTCTCATATCATCCTATAATGGGACTATGGGATTCAATGATGAACACATGCCTTTATTAAAAGCCTAAGCTAGTGGCCATTGATCTACCTCCGAAAGATTTGTAGTACTTGTGCGAGGTGAATAGAAATCACCCTAAGAAACTCATCATATCGAGTCGCTTCCAACATTAACACCTAGACATATATGGGTGTCAATATCCATTGCATGTCATTGGCCTCCCATATAGTGGGGAGTTGGGGGATGTGTTCCTAAGTCAATGAGAAAGTATTGCATCTCTTCTCCTAGTTAGGTTAAGCTAGGTGTGTTTGATTCGTCGAGTCAGTTCTCAAATTGTTTTCTGTGATTGTAAACCTACTACTATGTTAAACATCCTCAAACAATCAGAAATACACAGATCCTAAACTGGAAAACAAACTGAAGACAAAACATAAAAAATTCAAAAACTTGAAGCAAAAATCATTTTTCTAGTGTTAGTTATCATTTTATCCTGTCAATTATCATATGAAAATTGTTCAGAATCTTACATTTCTATATCAAAACTACATGTTTTCCATATGGGAAGTAACTATGTGTCGTACAAGCATTGTCAACATTGCAAAAAAAAAATTGCAAGCAAAAAACCTTTTCTAGTATAAACTATCGTACGGGCTACTAAATTGTCGTACCAAGCTCCATTCTATGTCATGCGAGCCTGTATATTTTTGTATGGCATTTTTTCACAAACTATCAGAAAAACCATCGTTTTAATAGGAAAGTCAGTCAACCCTTTGTTTTGGTCAGAAATTTGTTAGAAAAATCACCATGTCAGGTACAAAGCAGGTAAAATAGTAATCCTCTTCCAATTTCCTTAGGTTTTCTATATTGATCAATATTTCATCTTGGTGGTCAATCTGGAACACATATTCACCTTGTGTCAAAAGCCTTGTCAAACAACTTCAATTTGTCATCATCTCTCAAAGACTAAGTGTTGTATATTAGTGTCCACTCTTCTTTGGGCATCTACCCATACATCTTGGATATTGTATCCTTCGCTTTCGTCAAGTTCATCTTTTCATCCACAGTCCAATCCAAGCTCATCTTGACAAGGCTACGTCACTTGGTCTTTCTAGATCAGATTGTCATTTTAGTTGTCTTATCTTGCTCCAAGATTCACCTAAAAGTTAATGGTAGAAACTAGAGCTTCCCTACACAGAAAATGAGAAGATCCAAAGAAATCATCATCTTCTTCTCCCATTGAAAGAACAACTTCACCACCAATTTCCCAGTTCCTTCATACAAAAGACAATCCACTATTTAATCAAACATACGATCATGATCTTTATAAGGAAGACAAGTTAAGCAATCTACGCCTAACGAGAGGTAACACACCTCCTCTTGAATCAACTCAAGATAACAATCAACACATTGTTATGTCTCAAAGAGCACCTAGTCATGCTTCACAAGGCCATGACTCCGATGAAGGAAGGGTTTGAGAGCCTACACCTTCAAATATTGCACACTATAAAAATGATGATCTTTTTAAAAAACTAATGAGACACTTCCTCCAAGAGGATAAGGAAACATACTTCCTAGAAATAGCCCAACAAGGGGCCCTAAACTTCCTCATAATTTTAATGTTGAGGACATCCTAACATAAGAGGAAGAAACCCCTATCACAACCATGATGCGACAAATGCATGCTATGCAAGTCAAAATCAACAAAATGGAAAAGGAGAAAGAACCCAAAGATTTCTCAATGGATGCTTGATGCCCATTTCCATTCGATCAAAACTTGTATATGCCACCATTCTCTGAAGGGGTGGAGATACCAAAATATGACAAATATGACAGTAATTTAGATCTGCAAGATCATGTTACGGAGTTTTTCACCCTATCAATGGAGTTTATGCATGAACCAACCTACCTAATGTGTCTCTTCCCATGATCTTTGGGAGGGGCAGTTATTAATTGGTTCTCCAAAATACCTACAACAATCAAAAATTTTGAGGAGTTGATCAAATTGTTCTATCAATAATACTCCTACAACATTCAACATCCTATCACAATTATAGACATATGTAACTTAAGATAGAAAACAAGAAAACCATTCCTAACTTTTCTCAAATGTTGGAGGAAAAATTTCTCACTATACCCTCGACAAATTCCAGAAAATGAGAAAATGGAAATCTTTATCAATAATCTAATTTTGGAAATCAACTATCTCCTTTAGATGCAAGGTCAAACTTCATTTGACAAAATGGTAGATAGTGCCATGAAAATAGAGGATGTACTTGTTCGCAAGGGAGATATCACACTTTACAAAGAAAACAAGTACGATTTAAGTTCCAATTCACACAATAAAGCTAAGGTCAAATTTTGGAACAACAAGAAAAATGTTGTCATGGATGGTTTTGTTGATCACATTAGTGCTACACCCAAAGCACAACCATTCAACCTCACAATTGGCACTCAAGCTATAAAAGCCTCAGAAAAGAAGACAACTAAGCCCCCTAAAAAGTCAAATGAATACAAACCATGGGTTACAAAACCAAAGTGCGAGCTCAATCCTTTGGGTGAGTCTTTGGAATCTTCCATGAAAACTTTATTGGCAAATAACATCATCACGCTACCTGAGTTGAAACCTTATGACACATAAGTCAAACCTAAATGGTGGAAGGAGAACAATTTTTGTGATTTTCACTGAAACAAGGGTCATAAAACCAATAATTGCATGTGCCTGAAACATCTTATTCAAGATAAAATTGATGTTGAAGACATTTTTATTGACAACCATAAATCCAATAATGATCATATGGCATTCACAGAAGCTTTTCCAAAATATACTCAGGGAGAATCGTCTTCTTCCAAACCAAATATGGGTGCTAAGGTCAATTACACATACTCTGGTAAAAATGAAGTAATCAACATGGTAGAGCCATGCACATCTCAACATTGCAATGTCATTACCATTGTCAAGAAAGACAAAGACAATAGATCGGCTAATGCGGTCACTAGATCTCAAACTAAGGTAGCTCTTCCAGGACCAAACTCAAGTTCATCAAATTCCCTAAAAGTACCACTCAACCTTACATCAACAACTAAACAAAGTACTACATCTAAATCTTCCAGTTCTAAAGAGTCTAAAAAAACATCTTCACGATACAACATTATCCAACAACTTCAACACACTAATGCAAAGATCTCCATATTCGAGTTGCTTCAGATTTCTCCTACTCACCGAGCAGTTCTAGGCAAAGCTCTCATAAATTCTAATGTTCCAAGAGATCTTGATGTTGATCAGTTTTAGACCATGGTGGGTCATTTAAAATCTCCTCAATACATATCCTTTTTAGAGGAAGATGACAATTCACTCAGTCATCCACATAACTAGCTATTACATATTGAATTCATGATCAAAAACTGTCATGTTAAGCATGTTTTGATAGATGGAGGTGATGGTCTAAACATTTGTTCATATAAGCTGGTTACTCAATTGGGGTTATTATAAATTGATATTGATCTGAAAAAGAAAATAACAATCAAAGCATATGATGAGAAAGAAAGATCTTCAAAGGGAGTCATTGTTCTGCCTATTAGAATAGGACCTACAATCAGAAACATCACTTGTTAGGTACTAGACCTCCCATTGGCCTATAACATCCTTTTAGGAAGGCCATGGATTCATGAAATGCAATAAATTCCATCAACATACCATTAATGTTTCAAGTTCCCATATGATGGTGTAGAGATAATAATACTTGTAGATCTTCTAGTATCTTGCAATGGTTTGAAAGAAAGCGCTGACAAACTTGTTCCAAACAACAGAGAGTCTTCTACAAATCAGAGTGATGTAACCCCCACATCCAAAATGAAAGACATAGAAAAGGGGATCAAAATCAAAGATACAAGTATGGGAGAATACACAATAGAACTAGTTGTATCTCTTACATCTCACCCACTATCACCTAAATCTTATGGGAGACCTTCAGAGAAAATGAAACCTACAACCAAAGAACCACAAGTCATCTATGATGGGAGTTTCATCACAAAAAAGGTATCCAAACAAGAAACAGATGAAGAAGAGGCTATACTAGCTTTGTTATACAAAGATGAATTTCAATCACAAGTGATTCAGGATTGTGAATCTAAATCACTTAAGATTCCTACAAAATCCTATGGACCAGGGAAAAAGCTAATTTCCAAAATGGGATACACTGGAACAAGACCTCTAGGAACAAGAGGAAAGGGTATCATAAAACCCATTGAGAAATTTTGAAAAACAAACAAAGAGACAAGAGGCATAGGTTATCAAAGAAAACCTTTCCATCTTAATGGGAATTCTACCTCTGTCATGCAAATAGAATCGAGAACAAATACTCCATACACTTATGGTGCTTAAGAAGAGGATGAAGCATATCATGAATAAAGTGATGATTCAGAGAAAATAATTTTTTTTCCTTATGAACCTATACCTCAGCACATCCTGGACCTTCTTAATGATGACAAGAAACCTAATGAAAGAGTCAATGTGGTAGACACTCAAGAACCTACTACTGCAAAAGAACAAACTGGTACCCAAGAAATAGTTGCAACACAAGAACCGACTAATCCAGAAAAAAAAATAACAAGAAGAAGATATACCCATCATAATAGATAAACGTTTGGGATACTCTAGTGATACTAAGATAGACTCACATGAATATGAATTTTGTTTAGAATCTGAAGGCAAATTTTCTTGGGGAATTCATCCTAATTTTACACATGTTCTTGACTTTCCCAAAGATCCTGATGAGGAATCTAATGACTATGAATGGGGAGCCATTCTAGAACCAGAAGAAGAGGATCTCATAACAGACAAACATATCTATGTTATTCACCAATATGCACCTAAAATTGACATGAGATGAGAACTATATGACACACCTCATGAATCTGATTCACTTATTACCAATGTAGGATCCAACAATGTCATTGAGATGCTTAACAAACTAAACATCTTAATAAGAACTATCACCTTATAATTTGAGAGTAGGATCAGAACCAATGATGACAAAATTGCACGTGTAAACACTCTCAGATAGTCCTTCCCTAAGCTTAATATCAAACATACAAAACTTATTGACTAAACATCCCGAGACCCAATCCATGATATCCATACTTTCCAAACAAACTATGCTTTAGCATGCTACTTGAATGCGGTTGAACCTATAAAAACTTCCATCAGTGAACCTAGCATCAACATGACAGAGTCAGATATCAAATATCTCAGTTAGAAAAATAAAAATAAAAGGAACAAGAGCTCTAAGGGTGAAAATCACTATGTGGTAGTTTCAGAGCCAAAATTAGTAAAAATTAAAGATGTATATGAGGGTGAAAACCTCTCTAAGGTGCGCAAAGATGAGATATTTGATGTCCTTCTGAGTCATTTATGTTAGGAATGGGAACACTAAGAGGGGGGGAGTGAATCAATGTTCTATATAATAGTACTTTTTCTGCTATCTTGAATCTTAACTTTATTGCTTAAGTACTGAACTGGCTATTAATGCAAGTAAGATAAACATCCACAACACATAACACCACATATGATTACAAGGAAACCCAAATAGGTAAAAACCTTGGTGGGAATTGACACCCACTAAGAACTGCACTAGTGTTTTATGATTCTTGTTAGAAGATCTTACAACCCTGTTAGGAGTTGTTCTTTACAATGTTTTTAGTACAGTGACCTGGTCAAAGGTTAGACCCTATTAGGAGTCTTTTACAATAACCCTGTTAAGGATGAGGATACACTATCCTAGAGCTCACTGCTCAAGTGGTGAAGGCTACAACCTTCTGGATCTCAGATACACACTATATCTACAAGGTGAACTGTTGTTGTGACACTTCTTATCTGATCAGTTCCTTTCGTGTGCTAATGCTTTAACCTATTTTAAAGATCTACCACATTCTCACTGCTCTTCGCATACTTGTTATCTTCTTCTATTCTCTCTATTTCTCATTCCATACTTAATTACAAGGGCACATGTCATTTTTATATGTGCTAACAAAATTATTAACTAGGTCAGACCTTTAATCTATTACATACAATGCTTCCAAATTATTTGGCTCAAGCGTGTTAACCTATAATGATATTGACATGTCTACAACCTAAATAAAATAGGTGTATAGCCTTTACAAAATAGTATTAAAAGCACTAATCAAAATAACAATAGTTGGCTCCAAGCTCTGTTATGTTCTACCGCTCACTAACTGTCTCATTTTATCTAGTTGTAACCTCATCATACTGACTCATCTGATCATGTGCTCTTAGAATTAGCATGAATAAATATCAAAAATCTTATCTTCAAGGCACATTCCATAACTCGATCATATGCATGTGTGTTAATGCTCTATTCCTCTAGTGCTCTATTGACTGTCCAGTCTTCCATACTTAGCCATATTTCTGATCTTCTAAGTTATGCACTAACTCCAAAGCTTTATATAACTTTGTTTCCATAATGAAAACACTAAATCATAACAGTATAGTCAACTTGACAACAATCTCCCCCTTTTTCATTAATGGAAACAAAGGAATATGGTGAAGTTACTAATTGTATCTTTATACAAAACTTTCTAGCATATACTTTATCTTATATCTCCCTTCTACTATATACTCTACTCCTCTTTACATCACATCCATATTCTCCCTTATACTATATACTATACTCCCTCTTTGATATTAATGACAAATGTGTACAAAAACTGAATTTCAAGTACTTTGATAATACATCCAGGTAATAAATTTGAAGTTTTGCAATTTCATTTTTCCAAAACTTTTTCAGTGTATCCACTGTTTGGAGATGGGCGCAAAGTGCATAAGTCAATTTATCCATCTTCTCTGAATCTTAACTTGTACCTTGATCATATGTCACCATGATGGCATCGATCTCCTTAATATTATGGGGTATGTGCAAGATCATGAGGGAACAAACTATGCCCTTAAGTGGCAATGAAAAATCAGCAAATCAGGGTTAGTCAACTTGACGTGAAAATATCAACTAGCTATGAACCTAATATCAAAAAGTTGTAAGAATAGATTCTATAGAAAATTGAATGTAGTTTCTAAAATACTAGGCCTTTTTTGAGAAAAATTTAGTATGATTGGTGAAAAGTATAGATTTCAATGCAGCAGTACAAAAATTTCAGGAAAAAATAAGTAGGTGTATGTCTGACCACCTTAATCATAATCAAATGATAATATTTTATTATAAGATTTTATATATAAGAAGTAGACTCATGCCCGGATGTGACACCTATTTTTTTGTAATTTTATTCCAAAAAAATAATTAATTATGAATTTTCTGCTACAACATTTTTAGAATAAAAAAACTCCCATGTCTAACCACCTTAACTCATTCAAAACTTTACAAAATTCAAATTTTTATTTATTTTTCCTTATAGTAGGCGAATCATAGAATGTGACGCATTTTTTAGATTTCAAAAATGTTATACCGTTTGAAAGTTATAGTCATTTTTCAATTAGTATATAAATCAGCACTTTAGAGGTAGCTCAATTAGAAAATAACTAATAATTACTTACCGAATTCAAAATTTGACAGCAATTATATCGATAGAAAGCTGATAATCTCCTTAAGATACCCTTTTTGTTTTATCAATTTTGAGAGAAAAAAAAGTCGTCAGCTACATTGTCAAAGTCTAGAACTCAAAGAAACAAGGGAAAAACACATATTTGAGACATTCCAATAGTTGACCATGTAGGTTTGGTGCACAAAGCAATACCGAGCCTAATCAGGTACCCAATATTTTTGGGTACCTGATATTCACCCGAATACAATGATGAAATTTTGAATTTTCATTTTGCCTCCACTTTCTCCCTCCCATTTCTCCATCCTGCATAAACTATATATTAGTTAAATATTAGATATATTAAATATTAAATAATATCAATTATATATTAAACGTTATATAATATATATTTTACATTAAATATTATTTAATATATACTAATATTAAAAACTATATATTAGATTATATATTATATATATTAAATATTATATAAGATATATGTTACATTAAATATTATTTAATTATATATTAATATCAAAAACTCTATATTAGATTATATATTATATATAATATTATATATTAAATATTATATAATATACATTTTACATTTTAAATATTATTTAATATGATTTTGAGCACAAGCATGAGTCCCTACAGGGGCATAGTTGTGCCTTTTATAGGCATCGAAAACCCTAGCTACGTAGAAATGGAGGCTTTGAAGAATAGTTCACTGGAGGCATATTATAGAAGCAAAGGGCAAGAGAATCACTTTATTTCCACCGCCTATGGCTGTGAAATGGTATCTTTCCCTGCTTTTTCAACTAGAATGCTAAATTGCAAAGGTTCTTGAAATAGATTCTGGTCACTGAACAATTGTACCATGCCTGTTGATAATCTGGCAGCTCAACAGAGTCATTGGGAGGTTAAACAAGAACAACCGGATGGACCTTTCAACCGACCGAAGATTATGGAGAGCGAGGAAGGGTTTGGTAAAATGAGCAGTTGTACTAGAAATTATGCAGGTGTCATAGAATATACCGCATTAATAAATTTAAAGAAGAGATCAGTGGCAGTGCGACATTATGAGGAAAGCCTTATCGTTTCGATGGTGTTGCCCCGATATTATGAAGAATGTCTTACCACTTCAATGCCAGTGCCACCTCTGTCTTAGACTTTCACCATTGCTTCTCATCAGTACTCTGAGATATGGCAGGGATTGCGGGCTTTTGCACAGCATAGTCCATCATAAATTCTCTATAAATCATCATGCGTTATAGTATTCTGTGCGTTTCCGAATGACTTACTTGAAGAATTTAATTTTTACCATAATTTTGGATCCATGGATTGTCGTTTTGCGCTTGGAGAGAAGCTGCAGATTGCAAGAATTTGATAAATTTGGTTTATCTCATTTTCTTTCTCTGCCATTTCTGAGTAATACGATTTTGTTTTTGTCCGTCTTAAATGCTTTCGCCTGAAGTTACTAAATTTTTTAAGATGATTTTGTCGGAAGTTTTAATGAAATTTCTTCAATGGATGCTAATGAAATCTCTTCCACAAATGCTGATAAGATGCTTAAATTCAGAGTTAATAAATTCTATAGCTTGAATGTTCTTTGTTGTAGAAGGTTATTTTCATGGTTTGTGATTCATGCAATTCATTAATAGTTTCATTCTTAACAGAATTCATAACTAGATTTTCCATAGCCAATTTTCTTCTTGATCCTTGCAATATTTTCTCCTACACTGAACATTTTGTAATCAGTTGATATACAGTCACATTTTTCTCTTAGCCAATTCTGTGGGCTCGTGATTGAGCCTGTAGATCCACAAAAGGGTTGAAATCTGGATCAGGTGGAAGAGTAGTATTGGTGAGAAGTCATTCACTAACATCTCATTTGGGTCATGGGGACTCCCTAAGGGTCCTAGTATGCCTTATCATGTGTTAGGACCCCTAGGGAGTCCCCATGACCCCTTTTGACACATTAGAATGCTCAAGTGTGTCTTAAGGGGTCTTTAGGGGTCCTAGTACACCTTATCATGCATTAGGACCCCTAGGGAGTCCCCATGACCCCTTTTGACACATTGGAATGCTCAAGTGTGTCTTAAGGTGTCTTAGGACCCTTTAAGACACACTTGAGCGTTCCAATGTGTCAAAAGGGGTCATGGGGACTCCCTAGGGGTCCTATCACATGATAAGGTGTACTAGGACCCCTAGGGAGTCCCCATGACCCCTTTTGACACATTGGGATGCTCAAGTGTGTCTTAAGGGGTCTTAGTACCCCTTAAGACACACTTGAGCATCCCAATGTGTCAAAAGGGGTCATGGGGACTCCCTAGGGGTCCTAACATGTGATAAGGCATACTAGGACCCCTAGGGAGTCCCGATGACCCCTTTTGACACATTAGAATGCTCAATTGTGTATTAAGGGGTCTTAGGACCCTTTAAGACACACTTGAGGGTTCCAATGTGTCAAAAGGGTTCATGGGGACTCCCTAGGTGTCCTAACGCATCATAAGGCATACTAGGACCCCTAGGGAATCTTGATGACCTTGTTTGACACATTGGAATACTCAAGTGTGTCTTAAGTGGTCTTAGTAGCCCTGAAGACACACTTGAGCATTCCAATGTGTCAAAAGGGGTTATGGGGACTCCCTGGGGGTCCTAGTACGCCTTATCACATGTTAGGACCCCTAGGTAGTCCCCATGACCTCTTTTGACACATTAGAATGCACAAGTGTGTCTTAAGGGGTACTAAGACCCCTTAAGACACACTTGAGCATTCAAATGTGTCAAAAGGGGTCATCAGGACACCCTAGGGGTCCTAGTACACCTTATCACCCGTTAGGACCCCTAGGGAGTCCCCATGACCACTTTTGACACATTGGAATGCTCAAGTGTGTCTTAAGGGGTACTAAGACCACTTAAGAGACACTTGAGCATTCCAATGTGTCAAACGGGGTCATTGGGACTCCCTAGGGGTCCTAGTACACCTTATCACATGTTAGGACCCCTAGGGAGTCCCCATGACCCCTTTTGACACATTGGAATGCTCAAGTGTGTCTTAAGGGGTCCTATGACCCCTTAAGACACACTTGAGCATTCCAATGTGTCAAAAGGGGTCATGGGGACTCCCTAGGTGTCCTAGTACACCTTATCATGTTTTAGGACCCCTAGGGAGTCCCCATGACCCCTTTTGACACATTGGAATGCTCAAGTGTGTCTTAAGTAGTAATAAGACCTTTTAAGACACACTTGAGCTTTCTAATGTGTCAAACGGTGTCATCAGGACTCCCTAGGGGTCCTAGTATGCCTTATCACATGTTAGGACCCGTAGGGAGTCTCCATGACCCATTTTGACACATTAGAATGCTCAAGTGTGTCTTAAGTGGTACTAAGACCCCTTAAGACACACTTGAGCATTCCAATGTGTCAAATGGGGTCATAGGGACTCCCTAGGGGTCCTAGTATGCCTTATCACGTGTTAGGACCCCTAGGGAGTTCCCATGACCCCTTTTGACACATTAGAATGTTCAAGTGTGTCTTAAGTAGTACTAAGACCCCTTAAGACACACTTGAGTGTTCTAATGTGTCAAATGGGGTCATCGAGACTCCCTAGGGGTCCTAGTATGCCTTATCACCCGTTAGGACCCCTAGGGAGTTCCCATGACCTCTTTTGACATATTGGAATGCTCAAGTGTGTCTTAAGTGGTACTAAGACCCCTTAAGACACACTTGAGCATTCCAATGTGTCAAACGGGGTCATCGGGACTCCCTAGGGGTCCTAGTATGCCTTATCATGCATTAGGACCCCTAGGGAGTCCTCATGACCCTTTTTGACACATTAGAACACTCAAGTGTGTCTTAAGGGGTACTAAGACCCCTTAAGACACACTTGAGCATTCTAATGTGTCAAACGGGGTCATCAAGACTCCCTAGGGGTCCTAGTATGCCTTATCACATGTTAGGACCACTAGGGAGTCCCCATGACCCCTTTTGACACATTGGAATGCTCAAGTGTGTCTTAAGGGGTACGAAGACCCCTTAAGACACACTTGAGCATTCCAATGTGTCAAACGGGGTCATTGGGACTCCCTAGGGGTCCTCGTATGCCTTATCATGCATTAGGACCCCTAGGGAGTCCCCATGACTCATTTTGACACATTGGAATGCTCAAGTGTGTCTTAAGGGGTACTAAGACCCCTTAAGACACACTTGAGCATTCTAATGTGTCAAATGGGGTCATCAAGACTCCCTAGGGGTCCTAGTATGCCTTATCACGCATTAGGACCCCTAGGGAGTCTCCATGACCCCTTTTGGCACATTGGAATGCTCAAGTGTGTCTTAAGGGGTCCTAGGACCCCTTAAGACACACTTGAGCATTCTAATGTGTCAAATGGGGTCATCGGGACTCCCTAGGGGTCCTATTATGCCTTATCACATGTTAGGACCCCTAGGGAGTCCCCATGACCCCTTTTGACACATTAGAATGCTCAAATGTGTCTTAAGGGGTCCTACGACCCCTTAAGATACACTTGAGCATTCCAATGTGTCAAAAGGGGTCATGGGGACTCCCTAGGGGTCCTAGTATGCCTTATCACATGTGAGGACCTCTAGGGATTCCCCATGACCCCTTTTGACACATTGGAATGCTCAAGTGTGTCTTAAGGGGTCCTACAACCCCTTAAGACACACTTGAGCATTCTAATGTGTCAAAAGGGGTCATCAGGACTCCCTAGGTGTCCTAGTATGTCTTATCATGCGTTAGGACCCCTAGGGAGTCCCCATGACCCATTTTGACACAATGGAATGCTCATGTGTGTCTTAAGGGGTACTAAGACCCCTTAAGACATACTTGAGCATTCCAATGTGTCAAACAGGGTCATCAGGACTCCCTAGGGGTCCTAGTATGCCTTATCATGCGATAGGACCCCTAGGGAGTCCCCATGACCCCTTTTGACACATTAGAATTCTCAAGTGTGTCTTACGGGGTACTAAGATCCCTTAAGACACACTTGAGCATTCCAATGTGTCAAACGGGGTCATCGGGACTCCCTAGGGGTCCTAGTACACCTTATCATGTGTTAGGACCCCTAGGGAATCCCCATGACCCCTTTTGACACATTGGAATGCTCAAGTGTTTCTTAAGGGGTCCTAAGACCCCTTAAGACACACTTGAGCATTCCAATGTGTCAAACGGGGTCATCGGGACTCCCTAGAGGTCCTAGTACGCCTTATCACGCGTGAGGACCCCTAGGTTGTCCCCATGACCCCTTATCACGTGTTAGGACCCCTAGGGAGTCTCTCTCTACCTCCAAAATATTCTTCAAAGCCTCCATTTCTGCATAGCTAGGCTTTATGATGCCTGTAAAAAGCACATTTAATACAAAGATTTAGCCGACCACCTTTAAAGACCTAAAAGAAATGAGAAATTTTTTTTGGCCAAAAATACATATCGCATTTCTATATATGGTACCATAAGCTTGAACAATCCAGCTGGCTTTCTCTACTAAGGCACAAAGAACTTCATTAATGTATGCTCTAGGAGGAAGATTATAATTTCCATATTTCTACAAGAGTTTCTCCAAAATTTGTAATATTATATATATTATATTAGTATACATTAGTATATGTATTATATATATATATTATACATTAGTATATATATAATATATTATATATATTAGTATATTTAATACATTAGTACATATAATACATTAGTCTATTATAATACATTAGTATATATCATATGCCTCTTTTTTATATATATATATTATATACATCAATATATGTAAAAGTTTAATTTTTTTCATTTGCTCCCACCTTTTTTTCATTAGCCTGGGAATATCGGGTACCCGATATGGAATCAAATACCCAATTTTTGCTAGGCAATATTTTACCAAAATATTCCCTGTCCCCACAAACCAGACAATCACAGGATTTCAATACATTAATTTGACCTTTCCTAGATTGTATTTTGAGTCAATAAACTTGGATTTGTATGTGGATTGTAACTTGTGCAGGAGCACCTATGAAGATGCCTACAGTCACCATGGATCCAATCAGAGATATAAGGACAAAAGGATCCTTAATGCTTAATTGAGATCTTTTGAAGCCTATAATGGCAATTTGTAACAATCAATTTGATTTAAAAGTTAAATGTCCTAAAACTCTTCATAAGGACTTATGACCAAAATTATGTATGGGTGGCCAATAGTGCCAAGAAGGGATCTTACATGTCATATACTTATGTCATTTGCATGGTTTGAAGTCTTACATTTTTTATTGTTGTTTCTAATG
Source organism: Chamaecyparis obtusa (assembly GCA_027943335.1). Lineage (NCBI taxonomy): Eukaryota > Viridiplantae > Streptophyta > Pinopsida > Cupressales > Cupressaceae > Chamaecyparis > Chamaecyparis obtusa. Next base: position 792,440 of record BSBK01003391.1, read on the forward strand.
CTTTAAGGATATTATTTTTTATCATTTCAAACAATCTATAAAAGTTAAACCTCAAACATAATAAGCTCCACAGTTCAAATTTCACAAGCTTAATCATGATTAATTTCACAGTTCAAATTTCAAACATACCACTAATAGTCAATTTAAAGTAGCTCATATCTCAGACCTCATGAGAGGTATTGAAAAACTATTAGGCACTACAGGATCGTGTTTTTGAGGTCTACATTAACCTCTCTTGATTTTGGGCAATTCAACTTCGTTTGCATTTGGCAAGGTGATCTCAGTCGATGCCAAAACTTGCAGTGAGGGTCAGTTGAAAGTGGCTTAGCAGTGTATATTTCAAACCATCTGACCTGGCATCAAACTGTCTACTCCATCAGCTCTGGTTGGCTGGGTTAATTCTAGTGACAACCCCATTCTGCCCATAGAGTCACTGGAATGCTCGCAACCACGCTCGACCCAAGTGACCCCAAGGTGCACTAAGCACGATTGGGCAGCAATCTTCTGGGGCTCATATCTCAGACCTCATGAGAGGTATCAAAAAATTGTTAGGTGCTATGGGATCATGTTTTTGAGGTCTACAATAACCTCTCTCAATTTTGGGCAATTCAACTTCATTTGCATTTGGCAAGGCGATCTCAGTCGATGCCAAAACTTGCAGTGAGGGTCAGTTGAAAGTGGCTTAGCAGCGTATCTTTCAAACCATCTAACCTGGCATCAAACCATCTACTCCATCAGCTTTGATTGGCTGAGTAAATGCCAATGACAACCCCATTCTACCCAAAGAGTCACTGGAACGCTCACAACCACGCTTGACCCACGTGACCCCAAGGTGCATTAAGCACGATTGGGCAGTGATCTTTCGGGGCTCGTATCTCAGACCTCATGAGAGATATCAACAAATCATTAGGTGCTACAGGATCATGTTTTTGAGGTCTACAATAACCTCTCTCAATTTTGGGTGATTCGACTTCATTTGCATTTGGCAAGGCGATCTCAGTCGATGCCAAAACTTGCAATGAGGGTCAGTTGAAAGTGGCTCAGCAGTGTATCTTTCAAACCGTCTGACCTGGCATCAAACCATCTGCTCCATCAGCTCTGGTTGGCTAGATAAATGCCATTGACAACTCTTTTCTTCCCACAGAGTCATCGGAACGCTCGCGACCACGCTCGACCCAAGTGACCCCAAGGTGCACTAAGCATGATTGGGCAACGATCTTTCGGGGCTCGTATCTCAGACCTCATGAGAGGTATTGAAAAACCATCAAGTGCTACAAGATCATGTTTTCAAGGTCTACAATAACCTCTCTCTTTTTTGGGGGATTCAACTTCATTTGCATTTGGCAAGGCAATCTCAATCGATGCCAAAACTTGCAGTGAGGGTCAGTTAAAAGTGGCTCAGTAGCGTATCTTTCAAACCATCTAACCTGACATTGAACCATCTACTCCATTAGCTCTAGTTGGCTGATTAAATGGTATTGAAAACCCTATTCTTCCCATAGAGTCACCGAAACGCTCATGACCATGCTCGACCCAAGTGACCCCAAGGTGCACTAAGCACGATTGGGCAGTGATCTTTTAGGGCTTGTATCTTGGGCCTCATGAGAGGTATCGACAAACTGTCAAGTGCTACAAGATCATGTTTTGAGGTCTACAATAATGTCTCTCAATTTTGGGTGATTCGACTTCATTTTCATTTGGTAAGGTGATCTCATTCGATGCCAAAACTTGTAGTGAGGGTTAGTTAAAAGTGGCTCAGCAACGTATCTTTCAAACCATCTGACTTGGCATCAAACCATCTACTCCATCAGCTCAAATTGGCTGGGTAAATACTAATGACAACCCCATTCTACCCACAGAGTCACTGGAATGCTTGTGACCATGCTCGACCCAAGTGACCCCAAGGTGCACTAAGCACGATTGGGTAGCGATCTTTTGGGGCTCGTATCTCAGATGTCATGAGAGCTATCAACAAACTGTTAGGTCCTATAAGATCATGTTTTTGAGATCTACAATAACCTCTCTTAGTTTTGGGTGATTCGACTTTGTTTGCATTTGGAAAGGCGATCTCAGTCGATGCCAAAACTTGCAGTGAGGGTCAGTTGAAAGTGGCTCAGTAGCGTATCTTTCAAACCGTCTAACCTGGCATCAAACCATCTACTCCATTAGCTCTAGTTGGCTAGGTAAATGCCAATGACAACCTCATTCTACCCACAAAGTCACTGGAATGCTCACGACCACGCTCGACCCAAGTGACCCCAAGGTGCACTAAGCACGATTGGGCAGTGATCTTCTGGGGCTCATATCTTGGACCTCATGAGAGGTATCAACAAACTATCAAGTGCTACAAGATTTTTCTTTTGAGGTCTACAATAACCTCTCTTAGTTTTGGGCAATTTGACTTCGTTTGCATTTGGCAAGGCAATCTCAGTCGATGCCAAAACTTGCAGTGAGGGTCAGTTGAAAGTGGCTCAGCAGCATATCTTTCAAACCATCTAACCTGGCATCAAATCATCTGCTCCATTGGCTCTAGTTGGCCAGGCAAACACCAGTGACAACCCCGTTCTTCCCACAGAGTCACCAGAAGGCTTGCGACCACACTCAACCCAAGTGACCCAAGGTGCACTAAGCACGATTGGGCAGTGATCTTTCAGGGCTTGTATCTCAGACCTCATAAGAGGTATCAAAAAACCATTAGGTGCTACAAGATTGTGTTTTTGAGGTCTACAATAACCTATCTTAGTTTTGGGTGATTCAACTTTGTTTGCATTTGGAAAGGCGATCTCAGTTGATGCCAAAACTTGCAGTGAGGGTCAGTTGAAAGTGGCTCAGTAGTGTATCTTTCAAACCATCCGACCTGGCATCAAACTATCTACTCCATCAGCTCTAGTTGGCTGAGTAAATGCTAGTGACAACCCTATTCTACCCACAGAGTCACCGAAACACTCACAACCACACTTGACCCAAGTGACCACAAGGTGCACTAAGCACGATTGGGTAGTGATCTTTTGGGGCTCATATCTTAGACCTCATGAGAGGTATTGACAAACTATTAGGTGCTACAAGATCATGTTTTCAAGGTCTACAATAACCTCTCTCAGTTTTGGGTGATTTGACTTTGTTTGCATTTGGCAAGTCGATCTCAGTCGATGCCAAAACTTGCAGTGAGGGTCAGTTGAAAGTGGCTCAGCAGCGTATCTTTCAAATCGTCTGACCTGGGATCGAATCATCTACTCCATTGGCTTTGGTTGGCCAAGTAAATGCTAGTGACAACCTCATTCCATTTTGCAATTGTTTGAAATGGAGGAAATAAATGAAATTAGCCAACGGAGTACGAAGGAAGTCATGATACCTTGTTTCCCCGTCACAATGAAAGTGAAATATTTTACAATACATTAATCTAGTTTGGTATCAAGACTATGCCTATTATTGTAGGACCATTGACATACTTGTTATCCATGCCTACAAAGGGAGTTGTCAAAATATTCGATCTCCTCTTTCTCCTCGATACAATTCTTCTTGTCTACAGAGAGGTTGGGTGGATATATGGTTCAGTTACAAAGGACATTTTGACTGCTTTCAAAATGCATTGTCATGGATGGTGTTCTATATATTGTGTGCCCCCTAGGCCAACTTTCATGGGGTCTACTCCAATTAACCTTTCAGATCAGCTTAATCAAGTTCTACATTGGGCTCGTGGATCAATAGAAATTTTTCTGAGCAGACATTGTCCTATTTGGTATGGTTATGAAGGTAGACTGAAATGGCTGGAGAGGTTATCAATGCCACTATCTATCCAAGGACATGCCATCATCCTCGGGGTTGGTTATAATTTTAACTATCAAGTCCTATAAAAACTGTGACTTGGAAGCATAGATAGTATATGTAAATTGTTCAATAGAATGCTCGCAAGTAGAGCACGACATATGGAATCACAGATAGGAGTAGTAGAACTAGTAAAAGGTATCCAAAAATGAAGTTTCCAAATCTTTTTCAGGTTAGACTAGTCTATGACAATGAGAATTGGTTTTGCACATCGACAGTATTGGCATTCAAGAACATGATAATCTATAACACAATTTCAATATTAAGTCATTATCATTTCCTGAGAATGCCCCAACATTGAATGTCAAGGAGGACCCGACATCTTCCCTAATGGATAGAACCTTGTTTCATGCTTGATTGTTGGATTCATAGAGGTCTGGGACTATATCAGTGGGAAACTTAAGAGCAATTTTCAATACCAAGCTGATGATGCCTTCATGATGCATGATAATGTAGTTCTTTGTGTTGACATTAGTCATGATTCAAAGATGTTGGCTTCAGGTTCACAGGGTGGGAAAATTGAGGAGGACGTTCTCACAATTGAATCCCAAAATACATATGTATGATGGCTTTGACAAAATGTTTCTTGGTGTCACTTGCATGAAGTGGTATGTGTGTGGAGAGCCAAAAATGACACGCTCTACTTATAGCACCAAGCGTCCAATCAAAACATAGAGGCATTAACACTTGTGTTGCAATAAGATCCAGATGGCACTATTCTATAGGAATAGATCCATTTTGAAAGATGTAGAGCGCCAAGTAACATGGACTTTCATACCAAATTATTACTAAGGCACTCACAAAGGGAGACTTTAATGTATTCAAGAAAGAAGATGTGGATAGACACGTCCTCAAGAATTAGTTATTATAATAGGAAAGAAACTGACCGAAAGGGGAAAATAAGTAAGGCTCGTAGAGGAGATTTTGGGGGTTCCAAATTCTGCCTGACCCGAGAGACTTTGTGCCAGGGGAGGGATAGATTAGGATTTTTATTGTAATGTAGGGAAAGAGGGATTTTATTTTTAGATAATGATTAATGTATAGGAACAACATAATCTTTGTTGTTTTGCTGTGTTCAAAGAAGGATATGTCAGCATATTAAAACTTTGATTTTAGATGCTCACTTTTTGATTGATATTCATCTTTGAATGATATTGGTTTCTTTTGAATGCGTATCTATTATGTTTGATCATCAACATGATCATCAATGGACTTTGTGCTATAGTTTTTCATGTATTTGGAAAGAACCATTCATCTTTCTCTCTTAGTTTCTTTTTGTAATGCATTGTTTAGGAAAATGAAATTTGTAGTGTTTACTATCCTTTTCTTTTCAGTAAATTAGTCCCTTCACCTCTATCTCATGTTTACGAATAGATGTTTGTAAGCCTTTATTACTTTCAGGTTAAAATCATTATCATTTATAGTTTAGTTGATTCATTGTAAATCCTACATGGGGAGTTGTACCTGGATAATTCAAAGGGTGCTTACACTTCTCAATAGCGAAGTGACCCAACTATTGGTGTTGGTTGAGTCTTTTTTTTTGGGCTTTAAGGGTCATTTTGTAAGCATTTCTTTGGAAGACAAATTTGTTCACCAACAAGAAGTTAAACCTCAAACATAATAAGCTCCATGAACAGGGTATTCCAGAGTAAAGAAAAACAAATGTAACTTCAACAAGATATAATTTAAATCATAATGATAATCATAGTCAAGATATAACTTCACCATTCAATTCCATAAACATGAATAATAAATATGTATATACAAAAGATGATGCAAATATAACATATAAATGAACATGTTCTATATATGTATGAAATGTATCAAAAGTATGTCCATATACAAATATGGCACATGCCATTTCAAAATGTCTACAAAATCAATGTTTTAAGGTGTAGAATGTGGCATATATGCCATCTCAAAATGTGCCAAGTGTCATCTCTAAATGACCACAAAACTAAAACTGCATCCTATGCTGTAGGGGGATCATCAAAATGTAGCCTCTTTGAAGAAGTGTTGGGCTCTGATTGATCCTGCATAAAAAATGAGTTCAAACCAAAGTTACATTGCTTACTTTATATGATTTGTACATACATATATATATATATATATATATATATATATATATATATATATATATATATATATATATATATATATATATATATATATATATATATATATATATATATATATATATATATATATATATAATTCATAATTTTCAAACACTAATTTAATTAAAATTATAACTGAATACAAATAAATTTGTACTTGGTCTCTCGATCACCTACCACGATCAGGTGTCCTAGCATAAGTCCTCGGTAGTGAAGGGACCATGCCAACAATACCAACTCTAACCTATAAATATATATTTGCAATAATGAGATTAGTAGAGTGGTGCAACATAGAGTAATAAATCTACAAAATAGGATGATAGCATAATAAAATTACAAATTGATTGAACTGAAATTAAAACTTACATCTAGTGATCCCTCCTCTAGAATAGTGGGCTGGGTCAACAAAGAAATGAAAGATTCTCGTGGGCCCTCCCTCACAGTCGGAGTAACCTATGAGAGTAAAAAGATTGTCAATTATATATCAATGTACTTCATCATAGCAACCCTAGTTACAAAATACAAATAACAATATGTAAAAGTCTACATACAATCGGGCTATCACTCTGAATCAAGACACTTGTAACCCTACGTTTCCGAACCGGTGTTGGGACATCATCAATAGCCACACCCTATACAATAAAGTGCAAGTAAAATATTTATTACTACACACAAGTGGCATACATATGCATGCATAATTAATCTTAAATAATTAACTACCTTTCCTTTGTCGACACCTGATGAAGGAAACCCCTCATACCCCCCACTGACATCGGCTGTAGCTTGCAAGAACACAATAAGATGACAATATATATTAGTAAATGTATGAATTTTATTACTCTAATTGATAGAGATTTAAGCATGTACACCAAATGATATAAAAAAAAACTAATGGGTACATAATTTATAATACACCGTATAGTCATCAAGGCCAAATGAAATGGCCAAAAGTGTGGACTCATCCACCTGTCTCACCTCCTCCTGTGTCATTGACTGAACATAAATGGAAAAAATATATATACATAAGTGCATGCAATCATTAAAACTAATCTAAATAAATGAATTATTTTTAAATTAAATAAGTCATGCGAAAAAATTATTTATAATGTTTACTCTTACCATATCAACAGGAGTCAATGGCTCTATGTGCACCTCCTGAGCACTCTCATGAGATGTAGATGCTCCATGAGGTATGGTAGCCTCTGTAGTTGCCTCTCCTGCATCCCCCTCATCAATATCATGAAACTGATATATATCAGAATCAGTAAGTGGTCTGAGGCACATATGCCTGCACATAATGCACATATGGGGCTCGCATACATGTGAACTTTGACAAGATGTCGATGCACCAAAAACATCCATAGGAGGCAACACTGACCTGGTCTGTGTGATCAACTAATCACTCAGTAAATGAATGGCTCTAATAGTCTGTTCAGCAGCCTCTCCAATGATATCAGGATGCTACACTAGAGGAGGGGGTGCAACATCAATGCATGGGACAAAGGTAGTGGCTTTTTGGCACTGGGAAGATGGCCTAGTCTGAGGAGCTCCTCTACCTATGCCCATGTTGGGCCTCATACTCCAATAATCAACATGGTGACCAAGCACAAACTCAGCATACAATTTTTTAAGGAAATAAAATGGGACCTCCAAATTGCTATGGGGTGGTTTATCAAAAACCATCCACCAGCGATCCCAAAATTTTGTGCGCATTGCTTCATTTGTGCACCATTTTATTGATAATTTGGGCTTTTTGGGGTCAATTGGTATTCTAGTTTTAGGATAGACAAAAAGGGCAGCTATATCTTCCTTACTTATATTAAGGGCCGCAATCCCATCATGGTCAAGCCCGTCATCAAATTGGGCGTGCATATCATCATGCCAATGAAGAGCAACATTATGTTGTTGCGTGAGTGTGTCAATATTTCCAACAATTGTATTTAGTGTGGCAAGCATGGGACCTAATGTAGGTATATTTTGATACTTGTTTTGGAAACCTTGTATTGTGTTCAAATTTTCTTCTATCAAATCTTGTAAAGATTTAGGGTTTAGATATGGGGGATTATTTTCGGGATTGTTATGTGGAGGGTTATTTTCTTCATTGTTGTTAGCCATGCCTGATTAAATAAAAAATAAATCTAAATTTTAAATATTATTACAAATATAAATACAAAACCCTATTTAAAAAAAAATGCTACATTTAGAATGAAAATGAAATAAATTAATAAAAATATACAAATAACTACTTACTTAATATACTCAGAGTTGAATTTGTTGTTTCCAATATCAGGTACTCAAAAATATATCGGGTATATGAAAATCATGGAAAGAAACTTGAAGAAAATCGTCCAAGGAAATGAAGAAAAGGGCTTGTGGGTTTTAGATTTATGCCACAGTTATCGGGTACCTGATGTTTTGAGGTACCCAATTTGGCTTGTACTTTGGTGGTAGGTTTGCCTAGGTGTACTGACACCTAGGCCTACTAAAAAGTCAACAAGTGCTTTCATGCACTTTTGGACGAGTGAAAAGTGAATATTTTTCACATTGCCACTTTTTGGCCCTTCATCTTCTTGCACATACCCTATGATCTAGTACATCTAAGGAGGATGCAAGTGCATGTCTTAATTGTGCTTGCCTAGCCCTTAACTTAGCCATTTCTTCCTCTGCCTTCCCAATTTTGTCTAACTAACCCTGATAGACATTGTTGCACATGTTTATATCTGAGGAGGGATCTAGCACTGAAGTCTTTACTACATCTATCATGGCTTCTACTTCCTGAATCTTCTTATAAGGATCTCCAATTAGTTTGTCCTTATCCATAATGTCAGCTATTATTTTCCTTCCTTTAGTTGCTATTTCTTTCAACAAAGCTTGACCAAATTTTAGTGAATTAAGGTCAAGTGTGAAGTTACTTATTAGTTCACTTAGCCTTTTCTTTAGGTACTTTTCTTCTACTAATTTGGCAGTTGATTCTTCTAGGCTAGAGAAGTTTACCTTGAAGCTTGTTAGGATGGTATTGACATCATCCATAGAATGTACTTTGGTTACCTTCTTCTCTTCTAGCAGTAGACTATTCAGAATGTTGATTGACTCAACAAACAATGGATTTCTCATCACTTGTTTCTCCTTGGCTTTCTCCATTGCAAGCACACTGATTTTGATCAAGTCTTCTTCTCCCCAAGAATCTAGACTGGTTGGGTTAGGGGTCAAACTTGAAAAAAATGATATTGAGGGCTTGGGAGTGAGAGATGATTTGTCCATGATTTCATTCTTGACCTTCATAGATGAATCAAGTTCATTTCTCTTTTCTTCTTCTTTTTCTTTTCCTTCTTTCTTTTCCTCTTCATTTTTCAGTCATGTTATGTCTTCAATCTGCACTTCCTTTTGATGCATAAGAGTGTCATCACCGTATAGTATATCTACCTCTTTTGTACTCACAAAGGCTTCCTCAAATTTGTCTAAGTCTTTGTTAGTGGCTGCCATTGATATTTCCACATTATCAATCATTATTATGTCATCTTTTTGTGTTCCAGGCTTGGGCGCAAATTTTATTACATCATCAAGCACTATCACTATGGTGGCAAAATCTTGTGGACCTGTTGTAGGTGCATTAGTGACCTCAACTACTATTCTCGATGAACTACAACTGATTAAATATCTAAATGACTTGAAAATCAATGATTAGAGATCACCGAGTACTGAATTGATATGTAAGATAGTTAAATCAGTCATTATGTTGTCATTGATGTCAACTATTTTTGACAGTACTTATCATGTTGGTTGCAAACATCTAAACATCTAAATAGGAGAGAAAAGATGAAGAATTGAGATATCTACATGGAGAAAGATGGATATGATAGATGAGGATAAGGAATACTTTGGGTAACTTATTGATGATTCTTTGATTTCATATTATTGACTCTATTATGTTACAGTAATCTATTATGAAGATGGAAGAAAAACTTGTCAAAGTAGTGTGGTCAATAAATGAAAAATTTTAGTATACACAGAGTCATCACAATGTATACCAAATGACAGTAATAACCGAGCTTGTATTCACTGACACATCTCTTTGATAACCAAGTATGGATGAAATTATTAAATGCTTAGGTTAGCCGATAGAAATTGATGAGTTGGAAAGAGTTATGATTTTGAGATTAAGGATAAAGTTTGTTATGAGATCCACAGCTGACAAAATTTAGAAAAGATCTAAAGGATGGAATTGAAACATGTTATTGACACATCTACCAAGGAGAGTTTAAGAGGCAAAATCAATGAAGGAAATTAAGCGATAAAATCTGATGGTTGATATGAAAATGGTTTATCTATCTATATAAGAGGTATGAGTTTCTTTATTGAAACATGCTGGAAGAAAGGAGACTACAGAGATTTCACGTGAGTATAGTTTCATGCATGTCTAATCAGACTGGTTAAAGAAGAACCAAACTACAGAATAGTACTAAGCGTTAGAGTGCTATTACCGAGTGAAAGTAAGTTGAGAAAGTGAATTGATATATTGATAAGAGGATTTTTAAAGGCTTTGAATAGATCTGAATATCTGTAAATCAAGTTGTATTGTAATCAGATCAACGACTATTTCAGTTTAACTATTGATACAGAAAAATCTCTTGACCGAGTGGACCTAAAAGTCTTTAAATTGTTTCCCATGACATTCAAGGAATGTTCATTGTTACCTTGTTGACCCCATAGTGAATGCTGGTCAAAAGCTAATGGTTAGTGTTAAATCCTCTAACAAGGTCACACCTAACAGTGTGTTTGTAAACCTTTAATAGGATTGGCTCTTCATCGAGCTCCCTTCAGAAGAGTGAAAATTATTTTGGGTTACTGGTCCCGGGTGGTTTTTCCCTTAACAAGGTTTCCATGTTAAATCATTGTGTTATGTGTTTTTATGATGATTGTTTTATTGTCATACTTTACATACCGCATATTCAATTTGGTCAGTAATCACTATGAGTTAATTGACTGGTAATTGGTAAATGCACATACAATTTAGTAGTTTATGTTACTGAGTTGCATAATTAGTTTATATTGTTTTGAAGTGGTACATCTTGATAATTGGGACTGTAGGATAACTGATCTAACTGATTCACCCCCCCTCTCAGTTATTCTAACAATTGGTATCAAATCTATATTGGTTGCTTGGAACAAATTTTTAAGGACTTCAGTAGAAAGATCACAAGATGTATAAGAGGGAAGTGCCAAAGCTGAACAAGGACAACTTTACTATATGGAAAAGTTGAATGAAACTTCACATAACTAGAATCAGAGATTCTAGCTTGCATCTACTTGAAAATGGCTACTTACAACCACCGACTGGACCTTTGACTCTTGATCAGCTGAAAGAGTGACTTGAGCACAACATGACTATGATAGAGATTGTAGCTTCTCTTTCTAATGTTGAATTTGAGGATGTCAAAGATTGCAGTACTTCAAAAGAAATGTGGGACAAACTAGCTCAAGTCTATGGTGGTGATGTTAATGTCAAGAGAGCCAGAGCTGAAAGCCTAAGGGGAAGATTTGATGATATGAAAATGAAAGGAGGAAACATAGTACAGTACACAAATTGAATAAAGGATGTAGTCAATGCTATCAAAGGATCTGGTGGTATCATTGATGAAGACACAGTGGTAAGTAAGATTCTAAGAACCTTGTTTCCTTCTTATGCAATCAGAATATCTGCTATACATGAAATGAGGTCTGTACTTGGCAATACTCTTACTCTTGATAGTTTGATCGGTAAGCTTACAACTTTTGAGCTGACAACTTTGATAACAACTTTGTACCGACTGTTGAGTCTTCTTTCATGTCTTCTCTGAACATTAATAAATCTAGTAGTAGACACAATATAAGGAATGATAGTGATAGCAATACTGATGATGAACTAGATGAACTTGAAGCTCTTATTAGCCAAAGATTACCTAAAGGAAAAGGTAGATATAAGGGTAAATTACCTTTAGCCTATTTTAATTGCAAAGAAGTTGGACACATTGTTACAAGATGCCCAAATAGGAAATCATAAGACAATATCAGAGAAAGATCTAAAAGTAGAAGTTATGGTCAAAGATACAATAGAGATGACCGATAGAACAACAGAGACAATCAAGATCACAAAGATAAAGGCAAAAAGTTCTGTGGCATTGCTGAAGAAGAGGAAGATGATTCTAATACCGACATCGATGATGATGTTGAAGTAGTATTTGTTTCAATGAAAGATGACTTAGAGGAAGAAGAAAGGTATGTAGAAACATCACTTATTTCTAAAGTTAGTAAAAATGATACTTGGATCATTAACAATGGTTGTACCCATCACATGATTGGTGATGAAGAAAAGTTTGATCATCTTGAGCACTATAATGGAGGATCAGTAAAAATGGGTAATGATACACCTTGTATGGTTAAAGGAAAGGGATCTTTATTGATAAATGATAGAATCACATGTGATAATGCTTATTGGGTAAAAGGACTGAATTACAATTTGCTAAGTGTGGCACAACTTAACATCTTAGGTCACCAAGAAACTTTTGAAAGCAAGAAGGTAAAAATATTTGATGATGGTGGAAAGCTTGTTGGAATAGGAGCACAATCAAAAGGTAACTTATTTTATCTTGACAATGCTGAGACTTCTTGTTTACTGATGAAAAATGAGGATGCATGGTTATGGCATAAAAGGCTATGTCATGTAAATTTTGATAACATGATTAAGATTAGTAGAAAGAAAAAGGTTAGAGGTCTTCCTAGCCTAACAAAGCCTAATCATGTTATGTGTCATGAATGTCAAAAAGGGAAAATGACAAAATCTAGTTTTAAGAGTAAAGACTATTCAACAAAGAAAATCTTAGAATTAGTTCACACCAACCTATGTGGTCCTATGAGAACTTAGAGCTACTATGGAGATAGATATTTTATTCTATTTGTTGAATATTACACTAGATTGATGACTGTCATGTTCTTAAAAGAGAAATCTGAGGCATTTAAGATCTTTAAATGGTACAAAGCAAAAGTAGAAAAAGAAACCTAGAAATAACTGAAATGCTTGAGATCTGATAGAGGTGGTGAGTTTATTTTTGATGAATTCACTAACTATTGTAATGAGCATGGTATAAAAAGATAGGTTTCTACACTGAGAACACCACACCAAAATGGGATTGCTAAAAGGAGAAATAGATCAATTGTTGATTGCACAAGGATACTGATGATAGAAAAGAATGTTGCTCAAACATACTGGAGGGAAGTGGTTAGCACAACTGTATATGTTCTTAACTGAGTACAATTGAAGAAAGACACAAACAAAACACCCTATGAGTTATGGTTTGGTGACAAACTAATTGTAAGTTACTTCAGAATTTTTGGTAGAAAATGTTTTATTTTGAAAGATGATAGGAATAGGAAATTTGACTCTAAAGGGGATGAGGGAATATTTCTTGGATATTCTACTAAAAGAAAAGCTTACAAGTGTCTGAATAAGGTTACAAATAAGATGATTGAAAGTACTAATGTCAGAGTTGATGAATTTTCTAATAAAAATGATGAAGAAAGAAATAAGGAACTAGAAGACTATGGTAGATTTGTTATTGTTGAACATCTAGAGTACCTATCGAAGCCATGGGCTGAGTTGATCGAGCATCAGGAAAATAACACCAAGGAGCGACAAAGGAAAACCGAGGATCAGGATGAAGCTACCGAGCAAGTAAATGAACCTAAACTGAATGAAGAACAAAGAAGAGATCAAGTGCTAGCAAAATTTGTTAGAAGACATCATCCTGAGAACCAAATCATTGGAGACAAGCAAGCAGGAATGATGACAAGAAGTAAGTTAAGACAAAGAACATGCTTAATTTGTGAATTTGAGCTGAAGAATGTTAAGATTGCACTGGAAAATGATGAATGGATTGTTACAATTAGTGGTTGTCATTGCACCAAAAGATCAACCTATTAATGCCCGATGCAACCACTAGACTTATAGAAGACACAGGAGGTTGTTAAACCATGTCACAAATCCTGAGGGGAGCACTGACCATTTTACCAATAATCTCCCCCTCAGTGTTACCTGAGGGGATTCAAACCTGTGACCAAGCTTTGATACCACTTGTTACAAGTAGTGGTTTTCGTTGCACCAAGAGATCAACTTGTTAATGCCCAATACAACCACTAGACTTATAGAAGACACAGGAGGTTGTTAAACCATGTCACAAATCCAAAGGAGAGCGCTGACCATTTTGCCAACATGGATAAATGCTATGAATGAAGAGATAGATCAAATTGAGAAAAACAAGACATGGACCTTAGTACATAGAGAAAAAGATAAGAATATTATCGGTACTAAATGGATTTTCAGAAATAAGCTAAATGAGAATGGAGAAGTTACAAGAAACAAAGCTAGACTAGTTTGCAAGGGATATGCACAAGAAGAAGGAATTGATTATGGTGAAACTTTTTCACCTGTTTCTAGACTAGGAGTCTGGATGTTACTTGCATATGTTGTACATAAGAAGTTCAAAGTCTATCAAATGGATGTTAAGTCAACATTTTTGAATGGAATACTAGAAGAGGAGGTCTACATCAAACAACTAGAAGGGTTTTTTTATCTAAATCAGAAAGACATGGTATGTAGATTACACAAAGCTTTATATGGTTTAAAGCAAGCACCTAGAGCCTAGCATGGAAGGTTACATACTTATCCAAATTTGTATATGAAAGGAGGATCTGATGATACTATCTTGATTGCTAAAATATTTGTGGATGATATAATCTTTGGAGGACAAGATCATATATGTAAATCATTTGCTAATGAAATGAGAAATGAATTTTAAATGTCTATGTTTGGAGAGATTAAGTTCTTTCTAGGCTTGCAGGTTATTCAACAAGATGATGGAATTTTCATCACACACTCAAAGTATATAAAGGAAGTATTGAGAACATTTGGCATGGAAGATGCTAAACTAGTTGGAACACCGATGGTCACAGACTACAAATTAACAAAAGATGATGAAACTATAGAGGTAAATCAGACATTGTACTGATCCATGATTGGTAAACTAATGTATATAGTACACAGTAGGCTAGATATTGCACATGTAGTGGGGATTATTGCTAGATTTTCTACCAATCCAAAGGATTCACATATGGTTTTAGTAAAAAGAATCTTGAGATACCTGAAGAAAATAGAGGAATATGGCTTATGGTATCCTAAGGAAGGAAAATTTAAACTAAGAGTCTACACCGATGCAGATTGCGTTGGAAATATAGATGATGGAAAGAGAACATCCGGAGGAGCATTTTTATTTGGTGAAAGACTTGTTACTTGGACAAGTAAGAAACAACCTTGTATTTCTCAGTGAACTGTCAAAGAAAAGTATGTAGTTGCTATTGTAAACTGTTCAAACATTGCTTATATCAAACAAGTGTTGGAAGCAATGAATGAGGTAATCACTGAGCTGGTGATTATATATTGTGATAACACTAGTGCAATAAATATTTCTAAGAATCTTGTAATGCATTCAAAGACAAAACATATTTCTATTAAGTATCACTACTTAAGAGAACAAGTATGGGAGAAGCAAGTAAAGCTGGAATATGCTACATCAAAGGAGCAACTTGCTGATATTTTTACCAAGCCTCTACCGAATGACACTTTTGAATACTTGAGGACTAGACTAGGGGTTCATCCCTTGTCTACCAGTCACTAACGTGATCTAGAGGTTGCATCAGCCTATTCTTATTAGAAGATCATTCATATTGATGTAACATAGCTCACACTTTGGATAATGTCTAAGGTTGTGAAAGATTTGTTCAAAATTTTGCCTATCAGTATACTGAGATACATTGTTTGCCCCAAACAACAATGAGTTACTTAGCTATTGAAGAGCTGTATGTTTTATGTTTTTCTTTGGCATTGTTGTCAAAGGGAGAGTGATTGAGAGATATTGAGTATGAAATAAGAAATTAGTTTCCTAAGAACACAAAGGAAGAGATATACAGAGAGATTAATGGAAAATCTATCTAAGGGAGAGATAATCTGAGAAAGTCAAGGAGAGTTTTGAAGACTTGTTGCTGAGAACAGAAGGAATTTTAGAGCTAAAAAGATCTAATCTGCAGAAGAGAGTCTGCACTAGTAATGTTGTTATGTAATGTAGCGATTAAACATATTAAATATCAAGTTGAGGGAGAGCTTATAGTGCTACAACATTTACTTACATAGTTTTAGAATACATGTTTAGTATGTGTATGGCATATTTCATAATTGCTTGTGTTGCCATCAATGCCAAAGGGAGAGATTGATGAACTACAACTGATTGAATATCTAAATGACTTGAAAATCAGTTATTAAAGATCACTGAGTACTGAATTGATATGTAAGATAGTTAAATCAGTCATTATGTTGTCATTGATGTCAACTAGTTTTGATAGTACTTATCATGTTGGTTCCAAACATCTAAATTTTCTTTGTGAAAGCTAAGCGCGAGAGAAGGTATGTGATTTCTTCATCTTTGATTGGTATCTTTGACAGGCAACTTCTTTCAAGCCTCTCGCATCATATTCAACAACAAATTTCAAATGCATTGCATTTTATTTGATCATGAATGCTCACTAAAATGACTGCATTCTACTAGTGTTGTGCCCTAGCCCATGCTTTATCTCCATTATTTGATGTTATTGGTGCTTTTACTCAAGGATATCGATTCACTATTTTGAAATGTTTGGATTTACGTTTGTTGGTATTACAATTCATCATATTAGATAAAGTATGTTTAAGAAGTTTTAGTGTCTAAACACTCAACTAATCCCTCTAACCGATTAGGAGTGGTTGGGGAAGTTGAGAGGAAAGTTTTCAAACATTCATATTCACTTATTGAATGCTTTGGAGACTACTGGTTTGACTATCCATGCATTACTGTTTAGAAGAGATCAATAAAGTATTTAAAGACATTCTTACATGTTTGAAGAGGTTTGAGAGGCACTTATCATGACTATACCCTCACAAACAGCGGCATAGACTGGTTTTACTAAGTTTCCTTTCTCTATTTTGAGGTTTCCTTTTTTTTCCACAAGGGTACAGTCAGAGGGTTCATTGACAAAATGATTCTTTGAATGGTTACTATGAATATGATTGATTCAATATAGAATATTTATCATTTTACTTGAAGTTTGGAATAGCTTATGCAAGGGTGAATGTACTTTTGATCATTTTGGTTGTGATTGTTCCTCTACATAGTCAAGAAATGTAACTATCTAATTATTATATGTAATGTGGAATGGATTAAATGCTTTATTCTTGGTAGAAGTGAATGGAAGGAATAGTGTTGGTGTTAGATTTCATTTATTATTGAATTCAATGGTTTCCAAGATGTGTTGAGGAGTTTGTTCCTTGTTTAATGTTAATTTTTCTTGCACAATCCACTCATACAATAGTGAAATTATTGTGGTCCCACAACCATGCTCCCCAAAAGGCCCTTTTGGCCTTAGGCCCCCCCCCTTCTAGCTTCTTCTTGTTTTGCTTCTATTGTCTTTGGTTTTTGTCCGTAGTTATTTTTGTCAATTTTTGGCCTTTTTGGCCTTGTCGCCCTTTCACACTTTTGGCTGTTCGAAAGTGAAAAAAGGCTAGTGGAGCTAGTGGCACATCTTTTTGGGTCTTTTAGACCTGAACCTCTTTCAGGCTTAACCCCCTTTTCATATTTTGCAGAGATCTGAAACCCTAGAGGTCCAACTCCCACAAGGGAGTCAGCCTTTTAGGGGTCTGATACCCCCAAAAAGGCTTAACCAGCTGACATCTAGGTTGCTTACGTCAGCAACCCAGATAGCCTATAAAAGGTGCATGAGGGTTTTTGAACCCTCACTTTTGTTCTCGCTCCTCCACTTCCAGCCTATTCATTCATTGCTTGTATCTTTTTTCCTTGTCTTGGTCTCGTCTACTCATTGGTCATCCTCAAGTTCATCATCTTCTAGGTTGGTGGTCCTTCAACCCTCTTTGTTAGTCTATTGGGTCTTAGATTAGGGTCCTTGTTTTTAGTCTTTTTCAGCTTGTTCTAGTTTAGAAGTTAGTCTCTTTTCAGCCTTGTCCTTAGGTCTAGGTTGTTTAGAGTCAGCCTTTTGGGCCTTGGGGATTGTCAAGGTAGTCACCTTGCATCCCCATGATGAGTTTGTGGTCAAATTCATCATCAGACTCATTTTTTAGTCTGACCAAGAAAACCCTAATTTCAGACCTTTGAGGTCTAAAACTTTCAGCCACCTTGCAAAAAATTCTCTTAAGTGCTAGAAACTTTTAGCATTTTGGTGCTACCACACACCAAAATAATTCACACCTCCAAAATGCCAAAATAGACCTTGCCCTATGTTCTTTGTTTTCGGCCTTGTCAGACATTTTGGCCATTTTGAGCTTATTGCATGCCGAAGTATCCTCCATTTTCTACATCACTGAGAGTTTGTTCCAAGTACTGCTCGACCTTTTCATTGTTATCAAACTTTGTGGCATGTAAAAAATTTTCTACCTCTATCTTGCTGAAAGGGCCGACAAGCAGAGTTTTGAGCCCCTTTTCACCCCTTTTAGCCTTTTCGACCTTTTAGAGGTCTGGTACCTCTGAAAGTCTAAAAGGTCAAAATCACTTATGTGGCCCCTTTTGAGCTTGATTTTAGTAATGCACTTTTCTTTTTGAGTTTGTTTTCCTCCTATCAGGTTACTAATCTATGTTTCATCCTATCCACAGATATGGCCAAGAAGGTATTGGCATCACCAATGATGAAGTATCAGCTCAAAGGCTATCAATCACCATCCAAAGTGACCAACCTACATGTAGGAATAACTAATATGGACATTAGGAATTTAAGTTGTAATGAGTACTTGAATAAGTGTGCTCAACTAGTGGGATGCTCAGAGGACTACACTTCATTAGTCCACTTCTCTCTGGTGAATACGGTAGTGCACCTAGTTTCCATCCAATCAGCAAAACTAATCAATATACTGGCCAGTAACTATGTGCCAGATGAGCACATGGTCAAGAATAGCATTGGAGAGGTAGTCCTAGACCTGAGGCTTGACAACATTGAAGATGTTTTCCATCTACCCAAAGGGGTAGATAAGTTCTTCAATTTCAACATCAATAAGGGAATGGAATTCTACAACAAGGACATTAAGAGGACTCACAACATTGTTAAGAATGAGTACCTGATGTATCCATTTCCCAAAAATAGATTGGATATAATTAATATGAGGAGAGGCTATATGAAAGAAGATATCTAGGCAGCCATAACAATGATCAACAAGGTGTATGGGCTGCCTAAGTCCCACCAACTGGAGCCTTGGATGATCTTCCTAATCCAAAAAATAAAAGAAAGGTAGGCAAGGTTTGATTGGGTGGCTATCCTAAGTGACCAACTAGATGAATAATTGATTCAGGTGAAGAAAGACCCCCATTTCTACATGACATCCTATGTCATGTACCTATTGGCCGCCAGGGAAGTGTATCTAGGATTGACCAAGGTTGGGGCAATGGGTGAAAAGAACACATGGCCATTCACCTTGTATCCACAACTAGCGAGGAAAGACTTCTACACACACAATAGTCCAGAGTTCAGAATAGTCAATGATGCCTTCATCTTTGCAATCATATGCTCCATTGAGGGAGACTATGCCAAAAGGTTATCAATAGAAGCAGTGGCTAAAGTAAAGGCCATTGGGGCTTTCTATATACAATTCTAGACATTCACATACATTCAAGTGGCAGGAAGCACCTTAGTGCCCAAGAAGCTCCCAAGGTACCCTTCTGATAGAGTAGTCCTCCTAGAGATTTCAAGGTAGTTATCTAATGCCCATGAGCACATCAAGCACAAGAAGAAGCATTGCTAGGATTTTCCTATTTCCATCGGCCCCCACTGTGTACCAGACATGAAATTCTACAGGTCTTTGACTAGAGAATGGGATGAATTCCCATTGTTAACTTACAACTTGGTAAGGCCTCACTTTGATCCCATTGGTACCTATAGCCACATAATGGGAAGACACTACATTCATGAGTTTCATATTGAAGACCAATACCATTGGGCTAATTATGTGGATGATTATGAGGTAAGAGTCCGTGACTATTTTTGGATGAGTCTAGAGCTAGCGCAGGGTGCACTTTTGTTAAGGATTCCGTAGAAGGCAGTAGATGCTAACTTAGACAAAATTCTAGATTCTATATATAACACAGACAAGGTGTACACAAGGGCTATCCTTAATGCGAAGGTAGATCAAGATGAAAATGACAGTATGGATTTCAAAGCCCAGCATGTGATTAAGATGACTAAATCTTGGATTGCTCATCCTTTCCCAATGCAACTGCTCCCCATGAAGAAACTTCTAGAGAAACCCTCTCGAGGGAAGAAGAAGGGAGAGAAGGTACTGAAACCACAATTCAAAGAAGCCACTCCTTTGAAGCCAAAAATTGTATATCAGCATGAGCACCCTACTGCATACGGTCTGACCGTGCATTCCAAGAAGGTGAAAACCAAGATGAATGGATTTATTTCACCTCCAGAGGCACCTTCACCTAGTGACCATGATTCTCCAAGCTCGGTGAAGAGAACAAAATTCAAGATCATAGGACCCAAGACAACTAAAGTCACTAAAGGGACTGTCTACAAAATAAAGAAAGGCTCAACACCTACACAAATGGATGCCCTAGAAGAGGATGATGAAGATGAGCTGGATGATGTCCACCTTAGTAGGAGGACCTAGTCTGTGGGATTCTTGAAGAAAAGGAGAATAATGGATGATGATCCTAAGGATACCAAAGGGGCTACACAAGGAGAACTAGTAAATCTGGATGCCCTTGGTGATGATGAATTCAACATCACAAATTTTGTAGGGTTGCATGGTTTTAAAGAGTTCGAGCTGCAAGCTCCAATGTAGTTTGCTAGTCTCTTTACTGTCTTAGGAGAGGATCTACAACAAGGACCCCAAGGACATGATGATGTTGAGATGTCTGAGGGCCATAAGAAGGGAACTATAGATCTAGAGAAGGACTCTTTTGTTGGGGTCACCTCAGAAGAAGATGCCGTTGCAAAAGTACCATTGGTTTCATCCTTTTCACCTCTACCTCCACCTCAAAAATTTTTGACTCCACCTTCATTTCCACTTCAAACGCCCCCTACCACTCCACTTTCCACTCTAGTGCAAACCACTTTGTTGCCTCAGTAGCCCTCTTCATCCCATGTTCCCTTTCCAACTCCAACTCCACCAGCATATTCAACCACTCCCCTTGTGTCTCCTACACCTCCCTCACTTAACATTCCTCCACAAGTCCCCATGCCTCCACCATAGGTTCACAATGAGTCATTACCATAGAGCTCACAAGAGCTAGAGAAAGAAGCAGAGGATGCTTGTGAGAAAAAAATGGAAGAAGCTCCTACAGAATCACAAGAGCCAAATGATGGAGGGAAAGTGCAGATAGAAGAAGAGCCACATACTAAAGAAGAGAAACAATAAATAGATATTGAAGAACAAATGGCTGATGAGAAACAACCCACACAGGAAGAGGGCAAACAAAATACGGGGGATGAACAGGAAATAGAGAAGGAAGAAGAGAGTCAAGAGAAAATAAGGACAGAACACTTGGCAACCTCTTCTACATTGGCTACTCCCTATGATCCATTGAATGCATTCTCAAAGCCCACATGGTTTACCAAGGAAGTGTAGCTGAGGGTCATAATATACATTGATGATGAGGTTGACGTGACCACACTTGGGCATTCTTTCCACCAAGTGGCACCAGTTCCCCAAGCAAGGAGAATGTCTTATGTAACACAAGACCAAATGGGGAGGTGGAAAGCATAGGTAGTTGTTGGTGAAAATGAGATCACTCCACATGACTATGTGTTGGAGGAGGTGGACTTGGGGGAACCAACCAAGGAAGGTAGAAAAACCTTGGCTACTTTGGGCTTGAAGAATGCTCTAGGCTTCATGAATAAAGATGAAGAAAGGATAAAAGCTCTGGAAGAGTAGAACGAAGCTATGAATAAATTCATTCTAAAGATAGCGGGTCCAATTGACCCTAATAACCTCAAAGCCTCATTACAAGAAATTTTGGAGGAGAAGGGGGAGATAGATACAGATGTTCCACATTCTTTTGTACAAGCTTGTGCTAAATGGAAGCTTGATTTTGAATAGTTTTCTAGCCTTTCCCTCCGAAGGATCCTAAGGCCCTTTCAAAACATTTTGGTAGGAGTAACTTCCTTGGTGGAAATCATGAGTCAGGAGAATGGCGTAGAAGAGACCATCCTTAATTGGCAGAAAGTGTTGGATGAGCTAACAATGATAAGAAAGAAATGCTTCTAGGCTTTGATGAAGGTATATGAAGGGTCAGAATTGGATAACTTTAAAGAGTGGATCCAAGAGATAGCTGTGACGTTGGCCATGTTTGAAAAGGTTCTCAAAAGGTTAAACAAAAGAAGAGATAGGAGCATGCTTTTTGTAAAAGAGCTACAAGAGTTCTTCAAGGGTCTAGACTTGGATCTATTTGATGAAGATGATGATAAGACCATGCATTTAGTAAATGACATCATTGATTAGTACCTATCGATATTCTGAGGGGTAAATTCTAAAGAAGACCTACAACAGATGTTCTACCAAAAGGAGGAAATTCAGAAAATACTATCTCAAGAGGAGGAAATAAAAGCTTTTGCAAAGGAATTGATTGGCTTCAGAGATAGGCAAAAAGAGATCCTTCAAGGGATCAAGATGTCAAAATTTGATGAGGTACTGGAGATAGTAAATAGGTTCAAAAAGGCACATCTAGAAGTGCCTCCTAGCCAGTGAGCCTCCGGACCAAGTTCTACCAAATTTGGTGGACAGGAAATTCAGATTTGACACTAAGCCAATTTTGCAATGCCTGATTTTTAGCATTTTGACCATGAGGAGTTTTCAGCCACCTACAAGTCTGACAAGTTCGACAAGTCCAAAATTCTGAAGGAAAGACTTAGCACTTGGTCATTTTTGGAGCTTGAGTTTTTTGGACCAACTGTAGGGATTTGGGCATTTTTTGGCACGTCTGAAAGTTGACTTCAGTTATCTCAAAGATCATTTTTCAGTCATCTGGGCTTTCTTCTTTGGGTTGTTTGTGCATGATTTTTGGATCTCTTTCAGTTAGGTCCATGTGGAGTAGCTGGAGCCAATGATCAAGGGTACAAACATGAAGATTATCGAGTGCATGCACAAGTTCTAGGTCCATTTTTTAGATGTGTGATGCTTAATTTATTCAAATCTTTGTAATGCACGAGGTTTAATTATGTGCTAGGGTAGTTTAGCTAAGTTTTAGTAGTAGTTTCTTTAATGCAAGCTTTAGTTTAGATTTACTTTCAAGTTTTAGTTGTAGCTAAACCCTAGAAGCGAAAATTAGAGCCTAGCTCTATAAATAGTAATAAAATGATGTAATGAGGTTCGACTTGATGATTAATACAATAAATACAATTGGTGCTTCATTCATGGTGTGATTTATCTGCTATCTATACAAAATTTGTGAATGTGTGATTTTCTCATTGTTTATTTCAAAGAGCCAATTGGTTGTTTAATGATTTTAAGTCTGTGATCTTTTAGTTTGGTGTTTGCTAGTATTACATTGTTGTGTTGTGACAAATTCCTGAGAAGATTTTTCTTTGGTGCTTAAAGATTAACTTGTCTCACGTGTGCACACATATGGGGTGGCTTCATGATCTGATGAGTTTTGGCTTATCTTACGTCTACATTTGTTCGATTCCGTTGGTGATTGCATCCATTCAACTAAAGATTGTGACATGATTTGATCTCTTTTTTGTGGGTTCCTCCATCTTCTTGGTTATTTAATTTGCATGGTGGTGTGATGATAGCATATGTCCATTAGATTTCTTTTCAACAATTTCATTAAAATCTCTTGTTACCTTACATCTTCTAACCTTCTTGGCAAGCTATTTTCGGTAGATTAATTAAATTAGCATTGCTTTTGTTTCTTAAATCTGAAAATCAGATTAAAAAAAAAGAGATATTGTGGTATCCTAAAGTTTGTTTTGTTGTTTCCCTTTAGAGAAGAACCAGCAAAGGCCTCCTTGTTAACAAATTCGCATTTGTCTTCCGTTGGGCTATCCAAGCAGTTGAGACCTAGCCAAAAGGAACCTTGAGATTGATTCCATTAGTCTTCCAAGAGGGGGATTTTCTCACACAAATTCCTAGTCATTGTCTTCATGTAAAAATGATGCTCAATAGAAATGCTATGTGATCGACAATTTCATACAATTGGTCCTTTGGCATGTATTAAATAGAATAGAATTTTAAGCATATTATTATCATTCTATTTCTTTGTTGTAAACATGCCATTGTGATGAAGGATTCTCCCCTTAATACCACAAACACATAACAGAAACAGAGAAACACCAACAATTTATAAGAACAGAAAAAGGGCTTCTTATTATCTCCACAAATGTGGAATTACAAATTTTAGAATTACAATATGCAAAGCCACATGGGAATGTCCCTTACAATATTCTGAGAGACAAAGCCTTGAATTATTACCCAAAACTACTCTGAACTGCCCCGAACTTCCCTAGACAACACTACTGGCCTTCTTTATATAGGCAATTTTCCACCGCCTGGGAAGGTTCTAGAAATTTAGCCTCTAAGGCCAACCAAACTTAGAATTTCTTAATTTTTCATTTTATTACATCATAGTCGGCTCAAAACAACTTTTGAAACCCAAACAGAAATTTTGAAGAAAATTTATTTTCCACTATATCAGGTGGCCCAACTTCCTAAGACCATAAGTCATCACCCATTGACCTGATTGACTATTATGACCCTATTTTCGACCTCATCCGCGGCCTGTAAAGCCTTCAAAACTGAGTTTAAAGTTTTTGTACCCTGTTGCCAATACCAAAATTTTTCAATATCTTCAAAACTAGACTTTGATCTAGTAATGAAACTTTACTGGCAGGCTGATACGACCAAAATGAACCTCCAGAGAAGAAAATAGACCATTCTGAGCTCTAATGGAAAACTTACTAAAAATAGTAACTTTCCAAAAATAGCAGCTCTGCACAAGATAGCCCTTATTGAAAAGAAACCAGAAATATTTTTGGGTGATGGAAGATTTCTCTTACACCCAGGATGCTCCTGTATCACATTGGTTTAGTTTTGCAAAAACAAAAATTCATGTTAAATTTTTTTTTTTCTATTTTTTCCATTTGATAACCACGGTCAACATTTCAAAATAGTGAATAACATCAAATAATGGAGATAAACAATGGGCTAGGTCATGACACTAGTAGATTAAAACTAAACCAATGGCATGTTTACAACAAAGAATAGAATGATAATAATATGTTGAAAGTTCTATTCTATTTAATACACATCAAAGGATCAGTCCCAACAATTCTTAAACATACTTTATTTTGTTTAATAATTGTTGGGAGTAGTTTTCAAACATTCATATTCACTTATTGAATACTTTGGAGACTAGTGTTTTGACTGTCCATGTGTTACTAGTGACTAAGATTCATTAAAGGATTCAAAACCCTTCATTTTGGGTTATTGTGTGTGGATTAAAATGTAGTTTTGATTTGGTTAATGTTTAGAAGAGATGAATAAAGTATTTAAAGATAATCTTACATGTTTGGAGAGGTTAGAAAGGCACTTATCATGACTGTACCCTCACAAACAGTGTCATAGACTGGTTTTACTAAGTTTCTTTTCTCTATTTTGAGGTTGTCATTACCAAAGTGGCCAAAGACTATGTTAGGTTGATAAAATATGGGGATTCTCTTTACCACTGCAAATCTTTAAAGGTTTCTGCACTTGGATGGATGTGTACTATTGTTAAGAGAATTGGACTGATTTTGGCTTACCTCAAACAGGTGAGGCGACATATGGAAAGGTTGTCATCTATTGACCCAAATACCAGGACTATTTTGATTTGTAGGTACCCTAATGTTGGCAAGAGTTCTTTTATTAATTATGATGAGTTGTATCATTCCCATCATGTCCCATGCTTGCACAATGTGTACCCTGAAATATAGGATGTAAATCATTGTTCTCTTCTTAACCAAAGGCTGCCATATCTTGATGTAGTGGAGTTATGTCACTATTATGAACTCAGAATTATAGTCATACCCTGGTGACAAATTTTAAATCGATACAAGCACCTTTTTTGTGCAATGGTCAGGCCCAACCTTTATATCTTGAATTGCAATGCTAGATGCCTCTTCTTTACTGATTAATCCATGTGACAAATTTGCAAACTTGTGAGAATGAGGAAAGGAGCCTCTACTGTCCAAATTCAAAAGTTGGGACTTTTCTTTCCTTCCATCTTCAAATTCACCACACACCACTAAATTTAGATTTTCCTCATCTTCAAATTCACCACACACCACTTCATGTTCTTCACCAATTGTTTATTCAAAATCAATCTTTGAGCAATCTGAATACTCTTCAAACCTCTCTTGAATGTCCTCACTACAAGGCACATGTCGTCTTCATTGCATCTTCTTTTTATTTCATGTTTTAATCTTTAAGAACTTGATCAAGAACATAGGTTTTAATGAAATATCAATTTGATTTGAAAAGTTTGTGTTCTTTACAAATTTGAAAGGCTCTAATACTTACTAGGGTGGATGTGGATGTCCAACCTTATGCTTTTACTACTAAGTCTCTATTTGTTGGGCATACTGATTATAAGTACTTGACA
The DNA here is from genome assembly GCA_027943335.1 of Chamaecyparis obtusa. NCBI lineage: Eukaryota > Viridiplantae > Streptophyta > Pinopsida > Cupressales > Cupressaceae > Chamaecyparis > Chamaecyparis obtusa. The sequence continues at coordinate 819,084 of BSBK01003391.1, forward strand.
TATATCACAAATGTTGCTAATTAAGGTTGGGGGGATGATTACGCCTATCCTGAAAAAAGACTGTCAAATCATTATGCTTTCAAATCAATTACCTATCGATGTATCCCTTGCGAGGGAGAGAAGCCAAACACATAAAGAACATGCACATAAACATGACAGCTGAAAAACTTAAATGGAATATGCCAAGAAGTACCAAATGATGAATGCTCAATTGTTGTAATGGAAAAGCATCAGAACCGTCCATTTCTAGAACTTGATTTTCTAGTCTAAATGATTTTTCTATAGTCGTAATGATTTTTCTAGCATTTGATTTTCTAGTCTTAATGATTTTTCTATAGTCTTAAAATGTTTTTTCTTTCGTCCTAATGTTTTTGCTCTTGATAAATTAGGCCTTGTATTTGAATTTTTGTTCATTATTTTATTTCAGCTTGATATTTCATTCATTTTTCATATACACAGAGATTACACATGCTGATAAAAAATGAGCTATTTGATTATTCAATGTTCATGATTGTAAATAGTCAATATTTTTTACGGTACTCCTCGATGTATTCCATTTAAAAATAATCATAGTTCCATGTTGTCTTTCATTCTTGCATTTGAAATGTTAAATATGCATTTTTTTCACCTGTGCATATACCTTCTATGATCAACTCTTATATGCACAAGTGATGAACATTTAGATTTCCCTAAGTACTGTTGTGAGCTTTCCTCCAACACATGTACTATTGTGAAAATCATCACAAGTCCATTTGTTGTAGGAAATTTCACAGTACACATGTTTGGGGGTCTGAAGGAAACAAGAGAATTTAAAGAGTCACGAGTCTTAAGATTGTACTTAATATAGCCAAGCTTCATTCAATGGTACATTCAAACATGAAACAAACCATTCTTAAACCAGATTAAACTAGTAGACCAAAGGACATACTAATTATAAGTAAACTAGTAAACCAAAGGACATGCTTAAGTCTCTGTTTGTTGGGCATACTGATTATAAGTACTTGACATATATCACAAATGTTGCTAATTAAGGTTGGTGGGATGATTACGCCTATCCTGAAAAAGCCTATCAAATCATTATGCTTTCAAATCAATTACCTATCGACGTATCCCTTGTGAGGGAGAGAAGCCAAACACATAAAGAAGATGCACATAAACATGGCAGCTAAAAAACTTAAATGGAATACACCAAGAAGTACCAAATGATGAATGCTCAATTGTTGTAATGGAAAAGCATCAGAACTGTCCATTTCTAGAACTTGATTTTCTAGTCTAAATGATTTTTCTATAGTCGTAATGATTTTTTTAGAACTTAATTTTCTAGTCTTAATGATTTTTCTCTAGTCCTAATGATTTTTCTATAGTCTTAATGATTTTTCTTTCATCCTAATGTTTTTTGCTCTTGATAAATTAGGCCTTGAATTTGAATTTTTGTTCACTATTTTATTTTAGCTTGATATTTCATTCACTTTTCATATACATAGAGACTACACATGTTGATAAAAAAATGAGCTATTTGATTATTCACTGTTCATGATTGTAAATGTCAATATTTCTTATGGTACTCCTTGGTGTATTCCATTTAAAAATAATCATAGTTCCATGTTTTCTTTCATTCTTGCATTTGAAATGTTAAATATGGGCTGCATATAGAGGTATTATGTGTATCGTTGTTGGTGATTATTTAATTACAATATTTTCTTTTTTCTTTGTTTTCTTGTTGTTTCTTTTCCATTTCTACAATATGGACATGTACTTTTCTTTGAGCAGTGTGCTTTATGTTGTGGGCTACAAGGTAGAGCCATTAGGCCTCTGTGACAGTCTGAAGCTATTTAGCCTATTAATACCCTTTTTATTTTGGCCCACCCCTTGGAGGATAGAAACACCATAGAGAAACTCAATATTATTACCTTGGCTCATTTGAAGGCAATTGTTTTGTTTTTCCTTGATGTTTCAGGGTCCTGTAGTTATAGTATTGTGCAATAGGAAGCTCTATTTTATGGTATAAAACCTTTGTTTGCCAATAAGCCTCTTATTTTAGTTTGTAATAAGATTGATTTACAACCATTAGAGACTACTCTACAAGTTTGAAGAAGCGATATATTTTGGCAAATGAAGAGTGGAAAGAAAATGATATTCCTGAGATCATGGATGGACACAATGTTGCAGACTTTATTGATCCAGATATCTTGCATAGGCTTGAAGAACTAGAGAGGGAAGAAGGGCTTAGGATGGTAGCTGAGGGTGATGAGGATGATGAGATGGGAGAAGTGAATTTGAATCCTAATGAAAAGGAAGCTCTGGCTATAGTTAGGAAGAAGAAGAAGATGCTTATTGTCGAACACAAAATGAAGAAGAGTACTATAGAGAGCATTCCTACCGTACCAAGGAAGTTTGACAAGAATAAGGAATATGGCTTAAACAAAATGGGAAGACATCTTTCTATCCTGGGCTTGGATCTTTTGACAATTAGCTTGATAATAAATGAAGAAGATGAGATCTAAGCAATTAGCTTCCAAGAAAAATCTTGTAAATGAACTGTTTGTACCCCCAATTCCTATGCCCTTTGCATGTACCCGAAGTATATATTTGAAACAACAAGGGTAAGGCTTAAAGAAGTTAATTTTGAATCACTAGATAGATCTTTAAGACTTAGCCTTATGTTTCAAACTTATCCTTTGGTTAAGCACAGAGGCCACAGGAATTGGGGTACGCATAGTTCATTTATGAGATTTTTCTTGGGAAGCTAATTTCTCATCTATCATCTACTTCATTTTTATGAAGCTAATTGTTGTAGGATCCAAGCCCAGGCTAGAAATATGTCTTCCCAAACACATAAAAAACATGCACATAAACACGTATGACAGCTAAGAAACATAAATGTAGGCATCATGGTCACAAGTTTTTGGAGACAACATAATTGAGTGGTATACCCAGACGATGCAAAGAAACCACTACTCCTCTGATTCCAGAAGAGTAGTGGTTGCTTTGCATTGTCTGGGTATACCACTCAATTATGTTGTCTCCAAAAATTTGTGACCATGATGCCTACATTTATGTTCCTCAACTGTTGTGTCCTAAGACCCTTTATGACCCTTTACGACCCTTTACAACCCCTAAGAATACACATCTTAGAGGTCTTAAAATGTCGTAAAGGATCATAAGAGGCTCCTAGGAGGGGCCAAATGAGCTTCCACCTTCACGTGGTTGGCTCTGTTAAGTAGAGAATGTTAAACTATTCTTGAAACAAAGAGAAGCTCAATAATTTAAGGTCTCAATCCATAGAGATGATGAGAAATGATGGGAATCAATGATAGAGAGTTTTTAGATACTGAGAAGATGTATATGTAGTGGAGGCTAGAAGGGATTTTTGTGGAGATTTTCTAGATGTGGAGATTTGCTAGAGAGGGTTTCCAGATTGAGTACCAGTGTAGAGATGATGATTTAGTACTATGTTTATAAAACCTTCACAAATATCCCTTTTTTGGCCTCCACTCATACCTCTTCTCAGAATCTAGAAACTTTGGATACTATTTCTCATCCATGCACGAAATGTGCTAGTGATTGTATAAAATTACTTTTGCGAGACGGGGATCAATTATGAGAAGGTAAACAACATGATAATTTTATTGTATCTTTCATTTCTTGTATCCATTCATATTTTCTGCCTTCTCTTATATTGGATATTGTGCAGTGTACATAAAGGCAAGGTGGTGATTATTCTCAATGATCGACAGGTATAAGTCTTCCAGCCTTTACTCAGTAGCTAGGAATAAAGATAGTAGAGCTCAAGAGACCATCATAATTGGTCTCCATCTTTGGTCCATATACTGACAAAACATTTTACATTTTGTTAGCTCATCAAATGCGGTGATTTGAAAGAATTTAATGGATGATATTTTCATGTATAACGTATATTATTTTAATTTGATGGTGAACAAATTTATCTACTTCATGTACTTATACACATCAAGCATAGCCATCAAGAAGCATCCCCTCTTATGGTTTGAGTAATGTAGGCCATGGGAGGAGATGCTTCTTTATGGCTGTGCTCATAGTATACAAGTGCGTAGAGTCATTAAATTTGTGCAATGTCAACTTAAATAATATACGTTATCATGAAAATATTATATTAAATTCTTTCAAATCCCCTCATTTGATGAGCTAATGAAATGTAAAATATTTTGTCAGTATATGGACCAAAGAAGGAGACCAACTATGATGGTCTCTTGAGCTTTGTTATCTTTACTATGCTAATCCGTCACTTTTTCAATAGGTAGTAAACTATTTGCTACAGAAGAGATATACATCCGACAGATTTTCATGTTGGTAGTTTATTTTCTCTTGTCGGATTGCCGACAGGTTATCACTGATGTTTGATGGGAGTGCTATACATCTGATAGGTTGTTCTATCGGACATCTACTGCATATTCATCACCTTTCTGACCAAAAAAATATCAGAACCCTTTTTCGATAGATCAGTCCCGTACTAAAATTCCTATTTGTGTGGCATGTTTCGACGAGAAGTGATGTTGAAATACCAATGATTGTCACTTATGTCACCATTTCCAATGCAAAAATGTCGACGAACACATATGTCACAATTGCGACAATTAGGCATGGAAAATCTGACAAATGGCTATCAAAATTTGGCCTCAAATGTACAAGTGTGACCTGTTGGAAATATTCAGGAATTAACCGAGTTACTGAGAGGGGAGGGGTGAATCAGTAACTCCAAATTTTCTTACAATTATAGATGTATTAACATATAGTTCACTTTTTCCTTATGCATATAGAAAGCATGAAACTTAAAAGCATTCACAAAAATGACACATAGATTTGGTTACCCAGAAACCTTCCAAAAAGAAAGTAAAACTGGGGTGGGGATGAAACCCACAAAGCTTTAGTACTGTAGAATAAAGTTGGCAGGTTAAGGCTTACAATTTGATCACTTCTGATGATCTACCCTATTAGGAGCAATAAGGATTGCTAAATCCACCCTGTTAAAAGATTTACAAACATACAATGAAGTATGCACTCGGTAAAGAGATTTTACAAAAGACTGTTAAGTCTACCTGGTTAAAGGATTTTAGTACTGATTCACCTGTTAGGATGAAATAGTAGATCTCTTGCTTTGCAACTGGATTGCTGATTGAGATTCGCTGATGTACGGATCACCTTCTGTGATGAATTTGTCTTTGCTGTTCCCTGTACTGCTGTAGCCCTTTGTAATTCGCTTATCTCTGCCTTTCTTTCTTTTTCACATTCATACTCATTTTATTACATCTTGACATTTTTACAACATTGTTTATATACAAGTCTAAACAATTAATTACAATTACAAAGTCAGCTTGACAAATAAACATAAGTGCCACTAAGTCGGCCCAAGTATGGTTACACAGTTCCTGCAAACTAACTCGGTGACTTTCTGATACTCGGCATCCACTGCATTACTCAGCATCGTCATGCACTCGGTAGAAGTGAAGGCACGGTTCATACTAACCACTTGGTAGGTTTTGAACTCGGTAAATACTGGTGACTCGGTAGACATAATGTTACTCGGTTTACACTATCCTACTCGGTTTGCATTGTCTTGCTCGGTTTGCACTGTCTTGCTCGGTTTGCACTGTCTTGCTCGGTTTGCACTGTTCTGCTCGATTTGCACTGTTCTGCTCGGTTTGCACTATTCTGCTCAGTTTGCACTATTTTGCTCAGTTTGCATTGTTCTGCTCAGTTTGCACTATTCTTCTTGGTTTGCACTGTTCTGCTCGATTTACACTCAGAATGCAAATAAGTGTTGTCACTAGTGGCAATTCTGCTTAATGCCAACAATCTCCCCCTTTGGCATTAGTGACAAAAACACTTATTGCCCAAAACTTATATACATGAATCATGCTGAGATTTATTTTTGATTTTTTTTTTTAAATTTGTCTTTGTCATAGGGCTTTATACATTATCTCCCCCTTTCAATGTGCTAACTTTTTCTTCTATACAAATCTTCTTCTATACATATCTCCTTCTATACATATCTCCCCCTTTTTGATGATAATGCCAAAGGTGTATATACAAGTGATTTACAGAGAGAATCCAAAATTTGATAGAAAATCAGAATGTACCTTCATTATTAGTGCTAGGGTTCTATCCCAATTTTCTTGCAGAATCTTGCATGTTTGGATTACAATTTGGACTTCTGCAGAGAGTTCAATAATGTGATCTGCTATAGAGAACTGATTGTCATGAATCAATGTTTTGGAATGTTCAATGTGCTTATACATTGTATTCATGATGGGAAGGATCATGTTCTGGATGTCTAGCAGTGTGGATCGGATCCTTGTGTCTTCTTTCAGTAGATCTGACTGCATATTTGATAGGTATGAGATTTTCATGTGATGAGCAGAGCTTGAACTTGGTTCAAGTTGCAGCTTCTGTATGCTAATCTTCATATCCTCATCCATTTTATTCATTTTATCCTTGACATCCTTTGTGAACTCGGCAATATTGCACAGTCTGGCCAAAAGAGAGGTGACATTCGAATAGGTAGATTCAATGTTTGACAAATCTGAAGACAATTCCACTTGATTAATAGCTATGTGCTGAGCAATGTTCTCAAGCACTTTATTGTTGAATCTCTTCTCAGCTCTTTCAACTAACTTTTCTATCCCAGATGAATCCTCATTGTATTTATTTACTGCTTCAGCTAATTGTAGCAAAACATGTTGAGAGGAGTCTACTTTAATACCTAATGCATCAAACAAAATGTCTTTAGCATCCTTAATGATTTGATATTCCTTGTCTCTCTCTTCTTTAAGCTTCTTTTGCTTTGCTTTCCTTTGGAGGATTTCACCTATATTTTGCATTTGGTCCGCTGATAGATTTGCAAAATCTAATGTTGGAATCTCTATTTCTTCATCTAGGTCTATATCCTCTACTATATTCTTACCCAAAAATTTTATACTCGGTAGAGCCTTAGGCTTATCTGTACTTAATGCCTTAGTAGTAGTGACAATAGACATAGTAGGACTGGCTATAGAGACTGGCACACTGTCTACTGGAGAACTTAAAATATTTACACTTGTAGAATCAAAAACTGGAATACTTACTGTTGGAAAACTTGATGAAGTGGGAGACTGCAACTTGGTAGAAGAAATGGTGGTTGCTTCTATTGTTGCTATAGGTGATTGGACAAAAGTTGAAGTTGTCACAACCATGCTTGAAGGTGTCTCCAGGCTAGATGTAGAAACTTTTACTAGAGAGGTAGGAAGTGATGCAATGACTTCTGCTGCTATCCTCATAGTATCATCTACCTCAGTGGCTTCTTCTTGTTCATCACTGTCATCTTCAATATCTTTTATTATTATTGTTTCAATACTTGGTTGGTGAAGATGGTATAAGTTCTTCCATGTGGCATTTGCAGCCTTCACAACCGATTCAATATTGTTGATCAGAATCAAACAAGTATTGAACTTTAGTGTCATCTTATTTTCATTTTCCTCTAATGCCTTCTTTATTTCATCATTTTTCAAGCTCGACATTAACTGTCTCAGGGTTTGATCAAATATGTCTATTATAGTTTGCTTTGCATTGCTCCATCTCATTTTTATTGGATTTAATAAGACTACTGGAACCTGTGGGGCTAATTCATCAGGAGAGTATTTCCACTGTCCCATCTTTTCAATAATAGCATCTTCTATTTCCTTTTGTTCTGTTTCTGATCTGGTTTCATATTTAAAAGATTTTATGTTACTTACTCCAGATCTTGATCCGTCTCTAAAAAGTTTGATCCTCTCTTGAAAGTTTAGAGGAGGCCTTTTGAATACTATATCTTTGTCTGCCTTGTCTGCCTTGTCTGCCTTACCTCTTGCACTTCTCCTTGTAAATATAGCAGTGGGAGGCTTAGGTACCTTAGTGATGAAAACCTTTCCTTTCTTCTTTGCAGGTTCTGGTTCCTCTGTTTTCTCATCCTTTTCCTCTTCTTCTTCATCATTTTCTCCTTTTTCCTTGGTTAGCATTTGCATTTTGGCTATCCTCTTCTTTCCTTTGTTTACCGCCTGTGGAAGCTTTATGCTTAATTCAATTCTCACCTTTGCTTCATCATATGTTCCAAAATATGGAGCTTTGGGATTAACAGGCTGATTAAGAAGGGCTTCAATGATATTCTTGGTTTCATCAATATTTACCTCATAAGGAAGAGGTTTTACATATACAATCCTCGGTTTAGCTGCTTGAATATATACATTGTCACAGTCTACCATGAAACAAATGTCATCCTTATAATCTTCCACCAACTTCTGTGGAATCCAGAATCTGTCATTTATTTTCTCTTTGAAAGACTCAAAATAACTATCCATGATGCTTTCAAAATTTTCACCCATTTCTGAGATGTATTCATTTATCTCATAAAGGACTGGCACATCTTTTCTCCATACAACTTTTCCTTTGGAAGGGAAGAATTTCTGAACATAGAAGAATAAACAGACTAGTAGAGATCCAAACTTACATGGATTGTTTTTGGAAGTTTGAATGCTTTCCATGTTCTTGTTAAACTGTTTTAACAATAAATCTGCAAGGTCAAATGATAAGTTGTTCTTGACCACTTTGTATGCTAGGTCAATAGCTTCACAGGAGACACTATTCTATCGACTTGAACTGTATATTTTATGGGCAATTATGTGTGTACCAAACTTTAGTTCAGCATCGGTAATGCTGCTAACTTTCATGCCTCTACCGTCCTGCTCGGCTAGGGTTTTCTTCTCCAGTTTTGACCGACCTAGGGTTTTGGTAGTTTTTGCTTTGTTCAACATGGGAAGACTGGTGATTTGATGAATCATCTTCTTGGTGATCTCTATGGGTTGCTCAAGCCAAATCTTGCCATCATGTATACGGCTGAGAATGTATCTAACCCATTTCTCCTGAAAGTTTCAAGGTAAATGTGCAATGTGAACTAATCCCTTATCTTCCAGATGTTTGTGCTCGGGTTTCAGAATACCATCCACACACAGTTCTTGACGCACAATATCTAGTTCTAGGTTTCCCATTTCATGAATTGCACAGTTGAAATGATTGCGAATATCGTTAATAAGTAGTACCTTAGGAGGAATCTGAGATTGAGCTCCGTTCGGGTCTAGGGCTGCTGCAATTGCGGGCACGATCTTGAAATCTGGTGCTCTTCATTCCCCTTGGACTAACATTTCTGATCCTTTCTTCACTGAAGTGCTGGATGATGCCATGGTAGCTCACAAAAAATTCTTTTCGCAAAAAGTATTTGAATCGCTGGATTGCTCTTGAAATTTTCTGCTCTCAAAGTGCTTAAAGTTCACGGTGAAGAATGAGTTTGATTTCTTGCCTTTTGTTTACAACTCTATCATTAATGCTCAGTACAAATTAGGGTATGAATTCTGACAGACTATCACCCACTAAGAATTAATTACTCGGTAAAGACTTCGTAACTCGGTGAACTCGAGAATTCATATTGCTCCGACCTCACTCAGTAAAGACTGGTACCGACCTTGCTCGGTGAAAACTAATACCGACCTTGCTCGGTAAAGACTGATACTGACCTTCCTGTGATCTTACTACATCTTGTATGCTGATTTAGATCTTTCTTTTAATTCGGTTGTGGAACTACTTGAAGTTTGTCTATGAGAATACAGTTCCAGTGCTTTCTTGGAAATTTAGTTTGAGTTGGTAGAGCCACCCATTCCATTACTTGGACTGGTTTTCTCGGTAGATTTAGGAATCCACTTTTGTCTCACCTGTTTCTTGACCTTAGTTGCTTCATTCTTCTTTCCATCTTCAACTTCACTAGCATTCATGCAGTTTCTGGCTATGTGACCGAGTTTAGTGCATTTGAAGCATCTTACGGTAGTATCTCTTTTCCTTAGATGATGTTTTATGCAGTTCATGCCAATGTGTCCATATTCTCCACAGTAATGACATCTACACTAGGTGTTGTAGTCCCATCCAAACATTGCTTTCATAATTTGTTCTGCTGGATTGAATGTTTTGGATCTGCACTCGGATGTTTTGTGACCTTGTTTGTTGCATTTGTGACAATTACCTCTGAATCTTGGTTTTTCCCTGCATTCATTTGCTTTGTGACCATGTTGATTGCAGTTGTAGCATTTTCCATTGAATTCTGATTTTTCATTGCTCCAACATTTATTTGAAGTATGTCCTATTTTACCACAATGATTACGAGTAGGTTTCTGATTTCTTTGAGTACCTTGCTTAGAAGATTCACCTTCTCCTTTGTATCCAAGTCCTACTTTTCCTTTCTGCCTATGCAGATTTTGCTCATACAGCTCATTCAAGTCTTCTTGGCTTTTCAGCATTCCTTCATTGATTTGTTTTTTGGCGTTTAGGTCATCCACCAATCTTAGATTGATTTCCTTTTCAGATCTTAGTTCTTCTCTTGTGTTTTCTATTTCTGATCTTAGATTCAGAATTTCCTCATTTGTATGGGAGATCTGATCAATTAGGTTTTCTAGCTGAAGGGTTTTATTTTGGACTTCATTGTTCCTTCCATCTAATTCATCTTTCAACTTGTTTCTTTGTTCTAAGATCTCACAAAATCTTGTTGAGTGTAGCTTTTGTTCTCTTTTTAATTTTCTCACTTCTTCCTGCAGAGACCCATTCTTTTCTAGGAGTTCTTTGACAGCATTGTTTGCTTCATCTGAGCTATTTGAGGGAAAAAGATCTTCAATCTTTTCTTCAATGTAATTATGATCATTCATCTGATTTGCAAGTTCCTTCCTTCTTCTTAGGGATTGGGAAAGATGTTCTTTTGCTTCTTTAATTTTAGCTATGGCCATTTCCAGATCTAGCTTTTCATTTTCAATCACCTTGTTCAGTTTGAATACCTCCATTGTCCTGGATCTTTGCTCAAGCTAGTTAAGCTTTATCTTGAGAACCAACAAAGCTCTGATACCAATTGTTGGAAATATTCAGGAATTAACCAAGTTACTGAGAGGGGAGGGGTGAATCAGTAACTCCAAATTTTCTTACAATTACAGATGTATTAACATATAGTTCACGTTTTCCTTATGCATATAGAAAGCATGAAACTTAAAAGCATTCACAACAATGACACATAGATTTGGTTACCCAGAAACCTTCCAAAAAGAAAGTAAAACTAGGGTGGGGATGAAACCCACAAAGCTTTAGTACTATAGAATAAAGTTGGCCAGTTAAGGCTTACAATTTGATCACTTCTGATGATCTGCCCTGTTAGGAGCAATAAGGATTGCTAAATCCACCCTGTTAAAGGATTTACAAACATACAATGAAGTATGCACTCGGTAAAGAGATTTTACAAAAGACTGTTAAGTCTACTTGGTTAAAGGATTTTAGTACTGATTCACCTGTTAGGATGAAACAGTAGATCTCTTCCTTTGCAACTGGATTGTTGATTGAGATTCGCTGATGTACTGATCACCTTCTGTGATGAATTTGTCTTTGCTGTTCCCTGTACTGTTGTAGCCCTTTGTAATTCGCTTATCTCTGCCTTTCTTTCTTTTTCACATTCATACTCATTTTATTACATCTTGACATTTTTACAACATTGTTTATATACAAGTCTAAACAATTAATTACAATTACAAAGTCGGCTTGACAAATAAACATAAGTGCCACTAAGTCGGCCCAAGTATGGTTACACGGTTCCTGCAAACTAACTCGGTGACTTTCTGATACTTGGTGTCCACTGCATTACTCGGCATCGTCATGCACTTGGTAGAAGTGAAGGCATGGTTCATACTAACCACTCGGTAGGTTTTGAACTCGGTAAATACTGGTGACTTGGTAGACATAATGTTACTCGGTTTACACTGTCCTACTCGGTTTGCACTGTCTTGCTCAATTTGCACTGTCTTGCTCGGTTTGCACTGTTCTGCTCGGTTTGCACTGTTCTGCTCGGTTTGCACTATTCTGCTCGGTTTGCACTGTTCTACTTAGTTTGCACTGTTCTGCTCAGTTTGCACTATTCTGCTTGGTTTGCACTGTTCTGCTCAGTTTGCACTCAGAATGCAAATAAGTGTTGTCACTAGTGGCAATTCTACTTAATGGCAACAGTGACCACCCCTCATCCAGACACCATCCCTAGGAAAGATAGGCACAAAAGCAATCACTAGGATAATGGCCCTACCTCCTCTATCACCCCCGTCGACCCTGTCATCCTTCATGACCTCATCTCCAACATCCACCACTGCCATCACCATCTCCATCATCATCATCAAACTCCTCCTCAATCACCATAAATTTTGTTTGGGTCAGTAAATCAGAAATGGGTTCCAAGAAAACCACTCGATGTAATCATCTATCATACCTACATCTATGATATGATCTCTCATATCCCATGCAAGGTGGGGCAGTTATATCAACTCATGATGAGTTGTCCAATAATCTATTTGTGGGCCATGTAGAGACCTCTCAACCTGTACCTTGGTGTATAATGCCAATCCCTGTGGTATGCCCTGTGTCCGACCATACTGCCGTAAGACCCTCAAAAATAAAATTGCTCTATAATCAAAGGTGTGCACCCTATCATCCATCATGGAATGCACATGTATGGTAACTCGGTCATATCCTCAAGCCATGCCTCACACCCAATGTATGGTCACTAGATGACTTGATCAATTTCATCAATGATACATCTCCAATAGTCTAACTTGCCCAAATAGGCCTGCACCACCATGCCCTCATAAATCCAAGTGAAAGGCTAGCCTAGATCACGATAATGAACTGAAATGGGATGAGTGACAGGGATGTGCTCCCATGTCCACAGCTATAGGAGGATCACCCCGGCAAAAAGAGTAGCCCCGCGATGGTATACCACATCATGCAGCTCATGATATAGCTAAGTGAGCATGCAAGTCCCCTAGTCAAATCTACGTGGCTGAGAGATCATATTCTCTAAGATACAACTCCAACCAATAGCAAAGCCATGACCTTACCAATCAGGTATGAGGAATCCACCAAGTAGTACACCTAGGACAGTATGAAGAATAGGAAAAGAGGGGAATTGTGCCCACTGAGTGGAATCATCTCCGATAGTGTCATCACCAAATACTCACCTACATGCGGTCCCATCATAGACTTGGTTGTAATAGATAAGATCCCTATGAGTTGGGATGTGCAGGAGCTGATGCACATCCTCGAGAGTGATGGTCATCTCCTCCATAGGCAAATGGAAAGTGTTATGGTCGGAGTGTCATCGCTCTACCATAGTTGTGAGGAGACCTTGATTCATGCAGAATCAAGGTAGAGAAAGAAGGAATGATAAGCCACATCTTCCTATCACTCGATGATCTGCACCGCTCAGGTCATCAATCATCTCGAATGGTAAAGGATATAAACCATAGACACTAAGATTTTTAAGCTCGGCCTACCAAAGCAAGTTTAAAATACATTAGTAATAGAAGTCATTACATTTTGGATCATCAAAAGTCAATCAAACATTTAAAACCTATCAAACAACAATCAATTTTCTTAATTCTATTCAGAGAGGATGGAAAATTTATCATCATCCATTAGCTAAATCAAGATTGACAATCAAACATTCAATATGACATGACTAGAACTGACATCATATGACTCACTATCAAATCAAACTTGATACCTAAGCTAATCGACTGATAGATGACACCAGACAGTTTAGAAAACTGACTTAGAAATTTGCACATCTGACCAAAAAGGGTGTACGTGCCATTAAAATGCTTGAAAGCACTAAAATGCAAAAGCACAGTTTAAAATGGTGAATGTGCTGGAAAAATTATTAAACATGCTATTACAAGGTATATGCGCTATAGAACTTAGTATGTGGTACAGAATCCCATGTACACACTGCTAAAATACTTAAATGTTCAATCAAATTTGTATGCACAGTAGAAAAAGGTGAATGTGAATTATGCCCTAGTTATACCATTTGTACACGCTACTAGAACTTATGGATGCACTATGGAAAATTGTAGATGTGCTGGAGAAAAATTGTACTTGCTGCTAAAAGCATGGTACGAGCTGTTTAAATTGAAAAATGAAAAAAAGCATTTTTCTTATAAAAATTCATAATTTTTTTAACTTAAATGCATTAAATTGACAAAGCGAGTTGTCAAAGTACATACCAGAGGTTTGTAGCCAGGTGGATGCATGTATCATAGCCTAGCCTCACTTGAATCTATGCTCATGAATAGGGATCACCATCATCAGAAAGGCAAAAAGGGCTCAAAGAAAAAAGACAAAAGAAGAGGTAAAAATGAATAGTAAAAAAAGGACTTTTACCCCTATATATAGCCTATTTTGACCTAAAAAGGGCATCTTTGACTAGAAAATGACTAGGGACCCAAATTTTTCACCCATTCTACCAAATTAGGGGCATTTGTCATCACACAATAGCAAATATATTATCAAAAATGAAATTGGAATTCATTATTAATTGACCTAATTCACGCAATTGGACTTGAAACGTCATATATTTCAACTACACTCAAATTTCATTTCATTTCTGAGGGGGAATACACTCATATAATTAGGATGAACATCATAATCAGTGAATCAGGGGCATGACCATCAAATCAAAGTGTAATCTTTTATCGAAAAATTTTTCATTTACCAATCAGAAGGGCTATCAAACATCAAATCATATCGAATCAAACATCATAACAAGCAACTTATCATCAGAATGACCATCAAGAACTTTAAATCAATAAGAACTGCATCATTTTTATCATCACAATCTGTATTTTCTATCAAACATTGAATCAGACATCAAATTTAATTATGACTTTATATCAAAAATGATCAAGACATTCTTCAAACTGATGCGCTTCGCACATCGATTCAAAAAGGGGCATTTGTAATCACCTGAAAATGGACAAGATAAATCATGTGAGCAACCAAGGCAAAATCAAGGCAATAAAATCAAATCAAGCTAAAATCAAAGCAAAATTGCAATCAAGCCATAATTCAAATTTAATTAAAAATCAAAATCCATAAAATTAATTAAAATCAAATGAAATCAATTAATTATGCAATTAATCTAATTAAATTGCATAGTTCATTTAAATCAAATCAACCCATTCAAGGGGGACACATGGCTAAACATATTAATTAAATTCAATTAATTAAATCCTATTTTCCCTCAACCACCAAATGGGAGGAAAATGCATCAACCAATAGGATTTGAGAACCAAGCTCACATCGAATCTCCACCACCCATAAGGAGAAAGAATCTTGTCCACCCATTTTGTCCTCTAGTCCCAAGATTTGAGGAAAAAATATTTAAATGGTCTCCAAAGGTGGAACCATGGACCTAAGCCTAACCCAACGATGATCAAATCAACTCTATCACCTACCCTTGCCAAAATCTATAAAAGCAAGGCATAATTCAATCACAAATCATCCACAAGTATTTGAAAAGCATCAAACCTCTTACAATTTTAAGATAGAAAGGAAAATCTAGGAGCTAATTAGCCTATTTCATTTGGAATTAACTTGTTTTAGCTTGTATATCATACTTTCTCATATTAGGACTATCGCTAGTGAGAGCTTGCTAAGAGCTCTTCATTAGCATCCCTAATTAGAGAGCCATGGATTTCTCATTTATCTTTTAAATAGCTTAATTAGATTTATTTTGTGGTAATTTAGTTATTATTCTTATTTATTTGACAAAGCTAACCCTCTGAAGGTGCTTTCCTTAGCACACAAAAACTAATGAGGAAAACTCAAACCAAGACCATGATCCTCCCAAAGCCCTATCATGGGCTCCTTCTTGGAGTAGTGGTCACAAAACAATGGATTCCTAACGAATGATAGAACTTTAGGACCTTAAATCAATTGAAAATTAAAATTAACAAGATACTTTAACTCATCCCAATACTCTCAGAGCATACCAAGACTATACAAGGTCGTACAATACACTACGATAGTCAATAAATGTAGGCAAACTATTGATTCTGATTTAATCTTCATGCCACAGTTTATACTATCAGTTTCAAAACTTCATTTCTTGAATCTATATTCCTTTGAGACCCTATGAGAATCATCAATTTACATATATCCATCCAAAATCATTCTAATGAGAGTATTCGGTTTTCCATTTCTTTTCATTTTGCAAAAAGTTGCTATTTTTGCAATTTGCAACTTTCCTTATTTGTTTTGTATCTTTTGACAACACATAGGAAACTAATCTTTCAATGATTCCCCTTTTCTACCTATGCCCAAACCATAGGAAAAAAAACCTAAAACATAAGCTTAAAACATGAAACAAATGTCCTAGGTGGATATGAGCCAGTTAGGCTTATAAGATTGCCTACTAAGGTCATGCCACCACAAGATTAGGACTTATTGAAAACTTGCAAAAAATAAAACTAAATTTAAATCTAATGATCCACTTAGGACATTTATGCTTCATTAACCTTTTCCTTGTGAGTCTTCCTTGTGTAGTGCCCCTGCACCATACTCCCTAATGAAAGGATCTCAAGTCCACTTGAGATGAGTTGCTGTAGTGTACAACCATGCTTGTTGATTTGAGCTTCATCCATTCATATGGCTTCTGATTCAAGTTTCCCTTTCCATTTTATCAAGTACTCTTTTTACTCCTTCCTCCTAGTTTTCATCACCTTGGTGTCCAAGAGTCTTTCAATTTGAGGTGGTTCAGACTTAGGAAATTGGTTGAGGTCATATTCTACTTCATCATTTTGTTGTGGGTTTTCTTCAGCTACTGCACCTTTGTATGGTGTTAAGTCACATATATTGAAAATATGTGAGATTCCAAAATCTGATGGTAATTCAATTTTATATGTATTCTGACCATACTTTTCTAGAATTTTGCATGGGCCCACCTTCTTAGGTAAAATCTTTGTGTGCTTAACTTTAGGTAGTCGCTCCTTTTTTAAAAATGCCCAATCTAAATCTCCAACTTCAAAGTGCACCTCTCTTCTCTTTTGATTTGACTTCTTGTTGTACTTTTGGACTAATTTTTGTAGTTGCAATTTGACTTGCTGATATACCTCCTTGATGGCTTCAACAAATTTCTCTCCATATGCACTAATTGGGTCAGTACTAGGGATTTTTTGAGTTCTAATATCCCCCTTGGATGCATTCCATGAAAAATTTGGAATGGTGACTTCCCAGTACTTCTATTGACTGTATCATTATATGAAAATTTGGCTTCAGCTAGGATTGAATCTTGTTTCTCTCCATGTTTTTTTGTGAGACACCTTAGAAGATTTCCTAGTGACCTATTAACAACTTATGTTTTCTCATCCATTTGTGGGTGATAGGCTGATGAGATTTATAGATTTGTTCCTAGTTTCCTCCACAAGGTTCTCCAAAAATGGCCAACAAATTTAGCATCCCTATTTGACAATATGCTCAAAAGAAATCCATCTATCCTTTGTATTTCTTTGAAAAACATGTTAGCTATGTAGGAAGCATCATTAGTGGACTTACATGGCAAGAAACATGTCATTTTGTTGAATCTATCCACAACAACAAAAATACTATCATAACCCTTTTGTGTCTTGGGTAATACGATCACAAAATCCACACTTACACTCTCATGTGGTCTTGAGGGAATGTATAAGGGATGGTTTAAACCTAAATTGGCTCTTTTTCCTTTATCTTTTTGACAAATATTGCATTCTTTTACAAACTTTCTAACATCTACTTGCAGCTTAGGCCAAACATAGTGTCTCCTTACCAAGTCTAATGTCTTATCTAGGCCAAAGTGACAATACATGGTGCTGCCATGTTTTTCTTGAATGAAGTTAGCTCTCATAGAGAACTTAGGAATTCATAGTTGTCCTCCTTCGAAGAGGATTCCTTGTATCAAATAATCTGAAAATTCATGATTTTGTTTGTCATTCAAAACAATGCATACTTGGTATACATCCATAAAGTCTTCATCAACTACATACATGCCCTTCATTACATCAATTCCAACACTTTTTAATTAAATTTATGAAATAGTAATTACTCTCCTACTTAGTGCATCAACAACTTTGTTGGCAACTCCTTCCCTATGCTTGATAAAGAAGGTGTAGGCTTGTAAATTTTCCACCCAGTTCATGTTCCTATGACTCAATTTTTCTTGGTTTTTCAAGAAACTTAAGGATTAGTTATCTATGTATACATTGAATTCCTTGGGAAATAAGTAGTGTCTCCACTTTTTGAGTGATTGGACTAAGGCATACATCTCTAGATCATAGGATGAATATCTCCTTTTAGCCTCATTTAAACTTTCACTAAAAAATGCTATGGGTCTTCCCTCTTGGATTAAGACACCTATTGCCACAAGACTAGAATCACATTCAATCTGAAAGACTTTGTTAAAATTAGGAAATTGTACGATAGGTTGTTGGGCTACCTTTTTCTTAAGGAGTTCAAAGGATTCACTAGCTTCCTTGGTCCAAAAAAACTTACATTTTGGTCCCCCTTTTATGGTATCTAACAAAGGTGCACAAATCAAATTGAAATTTCTTACAAACTTCCTATAGAAGGTGGCTAAAGCATGGAAACTTTTGACTGTTGCAATAGTCTTAGGGATAGGCCATGAGAGAATTGCACTTACCTTGTCTTGGTCCATATTCAGGACACCTTTTGAGATTACAAATCCAAGATATGTGATTTCTCCTTGCATAAAATGCACTTTTCCATGTTAATCATCAGCTTCTCTTCATGTAGTTTTCTCAACACAATGTCTAGATGATTTAAATTCTTTTCTTTAGTGCTTTTGAAAATTAGAATATCATCTAGATAGAATATAACAAACTTTCCTATAAAATCCTTGAGGACTTCATTCATGAGCCTCATAAATGTAATTGGGGCATTAGACAACCCAAAAGGAATCACCTTCCATTCATATAACCCCTCATTTATTTTAAAGTTTTTTTTTCCATTCATATCCTGGCCTAATTCTTATCTAATGGTACCCACTCTTTAAAATAATTTTAGAAAAGAACTTTGCACCCCCCAAACAATCAAGGAAGTCTTCTATTCTAGGCATGGGAAATATGTACCTTATTGCCATTTTTTTTAGGGCTCTAGAATTAGTACAAACTCTCCACCTTCCTTCCTTCTTGGGTGCTATGACTACATTTACCACACATGGGCTCAATCTCTTTCCAACCAAACCAGATTCAAACAACTCCAGGATCTATTTTGACATCTCATCATTCTGCTATGGTGTTAGCTTATAAGTTTCCTTGTTAGGAAGTGTAGAGTTGGGTATGAGATCTATGCAATCATTAATCTATCTCATTGGTGGTAAAAATTTTGGAATTCCATTAGAAACTATCCCTTTGTGTCTTTCAAGGATTGAGGCCACTTCAACATCCACCTTTGGTCTCTCCTTTACTAAATTTTCTTCCTTCAAGATTGAACCTTCTTTTTATGATATTTATTTTGTCTTGGTCTGCTCCTTTACAATAGTCATAGCATTGTCTTTTAGGATAGGTATCAATGCAAATATTGGTTCTTGTTCATTCTTAAACTCCTTGAGGAATTATTTCATACCCATCACTGTGAGTTTTATTTCTTTTGTCTTTGGTTCTTCATGTTTTTCTTCAGTCAGAGGTAATAGTTCAATTTTCTTCCCATCCTTGGTTATGGAATAGGTATTCCTAACACCATCATGTTTTTCCTTAAGGTCATACTACCATGGTCTCTCAAAAATTACATGACATGGATCCATGCTTACTATATCAAATAATAATTTATCTTTGTAGGTTCCTATTTGGAACTCTACCCAGGATTGTTCCTCTACCAAAGTTTTTTGTCCCTTGTTAAGCCATGAAACATTATATGGAAAAGGGTGGGGAATCCTTCTTAACTTCAATTTTTCTACCACCTCCAAGGAAACAAAGTTTTTCGTTGATTTAGAATCAATTAAGACTTTACATACCTTTCCACCAGATTTACAATTTGTTGTGAAAATTGATTTTCTTTGAGGTTTCTCGTGATGTGTAGGTACTTTTAGGAGCATCCTTCTCATCATAAGGGCTTCTCCCTTCTCAGGATAACCATAAAAATTAGAAGTGTTTTGAAGGTCTATTTCTTATGCTAAATATGCTCTCCTTTCTCCATATGAGTTAAGTCCTACCTTTTTAGGACATTTGTGAGCCATGTTCCCTTCTTGATTATAGTTGTAACACTTTATAGGTTCATTTTACCTTCCTATAGATATGCCTCTAAAATTTTCTCTGAAATTATCAAACTTGTTTGGTTCTTGACTTGTCTCAGCTTGTGAGTTGAAATTTGGACCTCTTCCCGTTGATTGACCTCTTCCTCTAAACTGTTATCTTTGTCTACCTATAGCATTCTACTCCTACCTTCTTTTTATATTTTCTTCCACTTTGAGATAAATTAGATAACATTTATTCACTGTGTCGGGGCTTAGCAGATTCAATTCCTCTTGTATATTGATTCTAAACCCATTTAAGTACCTAGCCACTTTGACACTTTCACTCTCCATATTTTTTGACCCGAGACATAATTTATGAAACTCCTTCGTATAAGTGTTGATATCAAGGTCCTTTTGTCTCACATTTTTCCTCTTTTTGTGTATTTGTACCTCATAGTCTTCTGGTATATATGTCTCTCTTATCATTTCCAATATTTTCTTCCACGAGTAAACCATGTTCTTACCTTCTTTAATTCTCCCTTCTTGTGTGAAATTCCACCATGTTAATTTTTCTCCCTTCATCTTTGATTGTGCCACTTTCACCTTCTTAGCCTATGTGATTCCTTCACATTCAAAATGGCTTTCCAAAGCCTTTATCTAGTATAAGGATACCTCAACATCCATTTTCCCACAAAATATAGGCATCTCATTTTCCTTGTTTCCCAAATATTCTAAAGCTTTAAAAGATGGCTTTTGGTCTTAAGGAATCTTATCCTCTTCTTCTCTTTCTAGTTCTTCATTTTCTTCATCATCATCTTGACCCTTATTCTTTTCTTCATCTATCCTTTTAGTTGTCATTTCCACCTGATTCAATTTATTCTCTAGTTGCTCCAACCTTTCTCTTAGTGGTCTATTTTCTTCTTCTTGATCATGTACCTTCTTAGCCAAATTTGCATTGATCACCATGTTTTCACCAACTAATTATCTATCTGACATGTACCAAAATATCTATTTCAAGGAATGTGCCTAGGCTCTAATACCAAAAATGATGTAGACAACTTTGGAACACACCAAGAGGATAATTCAACTCTTGGGCCTCAACAAAGGATCTCATACATCAGGGGTGATATTTTTCAAATAAAAAATATCATTAATTGTAAGAAGTCTCATTACACTTACTGGTCCACACTAGACCACACCAAATTCTAAGACCCCTACACTTTGGTATTGAGAATCGAGAGTCCTCAAGAGAGATCCCTAGCTCCAAGATATCAACATAAACCAAACATATCAATGGACTCAAAAGACACTTAATTTATTATTTTTATGACCTAAACACTATGCTCCATGCATTGGTTAAGTTCCCCTAATTCTCTAAGGTACTTATGTTTCTCACAAGCCTCCTTATAGCCCTACCTACTCATTTTTTCCCCGATAAATCCAAATGACTCCAAATAACCTTACAAAATAATGGTGGATCCAATACCCTTTTTGGAATTATTTTCAACTCCCAAATTCTAATCTCTAACTATCCCAATACTGGGTTTAAAATATGTTGTCTCACTATAGCCTAAAAGGCCTAATTAGGCTTGTTCATGAAGCAACTACCCAATCAAATGATTTTCTTCACAAAATTTTGTTTCAAGTGTCTTAAGGATTCTAAAATACATTTAAATCCATAATTAGATCTTTTGGCACTATACCCATTAAAAGGTATGGGTCTTCACAATTAGAATACTAGGTGGACACATGAGGATGTCCACCTAGGGCATCAGTTTTCAACTTGTGCCCTGCATGAAAGAAAAAAATAATTGTAGAATCTTAAAGTACATGGAAATATTGGAATTCACCAAAGTTGATTAAAAACTCATGGGGAAAACTCAAACCAAGACCATGATACTCCCAAAGCCTTGTCATGGTCTCCTTCTTGGAGTAGTGTTCACAAAACAATGGATTCTTAATGACTGACGAAACTTTAAAACCTAAAATCGATTGCAAATAAAAATTAACAAGATACTTTAACTCATCCCAATACTCTCTGAAAAGACTAGGACTGTACAGGGCTATACAATACACTGCAACAGTCAATAAATGGAGGAAAACTACTTATTCTAATTAAATCTTCATGCCATAGTTTACACTATAAGTTTCAAAACTTCATTTATGTCTTCTTTATTCCTATGAGACCCTAAGAGAATTATCAACTTACCTATATCCATCCAAAATCATTTGAATGAGATTGTTTAGTTAACCATTTCTTGTCATTTTGTAAAAAAGTTTCTATTTTTGCAACATGCAACTTTCCTTGTTTTTTTTGCATCTTTTGAAAACAAATAGGAAATTGATCTTTCAATGATTCCCCTTGTCTACGTATACCTAAAGCATACAAAAAACACTTAAGACACCTAAAACATAAGCTTAAAACATGAAAAAAAATGTCCTAGGTGGCTATGAGCCAATTAGGCTTATAAGATTGCCTACTAAGGTCATGCCACCACAAGATTAGGACTTATTGAAAACTTGCAAAAATAAAACTAAATTTAATTCTATTGATCCACATAAGACATTTATGTTTCATTAACCTTGTCCTTGTGTAGTGTCCCTGCACTATAATTACTTCCAACTTACCAAATGAAATGAATATAAATTAAACTTATGATTCTAACCTACTTTACTTCTAGGATGCAAGGAATTATGAATATCCTTATGACTCTACTAGATGTAGTCTTGTCATCAACTCCAGTCACCTAGTGCAATCTTCTATGGTGTATTTGAAAGAGGTGAAAATTACTACCATCTCATCAATCTCATTTATGGATATAAATAAATGAGAAATTACCAATTGAAGTTAATTCATAAAAATGTCATTTGACCATGTAAGGAAAGACTTACAATTAGTAAGAAGCTAGTGGTTTGGTTTATGATTGAGTCAAGCAAGAATGCATTCACAATCAATTTTACCCAACTAAACTACTCAAAGAAAATTCTAACTAAATACTTGAAATCAAAACTATTCTAAATGAAGAATGTATATCACCATGCAATACTCAAAACATATCACAAATATTCAACATGCATACACAACAATGAACATAGAAAAAATTTGGTAGTATATTTGCAATAATTCTCCAACAATCTCTTCTACAAATAAGAGGAGATGGGTTTATATAAGATCCCTAATTAAAATGAATGACCAAGATTAAATTAGAATAAATGACCCATATTTACTTTAAAAACCCTAATTAGGGTTTTCTATAATCATTAAATACACTGTCAATGGGAATAACGCACCACAAAATGAACCAATGAGAAAATTCAATGGCATGAGGACCAATAATAAAAAAGGAAGATGTATATTCATTTTACAACTCATCATCCAAGAGATGCAGCCCCTTTTCTTTCTCTTTTCTAGCATATTCAATGAGCTTAATCATAATTGCACTAAGTTCATCCATGGAAATATTAGATAGGCCACTATGTTGTAGCTCAATTACCTCTAACCTCTCCATGCAGGTATCAAGTATGTTGTCCCAATATAAAATATTCCTTTATAGATAATTAAAATAAATCATAAGGGAGAGAAAACCATCCAACTAACTCTTCTTAATGGAGTCCATATCCATGAAATAAATTGATTATATCTCTTGTTTTAACTTCTCCAAGTTCAACTCACTGGAAGCATCAATGTCAAGACCAAGTAACTCCTTGATTGCAACAAGGACCTTCGAATGTATTTCAAGGTAAGTTCCCTCAATATAATACAATTTTCATTTGCATGCTCAAATGTGGACCTCCTCATGGACAAGGAATGATACCAATGACTAAAGTCATATGCACTTCCTCTCTCAATTACTCCTTGAATAAAAAATGATATAGGGGCATGTTTTAATGCCTTAAGAATGGGAATCATTTTATCCCCGGTTGGATAAAATTATTTCAATGTCTCCTCCAATTCTTGGGCTTTATCCATCAACAATGTAGTTCTTCCATAGGCTTGGACTGTCCTAGTAAGGAAAACATCTTCTTGTTTCTTGATATCACTAATTCATTCCCTTACCTCCTGATAAGTGTTCCTCATTGCTCCACAAGTATCATGTGAATCTTGAAAAATAGGAAAATGTGGAACAAGTGCAAAATTCTCCTACCATATTGGATTCATGTGTTTTCTTATGTATTTCTTCAACTTCATATTCTCCAATTCTAGCATTTCCTTCTTCTTTTCCAACTTATCCATTCTTTCTTCAATTGCATCTGTAGTATCCCTCAATTCTTAGAACTCTTATTTTTTAGTAGATTGGCCAATATTTAATGATGTGATGTGATAGTCATTTGGAATGAATTCATCTCTTTCCCTATCACCCACTATGACAGCCATATGAAAAATATGAGATCCCAATGCATCTCTAGTAATCTTATGAAAATTCTTTGCTTGTTTAGGCTCCTTGCCAATCCTATTTAGGAATGTGCCAATGTCATCCATTGGGATTACTTCTTCCAATCTTATCTTTTTTTTGTTAAAAAAATGGTTAGTGCTCCCCTCAAGATTAGTGACATGAATTAACCACCTTTTGTGTCTTCTATAAGTCCAATGGTTGTATTAGGTATTAAAAGGGTCGATCTTTTGATACAACAGAAACCACTACTCATAACAAGTGGTATTAGAGTTTGAAAATAGGTTTGAATCCCCTCGGGGAACACTGAGGTAGATATTGTTGGTGAAATGGTCAGTGCTCCCCTCATGATTCGTGACATGGCTTAGCTGCCTCATGTGTCTTATATAAGTCTAGTGGTTGTATTGGGTATTAAAAGGGTCGATCTTTTGGTGCAACAGAAACCACTTCTTGTAAGATTTTTTATGCTCTCGCTCTCATCTAATTAGGTGTTGTCAAGTTGTCTATACTAAAGTATATGACTAGATATAGTGCTTTCATTATGGCAACAAAGTCATATAGCAGTTTGGAGTCAGCGCACTTAGTGTAAAGATCAAAATTTAGTTAAGCGTTGAAGACTAGATAGTGTACAGAGTTCCTGCAGCTCAGAGCATCAACGCACATATGTACGGATGAATTATGGTATGCACCGTAGAAGTTAAGTTTTTTAGACTATACTTATGCTTAGTCTATGAGTGCATAAGTAGATATGGAAAGATGTGAAAGTTACAGTCAATTGAAGTTGCACAGCCAGTGTGTGTCAGCAGAGAACAGAGCATGGAGCTGACAATTAGCATTTTGGTTTGCAATTATAATATAATGTTGTAAAGGGCATGCACCCATTGTATTTAGGTTGCTGACATATGTATATGTATAATTGTAAGAACACTTTAGCCAATTCATTTGGAAGCATTGTTTGTAATTAGTTATAGGGCCGACCTAATTGTTTTGTTTGTATGAGTGTATAAATATAAGATGTGCCCATTGTATTCAGTATGGAAGTTGTAATAGAGTTGTGATAAGTAGAGTAGAAGTATAAGAAGAAATCATAAGATGTATTAGAGATTTTCAAGAGGTCAAAGCATCAGCGCACCAAAGGAACTGATCAAACAAGCAGTGTCACAATAACAGTTCACCTGCAGATATTAGTGTGTATCTAAAATCAGAAGGTTGTAGCCTTCATCATTTGATTAGTGAGCTCTAGGATAGTGAGTCCACTCTCCTAACAGGGATCATTGTAAAAGAATCCTAACAGGGTCTAACCCTTAACAAGGTCTACTATACTTAAAGCATTGTAAAGCTACTTGTAACAAGGTAAATGATCTTCTAACAAGGATCACAAAACACTAGTGCAAAATATTAGTGGGTATCAAGTCCCATTGGGGTTTTTACCTATTTGGGTTTCCCCGTAACCATATTGGTGTCATGTGTTGATTTCATGTTTCATGTTTATGTGAATGTTTATTTCAGTACTTAATCATTTAAGTTCAGCATAAAGATTAAAGTGAAAAGTTAAAATACAATGAACACTGATTCACCCCCCCCCCCCCTCTCAGTGTTCCCATTCCTAACAATTGGTATCAGAGCTCTGGTCCTTAGCAAAGAAGTTTAAACACTTGAGGAGATCATGAAAAAAGAAAAAATGAAACATCTAAAGAAGAATCTTGAAGCCGCTCTTGAAGACCTAGACAATTCAGAAAGCGAAATTGAAGAACTAAAAGAAAAAGTTAGTGATGCTCAATTAGCTATTAAAAGACTAAGAAAGGATTTGAAAGGATGCTCTAACAATGATCTTGAAGAAAAATTCAAGAAGTTTAATGAAGAAAATACATCCTTATTAAGTCAGCTTGAAGAATTTGATGACAAACTGATGAACAAATAAGATGTCTATAATGAACAGGTCAAGGAGACCCTTCAACTCAATGAGGAATTAAGGGAAGCCAATTTGGAAATCTTGGATCTAAGGAATTGCAAAGAAAGATTGGAGCCTGAATTAAAAGAAGCAAAGAATCACATTGAAAAATTACACACCAGTTCTAATTTGATAGAATCACAGTTGTATGCAAGAAGAGTCAAAGGAGACACTAGCTGTATTGGATACAATGAAGCACAAAATCAGATTGATAATATGTGAGCAAGAAAGGAGACACAAAAAGACTCTACTAATACTGAGAAGACTGAAGATCAAACCAAAGATAATGGTTTTCCTCCTAAGAATGAGTGCAAGCCTAGAGAATGCACTTGTTTTTCATGTAACAAGCATGGACACATTGCAAGGAACTGTACAGAGGTAAAACCTTTTAATGGTTACTATTATTCATGTAATATATTTGGTCATAGAGCAATAAATTGTAAGAATAGTAAGAAGAACAGGACTCAACATGATCAAAGGAATTAGAATCAGACAAATATAAGAAATTCTCATAATATTACATGTCAGATATGTAACTATAATGGTCACTCAGCTAGAACATGTAAAATAGTGACTCATGTCAATGTACTAAGGAATAATAGACCTCCAGTCATTTGTCACTCCTGTAACAAGGTTGGACATATCTCAAATTTTTTTAGATCAAGGACGCAAGGTCAAGAAAGCCCTAAAAAGGCTGAAGAACTAATATTGGATCCTGAAGTAGAAGTCAAGTTTGTGAAAGCCTTAGAGGATGCAAGCTTGATTTGGTCAGAAGGAAAGAAGGATAAAGCTGATGAGAATGTATTGGATGCATCTCCAGTGGACGCACCCTCTACATCTACATGAATGGCCCTCAGGGTCATAGGGGGAGCTAATTTAGCTCTAGACCTCTGAGTGGCTGGTATACTCATCCTTAGAGTATGTGCCTTTGGACTTAAGATTTTGGAGTGTATAGGAACCTTTGTGTAAGAGCACACATGCTGATTGTTAGCAGAACATGAGTTGGAAATTTTGAAGTGACAGCCTGGTTTACACAACTTGCATCAATGGCCAATTTCTTACTTTAAGTACATAGAAAGTTGTTTGTTCACTCATTGCATTTGAATTCAGAGTGATTGAAGAGCAAATTGAGCCTTGGAAGTTGTTGTGAAGACTTGGAGATTGAACTATTAGTGTTTTTAGTGCATTTGATTGGTTGCAGAAACCCTAGCTCATTGCATCAATTTGAAAGCCCTCATATTATCTCAGAGATCAGTTGGAAAGTGTTTATCAAGTAATTCATGACCACTCGCATTGCTTATGATGTCGCTAAGAAGAAAATATACGTTTTCAAGAGGCACCCATTTAAATCAACCCTAGATGATTTAGAGGGAGCTTTCTCATGCACACCTATGGGCATGATGCATGTGGAAGACATTAGGGCTTACATCTATTGTAAGAAGGAACCAGTTGGGTTAGATAGATTAAGGGCGCACATGGATACCATGTTGAAACCTGACAAAACATTCATGGATGAATAAACCAAATAAAATGATCACCCTATTATTGAGTATGCTATGGTATATGAATTCTATGAGATAGAATGGAATAAGATCTTATTAAGAAGAATTCATGATGATCTATTTTGGATTGGTGATGTACCAGTAAGGATCACTAGTGATTTGATTCATGAGATGAAAAGCCTTTTTAGAACAGGCACCATCCTTCCTATGGGCAAGGATGTCAAAAAGATGGTTGAGAAAACTTGTAATTCAAGAAGAAATAGGCATGACATGACAATTGATCTGATTGAGCAAGAAGACATCAAATTGATGTTAATGATACTAGGTTACAGATTTCATCACACCAGTAGGGTGAATAGTGTATCTGTGGGCACTATTCTAGTATCCATCTGACTTGTAAAGGGAGATGGAGAATTTAACTTGTGTGAGATCTTGCATGCACAGTTGATAGATAACATCAAGGCTATCAAAAATGACAAGACAAAGCAACAAAGACCTTCAATGTACTAGTGACAGGTCCACAGAATTCAGCACCCACAGATGGAACACAATTAAAGGCAGATCAGCCTGCACCCATCTTAGAATCACACGAAGGAAACACTATTATCATAGATAATGTGGAGATAGCCATGGTGGCTACTGATAAGGATTTGGACAAGTTTGAGGAAGCTTTTGTGAGAACACAAGAAGATGAAATCTTATGCAGCAGCTCACCTCCCACTCAGCAAGAAGTTAACATTGAAGACATATCTGATGAGAAATAAGAAGGAAAAGTAAATGAACATAAGGATGAAACTTTAGAAAAATTGGTCAAGGTGAAATAAGAAGTGATGGATAGCACTCCCATCACTCCCTCCTTAGCATTTTTGTAGACCTAACACAAGCAATTTGGAATCCTAGAAAGAAGAAGACCTGACTAAGTTCAATGTCTTGGCTATGGAGAAGGCAAAGGAGAAGCAAGTCATGAGAAATCCTCTCCTTGTGGAATCAGTGAATATTCTGAATAGTTTTCTGCCAGAGGATAAGAAAGTGATAAAAGTGCATTCAGTTGATGATGTGAGTTCAGTCCTCTCACAGTTCAAAAGCAATTTTTCTAGCCTAGAAGAATCTGCATCCATAGTAGAAGAAGAGAAGTACTTAAAGAAGAGACTAAATGAATTGATGAGAAACTTTTCTCTAGATCTAAATTCACTTAAGACAATTCAAGCATCCTTGAAAGAATTTTTTGATGAAGGAAGAAGGATGATTGCAGCATGCATGGATCAAGACAAACTCACTAATGCTCATTTCAAGAAGATAAAAGAGGTAGAAATAATGATTGAGTAGGTGAAGAATTTAGTGATAGACTCATCCTTAGATGTGAACATGTGCAATAATGTCTACCAAGGATAGATAGACAAGATTGAGAAGGAAGAAAAAGAGATAACAAGGATAAGATCTAGATAGACCCAGTTGAGGAATGGTCTTGCACCCTCTCTAGACATTCTAAATCAGAATATAAAGGAGATTGATGCCACCATGGTAACTTATGATCATGGTCCCATTAGTGACTTGGAGAAGATGGAGAAGCTTCAATATGCATTATGCACCCATCTCTAGATAGTTAACTCTATGATAACCTTTTGGAAGGAGATTGAGAACCTCAAGATTGCATATTCGGATGTTTTCCCTCAGTGAGTATGTATAGATACAATTTTTTGTAACACCTTTTTCATTAATGTAAAAGGGGGAGTTGTATAGAATATGGAGTATATATATGTATAGGGAGATATAAGTTTATGTAAAAATGTATAGAAGACAAAAAGATTTTTGTGTTAAGGATAGTTAGAGGCTTGGCCATATTCCTTTTTTGCCATCAATGACAAACGGGGAGATTGTTGGAAAGTTGTCTATACTGAAGCATATGACTAGATATAGTGTTGTAACTATGGTAACAAATTCATATAGAAGTTTGGAGTCAGCGCACTTAGTGTAAAGATCAAAATTTAGTTAAGTGTTGAAGACTGGATAGTGTATAGAGTTCCTGCAGCTCAAAGCATCAGCGCACATGTGTATGGATGAATTATGGTATGCACCCTAGAAGTTAAGTTTTTTAGACTATACTTATGCTTAGTCTATGAGTGCATAAGTAGATATGGAAAGATGTGAAAGTTACAGTCAGTTGAAGTTGCACAGCCAGTGTGTGCCAACAAAGAACAGAGCATGGAGCCGACAGTTAGCATTTTGGTTTGTAATTATAATATAATGTTGTAAAGGGCATGCACCCATTGTATTTAGGTTTCCAACATATGTATATGTATAATTGCAAGCACGCTTTAGCCAATTCATTTGGAAGCATTGTTTGTAATTAGTTATAGGGCCAACCTAATTGTTTTGTTTGTATGAGCATATAAATATAAGATGCACCCATTGTATTCAGTATGAAAGTTGTAATAGAGTTGTGATAAGCAAAGCAGAAGTATGTGAAGAGAGCATAAGATGTATTAGAGCTTTGCAAGAGTTCAAAGCATTAGCACACCAAAGGAACTAATCAAACAAGTAGTGTCATAGTAACAGTTCACCTACAGATATAGTGTGTATCTGAAATCAGAAGGTTCTAGCCTTCATCATTTGAGTAGTGAGCTCTAGGACAGTGAGTCCACTCCCCTAATAGGGATCATTCTAAAAGAATCCTAATAGGGTTTGACCCTTAACAAGGTCTGTTGTACTTAAAACATTGTAAAGCTACTCCTAACAGGGTAAAGGATCTTCTAACAAGGATCACAAAACACTAGTGTAGAATATTAGTGGGTATCAAGTCCCACCGGGGTTTTTACCTATTTGGGTTTCCCCGTAACCATATTAGTGTCATGTGTTGATTTCATGTTTCATGTTTATTTCAGTACTTAAGCATTTAAGTTCAACATAAAGATTAAAGTGAAAAGTTAAAATACAATAAACACTGATTCACCCTCCCACCCCCTCTCAGTGTTCCCATTCCTAACATTAGGGACTATGGATGAATCCATGTCATCATCTAACTGATCATCCTCATTAAGTCCTTTCAAAGTTGAAATGATTTCATCATCAACCTCCTATGTGTTGAAACTAGATTGTCTAATATCATCTCCCAAATAAACTACCAACTTCACAATAGGAGATGTTGCAATATCTTTGTCCCTTATTGTACTGATTGTGATGATGAAGCTCATCCTTGATCATCTTAAGGTAGAATCTTTGTATCACCACCTTGTTCTAAACTTTGCTCCTTATCTTACATCTCTTATTCCCTTATTGATGAAGAACTAGTGGTGGAAGTAAATGTGGTAGACCTATTATTTTTACTCCTAGAACCCTTACTAGTAGTTCCCTCACTTGGTGTTTGTGATGTCTCAACCACATTATCCCCTTTTTCTTGAGGTTTGTGCTTCCTCATTATTGTTTAACCCTGAATTCTTGATTGTCCTATCATCACTCCTTTAGTAAGATTAATCATTCTACATAATTCCATATTTGAAGGTAATGTCTTGCTTCCTTTACATGTTTATTTTCTTTTCCACCCATTCTCTCAATCTACCAACCACCTCCCTCATTAAGGTGTTCATTTCTATAAGTTCATTAACTTATGACCAATCAGATGGCTAGATTGGCTTACCTTTTTCATACTCATAATTGGGGTGACTATGATTTTCATCATCTTTGACTTGATCAGGAATAGGGGAAATGCTACACATCCTCATTAAATCCAATGACATCCTAGACCACATATTTATCATTATTGCATATTCATCCACCAAATTTTCCCAATAGTCTTCTATGTCTATCTTGTGCATAAATATCTTTCCCTTGTAAGTGTAAATTTCCTGGAATGGATCAAACTCCTCTCTTACCTTATAGAATCCAAGCTGATAGAATTTCAATTCCATATTAAATGTCTTTTTTTCCTTTGTTGAAGGACATGTCTCTATAATTATTTTCCAATGTGATAGAGGAAGGCATACCCTATCTATCTTTCTTCTTTTGTATGTGATCAATCTCTGACAACAACCTTACCACCTCCAATAAGACTATCTTATCTATAGGATATTTTGGAAGCTTGTAAGGTTCTTAAATGAATCCACAAATCCTTATATAAGAGAATTTAGGGAATTTTATGAATTGTGATCCATACTTTTCAATCAATGGAATAGCCTCCTATGATAATATCCTATGCAATCCACCCTCCAGTGAGTATTTGATGTTCATGGTGAAAACATCATTAACTTTTCTATAAATTCCCCTTTCATGAAACTAGAGTTCAGGATGACAATCATACATGTTGAACTATCTCTTATAATTTTTGACCATGCCTCTTCATATAAGACCTAGATACTTGATGTCTCCTTATTTTTTATAAGTTCCTCAATTGGGTGTTTTAAGTTATCACCGATCATCTTGGCCCAATTAATCACCACTATTCCTGCTAACACTTACTCTATGAAATAAAACAACCAACTCTCAAACATAGCTCCTTCAGGTGTTCTCATAATCCTGTTTGGCATAAAAAATCATATCATTGTATTCATCCTTGAAATCTACACCTACAATCTTTTTGGGTAACTTGGAATGATGTCTTCTAGATTTGTTAGTCCAACCCTTATTGATGGCATCCATGTGAGATTTAGAATTCTTCTCATTAGGGGATTGTGTCTCTTCCTTAGTTTTTATTTGTATCCTTAGGTAATATGGAATCCCAAAGGTCTCTCTCACTGCCTCCTCCCCTAAGAATGAAAACTCTATTTCTTTATATTTAATTGTCCTACATTCTCGATCATAATATCTCGCACATTTCACAGAGAGATCATTACGTTGAATGGCTAATGGGAATTCAACTGCATGGTAAATGTCACTTCACAATATGTTGATTTTCATATGAGAAGGTAAATGATCTTGATGCAGGAGCATCCTGGGTGTAAGAGAAATCTTGCATCACCCAAAAATATTTCTATTTTTATATTCAATAAGGGCTATTCTAGTGCAGAGCTGCTATTTATGGAA
The DNA here is from genome assembly GCA_027943335.1 of Chamaecyparis obtusa. NCBI lineage: Eukaryota > Viridiplantae > Streptophyta > Pinopsida > Cupressales > Cupressaceae > Chamaecyparis > Chamaecyparis obtusa. The sequence goes on from BSBK01003391.1 coordinate 852,060, forward strand.
AGTTACTATTTTTGGTAATTTTTGCATGTGCTCAGAATGATCTGATTTCTTTCTTGGAGGTTCATTTTGGTCATGTAAGTCTGCCAGTAAAGTTTCATTGCCAGATCAAGTGTATATTGGAAGATATTGAAGATTTTCGGTATTGGCAGCAGGGTACAGAAACTTTGAACTCAGTTTTGAAGGCTTTAGAGGCCCCGGATAAGGTCAAAAATTTGGGTGACGGGCGCTTGCGTGGGTCAAGCCTGTAGAGTGCTTCGTGGCATTTCTAAAATGGGGTTATAATAGCCGATCGGGTCAACTGGTGATGACTTATGGTCTTCGGAAGTTGGGCCACCCGAAATGGCAGAAAATAATTTTCTTCAAAATTTCTGTTCGGGTTTCAAAGGTTATCTTGAGTTGACTATGATGTAATAAAATGTAAAATAAAATAATTCTAAGTTTGGTCGGCCTTATTGGCTAAAAATCTGGAACCTTCCCAGGCGGTGGATAATTGCCTATATAAGGAAGGCTGTATCATTGTCTTAGGCAGTTCAGAATAGTTCTGGGTAATAGTTTGAGGCTTTGTCCTACAGAATATTGTAAGGGAATGCCCATGTGGCTTTGCATATTGTAACTCTGAAATTTTGTAATTCCACATTTGTGGAGATAATAAGAAGCCAATTTTTCTATTCTTGCATATTATTGTTGTTGTTTCTCTTTTTCTATTATGTGTTTGTGGTATTAAGGGGAGCACCCTTCATCAAGTGGTATCAGAGTAGGAGTTCTTGAGTGTGTAAACAGATCGCTGACTGTGAGGCAGTTTGCACCAGGACCGTGGCTAGGGTTTTAGCACGCATCGCGAAAATGCCTCCATGAAGGGAACGTGGCGAAAGAGCTGGTGTTGTAACACCTGAGGTTAGAGAGCTGCAGAGACAAGTGCGAGCATTACAAGAAGAGATTCATAGAGGAATGAATCTTAATGTTAGAGATGAAAGCGAGGATGAAGCCGAAGAAGAATATCAAGAAGGAGAAGCTGAAATTGTGAACCAGGAGGAAGAAAGACTTTTTCGGGTGATTTCCAAGATTGGGAAAAGACCTAAGATTAAGGTTCCTATATTTTCTGGAAATCTTAACCCAGAGGAATTGATTGACTGGATCAATGAATGTGAGGAGTATTTTGAGTATGAAGATGTTGAGGATCCTGATAGGGTCAAATTTGCGAAGGCCAGATTGAAAGGTCATGCGAAGATCTGGAGGCAAGAAATTCAATTGGAGTGAAATAGAAGAGGGAAAGATAAAATCACAAGATGGGATCGGATGGTGGATAAATTGAAGCGACAATTCATTCCTGTTGATTATGAGCTTGATCTACTAAAAAAAATACAAAGTTTGAAGCAAGCAGGAAGATCTATTCAGGAGTATACAGAGGAGTTCTATCGACTCCTCATCAGAACAGGCCATGCAGAAGCTGATAAGGAGAAAGTTGCCCGATACCTTAATGGGTTAAGGCCAAGCATTCAGGAGGAGTTGAATCTGGTTTGAATGAACAGTATTGAGGAGGCATACCAATTTTCCCTAAAAGTAGAGGAAAAGCTGAACAAGAAGTTCGAGAGCAGACAAAACGGAAGAGGTCACGGTGGACGATCTAGTGGACGGTCATATGGTGGCCAAAATGAAGATCCGAAAAGGAAGGATGAGACCAGTAGCAGTCAGAATCAGCGAGGAAATAATTCCAATCGCTTCTAGGATCAGAATAATAGAGATCAGAGAGGAAGAGGAAGAGGACAAGGATCTGGAAGAGGAGGCTTCCGTGGAACATGTTTTCACTGTGGAGAAGAAGGTCACAGGGCATTTGAATGTCCTCAGCGCCAAGGCAGAATAGATAGGAGAAATGAAGGCCAGGCCAGAGTTGCACATGTCGATGAAGATGCTAGATCATCAAATTCTGAAGATGCTGAAAGAGGAGAAATGCTAATTAATAGAAGAGTCTTGATGAGTGGTGAGAATGAACCTGAACAAAGGAGGAGCCTGTTTTGCACTAGATGAAAGTGTGAGGGTAAATGCTGTGATGTGATCATTGATAGTGGAAGCACTGACAATTTGGTGTCAGAAGAGATGGTGACAAAGTTGAAGCTCAAGAGACAGAAACACCCACATCCATATCGGATTGCCTGGGTACAGGATGACCATAAGGTCATGGTCAATGAACAATGCCTAGTGAAATTCAAGGTTGGCAGATACCAAGATGAGGTATTGTGTGATATCATATCTATGGATGCATGTCACATGTTATTGGGTAGACCATGGCAGTTTGAAAGATGTGCTGTACATGATGGTCATGCGAATACCTATTCCCTGACAAAGGATGAAGTGCGACATAAGCTAAAACCATTGAAGGAGACTGAAGAAAAGGTATGTGGTAATGCAAGGATAACTTTTGTTGATGGAAGAAATTTTCTAGATGGTATGAGGCATGAGCATGTATGTTTTGCTTTAATCCCAAAAGCTGGTAAAGAGGAAGTAGAAGATGTTCCTGTAGAAGTTGTAGATTTGTTGAATGAGTTTCAGGATATTGTATCTGATAACGTGCTTGATGGATTACCACCAGTTAGGAAGATCAGTCATCAGATGGACTTGATCCCAGGAGCGAGTTTTCCGAATAAGGTAGCACACAGAATGACACCTGCAGAAAGTGAGGAGTTGAACAGGCAAGTACATGAGTTGTTACTAAAAGGATTGATCCATGAGAGTTTGAGTCCCTATGCTGTACCAGCGGTATTAGCACCAAAGAAGAATGGAGAGTGGAGGATGTGTACAGATTCAAGAGCAATAAACAAGATCACAATCAAGTACAGGTTTCCATTGCCACGAATGGATGATATTATGGACTGTTTGAGTGGAGCTGTGTATTTCTCAAAGATAGATCTGAAGAGTGGATATCATCAGATTCGGATCAGAGAAGGAGATGAATGGAAGACTGCCTTCAAGACAAAAGAAGGACTATATGAGTGGTTAGTCATGCCTTTTGGGCTAACCAATGCACCGAGCACTTTCATGCGGCTCATGAACGAGGTTCTGAAAGAATTTTTGGGTAAGTTTGTCATTGTTTACCTAGATGATATTTTGATTTTTAGCAAGACATTGGAGGAACATATGATGCATATTCGTATGGTGTTTGAGAAGTTGAGAGATGAGAAATTGTTGATTAATTTGAAAAAGTGCAGTTTTGTGAAGAAAGAGTTAGTGTATTTGGGATTTGTAGTTTCAGCAGAAGGTCTAAAAATGGACCCAGAGAAGGTACAGGCTATCCTTGAAGGGCCTACTCCAAGGAGTGCTACTGAGGTAAGATCTTTTCATGGTCTAGCTAGCTTTTACAGAAAGTTTATCATAAATTTTAGCAGTATTTGTAGACCCTTGACTGAAACAATGAGAGGGGATAGAAAAGAGTTTTCAATTGTTGAAACAAAAAGTTACAGAACAACCTGTTTTAGCACTTCCAGATTTTAATAAGGTGTTTCAAGTAGATTGTGATGCTAGTGGTACTGCAATAGGAGCTGTTATGAGCCAAGAAGGTAAACCTGTTGCTTATTTCAGTGAGAAGTTAAATGATGCGAAGAGGAAATATTCTGTTTATGATCAAGAATTTTATGCTATAGTTCAGGCATTAAAGAAGTGGAGACATTATCTGCTTCCTAAGGAGTTTGTTTTGTATACTGATCATCAAGTTTTGCAATATTTGAATAGTCAAAGAAAGTTGAATCAGAGGCATTTGAAATGGGTTGAGTTTTTACAGAGTTATACATTTGTTTTGAAACACAGGAGTGGAAAGTCTAATAGGGTTGCAGATGCTCTTAGTAGAAGGCAACTATTGATGACAGAAATGCAGATTGAAGTGGTTGGGTTCAAGGAACTCAAGAATTTGTATCCAGAGGATCCTAATTTTGGTGAAGCTTGGAAAGCTTGTACAGAACCTGTTACTCTAGACAGGACGAAATGGTTGGATTTCATCATCCAGGATGATATGCTATTCAGAGGGAGTCAGTTGTGCATTCCACGAAGTTCTATGAGGGAGAATCTCATCAAGGAGAAGCATAGCGGAGGGTTGGCTGGACATTTTGGTCATGATAAAACCATTGGTTTGGTTAGTGAGAATTATTATTGGCCGCAGTTGCAGCAAGATGTGAAGAAGTTTGTACAGAGTTGCAGAGTATGTCAGATGGCGAAAGGAGTGAAGCAAAATACAGGGTTGTATCAGCCATTACCTATACCAGAGAAGCCTTGGGAGGATATCAGCATGGACTTTGTTCTTGGTTTACCAAGGACACAGCGGGGACACGATTCAATTTTTGTGGTAGTTGATAGATTTTCAAAGATGGCACATTTTATTCCCTGCAAGAAGACTAATGATGTTGTTCATGTAGCAGAATTGTTTTTCAGAGAAGTAGTGAGACTTCATGGTTTGCCAAAGACCATAGTTTCAGATCGGGACACTAAGTTTGTTGGATATTTCTGGCGTACATTGTGGAAGAAGTTGAAGATAGATTTGAAGTTCAGTTCATCACATCATCCACAGACTGATGGATAGACACATGTGGTGAATAGAAGTTTGGAAAATTTGCTGAGATGTTTGGTTGGAGATAAGCCAATAGGATGGGATTTGATTTTACCACAAGCGGAATTTGCATACAATAATTCTGTCAACAGGAGCACTGGTAAATCACCATTCCAGATTGTATATGGAAGTAGTCCAAGAAATGCATCTAAATTGAGGAAGATAGATAAAGGAGAAATAAGTAGTGCTGAAGCTGAAGATTTTGCAGAACATTTGAAGAACATCCATGGGGAGGTGAGGAAGCATATTACCAAGATGAATGCACAGTATAAGGCTAGGGCAGATGAGAAAAGGAGGTATAAGGAATTTTAGGTTGGTGATGAAGTCATGGTTCATTTGCGGAAGGAGCGGTTTCCAGTTGGTACATATAACAAGTTGAAAATGAAGAAGTTTGGACCATGTAAGATATTGAAGAAGCATGATTCAAGAAATGCATATGAGGTAGAATTGCCTAGTGAGCTGAATATTTCACCAGTGTTTAACATTTCAGATCTGACAGAGTATCATGAAGGAGGTGTTGAAGATGAGATCACAATAGCACAGTGGAGTGTTCCAGCAACTAGTTCAGACACTAAGGAGATCAAAGACATACTGGACAGTCGTGTTGGTAGAAGCACAAGGAATAGGACATATGAAGAGTATTTGGTCAAATGGAAAGGATGACCTGTAGAAGATTCATCGTGGCTAACAAAGGAGGAGGTTAACCATCTTGGTTTTCCTCTGCACACCTGAGTCGTGACAGGGTCACTTCTCAAATTACCCTGGGTGTCTGATGCAGGAGCATCCTAGGTGTAAGAGCAATCTTGCATCACCCAAAAATATTTCTATTTTTATATTCAATAAGGGCTATTTTAGTGCAGAGCTGCTATTTATGGAAAGTTACTATTTTTGGTAATTTTTGCATGTGCTCAAAATGATCTTATTTCTTTCTTGGAGGTTCATTTTGGTCATGTAAGTCTACCAGTAAAGTTTCATTGCCAGATCAAGTGTATATTGGAAGATATTAAAGATTTTCGGTATTGGCAGCAGGGTACAAAAACTTTAAACTCAGTTTTGAAGGCTTTAGAGGCCCCGAATGAGGTCAAAAATTTGGGTGACGGGCGCTTGCGTGAGTCAAGCCTGTAGAGCGCTTTGTGGTGTTTCTGAAATGGGGTTATAATAGCCGATCGGGTCAACTGGTGATGACTTATGGTCTTCGGAAGTTGGGCCACCCGAAATGGCAGAAAATAATTTTCTTCAAAATTTCTGTTCGGGTTTCAAAGGTTATCTTGAGCTGACTATGATGTAATAAAATGTAAAATAAAATAATTCTAAGTTTGGTCGGCCTTATTGGCTAAAAATCTGGAACCTTCCCAGGCGGTGGATAATTGCCTATATAAGGAAGGCTGTATCATTGTCTTAGGCAGTTCAGAATAGTTCTGGGTAATAGTTCGAGGCTTTGTCCTACAGAATATTGTAAGGGAATTCCCATGTGGCTTTGCATATTGTAACTTTGAAAGTTTGTAATTCCACATTTGTGGAGATAATAAGAAGCCAATTTTTCTGTTCTTGCATATTATTGTTGTTGTTTCTCTTTTTCTGTTATGTGTTTGTGGTATTAAGGGGAGCACCCTTCATTAGATCTTTTGTCCTGAGCATCCATATTTTCATTCTTCTCATGTTCAAGTGTTACATGTCAAGGTCTGTTGGTTCCTAGATTAATAGATTGAGAAATCCTCAAACTATGCCAAATTCCTTCTACATACTTCTCACCTGATCTATCCAATGAACAAGATTAACCAATTTATGGTTGAATTCCACTATAATTTAGGCTCTACAAGACCTAGGCACATAGACCTATTCTCCAACCATATGTCAAATTTGAAGCTTTTTATAGAAGATTAACTGTGATGCTTCTTCTACTTATAATCTCTATCCCACAGTGACATATACTTGTGATAGAATGACTAGTCTGTTGATCACTTGATTACTCTTATCTACTTTCTCTCCTACAGATGCTTTATTCCTTCTATTATCTAATTTTACCTATTCTTCCTCTATGTCATTCTATCTATTCCTACTAAATATAAACTTGATGATGTTAAAAATTTATATTTTTTATAGATCAAGACCAGTCTCTTATCCTTATTGGACATAGAATCACCTCTCCTCAAATCCTTGTATACAAATTTGTAAGACAATATTTTATCCTTTAGATAAAATACCAACCATTTGATGAACTACAACTAATTGAGAACCTAATTGATGACCTATAAGTGATTAGAGATCACCGAGTAGTGAATGGTTATGTAAGATAATTAAATCAATTTTTATGTTGTCATTGATGTCAACTAGTTTTGATAGTACTTGTCATGATAGTTGCAAATATCTAAACATCTGTAAAAAGGAGAGAAGAGATGATGAACCAAGATATCTACATTGAGGAAGATGGATCTGATAGATGAGGATAAGGAATACTTTGGATAACTTATTGATGAGTCTATGACTTCATATTGTTGACTTGATTATGTTGCATTAATCAGTTATGAAGTAGGAAGAAAAGTGTTGCAAATCAATGTGGTCAGTTAATGAAGGATTACACCAAGCTAGTGTTGTGTATACTGAGTGATAGTATCAACCAAGCTTGTATTCACTGACACATCTCTTTGTTAACCGAGAATGGACAAAAGAACTAAATGATTAGTTTAGTCGACAGAAATTGATGAGCTGTAAAGTGTATGATTTTGAGGTAGAAGATAAAGTTTGTTACGAGATCAATAGCTAACAAAATTCATAGAAGATCTAAAGGATGGAAGTAAAATGCTTCATGGACACATCTTCCAAGGAAGGTTTAAGCGACAAAATCTATGAAGGAGATTAAGCGGCAAAATCTGATGGATGGAAAGAAAATAGTTTACTTGTCTATTTAAGAGACATTGATTTTATGGTGAAAAAGATGTTGGAGGAAGGAGACTATAGAAATATCATGTGAACACAGCTTCATGCATGCTTGATCAAACTAGTTGAAGAAGAACCGAACTGCAGAGTTAACTGAGCATCAGAGAGCTTTTACCGAGTGATAGTAAGTTATTGAATGTTGAAGAACTGAATTGAAATATTGATTAGAGGATTTGTAAGGACTTAATATAGATCTGAACATCTACAAAATCAAGTTGTATTGTAATCAGATCATCTACTATTTCTAGTTTAACCATTGTAAACAGATAAAATCTCTTAATCGAGTGGACTTGAAAGTCTTATATGTCATTCATAGAATGCACATTGTTATCATGTCAACCCCATAGTGAATCTTGGTTGGACGATAATTGTTAGTGTTAAATCCTCTAACAAGGTCACACCTTACAGTGTGTTTTTTAACCTTTAATAGGGTTGGCTCTTCACCGAGCTCACTCTAGAAGAGTGAAAATATTTTGTGTTACCAGTCCCAGGTGGTTTTTCCCTTTGCAGGGTTTCCACATTAAATCTCTTGTGTTATGTGTTTATGTGGTGATTGTTTGGATATCATACTATACATGTTGCAAATTTGATTTGGTCAATAATCACTATGACCAATTAACTGATAATCGATAAAGTCATAGACAACTTAGTTTTATTGTTTACCGAGATGTAGAATTTAGTTGAGTTTGTTTTTAAGTGATACATTTTGTATTTGGGACTGTGGATAACTGATTCACCTCCCCCCCCACCTCTCAGTTATTCTAAAAATTGGTATCAGAGCATATTGGTTTCTTGGAATAGATTTTTAAGGACTTCAATAGAAAGATCACAAATGGTATAAGAGGGAAGTGCTGAAGCTAAATAAGGACAACTTTACAATATGGCAAAGCCAAATGAGGCTGCATATATCAGGTATTGGGAATTCTGCCCTCACTCTATTGGATAATGGCTACTTAGCACTGCCTATAGGACCTTTGACTCTTGATTAGTTAAGAGATAGACATGAGCATAATATTACTATGATGGAGATTTTTGCTACTCTTACCAATGCCGAATTTGAAGATGTCAAGGATTGCCTTACTTCAAAGGAAATGTGTGATAAACTTACTCAAGTTTATAGTGGTGATGCAAATTTCAGAAGAGCTAGAGTTGAAAGTTTAAGAGGGAGATTTGATGATATGAAAATGAAAGAGGGAGAAAACCTTGTGCAATATACAAACCAAATAAAGGAGGTAGTTAATGCTATTAGAGGCTCTGGTGGTGTCATTACTAAAGAAACAATGGTAAATAAAATTTTAAGAACCTTATTGCCTATTTATGCAATCAGAATATCTGCAATACATGAAATAAGGTGTACACTTGGCATTACTCTTACTCTTGATAGTCTGATTAGTAAGCTAAAAACTTTTGAACTAGAAAATTTTGATAATAATGTTGTACCATCTGTTGAATCTACTTTCATGACTTCTCTGAAGATCGGTAAGTCTAGTAGTAGAAGTAATAATGATGATAATGATAGTAATATTGATGATGAACTTGATGAGCGTGAAGCTCTTATGGCCAGGAGATTACCTAAAGGTAAAGGTAGATATAAGGGTAAATTATCTTTAGCATGTTTTAAATGTAAAAAAGTTGGTCATATTTCTGCTAGATGACCGAATAGGAAAGAAGATGATAGAAATAAAGACCGATCTAGTGAAGGAAGTTATGGGAGAAGAAGCAACAGAAGTTACCAACACTACAACATGGATAACCAAGACAATAATGACAAGGGCAAGAAACTGTGTTACATTTCTGAGGAGAACGATACAGAGACCGACACCGATGAAGATGTCTAGGTAGTATTTGTTGTGATGAAGGATGATTCTGAAGAAGAAGAAAGGTATGTAGGGATAGAAATAATTTCTAAATTAAGTAAAAATGATGTATGGATTATTGATAGTGGTTGTACACATCACATGACTGGTGATGAAGAAAAATTTGATTATCTTGAGCAATACAATGGAGGATCTATAAAAATGGGTAATGATACATCATGTATGGTTATAGGAAAAGGATATTTACTAATAAATGATAAAATAAGATGTGATAATTCTTATTGGGTAGAATGAATAAATTACAATCTGCTAAGTGTGGCACAACTTAACAACTTAGGTCACCGAGTAGCTTTTGAGAGCAAAAAGGTAAAGATATTTGATGGAGGAAAACTTGTTGGAATAGGAGCACAATCAAACGGTAACTTGTTTTATCTTGACAATGCTGAGTCTTCTTGTTTAATGATGAAAAATGAGGATGTGTGGTTGTGGCATAAAAGGTTATGCCATGTGAACTTTGATAACATGATTAAGATAAGTAAGAAGAAAAAGGTTACAGGTCTACCTAGCCTAGCAAAACCTGATCATGTTATGTGTCATGGATGTCAAAAGGGTAAAATGACAAAATCTAGTTTTAAGAGAAAAGATTACTCAATAAAGAAAATTTCAGAGCTAGTTCACACTGACCTATGTGGTCCCATGAGAACACAAAGCTATTATGGAGAAAGATATTTCATTTTATTTGTTGATGATTACACTAGATTAATGACTGTTATGTTCTTAAAAGAGAAATCAGAAGCATTTAAGATGTTTAAATGGTATAAAGAAAAAGTGGAGAAAGAAACTGGGAAGGAACTGAAATGCTTGAGATCTGACAGAGGTGGTGAATTTATTTTTGATGAATTTACTAACTATTGTAATGAGCATGGTATAAAAAGATAGGTTTCTGCACCGAGAATACCACAACAAAATGGGATTGTTGAAAGAAGGAATAGGTCAATTATTGATTATGTAAGGACACTAATGATAGAGAAGAATGTGGCTCAGACATATTCGAGAGAGTCAGTTAGTATAGTTGTATATGTTCTAAACTGAGTAAAATTGAAGAAGGACACAAACAAAACACCCTACGAGTTATGGTCTAATCACAAACCGACTATAAGTTACTTTAGAATTTTTGGTAGCAAATGTTTTATTCTAAAAGATGAAAGAAATGGAAAGTTTGACCCTAAAGGGGATGAAGGGATATTTCTTGGATATTCCACTAAAAGCAAAGCTTACAAGTGTCTAAATAAAGTTACTAATAAAATGATTGAAAGTACTAATGTCAGGATTGATGAGTTTGATGATAAGAATAGTGAAGAAAGCACTAGAGAACCAGAAGACTATGGTAGATTCACTTACATTAAACATCTAGAGTACCTACCGAAGCCGCAGACTATGTCAACTAGTCATCGGGAGAACAATAGCGAGGAACAAGAAAGAGAAACTGACAATCAGGAATGGTCTATTGAGCAAGTTAATGAACCTGAATAGGATGAACAACAAAGAAGAGATCAAGTACTAGTAAGCTTTGTCAAAAGACATCATCCTGAGAACCAAATCATAGGAGAAAAGCAAGCTAGCATGATGACAAGAAGTAAGTTGAGACAAGGTACATGCTTAGTTTGTGAATTTGAACCGAAAAATGTTAAAGTTGCATTGGAGAATGAAAAATGGATAAATGAAATGAATGAAGAGATAGAACAAATAGAGAAAAAAAAGACATGGACCTTAGTACCTAGGCCAAAAGATAAGAATGTTTTCGGTACTAAATGGATTTTTAGAAACAAATTGAATGAGAATGGAGAAGTTATAAGGAAAAAAGCTAGACTTGTATGCAAGGGATATGCACAGGAGAAAGGTATAGATTATGGTGAGACTTTTGCACCTATTGCTAGACTTGAAGGAGTCCAAATGTTACTTGCATATGCAACACACAAGAAGTTCAAAGTTTATCAAATGGATATTAAGTATGCTTTTTTGAATGGGATACTAGAAGAGGAAGTCTACATAGAAAAACTACAAGGGTTTGTTGATCTAGACAAGAAAGACATGGTATGTAGATTACACAAAGCTTTATATGGTCTAAAGCAATCACCAAGAGCTTGGTATGAAAGGTTGCATACTTATTTTTTAAGTACTGGTTTTACTAGAACTAGTGAGAACAACAATTTGTATATGAAAGGTAAGTCTGATGACACTATTTTGATTGCTGAAATATTTGTGGATGATATTATTTTTGGAGGACAAGATCATATATGTAAGCCATTTTCTGATGAGAAGAGAAAAGAGTTTGAAATGTCTATGTTTGGAGAGATTAAGTTCTTTCTAGGATTGTAGGTTATTCAACAAAATGATGGAATATTCATCACACAATCAAAGTACATAAAAGAAGTACTGAGAACATTTAGCATGGAAGATGCTAAGCTAGTTGGAACATCGATGGTCATAGGCTGAAAACTAACTAAATATGATGAATCCACTGAGGTAAACCAAACATTGTACCGATCCATGATTGGTAAATTGATTTATATAGTACATAGTAGACCAAACATTGCACATTCAATGGGGATTGTTGCTAGATTTTATGCCAATCCAAAGGATTCACACATGGTTGCAGTAAAAAGAATCCTTAGATACCTAAAGAAAATAGAGGAATATGGATTATGGTATCCAAAGGAAGGCAAGTTTGAATTAAGAATTTACACCGACACAGACTAGGCTAGAAATATAGATGATAGAAAGAGTACCACCAGAGGAGCATTTTTCTTTAGTGAAAGACTTGTTACTTGGACAAGTAAGAAATGACCTTGTATTTCTTAGTCTACTGCCAAAGTAGAATATGTTGTTGCTGCTACAAACTATTCAAATATTGCTTATCTCAAGCACGTGTTGGAAGGAATGAATGAGGTAATCACAGAGCTGGTGATTATATATTGTGACAACATAAGTGCAATAAAAATTTCTAAGAATCCTATAATGCACTCAAAGAGACCAAATATATCTCTATTAAGTATCACTACTTAAGAGAATAGGTACAGGAGAAGCAAGTTAAATTGGAATATGTTACATCAAAAGAGCAACTTGCTGATATTTTTACCAAGCCTCTGCCGAAGGATACTTTTGAATATTTGAGGACTAGAATTAGGGTCCGTCCCCTCTCTACCAATCACTAATGTGATCTGGAGGTTGCATCAGCCTAATCTTATCTAGAAAATCATTTATGTTGATGCAACATAGCTCACACTTTGGATTATGTCTAAGGTTGTGAAAGATTTGAGGAGTCAGAATAGAGATTTACATATCAGTATATTGAGATACATTGTCTACACCGAAGAATAGAGAGTTACTTAGATACTACAGAGTTGTATGTTTTATTTTTCTTTGGCATTGTTGTCAAAGGCAGAGAATTTCATGAAATATCAGGGAGAGAAGTTCATACAATATTGGATAGAGACTATTGTCAAAGGAAGAGCTGAAAGGAGAAGATAAACTGAAGAAGTCAAGGAGAGATAATCTGAGAAGAGCTACAAAGATCAAATCTATAGAAGAAGGTCTGCACATGAAATGTTGTCATGTAACATAGTGATTAAACATATTAAGCTAGGGAGAGCTACAACATTTGTTCATATAGTTGTAGAATACATGTTTGGTATGTGTATGGTATATTTCATATTATTTGAGTTTCCATCAATGCCAAAGGGAGAGATTGATGAACTACAACTGATTAAGAACCTATTTGATGAACTATAATTGATTAGAGATCACCGAGCAGTGAATGGTTATGTAAGATAATTAAATTAGTTTTTATGTTGTCATTGATGTCAACTAGTTTTGACAGTACTTGTCATGATAGTTGTAAATATCTAAACATCTGTAAAAAGGAGAGAAGAGATGATGAACCAAGATATCTACATTGAGGAATATGGATATGACAGATAAGGATAAGGAATACTTTGAGTACTTATTGATGAGTCTATGGCTTCATATTTTTGACTTGATTATGTTGCATTAATCAGTTATGAAGTAGGAAGCAAAGTGTTGCAAAGTAGTGTGGATAGTTAATGAAGGATTCCAGTATACACCGAGCTAGTGTTGTGTATATCGAGTGACAATATCAACCGAGCTTGTATTCACCGACACATTTCTTTGTTAATTGAGAATGGATGAGTTGTAAAGTGTATGATTTTGAGGTAGAAGATAAAGTTTTTTAAGAGATCAACAACTAACAAAATTCATAGAAGATCTAAAGGATGGAAGTAAAACACATCATGGACACATCTTCCGAGGAAGGTTTAAGCAGCAAAATCTATGAAGGAGATTAAGCAGAAAAATTTGATGGATGGAAAGAAAATAGTTTACTTGTCTATTTAAGAGACATTTATTTCATTGTGAAAATGATGTTGGAGGAAGGAGACTATAGAAATATCATGTGAACACAGCTTCATGCATGCTTGATCAAACTGGTTGAAGAAGAACCAAACTGCAAAGTACATTGTTATCCTGTCAACCCCATAGTGAATGTCAGTTAGAAGATAACTATTAGTGTTAAATCCTCTAACAAGGTCACACAGGTCTTACAGTGTGTTTTGTAACCTTTAACAGGGTTGGCTCTTCACCAAGCTCACTCTAGAAGAGTGAAAATATTTTGGGTTACCAGTCCCAGGTGGTTTTTCCCTTTGCAGGGTTTCCACGTTAAATATCTTGTGTTATGTGTTTATATGGTGATTGTTTGGATATCATACTTTACATGTTGCATATTTGATTTGGTCAGTAATCACTATGAGCAATTAACTAATAATCGGTAAAGTCATAGACAATTTAGTTTTATTGTTTACCAAGCTATAGAATTTAGTTGAATTTGTTTTTAAGTGATACATTTTGTATTTGGGACTATGGATAACTGATTCACCCCCCCTCTTAGTTATTCTAACACCATTCAATCCTATATCTGCAAGATGATTAAATACAAAACACACCAAATAGTTTAATTGATTTTAATTTCTCTGTAAGAAACCCAATTAGACAAGAAACATAAGGACAAAACTTCATAAATGGATCTTGATATTTAAATTAGTGTGAAGGACAAATAACCCCTTTCAAAAATTTTTAAAATGGCAATTAATTCTTTGAATTGATAATAACAAAGGACCAATTTGATAAGAAAATAATTTCATACCACAGTTGAAAAAAATAAAACTGAGTCTTTGTACTGCTTTAAAAATATGTATTACATCTTGTATTTATTGTAAAATTTGAATTCTTGTCTGTCTTTACATTTTACACCACACATATATATTTGGTTGAATGGTTTTCATACCCCTTTAGGGTGAAAAGACACCACCCTTTTAAAAACTTTTTTGAAAAATTAATCAACTAATTAAAGAATAACTACCTATCTTTGGGATTTGGGTTTGGTAGGAAACCCAAAACACCTTGTGAAAAGATAAGATTTTAATTGGAGCTTGGAAATTAGATTTTCTGAACTAGGTCATTTTTAGATTTTTAGATTTTGATCATTTTCATCCTGTAGCAGCATCATTTCTCCAGCATGTAGAAATTATAGCATTTCTGAAGCATGTTTTCTAAGGTATTTTCTTCTAATAGAATTCTTTCTGATTTGTGAACCTCAGAGAAATTGTATCGATCTATCTTGTGTCATTTGAATTCCATTATACTCTATCACCATGATTCACTCTGATTGACTTTTCTTCTATCTCACAAATCCACAAAGCTCGATCATCACTTTTGTTGTTTTAATTCATGCATTAGCTCTTTTAATTTTGATCTCATAAGCTTTTAATTCCCATCATACTTCAATATGTGTGTTTTGTTAGTTTGTTGAAATGATGACTAGCTCATTTTAGTACCTCCTTCGCTATTTGGAAAGTGTCCTTTATTCATATCCATGAAATGGAAACCATTTCACCAATTTGCAAGTGGTAAATATGCTCTTTGCAAAATAGCAATGGGTTCACTATTTTGCAACTCCTTATGAACTTTTGTGAAATGGAAATGACTTTTCTATTTCACAAACCTTTATTTTGTGTCTTTTTTGAAATAGAGATGGCTTTTTTGTTTTGTAAACTTTATTTTATACTTGTGTGAAATAGCCAAAAATGCATGAAAAGGATATATTTTATAGTTTGTGTGATTTACGGAATATTTTAAATATTATAGTAGTGCTCATGGGGCTTTGCAAATGGATATAGGAGTACCTTATTATGAGGACAATCAAAAGGAATAACTTATTTGGTGAGGAAGAGCTGATGTATTGAAATATCTTCTCATGAGAATGACCTATTTGGAGGGATTTATGAGATGTAGTGTAAAGGGCTTAATATTCCAAGAACATGTCAATTTTGACTCTATGAGGATAAAACTGAATGACACCTCTATTTATAATTGGCTAATATGATTTCATGGAAAATTCACTTGTTGAGCATAGGATTCAATAGGTCATTTTTATAGTTTTCTTCTTATCTATAACTCTAAATTTTGTAAAAATTTAGAGCTCCAACAATGGCTCTTTCTGGGGACGTATGCTCTCGGTGAGCATAACAAGAATCTAGCTATCTCTAGTAGAAGAAGACCAAGTTCCAATAAATTGGGTTATGGAGTCATTGTATAGAAATAATATCACGTATAATTTGGTGGCCCTAGGCCACCAAAATATAAAAGAAACACTTGCCTCTATAAAAAATCTTATTTTCATCACACTTTAGTGGCATCAATCTAAAAATAATACTAAGACTTTCTTGATAAAATATGATGACACCTTCCCTTTTCCAGCTAAATTGATTACTATCATGCTCTCTAATGATATGCATTCTCAAATTGAACAAGTCATACCTATACTCCTTGGAGTGTCTTGTCTCATTGTACAATGCATAATTATATGCAATATGATATCTTCTATTATCAACTTATCTACTATACATAGATATACTTACTTCTAACTTAGAAACAACTGAGTTGAGTCTCACAGTCATTAATCATACTGCAAAAAGGATTACTACAAGACATCAAACCTATGAGTGCCTAAAGACCAATGAATTCATTATTATTCCCATTCTGATTATGATAGCCCCACAAAAGAACATTCCCTTCTATGAAATTAGATTCAAGCATTTTTAAACTTTCACCATATCTAAAGCTTCCATGGTGTTAAAATCTGGCACATCACCTATTTCTTTGTCTACATCCTCTAATGATGATATCCCACTCTCAACATTGTATTGTTCATCCTCAAAACTTAGTATACTTCCCATACTATTTGGAAATGCTTCACCCTCCTCATATAATGGATTTAAGTACATAGAGAAATCACCTTTGAAAACATCATCACAATAGTTTGTATGATCATTTTCAATTGTCTCTTCATATAATGGAATAAATTTGAAGTCATTTTTGGATGTACTTTCTTATGCGTTGATCGTAATGTATACTTTCACCAAATGCATCATCTTCTTGAGAATTATTTGCCTATTCATCTTTATCAATAACATAGACTTCCCTTTTATCTTTCATAGTTAGATAGGAGTAGATATTCCTCTTATTCATCCTAAATCTCATAAGGTTTATTTTTTATCTATGTCATTCTATTATTTTATTCGTGTGCATCCCTGTGATCTTGAAAACTTTCTAAATTATTTTTGTGGACACACCTTTGATATTCTTTATCCAAAAAATCTAAGATTTATTCAATATTGAGAAAATTTTCCTCTTCATCCCCTCTATTACTAATATATGTCTCTATTTCAACACAAGTTTCATCATGGTTCTCAAGTATGGATGGTCTTTATCTTCATCATGAATAGTGCATTCCTCTTCCTTACTATGTGAATTAGAAAAATGGTGCCATTCTAGATTGTCAAAATCAACTTGTTATAAAAAATCCCCATTTAAGTATTCTTCATCTATTATGTTTTCTTCAATTGGTAATATTTTTGAATCTATCTCTTTCAATCTGCTAATAATTTCATCAAGAGTCATGAGATCAATATTGCATGAAGAATGTTTGTAATTTGGTGGGCTAAAATTTGATGTGTTGTCTTCAATAATACCATAGAATTTATTTATAAACCACCAGTCCAATTATTCCCATGATGATATACTCTCTTAGGGTAACATACCAAAATATTTCTTTGCATTATCTACCAATAATCTCATGATCACACCTTCTACACCAATTTGAAAATCTTTAATGAATATGTAGAATGATTTCAAATGCCTAATTGTTGATTATATTCCATCTCCACAAAATTTTGGTACAATTTGTTTAAGTTCAAAAGGATAATATTTTAGACCTTCACAAATGTTACTAAAGTTTAGTGGGTAATATGATTCAATAATACACAATTGGCTTTGTGTTTTTGTTTGCTATTGATGTTGTGGGTATTTTATCCCTGACTATGGGACTTCATATGAATTTTTATAATGATACATGTTGAATGTCTAAATTTATTTCAACCACTTACTATTTTCACTACATTTCTTTTTAATAGAGTCGTCACCTCTTAATAAGAGGAATACAAATTTATTTTCTTCTTCTGGGTCTTCTCCTTTAGCAGAGTCACTTCTCAATGTAGCAAAAAACTCAAAATTCTCTTAACTTTCCCAAAGATAACAAAAGATTCTATAAAAACTCCCCAGCAAAGTTGCCAATTTGTTGGTTCCCAAATCAATAGATTGAGAAATCCTCAAACTATGCCAAATTCATTCTAAAAATGTCTCACCTAATATGGCCAATGAATGGGATTAACCAATTTATAGTTGAATTCCTCTACACTTCAAGCTCTACAAGACCTAGGCAGGTAGACCTATTCTCCAACTGTAACTCAAAGTTAAAGTTTTTTATAGAAGATTAACTATGACCCTTCTTCTACTTCTAATTTCTACTCATAGTGGTATATACATGTCATAGAATGACTAGTTCATTGATCACTTGATTACTCTTATCTACTTTCTCTCCTACTAATTATTTGTTCCTTCTATTTATATAATTCTACTTATTATACCTCTATGTTCTATGTTCTCCTACTAAATGTAAACTTGATGTTGTTAAAGATTTATAATTTTTATAGATCAAGGCTAGTTCTTTATCCTTATTGGGCATAGAGTCACCTCTCCTCAAATCCTAATGTACAAATTTGTGAGACAATATTTTATCCTTTAGATAAACTATCAACCATTCAATCCTATCAATACAAGATGATTAAGTACACGACACACCAATCAATCTAATTGATTTTAATTTCTCTTTCAGAAATCCAATCAGACAAGAAACATAAGGACAACACTTCATAAATGGCTCTTGATATTCAAATCAATGTGAAGGACAAATAACCCCTTTGCACAAGTTTTAAAAATGGCAATTAATTCTTTGAATTAATAATCACAAAGGACCAATTTGATAAGAAAATGATTTCATACCACAATTGCTAGACAATAAAATTGAGTCTTTGTATTGCTTTGAAAATATGTATTACATCTTTTATGTATTGTAAAATCTGAATTCGTGTCTCTCTTTACATTTTACACCACACATATATATGTGGTTAAATGGTTTTCACACCCCTTTAGGATGAAAATACACCACCCTATTTTAAAAAATTGAAAAATTAATCAACTAGTTAAAGAATAACTACCTATACCATCTTAAAATGGACACATATTCATTTTGAGACCTTTTATCTCTCAACATGGTTTTAGTCTTTCTCTCTCTCTTCTTCCTATCCCTTCCCTCATTTATAGATCATGTCTCATCTTCTGGCATGGTCCTTTAGGTGCTATTCTATCCACTTTTGGTCATATATTCCGACAGCTTCATTTTCTCCTGATTCTTTCTGCACCTTCTTTAAGGCCTCCAGGACCCCTTTCTAGGCTCCCCCTCAAGAATAGCTCGATTGGGTCGACCTGTTCTTGGAAGAGGTCGATCAAGTTGACCTCTTCCCTAAGCTATTTTTATTATGGGTTCCTATGTGCCTCGGGTTGGCTAATTAATTTATTTTTCTCCTAGGTCAGTCTGCTTTAATTAGATCTTGAAAACTAGTATATAAGGAGGCTTGGGAATTTCATTTTAATCCAATTGTGATCCCCATAAAGCTACATCATCATTATAAAAGAAATCAAGAGAAAGAATACATGTGTTCATGAGATTTCAAGAAAGCATCTTCAAGCATTCATCAAATTCAAACATTTCCTTCTTGCATCAAGCTTCTTCCTTCAAGGTGGTAGTGGAGTTTGGCTTCTAAGGAGGAGATCCATCATTCCAAAGCATTCAATTTCTTCCACCCTTCATCATGGCATGTTACATACATTCCTATACGTGAGGTTTTGAATTATTTTATTTCCTTTTGATTTCTTTGAGTCAAGGCTATTACATTTGCATATTTGATCACATCTCAAATTCAATGGCACTATAAAGGCAATTGTATCTTTCATTTGATATATTCAATCCTACTACATGTTAGCATTTCCTTTATCATTACATTTACATTTCAATTTCAAGGTCAATTCCTCAATCTAGGGCTTGACAGAGGCAAGCCCTCACCCACCCAAACTCAAAAATAAGCTTTTATGTATGGAGGAATAGGATATCAGAATTACAATCACAAACTTGGAAACTACTTTCCAAGACATTTCTAAAGAATTTGGATCTAATTTTCTATGGTATTCTAGGAACATGGTGACTTGGTTGACCGGTTCTTGGAGGTTTGGGAAAAATAATATTTTTTGGGTTTTTGTCGTGATCACGAATCTGCAGTTAGAAGATCTATCATGGGTTCAAATCCATATTTTTCAAAGAAAAAAGACACATTCCTCTACACATTTCAAGGTGAGTACTCTATCCTTCATTTCACTTCTTAGTCTAGACCTATTTTCATATCTTAATTGGGTTGATTGCATACATTTGGTATCTAGATCTATCTTACTTTCCTCATTAAATCAATTGATTCAATTGCACTTTTACATTTACACATCTTTAATCAAATTCTACATTTCATGAAAGAGGACTTGCTTGCATACTTCCTTAATATAATTTGGGTTTAGCATTGGCATCCCTTTATCTCCTTGGATTTTGCTAATCTAACTTGGTTTATATTGAGAGTTATGTTTGGAAGCTCCTCTTTCTCTTGTATTTTGAATTTTAGTGTGGAAGTGGTTAGTTAATGAATTCATCTCACATAGTTTATATTGTTAAATTCATTAGCACCCATTTTCCCCCTTAAACATTTTGGTTAACTTGGCATGAAACAACTTCCTTTTGATCTTGGTGTTAGATTTCCTTTTGCATTATCTTGTGTGTTCACCTTCATTAAACATTTTGGTGAACCCGACGTGTTACAACTTCCTTTTGACCTTGGTGTTAGATTTCCTTTTTCATTATCTTGTGTGTTCATCTTCACTAAACATTTTGGTGAACCCGACATGTTACAACTTCCTTTTGATCTTGGTGTTAGATTTCCCTTTGTATTATCTTGTGTGTTCACCTTCACTAAAATTTTTGGTGAACCCGACTTCCTACAACTTCCTTTTGATTTTGGTATAGTATCTTGTGTGTTCACCTTCACCTAAACATTTTCGTGAACTCGACATCCTACAACTTCCTTTTTATTTTGGTACATTATCTTGTGTGTTCAACTTCACCTAAACATTTTGGTGAACCCAATGTCTTACAACTTCCCTTTGATTTTGGTGCATTATCTTGTGTATTCACCTTCACCTAAACATTTTGGTGAAACTGACTTGTGCCCCTTTTCCTTTTGAAGTTAGAGTGTTTCTTTGCATTGGTTGTTTATCTTCTTTTAGCGAACCCAACGCATTCCCTCTTCTTGTTGATTTTGGAATAATATTTGGATATCTTGGTTTTTTTACAATGGCATTTGCTAAACTATTATGGTGAATAATACTCTTCATGGTAACTCTTGTGCTTGCATCTCTTTATCATGCCTATGATTTTTATGCAAGATTCTTTTATTTCATGATATTTATGTATTTACATTATTTTCTTGCATATGTTATTATGAGGTTAACTAATACAAGGTTTCCTGATAAAACATATTTCAAGACGATCATCAAGCTTTCATGTGGATTTTTTTTTCATCTTTTGGATGGCATTAGATATTTTGTTAGTGATGTTTCTAATCCTAATCATGTGCCTAATCCTTCCCAAAATTAATCCCCTCATACCCCTTCTACATTTCAACACATTCAAAGCATGGTTCATAATTTAAATATTAACCAATTCTTAGATGAGTCATCTCCTTCACCTCCTCCATCACCTACACCTCAATCTCCTATACATACAACTCCTAGTTTTGTTCCTCCTTACACCAAGTTTACCCATCACCCTCAAGATAATGTTGGATTACTGAGAGGGGGGTGAATCAATAATCACTGATTCTTTAAAATTTAAAACTTTAACTCTAATTCAACTCGGTAAGACAAACTTCAGTAGTAATCGACAATAGTAAATTAATTTTTCAATCACCAACTTTAAGTAATTAGAAAATAACATTCAACACATTTGACACTTGTATTTAATGTGGAAACCCAATTTAGGAAAAACTATTGTGGGAATTGTCACTCACCAATAAAAAATACTCTTTTGAAGTATGCTCGGTTAAGAGTCAATCCTATTAAAGATTACAATGCACATTATTAAATGTGACCTTGTTAGGGGATTTTCCTCAAATCTGTGAGGATCTTCACCCTATTAGAAGTGGTTTGGTTAAACTTCTTTGAACACTCTTCTAGAATGGCACCTCTCTCAAGGATTTACAATAAGATTGTTAAGTCCACTCAATTAATATATTTTTTCTACTACAAATGTTAATAAACAATAGTATAAAAGTTGATCTGTAAATATGAAACTACATCTTTCTTAGATAGATCCTTTGTCTTATCTTTGTCTTCACTTCATACCTTCATTATTCACTAGCCTCAACACTTCAACAATCTCTTCTATAGACTCAGATTTCCACCTTTTTCTTCTTCATTGCATCACTCAGTTACACATCCACAGTTCAACTAGCCATCTTGTTTTCATTCAATTTCATCCTTTAAATAGACTATTTTTCCTCTTAATCTCCTTGATTAGGTTTTCCTTTGTTTATTCTCAACTGCCATATCATCCTCTTGAACTGATTCAATGAACTTGGCACTCGGTAAAACATGTTATCATCATCTTGGAACTTGAAATTTTCTTGGAACTTGTACCTTCACTTTTCTCCATTTATATATTCACCATAGATCATCACCTTGAATTTTCTTGATCGTAGATCTCTTTAACTAGCTCTTCTTCATCCTTGGAATCTTCTAGATCATTGTGGCTCTTCATTAAATGTCATTCTAATCCTTGTATTTAATTTATGTTTCTTGTTTGGTGCCCTTCCTTTTCCTTCAACCAAAATTATTCTCTTGGTAGCTAACTCCTTGTACTCTGTGTTTTGACTTCCTTTCTCTTTACCGAAAATTACTTTTCTTTTACTGAATGACTCTTCATTCTTGGTAACTAAACTATTTTCTTTGCCTTGTCAACTTTGTAACTTTATCACTTATCCACTCCCCTTTACCAACTTGATATCATCAAATGTAAAGTAGAAAACAACTATACCATTATTACCTTATCATTGTCTGATATGTATTAGCTGCCCAATTAAGTTCTTCAACTTCACTAACTTCTTCACAACTTTTCACGTCCTCTTTTTCTTCAACTCACTCAACTTATATCATACTCTGAATGATATGGAAACTCAATATAAACCAAAAATTAATTTTTTAACATCAATGACAAAATAACAACTGATCTAATCCTTCTATAATCATGTATATCTCTGATCTCGGTCTTCATCATCATCACCATCAGTTGGGTTTAACAATCTCCCTCTTTGGCATTGATGGCAACATTTTTAATTGATGATGGAAATACTCTGATATATTTTTTCTTTTGTATTCTCCATCTTTACTTTATCATGTGTCCTTTAATATTTATTCTTCCTCTTAGCTACTTATCCTTACTCTCCATCTTTCTTTCTCCCACTTTTTGTTCATCAGAAATCTTCATTTCTCATTGTAATCATCAATAGTTTATTCTCCCTCTTTGACAACAATGCCACAGATACATAGTCCTAAAAAATTTGTTTAGGAAGTGGATCATACCTATCATGTACTTATATCTCATTGCATACATAATAATTTTTCACAACTTCAAGCATCACCTAAAGAGTGAACACTAGCATCAACTCACAAAATAGATATTCTAATAAATTCTTCAATTGATGTAGCATGCATCTTACTTTAGTGAATATTGGATAGGGGAAGAACCCCTAATTTACCTATGATATACTTAAAAGTATCCTTCAGTAGTGGCTTGGTGAATATATCTACTATCTTCTCCTTCAAATTTACATACTCCAATATCACATGCTTGTCTTGAACTTGTTCTCTCAACTAATGATACTTGATAGAAATGTGCTTGGTCTTAAAATGCATCATCAGGTTCTTTGATATGTTGATAGCACTTGTATTATCAAAGTAAATAGTAACTGGATCGGTAATCTTCTCTTGCATACCTTCAAGTAGTTGTTTGATCCATACAATATTTGCACAATTCATAGATGTTGCTACATACTCTTCCTTGATTGTAGATTGTGATACACAACTCTATTTCTTACTCATCCATGTCACTAATATTTCTCCTAAAAAGAAAGCTCATCCACTTGTACTTTTTCTATCATCAATGTTTCCAACCCAATTATCATTAGTGTAAATATTCAAATCAAAATCTCCTCCTTTCTTGTATAGTAGATCAAAGTCTTCAATACCTTTCAAATATCTAAATATTCTTTTGACTGTAGACATGTGTGATTCCTTTGGATTGGAATAAAATCTTGCAACAATACCTACTACATGAGCAATATCAGGTCTTCTATGTACAACATACTATAGCTTACAAATCATTGATCCGTGAAGTGTCTCATTCACTTCCTTTGACTCATTTCTTTTGACAATTTGCAACCAGTAGCCATTGGTTTTCCAACCGGTCTTGAATATTCCATATAAAATGGCTTTAGGGTCTCTTGTTACAAGTATTAGTTATTGTTGCACCAAAATATTGACCTATTAATGCTCGATACAACCACTAGACTTATAGAAAACATAGGATGTTAAACCATGTCACAAATCTCAAGGGGAGCACTGACCATTTTTCCAACAATCTCCCCCTCAGCGCTACCTGAGGGGATTTGAACCTATGACCAAGCTCTGATACCACTTGTTACAAGTAGTGGTTGTCATTGTACCAAAAGATCAACCTGTTAATGCTCAATACAACCACTAGACTTGTAGAAGACACGAGAGGCTACCAAACCATGTTGTAAATTCTGAGGGGGGCGCTGACCATTTTTCCAACATCTCCTTAATGTACTTTGATTGTGTGATGTAGATCTCATCTTTGACTTGTTGAATCTGAAGTTCAATAAAAAATTTTATTTCTCCTATCATGGACATCTCAAATTCCTTTCTCATCTCCTTAGAAAAAGATCTGCACAATGTGTTATTTCCTCCAAAAATAATGTCATCAACAAATATTTCAGCAATCAAAATCTTATCATTGCTATCACATTTTAGATACAAATTATTATTGTCACTCATTCTTTATAATCCAATCTTGATTAAATATGAATGTAACCTTTCATACCATACTCTGGGTGCTTTTTTCAAACCATACAGTGCCTTATGCAATTTACATACCATCTCCTTGTTAGTATTCCCAACAAGTCCTTCAGGTTGTTCAACATAGAATTCTTCTTCAATATGTCATCTAGCACCTCTGATAGCACTCAAAAATTCCTTCAATCTTATACTGTATTGTGTAACATCTTCACCTTCTCTCATTCTCATAGAATCAAATTTGCATTTCAGACTTTCATCTTTTTCCTTGTGAACATGCTAATATCCACCATATACCAATGCAATCTTGTCCCACATCTATTTTGTTGTATTACATCCTTTTAGATCATTGAACTCAAGGTTGGTCAGAGTAGAAGATATCTCAATCATAACTTGTGTGTGATCTCTTCTTTCTCTTACTTGTTCAACTATCATAGGCCCAAATGGCGGTGGTGAATACTCATTGTCAAGATAGTATAATGCATAGTCTCCAATTCCATATATGTGCAGCCTCATTCTGCTTTTCCATGTAGAGAAGTTGTCACTATTCAACTTTGGTGCCTCCCTCTTATACATCTTTGGATCTTTTACTCAAGTCTTTTAAAATTATCATTTTAGAGTACCTCAGCTCTGATACCAATTGTTGGATTACTAAGAGGGGTGTGAATCAATAATCATTTATTCTTTAAACCTTAAAACTTTAAATCTATTTCAACTCAGTAAGATAAACTTCAATAGTAATCGACAACAATAAATAAACTTTTCAATCAACAACTTTAAGTAATCAGTAAATAACATGCACAATAAACATTCAACACATTTGACACTTTTATTTAATGTGGAAACCCAATTTGTGAAAAACCACTATAAAAATCATCACCCACCAATCAAAAATACTCTTATGAAGTATGCTCATTTAAGAGTCAATCATGTTAAAAATTACAATGCACATTGTTAAATGTGACCCTATTAGGGGATTTGCCTTAGATTTGTAAATATCTTCACCCTTTTAGGATTGGTCTAGTTAAAGGTCTTTGAACACTCTTCTAGAATGTCACCTCTCTCAAGGATTTACAATAAGACTGTTAAAGCCACTCGATTAAGATATTTTCCTACTACAAATGTTAATAAGAAACAATATAAAATTTGATCTTTAAATCTGCAATTACCTCTTGCTTAGTCAGATCCCTTGTCCTCTCTTTTTCTTCACTTCAAACCTTCATTATTCACTGGCCTCAACACTTCAACAATCTCTTCTATAGACTCGAATTTCCACCTTTTTCTTCTTCACTACATCACTTAGTTACACATCCATAGTTCAACTAGCTAGCTTATTTTTCATTTAATTTCATCCTTTATATAGACTTTTTTTGCCTCTTAATATCCTTGATTAGGTTTTCTTTCATTTATTCTCAACCATCAAATCATCCTCTTGAACTGATTCAATGAACTTGGCACATGGTAAAATGTGTTATCATCACCTTGGAACTTGAACTTTTCTTGGAACTTGTACCTTCACTTTTTTCCACTTAGATCTTTACCATAGATCACCTTAAACTTTTCTGATCATAAATCTCTTTAACTAACTCTTCTTCATCCTTGGAATCTTCCATATCACTGTGGCTCTTCATTAAATGTCATTCTAATCCTTGTATTTAATTTTTGTTCCTTGTTCGGTGCCCTTCCTTTTCCTTCAACCAAAATTCTTTGCTTAGTAACTAATTATGTGGACTTGATGTCTTGACTTCCTTTCTCTTTACCGACAATTACTTTCCTTTTACTGAATGACTCTTCCTTCTCTGTAACTAAACTATTTTCTTTTCCTTGTCAACTTTCTAACTTTCTCACTAGTACAATCTCCTTTACCGAATTGATATTGTCAAATGTAAAGTAGAAAACAACTATACCATTATTACCTTATCATTGTATGATATGTATTAGCTACTCAATTAATTTCTTCAACTTCACTAACTTCTTCACAACTTTTCACTTCCTTTTTTTTCTTAACTCACTCAAATTATATCATACCCTGAATGATATGGCAACTCAATATAAACCAAAAATCAATTGCTTGACATCAATGAAAAAATAACAACTGATCTAATCCTTCTAGAATCTTGTATACCTATGATCTCGATCTTCATCATCATCACCATTAGTTGGAATTAATAGATAAACTATTCTCTCCATCTGCCCTTCACTCTACTTATACTATGGGCTACAATATTATCACTAGACAAGGTTATAAGGGTTTAGGTCTTGGTTCCATGAACATGGTATTAAGTTTCCCATCCACATTTCTCATCATTACCCTCAACAAGGCCTTGGTTATGGTTCCCCTTCAAATACTTCTTTCTCTCCCCCACGGCCTCCTCTTCACCTTCTTTTTCCAACTCCAACTTTATCTCCTAATGACACTCAAGAATCCCTAGCATTAAGAGTTTACCACTACCTTTTGATTGTGCCTAAATTAAGATATCAACCTTATCAAAAGAATTATATTTCTCAATTCTCATGTCCCTTTTGCTACAATAATAAATATTTCCTTTGTGATTGTATGAAATTCATTTTTTATGTTCATGACAAAGTTGAAAATGGTAAAATTTCATATACACAAGATATTTTATTTCTCCTTCATAGATTACTTAACATTTCTATTTTCTATTGGGGTGGGTCACTCTATGTTGTTGTTTATAATATGTTCAATAGTGGCACAATAGGTCTTTCACTTTGTTCCTCTTCAATGGGGGGCAAAGTTCATCTTTTCTTGGGAGAGATCCAAATTCCCAAATGAGAGATCCAAATTGATCAACCAAAAGGTTAATGCACAATTGAATCAATCTATGGAGAATATGAATGAAGAATAAAACCTTATATTCCACTATGTATAGTATATGCTTCAAATCTGAAATAAACAAAAGGCAAATACTAACCTCAAAATAGGGCAAATCTAGAAATGTTAATTTCTGGTGTCTATGTATAGTTTCGGGCAATTCTACAGCCTGTTTTGAACTGGAAATGCCGAGAAGAAGAAAAACTAGAAAAGTTTTGTCTTTTTGGAAGAAAGTAGTCTTTGACCCCGATAAAAGGTCAAAGACTACTTCATGATTTTGAAGGTCATCCTTGACTTTTTTCACGGATCTTGGAAGTTCACCAAAAAGGGTATCCAGATTCAAGCTCCGATTCGCAGTCCGATTTGGATGGGGGGTTTGCCTTTGTCAAACCCCAATTTAGGAATCAACCTTGAAATTGAATTAAAATTGTAATGTGCATAAACAAAGTAAATGGAACTATTCACCTTGCTTATGTTGAAGTCCTTGTAGAGGATTCGAATCCTTGAATCCACAAGTAGGGATGCTCCAAATGAATGTAGAAGTATGTAGGATGTCTCAAATCAAAGGAATTTGATCTTCAACACCAATCTTGAATGGATCTTTTCATATGAGGAGGGTTGGATGAATGTGGATGGAGAAATCTTCAAGAGGGCTCCAAAGAGATTGAATCCTTCAATGGCTAACAATGGATCTCCTTGATGAATACTTGAATGGATGCTAGGCTTGAAGATGAATGAATGTTTGCTTTCTTTCCTTCTCCTTCTTACTTTCTTGCACTTCAAAGCTTGATCATGAAATTTCTTGGTAGATGTTCTCACAAAACTTGATTGAGAGATTATGAGATGAGATATGAAAACTTGATTTTTGAAACTGAGAGAGGAAGGCTTTATTTTATAGTGATTTAGGGAACAATCCTCTAGAGAAGGCTGACATTGGGGAATTAAATCCCAATTAAACTTAACCCATAGAAATAGACCCACATTAAATGAAATTTAAGGATTTACCATTCCAAAACCTGAAATGGCTGACTTGGAAGTGGGAAAACAAATGTTTTTGAAACCTAACATCTGAAAATCATGGGACCTTGAAATTTTGAAACCTGGGTCAAGGATGAGGTAGACCTTGCCCTAGGTCAGGGTCGAGGTCTTCATTGACCCTCAAGGTCATCTTTGACCTTGAGGTCAAAAACCTCAGGACCTCAATCCAGAATGCTAGGAAATGCAGAAATAAAGTGAAAATAGGTGGAGAGAGAAGCATAATCAGGGGGAAAGCTAGAGACATGCAAAGACCTGATCAAGGTGCTTAACATGACCCCAAACTACTCACTCAAAGGGCTAAACACTCTTAACATGGAAGTGCTTCCATTTTAACATGATACATTAAGCCCCCACTTTAGCAAGAGTATGGACTCGATGCAAACTCTTCGTAAATGAGATCAAAATTAAAAGATAATCTTATTGTAATCAAAGGGACAAAGGAAACCTCAAGCACCTGGGGACTCAAGTCTTTGTCAACTCCAAGATCATAATAAGAGAGACATCTCTAGTGAGAGAAAGAGTGTGTGATTATCTCACCCAATGAGAACTTATGTCCCATTGTGAACTGTTGGCACCTGCAAATTTTTCATGGTCATATTCATCTTCCTCTGGTCTTTGTAGTTATTTTTCCCTATTTTCTAGCTAAAACCCTTGGTAATATTTCAAAAATCTAGTCGTTGGGTAGACAAACCCTAGGTGTGCCCTAACCTGGTTCTAATTTCATGTTACTTTTTGGGCCACTTAAAGTTTGATAAACGCATGTGCTTAAATGTTTTATTTCCCCGCAGAGGTTCCAGCTTTAATTTTTCCTAAGTTTCTTTCCCGGGTGGGCTTTAATTTTTCCTAAGTTTTCATGTGCCCAGCGTAATATTTTCCTAGGTTAGTCGGCTTTAATTTTCCCTAAGTCCAGCTTTAATTCTTTCTAATGTTTTCAACCTTTATTCTTTCCTGGGCTTGGCTCTGACAGCATCTAGATCTAATGGTTGGCGTAAGCTCACAAGCAATGTGTCAGGGGCTTGTGATCTTACATTGGCCATTGATCTTTCCTATGTCGCGACATTTCAAAAAGGGTGGGACCTTCCAACAGGTCAGCATAGTTGGCAGTCTCTTATTGGTTGGCATGTGTTGTGACTTGGCAGTTGTTAGTGGGACTTGAGTTTTCGGCTTGTCAATGGGCCCTAACATCTGTAGAAAATAAATGGTGGGCGTAAGTTCTTAAGGGGTGTGTCAGAGGCTTGAGATTATGCGACATCCATTCATTCTCTTGTGTGACGTAATCTTTTGTTTCAAGTCAGTCTACTACTAGGTATATGCAGTTGGCATCTTTTCATTGGTCCACGAGGTGTTGAGTCGGCATTTGTCAGGGGGTCCTGTGTCAGAGAATCTGAAGAGTGGTATCAAAGGGTTGATCTAATGGCTGTTTGATGTTCACATAGAATCTTTTAGCTCTATGCGAACTTACAACAGCCGTTGATCTTATTTCTTAGTAGGTGGGTCCTATCAGAGGTGACTGGGTGGAAGCAATGAATGGTGTGATGACATGTGGCAGTTTGCAGGAGGGCCCAGGTTTTGGTCTAAGGTTTTTGGTAGTTTGGATAAATATGTTTAGTGGCTCAACAAATTTTTGGGCCTTCGCTCATTCAATAAGTAAGGTGGTAATGTTCCAAAAGATTTAGCGATTTAGCGAACAAGCATTCATGTAATAGCTAAATAATTTGGCGAAGGCATAAAGCATTTTACGAATGTGCAAAATCCTTTAGTCGATGGTTCACCAAATGTGACTAGGGTCATATTTAAAGGTTGAGTCATAAAGCCCGTGAAAGAAAGAGATCGAATGGTCATGACTTAAAGTTGATCTTAGTTTCAATGATGATCATCGATTTGCTGTAGGTGCTATGAATGTAACCATTACATTTAAAATTCAAATTTTTAGAGGGTTTCTCAGTGACAGAAAGGACTGATTTTTAATGTTTTAGCGGCTGGATTTGATTAGTTTGGTGGTGCCGACTATTGCAGTGTGGTCCAGCGAGTTTTATGATTAATTACAGATGCTTGTACCATCAAGAAATGAATGCAAGTATTGCTCGAGGCATGTTGCACATGTACAATTGGACTGATAAGCATGGTGTTTGTGTGATCTTTAGTACAAATCAAGATATTTTCATTTGATGAAGATCAATTTTGGGTCTAATTATTCAGGTTTCTTGGTTTTCTCCCCTGGAATTAATTTTTGATTGATATTGGTTGGTTCAGTGGGTGAAACCCTAACCCTAGCTATTTGAAGCTTGTTGCATCCTAAATTTTTTGGGATTCCAAGATGGCTAGGGGTATAAAGGGTAAGAGTTGATATTTTTTAGTGGTTCCAAAACTTTTAAGGCTCCGAGATATTTGGTCTTTTAGGCTTTTGGTCCCTGGTTCCATTTTTTCAGTAATCTAAGGGATTCTATTCTCTGGTTCCATTCTCTTGATGCTGAATGCAAAGAATACAAGTTTGTATAGCAGATTCTCATTTTGAGTCCTTGAGTGAAGAGTTTTCCTTGTATGTACTGGTATACTTTCATGAAATACAATATAATTTCTATCTTGGTTCTGTTAATGTCTCTTAGCTTTGTGTTCCATTCTTGTATGTTTCAATTGTAAGGCATTTTAGACATAGTAGTTACAAGGCAGCTATCTAATTATGGCATGAGTTTCTTTCAAGAAAAGGATTAAATCCTCATGTGCAATTTCAGGGAATGAATACATCTGTTGAGATCTTGATGATAACAATCTAGGATTGAGGGGATAGTTTGTAATGCATTTTATCCAAATTATATGTGGTTTGTAAGGCATATCACTGTATTTCCTAGAAATTCCTCTATTGATTTATGTTCGACTCTTCTACCCAAAGGATTAGGCATTGGTCTAATCTCTGCTATACAGTCACCTTTCTATCATCAAACACAAATTTTATCATTACCATTACACATTTTCACTTCATGTTCATGCACCAAAGGAGATAGAACTGTCCCTGATGTTTTATAGTCCATATTTGTTGATTCCTTAAAGAGTGAATCAAAGGTTAGTCTTCCTTGATTTTTACTCATAAAAAGAAGGACTCATCACCCTTATGCCATTGTTCATGTTATCATACTAGGAGTTTCATTAGTCACATTTTGCAACAGGTTTTTCTCAACTGTCTTCAAAATTATCTTCCATAAAAGTACATCCAATAAACTCAATAGCATGACAATGAAGACATAATCCACCAATCCATAGTTACTTGAAAGATAGTAAACTATTTGTAGGCAATACCCACTTGAGTCCTATGGAGCTCAAAGCAGAAGGGGGATCTTATCCAATCCTCATCAATTAGGCTTTTCTTGCAAACTTGGAAACCTATTTACTGAGAATCAAGCCAATATCCTTGCCAAGTTTGACCCACAAGAAAAATCCCTAATAGACTGGCGACTCTATTGGCGAGTTATAAGAAATATTTTTCTAAGTTATAGGGTTTAGTTGAGCCAGGGCTCCTACCCTATACAAACCAGCTGGTTACCATTGGTGTCTATATTTTAAAGAAAAATTCCCAAATTTTTGGGTGGTGACTCTAACAATCTTTGTAGCAGTACTGGTTAGAAAACCATTCACAAGATGAGTTACAGAGGTACTAGGTCTCAGAGAAATAAGCTTCCTAAGGATAGATTGGAAGAAGGTCTTCCAAGTACTTTTAGGCCCAGTCAGGCAAGGAGAGGAAGAAAAAATAGGAGTATGTTTCATACTCAGAAACATAGAGAGAATACAAGACAAGATGAACAAATCCAACCTATTCAGATGAATCAAGAAGGAAATACCTCTGAATATGAGGAGGTTGTTGATTTGGGCTTGAACCAATATGAGGATGAGGTTCAAGTAGGAGATGTTGAATCTGAGACTACTCTCTCAAAATCAAAAGAAATTTTTGAAGAGGTCTATGAGTTGGAGAGGAGAGTCCAAGAACAAATACATTTAAGACAGAAAAGAGATAAGGAAAAGGAGGAAAGAATCAAACATGACATGATTAGAGCTGAGCAATTGAAGAAGCAATTGTTGGATCTTGAGGCCATGAATCAGGATCATGTGATAGAATAAGTAGAAGACCATCCTATTGTCTAGCATGTTTATGAAGAGAGAAATCCTAGGGACAAAGGTAAACAAAAGGTTGTAGGAGTTTCAATAAATGAACCAAACCCTGCAAAGGAGTCCATGGATAAAGCAGCAAGATTAGAGGCTGACTTGGAAGAAGCAAAAAGAAAATAAGAATTATTGGCCAAAGAATTGGAAAAGACAGAGCTAGAAGCCACTGCTGTTGAAATGAAGAGAAAGATTGATTTCCTTAAGCAATCTTCTAGACATGCCAATACCCTTTCCACTTCTCAAGCACAAGGAGAAAACGTGTTCAACACTACCAACACTTCAGGTATGCCTAAGACTCCTAATGTTTCTAATATCCACACATCCACATCTTTAGGTGGTGGCCCATCTCAAGGTGGTCCCATTCATGAGAGGCATAAATAATTGGTGTTTATGGGGATTTCTGGTTATCCAAATCCCATCCCTGATGAAATTAGGAAGAAGCTTCCAAAATTTACTAGCAGCAATGCAGTTTCATGTGAAGAACATTTGAAAAGTTTCATTGATGTGATAGATGACTACAATATTGAGCCTGATGATGTGATCATGAAGCTTTTTGTTCAGTCTCTGACTGAAGATGCTAGAGATTGGTTTAGAAATTTGCCTCATGCTAGCATATGTTCATGGGAACAATTCAAATGTTATTTCAAGGAACAGTATGGTGACAAAACTAATGAAGGCTTCATGCTTAACGAGTTCAACAACATCAAGAAAAATTCAAATGAGGGTGTTGTTGAGTTCAATGTTAGATTTCAGAAGGCCATGCATAAATTGTTGTAGGTTATCAGATTGGATGACAGAGTATGTCTTGTCACATACTTGAATGCTTTTGATTCAAAGATGGGATATCTCTTGAGAGATAAGAATCCTAAGAATCTTGCAGAGGCTTATAAATTGGCTATTAATATAGAAAGCAATAGAAGGATATTAGGGAAGTTGGGAAGGAGAGAAGATTGTCAGCCTTCAGTCTCAAACAGAAGGGAGCCAGGGAAACCTAATGCAAAGCCAAAAGATGATGATAGTTTGAAGCAAATCCTAAAAGCAATAAAGGATTTAAAGCCTCGTGAGGCAAGAAATACTAGAGTGCAAGGAAATGACAAGCCATATTTCAATAACTTTAACAAGTTACCAAGAATGCAGAACTATCCCTATAATACTCAGTGGAAAGATGGGAAGCTAGTGCTCCCTAAAAGAAAGGACAAACCAAATGACAAGACCCCTGACCCCTTACACAAAAATATAGTGAATATGAATGATGATGTTCCCTAGTGTATTATTTGCCAATCACCTCATGATCCTTATTATTGTGCAATTTCTCAAAGTGTTTCTGCAAATGAAGATCAAGGCAACAACAATGATGATACTTATGATGATCACGGATGTGGTATGACTTCTTCATACATGTATGATGAGTTAGACTCTGCAGGTGAAGATGAAAACCAAGATGCTGGTAGTTCTCAAGTTAGTAATGAGGTTTACCATCAGTAAGTGTTTTCTAATGAGGAAGATGATCACTTGGACAAAATCTAGTGCAACACTTTAAGACATGATGAATCAGTAGTGTTGAGGAGACCTTCTGATGAAGAAATTGCACAAATTATAGAAGAAATGGTGTCTCAAGTTAAAAGTAATTATAAATTGAGAAATAGGGTGGTAGGTAGTCCAAGTGGTAGGCCTACTAGAATTTTCATCAAGAAGAAAGAAAAAGATGAAAAACAATCCCAAAGTAAGCAAAAGTTTGTAGAAACTGCTGACAAAACTAGAGTAAAGAAAAATGTCACCTTCACAAAGCCAATTGTGGCTTACAAGGTAAAAGCCAAACCTCTTGTAGATATTGTTTCTCCTTTGCAAGAGAAAGAAAAGGGTCAGAGAAAAGATAGTCCCAATGTGAGTATATGTGAAGAAAATGAGGAGGCTACTATCACTTAACAAGATGTTGTTGACCCCAAATATGTTCCCATTGACATGAGCAAATTGTTGTCACAAATCACTGTCAAGGTCCCCTTATTAGAAATGATGAGGATAGAGGAGCATAAAGTTAAGGCTTTGAGTTGGGTGAAAGGAGATTTTCTTTCTGATACCCAAAATTCCACCAAGGCTGATGGAATGGCTACTGCAGGAGGTGATTCAACTGAGAACTAGTGTGGGGAGATCATTTCTGAGATCCCTCAGATTTATTTGGATGCTAATGCTGCAAATGATATGACAGGAACTGTTGATCCTTTCTTTTTGTCCCTAATAGTAAATGGAAAGTTGTTAAGAAACTATATGATTGATTCAGGAGCCTCTAATATTGTTATGCTTACAGAAATAATGAGATCCTTGGGTCTGAAAGTAGATACACCTCATGGTAGATGTCAGGCTATGGATTCAAGAGAGGTCCCTATTATTGGTACTATAAAAGCACTTCCTTATAGGTTGACAGCTTTCCCTGACAAGTTGCTAACAATGAGTGTTCTAGTGGTAGATATTCCCCCTCATTATGGAATGTTGATGTCAAGGAAGTGGAGTGCTAAAATGGGAGGTAGTATCCAGTGTGATTTGTCCTTTGCAACTTTCAATATTGATGGTGACAATGTGAAAGTATCCAGAGAAAGTAGAACTCCACATATGATTGAAATAAATGATGATCATTTAAATTATTGTGTGGATGTTGACATGGAGAATTTCAAGTTAGAAGAGACTGTCCCACTAGTGGAAGAGATAGATCCACTGATTGCAGAATTAAAGAAACAACAAAATGGATTGTGGTAGATGTACTTTGATGGAGCATGCTCAAAAGAAGGCTCGGGAGCTGGAGTCTTATTCATATCTCCATCAGGTACTACTTTTAATTATTCATTCTCACTGACTTTTCAATGCACAAATAATACTGCTGAATATGAAGCATTGTCTTTGGGATTGAATATTGCTATCAAACATGGGATAAAATGTTTAAAGGTCTTTGGTGATTCTGAGCTTGTGGTGGCACAAGTTTGATCTAAATATGCTGCTAAAAATGATAGATTGAAATTTTATAAGCATGTAATATGGGATCAGATTGAAATGTTTGATGCTTTCAATATATGTTGGGTAGAAAGATCCAAAAATATTATGGCAGATTTTTTAGAAAATGTTGCTTTAAAAGGAGATGATTCAACTTTGTTTGGAGTATCAATTCTTGAAGTAAAAAGTAGACCAGTTGTTGCAGACAACATTTACAATTGGCAGGTCTTTGAGGATGATCATGACATCTTGAGATTTATTCATTATCTTGATATATATGAGGATCAGCCTACAGACTGCAGCACATTAGTTGAGGAAGTTGAGGGTAAGGACATGGTCATGGGAAATGAAGTGATCCAGTTGAGTTCAAATAATATCCCTATGGGCTTAACTAAGTTAAAAGCATTGTATAGTAGTCAAAATGATCATATGTCAAAGATAAGTAATGCTAATGTAGAAGAGCTAGAGGAAGTGAATTTAGGGTCACATAATGCACCTCAAATAGTCTATATTGGAAAAGGATTAGCCCCTCAATTCAAAGATAATTTGGTGAAGTTATCAAGAAGGTACAAGCATGTGTTTGCATGGTCCTATGATGATCTAAAAGCCTATAGAGAGGACCTTTTCCAACATGAAATCCCATTAAAACAAGATGTCAAACCATTCAAATAGAAGCAGAGGCCCATTAATCCATTATTGGCTCCTAAGATGCAGCAAGAGCTAATCAAGTTGATTGATGCAGGAATAATTCAACCTATAAGGCATTGAACTTGGGTGTCTAATTTAGTCCCAATTAGAAATAAGAATGGTGACATTAGATTGTGTGTGGACTTCAGGAATTTGAATGTTTCATCATTGAAGGACAATTATTCACTGCCTAACATGGAGGCAATGTTGCATAAGGTCACTGGTTGTGATTTATTGTCTATGATGGATGGTTTTTCTGGATATAACTAGGTGTTGGTAAAGGAATCTGAATAGTTCAAAACAACATTCACTATGCCTTGGGGAACTTATGTATATGTCAGAATGCCATTTGGTTTCAGAAATGTTGGAGCAATTTTTCAAAGAGCCATGGATGTTACTTTCAAAGAGTACATAGACCTATTTATGGTTGTATATCAAGATGACCTAGCTACCTACTCAAAATTGCCTATTGACCAT
The DNA here is from genome assembly GCA_027943335.1 of Chamaecyparis obtusa. Classification (NCBI taxonomy): domain Eukaryota; kingdom Viridiplantae; phylum Streptophyta; class Pinopsida; order Cupressales; family Cupressaceae; genus Chamaecyparis; species Chamaecyparis obtusa. The sequence continues at coordinate 889,294 of BSBK01003391.1, forward strand.
TGCTCACACCTAGAAAAAAATTTTGTCAAAGCTCTGGAGTATGGTGTGTCCCTGAATCCTAAAAAATATAATTTTGCAGTCAAAGAAGGAAAGTTGCTAGGACACATTGTATCAAAAGATGGAATAAGAATTGATCCACAGAGAGTTGAAGCCATCAAGAAAGTGTTTGCACCAAAAAATCTCAAGGACATGTAGTCATTTCTAAGAAAGATCAATTTTGTCAGAAGGTTCATTGCAAACTTTGCTAAAATTGTCAAACCCATAGTAAAGTTGTTGAAAAAGGGTGTGAAGTTTCAATGGACTATTGAAGCCTAGGATGCATTTGAGAGGATTAAAGATGTGGTCCAATGAGCACCTATGCTTAGGTCTCCTAACTATACCAAACCTTTTTCATTGTTTTCTTTTGCATCATTTCACACTATTGATGTTGTTTTATTGCAAAAGGACAATGAGGGTTTTGAACATCCAATTGCATTTTTTAGTAAATCCTTGCAGGCTGCTGAGTTGAATTATGAGATGATGGAGAAGAAGGCATATGCATTGGTAAAATAAATAAAGTCTTTCAGGCCCTATCTAGTTTGTGCAAAGGTTATTGCATATGTCCCACATGTAGTAATTAAGGATGTCCTTACTCAATCTAAAGTTACTAGTAAGAGATGCAAGTGGATTACTAGAATTCAAGAATTCAATTTGGAAATTCACATTACTAAGTTGGTAAGAGGACAAGGCCTAGAAAAGTTCATGACTGAAGAAAATATGGACTTAGTCCAAGCAAATAATGAAGGAGCTCCAGATATGACAATTGCAAGTATTGAATTACAACCAGAATATGTTGATGTTGTATATTTCATAAAGAATGCTAGATGCCTAGACTATATGATAGATAACCAAAAGAGGTCCTTGAAATTGTGAGCCCAGAAGTATACATTGATACAAGGGGACTTGTATTGGAAAGGTAGAGATGGAATCTTATTGTTTTGTCTTGACAGATATCAGGTAGAGAAGGTTTTAAATAAAATGCATGCTTGTGTTTGCGGAGGTCATTTTTCAGCAAAGACTACTGCTCACAAGATTTTAAGGGAAGATTATTTTTGGCCTACCTTGTTTAAAGATTCATTCCAATATGTTAGGAAATGTGAAGCTTGTCAAAGGTTTTCTTCAAAATTAAAGTACTTAGGAGCATTGTCATTAAACCCAATAGTTGCTGAAGAACCATTTTCCATGTGGGGCTTGGATTTCATAGGTGAGTTTGTTGAGAAATCTAGTGGACATAGTTATATACTTGTTGCAATTGACTATTTTACAAAGTGGGTAGAGGCTATTCCTACAAAGAAGGCAACAAGTAAAGTGGTGATTGATTTCTTACTTGACAATATTTTGACTAGATTTGGTGTCCCTATGAAATTGATTACAGATAATGCAATGTGTTTTAGATCAGATGAGTTTAAGGAGTTTTGCAAAAACAATGGAATCATGAATTCCTATTCATCTCCTTATCATCCTCAAGCAAATGGATAGGCTGAGTCTAGCAATAAAAGTATCCTGACAATCTTGAAGAAGACACTTGAAAAGGATAAGAGAGCTTGGCATTCCAAGTTGAGATTGGCTTTATGGGTAGACAGGAGTACAGTGAAAAGAGCCACTGGGAGGTCTCCCTTTGAGCTTGTATATGGTTTGTAGTCAAGGCTACCTATAAATAATCTAATTCTAGTTTATCAATTTATTTAGGATGAAGAATTGGATGTCACAGAGCCTATGCAAAATAGAATTATGCAACTGACAGAGTTGGATGAGCAGAGAAAAGAAAGTCAAAAGAATAATATCAAGTTGCAATAGAAGATGAAGTACTTATTTGAAAAAAGAGAAAATACCAAGAAATTCAAAGTAGATGATTTGGTACTTCAATGGAATGTGAGGGCACAGGATAAAGGGAAGCATAAAAAATTTGAATCACTGTGGCTTGGTCCTTTTGTGATTCATGATAGTTTTTGGAAGGATTCCTCCTTGCTGAAGAACATGGATGGTGAAGTTTTTGAATTTCCAGTGCATGGGCAATTCTTGAAACCCTTCTTTAGTTGAGTTTTTGATTCTCATGCATGTGTAAATATTTTGTAAATCTTGTACAGGTTTGTTTCCCTTCAGGTTGTGTGTTTCTTTCCCTATTTTAGGTTAGGATGGTTTTTGGTCTGCATCCCAGACTCTTGTGGTTCTTGTTAAAACTTGCATTTCAACATCCTCAAATAGAGCCACTATTGGCACCTACAAATTCTTCATGGTCATATTCATTTTCCTCTAGTCTCTGTAGTTATTTTTCCCTCTTTTCTGGCTAAAACCCTTGGTAATATTTCAAAAATCTAGTCATTGGGTAGACAAACCCTAGGTGTTCCCTAACCTAGTTCTAATTTCATGTTACTTTTTGGGCCACTTAAAGTCTGATAAATGCATGTGCTTAAATGTTTTATTTCCCCACGGAGGTTCTAGCTTTAATTTTTTATAAGTTTCTTTTCCCGGGCGGGCTTTAATTTTTCCTAAGTTTTCATGTGCCCAGTGTAATATTTTCCTAGGTTGGTCGGCTTTAATTTTCCCTAAGTCCAACTTTAATTCTTTCTAATTTTTCTGGCCTTTATTCTTTCCTAGGCCTGGCTCTGACAACATCTAGATCTAACAGTTGCCGTAAACTCGCAAGCAATGTGCCAGAGGCTTGCGATCTTACGCTGGCCATTGGTCTTTCCTATGTCACAGTGTTTCAAAAAAGGTGGGACCTTTCGAAAGGTTAGCATAGTTGGCAATCTCTTATTGGTTGGCGTGTGTTGTGACTTGGTGGTTGTCAAAGGGACCTAAGTTTCTGGCTTGTCATTGGGCCCTAACATCTGTAGAAAATTGACGATGGGCAAAATTTTCTAAGGGGTGTGTCAAAGGCTTGAGATTATGTGATAGCCATTCATTCTCTTGTGTGACGTAATCTTTTGTTTCAAGAAGGTCCACTGCCAGGTGTGTGCAGTTGGCATCTTTTCATTGGTCCACTAGGTGTTGAGTTGGCATTTGTCAGGGGGTCCTATGTTAGAGAATCTGCAAAGTGATATCAAAGGGTTGATCTAATAGCTATCTGATGTTTGCATAGAATCTTTTAGCTCTATGCAAACTTATGACAGTCGTTGATCTTATTTCTTAGCAGGTGGGTCCTGTCAGAGGTGACTGGGTGGAAGCAATGAATGGTGTAATGACATGTGGCAATTTGCAGGCAGGCCCAAGTTTTGGTCTAAGGTTTTTGGTAGTTCGGATAAATATGTTTAGTGGCCCAACAAATATTTGGGGCTTCGCTCATTTGCTGATTAAGGTGGTAATGTTCCAAAAGATTTAGCGATTTAGTGAACAAGCGTTCGCATAATAGCTAAATAATTTGGTGAAGGCATAAAGTATTCTGAGAATGGGAAAAATCCTTTAGTCCCTGGTTCGCCAAATGTGACTAGGGTCATATTTAAAGGTTGAGTCATAAAGCCCACGAAAGAAAGAGATCGAACGGTCACGACTTAAAGTTGATCTTAGTTTGAATGATGACCGTCGATTTGCTGCAGGCGCTATAAGAGTAACTGTTACATTTCAAATTCAAATTTTGAGAGGGTTTCTCAGCGACAAAAAGGACTAGTTTTTAATGTTTTAGCGGCTAGATTTGATTAGTTTGGTGGTGTCGACTATTGCAGTGTGGTCTAGTGAGTTTGATGATTAATTACAAATATATGTACCATCAAGAAATGAATGCAAGTATTGCTCAAGGCATGTTGCAGGTGTACAATTGGACTGATAAGCATGGTGTTTGCGTGATCTTCGGTACAAATCAAGATATTTTCATTTGATGAAGATCAATTTTGGGTTTAATTGTTCAGGTTGCTTGGTTTTCTCACCTGGAATTAATTTTTGATTGATATTGGTTGGTTCAGTGGGTGAAACCCTAACCCTAGCTATCTGAAGCTTGTTGCATCCTAAATTATTTGGGATTCCAAGATGGCTAGGGGTATAAAGGGTAAGAGTTGATATTTTGTAGTGGTTCCAAAACTTTTAAGGCTCCGAGATATTTGGTCTTTTAGGCTTTTGGTCCCTGGTTCTAGTTTTTCAGTAATCCAAGGGATTCTATTCTCTGGTTCCATTCTCTTGATGTTGAATGCAAAGAATACAAGTTTTTATAGCAGATTCTCATTCTGAGTCTTTGAGTGAAGATTTTTCCTTGTATGTATTGGTACACTTTCATGAAATACAATAAAATTTCTATCTTGGTTCTGTTAATGTCTCTTAGCTTTGTGTTCCATTCTTGTATGTTTCACTTGTAAGGAATTTTAGACATACTAGTTGCAAGGCAGCTATCTAATTGTGGCATGAGTTTCTTTCAAGGAAAGGATTAAATCCTCATGTGCAATTTCAGGGAATGAATACATCTATTGAGATCTTGATGATAACAATCTAGGATTGAGGGGATATTTTGTAAGGCATTTTATCCAAATTATATGTGGTTTGTAAGGCATATCACTATATTTCCTAGAAATTCCTCTATTGATTTATGTTAGACTCTTCTACCCAAAGGATTAGGCACTAGTCTAATCTTTGCTATACAGTCACCTTTATATCATCAAGCACAAATTTTATCATTACCATTACACATTTTCACTTCATGTTCATGCACCAAAGGAGATAGGACTGTCCCTGATGTTTTACAGTCCATAGTTGCTGATTCCTTAAAGAGTGAATTAAAGGGTAGCCTTCCTTGATTTTTACTCATAAAAAGAAGAAGCACTCATCACCCTTATGTCATTGTTCATGTTATCATACTAGGAGTTTCATTAGTCACATTCTGCAATAGGTTTTTCTCAGCTGTCTTCGGGATTATCTTCCATTAAAGTACATCTAATAAACTCAATAGCATGACAATGAAGACCTAATCCACCAATCCATAGTTACTTGAAAGATAGTAACCTATTTGTAGGCAATACCTACCTGAGTCCTATGGAGCTCAAAGCAGAAGGGGGATCTTATCCAATCCTCATCAATTAGGCTTTTCTTGCAAACTTGGAAACCTATTTACTAATAATCAAGCTAATATCCTTGCCAAGTTTGACCCACAAGAAAAATCCCTAACATGAACCACACAATAAAATTTCGCAACTAGAAAGATGGAATTGAACTACCTAGTGAATGTGGCTAGTCACTAGTCAACCCATCAAGGATTCACCCTTAGGAATATTCTATTCCATAAGAATAAAACCAAAACAAAAGAGATCCAGTCTTAGGGACACCTTTGACCTTAAGGGATCACAAATATATATTTGAAACTAGAGGGATCAAGAGATCCTAAAATATAAATCCATGCTTTAAGGATTAGTCACTAATCCAAAAAGGGAGAAAAGGTATCTTAAAAAAATAATATATGTGTATCGAAAAGTGTGTGTGTGCAATAAGTGAGTAGAGCGTATGCCCCCATGTTAAAGTCATTGCTAACACTTTAATAGAAGCAATGGCTTTTATGGAAACATAAACAACTCCACTGATTACGTTTCCACTACGAGATGCCCCCAGATGAATATAAATCAAGGGAAATATCATAGAAACATATAGAGAACACAGAAGGGATTTACCTGCCATGGGGTCAGTATGATCATAAGATAATATATATATGATATTATTGCAAATGAATTGACATCATTCCCCAAAGAAAGTAGAACTACAATCACAAAGGAGGAAAGATCACATAAGATAAATGAAGAAGAATCTTTTTGAACCATAGAATGGAGACCAAAAATAATTAGTGCTACCACATCTTGAATCCAAGTAGATTACACAAGGAAACATTTACGAATAATATCACATTACAACATAATATGAAACAACATATAGAAGAATAGAGATACATATAGAAGAATTTTACAATAGGTTCGATTCCTTTATCACCTTGCACCAACTGAGTAAAAAGGGTCGTATGAAAGAATCTAACAACATTTAGCAAACACATCATAGGAGAAGCACAATACAACAGGAAAATACACAACAAAAGCTAACATAAAGGACAAGCCAATTGAGCGTGTCATCTACTATTCCCATCTCATTTTATATCATTTAGGGAAGGTGGGTAACTCATAAGAGGGACTACATCCAACATAGTAGGAATGATAGCTAGTTCCAAACAAGGATCCTCTTGAGAATCATCATGTTCAATAGTAGGTGTAAGCATTTGTGATGAAAGCATATTAGGTAAATCAATGTCAATGCCAATAGTCTCATATTCATCATTAACATCATCATTAGTATCTTCTTCATCCAAATTAGTCAAAATAGGATCTAAGATATGAATACAATCATCATAATCATGCATCTTAACATCATTATTAGTAACAACTTCTTCTAACACATCCTACATAGACTTATCTGAAGAAGGTAGAGATCTTTGAAGAATAGAATTATGAGCTTTAGCATGAGCACGATGTTTATTAGCATATTGATTACACTTTTCTTTACTTGAAATAGGTTGAGAACTAAGAGGAACAACCATAGGATCCTTCACAGGTTCTTTAGGAAGATCAATAGGATTATCAACAATAGTAGGAACTTGATTAACAGAACTAGAAGCCATAGTTAAAGGAGGTATAGAAGGTGTAGGCAAAAGACCATGATTAAGATCCATAGGAGGTATGCTTAATTTTAGAATCTTACAATGCTTATAGGCTTGATAGGAATAGAAACTATTATCAAGTTGAGAAGGACATGAATTAGGTAATGAAGGCCAAAAGAAATCAAGAGCAGCACAATCTCTAGGCCTAGAAGGTTAATATAAACTATGATTAACCATCTTCAATTCTTCATCATGAACAAATTTAAGACATTTATGGATAGGTAAAGCAACAACATGCATGGCATTTAACCATGCCAAACCAAGCTTAACTTGAAACTGATCTGAAGTAGGAACAACAACAAAGGTAGTGTTCACAATTTTTCCACAAAGTTCAATCGATAAGTTAATAGAACCAAATGAAGGATAAAGAAAATCGTTAAAAGTTTGAATCCACACATCTGATGTATCATAAGAATCACATTTTAAGCTTTTCATAAAAATATTTTCTTCAGTAATAACATTGACTAAGGATGTAGGATCAAGAAGACAACCACAAGTAGGTTTCTGAGAAATCCTAGCATAAATGTAAAGAGGACCATCAGGATCTTTAATAGTCTCAAAATCATCAAAGGTAATCAAATCTTCTCGAGGTCTTTTATTCTTAGGTTTTTGTCAAGGTTTAGGTTGAGTTTTCAATTTAGGCTTAGGTTTTGGTTGAAGTTGAGATTGAGCTTGAGGTTGAATCTGAGGTTGAGGTTAAGGTAGAGATATAGATTGACCAACATGCTCCACTTGATTAACAATGTGATTGAGACCATCCATCATTGAATCATACACAATCTCCATAGAAGATGGTTGAGCAATGGTATTAGTATCATGCGTAGGTAAAGAATTTGTATAAATTTGAAGGTTTTGATTAGGAGAGACATATTTATTCCCACTACTATGAAGATTATCAACAGATAAGGCATTACAATCAATTAAGTCTTGAACCTTATGTTTTAAATAATAACACTTCTTAGTATCATGACCATTCTGATGATGATATTGATAAAAAGCTTTAGGATCAAAAGATTTAGATGCAATCATAGCAGGTAAAAGAGGTCAAATAAGAGGTAAAGTAATCATATTAGCAGTTAACAACCTATTCATAATAGAATGTAAATATTTAGAAATAGGAGTAAACATATGATTTAATCAAAAAGTGGTGGATGTAGAAGTGGCATTGTGAGATGCAACTTGATCAGCAACTGCATTCACTTGTTTGTTTATCTTGACATAGTTGAATTTTTGAAATTTGTTTGGATTAGGAGCAGCATCACTTTTATCAATTGGAACAGGAGCCATTGGAGTGGTTCTCTCAAATTGACTCACTTGTAATTGATAATGATGAAGCGCTACACAAATTTGTTGAAAAGAGGTAAATTCAGTAAGCAAAATTTTATCTCTAATATCCTTTTGCAAATTTGAAATAAACATATGTTGAATATCTTTATCAGGAATAGGATAGGAAATCTAAGTGAATAGGTTAAAATTGGATCCTTAACAATATACCTAACATTCAACACTATTCATTTGTAATATAGTTATTTTGAATTGAAATAGCATAAGTAAATTTGGAAATACTTGAAAATTAATTAGGTCAAGATACATACCTCATCATGATATACATTTAGAAATACCTTTTTTCTGAAGCCTATGTGGGGTTTCAGAAGATTCTGCAACCAGATCTGGGATCAAGAAACCGAGACAAAGAAAACCCAAGAAAATTTTATCTTTCCGGTAGTAGGTAGTCTTTGACCCTCATAAAAGGTCAAAGGCTACATTTTTATTCTGAAGCTCAATTTTGACTTTGTTCACAAATCTCAAAAGTTTAGCAAAATGGGTACTTAGATTTGTCCTCTAATTCTTGAAATAGTGATTGTAGATATCTGAAAAAGGGATTTTTTGGGGTGGCTATATAAGGTTTTGCCTTAGTCAAACCCCTATTTTGGTGATCTCCACCTCCATGAATAGCCGATTGAAATAGAATGTGTGTGTGTATGTATGGAAAGTGTAATGACAAGATCTAATCCTCTAGATCAAAACCCTAGCATGAATATGTATGAAACAACAATGCATAGATTTGAATAAGATAAAAAATCATACCAAGCCCCCAAGGCTAAAGTACTTCTACAAAACTCACAATCCATAATTTCTACTCCATGATTGTATCTTTGAATGCTTGAATGTTGATAATGGTGGATCAAGGAAGAAAGGATCTCTCTTGCTCCAAGTATGTGTTCACAAAGATGCTTGATGTCAATAATGGCTTGATCTTCTATATCATCCTCTTGAAATCTTGCATCTTCACCATTCCTTGCTTGCATGAAATCTTCTTGTTCATGAAATTATCTCCTTGAGAGAACTTGATCATGAAATTTCTTGGTGAAAATGAATGCAAACGAGAGTCTTTATATAGAGGTTTCAAGGTGAGGCTCCTAGAGCAATGTGAGGACCCATAATTCAAATTTCACCTTGAATTAAGGTCCAATCACAATAAACAACTAAGGAGGGAAAAAAATTAAATGAATTTCAAATTAAAACCCTTTTGCACTTAGATTCGAGGGCCTGACATTGATTTTGGGGCCCGTCGGGACCAAATTTGAAAGAGGGGCAAAGATTTCAGAGGAGGTCAAAGATGACCTCATCTCTGACCTAGCTCAGGGATGAGCTCCACTCTAACCTAGGTTAGGGTCGAGCTTGACTCTGACCTAGGTCAGGGTCAACCTTGACTTTGACCCTGTGGGCCCAAATCCAACCAGAATTAGGATAGGAGGTCCCGGGGATGCTTGGAGACCTAGAAATGATGCCAGGAAGGGACAAAATGCTAGGGAGAGGCATAAAATCCTATGATGACTATGATGAAGGCTAGGAGGACATATTTCTATGTCCTACCTAGAAAATATAGCCAAGGAAGAGGGAAATTAAGGAGAATCCTCAGGATCCTAACCCTAATTTCACCTAGAATGAAGAAATTAAGTGCAAAATGCATCCTAAATGCAAGTCTATCATGATAAATGTACTAAAAGAGGGTGCTAAACCTATCAAGATGCAAGTGCTTCCATTTTAAGATTATACATTTATCCCCCACTTTAGCTTAGATATGACACTACGTGAATATGCAAGCTAAAGTAAGAAAACATCATAGTAAATAAAAAGGATATAGCCAAGTCCTCGATGTAAAGATCCTACAAAAAACTGTTAGAACCTGCAACAAACAAGGTTAATGAAAATCAATAAATCACCTAAAAGTTACTATATTATAGTTTTAGAAGTTTATAGAGCCCCTTATGCCCCCCCCCCTATTTCGGCTTTCTACTTCGGAAGGGTGAAACAGGGTGATAAGAAAAACTCTATATACTAGATATGAAATGTGTTGGAAAAGTCCTTTTCTAAACCAATTAGAAGGATTCCTAAACTTTTTAAATTAGTTCAAGGAGTTAGGTATCTGAATCATGATTCCAATGCCATTAACGGCACTGAAAATGAAGTTATCAAACTCAAGTTATGATGAAAAGAGTGGATGTCTGTCTAAATGCATGAGAAGGGAAATCCGAGTTTACCCTAAGGAAACCTCAAAAGAAATCCTAATTTGAACTTATAAATAAGAAAAAGAGAGAAATACTTACTCATTCTTACTATTTTTAGATTTGAAGTAAGGAAGCAAGATGTCGAGAAGAGAAGAGCTTTGAGCGACATGCTTGGAGATTTTGAGACACAGCCTGGCTACTGAATGGTCACTACCTGAGGTGAGTTTGTTGTTATCTACCTTTGTACTTTCCAAATTCATGTTTTTTATAGGCACGGTTGACTTTACCCCTATTAGGTTGACCCTTACCCACCTAGGTTGATGTTGACCCATCTAGGTCAACTTTGACCCATGAAAGTCGACATTGACCAGAGGGTTTTTGCCAATTTTTGGGATGAGGTTGACCTTGACCCAAAAAGGTAGACCCTGACCCAAAAAAGTCAACATTGACCCAGTAAGGTTTTCCTTGACCTAACTGAGGTTGACTGTAACCTAGTTCAGTTAGAAGTGTAGATTTGATGATATTGATGACTAATATGATGTTTTTTTGTGCTTGTAGGACTTGGTTTGTTTCAGAGAGAATCCCTTTGGAGAGTTGCTAGTCATGGTCAGAGAGAGACTGTCTGAGCTTCATGATGAGGAGATGCAATCATTAAAGGATGTGGGACTATACTGGGTATCATTCCTTCCATAGATCAGACTACACCGAGCCATGCTATCGGCTCTGATAGAGAGGTGAGATGAGGATACATGCTCCTTCCATCTTCCCTCTGGTGAGATTAAAGTGATTTTAGAGGATGTCTACCGGATCATGCGGCTTCCAGTCTGAGGTGAGACTGTTAGACCTAGAGCACAGCGTGCTTTTGAGGAGATTCATGCAAACTTAGATTATTGTACAAGATGGCCTCCATAGATGCAGACCCGGTCAGATCATATCCTATTATCATCCATACTGTCAGGGCCTACACCTTTTGTACGAAAGGTGATGCTTTGCATAGTAGCCTTGGTTGTGTTACCCAAATCAAAGGGTACTATATTTTGTTCACCTCTGACATATCTCATACAAAGGATGGAGAGAGATAGGACCATGTTCTCATGGGGTCATAGCATGCTAGCTCATCTATACCATGAGCTAGGTCAGCTAGTGAGGTATCAGCGGGAGAGTTTGTCGACATTCATGCTCCTGTAGATTTGGATGTTTGAGCATTTCACATGTACACATCTACAGGGAGTTTCAGTGATGGTAGATGTGAGAACAACAAGAGCCTTTGCATATCCCTTGAGAGATGTTTTGTAGTTTGGAGATATTCTCTACTGGAGAGTACATCTAGACCGCATTGCGAGTACTAAAGTGATATGGAGACCCTACTGTCAAATGATAGAGTGGCCTAATACATGATTCCAGATGAGACATTCATAGTAGCATAAGTTGCTAGAGGGTCATCAAAGTCATATAGTGATGCCCTACTATTATGATTGGGTGATGAGGTAGTTTGGCCTATTACAGGGAGTCCCTAAAGTAGTAGCTCACTATGTACATTTGACGAGATACTATCAGAGACTCGGCACCATATGCCGACCATTGATAAAAGACATAGAGGATAGTGATGTAGAGGAGACAAAGGACATAGAGGTACCATTAGATGTGACCTATTCAGGCATGAGCCAAGATTACAATAGGTACTAGAGTTTGTAGGGGATCCACCCTATCTTTATTGAGGATTATCCCACAGGTGATCCAGGCTTTACAGAGGGGATACACTAGGATAGTGGTGCCATAAAGGAGGATGAGGATATCAGAGATGAGGAGGATTACATCTCCAAGGGAGATCCCATGGAGGAGGAGGAGATAGTAGATAGAGCCGAGGAGAGAGCTGAGGACATGCCCCCAGCTGGTGATACTGGTGCAGATATACCTATTACTTATGCATCACCATTGAGATCATGACGGCCCCCACGGCCCCACATAGAGACACCACCATCAAGACCTAGATATAGTGAGCATGGAGAGAGTAGTCACTCCATGACCCCACCATCTAGACACTTTAGTGACATCCAGGAGGGAGACCCAGGTATGAAACATGAAATTTGATTGAATATGTGATTTTATTTTAGATAACTAGGACACTAGACTGATAAAAGTTTTCTTTTTATAGTTAGCGTAGCAAAGTGGAGGAGATTTTTATTCAAGATTCTCAAGGATACAATTATATCCTACTGACTACCATCAGATGAGTGAGATTCTTCCATTGGTCATAAAGATCCTTGCAAGCATGCCAACATCTTTGCATGTATCCAGCGAGAGCTGAGATTGTGTAGAGAAAGAGAGGAGAAGCTGATAGCAAAGGTACAGAGTCTCTAAGGATGTTCACATGGTATGAGAATATCCAAGAGCCATACACAAACACACAAATCATCATCTTGCCAACATAGGGTTCAGAGATTCGGGAGCCATCAGCCATCAGAGCAACATAGTGATAGACGTAGTGATAGATAGGGCCATTGGCCACATATGTCTCAAAACTTGAAAAACTCTTTTTGATGAATGAAAAAATTTCTCTACTGATTAGTTCTATGTTGTGATTACTATGCTTTCATCAATATAAAACTTAATAGAAAGAAAGAAAGAAAGAAAGTCCATAAATATATTCAATATGTAATTTTGCTAAAACTACATGACCTATAAAATAAATCTTTATAAGGAATACATAAATGCGGAGGAAAAAAAATGAAATTAAGGATAATAACACTTAAGATGCATAATATTAATAGGTTCCTTAAAAGAAACACCATCCATATCAGAAAGTTTATAAGCACCCGAACCAAAGTCTTCGATAACAATAAAAGGTCCAAGCCATTTAGGGCTAAATTTTCCTTTTTCACTCGGTAAAGCATTCACATTTCGTTGATTCTCATAAAGGACTAAATCATCGACCACAAATTTTCATTCAATTACCTTATCATTGTATTGTTTCTGAAGAGATTTATGATAAGCTTTTATATGTTCTAATGCATGTATTCATTGTTCATCCAACATTTCTAGCTCTTGTAAGCATTGTTCACAAAAAGTATCTTTATGAATTATCCCATGAAATGAAACACGTAGAGAAGGTATTTCTAGTTCCAAAGGCATAATAGTGTTAGTTCCATAGACAAGATTGTAAGGAGAAGTACCTGTGGCAGTACGAACACTAGTCCTATAGGCCCACAAAGCATCAGTCAGTTGAGTATGCCAATCTTTCGCATGCTTACTAACTATTTTTCTCAAAATTTGTTCAATAATTTTATTTGATGCTTCAGCTTGTCCATTAGATTGAGGATAGTAAGGAGTTGAAAATCTATGTTGAATCCTATATTTCTCCAAGAATTTTGTGACTTCTTTGTTTTTAAAAGAGGTTCCATTATCTAAAATTATCGTCGAAGGAATACCAAATCTTGTGATGATATTATTAAGGATGAAATAACAAATAACATTCATCATTGTTGAATGAAGAGGAACATCTTCAACCTACTTCATGAAGTAATTCATAGCAATGAGAATGTAAGTATGTCCTTGAGAAGAAGTAGGTGAGATTTTTCCAATGAGATCAAAACCCCAAACACTAAAAGGCCATGGAGAAACTTGATTACGAAGCTCACGAGCAGAAGCATGAATCAAATTACTATGTTGTTGACATTGAGGACATTTCTTAACAAACATGAAAGAATCTTGTTCCATTGTTTGCCAATAATATCCCATTCAAAGAAATTTATTAACCAAGGATTTTCCACCAAAATGTCCCCCACAAGAACTAGAATGAGCCTCTACTAAAGCTACAGAAATTTCAATTCTATTGAGACATCTTAATAATAATCCTTCATAAGAGCTTTTGTAAAGTGTATCTCCTAAAATGATGTAACATGTTGCAAGTTTCCTAATACAATTACGTGTGTTCCTTGTTGCTGATTTAGGAATTGTACCATCCTTCAAAAAATGAAAAATATGTGCATACCATTCATCCAAATGCAAATTGAAACAGTCAAAGGTAATCTTGTCAGAAATTGTAGGGCATTTAAGAGTTTGTATAGTAAATTGAAAGTTTTCAGCATTATTCTCGAGACAAACCAAATAAGCTATGCTTGCCATTGCATCTGCATGTCAATTATCCTTCCTAGGTAAAGTCTGAATCGTATAAGAGGAGAATTGTGAAAGCACATCAAGAGCTAAATCTCTATATTGTGTCATTTTAGCATTTTTAGTTTGATATCCTCCTTTAATCTATTCAATAATCAATTGTGAATCTCCATATATTTGTAAATGTTGGATATTGAGGGATGAAGTTGCTCGTAGTCTAGCTATAAGAGCTTCATACTTTGCAATATTATTAGTACAAGGAAAGGTTAACTTATATGATAAAGGGATGGGTTTTTTTGTAGGCGGAATCAAGATGATACCCACACCAGAACTTGTCTTACACTTAGACCCATCAAAATATAATTCTCAAATATCATCCTGTTGAATAGCTAGGATATTGTCATTAGGAAATTATATTGAAGTAGAACATTTATCTGAATGAGGAAAAGAAGCTTCAGCTAGATAATCTATCAACACTTGTCCCTTAATAGATTTTTGAGAAATAAAATTAAGATCAAATTTGATAAGCAACATCACCCATTTTGCCAACTGGCCAGAGAGATCAGTTTGTGAGAAAAGATGTTTCAAAGGATCAAATTTGACAAACACATTAACTTCAGCATTTATAAGATAACACCTAAGTTTCTAACATGCATAAACTATAGCTAGACATTGTCTTTCTAAATCTGTATATCTTTTTTCGTAATCAAGTAAAGTCTGACTAATGTAATACACAGGTCTTTCTTTACCATCATCATCAATTTGAGCTAAAAATGCACTCACAGCCTGTGGACTCCCTGAAGTGTATAAATGAAACAGCTTATCAAAATTAGCAGGTTGTAAGATAGGAGGATTTTCAAGATACTCCTTAAATTTCTCAAAAGTTTGTTTACACTTATCATTCCAAGAGAAAGTAGTATCCTTTCTAAGCAAGGAAGTAAAAGGGATAGTTCAATCCGCTAGATTAGAAATAAAGTGATGAATAGCTTGTATTTTTCCTTGTAAACTTTGTAACTGAGAAATATTCTTAGGAGGAGGCATATTAACAATAGCTTCAATCTTTTCAGTATCTACTTCGATGCCTCTCTTAGAGATTATAAATCCTAATAATTTACCGGAATCAACTCCAAAGACACATTTCTTAGGATTCAATCTCATATTATAACTTCTAATCCTTTCAAATATCTATCATAAAATAGTAACATCATCTTCTCTTTGTATAGATTTTGCCAAGATATCATCCGCATAATCTTCAAGAATCCTATGAATGTAATCATGAAAAATTAGTCATAGCCCGCTGATAAGTTGCTCCCACATTTTAATCCAAAAGGCATCATGACCCAACAAAAGGTTCCCCAAGGTGTTATAAATGCAGTTTTAAATTGATCTTCAGGAGGGATAAAGATTTGATTATATCCCGAAAAACCATCCATAAAAGATAACAAGGCATGGCCCGCTATTGAATCCACAATCATATTGATATTAGGTAAGGGGAAATCATCTTTCAAGGATGCCTTATTTAAATCTCTAAAATCAGTACACATCCTTATCTTATTTTCTCCTTTTGACACAAGCACAATGTTTGAAATCCAATCTAAGTAGTCAATAGAATGGATAAATCCATAATCCAATAATTTTTCAATTTCACCTTTGACTAATAAAGCAATTTGTGGATTCATCTTTCGAATTTTCTATTTCATAGGTTTCATATTTGGTTTTAAAACAATGTTATGAGTAAAAATATTAGAATCTGTACTCGGCATATCTGAATATGTCCAAGCAAAGATGTCCTTAAATTCAAGCAAAAGGGAAACCAACTGATCATGTTCATCCTGATTCAAACATTTCCCAATCTTTATCATCCTTTCAGAGTTGTTTTCATCCACTTGAATATCAATACTTTTAGTTATTAACAAATCACTTCTTATGAGAGAATCCATCGATAAAGGAAGGGTAAACTATTCTTCATGTTCTCCAAAATAAGCATCAGTTTTTTTAAAATGGGGCTTTCCTCGTTTGTGATGAAACTTAGGTAAATCCTCATAAACCCCTAAAAGTTCCATTAAGGCTTCATCTTTAAGAAAAATATCTAAAGAGGATTGTTGATTAAGGTCAATAAGCAATGGGTTAACTAATGTCAACTATCCACTACAAATATGATTAAAATTAAGAGGAAAATCCAATGGTTGTCTATAAGGATTGAATCCTAATCCATATGTATGATCATAAACTTCATTATCCAAAGGTACTTGTATACCTTGTTCATATTTACCACATCCTTTCCCATTAAATCTTGATTTCTTAAGCAAATGATAACCAGGACCATATCAATCAATCATGTCAAAAGGAGTCCAAGGAGCGGCATATGTCACAATGTCATAACAACGGGCTTTATAGTTTCAATCATTTCATTAATTGAAGTGGCAACAAAATTACTTTTTAATTCTTCAGAAAGTGGAGAAGAAATTAAAAAAAAATTCTCAAATTTGTTTTGTTGCTTCATGAATTCCAAATCAAAGACCTTCTATTCTCTAATAAAAGTAGGATTAAAATCCAATGTCCCCCAACCATCCTCAGTCAAAGAAGAAGAAGATGGAGCTTCCTGTTGTTGAATCTCAGGTTGTTTTTATCTCAGATTGTTGTATCTCTGATTCTTTTTCAATCTCTTTAGTAGGTTGAAGAGGTTCGGAGATTTTGACATATTCTACATTTAAGCAAGGATTGGAGGCATCATCTGCATGTAATGTATACATTAAGTTGTTATAGATGAACCTAACCTTGCGATGAAGAGTAGAAGGAACTGCATGCATAGTATGTAACTATGGTCTTCCTAAAAGAAGGTTATAATTGAGAGGTCCAGGCATAACATGAATAGGAGTATTTAGAATAACTGGACCAACTTTAATAGGTAAGGTAATAATGCCCAAAGTTCTCTTTGCTATATTGTCAAATCCACGTATAGAAACATTATCAGGTTGAATAGTAGTAAGATCAGCCTTAATTGCCTTGAGAATATCCATTCTAAAAACATTAAGGCCAGATCCATTATCAATTAAGGTTCTTCAAATGATACTCTGATTAATAGAGACAGCCACCATGAGAGCATCATATTGATTCTGCACCTCTAGGGAAGGTAAATCATTATCAAAAAACACAATAGGAGGTATAGAAGGCATAGTATGCATACAATCCAAAATAGAATGAATTTTCTCTTGCTTAGGAGGGGAAGCAAGAAGAGTAGATAAAGCTTTTTGTAATGCCACATGATATGTCAAGGAAGTTTGAAGTAATTCCCATAAAGATATCTTAGCAGGAGTAGCATGTAATTGGTCAACTAAGTTATACTCCTTAAAGGTAGATGGATACCTAGGTGCTTGAGGAAGCATAGGTTGAGAAGGAGGTAAAGAAACTAGAACAGTAGGCTAAAGGTTATTCCGTGTGCAATAAGCATGTGAAATGGAATCTGTGTTATCAAAGAAATCCAAAGGATCTCTAGGTTTACCCTTAATTGTTATATGAGGACATCATTTTACCATCATCAAAGGTGTAGGATATATCATCTTAGGTTTATCAATGTTACAAATAGTGGGACATGAAGGTAACCATGTACACACCCTAGCTATGGTAAGAGTCAATTGGAGAGGTTGTGGAGGAGACTGAAATAGGAATAGGATCTATGGAGATCGTATTTGAACCATTTTCATCCTCACTACCATGTACCTCATCAAGGAATCTATCCTTTTGTACAATAAAAGCCTCATCAAAGTACTCAAAACAAGAATCATACATGTTGAATACAAAGAAAGAACTAAAAGCATGAAAATGTAAATATTTTTGTATTTTTAAAGGAATTTTGCAAACAAAAAAAAATTGTATTTTCGAGATATAAATGCAAGAAATAATAAATCTAATCTTATAAGCATACAAGATTTAAATCTAACACCATAAAAGAAAGATTTTTCGTAAACGGGTTCACCAAAATGAATAGGTTAAAATTGGAGCCTTAATAATACACCTAACATTCAACACTATTCATTTGTAATATAGTTATTTTGAATAGGAATAGCATAAGTAAATCTAGAAATACTTGAAAATTAATTAGGTCAAGATACATACCTCATCATGAAATAGATTTAGAAATACTTATTTTTTGAAGCCTATGCAGGGTTTTGGAAGATTCTGCAACCAGATCTAGGATTAGGAAACCGAGACAAAGAAAACCTAGAAAAAATTCATCTTTCTGGCAGCAAGTAGTCTTTGACCCTCATAGAAGGTCAAAGGCTACATTTTTATTTTGAACCTCGATTTTGGCTTTGTTTGTAGTTCTCAGAAGTTCGGCAAAAAGGGTACTCAGATTTGTCCTCTAATTCTGAAAACAACAATTGTAGATATCTGAAAAAGGGAGTTTTTGGGGTGGCTATATAAGATTTTGCCTTAGTCAAACACCCTTTTGGTGATCTCCACCTCCACGAATAGCCGATTGAAATAGAATGTGTGTGTGTATGTATGGAAAGTGTAATGCCAAGATCTAATCCTCTAGATCAAAACCCTAGCATGAATATGTATGAAACAACAATGCATAGATTTGAATAAGATAGAAAAGCATACCAAGACCCCAAGGCTAAAGTACTTCTACAAAACTCACAATCCATAATTGCTACTCCATGATTGTATCTTTGAATGCTTGAAAGTTGATAATGGTGGATCAAGGAAGAAAGGATCTCTCTTGCTCCAAGTATGTGTTCACAAAGTGCTTGATGTCAACAATGGATTGATCTTCTATATCATCCTCTTGCAATCTTGCATCTTCACCATTCCTTGCTTGCTTGAAATCTTCTTGTTCATGAAATTGTCTCCTTAAGAGCACTTGATCATGAAATTGCTTGGTGAAAATGAATGCAAATGAGAGTCTTTATATAGAGGTTTCAAGGTGAGGCTCCTAGAGCAATGTGAGGACCCATAATTCAAATTTCACCTTGAATTAAGGTCCAATCACAATAACCAACTAAGGAGGGAAAATAATTAAATGAATTATGAATTAAAACCTTTTCGCACTTGGATATGAGGGCCTGACATTAATTTTGGGGCCCGTTGGGGCCAAATTTGAAAGAGGGGCATAGATTCCTAAGGAGGTCAAAGATGACCTCATCTCTGACCTAGGTCAGGGTCAACCTCAACTTTGACCCTGTGGACCCAAATCCAACTAGAATCAGGATAGGAGGTCTCGAGGATGCCCGGAGACTAGAAATAATGGGCTAGGAAGAGATAGAATGCCAAGGAGAGACATAAAATCCTATGATCACTATGTTGAAGGCTAGGAGGACCTATTTCTAAGTCCTACCTAGAAAATAGAGCCAGGGAAGAGGGAAATTAAAGAGAATCCTAAGGATCCTAACCCTAATTTCACCTAGAATGAAGAAATTAAGTGCAGAATGCATCCTAAATGCAAGTCTATCATGATAAATGTACTAAAAGAGGGTGCTAAACCTATCAAGATGGAAGTGCTTCCATTTTAAAATGATACACTAAGAATGAAAATGCTTAAATCTACCAATAAATTTAGTCAATTTTTCTTTAGCACTTTGTTTACAATGCATCAAATCAGTCCAAGACGCTTGCGGGCCAATATTGTTTTGAAATTGTTGAATAAAGGCATTAGGAAGTTGTGGAAATGAATCAATAGAATAAGGAGGCAAGGAACAATACCATTGTAAGGCCTTGTCATGGAAAGTTCTAGCAAATAGTTTTGCTAAAATCCTATGGTCATGAGCATAATCACTACAAAGGATTTGAAAAGTTTTAACATGATGAATGGGATCTCCATTGTAATTGTCAAGATGAGATATCAACTTGCTGAGGAAAAGGAGTACAAATAATGTCTCAGGACAACGGACTTCCCATGTCACATGTAGGAACACTAAACTTGTTTTGAGTTAAGGAAGAAAGTTGTTGTAAGGATGACACAATTTGAGCCAAATTGATGATTGTTGAATCATTAGAGGAAATAGGAGGAAAGCCACATTAGAAATACTAGGTAAAGTGTAAGAAGATATAGGAATAGAAGATACAACTGGAGGAATACTAGGAACTATAGTTGGAAGTGGATTGGAATAAGTAAAAGGAACATTATGATATGAAGGTTGTGATGTAGGAAGGGACACAAGAGGAACACTCATAGGAATAGAGGGAACCATCATAGTCACCAAAGGAGTATAGGTAGGAACACTAGGTAAAGGATTAGAAGAAGGTTCTACACTAGTGATAGGAGGAATCATCCCTAAGTCTTGAGCTTCTTGAGCTGAAGGTTTAACATTTGAATGCACGAGGTGAGTAATACCATGCAAGAGGTTAACACCTTGATCACTATCATGAAGAACTTTCTTAAGAGCCTCTGTAGCTTGAATAGAATCTTGATTATGGTTTTTTTGAATAAGCCAATTACCCATTTTATCAAGTTCAGTTGAGATTTTTTGGACTTGTTCAGGAGGAACTCTTAAATCATCATCCTCATCATGAGATGAGTGAGAAAATTTTTGCTCCATAATAGGATTAGAATCATGAAGAATCAAATTATCATCCAAGATCCTAAGGAAAGGAGAGGAAGACTCAAGATCAATGGCACCCATAAGTCTACAACTTTGTCTAACTGGAATATTATAAGTAGGACTAGCAGTAGTAAAGATCATAAACCAATACAATGCAAATGAACTAAACTAAGAACACATAAAGTATCAATATTTTTGTATTTTGAAAGAAATTTTGCAATTTTTTTGTATTTTTGAATTAAAAAAAATCAAGAAATCTAATTAGCATGCAAGATTTAACACAAAGGGAAAATCTAACATCAACAAGTTAAAAGGAAATCTAACACCACAAAACACAATAGGGCATCTAATTCCACAAAAGAAAGGAGAGTAAGTATGTTGGGTTCACCAAAATGAATAGTGTGAAATTAGGGTTCACCTTATTGAATGGGGGAATATGAGATCTACTTCTAAATCCAAATTCCCAAAGGAGAGATCCAAATTGATCAACCAAAAGGATAATGAACAATTGAATCAATCTATGGAGAATATGAATGAAGAAGAAATCTTTATATTCCACTATGAATAGTATATGCTTGAAATATAAAATAAATGAAAGGCAAATACTAACCTCAAAATAGGGCAGATCTGGAAAATGTTGATTTATGATGTCTATGTATAGTTTCAGACAATCTACAACCTGTTTCAAACTAGAAATGTCAAGATGAAGAAAACCTAGAAAATATTTGTCTTTTTGGCAACAAGTAGTCTTTGAGCCCGATAAAAGGTCAAAGACTACTTCAAGATTTTGAAGGTCATCCTTGACTTTGTTCGTGGATCTTGGAAGTTTGCCAAAAAGGGTATCCAGATCCAAGCTCCGATCTGCAGTCCTGCACCTGTACCTACAAGAAAAAGTGGATTTTTTTTGTTTGGATGGGGGGTTTGCCTTGGTCAAACCCCAATTTAGGAATTAACCTTGAAATTGAATTGAAATTTTAATGTGCATAAACAAAGTAAATGGAACTATTCACCTTGCTTATGTTGAAGTCCTTGTAGAGGATTTGAATCCTTGAATCCACAAGTAGGGATGCTCCAAATGAATGTAGAAGTATGTAGGATGTCTCAAATCAAAGGCATTTGATCTTCAACACGAATCTTGAATGGATATTTGCATATGAGGAGGCTTGGATGAATGTGGATGGAGAAATCTTCAAGGGGGATCCAAAGAGATTGAATCCTTCAATGGCTAACAATGGATCTCCTTGATGAATGCTTGAATGGATGCGAGGCTTGAAGATGAATGAATGTTTGCTTGCTTTCCTTCTCCTTCTTGCTTGCTTGCACTTTGTAAGGAAACTCAGGTGTGAAAATAGCTTCCTACGCTAATCTCTATAGGAGAGTATTGTGCAAATTCTTATAAATCCTTACAATTTTAGATTCGTTAACTACTTTAACAAAGATATTGCAACCACATACAATGCATATAGAAAAATAGAGAATGACACAATGATATACCCTAGGGAAAACCTTTCGGTAAAAAACCCCAGCACTCCAAAACCTGCACAATGTATTATCTTCAACACAAAGATTACAATACACTTGCAATGCAAGTTCTTTCAGGAAATGAGAGACAAAGCCAACAAGACTTAAATTTCTGTTATATCTCTCCCATAGGAGTAGCATTATATATATAGACTCCTCTGGACTCAAAAATAGGCACAACCACCAAGACCCATGCACAAAGCCACATGTACATAGTTGTTACATGCAATCCCAAGACTAGGCGTCCATCCCTAGAATAGACTCTGACAGCTTGTCATAGAATCCACCAAAAATAACGATCACAAGAGAAGTGTAAGAGAATATGTCATACCAACCTATTTTTGGCATATTCTCTTACACACACCAACCACTTCTTCTTGGACACCCAAATAGGCCCAAGTCATAAGATGCTCTTAGCCCTGTCATAGCACATTCCTTAAATAGTTCTTACACATCATAGGAATCCGTCATGACCATTTCAGTCATGATCTCCTTACGCACAAGATGCTGACACATCAAGTGGAGTGACACATCAACATGCAAACTAGACATGTACACTCACACTTAAATACATTATTTGCAAAAAATACATTTACAAAACAAATAATAAGAATAGGAATTATCCAAGGTTGAGACACCTTATTCCTAACACACTTGAGAGCTTAATCATGAAATTACTTGGTAGATGTTCTCACAAAACTTGATTGAAAGATTATGAGATGAGATATGAAAACTTGATTTTGGAAAATGAGAGAGGAAGGCTTTCTTTTATAGTGATCTAGGGCACAATCCTCTAGAGAAGGTCGACATTGGGGAATTAAATCCCAATTAACCTTAACCCCTAGAAATGGACCCACATTAAATGAAATTTAAGGATTTACCATTCTGAAACCTGAAATGGCCAATCCAAAAGCAAGAAAAGAAATATTTTGAAACTCGACATCCAAAAATCATGGGACCTTGAAATTTGAACCCTAGGTCAAGGATGAGGTAGACCCCGCCCTAGTTTAGGGTCAAGGTCATCCCTAACCTAGTTCAAGGTCGAGGTCTTCATTGACCCTCAAGGTCATCTTTGACCTTGAGGTCAAAAACCTCATGACCTCAATCTAAAATGCTAGGAAATATAGAAATAAAGTGAAAACAGGTGGAAAGAGAAGCAGAATCGGGGGGGGGAAGCTAGATACATGCAAAGACCTGATCAAGGCACTTAACATGACCGCAGACCACTCACTCAGAGGGCTAAATGCTCTTAACATGGAAATGCTTCCATTTTAAGATGATAAAAGAGGATTATCTTATTTTTTCTTTTAAGGCTTGATGAAGGCTGCTCCCCTTAATACCACAAACACATAATAGAAATAGAGAAACAACAACAATTTGCAAGAACAAAAAATAGGCTTTTTATCATCTCCACAAGTGTAGAATTACAAATTTTAGAATTATAATATGTAAAGCCACATGGGCATTTTCCCTTACAATATTCTATAGGACAAAGCCTCGAATCATTACCCAGATCTACCTAGAACTGCTCCCAAGTGCCCTAGACAACACTACAGGTCTTCCGTATATAGACAATTTTCCACCACCTGGGAAGATTCTTGAAAGTTTATCCCTTAAGGCTGACCAACTGTAGAATTATTTTATTTTCATTTTATTACATCAGATTCAGCTCAAAATAACTTTCGAAACTCAAAAGAAATTTTGAAGGAAATTCATTTTCTTCTATTTTAGGTGTCCCAACTTTTGAAGACCATAAGTCATCATCCGTTGACCTGATTGACTATTATGACCCCATTTCAAAAATGGTGAAGTTCTCTACAGTGCCTAACTTGTGCAAGTTCTAGTCAACTAAAGTTTCAACCTCATTCGAGGCCTCTAAATCCTTCAAAACTGAGTTCAAAGTTTTTGTAACATGCTGCCAATGCCAAAAATCTTCAATATCTTCAAAACTAGACTTGATCTAACAATGAAACTTTTCTGGCAGGCTGATATGAACAAAGTGAACCTCCAACAAAGAAAATAGACCATTCTGAGCTCAAACAAAAAATTTACTAAAAATAGTAAATTTCCAAAAATAAAAGCTCTGTACAAGATAGCCCTTATTGAAAAGAAACCAGAAATATTTTTGGGTGATGAAAGATTTCTCTTACACCCAAGATGCTCCTACATCAAAAACACTGGATAATTTGAGAAGTGGCCCTATCATGACTCAGGTGTGTAGAGGAAAACCAAGATGGTTGACCTCCTCCTTTGTTATCCATGATGAATCCTCCACAGGTTGTCCTTTCCATTTGACCAAATAATCTTCATATGTCTTGTTTCTGTTGGGATTAAGCAGGATTGCCACTAGTGACAACACTTATTTGCATTCTGAGTGCAAACTGAGCAGAATAGTGCAAACCGAGCAAAACAGTGCAAACCGAGCAGAACAGTGGAAACTGAGCAGAACAATGAAAACCGAGCAGAACAGTGCAAACCGAGCAGGACAGTGTAAACTGAGTAACATTATGTCTACCGAGTCACCAGTATTTATTGAGTTTGAAACCTACTGAGTGGTTAGTATGAACCGTGCCTTCACTTCTACCAAGTGCATGATGATGCCAAGTAATGCAGTGGACGCCGAGTATCAGAAAGTCACTGAGTTAGTTTGCAGGAACCGTGTAACCATACTTGGGCCGACTTAGTAGCACTTATGTTTATTTGTCAAGCTGACTTTGTAATTGTAATTAATTGTTTAGACTTGTATATAAACAATGTTGTAAAAATACCAAGATGTAATGAGTATGAATATGAATATGAAAAAGAAAGAAAGGCAGAGATAAGCAAATTACAAAGAGCTACAGCAGTATAAAGAGCAGCAAAGACAAATTCATCACAAAAGGTGATCAGTACATCAGTGAATCTCATTCAGCAATCCAGTTGCAAAGTAAGAGATCTACTGTTTCATCCTAACAGGTGAATCAGCTTGAAATCCTTTAACCGGGTAGACTTAACAGTCTTTGTAAAATCTCTTAACCGAGTGCATACTTCATTGTATGTTTGTAAAACCTCTAACAAGGTGGACCTAGCAGTCCTTATTGCTCCTAGCAGGGCAGATCATCAGAAGTGATCAATGTAAGCCTTAACCGGCCAACTTTATACTGCAGTACTAAAGCTTTGTGGGTTTCATCCCCACCCTAGTTTTACTTTCTTTTGGAAGGTTTCTGGGTAACCAAATCTATGTGTCATTGTTGTGAATGCTTTTAAGTTTCATTCTTTCTATATGCAAAAGGATAAAGTGAACTATATGTTAATACATCTTTTATTGAAAGAAAAAAATTTGGAGTTACTGATTCACCCCTCCCCTCTCAGTAACTTGGTTAATTCCTGAATATTTCCAATAGTTTCATGTGCTTCTACCAACACAGCTATCCAGTATATCCTCAATCTCTTTGCTAGATGAAGTAGTTGTTGGAATAGTCCATTATGCTTCTATGATCTCATCTTCAACATCTCCTTCATGATATTCTGCCAGATCTGAAATGTTAAATATTGGTGCAATATTCATCTCAGTAGGCAACTCTACTTCATAGGCATCTCCTGACTCATGCTTCTTAAGTATCTTACATGGCCCAAACTTCTTCATCTTCAACTTATTATATGTACCAACTAAAAATAGCTCCTTTCGCAAATGAACCATGACTTCATTCCCAACCTAAAATTCCTTGTCTCCTTTTCTCATCTTCCTTAGCCTTATACTACATATTAATCTTAGTAATGTGCTTCCTCACCTCCTCATGGATGTTCTTCAAATTTTCTACAAAACCCTCAACTTCAGCACTACTTATTTCTCCTTTGTCTATCTTCCTCAACTCAAAAGCATTTCTAGGACTACTTCCATATACAATCTGGAATGGTCATTTACCAGTGCTCCTATTGATAGAATTATTGTATGAAAATTTTGTCTATGGTAAAATCAAATGTCATCCAATCAGCTTATCTCCAACCAAACATCATAGAAAATTTCCCAAACTCATATTCACCACCGCTATCTATCCATCAGTCTATGGATGATGTGATAAGCTAAACTTCAAATCTGTCTTTAACTTCTTCCATAATGTGCGTCAAAAATATCAAAAAAACTTAGTGTCTCGATCTGAAACTATGCTCTTTGGTAGACCATGTAGTCTCACCACTTCTTTGAAAAATAATTTTGTTACATAAATAGCATCATTAGTCTTCTTGCAGGGAATGAAATCTATCATCTTTCAAAACCTATCGACTGCCATAGAAATTGAATCATGTCTATGTTGAATCCTTGGTAAACCAAGAATAAAATCCATACAAATATCCTTCCATGGCTCTCTGGTACAGGTAATGGCTGATACAACCCTATATTCTACTTTACTCCTTTTTCCATTTGACGTACTCTACAACCCTATACAAATTTCTTGACATCTTGTTGCAACTGTGGCTAGTAATAATTCTCACTAACTAGAGCTATGGTTTTATCTCGACCAAAATGTCCAGCCAATCCTCTGTTATGCTTCTCCTTAATGAGACTCTCCCTCATAGAACTTCATGGAATGCACAACTGACTCCCTCTGAATAGCATACCATCCTAGATGATGAAATCCAACCACTTCATTATGTCTAGCATAACAAGTTGTGTACAAACTTTCCAAGCTTCACCAAAATCAGGATCCTCTAGATACAAACTCTCCAGTTCATTATGTCTAGCATAACAAGTTGTGTACAAACTTTCCAAGCTTCACCAAAATCAGGATCCTCTAGATAAAAACTCTTGAGTTCCTTAAATCCAACCACCTTAATCTATGTCTCTATCAGCAAAGTTGCCTTCTACTAAGAGCATTTGCAACCCTGTTAGATTTTCCTCTTTTGTGTTTCAAAACAAAAGTGTAACTCTGCAAAAACTCAACCCATTTCAAATGTCTCTGATTCAAATTCTCACTTGAATAAGCAACAGGTTTACCTTCTTAGGTCAAAGTAGCTCCTATTGTAGTACCACTAGCATCACAGTCTACTTGAAATACCTTATTAAAATTTTGAATTGTTAAAATAGGTTGTCCTGTATCTTATTGTTTCAATAGTTTGAAACTCTTAGCTGCCCCAGTAGTTCACTTAAACTCTTTTCTATCTCCTCTCATTGTTTCAGTCAAGGGTCCAAAAATACTGCTAAAACTCTTGATAAACTTTATGTAAAAGCTAGCCAAGTCATGAAAAGATCTTACCTCAATAGTACTCCTTGGAGCAGGCCATTTGAGGATAGCCTTCACTTTCTCTGGATCTATTTTGAGACCTTTTGTTGAAACAATGAATCCCAAATACACTAACTCCTTCACAAAACTACACTTTTTCAAATTAATCAATAATTTCTCTTCCCTCAACTTCTCCAACACCCTATGAATATGCATCATATGCTCCTCTAATGTCTTACTAAAGATAAAATATTATCTAGGTAAACAATGACAAACTTACCCATAAATTCTTTTAGAACATCATTCAATAGATCTGCAACTTCTAAAGGTACATCTTCTACTTCCTCTTTACCAACTTTTGGAATTAAAGAAAAACACATATGCTCATGACTCATACCCTCTATGAATTTTCTTCCATCAACAAAACTTATTCTCGCAACACCACATACCTTTTCTTCAATGTCCTTCAATGACTTTAGCTTATGTCACACTCCATCCTTTGTCAAGGAATAGGTATTCACTTGATCATCATGTACAACACACCAATAAAACTTCCATGACCTACCCAACAACATATGACATGTATTTATGGGTATGATATCACATAGTACCTCATCATGGTATCCTCCAATCTTGACCTTCACTAAGCACTATCCATTACCATGACCTTATGGTCATCCAGCACCCAAGCGATTTGGTATGGATGTGGGTGTTTCTACCTCTTGAACTTCAACTTTGTGACCATCTCTTCTGACATCAAATTGTTAGTGCTTCCACTATCAATAATCACATCACAACATTTATCCTCACACTTGCATCTAGTGTGGAACAAGCTCCTCTATTCCTCAAGTTCATTCTCACCACTCAGCAGGATTCTTCTTTTAACTATAACTTCTCTTTCAACATCTTTATAATGTGATGATCTGGAATCTTCATCTACATGTGCAACTCTAGCATCATCTTCAGTTCTCCTATTTGTCCTTCATTGGCATTGAGGACATTCAAATTCCCTATGACCTTCTCCATAGTGAAAACATGTTCCATGGAAGCCTCCTGTTGTGGTCCCACAACCACGGTCCCCTTTTAGCCTTTTGGCTTTAGGGGCCCCCCTTCTACTTTTTGCTTGTTTTCTTGTCCTTTGTTTTTTTTTTTTAGTTAGTTTTCTAGGTTTTTGGTCTTGTCACACTTTCAGATGTCCAAAAGTGTGAAAGTTTGAAAGGCAAAGAGGGAACAAATCTACTTCACCTTAGGTGTTTCAGCTTTGGTGGTCTCTCAGATTTTCGGAGGTCTGAAGTGCCCAAAGGTCTGACTCTTTGAAAGGGAGCTGGCCTTTTGATCTTTTAGCCTTTAGGAGGTCCGACACCCCTGAAAGGCTGAAAGGCCAATTGGTGGGTAGCTGATGTCAACTGCCAGAATTGCCTATATAAGGCATAAGGCAAGTTTTTCAAACTCACTTTTTACACTCGCTCTTTCATCTCTGAAGATTTTCACATGCCGCTTGCTGCTAGTTTGTCACTTTGGTCTTCTATCTTCACTGGTCATCTTTGAGTCTTCGTTGTTTTTTGAGGTTGGTTGTCTCCTCTACTGTCTTTTCTTCATTTCTTTGTTTCTTTTTTTCATAGGTTATAGTTTTTTGTCTTTTTCAGCCTTTTTGGCCTATAGCCTAGGGTTTGGTGTGTCTTGTCAGGCCTATTTCATCCTCAGGGGTCATAAGTCATTCACCTCTCATCCCCTTGGTGAGTTTGTGGTCAAACTCACCGTCAGACTCATTTTTTAGTCTAACTGTCAAAACCCTAATTTCAAACCTTCGCAGTCTGAAACCTCCGAACTTGCAGAGTTTCAAAACTTGTCAGGTGAATTTGGCATTTTTTAGCATTTCAGTGTTGGCACACACCAAAACATCTTGTCCTCTAAAACATCAAACCTAGAGTACCCGAGCCTTTTGCTCAAATGCACAAGTGTCATTTTCGGCCTTCCGGCCTTTTCACAGGCTGAAGCTTTGGTCTTCCCTAGTTCGCTAAAGACTTCATAGTTTCAAACACAAAGGCACTGTTGGTTCCCAAAATGGACTTTATGCTTTGACAAGCAACCAATACATCTACCTCGTGATAGGTTTTGCACATGTTCCCCAATTGGTATGTCATGAAAATCATCAGGTCACATTTTACTTGCACTTCAAGTAGTCAACTTCAAAAAAAATTTAGGGGTACTCACCTTTCCTTTGAGAAATTTTTAAAATTGGTCACTCCAAATTTGGGCCAAATTTGGGCCAAATTTGTGAGTACCAACAGGCACCATGGTGGTCTTTCATCCTTTTAGAGGTTGCGACATGTGAAATTTTGACTCCTCTGATTCATCGAAAGGCTGAAAAGAGGGCTTTTTCAAAGCATTTCATCACAAGCCTCTTTTTGCATTCTCAGCCTTTCAGAGGTCTCACATCCCTGAAGGTCTGAAAGGCCAAAAATGTGTTTTGTATCTTTTTTGTGCCTAATTATGACAATGTACTTTGTTTTTGATCTTCTTCCTATCATATCACTCATTTATGGTTTTTTCTCTTTGCAAAAATGCTGAGAAAGTCGTAGCATCACCAGCCATGAAGTATTAGTTCAAGGGGTACCATCCACCTTCTAAGGTAACCAACCTACATGTGGGGATCATGGACATAGACATTGGGAATGTAAGCCAGAATGATTACCTAACAAAGTTTTCCCAACTAGTGGGATGGTCAAAAGATTATACTTCCCTGGTACATTACTCTTTGGTGAACACGGTGGGTCACCTAGTTTCCATTTTGTCATCTAATTTGATTAACACTCTAGCCAGTCACTATGTACCTAATGAGTGAATGGTGAAAAATAGTGTTGGTGAGGTAGTCCTAGACCTGAGGCTAGACAACATTGAGGATGTCTTCCACCTACCTAAAGGGGTCGACAAGTTCTTCAACTTTCATATCAATAAAGGGATGGAACTCTACAACAAGGATGTCTCTAGGGCTCATGGCATCGTAAACAATGAATACCTGATGCAGCCCATGCCAAAAAACAAACTAAATAGAATTGATATGAGGAGGGGGTCGTATATGCAAGAAGACATCTAAGCTGCAATCACAATGATCAGCAAGGTGTATGGGCTAGCGAGATCTTCTCAATTGGAACCATGGATGATCCTACTCATCTAGAAGATAAGGGAAAGGTAAGAGAGGTTTGATTGGGACACCATTTTGAGTGATAATCTTGATGAGCAATTGGTCTGAGTAAAGACTGATTCTCATTTCTACATGACATCCTATGTTGTGTATCTGCTAGCTGCCAAGACAGTATATCCAGGTTTAACAAAGGTTGGTGCCATGAGAGATCCAAACACCTGGTTGTTCATACTATACCCTCAATTGGTGAGGAAGGATTTTTACACCCATAATAGGCCAGACTTCCAAATTATCAATGATGCTTTCATGTTCACCATCATACGCTCCATTGAGGGAGATTATGCCAAGAGATTATCCACTAAAGAAGCAACAAAAGTAAAGGTCCTTGGGGCATTCTACATACAATTCCAGACCTTCACATACATTTAGGTGGTGGGAAGCACCTTGACACCAAAGAAGCTACCAAGGTACCCTTCTGACATGGTAGTTCTTTTGGAAATAGCGAGGCAGCTGTCAAATTCCCATGAACATGTCAAGCATAAGAAGAAGCACTATTGGGACTTTCCCATTTCTATCGGCCCCCACTGCATGCCAAAAATGAAGGTCTACAAATCTCTGACCTGGGAATGGGATGAATTCCCACTGCCAGCCTACAATTTGATAAGGGCTCACTTTGATCCTATCAGCACTTTCAGCCATATAATGGGGAGGCATTACATTCATGAGCCACATATTGAAGATCATTGGGAAAATTGTGTGGATGAATATGAGGTAAGGATCTATGATTATTGCCATATGAGTTTGGAGCTGGCACAGACTACTCTTTCATTAAGAATCCCTCAAAAGTCAAAAGATATTGATTTCAAGGACATATTAGATTCCATTTACAATACAGACAAGGTGTATACAAGGGCTATCCTGAATGTGGAGGTGGACAGGGATGAGAATGATGATATTGAATTTAGAGCTCAGCATGTGGTCAAGGTGACCAAAGCATGGATCGCCTGTCCATTTCCCAGGAAACCAGTACCTATGAAGAAAATCCTAGGGCAACCCCCTAGAGAAAAGAAGAACAAAGGAGAAAAGGTCCTAAAACCACAGTTCAAAGATGCTGCTCCTCTAAAGCCAAAAACTGTATACAAGCATGAATGCCCAACTACATATGGTCTAGCCACTCACTCAAAGAAAGTCAAGACCAAGATGATGAGAAGTGTTGCACCACCAGATGTGCCTTCATCCAGCAGCCATGATTCTCTGAGCGTGGCAAAGAAAACAAAGTTTAAAATCATATGGGCCAAGCCGGCCAGAGTAATCAAAGGGAATGTATACAAAAGAAAAAAAGGCTCAACACCTACACAAATGGATACCATACTGGAAGAAGATGAGGATGAGTTGGATGACAAGGTCCCTCTCAATAGATGACAAGGTCTGCAGGATCAAAAAAGAGGAGAGTAATGGATGATGACCCAGAGGATGTTGGAGGGGCCACTCAGGAAGAACCTATAAATATCGATGCCCTTGGGGATGATGAGTTTGACATCATGGACTTTGCAGGGTTGCATGGATTCAAGGAGTCTGAGCAACAAGTTCCTACTTAGTTTACTAGCTCCCTTGGTAGCATGGAAGAAGACATCCAACAAAGGCCCCAAGAGAAAGTTGTTGCTAAGATGGTCGAGGTTCAAAAGGATATTGCAAAGCCTGATAAAGACTCTTCCATTGGGATCACCTCCAAGGAAGATACAGCTACATAGGTCCCTTTCATTTCATCCATTCCACCTCCACCTCTACCTATGCATCCAACTCCACCTCCATTTCTGTATCAAACACCACCTACCACTCCACTTCCACCTCCACTATAGACCACCCCACTACCTCAGCAACCTTCATCATCTCATGATCCCTTGCCAACTCCACCTCCACTTCAAATGCCTTCACCCACTCCCTTTGTCACCCCCACTCCACCTCCTAACCAGGATGATTCAATGCCTCAAATCTCGCAAGAGCTTGAGAAAGATACACAGGTAGCTAGTGAGGAAAAAATGGAGGAAGAACATGCAGGATCTGAGCAAACAGCTGACAAAGGAGAATCACAGGTTGAAGAAGAGCCACACACTAAGGAGGATAAACAACAAACCGATATAGAGGAACAAGAAGCTAATGAGTAGCAAATGGATGATGAAGAAGAACATACACAAGAGGAGGGTGAGCTAAAAACAATGGAGGAACAGGAAACAAAAAAGGAAGAAGAAAGTCAGGAAGAGATGGAGACAAAGCACCCAACAACTTCTTCCATACTGGCTGCTCCATATGAGCCATTAAATGCTTTCTCCAAACCCACCTCATTCACCAAAGAGATACAACTGAGGGTCAAAGTATACACAAATGATGAGGTTGATATGACTACACTAGGGAAAGCCTTCCACCAAACAGCATCAATTACATGAGCAAGAACATTATCTTATATAACACAAGATCAAGTGGGTAGGTGGAAGGCACAAGTGGTTGTTCCCATGATGGATGTCAATACAAGTGAGATTACTCCTGATGACTGTGTTGGAGGAGGTAGACTTGGGAGAGTTGACGAGAGAATGTAGCAAAACCTTGGCTACCCTTGTATTGAAGCATGCCCTCGGGTTTATGGATAAAGATGAAGAAATAATAAAGGCTTTGGTGGAACAAAATGAAGCTATGAAAAGATTTATCTTGAAGACAGTAGGTCCCATTGACCCTAGCAACCTCGAGGCCTCATTATAGGCAATTTTGGAGAAGAGGGGGGAAATAAGTATAGATATATCACATTCTTTTGTACAAGCATGTGCTGATTGGAAGCAGCATTTTGAATAGTTCGCTAGTCTATCCCTTAGGAAGATTCTAAGGCCCCTTCGAGGCATTTGTTAGGAATAGTCCCAAGAGATAACTGAGAGGGGGGTGAATCAGTTATCTACAAGTTTCAATTCTTTATCCAATTAAGTATACTTAAACATAAGCATAAATATAATGAAAGAACACTTGAACACAACATCAATATTTTGGTTATGGGGAAACCCAAATAGGTAAAAACCCTAGTGGGAATTGACACCCACTAATATTCTGCACTAGTGTATTATGATCCTTGTTAGAAGATCATTAACCCTATTAGGAGTTTCTTTACAATATATTTAGTACAGTAGACCTGGTCAAGGTTCGGACCCTGTTAGGAGTCTTTTACAATAGTCCATGTTAGGGGAGAGGACGCACTGTCCAAGAGCACACTGCTCAAAGGGGTGAAGGCTACAACCTTATGTTTAACAGATACACACTATATCTAGATCTTGGTGAACTGCACTTTGACCTACTATTTGGATCAGTTCTAATGTATAGAAAAAATACTTTACTTGGTCACATAGACCTTCTTCTGATGGCTCAACACTTTGCACACTCTATTCTGCTCTTACTATCAACCATGAACCACACTTCAACAATCACAAATGACTGCCTATAAATATCTTTCCTCTAAATGATATAATCAAGTTAGCTTTTTAGAACCACCTTGAAATCATATTACAAACACCATAAAAAACTCCAATAATAATTCAGTCAGCTCTACTAAGCACGCAACACATTCTGGAACCTATCCAATAGGATGATTGTAGACGTACGCTACACACTGTCAGCTCTACCAAAATAACTAGATCTTTCTCCTCAAGCCAAATTACATCATGCGTTCTTAATCAAACATCACTAACTCTTCTCCAAGATCTAATCCAAGGGCACATACCAAAATGATAGGCACAAGTCCATAACCAATATAATCTCTGTTGGCTCTTCTAAACATGTTGGACTACAACTAATTTAGAATCTGATTGAAGAATCTGTGATTAAAAATCACTGAGGAGCTGATTAGATATGTAATATGATTAAATCAGTATTATGTTGTCATTGATGTCAACTAGTTTGACAACACTTATCTTGTAAGTTACTATACCGAGACATCTAAAGAAAGGTGAAAAAGAAATGAAGATCAGAGAAATCTACATGAGGAAAGATGTACATGACAGATGATGATAAAGAATACATTGAGTAACTTGTTGATGAGTCTGTGACTTGATG
Organism: Chamaecyparis obtusa; assembly: GCA_027943335.1. Lineage (NCBI taxonomy): Eukaryota > Viridiplantae > Streptophyta > Pinopsida > Cupressales > Cupressaceae > Chamaecyparis > Chamaecyparis obtusa. The sequence continues at coordinate 924,072 of BSBK01003391.1, forward strand.
ATATTGACTTTATTATGTTGCATTCATCTATAATGAAGTACAAAGCTGAAAGACACAAAGCAATGTTGTCGGTAAATGAAACATTTCTAGTATACACCGACAGAGTGTAGTGTATACTAATCGCAGTATTAACCGAGTAGTGTTCACCAATGTATTTCTTTGTTAATCGAGCAGGATAGAATGAATTAAATGATTAGTATTGATGAGCTATCAAGAGTATAACATTGAGGTAATAAATAATGTTTGTTACACTAATTAATGGCAGACAAAATTCAAGGAAGATCTAACAAAGCAGATTGAAACAGTTTATTGACACAAGTACCGATAAAGTTTGACGCAGTAAGATTTATGAATGTAGTTAAGTGGAAAAATTTGATGGTGAAGAAGAAAATGATTTACTCATCTATATAAGAGAACAAAATTTCTTTATGATAAACGGTCGTAAGAAGAAGCTGTAGGATTATCGCGTGAACAATTTTTTCATGCATTCTAATCATACTGGTTAGTAAGAACCGAGTTGCAAAACAGTCACCGAGCTACAAAGAGCAATTACCGACAGACAATAAGTTGATATAGTATTGAATCTAAAGTGAAATATTGATCAGAATGATTTTTATGGACTAAATATTGATATGTAATCTACAATTGAAGTTGTATTAAGGCAGGTCATTTACTGTTACATATTTAACCATTGTATACAATCAAAATCTCTTAACCGAGTGGACTTTGAAAGTCTTATGATGTATCATTCATAGAATGAACATTGTTATCCTGTCAACCCCATAATGAATGTTGGTTGGATGATAACTTCTAGTCTAAAATCCTCTAACAAGGTCACACTTGACAGTGTGTTTGTAACCTTTAACAGGGTTGGGTCTTAACCGACCTCACTTCAAAAGAGTGAACAATTTTGGGTTGCCGGTCAAATATGGTTTTTCCCTTTACAGGGTTTCTATGTTAAATCTCTTATGTTATGTGTTGATTGTGATATTTGTTTGTTATCATTCTTTACATGTTACATGTTAGATTTGATCGGTAAACTATTATAAGTATTAGACTGGTAATCAGTAAAAGTTCAGAGAGTGAAATTTTTTAGTGTTTACTGACAAACAGAAATTGAAGAAATAAGTTTTTGAATTATACATTTTGTTTTGGGACATTGGATAACTGATTCACCCCCCCGTCTTAGTTTTTCTAACAATTGGTATCAGAGCTATGAAACAAAGTTTTAAGGACTTAAGAATAAAGGTCTCAAGATGTATAATAGGGAAGTACCGAAACTGAACAAAGAGAACTTCACAGTATGGAAAAGTAGAATGAAGCTGCACATATCTGGAATTGGGAACTCCACACTAGATCTGATGAAGAATGGCTACATACTACCACCCACTAGTCCCTTAACTCTTGATCAACTGAAGGACAAGCATGAACACAATGTTACTATGATGGAACTTGTTGCTGCCTATACCAACACTAAATTTGAAGATATCAAGACATGCACAACTACCAAAGGAATGTGGGATAAGTTAACACAAATATACACTAGAGATCTAAATGTCAAAAGAACCCAAGCTGAAAGTCTGAGAGGCAAATTTGATGATATGAGAATGAAAGAAGGTGAGAACATTGTTCAATATTCAAATAGACTCAAAGAGGTGGTACATGCTATTAGAGCATCTGATGGAGTAATTGATGATGAAACAGTGATAAGCAATATTCTCAGAACTTTGCTACCAATTTATGCAATCAGGATTTTTGCAATTCATGAAACAAGAGCTACATCCAACCTTACTCTTGACACACTGATTGGTAAACTTACAACCTTTGAATTAAAAAATTTTGATAACAGTGTTATACCTTCTATTGAATCTGCTTTCATGTCTTCTTTGAAGATAGGAAAGTCTAGCAAGAATGGTAAGAATTGTGATAGTGATGACAATATTGATGATGAACTTGATGAGCTTGAAGCACTTATGGCCAGAAGATTGCCCAAAGGAGAAAGAAGGTATAGAGGCAAGCTACCTTTAGCATGCTTTAATTGTAAAGAAGTTGGTCACATCGCTACTAGATGTCCTCAAAAGAAAGATGATGATAGATCCAAAGACTGATTTGAAGGAAGCTATGGGAGAAGAGTCAGCAGAGGTTACTAACACAACAACAGAGACAACCAGGATGAAAAAGGAAAAAAGGTATGTTACATAGCTGAAGATATTGAAACCAAATCTGATTCTGATCATGACATAGAAGTTGTATTTGTTGCTATGAAAGATGACTCAAAAGAGGAAGAGAAACATGAAGAGATAGCACTGATCTCTAAAGTAAGCAGAAATGATACATGGATCATAGACAGTGGCTGCTCACATCATATGACCAGTGATGTAGAGAAGTTTGATCATCTTATTGAATATAATGGAGGATCTGTGAGAATGGGAAATGATGCACCTTGTATGGTAAGAGGTAAAGACTCACTGATGATCAATGATATACTACAATGTGACAATGCATACTGGGTAGATGGGTTGAACTATAGTTTGTTAAGTGTGGCTCAGCTAAACAACTCAGGCCACGGACTAGCTTTTGAGAGCAAAAAGGTGAAGATCTATGATGATGGAGGAAGACTTGTCAGAACTAGTACACAATCTAGAGGTAATCTATTCTATCTTGATATGGAACAGTCTTCTTGTTTGTTAATAAAAGATGAAGATGCTTGGTTGTGGCACAGAAGGTTATGCCATGTGAACTTTGACAACATGATCAAGATTAGTAGAAAGAAAAGAGTTAGAAGATTGCCTAACTTGACAAAACCTAATCATGCCATGTGCCATGAATGTCAAAAAGGTAAGATGACTAAGTCTAGTTTTAAAAGCAAAGACTACTCAACAAAGAAGATACTTGAGTTGGTTCATACTGATCTGTGTGGTCCTATGAGAACTCGGAGCTGTTCTAGTGATAGATATTTTATTCTTTTTGTTGATGACTATACTAGACTGGTGACTGTTATGTTCCTGAAAGAGAAATTTGAAGCTTTTAAAATGTTTAAGTGGTATAAAGCTAAGGTAGAGAAAGAAACCAGAAAGGAAATAAAATGCTTAAGATCTAATAGAGGAGGTGAATTTATCTCTGATGAATTTACTAATTTTTGTAATGAGCATGGAATCAAAAGACAGTATCTGCACTGAGAACACCTCAGCAAAATGGCATTGGTGAAAGGAGGAACAGGTCTATAATTGACTGTGCTATAACATTGATGATACAGAAGAATGTTGCTCAGACATATTGGAGGGAAGCTATCAGTATAGCTGTGTATGTTCTTAACTAAGTACAATTGAAGGACTCTAACCGAACACCTTATGAACTATGGTTTGGACACAAACCTACTGTAAGTTATTTCAGAATTTTTGGAAGTAAATGCTTTATTTTGAAAAATGAGAGAAATGGGAAATTTGATTCTAAAGGAGATGAAGGAATATTTTTGGGATATTCCACTACAAGTAAAGCATATAAATGTTTGAATAAGGTTACAAATATGATAATTGAAAGTACAAATGTTTGTGTTGATGAGTTTGATGACACGTACACAGAAGAAGGTAAAAAGGAACCGAAAGACTACGGTAGATTCACTTATATTGAATATCTAGAGTATCTACCAACACCGCAAGCTGTAACAACCAGTCAGTAGGGAAATAATGCAGGACAACAGGCAACAAAAACTGAGGAACAAGATGGAGCTACCGAGCAAGGAAATGACCCTAAACAGGATGAACAAGAAAGGAGAAATCAAGTCTTGGCTAGTTTTGTCAGAAGACATCATCCTGAAACACAAATCATTGGAGATGGACATGCTAGAATGCAAACTAGAAGCAAAATAAGACAAGGTACATGTTTAATTTGTGAATTTGAACCTAAAACTATGAAAGTTGCATTAGAGAATGAAGAATGGGTTAATGCAATGAAGGAGGAAATAGAGAAAATAGAGAAGAACAAAACTTGGTCCTTAGTACCCCAACCAAAAGATAAGAATGTTATTGGTACTAAGTGGATATACAGGAATAAATTGAATGAAAATGGTGAAGTCACAAGAAATAAAGCTAGATTGGTATGCATAAGATATGCACAGGAAGAAGGCATTGACTATGGTGAAACATTTGCACCTATTGCTAGATTAGAATGAGTTAGAATGCTACTTGCATATGCTACACACAAGAAATTCAAAGTCTATCAAATGGATGTGAAGTCAACATTTTTGAATGGTATACTTGAAGAAGAGGTCTACATTGAACAACCTGAAGGATTTGTTGATCCTGAAAATAAAGACATGGTATGTAGATTACATAAAGTTTTACATGGTCTAAAGCAAGCACTGAGAGCATGGTATGAAAGATTGCATACTTACTTGTTAAGCATTGGATTTGTTAGAATAAGTGAAAACAACAATTTGTATGTGAAAGGTGATACTGATGATACTATTATCATTGCTAAAATATTTGTTGATGACATTATCTTTGGAGGCTCAAATCTTATCTGAAAGGCATTTGCTGATGAAATGCAAAAGGAATTTGAAATGTCTATGTTTAGAGAGATTAAGTTCTTTGTTGGATTACAAGTGATTCAGCAGAGTGATGGGATATTCATCACACAATCTAAATACATAAAGGAAGTATTGAAGACATTTGGCATGGAAGATGCTAAACCTCTAGGAACGTCGATGGCTACTAGATGCAAATTGACAAAGGAGGATGAAACTACAGAGGTAAACTAGATACTTTACTGATCCATGATTGGTAAGTTAATGTACGTAGTTCACAATAGACCAGATATAGCACATGTTGTGGGTATAGTTGCAAGATTTTCTGCTAATACTAGAGAATCACACATGATAGCTACAAAAAGGATCTTAAGATACTTGAAGAAAATAGAAAATTATGGATTATGGTATCCTAAGGAACGGAAGTTTGAATTGAAAGTTTACACCGATGCTGATTGGGCTGGAAATGTGGATGATAGAAAAAGCACCACCGAAGGAGCATTTTTATTTGGTGAAAGACTTGTAACCTAGACAAGTAAAAAGTAGACTTGTATTTCTCAGTCTATAGCTGAAGCAGAATATGTTTCTATTGCTACTAATTGTTCAAACATTGAATATATCAAACAAGTGTTGGAAGGAATGAATGAGGTAATCACTGACCCAGTGATTATATACTGTGACAACACTAGTGCTATTAATATTTCAAAGAATCTTGTGATGCACTCTAAGAAAAAGAATATATCTATTAAGTATCATTACTTAAGAGAACAAGTGCAAGAGAAGCAAGTAAAGTTAGAATTTGTTACATCCAAAGAACAACTTGCCGATATTTTTACAAAGCCCCTATTGAAGGACACATTTGAATACTTGAGGACTAGACTTGGGGCCCGTCCCTTGTCTATTGGTCACTAAGGTGATCTGGTTGTTGCATTAGCCTACTTATATCAGATGATCATTCATGTTGATGCAGCATAGTTCACACTGTGAATCATGTTCAAGGTTGTGATTAAGTTTGAGAACTTGAAATGATTTGTTTGTTTATTTGTTTCTTTGGCATTGATGTTAAAGGGAGACATAAACAATATGAAAAGGATCAAGCACCGACAAGGTTTATATGAAAAGGATCAAGCACCAACAAGAATTATTTAAGGAAGAGACAATTTGAATGGGATAGAGTATTGAAGATCAGTTACAGAGAACAAAAGAAGGAATAGGAGAACTGAAAAGATCACAACTATAGAATGGTAAAGCTGTATTATTTAAATATTGGTTTAGTAATGTAGTGATTAAACATATTAAGTCTATTCAACCTACAAAAAAATTTTCACAAAGTTGTAGAATGTATATTTGGTATGTGTATGGTACAATTCATATTACTTGAGTTGTCATCAATGCCAAAGGGAGAGATTGTTGGACTACAACTGATTTGGAATCTGATTGAAGAATCTGTGATTAAAGATCATTGAGGAGTTGTTGATTAGATATGTAATATGATTAAATCATTATTATGTTGCCATTGATGTCAACTAGTTTGACAGCACTTATCTTGTAAGTTACTATACCGAGACATCTAAAGAAAGGTGAAAAAGAAATGAAGATCAAAGAAATCTACATGAGGAAAGATGTACATGATAGATGAGGATAAAGAATACATTGAGTAACTTGTTGATGATTCTATGACTTGATGATATTGAATTTATTATGTTGCATTCATCTATAATGAAGTACAAAGCTGAAAGACACAAAGCAGTGTTGTCGATAAATGAAACATTTCTAGTATACACCGACGAAGTGTAGTGTATACCGATCGCAGTATTAACCAAGCAATGTTCACTGACGCATTTCTTTGTTAACTGAGCGGGATAGAATGAATTAAATGATTAGTATTGATGAGCTGGCAAGAGTATAACATTGAGGTAACAGATAATGTTTGTTACACGAATCAATGGCTGACAAAATTCAAGGAAGATCTAACAAAGCAGATTGAAATAGGTTATTGACACAAGTACCGATAAAGTTTGAAGCGGCAAAATCTATGAATGTAGTTAAGTGGAAAAATTTGATGGTGAAGAAGAAAATGATTTACTCATCTATATAAGAGAACAGAATTTCTTTATGATAAACGGTCATAAGAAGAAGCTGCAGGATTATCGCGTGAACAAGTTTTTCATGCATTCTGATCATATTGGTTAGTAAGAACCGAGCTACAAAATAGTAACCGAGCTACAAAGAGCAATTACTGACGGACAGTTTTTTGATATAGTATTGATTCTAAAGTTAAATATTGATCAGAAGGATTTGTATGGACTAAATATTGATCTGTAATCTACAATTGAAGTTGTATTAAGGCAGGTCATTTACTGTTACATATTTAACCATTGTATATAGTCAAAATCTCTTAATCGAGTGGACTTTGAAAGTCTTATGATGTATCATTCATAGAATGAACATTGTTATCCTATCAACCTCATAGTGAATGTTGGTTGGATGATAACTTCTAGTCTAAAATCCTCTAACAAGGTCGCACCTGACAGTGTGTTTGTAACTTTTAACAGGGTTGGGTCTTAACCGACCTCACTTCAGAAGAGTGAACAATTTTGGGTTGTCAGTCCCAGGTGGTTTTTCCCTTTACATGGTTTCCACGTTAAATCTCTTGTGTTACGTGTTGATTGTGATATTTGTTTGTTATCATTCTTTACATGTTACATGTTAGATTTGATCGGTAAACTGTTATAAGTATTAGACCGATAATCGGTAAAAGTTTAGACACTAAAATTTTTTAGTGTTTACCGATGAACAAAAATTGAAGAAATAAGTTTTTGAATTATACATTTTATTTTGGGACACTGGATAACTAATTCATCCCCCCCTCTCAGTTATTCTAACAAAACAAACACAGGAAACTGCTACTGGTGAATAGCGACTGCATTACTTCACTTCTACTGATCATTAGACTTTGTGTTCATGAATGTAACATCACTAACATGTCTCCATCATATATTCAAATGTGCAAGGCTCCATGATAACTATATAGACAATCACATAGAACACTACCTGTAACTCTGTCTGGAACATTACTGACACAAGCTGCTATATAACTGTTTATACTAATAGTTAACCTCTACACCCATGATATCATGCTGATATCATGTCCATGCTTCATATACTAAAATCTTACTATATAATTCTTCCATGCATGCTACTTATCATACATTGTCATCAATGACAAACATACAGTCAGCGCTGGCTTGCTGGCAAATCTCCAACAATCTCCCCCTTTGGCATTGATGGCAACATATGGAATGAAAAACCACCACCAATCCAATGAGAAATTATTTTATAACATTCTCCATTTCCTCATCAAAACTCCTCGAAGGATGAACTCCTCCATCTGCTGCAATATTCTTCAATATTCTCCATTTCCTCAACTGAACTGCTTCCATGACTGAATACTACTCCCCCTTAGTATATTACTCCTTTTCTTTTTTTTTCATGACTATATATTACTCCCCCTTTGACATCAATGAAAAAGGGCACCATTCATTTTAAGCACCGGTACTACTCTTGACGTAGAGTAGTCAACCTTCCATCAGTCCTTGAGGACTCATACCTTTTCTTCTTTCTTCTAAGTAGAATCAGGGAAGGGAATTACTCCCAACTTCTCCTTGAGATACTCAAAAGTATCATTTGGCAAGGGCTTTGTGAATATGTCTACCAACTGATCTTTAGTACTCACATAGTCCAACTTAACTTCTTTCTCTGCTACTTTCTCACTTAGGAAATGATACTTGATCTCAATGTGTTTTGTCTTTGCATGCATCACAGGGTTCTTTGACATATTAATAGTGCTAGTGTTATCACAATGAATAACAATAGGATAATCAATCTGAATTCCAAAATCTTTTACCATTTTCTTGATCCAAACAATTGTAAAAAAATTTAGGGTTGTTGCAGCATACTCTGCTTCTTCTATTGACTGAGATATAAAATTTTGCTTCTTGCTTGTCCAAGTGACAAGTCTGTCACCAAGAAACACTACTCCTCCTGATGTACTCTTTCTATCATCAACGCATCCTGGCCAATCAACATCAGTATACACATGAAGCTCAACATTTTATGAATTAGGATACCATAGAACATAATCTATAGTGCCCTACAAATATCTGAATATTCTATTTATTGCCATGAGGTGACTTTGTTTTGGTTCCGCTACAAATATTCCAACAATGCCAACTGCATTGGAAATATTAGGTCTCGTCTGAGTAAGATATATAAGTTTACCAATCATAGACTTGTACAATATTGCATCAACTGCTGGTGAATCATCTTCTTTTGTAAGCTTGCATTCAGTGATCATAGGTGTACCTAGTGGCTTGCAATCGTCCATTTGGAACTTCTTCAATATCTCTTTCATATATTTTGACTGATTAATGAATATACCTTTCTTTGTCTACTACACATTCAATCCTAAAAAGTATTTTATAGGTCCAATCATGCTCATCTCAAATTCACTCTACATCTCCTTAGCAAATTCAGCATGAAGTTTGTCATTACCTCCAAAGATAATGTCATCAACAAATATAGCTACAAGTAGTAGTCCTTCATATGTTTCTCTTATGAATAGATTACAATTTGCTGCTCCTTTCTTGAATCCAATCTTTGTTAGATATCAATCAAGTCTCTCATACCATGCTCTAGGGGCTTTCTTAAGTCCATAGAGGGCTTTCTTTAGTCTACATATCATATCAAGTCTATCTGATAGGGTGACTCCTTCAGGCTGCTCAATGTATACTTCTTCTTTTAATTCTCCATTTAAGAATGTTGACTTGACATCCACTTAATAGACTTTGAAGTTTTTGACTGTTGTATAAGCTAAGAATAACTTAATAGCTTCTATTCTTATCACAGGTGCAAATGTGTCTAAATAGTCAATGCCTTCCCTTTGCGCATATCCTTTACATACTAACCTAGCTTTGTTTTTTACCATTGTTCCATCTTCATTCATCTTCATTCATCTTATTTCTAAATATCCATTTTGTTCCAATCACATTCTTATCACTAGGTATAAGGACCAATTCCTAAGTGTTATTCTTAATAATCTGATCTAGTTCTTCTTTCATAACATCATGCCAATCAGAATCATTAAATGCATTTTTAACACTTAAGGATTCAATCTGAGATAGTAAACATACTGCTTCATTGTTTGCTTGATTCTTTGGTTTTGATCTAGTTGTGACTTTGCTGCTTTGATCTCCAATGATGTCATCCTTAGAGTGATATCTAGAAGTAAACTTTGGAACTTTAGGTGATGTTGTCTCATCAGCCTTTGGAGTTTCTGCTTCACTTGTCTTAAGGTCATTGAATAACACATCAATGTTGTCAAACATCTCTTCAACAACTGTCTCACTAGTGGAAGATATGGGTTCTTCTTCAATCATAGGTGAGTAATCATGATATCTTTCTTGAACCATAAACTTTTCATCAATCTTAACATGAGCATTTTCAATGATCTTCTTTAACCTTAAATTGTAACATCTGTAAGCTTTTCTTTTAGTAGAGTAACCAAGGAAAATACCTTCATCACTTCTTGCATCAAACTTGCCTACTGCTTCATCCCTCTTGATGTAGCACTTGCTTCAAAATATTTTAAAGTATTTTACTGTGGGAACATTACCAAACCATATCTCACAAGGTGTATTATCCATGTCTAGTCTCAATTGTATTCTATTGATGGTGTAGATTGTTGTATTGACTACATCTCTCCAATAGGTGTGTGCAACTTTTCCTTCAATCATGATGGTGTGTGTTGTATCAAGGATGATCCTATTCCTTCTCTCTATAATTCCATTTTCCTGAGGGGTTCTAGGTGCACTCAACTATCTTTTTATGCCATGTTCTTCATAGTACTCATAGAATCTGTCAAAGGTGAATTCTTCTCCTCTATCTGATCTCAAACATTTTATCTTTAGTCCAGATTCATTCTCAACCTTAGCTTTCAATATTTTGAATTTCTCAAATGCTTCTGATTTATCTTTCAAGAACACAACCCACATCATCCTAGTATAATCATCAACAAAAAAAATGAAATATCTTTCACCATAGTATGATCTTGTTTGAGTTGGACCACATAGGTCTGTATGAATCAGATCCAACTTATTCTTTGTTGAATTGTGCTTGCTCCTAAATGATTTTCTCACATGTTTTCCCATCACACATTCCCTACATATAGTATCAACCAGCTTTGCTATGCTAGGTAGATCTCTTACTACCTTCACATTGCTTATCTTTACTATGTTATCAAAATTGATATGACATAGTCTTTTATGCCACAACCAACTATCATCAACTTTAGCAACAAAACAACTTGCTTCTAAATTGAGTTGGAAAACATTACCTTTAGTCTTTGAGCCTGATGCAATCATAACACCATCCTTCTTGTTAATGATGCATTTGTTGTTTTTGAACTCTAACTGATAACCTTTTTCAAGTAACTACCCAACACTAAGAAGGTTATGTTTCAAACCATCTACATAGATAACATCATCAGTATTGTTATTTCCATCCAATGTAATAGCTCCTCTACCAATGATAGGTTTAGGAGTGTTATCTCCAAATCTAACCATACCACCATTATATTTGTCTAGATAAATAAATCTATCTTAATCACCTGTCATGTGATGTGAAAAAACACTATCTATAATCCAGTCTGTCTTTATATCAGCTTGTGAAATTAATGCTAGCTCTTGTTCCTCTTTCTCATCTTCATGAATTGTCTTATTATTAATTTTCTCTATGATAGCAATGAATCCAATCTCTTCGCTAAATCATCATTTGAGACTCTATCTCCAGCATAGTAACATTCCTTAGAGTATTTAGGCTTGTAGTCATTTTTGAACTTTCTAGCTCTTGAAGGACACTTAGATGCAAAGTGATCAATCTTATTACATGAAAAGCATTTGAATGGCAATTGACCTTCATATTTTACTTTTTCTTTCTTTTCTCTTTTAGCAATCATAGCAATGAATTCATCTAGAGCTTTCTCTTCATCATCATCATCATCAAAATTACCAAAAGTGTTTGCAAATTTCTTACCATGGACTATTACTTTGAAGGCTATCTCACTTTTAGGTTTTGTCTTCAATCTTGAAATCTCAAAGGCTGAGATTTTGCTGATCAAGGTCTCTCTCTTGAAATTTGATGTAAGTTGCATGGTCTCATCAAGGATGTTGATCTTGTTTTCATATTCCGGAGTGAGAGTAGTCATCACTTTGTCTATAATGTCTTCCTCTAAGATCTCTCCACCATTATTCCTAATTCCAGTAACTGCTTCATTGATCCTTTGATTGTAAGCTTTGATGTTTTCTTCAGGTAGCATCTCTAATGCATTGTATCTTTTCTTCCAGGTTTTTCAGCGTGCATCATTTTCTTGTTTGTCTCCTTTAAATATGTCTTCTAGGTACTTCCATATTTTGTGAGCTATATTTACTTTCTTTATTTCTGAAAACTCACTATCAAATAGGGCCCTGATAAGGGCTTCTTTGGCTATTGCATTCTAATGAAACAATTCTTTTTGCTTTTTAGTAGCGTCATCCTTTGCAAGGTCTTCTAAGGTAGGGATCTTGACTATTTTGATAGTTACATCAAAAACTTCAAAAGCAATGCATTGCAAATGAGTCACCATCTTATTCTTCTAATCAAGATAATTCTCTCCATCAAACTTAAGAGTTTTTTTTATAAAGAATGTCATCTGATCAACCTCAAGCTATTAAAATTTCTCTCCGAGGCACTTGGCTCCGATACCAATCGTTAGGAATAGTCCCAAGAGATAACTGAGAGGGGGGGTGAATCAGTTATCTACAAGTTTCAATTATTTATCCAATTAAGTATACTTAAATATAAGAATAAAAAAAATGAAATAACACTTGAACACAACACCAATATTTTAGTTACGGGGAAACCCAAATAGGTAAAAACCTCGGTGGGAATTGACACCCACTAATATTCTACACTAGTGTATTATGATCCTTGTTAGAAGATCCTTAACCCTATTAGGAGTTGCTTTACAATATATTAAGTACAGTAGACCTGGTCAAGGGTTGGACCCTATTAGGAGTCTTTTACAATAGTCCCTTTTAGGGGAGAGGACACACTATCCGAGAGCACACTACTCAAAGGGGTGAAGGCTTCAACCTTCTATTTAATAGATACACACTATATATGGATCTTGGTGAACTGCACTTTGACTTGTTGTCTGGATCAGTTCCAATGTATAGCATAAATACTTGACTCATTCATATAGACCTTTTTCTAATGGCTCAACACTTCACACACTCTGTTCTACTCTTACTATCAACCATGAACCACACTTCAGCAATCACAAATGACTGCCTATAAATATATTTCCTCTAAATGATATAATCAAGTCATCTTGTTAGAACCACCTTGAAATCATATTAGAGAAGTTGTTAGGAATGAATGCTAAAGTGGTTGGCACCCATTCTGTAGCAGTTTTTGTTGCATTCATGACTATGATTGTCAACGATGTCAACACAGTATTTTATCAAAGACTTGCAGAGAAGTAGACAGTGTTTTGATTAGCGCATGTGGTATATTGTAGTTAGAGCTATACGACATTGAGGATATACTCTTTGATATGTTATATGTCTATGGTTAAGAGTGCGGACATTAATTTTTTTATTCATGAAAGTTATGATCATTTTGGTGGAAGTAGTGTTCATGCAGTATCCCTGAGTAGCAATTTTTGGAAATCAGATGATATCTCCTAATTGGGATGGAATCTAGCTTTGTGCAGTTAAAGGGAATTTAGAGACACATTGATAGTGACATGGATGATAGCACAAATTTAGAAGTCACATGAGTGAAGATTTATTGTATTTGGAAGCTGACAATTTTATGTAATTTTTGTGTAGCGTGTGGAATCTTTTATTTTGTAATTGTGTGCCGACTCATTTATAATTATTTGAGTGTGGTATAAAGGAAGGAATGTTTTTATTTGTTGTATGAAGAAGAGGATAGTAGTGTATGAATATGAAGTGAAGAAAAGAGCTAAATGTCAGAGCGAATTGTGAAGGAAGACATGTGAAGTACAGAGATCTAAAATTGAGATCTGATGTAGTAGTGAGTGCAGTTTCGAATAGTCAGAGAAGAGTTAACATATTATTATGTTGAATAATGCCAAAATTATTTGGATAGTGAGTTTAGTGATCTTACCCTGAAGTTGTTTGGGCAGTGGGTCCTTCTATCTTCTATAACTCTTAACAGGGTTAGAATCTTTTAACAAAGATTCAAAATCTCCTAATAGGGATTTATATGTACTAAATATATTTCATAAGACTCTTAACAGAGTCCATCTTTTCACAAGGAATATTCATATTAGCGCATATTTTGCAGGCATCATTCCCACCGGGGTTTACTCTTTGATCAAGAGGCTCCTTAGTCAACATATCTTATGTTATTGTGTAATTGTGTATGAATATCTTTCTATGGTTGGTAATTATATTGCTTATATAGTTTAATGTTGTTGAAGATAATAAAAGTTATAATTATCTAATAATTGATTCAACCCCCCCCCCCCCCCCTCTCAGTTATCTTGGTAGGCTTTACTTTCTAACAATTGGTATCAAAGCAGCAGGTCCTTGAAAGAGAAGTTTAACAGCTTAAGGAGATCCATGGTGAATTTCAAGAAATAAAGCCCTAAGTTTGATGGAGTAAATTTTGACAATTGGAAAGAAAAGATGAAGACACATCTACTATGTTTAGGATGAGGTTATTGGTTGACTACAAAGAATGATAAGACTATCATTGAAGAAGATGATCTTGAGACATGTTCTAATGATGAGAGAGATCTATTCATGTATAACATACTTGCAAGAGAAGCACTTTTGACAGCACTTCCGGAGAATGATTATAGTCAGGTAAAATATTTGAAAAAGTCTCATGAAATTTGGAAAGCTTTGCACTCTACTTTTGAAGGTGATGAACATGCAAAAAGAGTTAGATTACATAATTGGATATGTGCATTTGAAGATACAAGAATGTTGGAAGATGAATCTATTAGAAGCTATATTGGTAGAATGTCAAAAATTGTTGCAGGGATAAAATCTTGTGGAGGAACAAAGAAAGAGAATGAAGTGATATGAAAAATTTTAAGGACATTGACTCATGTATTTAAGCAGACAACACAGATGATTAAACAATTTATACCTTGTACTATGAACTTTACAAGAGAGACTCTTCTTGGTAGATTGAAAGTAGCAGAGATGAACCTGAGGTTATTAGGAGACTTACCTAGAATGGAGACAGCATTCAGTGCTCTTAGTGTTCACCCTACATTGTCAAGAAGCATCAGTGTGAGTAGAGATTATGTTGGCAGCAATAGATCTAGAAATGAAGAAGACAAGAAGATTGAAGAAGGTATTGCCTTGCTTGTGAAAAGAGAACCAAACAGTAAGAAAAAATTTAAATGTTGGACTTGTCAAGAATATGGTCATTCTGCATCTAAATGTCCTAAGAGAGTTAAGAAGTATAGAAATAATTTCAAGCCTAGAAGATCTAAGGAATGTTATTATGCTAATGATGAAGACCTTGAAGCTAGTATTGAAAGAACTTTAAGTGAAAGTGATACTGAGAATAATGATGAAATAGGATTTGTAGCAATTAAAGAAGAAAATTATAAAACTAATGTTAAGGAATAAAAAGCTTTAGTTTCTCAAGTTGAAAAGAAAGCTGATTGGATTATAGATAGTGGTTGTTCACATCATATGACTAGAGATATGAAAAAGTTCATAAAGTTTAACAATTATGATGGAGGAGTTGTTAGAGTTGGTAACAATGCACCTTGTTTGATTAAAGGTATAGGATCTATTACTCTTGATGGAAAGACTAATACTAATGATGTTTACTTTGTGGATGGATTGAAACATAATCTTTTGAGTGTTAGATAGTTAGTTGATAAGGGATATCAAGTTTGGTTTACTGAAAAAACTTGTGTGATAAAGGATAAAGATGGAAATCTGATTGGAACTGGATCTAGAACCAGAGGTAATGTATTTCAGTTGAATCCTACTGAGATGACATGTTTGATTACTAAGATTGATGATAGTTGGTTGTGGCATAGAAGGTTTTGTCATATAAACTTTGATAATATTGTGAAAGTGAGTACTACACTTGCAGAAAGCGATTTGCCTAAAATTATGAAGCCTACTAACATGATTTGCAAAGAATGTGTGATGGCTAAGCAGAAGAGAAGTTCATTTCCTAGTAAGAAGTTCACATCGGCAGAGAAGTTGGAGATTGTTCATACAGACTTGAGCGGTCCTACGAGGACTAGAGGATTCTATGGAGAAAGGTATTTTATGATTCTTGTTGATGATTTTACAAGAATGATGTGGATTGCATTTCTAAAAGAAAAATCTGAAGTATTTGATAAGTTTAAGATCATTAAGAACAAAGTTGAGAATGAATCTAGAATGAAGATTAAATGTTTGAGATCTGATAGAGGTGGTAAATTTACTTCTAGAGAGTTTAACACTTTTTGTGAAGTGAATGGTATTAAGAGACAGTTTTCAGCCCCTAGAACACCTGAACAAAATGGTATTACAGAAAGAAGAAACAGATCAGTGACTGAAGCAGCAAGAGCTATGTTATTTGAGAATGATTTAGCGAAGATATTTTGGAGAGAAGCAGTAAATATAGTAGTATATACAATGAACAAAGTACAAATCAGAGCAGACGCAAACAAGACACTTTATGAATTATGGTTTGGACATGCACCCTCAGTTAAGTATTTTAGAATTTTTGGAAGCAAGTGTTATATAAAGAGAGATGATGATATTGGAAAGTTTGATCCTAGAAGTGATGAAGGTATTTTTCTTGGATATTTTTTGAAGAGAAAATTATATAGATGTTACAATAAGAGAACTAAAACTATTGTTGAGAGCGCAAATGTTAAAGTTGATGAAAAGTCAAAATTCAGGAAAGAATGCTTGATTATGAATCTGATGAAGAAGCTCATCCTAAACCTAACACTAAAACTACTGAATTATTCTATGAGACTGACAATGAATTGTTGAATGAGAGTCATGTTGACAAGACTAGAGAAGAATCTAGAGAAGAATCTACAGTTGAAGCAAGATCTGAGACTATGACACCGAACAAGTATTTATCAAGACATCATCTTGTTGAACAAGTTATTGGAAGTTTGGATAGAGGAGTTCTGACTTGAAATAAGGTACATTTATATTTGATTTCTCAAATTGAACCTAAATCTACTAGTGAAGCTTGTGAAGATGAACATTGGATTAATGCTATGAGAGAAGAACTAAATCAGATAGGAAATAACAAGACATGGGAATTGGTCCCTAGACCTAAAGACAAGAATGTAATTGGAACTAAATGGGTATTCAGAAAGAAGATGAATGAACAAAGAGAAGTTGTAAGAAACAAAGCAAGATTGGTATGTAAGGGATACTCATAGTAAGAAGGAATTGGCAATGAAGAAACTTTTGCACTAGTAGTAAGAATGTTTTTGGCCTATGCAGCTTTTAAGAAATTCAAAGTGTATTAGATGGATGTGAAGTCAGCATTTCTGAATGGAGAATTGGAAAAAGAAGTCTACATTGAGCAACTTGAAGGTTTTCCTTTGACTCAAGAAGGAGACATGGTATGTAAACTAAAGAAAGCATTATATGGACTAAAGCAAGCACCTAGAACTTGGCATGCAAGACTGGATAAGTATTTGTTAAAGTTGAGATTTGCTAAAGGAACAGTTGATAGCAATCTATACACAAAAGAAATTGAAAATGGTTTGTTGATTATAGTTATTTTTGTTGATGACATTATTTTTGGAGGAGAAGATGAGGCTAGTAACAAATTTGTTGATGAAATGAAGACTGAATTTGAAATGAGTATGATTGGTGAGATGAAATATTTTTTGGGATTACAGATAACACAAAACAATGATGGTATCTTTGTAAGTCAAACAAAGTACTTGAATGATTTGTTAAAAAGATTTGGAATGGAGGATTGTAAACCAGTTGGAACACCTATGGTGATTGGACATAAGTTATCTAGCATGGATGAAACACTGGCAGTTGAGCAGAAGAAATACAGATCCATGATTGGAGGATTGTAGTATTTGACACACACAAGACCGGATATAGCACATTCAGTTGGAATTGTAGCAAGATTTCAAGCTGAACCTAGAGAATCACATTATGCAGCAGTAAAGAGGATACTAAGATGTTTAAGAGGCACAATGGACTATGGATTGTGGTATGAAAAATCTAATGATTTTACCCTATGTGCATATACAGATGCTGATTGGGGAGGAAGTGTTGATGATAAGAAAAACACCTATGGAGGAGCATTTTTCCTTGGAGGAAGATTAGTTTTTTGGCTAAGCAAGAAGCAGAATTGTATTTCACAGAGCACAGCAGAAGCAAAGTATGTAGCAGCAGCAAACAATTATAACCAGATAATTTGGATGAAGTAGATGGTGAAGGATATTGGAATTAAATTTGTTGAACCTATTGTTATACATTGTGACAACACTAGTATAGTCAGTATGTCTAAGAACCCTGTACAACATTCTAAGACAAAACATATAGAGATCAAGTATCATGTTATAAGAGAGAAAGTTGTTGAGAAAGAAGTCAGACTAGAGTACATAAGTACAAAAGAGCAGATAGCAGATATATTTACAAAGCCTTTGCCTAAGGATACATTTGAGTATCTAAGAGGTATGCTTGGGGTTATGCCCCAGCCTACTTTTGAGTAGTGATGCAGTTGGTTGCATCCGTCCAGTACCATATGAGCCCTATCTTTCTTCTAGACTAGATGTTGGTACTTCCTCTATGGGGGAGTATGTGTATCTGAGCTAAGTCATGAGGACTCTAGTAAATATATTTTTTCTGAATAGTGTCTTTTGACATTGACTTGTTGACATAGTGATGAAATTTTTGTCATTGATGTCAATGGGGGAGAAGTATGCATGAAAAAAAATATGAGAGAACTAAATAGGATAACAAAGCAAGATTTGATTGATGAAGAGGATTTGAAGTAGCAGTGTTGCAGTATTGGATTTTTGGAACATTGGATGTTTTTCATCTATGTTGCCATCAATGCCAATGGGGGAGATTGTTAGGAATGAATGATAAAGTGTTTGGCACCCATTCTATAGCAGTTGTTGCTGCATTCATGACTATGATTGTCATTGATGTCAACAAAGTGTTTTATCGAAGACTTGCAGAGAAGCAGACAGTGTTTTGTTTAGCACACATGGTATATTGCAATTAGAGCTATGTGACATTGAGTATATACTCTTTGATATGTTATATGTCTATGGTTAAGAGCACAGACATTAATTCTTTTATTCATGAAAGTTATGATC
Organism: Chamaecyparis obtusa; assembly: GCA_027943335.1. Classification (NCBI taxonomy): domain Eukaryota; kingdom Viridiplantae; phylum Streptophyta; class Pinopsida; order Cupressales; family Cupressaceae; genus Chamaecyparis; species Chamaecyparis obtusa. The sequence continues at coordinate 943,007 of BSBK01003391.1, forward strand.
ATTTTGGTGGAAGCAGTGTTCAGGCAGTGTTCCTGAGTAGCGGTTTTTAGAAATTAGATGATATCTCCTAATTGGGATGGAATCTAGCTTTGCATAGTTAAATGGAAGTTAGAGACACATTGATAGTGATGTGGATGATAGCGTAAACTTTGAAGTCACACGAGTGAAGATTTATTGTATTTGGAAGCTGACAGTTTTATGTAATTTTGGTGTAGCGTGTGGAATCTTTTATTTTGTAATTGTGTGTCGACTTATTTATAATTATTTGAGTGTGGTATAAAAGAAGGAATGTTTTTTCTTGTTTTATGAAGAAGAGGATAGTATTGTATGAATATGAAGTGAAGAAAAGAGCTAAATGTGAGAGCGAATTGTGAAGGAAGACATGCAAAGTACAAAGATCTAAAATTGAGATCTGATGTAGTAGTGAGTGCAGTTTGGCACAGTCAAAGAAGAGGTAACATATTATTCTATTGAATAATGAAAAGATTATTTGGATAGTGAGTTCAGTGATCTTACCCTAAAGCTATTTGGACAGTGGGTCCTTCTGTCTTCTGTAACTCTTAACAGGGTTAGAATCTTTTAACAGGGATTTATATGTACTGAATGTATTTCATAAGACTCCTAATAGAGTCCATCCTTTCACAAGGAATATTCATATTAGTACATCTTTTGTGGGCATCATTCCCATCAGGGTTTACTCTTTGATCAAGAGGTTCCCTAGTCAGCATATCTTGTGTTATTGTGTAATTGTGTATGAATATCTTTCTATGGTTGGTAATTATATTGCTTATATGGTTTAATGTTGTTAAAGATGATAAAAGTTATAATTATCTGATAACTGATTCACCCCCCCCCTCTTAGTTATCTTGGTGGAGTTTACTTTCTAACAGAAGTCATAACAAACTCCAATAATAATTCAGTCAGCTCTACTAAGCACGCAACACATTCTGGAACCTGTCCAATAGGATGATTGTAGACGCACACTACACACTATCGGCTCTACCAAAATAACTAGATCTTTCTCCTCAAGATGAATTACATCATGCACTCTTAACTAAACATCACTAACTCTTCTCCAAGATCTAAGCCAAGGGTGCATACTAAAATGATAGGCACAACTCCAGAACCAATATAATCTTTGTCGACTCTTCTAAACAAACACAGGAAACCTCTACAGGTGAATAGTGACTACATTACTTCACTTCTACTAATCATCATACTCTGTGTCCATAAATGTAACATCACTAACATGTCTCCATCATATATCCAAATGTGCAAGGCTCCATGATAACTGTACGAACAATCACACACATAATATTGCCTGTAACTCTGTCAAGAACACTACTTACACAAGCTACTATATAACTGTCTGTACTAATAGTTAACCTCTATGCCCATGATATCATTGAATGGGGATCCCTTCTCAATGTGCCTTCTTGACTCTATCTACAATCTCCATAACTTCATCAAAGGCCCTTCTGGATGGGCCCTAGAGAATTTTCGGCCTCTGAAAGTTTGAAATCCAAAATTTTGGGGAAAGGAAACATAATACTTAGTCAATTTTGGAGCTTTAGTTTTTAGGACCAACTGTCAAGATTTGGTAGTTTTTTCTTGCGTCCAAAATTTAACTCCAGTTATCTCAGAGATCATTTTCCAGTCAACTGGGCTTCTTTTTTGGGGTCATTTGTGCATGATTTTGGGATCTCTTCCAGTTGGGCCACATGGAGAAGTCATAGCCAAAGATCAAGGGCAGAAACATGAAGATTGTCAAGTGCATGCATGAGTTCTAGCTCCATTTTTGAGTTATTTAATGCATATTTTATTCAAAGCTTTGTAATGCATGAGGTTTAATTTTGTGCTAGGGTTGTTTAGATAGGTTTTAGAGGTAGTTTCATTAATGCAATCTCTAGTTTAGATTTACTTTCAAGTTTTAGTTGCAGCCAAACCCTAGCTCCGAAAATAAGAGCCCAGCTCTATAAATTGTAATAAAATGATGTAATGAGGGTCGATTTGATCATTAATACAACATATACATTTGGTGCTTCATTCATGGTGTGATTCTTCTACTATCTATGCGAAATTTATGAATGTGTGAATTGCTCATTCTTTTATTTCAAAGAGCCAATTGGTTGTTTAATGGTTTTAAGTCTGTGATCTTTTAGTTCAGTGTTTGCTGGTATTGCATTGCTATGTTGTGAAAAATTTCTGAGAAGATTATTCTTTGGTGCTTGAAGATTAACTTGTCTCCCATGTGCGCACATCTTGGGTGGCTTTGTTATCTGATGAGTTTTGGCTTATCATATGTTTGCATTTGTTCGATTTCATTTATCATTGCATCCATTTAGCTAAAGATTGTGATATGATCTAATCTCTATTTTGTGGGTTTCTTCATCCTCTTGGTTATTTAATTCGCATGGTAGTGTGATGCTAGCATATGTCCATTAGATTTATTTTCAGCAATTTCATTCAGTCTCTTGTTACCTTACTTTCCTAACCCTCCTTGCAAGTTATTTTCAATAGATCAATTAAATTAGCATCACTTTTATTTCTAAATCTGAAAATCGAATAAAAAAAGACAGATATTATGGAATCTTAAAGTTTGTTTTACAATTTCCCTTGAGAGAAAAACTAGCAAAGGCCTCCTTGTTAATAGATTCATATTTGTCTTCCATTGAGTTGTCCAAGTAGTTGAGACCTAGCCAGAAGGAACCTTGAGATTGATTCTATCAGTCTTCCAAGAGGGGAATTTACCCTTGTAAACTCCTAGCCGTTGTCTTCATGTAAAAATGATGCTCAACACCTCCTCTTCCAGATCCTTGTCTTCTTCCTCTTCCTCTCTGAACTCTATTATTCTAATCATGGAAATGATTGAAATTGTTTCATCTCTAATTTTGACTGCTACTGGCCTCATCCTTCTTTTTTTGATCTTCATTCTAGCCTCCATATGGTCATCCACTGGATCTTCCACCATGACCTCTTCCGCTTTGTCTACTCTCAAACTTCTTGTTCATCTTTTCCTCTACTTTTAGGGAAAACTAGTATGCCTCTTCAATACTATTCATTTAGACCAAATTCAACTCCTCCTGAATGCTTGTCCTCAACCCATTAAGGTAACGGGAAACTTTCTCCTTATCAACTTTTGCATGGCCTATTCTGATGAGGATTCAATACAACTCTTTCATATATTCCTGAACAGATCTCCCTGCTTGCTTCAAACCTTGCATTTTCTTCAGTAAATCAAGCTCATAATCAATAGGAATGAACTTTCACTTCAATTTATCTATCATTTGATCCCATCTTGTGATTTTCTCCTTTCATCTTGTATTTCACTCCAACTGAATCTCTTGCCACTAGATCTTTGCATGACCCTTCAATCTGGCCTTCGCAAATTTGACCCTATCAGGATCCTCAATATCTTCAGACTCAAAATATTATTCTAATTCATTGATCCAGTCGATCAATTCTTCTGGGTTAAGGTTTCTAAAAAATGTAGGAACCTCAATCTTAGGTCTTTTCCCAATCTTGGAAATGACCTAAAAAAGTCTTTCTTCTTCTTGGCTCAAAATTTTGCCTTCTCCTTCCTGATCTAAATTTCCTTCTTCTTTGGCTTCATCCCCACTTTCATCTATGACTATAATATCCATTCCTCTACAAATCTCTTCTTGCAATGCTCACACTTGTCTCTGGAGGGCTCTAACCTTAGGTGACACACCACCATCTCTTCCGCTATGTTCCCTTTATGGAAGCATTTTCACACTTATTGTTGAAACCCTAAACCACGCTCCTGATGCAAACTGTCTCACAGTCGGTGATCTATCTACACACTCAGGAACTCCTACTCTGATACCACTTGATGAAGGGTTCTCCCCTTAATACCATAAAAACATAATAGAAATCGAGAAACAACAACAATTTGCAAGAACAAAAAATGGGCTTCTTATTATCTCCACAAGTGTGGAATTACAAATTTCAAAATTGCAATATGCAAAGCCACATGGGTATTTTCCCTTACAATATTATGTAGGACAAAGCCTAAAATCATTACCCAGATCTACCCAGAACTACTCAAAACTACTCCCAATTTCCCTAGACAACACTACGAGCCTTTCTTATATAGGTAATTTTTCACCGTCCAGGAAGGTTCTAGAAATTTTAGCCCTTAAGACCAACCAACCCTAGAATTATTTTATTTTCATTTTATTACATTAGAGTCAATTCAAACTAAATTTCAAAACTCAAAAGAAATTTTGAAAGAAATTCATTTTCTTCTATTTCAGGTGGCCCAACTTCCGGAGACAATAAGTCATCACTCGTTGACCCGATTAACTATTATGACCCCATTTTGGAAATGGTACGAAGTTCTCTATAGTGATTGAATCTCACACAAGCTCCAATCAACTAAAGTTTGGACTTCATTCAAGACCTTTAAAGCCTTCAAATCTGAGTTCAAAGTTTATGTACCCTACTACCAATACTAAAAATTTTCAATATCTTCAAAACTAGACTTGATATGGAAATGAAACTTTATTGGCAACCTAATATGACCAAAGTGAACCTCTAGGGAAGAAAATAGACCATTCTAAGCTGAAACGAAAAACTTACTAAAAATAGTAAATTTTAAAAAATAAAAGATCTGTACAAGATAGCCCTTATTAAAAAGAAACCAAAAATATTTTAGGGTGATGCAAGATTGCTCTTAGACCCAAGATGCTCCTGCATCAAGCCTCTGTTATCTCTTTGTTGTAGGCATAGCATGGTATCCTTTCATCTTTTCCATTCATTTCTCTATAGATTTGCATTTTTTATGATATATTATTATCTGTGGGTATGTAATTCTTTGTTTCATGCACGACGCGATTATTTTTGCCTAACAATGTTCTTCCATGCCTTATATTTTAATGTTTATCATTTAGTAATCATCTATATTTTCCTTCATAGGTGATATCTTTTCTAGCATATTACATTTAGAATTGCATATCCTGTGATGTTGCTTGTCTTACTTTTCTCTATGGTGTTGTATTATTCTATGATACTTCTTGTTTTATATTGGGTGTTTTGTTTTGTGCATAGCTAGATTATGATCATTGCTTATAGTTCATCTTTATATCTCACAAGATTTTGTTATATAATCCACCATATATCTCTATTTATCATCTCACGCTTGGGAGGGAAATGTTGTTTGTACATTCTTTATCTCTCTTTGTCTAAGGATCAACTTTCCTTAGTACAATGTCATTTGTTTATCATGTGACATTCTTTTCCTATGAGAAATTGTGTCTTGATCATGAATCTCTCTGACATAAAAGAGGTGCATATCTGTGATCATCACCTCTTCTTTATTTACAAAACTATGCTCATTATAAAGATTTTCCCTTTCTATGTGATTTAAAGTTTGTCATCCTTCATCCAAGGATCCTTATTCCACTTATACACACGGTACTGAATAGGTGCATTCTTGTTCTTCTCCTCTTTTGTCTTGAAGTTGTTATCTTTTGTTCATGACACTCCTCTTGAAGGTAGATGTCTAGATAACAAGATCTCTTCCTTTCAAGAGTCTTTTCTCATAAGCGACATATCCTTTCATAATTTATCTATTTTCTTAGCTTACAAGAGTCAACACTCTTTGCTAAGTTTATAGAATACATTGTTGTTAAAAAGGATATCTCCTTATTGCTAGAAGTAGTTATCCTCGATTCTCTTCCTTATGATTTATATGGCTACATAGTATTCATAAGGAGGGGGGCATACATGCACCCTCTTTGTACTAAAGTTTACTTTTTATGCACTTTTACTTTTACCTTGTTACATGCCACTCCCTAGTGGGTATTAGTGACACTTCTCCATCCTAGGGAAATGCATTTGCATTTTACTTTTTGCATTACCACTCCTTAACGGGTATAAGTGATACTTCTCCACCCCATGGAAATGCAGATACACATTTTCTCTATGGATAACGGACTCTTGTTCATCCATAGAGAGCACAGACATATTTTCACTCTGTGGTGATACCAAGGAATTGATCCAAGGGTGGAAACACATTCACATGCATGGAAAAGTCATCGACAGGCACACAAGATTGATTATCAAGCACACAAATCCGTTAGACTATTTGATCCTTTCTTTTTTGTTTTCTTTTTTTTGTGATTCACAGTAAGGCACACAAACCTTACTAGGCAAGATAATCAGGCTCTCCCTCTCTCTTCATGCTTTCATGTAGCAAGATAGAATCATGAAGGATGTAATCCTTTCTAGTGCTCTTTCCTTTCCTATGTGATCCCTTATTCTTTGTAATAGCCTTCCAAATATGATATTGGTGGGTGAGACATTTCTTCAGTTGAGGTCTATTTTACTAGTTAATTTGGATTTTTGTACTAACCCATTTTGAGTCTTTTGATTTGGTTTTTGGTTTGACTCTCTTTTTCCTTTGTTTTCCTTTTCTTTGTTTTCATGATTTTATGCATGGGAATGGAGTTAGGATCCTAGGTTTGGGGGCTTATGTCCTTAAACTTGGTGATGTTCTATCTCATTGTGACATTGTCTCTCTTCTTCTTCTTTCTTTACCGAGAGTATGACTTGCCTCATACTCTTGCTAAATGGGGGCTAAATGTATCATCTAAAAATGGACACACTTTCATTTTGATACCTTTTATCCCTCCTTAGCGTGGTTTTGGTCTCTCTCTTCTTCCTAGCCCTTCCCTCATTTCTAGATCACCTCTCATCTTTCAGCATGGTCCTTTAGGTGTTATTTTATCACCTTTCTGGTCATATCTTTCGATAGCTTCATTTTCTCCCAGTTCTTTCTACACCTTCTCTGAGGTCTCTAGGACCCCTTTGTGAGATCCCCCCAAGAATAGGTCAACTAGGTCGACTTGTTCCTAGAAGAGGTCAGCCAGGTCAACTTGTTCTTGGAAGAAGTCGTCTAGGTCAACCTCTTCCTTGATGGATTTTGATTGTGGGGTCCTATGTGCCTCAGAATTGTCGATTGATTTCTTTTGTTCCCAAGTCAGCCTACTTTGTTTTTTATCCCAAAAAATAGTATATAAGGAGGCTTGGGCATTTCATTTTAATCCAATTTCAATCCCCATCAAGCTACATCATCATTCTACAAGAAATCAAGAGAAAGCATACACGCATTCATGATATTTCAAGAAAGCATCTTCAAGCATACATCAAATTCAAGCACTTCCTTCTTGCATCAAGCTTCTTCCTTCAAGGTGGTAGTGGAGTTTGTTAGAAAGTAAAGTCCACCAAGATAATTGAGAAGGGGGGGTGAATCAGTTATCAGATAAATACAACTTTTATCACCATTGGCAGATGTTAACCATGTAAAGAATGTAAACAATAACCATAGAAAGATATACATACACAACAATACAATAACACAAGATATGTTGACTAGGGAACCTCTTGATCAAAGAGTAAACCCCAGTGGGAATGATGTCCACAAAAGATGCACTAATATGAAAATTACTTGTGAGAGGATGGACTCTATTAAGAGCCTTATGAAATACATTCAGTACATATGAATCTCTGTTAGGAGACTTTGAATCCTTGTTAGACGATTCTAACCTTGTTAGGAGTTATGGAAGGTAGAAGGACCCACTATCCAAAAAGCTTCAAGGGCAAGATCACTGAACACACTATCCAACTGATATCTATATTAATCAATAGAATCATACCAAAAGATTATTGATCTCAACAATTTATCACTTCTCCTCTAACTATGCCAAACCGCACCAACTACTTCACCAGATCTCAATACCAGATCTCTGCAATTCGCATATCCTCTTAGAATATCATACTCAATTACATATCCAAATTACATTACAAATAAGGAAAATAATCCTTCTTTTATACCACACTCAAATAATTACAAATGAGTTAGCCAATCAATTACTAAATACAAACTTCCACATGTTACACAATAATCCTCGATTACACAAAAACTATCAGCTTCCAGACAAAATAATTCTCCACTCGTGTGACCTCTAACCTTGTTGTCATGTCCATGTCACTATTATCATGTCTTCATCATCTATACAACTTCCCATGCCTAGATTCTATCATGATTAAGAGATATCATCCAGTTACCATAAACTGCTTCTCAGGAATACTATCTGAATATTGTTTCCACTGATTTACACATAACTGACATGAATAATTGAATTTTTGTACGCACTCTTGACCATGATCACAAGACATAACATAGAGTAAGTCCTCAACTCTTCATATCTTGATCTTCAATATCCCACGTGCGCTAATACAAACACTATCCACTTCTTTGCTAATCTCTAGTAGATCACTACATTGACATCAATGACAATCACAGTCATGAATGCAACAACAACTGCTATAGAATAGCTGTGAATACTCCCCCATAGGATATATTCAGCATTCATTCCTAACAATCTCCCCCATTGGCATTGATGGAAACATAGATGAAAAAATATCCAAGTTACATGAATACCAACACTACAACACTATTGCTCTAAGATGCCTTCAAATCTTCTTCGTCAATTAAATCTTCCTTCGTTTTCTCAATCAATTCTTATAGTTTTTCCATTTTATATTGCTTGAATCCTTCTCCCTCAAATTCTCTTTAATAGATGATTTTTTCATGTATCATTTTCCCCCATTGACATCAATGACAAATAATACATCACTATATCAACAACTTCAATGTCAAAAGACACTTTTCATAAAAATACATTCACTAGAGTCCTTATGACTCAGCTCAAAAATACATACTCCCCCATAGAGGAAGTACCAACATCTAGTCCAGAGGAAGATAGAGCTCATATACCACTAGACTGATGCAACAATCTACATCACTTCTCAAAAGTAGGTTGGGGCATAACCCCAAGCATACCTCTCAAATACTCAAATGTATCTTTAGGTAAAGGCTTTGTAAATGTATCTATTATCTTCTCTTTTGTACTTATATACTCAAGTCTAACTTTTTTTTCTGCAACTTTCTCTCTTACTACATGATACTTTATTTCTATATGCTTTGTCTTAGAATGCAATTTAGGATTCTTAGATATACTACTGGTGTTATCACAGTGTATAACAATAGGCTCATCAAATTTAATTCCAATATCCTTCAACATCAATTTCATTCATATTATCTGATTACAATTGTTTTCTGCTACTACATATTCTTCTTCTTTTGTACTCTATGAAATACAATTCTTCTTCTTACTTAACCAAGAAACCAATCTTCCTTCAAGGAAAAATGCTCCTCCACTAGTACTCTTTTTGTCATCAATACTACCTCCCCAATCTGCATCTATGTATGCACATAAGATAAAGTCATCTGATTTTTCATACCATAATCCATATTCAATTTTTCCTTTTGAATACCTCAGTATCCTTTTTACTGTTGTGTAATGTGCCTCTTTAGAATCAGCTTGAAATCTTACATCAATTCCAACTGCATCTGATATATCAGGTCTTGTATGGGTTAAATATTGCAAACCTCTAATCATGGATCTGTACCTCTTTTGTTCAACTACAAGAGTTTCATTTGTGCTAGATAACTTGTGACCAATTACCATAGGTGTGCCAACAGGCTTACAATTCTCCATTCCAAATCTCTTTAACAATTCATTCAGATACTTTGTTTAACATAAGAAAATACCATCATTATTCTGTGTTATCTGTAATCCCAAAAAATATTTCATTTCACCAATCATGCTCATTTCAAATTCAATCTTCATTCCATCTGCAAACTTGTCACTTGCTTCTTCTTCTCCATTGAAGATAATATCATCAACAAAAATAACTACAATCAACACACCATTCTCAATTTCTTTCAAATACAAGTTGATATATGTTGTGCCTTTAGCAAATCCCAATTTTATCAAATACTTATCTAGTCTTGCATACCAAGTTCTAGGTGCTTATTTAAGTCCATATAAAGCTTTTTTTTTCAAAGAATAACCAAGAAATATACCTTCATCACTTCTAGGGTCAAACTTTCCAATGTCATCATCTCTCTTAATATAACATTTGCTTCCAAAAATTTTAAAATACTTAACTGATGGTGCAAGTCCAAACCACAATTCATAAGGTGTTTTGTCTGTGTCTATTTTGACTTGTACTTTGTTCATTGTATATACTATTGTATTTACTGCTTCTCTCTAGGATGTCTTTGCTAAATCATTTTCAAATAACATGGCTCTTGATGCTTCAGTTACTGATATGTTCCTTCTTTCTACAATACCATTTTGTTCAGGTGTTCTAGGGGCTGAAAATTATCTCTTAATGCCATTCACTTCACAAAAAGTGTTAAATTATTTTGAAGTAAATTCTCCACCTCTATCTGATCTTAGACATTTAATCTTCATTCCAGATTCATTCTCAACTCTATTCTTAATCATCTTAAACTTATCAAATACTTCATATTTTTCTCTAAGAAATGCAATCCACATCATTCTTGTAAAATCATCAACAAGAATCATAAAATACCTTTCACCATAGAATCCTCTAGTCCTTGTGGGACCGTTCAAATCTATATGAACAATTTCCAACTTCTTTGCTAATGTGAGCTTCTTGCTAGGAAATGAACTTCTCTTCTTCTTAGCCATAACACATTCTTTGCAAATCATGTTAGTAGGTTTCATAATCTTAGGCAAATCTCTTACTGCAAGTGTAGTACTTACTTTCACAATGTTATCAAAGTTTATATGATAAAATATTATGTGCCATAACCAACTGTAATTAATTCTAGAAATAAAACATGTCATCTCTATAAGGTTCAACTTAAATACATTACCTATGGTTCTTGATCCATTTCCAATCAAATTACCATCTCTATCCATGATCACACAAGTTTTCTCAGTAAACCAAACCTGATATCCCTTATCAACTAACTGTCCAACACTCAAAAGATTATGCTTCCATCCATCAACAAAATAAACTTCATCAGTGTTAGTCTTTCCATCAAGAGTAATGGATCCTATTCCTTTTATCAAACACGGTGCATTGTTTCCAACTCTAACAATTCCTCCATCATAGTTGTTAAACTTTATAAATTTCTTTGTGTCACCAGTCATATGATGTGAACAACCATTGTCTATGATCCAATCAATTTTCTTTTCTACTTGAGAAACTAAAGTTTTTTCTTCTCTAACTTCAGTTTCAGAGTTTTCTTCTTTTATTGCTACAAATCCTATATCATCATTCTCATTATCACTTTCACTAAAGTATTTTTCCATACTAGCCTCAAATTCTTCATCATTAGCATAGTAACATTCTTTAGATCTTCTAGGTTTAAATTTATTCTTATACTTCTTTACTCTTTTAGGACATTTAGATGCAAAATGACCATATTCTTGACAAGTCCAACATTTAAAGATTTTATAACCATCTGGTTCTCTTTTCACAAGTAGGGAAATTCCTTCCTCAATCTTTCTATCTTCTTCAGTCTTAGATATGTTGCCACTAGCATAATCTCCACTTATACTAATGCTTCTTGACAAAGTAGGACGAACACTAAGTGTGTTGAATGTTGTTTCCATTCTAGGTAGATCACTTGGTTGTCTCAATCCTATCTCTGCTGCTTCTAATCTTCCAAAAAGAGTTTCTCTTGTAAAGTTCTTAGTACAAGGTATAACTTGCTCAATCATCTGCGTTGTATGCTTGAATAAAGGAGTCAATATTTTCAAGATCTTCCATATCACTTCATCCTTGGTCTTGTTTCCTTCACAAGCTTTAATACTTGCAACAATCTTTGATATTCTACCAATATAGCTTCTAACATATTCATCTTCCATCATTCTTACGTCTTCGAATGAACATATCTAATTTTGTAATCTGACTCTTTTTGCATGTACATCACCTTCAAAAATAGATTGTAAAGCTAACCAAATTTCATGAGATGTTCTTAGAGTTTTTACCTGACTGTATTCATTTTCTAGAAGTGCTGACAAAAGTGCTTCTCTGGAAAGTATGTTACACATGAACATGTCTCTTTCCTCATTAGTACATTCTTCAATCTTGTCTTCTTCAATGATAGTCTTCACATTCTTTGTGATTAACCAATAACTTGGTCCTATACACAACAAATGTGTCTTCATCTTTTCTTTCCAGCTATCATAGTTCACTCCATCAAACTTAGGGTTTTCCTTCCTAAAATAATACACCATGGATCTCCTTAAGTTGTTAAACTTTTCCTTCAACGACCTACTACTTTGATACCAATTGTTAGAAAGTAAAGTCCACCAAGATAACTGAGAGGGGGGGTGAATCAGTTATCAGATAAATATAGCTTTTATCGCCATTGACAGATTTTAACCATGTAAGCAATGTAAATAATAACCATAAAAAGATATACATACACAATAACATAAGATATGTTGACTAGGGAACCTCTTGATCAAAGAGTAAACCTTGGTGAGAATGATGCTCACAAAAGATGCACTAATATGAAAATTCCTTGTGAGAGGATGGACTCTGTTAAGAGCCTTATGAAATACATTTAGTACATATGAATCTCTATTAGGAGACTTTGAATCTATGTTAGAATATTCTAACCCTGTTAGGAGTTATGGAAGGCAGAAGGACCCACTGTCCAAACAACTTCAAGGGAAAGATCATCAAACACATTGTCCAATTGATCTATGTATTACTTAATAGAATAATACCAAAAGATTACTACTCTCAACAATTTATCACTTCTCCTCTGACTGTGCCAAACTGCACCAACTACTTCACCAGATCTTTGCAATTTGCATATCCTCTTACAATATCATATCTCAATTGCATATCCAACTTACATTACAAATAAGGAAAACAATCCTTCCTTTATACCACACTCAAATAATTGCAAATGAGTTGGCCAATCAATTACTAAATACAAACTTCCACACGTTACACAATAATCCTCGATTACACAAAAACTATTAGCTTCCAAACAAAATAATTCTTCACTTGTGCGACCTCTAACCTTGTTGTTACATCCACGTCACTATTATCATATCTTCATCATTTGTACAACCTTGCATGCCTAGATTCTATCCCAATTATGAGATCATCCAGTTACCACAAACCGCTTCTCAAGAATACTATTTGAATACTACTTCCACTAATTTACACATAACTGTCATGAATAATTGAATTTCCGTACGTGCTTTTGACCACGATCATAGGACACAACATAGAGTAAGTCCTCAACTCCGCATAGCTTGATCTTCAATATCCCACATGTGCTAATATAAACATTGTCTGCTTCTCTGCTAATCTCCAGTAGATCACTATGTTGACATCAATGACAATCATAGTCATGAATGCAACAACAACTGCTATAGAATGGCTGTGAATATTCCCTCATAGGATATATTCAGCATTCATTCCTAATAGATTTTGGCTTCTAAGGAGGAGATCCATCATTCCAAATCATTCAAGTTCTTCCACCCTTCATCATGTCATGTTACATATATTCATATACATGAGGTTTTGATTTCTTTGATTTCCTTTTGGTTTCTTTGAGTCAAGGCTATTACATTTTCATATTTGATCACATCTCAAATTCAATGGCATCTATAAAGGAAATTGTATCTTTCATTTGATATATTCAATCTTACTACATGTTAGCATTTCCTTTATCATTATATTTACATTTCAAATTCAAGGTCGATTCCTCAATCTAGGGCTTGACCAAGGCACACCCTCATGCACCCAAACCCAAAAATAAGCTATTTTTGTGTGTAGGAATAGGTTATCAGAATTACAACCATAGATCTGGAAACTACTTGCTGAGACATTTCCAAAGAAGCCGGGTCAACTTTGCTATGGTATCTCAAGAACATGGTGACCTAGTCTACTTGTTCCTAGAGGTTTGGAAAAAATAGTATTTTCTAGGTTTTCTATTGTGATCATGAATCCGCAATCGAAAGTTTTGTCACAAGTTCAGATCTGCAATTTTTAGAGCAGAAAGGCACATTCCTCTACACAAATTTCAAGTTGAGCACTCTATCCTCCATTTCACTTCTTAGTCTAGACCTATTTTTATATCTTAATTGGATTGATTGCATACATTTGGTATCTAGATCTATCTTACTTTCCTCATTAAATCAATTGGTTCAATTGCACTTTTACATTTACACATCTTTAATCAAATCCTACATTTCATGAAAGAGGACTTTCTTGCATACTTCCTTAATATAATTTGGGTTTAGCATTAGCTTCCCTTTATCTCCTTGGATTTTTCTAATCTAACTTGGGTTATTGTGTAAGTGGTTAGTTAATGAATTCATCTCATATAGTTTATATTGTTAAATTCATTAGCACCCATAATGTTAGTGTGTAAGTGGTTAGTTAATGAATTCATCTCATAGTTTATATTGTTAAATTCATTAGCACCCATTTTCCCCTTAAACACTACCTATATTTTGGATTTGGGTTGGGTAGTAAACCCATAACACCTTGTGAAAAGCTTAGATTTTAAATAGAGCTTGGAAATTAGATTTTCTGAACTAGGTCTTTTTTAGATTTTAAAATTTTAATCATTTTCATCCTCTAGCAACATCATTTTTCCAGCGTGTAGAAATTATAGCAGTTCTGAAGCATATTTTCTCAGGGAATTTCTTCAAATAGAATTCTTTTTTATTTGCAAACCTCAAAGAAATTGTATCAATCTATTTTGTGTCATTTGAATTCCATTATACTCTATCTCCATGATTCTCTTTGATCGACTTCACTTCTATCTCAACAAATCCGCAAAGCCGCAAAGCTCAATCGTCGCTTGTGTGGTTTTAATTCATGCATTGGCTCTTTTATTTTCGAGCTCATAAACATGTAATTCCCATCGCATTTCAACATGTGTGTTTTGTTAGTTCAATGAAATGACAACTAGCTCATTTTAGTACCTCATTCGCTAGTTGGCAAGTGTCCTTTATTCATATCCATGAAATGGTGACCATTTCACCAATTCACAAGTGGCAAATATGCTCTTTGCGAAATAGTGTTGGGTTCACTATTTTGCAACCCCTTCTTATGAACTTTTGTGAAATGGCGATGACCTCACTATTTTGCAACCTTTATTTTGTGTCTTTTGTAAAATAGGGATGGCTTCGCTATTTCGCAACTTTTATTTTCTACTTGTGCAAAATAGCAAAAAATGCATGAAAAAGGGTATATTTTGTAGTGTGTGTGATTTATGAAACATTTTGAATATTATAGTAGTGCTCATGGGGGGCTTTGAAAATGGATATAGGAGTATCTTATTATGAGTATTCAAAAAGAATAATTGATTTGGTGAGGAAAAGCTGATATATTGAAATATCTACTAATCAGAATGACCTATTTGGAGGGATTCATGAGATTCAGTGTAAAGGGCTCAGTATTCCAAGAACATGTCAATTTTGACTCTACAAGGATAAAACTGAATGTACACCTTTTATTTATAAGTGGCTAATATGATTTTATAGAGAATTCACTTGTTAAGCATAGGATTCAAGAGGTCATTTTTAAAGTTTTCTTCTTATCAAGAACTCTAAATTTTGCAAAAATTTAGAGCTCCAACAAGGCCTACAACCGTATTCCACTTGGAAGATATCATGGACTCAAGATAGAATCCTCTTGAAAACTTCTTTATTAGGACCTTCCTTGTTGCAACCCCTTTGTTCTCTATCATTTTCTTGTTCAAATCCCAAAGTTAGCATAGCATAATGGATTAAATAAAGGGACTAATTTTAGACTTTTTCTAACGTTTGACTTTATCCCTAAACTCAATTCCAAGACTTAGAAAATTTATAGCTATTGGCTGCAAATGAAACTTAGAATTGAAGTGCTAAGAACAATGTCTAAGGAAAATGCAATAATGAACAAGTTGATCCTTAAATGCCCCAAAATTATAAAAAGAAACCAAAACTTTGAAGCCCTAAAATTTAAAAATTTATGAGGACTAAGTCTAAAAACTAAGTCTAAGGACTTAATCCAAATACTAAGTCTACAACTAGGTATAATCAAACTTCAAAATCATGAAAACCATGCCTTAGATGACTAAATTTTGATCTCAAAATGCCAATATAAGATTTCATCATTAAAATATTAATTCTAATTTTCTGAGGACCACCCTGTAACATGTCTTAAAATTCCTTGAAATCAATCCTTTCTCTATGACCAATGCAATCTAATCAATGACCATGAATTTTTAAAAAAGAATATGGAGGCATCTTATGAGTCAAAGGTGAGAAACAAACCCTTTTGCTACAAAATATAATTATGATTTTCTAAAGACAGTCTAAATCATACCTACCTTTAATGATTTTGTCCTCAAAACTCAACAATTTTGTGCAAGAATGATTCCTTAACACACAGCAATGAAGTCTGATGTGATTGGATAACTAGGGATTTTCTCTGATTTTTTTTGAGAAAAATGAACTTCCTAGGAAAATTTAAGAGCCTAAAAATTGATGTAATTTCAGCATCTTGGTTTCTTGAATTTAGTCTTGGAACCCTGTATTTGATCTCTCTAAAAGCTTGCAATGAATGTTAACATGGATTAGTGACCTGGAGTTTATCTCTAAAAAAATCAAACCTTACATGAGTTTTCAAACTTTAAGTATGAAAACATCACACGAACAACTCCTAGTGTGCACTTGGAATGTCTCGGATCTTGGCATAATTCAAATTTGGCTTCACACACACCCCCATCACTTAACTCTTGGTTTTCTTTTACAAAATCATGGCTTTTATGGGGGAAAGTTTTCAGACTTTTTTTTCCTTACAATGCCCATGTCTCTTTGACTGCATTTGAACTCCTACTTTGCTGGCAATGATTCCTTATTAGGATTCTTGATTTTCACCTTCAATGTTGGTCACCTTGGTAATGACTGTGATTTATATCAAACTTGGGAAAATCTGATTACTACTTTGATGCAAGAGCATCTCGGGTCCTTGGCAATCCTATGTCACCAAAAACATATTTGAGTTTGTCTGTGTTGCTCAGTTCTTTCTTTGACTGAGTTGGTTCGGCAGTTGGTCGATTTCCTTTGGGTTACCAAGTTTGGTTGGTTATCTCCTAGGCGGTCGGTTATTTCTCTAATGCTCAGCGATGCTTGTCTTTGCTTGGTCATCCTTGCTTACCGAGTGGTTTATTTTGAGTTCATGTTGAGGCCGACTTGTGCATTTAATTTGAGTCATGGATTTAATGCTGGTATCCATCATTAGAAAGCATGTGGTCCCAGATCTGATTGTTCCTTCCATTGTAGCCTCTTGTATAAATGTAGTTGTTTGGTTAGAGTTTAGGAGGCATTTTTAGATAGAAGTAAGAAGATAGAAGATTAGCAGTTGTTGGTAGATCCTCACATGTTTGAGGACTTTTGTAATTCCTTGTAATAGCTGGCTGTAACTGGGAAGACCTTACAACCCGACATGTATGAATCAATTTGAAAGATAATATATATCAATGATCCTACATTCTCTCTCTCACTTTGTTGTTGTGATTGCTTTCACGTGTTGTTGAGCAAGGTGGTGGATCAAGCAGGGTGTGCCATTATTGTTTGGCCCCTGGACCTTCCCTCCTTGCATCAAGTGATATCAAAGCCAAGTTGAGATCTGGATCTAGGTTTGTGAATCTAGATTTGTAGGTTCCTTCTTGTGAAGCCCTAGTTGAATTGTTGTGGGGTGGCAGATTGCAATATGACCTGCAATTGTAGAGGGTTTTCAAGATGGTTCGTGGGAGGTGAGATGCAGATCCAAGATTGGTAGACATGTTGAGACAACTTGTTGGTAGATTAGAAGCTGTTGAGACAGCCTAGAGAAGAGGCAGACATCTTGAAGATGTTAGTGATGATGAAGTTGAGGTGGAACAAGGTGATGCAGAACCTACACCTATAATGGATCAAGGTGCAGAAAGATTTTTGAAGGCTTTGACAAGTCTGAAGTTGACACCACATTTTAATCCTCTTGAGTATGGTGGAAAATTGGATTCTGATGAATTGGTAGACTGGGTCACAAAGATGGAAAATTATTTTGAATATGAAAACATCATGAGGAAAAAAAGGTGAAAATTGCAAGCACAAAGTTGAAGAGTCATGCATCCTTATGGTAGGAACATCTGCAGCTGGATAGAAAGAAGAAAGGCAAGGACAAAATCAAGGTATGGAATAAAATGGTGAATAAATTAAAAGGAAAGTTCTTACCTTGTGATTATCAGATTAACCTAGTTAGGCGAATGCAAAGTCTAAGGTAGAAAGATAGGTCAGTAAAAGAGTATACTGAGGAATTCTATAGTTTAGATATCAGATCTGGATATGATGAAGATGATGTGAAAAGAATTGCTAGATACCTGAATGGTTTGAGAGTTTCCATCCAAGAATAAATCAGTTTGGCCAAGTTGGAGAACATTGAGGAGGCTTATCAATTTGCATTGAAAGCTGAGGAGAAATTGAATCAGAGACATGAGCAAAGGCAAAGAGGAAGAGGTGGTAGATTCCCTAGAGGAAGAGGTAGATTTAATGGTGAAAATGGTAGATTTGAACCAGAAAAAACAAATCTGGACAAAGGTAAGACCGAGTGGAAAAGTGAAAGTTCATCTAGAGGCAAAGGCAGTAACTACCAAGGTGGTTATAGCAGAGGTAATTTTTGAGGAACTTGTTACAATTCTGGAGGACATAGATCTTTTGAATGTACACATGCTACTAAGAAGGCTAGTAGTAGCAGAAATGCATTGGTGCAAGAAGAGTCACCGAATGAACCTGAGAAGGAAAACAACTTGATGGTAAGAAGAGCACTATGGAATGAAGGTAAAAAGAAAGATCCGGTAAGGAAAAGTTTGCTCAAGACCAAATGTAGAGTTTTTGACAAAGTTTGGAAGGTAATCATTAGTAGTGGTAGCTCGAAGAATCTGGCATCTGAGGAAATGGTCACAAAGTTGCAATTGAAAAAGTTGGCACATCTGAAACCCTATCAGATTTCATGGATCAAAGATGAGCATACACTCTTGGTAAGTGAACAATGTTATGTGAATTTGAAAATTGGAAAGTACTATGATAAGGTGTTGTGTGATATCATGCATATGGATTATTGTCATATTTTGTTGGGTAGACCTTGGCAATATGATAGACATGTCATATATGATGGGAGATTGCATAAGTATACTATTTGGGCTGATGGGAGAAAACAAATCTTGTTACCATTGATGGAAGAACCTGTTAGTAATGTTTGCACATCTGTGAAAGTTTTTTTGATGGAAGGAAGAAAGTTTGTTAAGGATTTGAAGAAGAATGATGTATGTTTTGTTGTGATTCCTAACAAACCAAGTAAGAAAACAAAGGATAGTGTTCCTAAGGAGATTGATAAGTTACTCAACGAGTATAATGAAATCATTTCTGAAAATGTACTTGATGGTTTGCCACCAAAAAGAAGCATTGATCATTGCATGGATCTAATCCCTGGAGCTAGTTTACCAAATAAGGCACCACATCGGTTGACACCTACCGAGAATCAAGAATTGAACTGACAGATTCAAGAGTTGCTGGAGAAATGATTGATCAGAGAAAGTTTGAGTCCTTGTGCAGTACCTATTGTATTGGCACCAAAGAAGAATGGAGAGTGGCGAATGTGTACTGATTCCAGAGCAATCAATAAGATAACAGTGAAGTATAGGTTTCTTATACCAAAAATGGATGATATAATGGACAGTTTGACTGGAGCAAAGTATTTCACCAAAATTGATTTGAAAAGTGGGTATCATTAGATCAGAATCAGAGAAGGTGATGAATGGAAGACTGCTTTTGAGACAAAAGAAGGTTTTATGAGTGGTTGGTTATGCCTTTTGGTTTAACTAATGCACCAAGTACTTTTATGAGATTGATGAATGAAGTTTTGAAGAAATTCTTGTGTAAGTTTGTGATTGTGTATCTTGATGATATTCTAATATTCAGTAAGACTAGAGAGGAACATTTGTTGCATATCAGACAAGTTTTGCAGAGATTGAAAGAAGAAAAGTTGCTGATAAATCTAAAAAAGTGTTCATTCATGAAAGAGGAGATTGTGTATTTGGGATTTGTGATTGCAGTTGATGGTTTGAAAATGAATCCTGAAAAGGTTGAAGCTATTTTGAATTGGCCTACACCTGTGAGTGCTAGTGAGGTAAGATCATTTCATGGTTTGGCAAGTTTTTACCAAAATTTCATAAAGAATTTCAATTCAATTTGTAATTCTATGACTGAGACTATGAGAGGAGATAAAAGAGAATTCAAGTCGACACGTGGAGCTAATAAAAATTTTGAGACTCTGAAGCAGAAGGTTGTTGAATTGCCTGATTTGGCATTGCCTGATTTCAGTAAGGTATTTCAAGCGGAATGTGATGCCAGTGGTAGTGCTATTGGAGTTGTGTTGAGTTAGGAAGGTAAACCTGTTGCTTTTTTTAGTGAAAAGTTGAATGATGCTATAGAAGGAAATATTATGTGTATGATCATGAATTATATGCTATTGTTCAAGCATTGAAGAAATAGAGATATTATTTGATACCGAGTGAATTTGTGTTGTATACTGATCATAAGGCTTTACAGTATTTGGGTAGTCAGAATAAGTTGAATCAGAGACATATGAAATGGGTTGAGTATTTGCACAGTTATACATTTGTGATAAAGCATAAGAGTGGAGTCACTAACCGAGTTGCTGATGCATTGATTAGGAGATCTTTGATGACCGAGATGAAAATTGAAGTTCTTGGTTTTGATGAGATGAGAGAATCTTATGAGTTTGATCCTGATTTTTTTGAGCCATGGAGAAAGTGCAAAGCACCTATTCAAGATCAACAGGATACTAAATGGGATGAATATTTTATTCAGGAAGGTATGTTGTTTAAAGGTATTCAGTTGTGTATACCGAGAGGAGCAATGAGAACTAATCTGATAAAGGAGAAACATAGTAGCAGTTTGGCTGGACATTTTGGTGTTGATAAGACATGGAATTTGCTTAAGGAGAAATACTTTTGGCCACATTTGTGTAAAGATGTTCAGAAATTTGTAAAAAGTTGTGGAGTTTGTCAAGTTGCAAAAGGAGTAGGTTAGAATACTAGATTGTATACACCAATTGATGTACCTGAGAAACCTTGGACTGACATCAGTATGGATTTTGTTCTTGGCTTACCGAAGACAGTAAGAGGTAATGATTCTATATTTGTTGTTGTGGATAGATTTTCTAAGATGACACATTTTATACCTTGTAGAAAGACATCAGAGGCAGTACATGTAGTAGATCTTTTCTTTAAGGAAATTGTCAGATTGCATGGATTATCGAGGAGTATTATCTCTGATCGAGACAGTAAATTTGTTGGATACTTTTGGAAGACTCTTTGGAGAAAGTTTGGCACTGAGTTGAAATATAGTTCTACATTTTACCCACAAATCGATGGACAGACAGAAATTGTGAATAGAAGTTTGGGAAATCTTTTGAGATGTTTAGTGAATAAGAGTACTGGAAAGACACCCTTTGAGATTGTGAATGGCATATAGCCAAGAGGTATATTTGATTTAAGAGATATTGCTGATGAAGGAAAGATAAGTGTTGAAGGAGTGAAATTTGCTAAGTATATGAAGACATTGCATGAAGATGTGAAGCTAAAGCTGGAAGACACTAATCAAAAGTGCAAAGGCAGAGCTAATAGATCAAGAAGACATATAACTTTTGATGTTGGTGATGAAGTGATGGTTCATTTGAAGAAAGGTTGATTTCCTATTGGAACATATGGGAAACTAAAGATGAAGAAGTTTGGACCTTGCAAGATATTGAGGAAATTTGACAGTGGAAATGCATATGAGATTGAATTACCTGATGACATGGACATATCATATATTTTCAACATTACCGATTTGTATGAGTATCATGAACTTGATGAAGACATGGTAGCACTGATGGAATATCCTAAGAAGCAGAAAGAAGTTGAGCAGATTTTGGAGCAAAGAATTGGCAAGAGTACAAGAGGAAAATAGTATATGGAATATCTGGTAAAGTGGAAGAATAGACCGATTGAGGACAGTTCTTGGATTTCACAATCTGAGTTGGATGCAGCTCGAGCCATACATGTTTCATGATTTGGAGAATCATTTCAAACAACCCCAGGTGTCTGATGCAGAAGCATCTCGGGTCCTTGGTAATCATATGTCACCAAAAACATATTTGAGTTTGTCTGTGTTGCTCAATTCCTTTTTTGACCGAGTTGGTTCAGCAGTTGGTCGGTTTCCTTTGGTTACTGAGTTTGGTTGGTATCTCTTGGGCGGTCGGTTATTTCTATGATGCTCGGCAATGCTTGTTTGTGCTCGGTCATCCTTTCTTACCGAGTGGTTTATTTTGAGTTCCTGTTGAGGCTGACTTGTGCATTTAATTTGGGTCACAGATTTAATGCTGGTATCCATCATTGGGAAGCATGTGGTCCCAGATCTAACTATTCCTTCCGTTGATTGTGGATCTAAAGGCCAACTCAATTCGATAGCCTCTTGTATAAATGTAGTTGTTTGGTTAGAGTTTAGGAGGCAATTTTAGATAAAAGTAAGAAGATAGAAGATTAGCGATTGTTGGCAGATCCTCGCATGTGTGTGTTGTATCAAGGATGATCCTATTCCTTCTCTCTATAATTCCATTTTCCTGAGGGGTTCTAGGTGCACTCAACTATCTTTTTATGCCATGTTCTTCATAGTACTCATAGAATCTGTCAAAGGTGAATTCTTCTCCTCTATCTGATCTCAAACATTTTATCTTTAGTCCAGATTCATTCTCAACCTTAGCTTTCAATATTTTGAATTTCTCAAATGCTTCTGATTTATCTTTCAAGAACACAACCCACATCATCCTAGTATAATCATCAACAAAAAAAATGAAATATCTTTCACCATAGTATGATCTTGTTTGAGTTGGACCACATAGGTCTGTATGAATCAGATCCAACTTATTCTTTGTTGAATTGTGCTTGCTCCTAAATGATTTTCTCACATGTTTTCCCATCACACATTCCCTACATATAGTATCAACCAGCTTTGCTATGCTAGGTAGATCTCTTACTACCTTCACATTGCTTATCTTTACTATGTTATCAAAATTGATATGACATAGTCTTTTATGCCACAACCAACTATCATCAACTTTAGCAACAAAACAACTTGCTTCTAAATTGAGTTGGAAAACATTACCTTTAGTCTTTGAGCCTGATGCAATCATAACACCATCCTTCTTGTTAATGATGCATTTGTTGTTTTTGAACTCTAACTGATAACCTTTTTCAAGTAACTACCCAACACTAAGAAGGTTATGTTTCAAACCATCTACATAGATAACATCATCAGTATTGTTATTTCCATCCAATGTAATAGCTCCTCTACCAATGATAGGTTTAGGAGTGTTATCTCCAAATCTAACCATACCACCATTATATTTGTCTAGATAAATAAATCTATCTTAATCACCTGTCATGTGATGTGAAAAAACACTATCTATAATCCAGTCTGTCTTTATATCAGCTTGTGAAATTAATGCTAGCTCTTGTTCCTCTTTCTCATCTTCATGAATTGTCTTATTATTAATTTTCTCTATGATAGCAATGAATCCAATCTCTTCGCTAAATCATCATTTGAGACTCTATCTCCAGCATAGTAACATTCCTTAGAGTATTTAGGCTTGTAGTCATTTTTGAACTTTCTAGCTCTTGAAGGACACTTAGATGCAAAGTGATCAATCTTATTACATGAAAAGCATTTGAATGGCAATTGACCTTCATATTTTACTTTTTCTTTCTTTTCTCTTTTAGCAATCATAGCAATGAATTCATCTAGAGCTTTCTCTTCATCATCATCATCATCAAAATTACCAAAAGTGTTTGCAAATTTCTTACCATGGACTATTACTTTGAAGGCTATCTCACTTTTAGGTTTTGTCTTCAATCTTGAAATCTCAAAGGCTGAGATTTTGCTGATCAAGGTCTCTCTCTTGAAATTTGATGTAAGTTGCATGGTCTCATCAAGGATGTTGATCTTGTTTTCATATTCCGGAGTGAGAGTAGTCATCACTTTGTCTATAATGTCTTCCTCTAAGATCTCTCCACCATTATTCCTAATTCCAGTAACTGCTTCATTGATCCTTTGATTGTAAGCTTTGATGTTTTCTTCAGGTAGCATCTCTAATGCATTGTATCTTTTCTTCCAGGTTTTTCAGCGTGCATCATTTTCTTGTTTGTCTCCTTTAAATATGTCTTCTAGGTACTTCCATATTTTGTGAGCTATATTTACTTTCTTTATTTCTGAAAACTCACTATCAAATAGGGCCCTGATAAGGGCTTCTTTGGCTATTGCATTCTAATGAAACAATTCTTTTTGCTTTTTAGTAGCGTCATCCTTTGCAAGGTCTTCTAAGGTAGGGATCTTGACTATTTTGATAGTTACATCAAAAACTTCAAAAGCAATGCATTGCAAATGAGTCACCATCTTATTCTTCTAATCAAGATAATTCTCTCCATCAAACTTAAGAGTTTTTTTTATAAAGAATGTCATCTGATCAACCTCAAGCTATTAAAATTTCTCTCCGAGGCACTTGGCTCCGATACCAATCGTTAGGAATAGTCCCAAGAGATAACTGAGAGGGGGGGTGAATCAGTTATCTACAAGTTTCAATTATTTATCCAATTAAGTATACTTAAATATAAGAATAAAAAAAATGAAATAACACTTGAACACAACACCAATATTTTAGTTACGGGGAAACCCAAATAGGTAAAAACCTCGGTGGGAATTGACACCCACTAATATTCTACACTAGTGTATTATGATCCTTGTTAGAAGATCCTTAACCCTATTAGGAGTTGCTTTACAATATATTAAGTACAGTAGACCTGGTCAAGGGTTGGACCCTATTAGGAGTCTTTTACAATAGTCCCTTTTAGGGGAGAGGACACACTATCCGAGAGCACACTACTCAAAGGGGTGAAGGCTTCAACCTTCTATTTAATAGATACACACTATATATGGATCTTGGTGAACTGCACTTTGACTTGTTGTCTGGATCAGTTCCAATGTATAGCATAAATACTTGACTCATTCATATAGACCTTTTTCTAATGGCTCAACACTTCACACACTCTGTTCTACTCTTACTATCAACCATGAACCACACTTCAGCAATCACAAATGACTGCCTATAAATATATTTCCTCTAAATGATATAATCAAGTCATCTTGTTAGAACCACCTTGAAATCATATTAGAGAAGTTGTTAGGAATGAATGCTAAAGTGGTTGGCACCCATTCTGTAGCAGTTTTTGTTGCATTCATGACTATGATTGTCAACGATGTCAACACAGTATTTTATCAAAGACTTGCAGAGAAGTAGACAGTGTTTTGATTAGCGCATGTGGTATATTGTAGTTAGAGCTATACGACATTGAGGATATACTCTTTGATATGTTATATGTCTATGGTTAAGAGTGCGGACATTAATTTTTTTATTCATGAAAGTTATGATCATTTTGGTGGAAGTAGTGTTCATGCAGTATCCCTGAGTAGCAATTTTTGGAAATCAGATGATATCTCCTAATTGGGATGGAATCTAGCTTTGTGCAGTTAAAGGGAATTTAGAGACACATTGATAGTGACATGGATGATAGCACAAATTTAGAAGTCACATGAGTGAAGATTTATTGTATTTGGAAGCTGACAATTTTATGTAATTTTTGTGTAGCGTGTGGAATCTTTTATTTTGTAATTGTGTGCCGACTCATTTATAATTATTTGAGTGTGGTATAAAGGAAGGAATGTTTTTATTTGTTGTATGAAGAAGAGGATAGTAGTGTATGAATATGAAGTGAAGAAAAGAGCTAAATGTCAGAGCGAATTGTGAAGGAAGACATGTGAAGTACAGAGATCTAAAATTGAGATCTGATGTAGTAGTGAGTGCAGTTTCGAATAGTCAGAGAAGAGTTAACATATTATTATGTTGAATAATGCCAAAATTATTTGGATAGTGAGTTTAGTGATCTTACCCTGAAGTTGTTTGGGCAGTGGGTCCTTCTATCTTCTATAACTCTTAACAGGGTTAGAATCTTTTAACAAAGATTCAAAATCTCCTAATAGGGATTTATATGTACTAAATATATTTCATAAGACTCTTAACAGAGTCCATCTTTTCACAAGGAATATTCATATTAGCGCATATTTTGCAGGCATCATTCCCACCGGGGTTTACTCTTTGATCAAGAGGCTCCTTAGTCAACATATCTTATGTTATTGTGTAATTGTGTATGAATATCTTTCTATGGTTGGTAATTATATTGCTTATATAGTTTAATGTTGTTGAAGATAATAAAAGTTATAATTATCTAATAATTGATTCAACCCCCCCCCCCCCCCCTCTCAGTTATCTTGGTAGGCTTTACTTTCTAACAATTGGTATCAAAGCAGCAGGTCCTTGAAAGAGAAGTTTAACAGCTTAAGGAGATCCATGGTGAATTTCAAGAAATAAAGCCCTAAGTTTGATGGAGTAAATTTTGACAATTGGAAAGAAAAGATGAAGACACATCTACTATGTTTAGGATGAGGTTATTGGTTGACTACAAAGAATGATAAGACTATCATTGAAGAAGATGATCTTGAGACATGTTCTAATGATGAGAGAGATCTATTCATGTATAACATACTTGCAAGAGAAGCACTTTTGACAGCACTTCCGGAGAATGATTATAGTCAGGTAAAATATTTGAAAAAGTCTCATGAAATTTGGAAAGCTTTGCACTCTACTTTTGAAGGTGATGAACATGCAAAAAGAGTTAGATTACATAATTGGATATGTGCATTTGAAGATACAAGAATGTTGGAAGATGAATCTATTAGAAGCTATATTGGTAGAATGTCAAAAATTGTTGCAGGGATAAAATCTTGTGGAGGAACAAAGAAAGAGAATGAAGTGATATGAAAAATTTTAAGGACATTGACTCATGTATTTAAGCAGACAACACAGATGATTAAACAATTTATACCTTGTACTATGAACTTTACAAGAGAGACTCTTCTTGGTAGATTGAAAGTAGCAGAGATGAACCTGAGGTTATTAGGAGACTTACCTAGAATGGAGACAGCATTCAGTGCTCTTAGTGTTCACCCTACATTGTCAAGAAGCATCAGTGTGAGTAGAGATTATGTTGGCAGCAATAGATCTAGAAATGAAGAAGACAAGAAGATTGAAGAAGGTATTGCCTTGCTTGTGAAAAGAGAACCAAACAGTAAGAAAAAATTTAAATGTTGGACTTGTCAAGAATATGGTCATTCTGCATCTAAATGTCCTAAGAGAGTTAAGAAGTATAGAAATAATTTCAAGCCTAGAAGATCTAAGGAATGTTATTATGCTAATGATGAAGACCTTGAAGCTAGTATTGAAAGAACTTTAAGTGAAAGTGATACTGAGAATAATGATGAAATAGGATTTGTAGCAATTAAAGAAGAAAATTATAAAACTAATGTTAAGGAATAAAAAGCTTTAGTTTCTCAAGTTGAAAAGAAAGCTGATTGGATTATAGATAGTGGTTGTTCACATCATATGACTAGAGATATGAAAAAGTTCATAAAGTTTAACAATTATGATGGAGGAGTTGTTAGAGTTGGTAACAATGCACCTTGTTTGATTAAAGGTATAGGATCTATTACTCTTGATGGAAAGACTAATACTAATGATGTTTACTTTGTGGATGGATTGAAACATAATCTTTTGAGTGTTAGATAGTTAGTTGATAAGGGATATCAAGTTTGGTTTACTGAAAAAACTTGTGTGATAAAGGATAAAGATGGAAATCTGATTGGAACTGGATCTAGAACCAGAGGTAATGTATTTCAGTTGAATCCTACTGAGATGACATGTTTGATTACTAAGATTGATGATAGTTGGTTGTGGCATAGAAGGTTTTGTCATATAAACTTTGATAATATTGTGAAAGTGAGTACTACACTTGCAGAAAGCGATTTGCCTAAAATTATGAAGCCTACTAACATGATTTGCAAAGAATGTGTGATGGCTAAGCAGAAGAGAAGTTCATTTCCTAGTAAGAAGTTCACATCGGCAGAGAAGTTGGAGATTGTTCATACAGACTTGAGCGGTCCTACGAGGACTAGAGGATTCTATGGAGAAAGGTATTTTATGATTCTTGTTGATGATTTTACAAGAATGATGTGGATTGCATTTCTAAAAGAAAAATCTGAAGTATTTGATAAGTTTAAGATCATTAAGAACAAAGTTGAGAATGAATCTAGAATGAAGATTAAATGTTTGAGATCTGATAGAGGTGGTAAATTTACTTCTAGAGAGTTTAACACTTTTTGTGAAGTGAATGGTATTAAGAGACAGTTTTCAGCCCCTAGAACACCTGAACAAAATGGTATTACAGAAAGAAGAAACAGATCAGTGACTGAAGCAGCAAGAGCTATGTTATTTGAGAATGATTTAGCGAAGATATTTTGGAGAGAAGCAGTAAATATAGTAGTATATACAATGAACAAAGTACAAATCAGAGCAGACGCAAACAAGACACTTTATGAATTATGGTTTGGACATGCACCCTCAGTTAAGTATTTTAGAATTTTTGGAAGCAAGTGTTATATAAAGAGAGATGATGATATTGGAAAGTTTGATCCTAGAAGTGATGAAGGTATTTTTCTTGGATATTTTTTGAAGAGAAAATTATATAGATGTTACAATAAGAGAACTAAAACTATTGTTGAGAGCGCAAATGTTAAAGTTGATGAAAAGTCAAAATTCAGGAAAGAATGCTTGATTATGAATCTGATGAAGAAGCTCATCCTAAACCTAACACTAAAACTACTGAATTATTCTATGAGACTGACAATGAATTGTTGAATGAGAGTCATGTTGACAAGACTAGAGAAGAATCTAGAGAAGAATCTACAGTTGAAGCAAGATCTGAGACTATGACACCGAACAAGTATTTATCAAGACATCATCTTGTTGAACAAGTTATTGGAAGTTTGGATAGAGGAGTTCTGACTTGAAATAAGGTACATTTATATTTGATTTCTCAAATTGAACCTAAATCTACTAGTGAAGCTTGTGAAGATGAACATTGGATTAATGCTATGAGAGAAGAACTAAATCAGATAGGAAATAACAAGACATGGGAATTGGTCCCTAGACCTAAAGACAAGAATGTAATTGGAACTAAATGGGTATTCAGAAAGAAGATGAATGAACAAAGAGAAGTTGTAAGAAACAAAGCAAGATTGGTATGTAAGGGATACTCATAGTAAGAAGGAATTGGCAATGAAGAAACTTTTGCACTAGTAGTAAGAATGTTTTTGGCCTATGCAGCTTTTAAGAAATTCAAAGTGTATTAGATGGATGTGAAGTCAGCATTTCTGAATGGAGAATTGGAAAAAGAAGTCTACATTGAGCAACTTGAAGGTTTTCCTTTGACTCAAGAAGGAGACATGGTATGTAAACTAAAGAAAGCATTATATGGACTAAAGCAAGCACCTAGAACTTGGCATGCAAGACTGGATAAGTATTTGTTAAAGTTGAGATTTGCTAAAGGAACAGTTGATAGCAATCTATACACAAAAGAAATTGAAAATGGTTTGTTGATTATAGTTATTTTTGTTGATGACATTATTTTTGGAGGAGAAGATGAGGCTAGTAACAAATTTGTTGATGAAATGAAGACTGAATTTGAAATGAGTATGATTGGTGAGATGAAATATTTTTTGGGATTACAGATAACACAAAACAATGATGGTATCTTTGTAAGTCAAACAAAGTACTTGAATGATTTGTTAAAAAGATTTGGAATGGAGGATTGTAAACCAGTTGGAACACCTATGGTGATTGGACATAAGTTATCTAGCATGGATGAAACACTGGCAGTTGAGCAGAAGAAATACAGATCCATGATTGGAGGATTGTAGTATTTGACACACACAAGACCGGATATAGCACATTCAGTTGGAATTGTAGCAAGATTTCAAGCTGAACCTAGAGAATCACATTATGCAGCAGTAAAGAGGATACTAAGATGTTTAAGAGGCACAATGGACTATGGATTGTGGTATGAAAAATCTAATGATTTTACCCTATGTGCATATACAGATGCTGATTGGGGAGGAAGTGTTGATGATAAGAAAAACACCTATGGAGGAGCATTTTTCCTTGGAGGAAGATTAGTTTTTTGGCTAAGCAAGAAGCAGAATTGTATTTCACAGAGCACAGCAGAAGCAAAGTATGTAGCAGCAGCAAACAATTATAACCAGATAATTTGGATGAAGTAGATGGTGAAGGATATTGGAATTAAATTTGTTGAACCTATTGTTATACATTGTGACAACACTAGTATAGTCAGTATGTCTAAGAACCCTGTACAACATTCTAAGACAAAACATATAGAGATCAAGTATCATGTTATAAGAGAGAAAGTTGTTGAGAAAGAAGTCAGACTAGAGTACATAAGTACAAAAGAGCAGATAGCAGATATATTTACAAAGCCTTTGCCTAAGGATACATTTGAGTATCTAAGAGGTATGCTTGGGGTTATGCCCCAGCCTACTTTTGAGTAGTGATGCAGTTGGTTGCATCCGTCCAGTACCATATGAGCCCTATCTTTCTTCTAGACTAGATGTTGGTACTTCCTCTATGGGGGAGTATGTGTATCTGAGCTAAGTCATGAGGACTCTAGTAAATATATTTTTTCTGAATAGTGTCTTTTGACATTGACTTGTTGACATAGTGATGAAATTTTTGTCATTGATGTCAATGGGGGAGAAGTATGCATGAAAAAAAATATGAGAGAACTAAATAGGATAACAAAGCAAGATTTGATTGATGAAGAGGATTTGAAGTAGCAGTGTTGCAGTATTGGATTTTTGGAACATTGGATGTTTTTCATCTATGTTGCCATCAATGCCAATGGGGGAGATTGTTAGGAATGAATGATAAAGTGTTTGGCACCCATTCTATAGCAGTTGTTGCTGCATTCATGACTATGATTGTCATTGATGTCAACAAAGTGTTTTATCGAAGACTTGCAGAGAAGCAGACAGTGTTTTGTTTAGCACACATGGTATATTGCAATTAGAGCTATGTGACATTGAGTATATACTCTTTGATATGTTATATGTCTATGGTTAAGAGCACAGACATTAATTCTTTTATTCATGAAAGTTATGATCATTTTGGTGGAAGCAGTGTTCAGGCAGTGTTCCTGAGTAGCGGTTTTTAGAAATTAGATGATATCTCCTAATTGGGATGGAATCTAGCTTTGCATAGTTAAATGGAAGTTAGAGACACATTGATAGTGATGTGGATGATAGCGTAAACTTTGAAGTCACACGAGTGAAGATTTATTGTATTTGGAAGCTGACAGTTTTATGTAATTTTGGTGTAGCGTGTGGAATCTTTTATTTTGTAATTGTGTGTCGACTTATTTATAATTATTTGAGTGTGGTATAAAAGAAGGAATGTTTTTTCTTGTTTTATGAAGAAGAGGATAGTATTGTATGAATATGAAGTGAAGAAAAGAGCTAAATGTGAGAGCGAATTGTGAAGGAAGACATGCAAAGTACAAAGATCTAAAATTGAGATCTGATGTAGTAGTGAGTGCAGTTTGGCACAGTCAAAGAAGAGGTAACATATTATTCTATTGAATAATGAAAAGATTATTTGGATAGTGAGTTCAGTGATCTTACCCTAAAGCTATTTGGACAGTGGGTCCTTCTGTCTTCTGTAACTCTTAACAGGGTTAGAATCTTTTAACAGGGATTTATATGTACTGAATGTATTTCATAAGACTCCTAATAGAGTCCATCCTTTCACAAGGAATATTCATATTAGTACATCTTTTGTGGGCATCATTCCCATCAGGGTTTACTCTTTGATCAAGAGGTTCCCTAGTCAGCATATCTTGTGTTATTGTGTAATTGTGTATGAATATCTTTCTATGGTTGGTAATTATATTGCTTATATGGTTTAATGTTGTTAAAGATGATAAAAGTTATAATTATCTGATAACTGATTCACCCCCCCCCTCTTAGTTATCTTGGTGGAGTTTACTTTCTAACAGAAGTCATAACAAACTCCAATAATAATTCAGTCAGCTCTACTAAGCACGCAACACATTCTGGAACCTGTCCAATAGGATGATTGTAGACGCACACTACACACTATCGGCTCTACCAAAATAACTAGATCTTTCTCCTCAAGATGAATTACATCATGCACTCTTAACTAAACATCACTAACTCTTCTCCAAGATCTAAGCCAAGGGTGCATACTAAAATGATAGGCACAACTCCAGAACCAATATAATCTTTGTCGACTCTTCTAAACAAACACAGGAAACCTCTACAGGTGAATAGTGACTACATTACTTCACTTCTACTAATCATCATACTCTGTGTCCATAAATGTAACATCACTAACATGTCTCCATCATATATCCAAATGTGCAAGGCTCCATGATAACTGTACGAACAATCACACACATAATATTGCCTGTAACTCTGTCAAGAACACTACTTACACAAGCTACTATATAACTGTCTGTACTAATAGTTAACCTCTATGCCCATGATATCATTGAATGGGGATCCCTTCTCAATGTGCCTTCTTGACTCTATCTACAATCTCCATAACTTCATCAAAGGCCCTTCTGGATGGGCCCTAGAGAATTTTCGGCCTCTGAAAGTTTGAAATCCAAAATTTTGGGGAAAGGAAACATAATACTTAGTCAATTTTGGAGCTTTAGTTTTTAGGACCAACTGTCAAGATTTGGTAGTTTTTTCTTGCGTCCAAAATTTAACTCCAGTTATCTCAGAGATCATTTTCCAGTCAACTGGGCTTCTTTTTTGGGGTCATTTGTGCATGATTTTGGGATCTCTTCCAGTTGGGCCACATGGAGAAGTCATAGCCAAAGATCAAGGGCAGAAACATGAAGATTGTCAAGTGCATGCATGAGTTCTAGCTCCATTTTTGAGTTATTTAATGCATATTTTATTCAAAGCTTTGTAATGCATGAGGTTTAATTTTGTGCTAGGGTTGTTTAGATAGGTTTTAGAGGTAGTTTCATTAATGCAATCTCTAGTTTAGATTTACTTTCAAGTTTTAGTTGCAGCCAAACCCTAGCTCCGAAAATAAGAGCCCAGCTCTATAAATTGTAATAAAATGATGTAATGAGGGTCGATTTGATCATTAATACAACATATACATTTGGTGCTTCATTCATGGTGTGATTCTTCTACTATCTATGCGAAATTTATGAATGTGTGAATTGCTCATTCTTTTATTTCAAAGAGCCAATTGGTTGTTTAATGGTTTTAAGTCTGTGATCTTTTAGTTCAGTGTTTGCTGGTATTGCATTGCTATGTTGTGAAAAATTTCTGAGAAGATTATTCTTTGGTGCTTGAAGATTAACTTGTCTCCCATGTGCGCACATCTTGGGTGGCTTTGTTATCTGATGAGTTTTGGCTTATCATATGTTTGCATTTGTTCGATTTCATTTATCATTGCATCCATTTAGCTAAAGATTGTGATATGATCTAATCTCTATTTTGTGGGTTTCTTCATCCTCTTGGTTATTTAATTCGCATGGTAGTGTGATGCTAGCATATGTCCATTAGATTTATTTTCAGCAATTTCATTCAGTCTCTTGTTACCTTACTTTCCTAACCCTCCTTGCAAGTTATTTTCAATAGATCAATTAAATTAGCATCACTTTTATTTCTAAATCTGAAAATCGAATAAAAAAAGACAGATATTATGGAATCTTAAAGTTTGTTTTACAATTTCCCTTGAGAGAAAAACTAGCAAAGGCCTCCTTGTTAATAGATTCATATTTGTCTTCCATTGAGTTGTCCAAGTAGTTGAGACCTAGCCAGAAGGAACCTTGAGATTGATTCTATCAGTCTTCCAAGAGGGGAATTTACCCTTGTAAACTCCTAGCCGTTGTCTTCATGTAAAAATGATGCTCAACACCTCCTCTTCCAGATCCTTGTCTTCTTCCTCTTCCTCTCTGAACTCTATTATTCTAATCATGGAAATGATTGAAATTGTTTCATCTCTAATTTTGACTGCTACTGGCCTCATCCTTCTTTTTTTGATCTTCATTCTAGCCTCCATATGGTCATCCACTGGATCTTCCACCATGACCTCTTCCGCTTTGTCTACTCTCAAACTTCTTGTTCATCTTTTCCTCTACTTTTAGGGAAAACTAGTATGCCTCTTCAATACTATTCATTTAGACCAAATTCAACTCCTCCTGAATGCTTGTCCTCAACCCATTAAGGTAACGGGAAACTTTCTCCTTATCAACTTTTGCATGGCCTATTCTGATGAGGATTCAATACAACTCTTTCATATATTCCTGAACAGATCTCCCTGCTTGCTTCAAACCTTGCATTTTCTTCAGTAAATCAAGCTCATAATCAATAGGAATGAACTTTCACTTCAATTTATCTATCATTTGATCCCATCTTGTGATTTTCTCCTTTCATCTTGTATTTCACTCCAACTGAATCTCTTGCCACTAGATCTTTGCATGACCCTTCAATCTGGCCTTCGCAAATTTGACCCTATCAGGATCCTCAATATCTTCAGACTCAAAATATTATTCTAATTCATTGATCCAGTCGATCAATTCTTCTGGGTTAAGGTTTCTAAAAAATGTAGGAACCTCAATCTTAGGTCTTTTCCCAATCTTGGAAATGACCTAAAAAAGTCTTTCTTCTTCTTGGCTCAAAATTTTGCCTTCTCCTTCCTGATCTAAATTTCCTTCTTCTTTGGCTTCATCCCCACTTTCATCTATGACTATAATATCCATTCCTCTACAAATCTCTTCTTGCAATGCTCACACTTGTCTCTGGAGGGCTCTAACCTTAGGTGACACACCACCATCTCTTCCGCTATGTTCCCTTTATGGAAGCATTTTCACACTTATTGTTGAAACCCTAAACCACGCTCCTGATGCAAACTGTCTCACAGTCGGTGATCTATCTACACACTCAGGAACTCCTACTCTGATACCACTTGATGAAGGGTTCTCCCCTTAATACCATAAAAACATAATAGAAATCGAGAAACAACAACAATTTGCAAGAACAAAAAATGGGCTTCTTATTATCTCCACAAGTGTGGAATTACAAATTTCAAAATTGCAATATGCAAAGCCACATGGGTATTTTCCCTTACAATATTATGTAGGACAAAGCCTAAAATCATTACCCAGATCTACCCAGAACTACTCAAAACTACTCCCAATTTCCCTAGACAACACTACGAGCCTTTCTTATATAGGTAATTTTTCACCGTCCAGGAAGGTTCTAGAAATTTTAGCCCTTAAGACCAACCAACCCTAGAATTATTTTATTTTCATTTTATTACATTAGAGTCAATTCAAACTAAATTTCAAAACTCAAAAGAAATTTTGAAAGAAATTCATTTTCTTCTATTTCAGGTGGCCCAACTTCCGGAGACAATAAGTCATCACTCGTTGACCCGATTAACTATTATGACCCCATTTTGGAAATGGTACGAAGTTCTCTATAGTGATTGAATCTCACACAAGCTCCAATCAACTAAAGTTTGGACTTCATTCAAGACCTTTAAAGCCTTCAAATCTGAGTTCAAAGTTTATGTACCCTACTACCAATACTAAAAATTTTCAATATCTTCAAAACTAGACTTGATATGGAAATGAAACTTTATTGGCAACCTAATATGACCAAAGTGAACCTCTAGGGAAGAAAATAGACCATTCTAAGCTGAAACGAAAAACTTACTAAAAATAGTAAATTTTAAAAAATAAAAGATCTGTACAAGATAGCCCTTATTAAAAAGAAACCAAAAATATTTTAGGGTGATGCAAGATTGCTCTTAGACCCAAGATGCTCCTGCATCAAGCCTCTGTTATCTCTTTGTTGTAGGCATAGCATGGTATCCTTTCATCTTTTCCATTCATTTCTCTATAGATTTGCATTTTTTATGATATATTATTATCTGTGGGTATGTAATTCTTTGTTTCATGCACGACGCGATTATTTTTGCCTAACAATGTTCTTCCATGCCTTATATTTTAATGTTTATCATTTAGTAATCATCTATATTTTCCTTCATAGGTGATATCTTTTCTAGCATATTACATTTAGAATTGCATATCCTGTGATGTTGCTTGTCTTACTTTTCTCTATGGTGTTGTATTATTCTATGATACTTCTTGTTTTATATTGGGTGTTTTGTTTTGTGCATAGCTAGATTATGATCATTGCTTATAGTTCATCTTTATATCTCACAAGATTTTGTTATATAATCCACCATATATCTCTATTTATCATCTCACGCTTGGGAGGGAAATGTTGTTTGTACATTCTTTATCTCTCTTTGTCTAAGGATCAACTTTCCTTAGTACAATGTCATTTGTTTATCATGTGACATTCTTTTCCTATGAGAAATTGTGTCTTGATCATGAATCTCTCTGACATAAAAGAGGTGCATATCTGTGATCATCACCTCTTCTTTATTTACAAAACTATGCTCATTATAAAGATTTTCCCTTTCTATGTGATTTAAAGTTTGTCATCCTTCATCCAAGGATCCTTATTCCACTTATACACACGGTACTGAATAGGTGCATTCTTGTTCTTCTCCTCTTTTGTCTTGAAGTTGTTATCTTTTGTTCATGACACTCCTCTTGAAGGTAGATGTCTAGATAACAAGATCTCTTCCTTTCAAGAGTCTTTTCTCATAAGCGACATATCCTTTCATAATTTATCTATTTTCTTAGCTTACAAGAGTCAACACTCTTTGCTAAGTTTATAGAATACATTGTTGTTAAAAAGGATATCTCCTTATTGCTAGAAGTAGTTATCCTCGATTCTCTTCCTTATGATTTATATGGCTACATAGTATTCATAAGGAGGGGGGCATACATGCACCCTCTTTGTACTAAAGTTTACTTTTTATGCACTTTTACTTTTACCTTGTTACATGCCACTCCCTAGTGGGTATTAGTGACACTTCTCCATCCTAGGGAAATGCATTTGCATTTTACTTTTTGCATTACCACTCCTTAACGGGTATAAGTGATACTTCTCCACCCCATGGAAATGCAGATACACATTTTCTCTATGGATAACGGACTCTTGTTCATCCATAGAGAGCACAGACATATTTTCACTCTGTGGTGATACCAAGGAATTGATCCAAGGGTGGAAACACATTCACATGCATGGAAAAGTCATCGACAGGCACACAAGATTGATTATCAAGCACACAAATCCGTTAGACTATTTGATCCTTTCTTTTTTGTTTTCTTTTTTTTGTGATTCACAGTAAGGCACACAAACCTTACTAGGCAAGATAATCAGGCTCTCCCTCTCTCTTCATGCTTTCATGTAGCAAGATAGAATCATGAAGGATGTAATCCTTTCTAGTGCTCTTTCCTTTCCTATGTGATCCCTTATTCTTTGTAATAGCCTTCCAAATATGATATTGGTGGGTGAGACATTTCTTCAGTTGAGGTCTATTTTACTAGTTAATTTGGATTTTTGTACTAACCCATTTTGAGTCTTTTGATTTGGTTTTTGGTTTGACTCTCTTTTTCCTTTGTTTTCCTTTTCTTTGTTTTCATGATTTTATGCATGGGAATGGAGTTAGGATCCTAGGTTTGGGGGCTTATGTCCTTAAACTTGGTGATGTTCTATCTCATTGTGACATTGTCTCTCTTCTTCTTCTTTCTTTACCGAGAGTATGACTTGCCTCATACTCTTGCTAAATGGGGGCTAAATGTATCATCTAAAAATGGACACACTTTCATTTTGATACCTTTTATCCCTCCTTAGCGTGGTTTTGGTCTCTCTCTTCTTCCTAGCCCTTCCCTCATTTCTAGATCACCTCTCATCTTTCAGCATGGTCCTTTAGGTGTTATTTTATCACCTTTCTGGTCATATCTTTCGATAGCTTCATTTTCTCCCAGTTCTTTCTACACCTTCTCTGAGGTCTCTAGGACCCCTTTGTGAGATCCCCCCAAGAATAGGTCAACTAGGTCGACTTGTTCCTAGAAGAGGTCAGCCAGGTCAACTTGTTCTTGGAAGAAGTCGTCTAGGTCAACCTCTTCCTTGATGGATTTTGATTGTGGGGTCCTATGTGCCTCAGAATTGTCGATTGATTTCTTTTGTTCCCAAGTCAGCCTACTTTGTTTTTTATCCCAAAAAATAGTATATAAGGAGGCTTGGGCATTTCATTTTAATCCAATTTCAATCCCCATCAAGCTACATCATCATTCTACAAGAAATCAAGAGAAAGCATACACGCATTCATGATATTTCAAGAAAGCATCTTCAAGCATACATCAAATTCAAGCACTTCCTTCTTGCATCAAGCTTCTTCCTTCAAGGTGGTAGTGGAGTTTGTTAGAAAGTAAAGTCCACCAAGATAATTGAGAAGGGGGGGTGAATCAGTTATCAGATAAA
The DNA here is from genome assembly GCA_027943335.1 of Chamaecyparis obtusa. NCBI lineage: Eukaryota > Viridiplantae > Streptophyta > Pinopsida > Cupressales > Cupressaceae > Chamaecyparis > Chamaecyparis obtusa. The sequence goes on from BSBK01003391.1 coordinate 981,454, forward strand.
TACAACTTTTATCACCATTGGCAGATGTTAACCATGTAAAGAATGTAAACAATAACCATAGAAAGATATACATACACAACAATACAATAACACAAGATATGTTGACTAGGGAACCTCTTGATCAAAGAGTAAACCCCAGTGGGAATGATGTCCACAAAAGATGCACTAATATGAAAATTACTTGTGAGAGGATGGACTCTATTAAGAGCCTTATGAAATACATTCAGTACATATGAATCTCTGTTAGGAGACTTTGAATCCTTGTTAGACGATTCTAACCTTGTTAGGAGTTATGGAAGGTAGAAGGACCCACTATCCAAAAAGCTTCAAGGGCAAGATCACTGAACACACTATCCAACTGATATCTATATTAATCAATAGAATCATACCAAAAGATTATTGATCTCAACAATTTATCACTTCTCCTCTAACTATGCCAAACCGCACCAACTACTTCACCAGATCTCAATACCAGATCTCTGCAATTCGCATATCCTCTTAGAATATCATACTCAATTACATATCCAAATTACATTACAAATAAGGAAAATAATCCTTCTTTTATACCACACTCAAATAATTACAAATGAGTTAGCCAATCAATTACTAAATACAAACTTCCACATGTTACACAATAATCCTCGATTACACAAAAACTATCAGCTTCCAGACAAAATAATTCTCCACTCGTGTGACCTCTAACCTTGTTGTCATGTCCATGTCACTATTATCATGTCTTCATCATCTATACAACTTCCCATGCCTAGATTCTATCATGATTAAGAGATATCATCCAGTTACCATAAACTGCTTCTCAGGAATACTATCTGAATATTGTTTCCACTGATTTACACATAACTGACATGAATAATTGAATTTTTGTACGCACTCTTGACCATGATCACAAGACATAACATAGAGTAAGTCCTCAACTCTTCATATCTTGATCTTCAATATCCCACGTGCGCTAATACAAACACTATCCACTTCTTTGCTAATCTCTAGTAGATCACTACATTGACATCAATGACAATCACAGTCATGAATGCAACAACAACTGCTATAGAATAGCTGTGAATACTCCCCCATAGGATATATTCAGCATTCATTCCTAACAATCTCCCCCATTGGCATTGATGGAAACATAGATGAAAAAATATCCAAGTTACATGAATACCAACACTACAACACTATTGCTCTAAGATGCCTTCAAATCTTCTTCGTCAATTAAATCTTCCTTCGTTTTCTCAATCAATTCTTATAGTTTTTCCATTTTATATTGCTTGAATCCTTCTCCCTCAAATTCTCTTTAATAGATGATTTTTTCATGTATCATTTTCCCCCATTGACATCAATGACAAATAATACATCACTATATCAACAACTTCAATGTCAAAAGACACTTTTCATAAAAATACATTCACTAGAGTCCTTATGACTCAGCTCAAAAATACATACTCCCCCATAGAGGAAGTACCAACATCTAGTCCAGAGGAAGATAGAGCTCATATACCACTAGACTGATGCAACAATCTACATCACTTCTCAAAAGTAGGTTGGGGCATAACCCCAAGCATACCTCTCAAATACTCAAATGTATCTTTAGGTAAAGGCTTTGTAAATGTATCTATTATCTTCTCTTTTGTACTTATATACTCAAGTCTAACTTTTTTTTCTGCAACTTTCTCTCTTACTACATGATACTTTATTTCTATATGCTTTGTCTTAGAATGCAATTTAGGATTCTTAGATATACTACTGGTGTTATCACAGTGTATAACAATAGGCTCATCAAATTTAATTCCAATATCCTTCAACATCAATTTCATTCATATTATCTGATTACAATTGTTTTCTGCTACTACATATTCTTCTTCTTTTGTACTCTATGAAATACAATTCTTCTTCTTACTTAACCAAGAAACCAATCTTCCTTCAAGGAAAAATGCTCCTCCACTAGTACTCTTTTTGTCATCAATACTACCTCCCCAATCTGCATCTATGTATGCACATAAGATAAAGTCATCTGATTTTTCATACCATAATCCATATTCAATTTTTCCTTTTGAATACCTCAGTATCCTTTTTACTGTTGTGTAATGTGCCTCTTTAGAATCAGCTTGAAATCTTACATCAATTCCAACTGCATCTGATATATCAGGTCTTGTATGGGTTAAATATTGCAAACCTCTAATCATGGATCTGTACCTCTTTTGTTCAACTACAAGAGTTTCATTTGTGCTAGATAACTTGTGACCAATTACCATAGGTGTGCCAACAGGCTTACAATTCTCCATTCCAAATCTCTTTAACAATTCATTCAGATACTTTGTTTAACATAAGAAAATACCATCATTATTCTGTGTTATCTGTAATCCCAAAAAATATTTCATTTCACCAATCATGCTCATTTCAAATTCAATCTTCATTCCATCTGCAAACTTGTCACTTGCTTCTTCTTCTCCATTGAAGATAATATCATCAACAAAAATAACTACAATCAACACACCATTCTCAATTTCTTTCAAATACAAGTTGATATATGTTGTGCCTTTAGCAAATCCCAATTTTATCAAATACTTATCTAGTCTTGCATACCAAGTTCTAGGTGCTTATTTAAGTCCATATAAAGCTTTTTTTTTCAAAGAATAACCAAGAAATATACCTTCATCACTTCTAGGGTCAAACTTTCCAATGTCATCATCTCTCTTAATATAACATTTGCTTCCAAAAATTTTAAAATACTTAACTGATGGTGCAAGTCCAAACCACAATTCATAAGGTGTTTTGTCTGTGTCTATTTTGACTTGTACTTTGTTCATTGTATATACTATTGTATTTACTGCTTCTCTCTAGGATGTCTTTGCTAAATCATTTTCAAATAACATGGCTCTTGATGCTTCAGTTACTGATATGTTCCTTCTTTCTACAATACCATTTTGTTCAGGTGTTCTAGGGGCTGAAAATTATCTCTTAATGCCATTCACTTCACAAAAAGTGTTAAATTATTTTGAAGTAAATTCTCCACCTCTATCTGATCTTAGACATTTAATCTTCATTCCAGATTCATTCTCAACTCTATTCTTAATCATCTTAAACTTATCAAATACTTCATATTTTTCTCTAAGAAATGCAATCCACATCATTCTTGTAAAATCATCAACAAGAATCATAAAATACCTTTCACCATAGAATCCTCTAGTCCTTGTGGGACCGTTCAAATCTATATGAACAATTTCCAACTTCTTTGCTAATGTGAGCTTCTTGCTAGGAAATGAACTTCTCTTCTTCTTAGCCATAACACATTCTTTGCAAATCATGTTAGTAGGTTTCATAATCTTAGGCAAATCTCTTACTGCAAGTGTAGTACTTACTTTCACAATGTTATCAAAGTTTATATGATAAAATATTATGTGCCATAACCAACTGTAATTAATTCTAGAAATAAAACATGTCATCTCTATAAGGTTCAACTTAAATACATTACCTATGGTTCTTGATCCATTTCCAATCAAATTACCATCTCTATCCATGATCACACAAGTTTTCTCAGTAAACCAAACCTGATATCCCTTATCAACTAACTGTCCAACACTCAAAAGATTATGCTTCCATCCATCAACAAAATAAACTTCATCAGTGTTAGTCTTTCCATCAAGAGTAATGGATCCTATTCCTTTTATCAAACACGGTGCATTGTTTCCAACTCTAACAATTCCTCCATCATAGTTGTTAAACTTTATAAATTTCTTTGTGTCACCAGTCATATGATGTGAACAACCATTGTCTATGATCCAATCAATTTTCTTTTCTACTTGAGAAACTAAAGTTTTTTCTTCTCTAACTTCAGTTTCAGAGTTTTCTTCTTTTATTGCTACAAATCCTATATCATCATTCTCATTATCACTTTCACTAAAGTATTTTTCCATACTAGCCTCAAATTCTTCATCATTAGCATAGTAACATTCTTTAGATCTTCTAGGTTTAAATTTATTCTTATACTTCTTTACTCTTTTAGGACATTTAGATGCAAAATGACCATATTCTTGACAAGTCCAACATTTAAAGATTTTATAACCATCTGGTTCTCTTTTCACAAGTAGGGAAATTCCTTCCTCAATCTTTCTATCTTCTTCAGTCTTAGATATGTTGCCACTAGCATAATCTCCACTTATACTAATGCTTCTTGACAAAGTAGGACGAACACTAAGTGTGTTGAATGTTGTTTCCATTCTAGGTAGATCACTTGGTTGTCTCAATCCTATCTCTGCTGCTTCTAATCTTCCAAAAAGAGTTTCTCTTGTAAAGTTCTTAGTACAAGGTATAACTTGCTCAATCATCTGCGTTGTATGCTTGAATAAAGGAGTCAATATTTTCAAGATCTTCCATATCACTTCATCCTTGGTCTTGTTTCCTTCACAAGCTTTAATACTTGCAACAATCTTTGATATTCTACCAATATAGCTTCTAACATATTCATCTTCCATCATTCTTACGTCTTCGAATGAACATATCTAATTTTGTAATCTGACTCTTTTTGCATGTACATCACCTTCAAAAATAGATTGTAAAGCTAACCAAATTTCATGAGATGTTCTTAGAGTTTTTACCTGACTGTATTCATTTTCTAGAAGTGCTGACAAAAGTGCTTCTCTGGAAAGTATGTTACACATGAACATGTCTCTTTCCTCATTAGTACATTCTTCAATCTTGTCTTCTTCAATGATAGTCTTCACATTCTTTGTGATTAACCAATAACTTGGTCCTATACACAACAAATGTGTCTTCATCTTTTCTTTCCAGCTATCATAGTTCACTCCATCAAACTTAGGGTTTTCCTTCCTAAAATAATACACCATGGATCTCCTTAAGTTGTTAAACTTTTCCTTCAACGACCTACTACTTTGATACCAATTGTTAGAAAGTAAAGTCCACCAAGATAACTGAGAGGGGGGGTGAATCAGTTATCAGATAAATATAGCTTTTATCGCCATTGACAGATTTTAACCATGTAAGCAATGTAAATAATAACCATAAAAAGATATACATACACAATAACATAAGATATGTTGACTAGGGAACCTCTTGATCAAAGAGTAAACCTTGGTGAGAATGATGCTCACAAAAGATGCACTAATATGAAAATTCCTTGTGAGAGGATGGACTCTGTTAAGAGCCTTATGAAATACATTTAGTACATATGAATCTCTATTAGGAGACTTTGAATCTATGTTAGAATATTCTAACCCTGTTAGGAGTTATGGAAGGCAGAAGGACCCACTGTCCAAACAACTTCAAGGGAAAGATCATCAAACACATTGTCCAATTGATCTATGTATTACTTAATAGAATAATACCAAAAGATTACTACTCTCAACAATTTATCACTTCTCCTCTGACTGTGCCAAACTGCACCAACTACTTCACCAGATCTTTGCAATTTGCATATCCTCTTACAATATCATATCTCAATTGCATATCCAACTTACATTACAAATAAGGAAAACAATCCTTCCTTTATACCACACTCAAATAATTGCAAATGAGTTGGCCAATCAATTACTAAATACAAACTTCCACACGTTACACAATAATCCTCGATTACACAAAAACTATTAGCTTCCAAACAAAATAATTCTTCACTTGTGCGACCTCTAACCTTGTTGTTACATCCACGTCACTATTATCATATCTTCATCATTTGTACAACCTTGCATGCCTAGATTCTATCCCAATTATGAGATCATCCAGTTACCACAAACCGCTTCTCAAGAATACTATTTGAATACTACTTCCACTAATTTACACATAACTGTCATGAATAATTGAATTTCCGTACGTGCTTTTGACCACGATCATAGGACACAACATAGAGTAAGTCCTCAACTCCGCATAGCTTGATCTTCAATATCCCACATGTGCTAATATAAACATTGTCTGCTTCTCTGCTAATCTCCAGTAGATCACTATGTTGACATCAATGACAATCATAGTCATGAATGCAACAACAACTGCTATAGAATGGCTGTGAATATTCCCTCATAGGATATATTCAGCATTCATTCCTAATAGATTTTGGCTTCTAAGGAGGAGATCCATCATTCCAAATCATTCAAGTTCTTCCACCCTTCATCATGTCATGTTACATATATTCATATACATGAGGTTTTGATTTCTTTGATTTCCTTTTGGTTTCTTTGAGTCAAGGCTATTACATTTTCATATTTGATCACATCTCAAATTCAATGGCATCTATAAAGGAAATTGTATCTTTCATTTGATATATTCAATCTTACTACATGTTAGCATTTCCTTTATCATTATATTTACATTTCAAATTCAAGGTCGATTCCTCAATCTAGGGCTTGACCAAGGCACACCCTCATGCACCCAAACCCAAAAATAAGCTATTTTTGTGTGTAGGAATAGGTTATCAGAATTACAACCATAGATCTGGAAACTACTTGCTGAGACATTTCCAAAGAAGCCGGGTCAACTTTGCTATGGTATCTCAAGAACATGGTGACCTAGTCTACTTGTTCCTAGAGGTTTGGAAAAAATAGTATTTTCTAGGTTTTCTATTGTGATCATGAATCCGCAATCGAAAGTTTTGTCACAAGTTCAGATCTGCAATTTTTAGAGCAGAAAGGCACATTCCTCTACACAAATTTCAAGTTGAGCACTCTATCCTCCATTTCACTTCTTAGTCTAGACCTATTTTTATATCTTAATTGGATTGATTGCATACATTTGGTATCTAGATCTATCTTACTTTCCTCATTAAATCAATTGGTTCAATTGCACTTTTACATTTACACATCTTTAATCAAATCCTACATTTCATGAAAGAGGACTTTCTTGCATACTTCCTTAATATAATTTGGGTTTAGCATTAGCTTCCCTTTATCTCCTTGGATTTTTCTAATCTAACTTGGGTTATTGTGTAAGTGGTTAGTTAATGAATTCATCTCATATAGTTTATATTGTTAAATTCATTAGCACCCATAATGTTAGTGTGTAAGTGGTTAGTTAATGAATTCATCTCATAGTTTATATTGTTAAATTCATTAGCACCCATTTTCCCCTTAAACACTACCTATATTTTGGATTTGGGTTGGGTAGTAAACCCATAACACCTTGTGAAAAGCTTAGATTTTAAATAGAGCTTGGAAATTAGATTTTCTGAACTAGGTCTTTTTTAGATTTTAAAATTTTAATCATTTTCATCCTCTAGCAACATCATTTTTCCAGCGTGTAGAAATTATAGCAGTTCTGAAGCATATTTTCTCAGGGAATTTCTTCAAATAGAATTCTTTTTTATTTGCAAACCTCAAAGAAATTGTATCAATCTATTTTGTGTCATTTGAATTCCATTATACTCTATCTCCATGATTCTCTTTGATCGACTTCACTTCTATCTCAACAAATCCGCAAAGCCGCAAAGCTCAATCGTCGCTTGTGTGGTTTTAATTCATGCATTGGCTCTTTTATTTTCGAGCTCATAAACATGTAATTCCCATCGCATTTCAACATGTGTGTTTTGTTAGTTCAATGAAATGACAACTAGCTCATTTTAGTACCTCATTCGCTAGTTGGCAAGTGTCCTTTATTCATATCCATGAAATGGTGACCATTTCACCAATTCACAAGTGGCAAATATGCTCTTTGCGAAATAGTGTTGGGTTCACTATTTTGCAACCCCTTCTTATGAACTTTTGTGAAATGGCGATGACCTCACTATTTTGCAACCTTTATTTTGTGTCTTTTGTAAAATAGGGATGGCTTCGCTATTTCGCAACTTTTATTTTCTACTTGTGCAAAATAGCAAAAAATGCATGAAAAAGGGTATATTTTGTAGTGTGTGTGATTTATGAAACATTTTGAATATTATAGTAGTGCTCATGGGGGGCTTTGAAAATGGATATAGGAGTATCTTATTATGAGTATTCAAAAAGAATAATTGATTTGGTGAGGAAAAGCTGATATATTGAAATATCTACTAATCAGAATGACCTATTTGGAGGGATTCATGAGATTCAGTGTAAAGGGCTCAGTATTCCAAGAACATGTCAATTTTGACTCTACAAGGATAAAACTGAATGTACACCTTTTATTTATAAGTGGCTAATATGATTTTATAGAGAATTCACTTGTTAAGCATAGGATTCAAGAGGTCATTTTTAAAGTTTTCTTCTTATCAAGAACTCTAAATTTTGCAAAAATTTAGAGCTCCAACAAGGCCTACAACCGTATTCCACTTGGAAGATATCATGGACTCAAGATAGAATCCTCTTGAAAACTTCTTTATTAGGACCTTCCTTGTTGCAACCCCTTTGTTCTCTATCATTTTCTTGTTCAAATCCCAAAGTTAGCATAGCATAATGGATTAAATAAAGGGACTAATTTTAGACTTTTTCTAACGTTTGACTTTATCCCTAAACTCAATTCCAAGACTTAGAAAATTTATAGCTATTGGCTGCAAATGAAACTTAGAATTGAAGTGCTAAGAACAATGTCTAAGGAAAATGCAATAATGAACAAGTTGATCCTTAAATGCCCCAAAATTATAAAAAGAAACCAAAACTTTGAAGCCCTAAAATTTAAAAATTTATGAGGACTAAGTCTAAAAACTAAGTCTAAGGACTTAATCCAAATACTAAGTCTACAACTAGGTATAATCAAACTTCAAAATCATGAAAACCATGCCTTAGATGACTAAATTTTGATCTCAAAATGCCAATATAAGATTTCATCATTAAAATATTAATTCTAATTTTCTGAGGACCACCCTGTAACATGTCTTAAAATTCCTTGAAATCAATCCTTTCTCTATGACCAATGCAATCTAATCAATGACCATGAATTTTTAAAAAAGAATATGGAGGCATCTTATGAGTCAAAGGTGAGAAACAAACCCTTTTGCTACAAAATATAATTATGATTTTCTAAAGACAGTCTAAATCATACCTACCTTTAATGATTTTGTCCTCAAAACTCAACAATTTTGTGCAAGAATGATTCCTTAACACACAGCAATGAAGTCTGATGTGATTGGATAACTAGGGATTTTCTCTGATTTTTTTTGAGAAAAATGAACTTCCTAGGAAAATTTAAGAGCCTAAAAATTGATGTAATTTCAGCATCTTGGTTTCTTGAATTTAGTCTTGGAACCCTGTATTTGATCTCTCTAAAAGCTTGCAATGAATGTTAACATGGATTAGTGACCTGGAGTTTATCTCTAAAAAAATCAAACCTTACATGAGTTTTCAAACTTTAAGTATGAAAACATCACACGAACAACTCCTAGTGTGCACTTGGAATGTCTCGGATCTTGGCATAATTCAAATTTGGCTTCACACACACCCCCATCACTTAACTCTTGGTTTTCTTTTACAAAATCATGGCTTTTATGGGGGAAAGTTTTCAGACTTTTTTTTCCTTACAATGCCCATGTCTCTTTGACTGCATTTGAACTCCTACTTTGCTGGCAATGATTCCTTATTAGGATTCTTGATTTTCACCTTCAATGTTGGTCACCTTGGTAATGACTGTGATTTATATCAAACTTGGGAAAATCTGATTACTACTTTGATGCAAGAGCATCTCGGGTCCTTGGCAATCCTATGTCACCAAAAACATATTTGAGTTTGTCTGTGTTGCTCAGTTCTTTCTTTGACTGAGTTGGTTCGGCAGTTGGTCGATTTCCTTTGGGTTACCAAGTTTGGTTGGTTATCTCCTAGGCGGTCGGTTATTTCTCTAATGCTCAGCGATGCTTGTCTTTGCTTGGTCATCCTTGCTTACCGAGTGGTTTATTTTGAGTTCATGTTGAGGCCGACTTGTGCATTTAATTTGAGTCATGGATTTAATGCTGGTATCCATCATTAGAAAGCATGTGGTCCCAGATCTGATTGTTCCTTCCATTGTAGCCTCTTGTATAAATGTAGTTGTTTGGTTAGAGTTTAGGAGGCATTTTTAGATAGAAGTAAGAAGATAGAAGATTAGCAGTTGTTGGTAGATCCTCACATGTTTGAGGACTTTTGTAATTCCTTGTAATAGCTGGCTGTAACTGGGAAGACCTTACAACCCGACATGTATGAATCAATTTGAAAGATAATATATATCAATGATCCTACATTCTCTCTCTCACTTTGTTGTTGTGATTGCTTTCACGTGTTGTTGAGCAAGGTGGTGGATCAAGCAGGGTGTGCCATTATTGTTTGGCCCCTGGACCTTCCCTCCTTGCATCAAGTGATATCAAAGCCAAGTTGAGATCTGGATCTAGGTTTGTGAATCTAGATTTGTAGGTTCCTTCTTGTGAAGCCCTAGTTGAATTGTTGTGGGGTGGCAGATTGCAATATGACCTGCAATTGTAGAGGGTTTTCAAGATGGTTCGTGGGAGGTGAGATGCAGATCCAAGATTGGTAGACATGTTGAGACAACTTGTTGGTAGATTAGAAGCTGTTGAGACAGCCTAGAGAAGAGGCAGACATCTTGAAGATGTTAGTGATGATGAAGTTGAGGTGGAACAAGGTGATGCAGAACCTACACCTATAATGGATCAAGGTGCAGAAAGATTTTTGAAGGCTTTGACAAGTCTGAAGTTGACACCACATTTTAATCCTCTTGAGTATGGTGGAAAATTGGATTCTGATGAATTGGTAGACTGGGTCACAAAGATGGAAAATTATTTTGAATATGAAAACATCATGAGGAAAAAAAGGTGAAAATTGCAAGCACAAAGTTGAAGAGTCATGCATCCTTATGGTAGGAACATCTGCAGCTGGATAGAAAGAAGAAAGGCAAGGACAAAATCAAGGTATGGAATAAAATGGTGAATAAATTAAAAGGAAAGTTCTTACCTTGTGATTATCAGATTAACCTAGTTAGGCGAATGCAAAGTCTAAGGTAGAAAGATAGGTCAGTAAAAGAGTATACTGAGGAATTCTATAGTTTAGATATCAGATCTGGATATGATGAAGATGATGTGAAAAGAATTGCTAGATACCTGAATGGTTTGAGAGTTTCCATCCAAGAATAAATCAGTTTGGCCAAGTTGGAGAACATTGAGGAGGCTTATCAATTTGCATTGAAAGCTGAGGAGAAATTGAATCAGAGACATGAGCAAAGGCAAAGAGGAAGAGGTGGTAGATTCCCTAGAGGAAGAGGTAGATTTAATGGTGAAAATGGTAGATTTGAACCAGAAAAAACAAATCTGGACAAAGGTAAGACCGAGTGGAAAAGTGAAAGTTCATCTAGAGGCAAAGGCAGTAACTACCAAGGTGGTTATAGCAGAGGTAATTTTTGAGGAACTTGTTACAATTCTGGAGGACATAGATCTTTTGAATGTACACATGCTACTAAGAAGGCTAGTAGTAGCAGAAATGCATTGGTGCAAGAAGAGTCACCGAATGAACCTGAGAAGGAAAACAACTTGATGGTAAGAAGAGCACTATGGAATGAAGGTAAAAAGAAAGATCCGGTAAGGAAAAGTTTGCTCAAGACCAAATGTAGAGTTTTTGACAAAGTTTGGAAGGTAATCATTAGTAGTGGTAGCTCGAAGAATCTGGCATCTGAGGAAATGGTCACAAAGTTGCAATTGAAAAAGTTGGCACATCTGAAACCCTATCAGATTTCATGGATCAAAGATGAGCATACACTCTTGGTAAGTGAACAATGTTATGTGAATTTGAAAATTGGAAAGTACTATGATAAGGTGTTGTGTGATATCATGCATATGGATTATTGTCATATTTTGTTGGGTAGACCTTGGCAATATGATAGACATGTCATATATGATGGGAGATTGCATAAGTATACTATTTGGGCTGATGGGAGAAAACAAATCTTGTTACCATTGATGGAAGAACCTGTTAGTAATGTTTGCACATCTGTGAAAGTTTTTTTGATGGAAGGAAGAAAGTTTGTTAAGGATTTGAAGAAGAATGATGTATGTTTTGTTGTGATTCCTAACAAACCAAGTAAGAAAACAAAGGATAGTGTTCCTAAGGAGATTGATAAGTTACTCAACGAGTATAATGAAATCATTTCTGAAAATGTACTTGATGGTTTGCCACCAAAAAGAAGCATTGATCATTGCATGGATCTAATCCCTGGAGCTAGTTTACCAAATAAGGCACCACATCGGTTGACACCTACCGAGAATCAAGAATTGAACTGACAGATTCAAGAGTTGCTGGAGAAATGATTGATCAGAGAAAGTTTGAGTCCTTGTGCAGTACCTATTGTATTGGCACCAAAGAAGAATGGAGAGTGGCGAATGTGTACTGATTCCAGAGCAATCAATAAGATAACAGTGAAGTATAGGTTTCTTATACCAAAAATGGATGATATAATGGACAGTTTGACTGGAGCAAAGTATTTCACCAAAATTGATTTGAAAAGTGGGTATCATTAGATCAGAATCAGAGAAGGTGATGAATGGAAGACTGCTTTTGAGACAAAAGAAGGTTTTATGAGTGGTTGGTTATGCCTTTTGGTTTAACTAATGCACCAAGTACTTTTATGAGATTGATGAATGAAGTTTTGAAGAAATTCTTGTGTAAGTTTGTGATTGTGTATCTTGATGATATTCTAATATTCAGTAAGACTAGAGAGGAACATTTGTTGCATATCAGACAAGTTTTGCAGAGATTGAAAGAAGAAAAGTTGCTGATAAATCTAAAAAAGTGTTCATTCATGAAAGAGGAGATTGTGTATTTGGGATTTGTGATTGCAGTTGATGGTTTGAAAATGAATCCTGAAAAGGTTGAAGCTATTTTGAATTGGCCTACACCTGTGAGTGCTAGTGAGGTAAGATCATTTCATGGTTTGGCAAGTTTTTACCAAAATTTCATAAAGAATTTCAATTCAATTTGTAATTCTATGACTGAGACTATGAGAGGAGATAAAAGAGAATTCAAGTCGACACGTGGAGCTAATAAAAATTTTGAGACTCTGAAGCAGAAGGTTGTTGAATTGCCTGATTTGGCATTGCCTGATTTCAGTAAGGTATTTCAAGCGGAATGTGATGCCAGTGGTAGTGCTATTGGAGTTGTGTTGAGTTAGGAAGGTAAACCTGTTGCTTTTTTTAGTGAAAAGTTGAATGATGCTATAGAAGGAAATATTATGTGTATGATCATGAATTATATGCTATTGTTCAAGCATTGAAGAAATAGAGATATTATTTGATACCGAGTGAATTTGTGTTGTATACTGATCATAAGGCTTTACAGTATTTGGGTAGTCAGAATAAGTTGAATCAGAGACATATGAAATGGGTTGAGTATTTGCACAGTTATACATTTGTGATAAAGCATAAGAGTGGAGTCACTAACCGAGTTGCTGATGCATTGATTAGGAGATCTTTGATGACCGAGATGAAAATTGAAGTTCTTGGTTTTGATGAGATGAGAGAATCTTATGAGTTTGATCCTGATTTTTTTGAGCCATGGAGAAAGTGCAAAGCACCTATTCAAGATCAACAGGATACTAAATGGGATGAATATTTTATTCAGGAAGGTATGTTGTTTAAAGGTATTCAGTTGTGTATACCGAGAGGAGCAATGAGAACTAATCTGATAAAGGAGAAACATAGTAGCAGTTTGGCTGGACATTTTGGTGTTGATAAGACATGGAATTTGCTTAAGGAGAAATACTTTTGGCCACATTTGTGTAAAGATGTTCAGAAATTTGTAAAAAGTTGTGGAGTTTGTCAAGTTGCAAAAGGAGTAGGTTAGAATACTAGATTGTATACACCAATTGATGTACCTGAGAAACCTTGGACTGACATCAGTATGGATTTTGTTCTTGGCTTACCGAAGACAGTAAGAGGTAATGATTCTATATTTGTTGTTGTGGATAGATTTTCTAAGATGACACATTTTATACCTTGTAGAAAGACATCAGAGGCAGTACATGTAGTAGATCTTTTCTTTAAGGAAATTGTCAGATTGCATGGATTATCGAGGAGTATTATCTCTGATCGAGACAGTAAATTTGTTGGATACTTTTGGAAGACTCTTTGGAGAAAGTTTGGCACTGAGTTGAAATATAGTTCTACATTTTACCCACAAATCGATGGACAGACAGAAATTGTGAATAGAAGTTTGGGAAATCTTTTGAGATGTTTAGTGAATAAGAGTACTGGAAAGACACCCTTTGAGATTGTGAATGGCATATAGCCAAGAGGTATATTTGATTTAAGAGATATTGCTGATGAAGGAAAGATAAGTGTTGAAGGAGTGAAATTTGCTAAGTATATGAAGACATTGCATGAAGATGTGAAGCTAAAGCTGGAAGACACTAATCAAAAGTGCAAAGGCAGAGCTAATAGATCAAGAAGACATATAACTTTTGATGTTGGTGATGAAGTGATGGTTCATTTGAAGAAAGGTTGATTTCCTATTGGAACATATGGGAAACTAAAGATGAAGAAGTTTGGACCTTGCAAGATATTGAGGAAATTTGACAGTGGAAATGCATATGAGATTGAATTACCTGATGACATGGACATATCATATATTTTCAACATTACCGATTTGTATGAGTATCATGAACTTGATGAAGACATGGTAGCACTGATGGAATATCCTAAGAAGCAGAAAGAAGTTGAGCAGATTTTGGAGCAAAGAATTGGCAAGAGTACAAGAGGAAAATAGTATATGGAATATCTGGTAAAGTGGAAGAATAGACCGATTGAGGACAGTTCTTGGATTTCACAATCTGAGTTGGATGCAGCTCGAGCCATACATGTTTCATGATTTGGAGAATCATTTCAAACAACCCCAGGTGTCTGATGCAGAAGCATCTCGGGTCCTTGGTAATCATATGTCACCAAAAACATATTTGAGTTTGTCTGTGTTGCTCAATTCCTTTTTTGACCGAGTTGGTTCAGCAGTTGGTCGGTTTCCTTTGGTTACTGAGTTTGGTTGGTATCTCTTGGGCGGTCGGTTATTTCTATGATGCTCGGCAATGCTTGTTTGTGCTCGGTCATCCTTTCTTACCGAGTGGTTTATTTTGAGTTCCTGTTGAGGCTGACTTGTGCATTTAATTTGGGTCACAGATTTAATGCTGGTATCCATCATTGGGAAGCATGTGGTCCCAGATCTAACTATTCCTTCCGTTGATTGTGGATCTAAAGGCCAACTCAATTCGATAGCCTCTTGTATAAATGTAGTTGTTTGGTTAGAGTTTAGGAGGCAATTTTAGATAAAAGTAAGAAGATAGAAGATTAGCGATTGTTGGCAGATCCTCGCATGTTTGAGGACTTTTGTAATTCATTGTATTATATGGCCGTAACCGGGAAGGCCTTACAGCCTGACATGTATGAATCAATTTGAAAGATAATATATATCAATGATCCTACATTCTCTCTCTCACTTTGTTGTTGTGGTTGCTTCCGCGTGTTGTTGAGCAAGGTGGGATCAAATAGGGTGTGCCATTGTTGTTTGGCCCTTGGACCTTCCCTCCTTGTGTCATACTTTAAGTACCTTCTTGAATCTTTTAGCTACTTCTTTTGACTGCAAGCCTTAGCCAATCCCTTCATACTATATTTTATTTGTTGTTGTTGGTGGCTTTTTAAAGGTGTTTTGGTTGAACTCACACCCACACAATCAATGTGAGATAAGAAAAATATCACCTTGAAACCTATGTATGTTGTATTTTAATTAATTTCCATGTATTTCATTAAAATTCATTTCATGCCTTCAACTATGCATTCCAAGGGAAAATCGATCAGCTTATGGACAAATTGCCTTTCATTAACTCTCAATATTTCCCTAGAAGCGAAAATAGATCCATGTAGGGATAACAAAAATCCCTCACATTTGCCTTAAAACCTTTGCTCATCCCCAAAGGATAAATTCGACCGATACAAGAACCATAAAAAATTCTCATTTTACTCATCTTCCTTGTCCATGGGGAGAAAAACAACCCTCATGGGGACAATTATAATCCCAACACTTAACATTTTCACTCAACCAAAATGGCCTTCAAGGGAAAATCAACCCTCTTAGGGACTGGGGAAATTTCAAATGTGCAAGGACAAGTGGAGATTCTTTGTCCACAAGGACTTTCTTGACTTCTAAGCTAAAAAATAATCTAAGTTTAGATTCCAATGGAAAATCTATATGCATAGGGACTCTTACACTTTGTCCTTGTTCTTTATGTCCAAGAGGGGAAAAACAACCCCTATAGGGACTAATTGGCTCAACACTTAGTTTTTTTTATCACAAATATCTCCTCATGAGTGGAAAAATGACCCCTATAGGGTCTTTCACAAATCTTAAAGTGGGATTTTACCATTCTCAGGGACTATGTTTTTATGGAGTGGAAACTCACCCCATAGGGATTTTGACCATTTTTGGAGTGGAAATTATATTTCCATAGAGACAAAGTGCAATTTTGGAGTGAAAATTCTATTTGCATAAGAACAAAGTGCTTTTTTATAAAAAAAAATTGTTTTTTATAATGATTTTGCATATTTGAAGTATGGAAAATCAATTTTTATAGGGATTTTGAAGCCCTTGTGTATAAAATAGGTCATTATAGTGTATTTTAGACTATTTGGCTAGCCAAAATATTAATGCACTTATAAATTTTAGCTCAAACCACTACAACTTATCCCTCTGAAATCTTAGCCTTAACACTCTAATTTGTACTTGCAGCCTGACAACTTGATCACTTGACCACTCCTTAACCCTTTGAACTATGAAATATCACCTCAACTACCAAATCCTAACAAGTGCGAGCATAAAAAAGGAGGTCCCCATTTGGGGTGAGACGATGGTGTGAAGACCTCACTCCATTTAAAAAAACTTATTATGAAGGAATCCCTTTGAGAAAAAATAAAATTACAATTATTGTTTTGCATTCATAGATTACATCTAAAATATTATCAGGAGAAGTGAAGGAAATAGATTTACCTTCCTTGCAATCTTCTGGTTTGTCAGGAGTTGGACGTATCTGCTATGTTTCTTTATTGGTTTCAGCGTGAAGAGGGGGCAGCATAAATGACGTTCCTAAGAAGTTCACATCAAATTGCAGAGCTAGGGTTTGATCATATGCTACTCGATCAATTGCCTCCGCGCCATGTCCCCGTGCTTTTTTCTTCATGCTGGTTCTTTTGGGTTTCAATCTAGAATCATTCTTTGGCGCAGGATCTGTTGGAGTTGCAGCACACCACGGGGGAACCTCAAGGGTTTGTGGCGGTATCCAGACTGACGCTAGGGTTTCTTCTCCATTCAGGGAATGTAACTTTCACCATCAAAGGTAGAGAAATAAGGGCTCTTGCAAGGAAACAAACCAAACAAAAAAAATCTTGCTCATAGAAAACCAAAACTTGAGAAAAACCTCTGCAACAAAGTTGCAAGCATCAATGCAAATTTACACAATTACAATAAGCATATCTGTAATGACATATACCCAACAACATATCCATGGGAGGAAGTTCAATATCAATATCAATATCAACAACATAACTACTGTACCTGAAACCTTACCAGCAGATAATAATAATGGATAAGGCAAGAATTAGAATCCATGAAGTTTCTCAGAAATTCCTAGAGCCTTACCAGACTTTTGAAGAATTTGAGAGTGCCGGATCCCTAAAAGAAGGTAAGCATGCCCATGACCACATGATCAAAGTTGGATTTTAGCAGCACTTTTCTTACAAAACAATATCCTTTATATGTACATAAAAAGCAGGAATGTGGATTTTGCTCGCCAAATGTTTGAAAAAATGTCTCACCGAGATGTAATCACCTGGACTTCGTTAATCACAGGATATGCTCACAATGGGCACATTATGAAGAAGCTCTGCAGGTTTTCGAAAAAAATACAGAGCGAGGGCGTATTACCCAACAAGTTTACTTTCGCTAGCGTTTTAAAAGCTTGTGCGGGGTTGACAGATTTGGAACAGGTTAAATAGATTCAGGATCAGATTAGGAAAATGGAGATTGAGATTGACGTTGCTGTGGGGGATGCGCTTATTGATTTGCATGCAAAATGTGGTAACATTGAAGATGCGCGGAAAATATATGATAAAATGTTTCATCGAGATAAGTTTTCTTGGAATGCCATGATTGTGGGGTATTTGGGGAACAGGTTTCTCGAAGAGGCCAAGAAGCTTTTTTATGAGATTCCAACAACAGATGTCATGTCATCGAATGCAATGATTGCAGGATATGCACAGAATGGGATGAATGAACAGGCGCTGCAATTTGTATTTCTGATGCGGAGTGCAGGTACTAGGATGGATCAGTACAATTTATGCATAGCAATTGGAGTCTGTTATGCACTCAAAAATTTACGAAAGGGAAAGCAAGTTCATGTTCATGTTTTCAGAACTGGGTTTGATTTGAATGGAGTTGTTGGTAATGCTCTTGTTAACATGTATTCTAAATGCAGGAGTATAGCTGTTGCACGCCATATGTTTGACAGAACGACAAACTTCAGATTTGGATTGCCAAATGGGATAGCTATTGGATTTGTTCCTGGTGAAGCATCAAAAATTTATTCAGGTGAATCCATAGCTAATACTGTCTCATAGAATGCTATGATCTCTGGATATGCGCAGGGTGATCAGGGTGAGGAGGCTGTGAAGCTCTTTCAGAGAATGCTTAGGCAAGGAGTTAAGGTAGACTTATTCCCTTATGCGAGCACCTTAAAGGCTTGTGCAAGCATTGGAATTCTGGAACAGGGGAAGCAAGCGCATCCACACATTATCAAAAGTGGAAATGAGATGGCTGCCTTTGTAGGCAGTTCTCTTGTTGACATGTATACAATATGTGGAAGTATAAATGATGCTCGTAAAGCATTTGATAAACAGTCCAAAAATGATGTTGCATTGTGGACTGCTATTATTACAGGATATGCACAGCATGGATTAGGACATCAGAGTATCAAATTGTTTGAACAAATGCTGCATGCAGGCATCAAGCCAAACACCATAAGCTTTGTAGGAATTCTCTTTGCTTGTAGCCACTGTGGTCTCATCGATGAAAGGCATCACTATTTTGATTTAATGAACCAAGAACATGGCCTCATTCCAGAAATAGAACACTATGTCTGCATGGTTGATCTTCTTGGTTCTGGACACCTGGACGAGACAGGAATTCGTCAGAAAATGCCACTGAAACCAAATGGAGCTATTTGGGGTGCTTTGCTTGGTGCTTGCAGAATGCATAGTAATATAGAAATGGGAAAATGGGCAACAGAATGTCTTCTTGACTTCAGATCACGAGATACAAGGTTGTATATTCTGCTATCAAACATATATCCCACTACAGGGAGATGGACTGAGGCAGCCAAAGTTAGGAAAATGATGGAATTTAGAAACTTAAATAAAAACCTGGGTGCAGCTGTATTGAGGTCAGAGATAAGGTCCATTCATTTATTGTTGGAGATAGATCAAATCCACAAACAGGAGTTTTAAACTTACTTGGAGAAATCGTCCGTGGAAACGAAACAAGTAGGATATGTCCCTGAGAAAAACTTAGTGCTGCATGATGATGTATAGGAAGAGCAGGAGGAATTTCTTCTTGGCCACCATAGTGAAATGCTAGCAATTGGATTTGGACTCATCAGCACACCTTTAGGATCAACAATACGAATTTCAAAAAATCTCAGCATATGTGGCAATTGCTAGATTGCTATTAAGTTCATCTCTAAGCTAGTTTGCAGAGGAATAGTTTTTAGGGATAACCATCGTTTTCAACATTTTAAGGATGGGAAATGTTCCTGTGGAGATTATTGGTGATGCTGAGTGTGGAGCAACAGTTAAAAGCCTTTCATTGGCTAAAAGAGGGAGGAGTGACATGATATTTGTTTTTGTGATTGCATCAACTGGTAAAGGATGTTATTTTGGAAATGTACAATGAAGAGTTTAATGTCCCCAGTAGAGAAAGAATGGTCTGTTCTTTGCAGAGAAATGGACAGATACTTCTGTGGAACATAACGTAATCAACAAATTAGGAAGCTTACATCAAAAGCTTTCTGAACAAATGAAAACAGATATAGAATGTATCTTAACATTCAATCATCTATCTTTGTAGGGTTGAGGATAAATCCCAAAGTTTGCTAATCAGGCTATGGAGTCATCTTATCTTTTGTACACATCTTTTCCACCGTGTGATTTGTTTGATTTCCTGCTTAGTTGCCAATTCTGATTTGGGGACGGATTCGGGTTCGAGAATCCAGTTTGTGGATTCGTGAAAAAAAAAAATTCTCGTTTTGGATTTGTAAGGATTTGTGTGTGTGTGTGTGTGTATATATATATATATATATATACACACACACACACACAATATATATCCAAAAATATAAGAGAAATATACATAATTCTAAAACTAAATCATTTCATACTATGAATCTATGATGCTTGATCATTAAAAATTCAAATAGCATACTTGATCATTGATCTATGATTCTATGTTGACGATTCTAAAGAAAATCAGCACATTGAATTACTGAATTACAAAATGACAATTCAAAATATTGTTCATTAAAGTTTGAGACATGATTCAATATTCAATGGTTCATCAATCATGAAAGACTAAAGTTTTCATTTCATCAAAATTTCAAACATCAAATACAATCACCTCACTTCAAGCTTGCAAGAATGAGAGAGCAAAATGAGAGAGAATAATAGAGAGCAAAATGAGAAATGAAATGCGTTTGGAGACTCATAAGAAGGGTTGTTTTAGGGTTATAAGCAAAAAAAATAATATACAAATGTGTTTTTTAAGTCTTTGTTTGACCTTTTGGTCTCTTGGACCCGTGGGTCCTTGAGGACTCGCACGGATTCGCGTGGGGTCCTCATGGACTCGCACGGATCCAGCATGGACTGGTCCGTGAATCTGGACCCAAACCTGAATCCGGCAACTAAGATTTCCTGACAAAATTTCAGACCTTGTGGATTCTTTTTATTGTGATTCTGATATATCAGCTTCAGGCTTACCTTTTTGAGAATACAGCATTTCTGTCGAGGAGTCTTCATTCAAGAAAATGTATGTAATATAAAATGTCTTTCTTTACCATAACTTGACAGCAGAATTGAATATTCATTCAAGATTGATGGATATGATTAAGGCCCAATTTTTCTTAAAACCCTTGTGGTGTTTTGGTGTTCATTTTGTTAGCTGGGTTTAGACCACTACGCGCTTTATTGTGTTAGTCTATATTTTAAAAACCCTTACAACAGGATATCAAAATAATTACTGTGATCCATGGTTAAAACTATGAAATTTGCAAAGGTTTGTATGATTGGCACTATAATTGATTAGATGGCTAGATCATAGTTTAAGCTTACATAATTTCTAAGCGCCAAATTGTTTGTTTGATGTTACCATGTTTAAATTATAATTAAATGATATGTTTGCTTTATTTATATTTAAAAAATAATAATAAATAATGAAAAATATAATTCTAAAAATTATATTTAAATAAAAAAATATTTATTACAAAATATCATATAAAATTATTGAAATATAACTAATATAAAAATATATATATTTAAAGATAATGATAAATTGAAACGGAATGCTGTTTTCATTACCATGAACCTGTTTAATTCATATGTCCATTAATATTGTTGACAATAAAATCAATTTGCTACTAAAACACGTAAGCGGGTGAAAGCCTCCATGACTCTCTCCTCTTCTCCCATCACAAGTACTCCTTTCTCCACTTCTCCAATCTCTTTGCTTCTCCCCGACCATAAGCTTACCCATGATTGTGTGTGACCTGAAATGCTATTGTGGATCCTGGAATGTTGGGTGAAGAGAGCTGTCCATACCCATTTACGCTTCTCCAACTCCATCGGATCATAGTCCCACATAGGTGTTTTAAGCTCCCTATTTTCTGTACTATATGCCAGCTGCAATACAGTTTTTGGAGATTCACAAGACATAACAAAACATAGAAGAATGCAGCAAGCAAAGGAGGGGCATTTGAGGGATGGGTTGGAGCTCATTTTCTGGTTAGTGAAGGAGTCAACGATAGAGAGATTGGGAAAGGAGTTTACAAGTGTGGTTGCATCAGAGACTGCCCGTGTGCATACTATCATTTCTTCTTTTGGCCATTTCTGCAAGTCCTATGCACATCAATATATTAGCCAATGCAAAATCAATTGAAAATCAATAGAATTCTAAATTATTACCTGCATGCTTTGAATGCAACCTTCAACACTTGACCTGCTGATTGCTTGGAGTTCAACTTTTCTCAATCTTTCCATGCTCTTCAAACTTTCTATACCTGCCTCCTCCCACCTCGTATGTGCTTTCAACATTTCTAATGCTCTGCAATGTTCCAAACCTTGTATTTTCTTAACTCCATAGCAGCCTTCAAGTACAAATTCACGGAGAAAACCTAATTGTGCAAAACTGGGAATTGCATCCAACTTGGGGCACCCTCTCAAAACTATGCTCTTGAGTGTATTTGGTAGGACTAGTATATCCTCTAGATGCTTATTATCACAAAGTGAGAGCCACTCAAGAGGAGAGTCTTCAGAGATGAGGAACTTGGACACTTCAGTTGAGTCTAGATTTATCCCCTTCAAACAAGTAAACAACCCTGCCCCAAGATCCAATTCGTTGATTGGGCAATGTAATATATGCAGTGCTTGAAGATTAATTAGCTGCCCAACTGAACTTGGTAAGTATTTCACTCCTAAACCATCTATCCTTAAATCACTTAAGAGATTAAGGTGCCCCAGAGACTCTGGTAAACATTCCAGTTTGCGACAATTACAAATTTCGAGAGAAGTCAAGGAAGACATATCTCCAATAGATGTTGGCAAGCTTGTCAATGATATACTTGCAATCCATATCCTTTGCAACTTGATCAGTTGACCAATGTTCACTGGTAGCTCCCTTAACCCGTTTAGAGATAAATTGAGCTCTGTCAAGGAGGCCTGATTTATAATGTGATGAGGCAACTCTTTCAATTGATCGCAACCTTGGATCATCAAATACTCTAACCTTGTCATGTTTTCCAGCATGTCTGATTCTAAGGTGAGATCAAAACAGCAATCTAATGAGAGGTATTGAAGGATTGTCAGCTCCTTAAAAGAGACCGGCAACCTCCTCAATTTCCCGCAATTGCACAAATTAATATGCCTCAGGTTTCTCAAGTCACCAAAACTGCTAGGTAGTGATGATAGCCCCGTACAGAATACTAACTCCAGGTACTCCAGTGATTGGAGATGACAAAATTCTTCTGGCAAACTCCTCATCTTCTTGTTATACTTCACAACTATCTTTTTCAAATGTCTGAGAAATCCTATTGACTTCAGAAATCCTTGCAATTCTGAGCAGCCAGAAATAACCAGCTCTCTTAACTGCACAGGAGCCTGTGAAAAATTCACAATGAGATTGACCCAATCTGAAGAATATTACAAATATGGAAGTAAAGCTTTAAAATGTAGCTTACAATAGAAGATACTTACATTGCTGTCAGTCTCCCATAGTTCTTCTAAGTGATGTTCTCCTTGTCTTTTTTCATAGAGTTCTAAAACCCTCAAATTTTTCAATGAACTCAATGACTGAAGATTCCTCTGGTCAATGTCATGCCAACGAAACCATGCCAGCTCTCTTGCTAGATCACCAATTACTTGATTATAATAATTTCCTCTAACATGAAAAACTTTTAATCCAAGCGAAGAGGGTTCCAAGCTATAATTTACTCCACTTGCCTTAACCATAAGCTTTCCATCATGGGAACATTGAGGAAACTCCTCATTCTCGCTTGTGGATTCAGCTGTTGTGGACACTATTCCTCGAATTGCAATTGCCTTTTAATTACAAACAAAAATGAAATCAAATATTGATGGAAACATTAAACTTCATGGAAACAATTAGACAAAGAAAAGTATTCGTCTTACCTGTACTTGATTACCAACACTAATAATTTGCAGGGGAGACCAGAGATAGTAAGGTGACTAATGATTTGCAATTTCTCTTCCCAAATCATGCAAGTGGTCATGCATTCTTATGTAGTCATCATCAGATGCATCATCATTGAGCTCAACGAGACACTTATTTAAAAGCCGCTCCCAACTATGCCGACCATTCCATCCTGATCCGTCCCAAGTTGCAATGGCTGAAGTTCTTTTCTCTCCAATAAAGAAACAAGCAATATCTAGAAATATCTGCTTCTCCTCATCATCTAGAAAATCATAACTAACTTTCAATCTCTCTTTGATATCTTGGGGTAAAATTCTAGAGATCTTTTGCAATTGAATTCCCCAATAATCTCTGTTGGAGACACCATATAATTGTGCTCCAAAAACTTTTAGAGACAATGGTAATCCATGACAAACATTTAAGAATTTTTCAACCAAATCTTCAAACCCCTGGTGTGGAGAGGGCTGCAAGAAAGCATGCCAACAAAAGAGCTGCTTGGCATGAGGTCGACCCAATGCTTTCATTTTATAAATGGACGAGATGCCCCAACATCGAAGAACTTCAAATTCTCTTGAAGTAACTACAATCAAACTACCCCACCCAAGATTCTCCTTCTTGGGCACTAAAGCATTCAATTGATCTACACTATCCACATCATCTAGAATGATAAGCAACCAAATAGATCGCAAACGGTTGGCGAGAATGCCCTTCCCTTCTTCTACATTGTCAATTGATACCCCTTGGAGGCCAAGATCCTCTAAAAGCTTTTTCTATTTCTTATGCAATTTACTTTTAGAAGCAGCATCTCTAACATCTAATAAAAAACTAGACTTGTCCATAATTCTATATTTATTATTATACAACTGCTTGGCAAGAGTAGTCTTGCCACAACCACCCATGCCCCATATTCCTACAATTTGCACATTGTCATGGTTCTTTGCAGAGTGAAGTGTTGTCCTTTCAAAATCTATTAGAGTTTCATCTAGACCAATTGGATGGTTGTCAACCACAAATGGCACACTTTTTACTACTTTCAAAACACAGCCAACAATTTTCTTCAACAGGACCACCTCGTCACTAAGCATATGCAACAACAGCAAAACAAAATAGAACAAACATCACTTAGCATGATATGTGTAACGAAAAATAAGAAATAATAAACATGCAACAAATGCAAGGAGTAATTGATTAGAAGAGGATAAGTGCTAGAGACGAGTGTTTGGCACTTACTCATCATTATGAATGATGCCACCGACATTATATGAAACAATGTTGAGTGCATTCTTCCACTCTTGAAGCTTTTCCAAGGTGTATCTACCCTTTTTCATATGCCGAGAAAATGCCTCAGCATAAACACCTTTTGCATATCTGACATCATCAGGCTGGACATGGTAGAAAACAGGAACAATTTGGGTGCCTATTTTGAGCATAAAGGAAAGTTCTACCAAACACCATGGAGATTGTGCATAATTCTGGGAAAATATAGCTATATGCAACGAAGCAAAGCTCATTGTCTCTTCTATTTCTTTAGGCAAGAAATCCCCTAATTCAAGCTCTTCATTATCAAGAAAAACCCTCAATCCCATGCCAGTGAGCATTTTATAGAGAGTGGCTGCGAGTGTGTGTTTGACATCTGGGCCACGATGATTAATAAACACATCGTAGGGCAGCTTTCTATGTGGCATTAGAGTGGATCTAGCAGAAGTAGATGTAGATGGTACGACTTGGTCAAAAGCATGTACATCAGATGGAGATGGTGCGATCTCTTGAAAAGCATTAGAATGGCGTCGAGTAGAATAGAAAGAGAGAAACAAAGAGCAGCAATTAAAACAGGATGAAAATAGGGTTCCCACTGAGAGTGTAGTGCAAGTGGCCGAAGATGCAACAATTTCTTCAGATGCATTCTCTGGTTCACGCTCACTGTTACGACTAGAAGTAGAGGAAGACGCCATGGAAATGGATTTAAGCCTTGACAGAAAGATAAACTGGAATGAAAGAGGGGTAGCTGTTAAGGAGGGGAAGGGCTACGTTTTTGCAAAGGAAATCGCGTGGAAGAAACGCAGAGGAGTTCCGTGCGAGTTGCAACTAATTGAAAAATATTAAAAAAATCACAAACTAGAAACTTGCTTTTAAAAATTTGTTTTATTTAGATTTTTTAACCTTATTTCATTACATAAAATCAATTTTCTGAAAGGAAGGTTACATTTTTTTATTATAAACTAATCAAACAAGGACGCATAGCGTCTAGTTCCTGCCAATGCAAATGTTGAGTAAAAGCTTGCAGTCAATAAAAATAAAAAACAACTTAAAAATAATTGTAAGACAAAGGAAATATCTAATAAAATAGAATTGTTTTTATTTTATTAATATAAATAAAGTTATGTTTAAAAAATTAAATAAAAAATTTCCAGATTGTTCTAAAGAATATGCACACAATATTAGTAAAAATTCAATATATAGTAGAACTATATAAATACCAAAAGTTGTTCAAAAATAAAATGCTATGACTGGATAGTTAAATTAGAAAGTTGCATAAAGTTTGTAAAATAATTTATTGATTTTGCACAAAAAGCCAAACACATGACTGT
Source organism: Chamaecyparis obtusa (assembly GCA_027943335.1). Classification (NCBI taxonomy): domain Eukaryota; kingdom Viridiplantae; phylum Streptophyta; class Pinopsida; order Cupressales; family Cupressaceae; genus Chamaecyparis; species Chamaecyparis obtusa. The sequence continues at coordinate 1,007,942 of BSBK01003391.1, forward strand.
AGCAAAAAGTAGCCAATAAAATTAGAGATAAAGACTTTTTGTACAATTATGAAAAATTCAATATATAATAGAACTATATAAATGCAAAAAATTGTTTAATAATAAAATGATATGATTGGACAGTTAAATTGAACAGTTGTTTTTTAATGAATGCTATAGTATCCTGCCTGTGGCAGGAACTAATAAATGCAACCAATAAATATTAAAAAAATTACAAAAAATTAATATTCATAATTTAGTGAATGTGATAAAGTCAAAAAAAATATTAAAATTCTAGACTATTTAACTATTAGCTCTTTTGATTAGAACTTGTGGTCCATGGATTTAATTTGAAGCATCAATGACCCATAAAAATGATTTGACAAAACAAATTAGTAGAAATCTATTCATTGATGTTTTGCTTCCTATGTACCTTAGTTGTAAGTTTTGTCTTAATTTTTAATTCGAAATTAGGAGATAACTCTTGTTGATTTTTTATTTTTTGAACTTCTTACATATGCTTTGCTTATGATGTACCAAATGGTAATCATTTGTAATGTTAGTCATTTATAACACTAAAATATTTCTTGAAAAAAATTAGATGCTCCTTGAAAAGCAAGAGGTTAAGTTTTCGGATGATTTCAATTACTATTCCTTGATGAAAAGTGATCGAAGGACAATGATGTGGAAGAACAAAATACCCCTTGGGAGGTCTATAGCCATTTTATATATTTTACTGCGAATGGATTCGGCTTAGAAATGTGTGATGCAACTTTTTGGGTGAAAACTATGTGTATTTTTGTTTGACGTTTCAAATTATACGAGGTCTGAAATTTGATGGTTATCCATATTGTCATATGATTTTTTATGATAAATATTGATTGTCAAAAAAAAATTTAATTTATGAATAATTTAATAATTTTTAAAATTTTAAATATTTTATTAATATAATTAGTAATACATATTATATATAATAAATATTTTATTCTTAATATAGATACAAATATTTTAAAATTAGAAAATAAATATAAATTAATAATATATTCAAAAATCTTAAATTTATTATATGATTTATTTTAAAAGAATTTTAAATTATTATAAATATATAAACATAATACAAAAATTTACTAAGTTTTCAAATTCATATGTTTTATTTCAAAAATAGTATAAATTAATAATAATATACAATAAAATTTTATTTGCGTTAAAAATTATATAAAATTAGAAAATAATTATAAATTAATAATATATGAAAAATTATATATATATATATATATATATATATATATATATATATATATATATATATATATATATATATATATATATATATATATATATATATATATATATATATATATATATATATATATATAATAAAATAAAAGCATACATATTATAAAATAATATATATTTATCATACATACATATAATATATATTATAAAAATAGCTAATATATACTCTATATTTAATATACGCCGAGATGTATCGAGGCATTGAATTTTTTCAACTTTAATTTTAATTAAAGATAAATGATGAAAAAATTAAATGCCTCGATACATCTCGGCGTATATTAAATATAGAGTATATATTAGCTAGTAGCAGTCGTTGCGTGTGAAAGACGTTGAATAAATTAATATTTAATTATATAACATATTTTAATGAAATAAAACTTAATAGAATCAAGGTTTAAATCATGGTTATGGATAGAGTGAGTGTTTATATTAGGCTTGGGGTTAGAGTGAGTGTTTAGGTTAGACATGGAATTAGGGCAAGGGTTAGGGTTTAAGGTATGGTTAGTGAAAATCTTCCAAGTATCATTAGGGTTAGGGTTCACGTTAGAAGTATGATTAGGGTTAGAGTTTGGATTAGGATTTAGAAGGGTTTGGCTATGGTTTAGGGTTAAGATTATGGATGAATTATGCTTAGGGTTAAGGTTAGGGCTAGGTTTTGGATTAGTGATTTTGTTAAGTATAAGGTAATTCTTAGTTTAGAAAAATAATTAGGGTTAGGGTTAGGGTTTGGGTTATGCTTAATGATAGAGTTAGGATTATGGTAAGGGTAAATAGGGTGATGTTTTGGACTAGGATATGTTTAGGGTTTATTGTATGGTTAGGCAAAGGCTTATCATTAAGGTTATGGTTTAGATTAGAAGTATGATTGTGGTTAGGGTTAAAATTATTGTTACACTTAGGATTAGGGTTAGGGTTTGTATTAGGAATCAGATTATGATTATATTAGGGTCAAGATTAGGCTAAGGATTAGAATTGTTGTTAGAATTAGGGTTTGGGGTTAATATTATTATTTGAATTATGATAAGGGTTAGGGTTAGGGTTAGGGTTAGGGTTTAGGATTTGGATTTGGATTAGAGTTTGGTGTTAGGGTTAGGATTAGGGTTTAAGCTTTAAGGATTAGGGTTATGATTAGGGTTTGGGAATTTAGGGTTAGGGTTATGATTAGCGTTAGAGTATGGACATAAATCTTGCTTAGTATTAGTGTTAGGATATGGATATGGGTTTACATCATGGTTAAGATTTGTATTAGGTTTAGGATTTAGGGTTAGGAATACAATTATGGTTTAACATTTACATTTAGGGTTTAGCATTTATAATTAGGGTTAGGATTAAGGTTTAGAATTTATTATTATTATAAGGGATAAGGTTTATGGTTAGTTTTAGGATTATTGTTAGGCTTAGGGTTGGGATTAGGGTTAGATTAGGGTTAGGGGTATTATTACTACAAACTATGGTTAGATTTAAAATTATAATTAAGGTTAGGAGTAAGGTTAGGTTTATGATTATTCATTGGTTAGGGTTTAGGTTAGGGTGAATATTAGGGTTAGGGTTATGACTATGGTTCTAAATCATAATCATAATCATAAATCGTAAACCCTAATCCTAATTCAAACCCTAACTCTAAACATAATACTAACCAGTATACTAAGAATGAGTAACCCTAATTATAAATGTTAAACCCTAATACTAATCCCAATCATAATCATAAATGATAAAACCTAATCCTAAATGTTAAAACCTAACCCTAATTGTAACTCTAAATCCTAAGCCTAGTACTCGAACCCTATCCCTAACTATAATAATAACCATGATGTAAAGTAACCCCAATTCTAACTATAACCCTATAGCCCAAATGTTAAATCCTAATCCTTAATGTTAACCCATATTCCTAAATACTAAACACTGAGTGCAATCCTAATTATTAAAGAGTAATCCTAAATGCTAAACCCTAATCAGAAATGATAAACCCTAGTATTATATGTTAGCCCTAATCCTTATTACGCAACTATAATCATAAATGATAAACCCCAATTGTAACTTTAATCCTAAATGAAACCCTCATCCTAACCCTAAATCCTAAATCCTAAGATAAAGCATGATCTTAAATGGTAAACCCTAATATTATATGCTAAACCCTAATCCTAAATTCTAAAACCTAATCTTAACCCTAATCTTAAATACCAAACCTGAATACTAATGTTAACTCAGTAACTAACTATGATTTGAACCCATACCCTAACTTAATCTTAATCATAAACCTAAATCCTATATGTTGAACTCTAATCATTAATGATAAACCTTAATCTTGACCCTAGTTGATAAATCATAACCCTATTCTTAAATGCTAAACTATAAATCCTAACCTAAAGCATAATCCTAAATAGTGATCCAAAATTGTAAAGGCTAAAAAATATCAATAAAAGATAAACCCTAATCCTAAATGATAATTCTTACTCCTAACCCTTATTGTAAATGCCAAAACCTAATGGTAGATACTAAATCCTAAATCATAAACTAAACCATTATCCTCAATAGTAAACTCTAATCATAAGTGCTAAACACTAACCCTAAATTTTAAGCACTAATTACAAATTATAGACCCTTATCCTAACCCTAATAATAATTACTAAACTATAGTCTTAAATAGTAAACCTTACTACAAACCCTATAAATATATAAACATAATACAAAAATTTACTAAGTTTTCAAATTCATATGTTTTATTTCAAAAATAGTGTAAATTAATAATAATATACAATAAAAATTTATTTGAGTTAAAAATAATATAAAATTAAAAAATAATTATAAATTAATAATATATGAAAAATTATATATATATATATATATATATATATATATATATATATATATATATATATATATATATATATATATATATATATATATATATATATATATATATATATATATATATATATATATATATATATATATATATATATATATATATATATATAATAAAATAAAAGCATACATATTATAAAATAATATATATTTATCATACATACATATCATATATATTATAAAATAACATATATCTATATTAAATAAAATAATATTCACACTACCATCTATGATCCTTCATGAAGAAGAGGAACATATGATTAGGATAGCATAAGCAATACAAAAGGTTAAAGGGAGAGACAACAAGAAAGATTGAGAGGATAAAAAATCAATAAAAAAATAAAATACAATCAATACAAGAGAAGGTCAAGGGAGAGCCAACAAGAAAGGTTGAAATAGTTTTTCTTATTTTATTCTTCATGTTTCCTTTGTTTTATATTTTATTTTTTCTTATTTTTCTTTTATTGGTGCACTTATTATTTGTGCATCTTCAATCTTTAGTTGGGTGTTTTTTATTCTCATTTTGTTAATTATTCATTTTATTTCTTCATCTTCATTTTATTTTAATTATGTTGGTTTTATTTTGTATTTTTTTCTTTTATTTTGTTGAATTTTACCCTTTCAATCTTTCTTGTTGTCTTTCCCTCAACCTTCTGGAGACGTCTATCGAGCCATCAGAAACTTAAATCTTACCAAGGAGGGACTTAGTTTTTTTAACTCTCCTTAGTAAGATTTAGGTTTTTGATGGCAGGATAGACACTACCCAACCTGTTGTGTTGATTGTATTTTATTTTTTAGTTGAATTTTGGTCCTCTCAACCTTTCCTGTTGTCTCTCTCTTCAATGTTCTCTATTTTTCTATTTTCTCATTATTTCCTTTTGCCTTCAAATTGATTCTTTATTTTTAGTTTTCTATTCTTCATTCTTTTAACCCTCTTGTTTTATAAGACTATTGATATGCTATCATAATCATTATGTTCCTCTTCTTGATAAAGGATCACATGGTGTGATATGAAACGTCAAACAAAAATACAAAGTTTTCACCCAAAAGCTTGCATCATAATGTTACTCCTAAGTGCATTAAGAGTTTTCATTAGTATTCATCTATATAGTCGGTAAACAAAGCATGACAGTTCAGTCGGTCATAACTACAGAGTAGTCACCAAGCACAGAGATTACCTAGTACACTAGTCACCGAGAACATACGATTACTGAGCATCAATATAATACCGAGGCAAAGACATGGCTTTTACCAAGTAATCCAGAGTTCACATAAAAGTTTGGAATGACACATAGTTCAAGGTGAACAACTTTTTGTTGAGCTAGAAAATGGTTTACCAAGATCAAGGTGAATATTTAATACAGATGTAATCATTTAATGATTTATGATTCCTATGTAAAGATGATCTAGGTTAATCATTTGAGTCATTGATCTTAGGTTTTCTAGATAGTGTCACAACCCTAATTAGGTCAAATCATTTTGATATAAGTATTGCAAAGATATCATTTTGACAAGTATCACACATGAAGTAGCTGCCATTGGGAGACATCTGAAGATCAGATAGGGTTGTAAACCACAAGGACAAATAGAGTATTCAATTTATTAGAAATATTTCAAAGGCTACCAGGCAGTACAAAAGGACACATTTCATCACAACAAGGTGATTTCATTATTGTACTTAATGGATCTGATATCAGCAAAGTAAGTTACTTTCAAACATATCAAACTTCATTGTTACTCTCTAACAATTGTAGCAGACTTAAATTGCTTATTATAGTAGACTTAACAGTCTTATGTAAAATCTCTTAACCAAGTGCACACTTGATGAGTGTTGCTAAAATCCTCTAACCAAGTAGATCTAGCTGATATTTTTGTTACTCCTAACAAGGTAAGATTGTTGGGAATAACAATCCACAATACAACTGAGAGGGGGGGTGAATCAGTTGTATGACAAAATATTAAACTTTAAGCTCATCAATATTAGATCCAATGAACACAATGAATGCCAACACAAAAACATAATATTTTGGTTACGGGGAAACCCTGTTAAAGGTGAAAACCCCAGTGGGAATTAGCACCCACTAATGATGTACTGAGAGTATAGTAATCCTTGTTAGAAGATATAGCCCTATTAGGAGCTTATTGAAACATTACAGTACATAGTCCTTGTTAGAGGACATACCCTGTTAGGAGTCAAGAATAATAGAGGGCTCATTGCCCAAGGCTCACTACCCAAAGAAGGTTAAATCCACCTTTAGAACTCACTAGTTCGCAACAGGTGTATATGAAGAAATACACAATCTTTGAACTATTTACCATCGATTATCTTTGCTTGATCAGTTCCAATGAAGTCCACCAATAATCCTTTTCTCTACATACAATAGACACAAGTTCACAACCTTCACAACCTCCTTATGTCACATATATTCCATCTATATCTTTTCCAAAGAAAAGACCTTTCATTTATACCTTATTACAATTTACCAAGATCAGGTCGGCCCATAAGGCTTTCCTAATTACAAACAATTACATAAACCCTTGCTAAGATACATAGTATCTATAACAATTTTACAATGATTACATTACAACAATTAGGGATTGACATCCTTGATTTATGTTTACCAAACAAAACACATGCTTCATTCCCTGAGTCAGCTTTAGAATAAGCCATCGCCAGAGAACACGTCACAGATGCTGTCACCAATCACTCTGTACCTTATGTTGACCAATGAGCATTCATCAGTACCTCTTCCATCATCCTTCAAGTTTGCATACCTTGAATCCAATCCCTCTAAAAGATATATCAAAAACTCAAAGACTAACTCTGTCAATTCTCACTGTCATAGTCCAGTAACTAGTCTTTACCAAAATAGTTGTAACTCTCTTAATATGCAAAAATTAATGATGTGATCTTAGATATAAGATCACAACATCCTCCTAAGCTCTCATCTAACTTCACAGCATCTAAAAAATTCGTACACCAGTCATACATTGTGATTACCAATCTGGTTCCTTCATAGAAGCATATGTTGACATCAGTGACAAAACACAAATGACAACAGTATGAGTTCCCATTCAGTAATGTAGTTGTAGACTATGATTTTGAACCTGTTACCTGTCTTGAAAGGCTGAAACATTCAAACATTAGACTAATCTAACATGTTCATGAACTAAAAAATAGCATAAGACATGAAAACAAAACCAAAGCCACCTCAAGATTGTTGCTAAAAACAAGTGCTATAGAGCAAATGTTTGATTCGCTTCAATTAGAGGGATGTGGGTGTGCTCTCAAATGCATGGAGAGGGATTTATGGTGATGCATAAATGATGAGAAAAGCTTGAAATATGAACTAAGATTAATCCATTAAGCTATTCTAAGATGTGTTAGAAAGCATGAAAAACATGAAGAAATCTAACAATTAAGATATATGCTAAGATGATCTAGCTAAAAATGCTCATGATAACAATGCATAAATGATAAAAACTAAGCTAATGAATTGCTCTTGGAAGGAGGAGTATTTATAGGATTTCCTAAGGGCTTGGGTTAGGAGGATAGGTTAGAGTTTGGGGTAAGGTTAGGGGTTGAGTCAAGGGGATAAGGATGAAGACTTTCTAGAAGAGTCTAGGCTTTCTAAGGATAAATATGGAATTTAGGAGATAAATAAAAATTTATTTATCTCAAAAGCTTTAATGAGTTTGAGGCTCATTAGGGGAAGGGTTATCTCCTTGTGACAAGTGTCATAAGGGGATTGGGTTGAAAGATGGGAGGAATGTGCACAATTTGGGAAATGTGCCTAAGGTCAAAGGGTGTAAGAAAGGGGTGAGGGGCTTCTTAAATGCACCATAAATGCATGTAAGAGGGATAAGGAGGCCTTAAATGCCTTCAATGCATGTAAGAGAAGCCTCTAGAAGTTTTTTGACTTTGGGTCAAGCTTAGGAGTTGGCTAACCTTGTTTAGGGAATGTGACAAGGTTAGGGGGAGGATTAGGATTAGGATGGGTGAAGAGGTTGGGTTGAGAAGATTCTAGAAGAGTCTAGAATTCTCCTTGGTTTTATGGAATAAAAGTTTATTCATTCCAAAAGCTTAAGTTTTGGGAATATTTATTGAAATATTTTCAATAAATATAAAAATTAAATATTTAATCTTAATTAAATATTTTGAGTTGAGATTAGGGTTAGAAAAGGTGGGATTAGCCTTTTAATCGAAATTAAGAAGGGATTAGAAGATTTTGGAAGAGGTTAGTGGTCTTAAGGAAATTGGCCAAGTTTTGGTCAAAAAATATATTAATTATTTTTTGGGGGATTTTTGGTCAATTTATTAATTAAAATAATTAATAAATAGGGGATTAATGTTTAAATAAGATTTAAACATTTTTGGGAGGGATTTCTTAATTAAATATTTTTAATTAAGATAAAGGGATTTAATGACATAAAAATAAATTAATTAATTAAATAAATAATTAATTAATAAATGATGATGTCATCAGAGATTTTTCAGAAAATAAAAATAATTTATTTTCTAAAGGATTTTTAGGTGTCTACATTTTGCCCCTCTTTGATGCGATGTCGCAAGTGGCATGGCGTCAAAGACAAGAAAATAAGATGCCCAAGGCTAGAATTTAGAGGAATAAGGGATTGTGCCCCCTCGAGAAAATAACGCAAGGAGCAAACATTGTGAAATTTTCTCGAAAGGAAACAGAGAAGGAAGGACCTAGGAAGAAGGGGAGATAAATAACCAAGCTTCCAAGAGCAAAGATGAGTGAATGCAAGATGAGATGGAATGCAAAATGCAGGATGCAGCTACATGAGGATGCAAGATTAATCTATATGATGCAAGATGCAGGGGATTTGGGGAAGCTCCATGCTTTAGATCTTTTAGAGAGCACAACCTAGTTTAATATAGCAATGCTAGAGACCTGCCAAGGATACTGGGATCACGAGGCCTTGTCACCAGCGTTGCATAGGACTGACGCTAAAAAGACACGCAGGGTTGCCCCAGCATTGCACATGAAACCCGAAGGAGGCATGGTGGAAATGATGCTGAAGAAACCACAAACACATGACTGACTCACAGGCAGAAGCAAAAGATCAAAAGACCTTGCCCCAGATGATCCTCATTCGCAGCACACCATGATATAAAGGATCGTGGTGACGTTGAGTAGAGAACAATGAGAAGCTGTAAAAGATTAACAAGACCCAAAGGACAAAATCCAAGGTCAAAATGAAAACTCCAAAAAGACATCCTTTGCCAAGGAGAGAGATGTGATTTGATTGATGGTGGGAAGATTGGTCGGACAGGAGGAACGATATATCCTCAAGGACCAGGATGGAAGATTAGGTCAGACAGGAGGAACGATATATCCTCAAGGACCCATGGGTTGGTGAGAGAATAAGTGTAGTTGTTCGCTGGCAAAAGCTGAAGTTCAAGGAATAATCAGGATGAGCAAGGATAAGTCGACAATTGATGTTGCTGAAGCACAAGGCCCGAGTGGGACTAAAAGTTTTCTGATCAAATGCTGCTGCAGGACGGACAAGGACTAAGACAAAGGATGGGTCCTAAAGACACAAATGTACAAATGAGCTTAGGTGGAGACACGACTGACGCTATGGTACAAGATGCTGGATAGGATGTACAAAGAACCTGGGGATGAAGCTGACAACTTCAAAGATATGCAAGATGGTGCCCCAGTTGGGTTGGAAGGCCAAGACGGACTGGCGATGAATGATGTGTCCTAAAATGACACGGATTTGGGAAAAACATATCCCAATGATGATGATTGGATCGAGATCAAGGCCTGCTACAAGACGAAGGATGCGATTTCATCAGTTAGCTTGATCTTGGATGTTGGCTAGCTAGAAGATATGGATAGGTTGGGAAGATTGCTAGCAAGGTGTGGATAGGGATGAATGGCATTGGATTGCAATGAGGTTGGCCTATAGCTAGATACCAATGACAAGAGAAGATACTAGGTGTTGGAAAGATGGAGGAAAATGCTGAGGATGGGGAGGATGGAACTGCTAGAAGATTTGGATGGAGGAAGATTCGGGGAGATTGGATGGTGGAACTGCTGAAGGAGTTGGAAGATGGAAAGCTGCTTGGAGGATGAAAAGCTGGTGGAAGATGGAAAGCTGGTGGAAGATTACCATGTGTCAACAAAATGAGCTGCTGTTTTCCCAATGGAGGATCAGTGATAGGATTGCGTCAACCTAGGATAGACTGATGATCTTCGGTCAACTGGATTCTTGTCAATACAAGCCAATCTCTTGCTCGAGATGATAAGGCTATGCAAGGACAAGGTTTTGATTTCTTTAAGACAACACGTTGTGCCAAAAAGAGGATGATTTCTGATTTAGGATAAGGGATGGAAACAACTCAAAGGGCTGGAACACGATAATGCTTGTGGATTTGGAGCTCTGGATTTTGGTGCAAAAGATGGTGAATCTGCTTTCTGCTGTGGATGGTGGATGTTGGATTCTGATAAAGGATATGGGACGCTGAGTTGGTTTGCTGGTGGATCAAGATAGAGGATGCTGGAGGAACTGCTGATGGATCAAGATAGAGGAATGCTTGGGAGTTTTGAAAGATTGACTTTGGAAAATGGAAGGCTGTAGGAACTGCTAAGGGATCAAGAATGCTTGGGAGATTGGATGGTGGATAGGTTTGGATTTGGATAGAGAAATTGCTGAGGATTTTGGGAGATGGAAGATTCAGATTTGGATAGCCTCCAAGGAATACGTCACCAAGGAAGAGGATGCCCTCTGTTTAAGATAGTTCATGTGTTTTAAAGGCATGGTGTATGCTTGGACAAAAGATATGCCAACAAGAGGATGAGGAAGGATGGAAGCTAGGATGAAAGGATTGGATAGAGGATATGTAGCTGAAAGGTGCAATGGATGCCAAGGAGGTGCCCAAAAGCATGTACATCTGATAGTCTCTGTTTTTGTCATCAAGATCCAATGGAAAATGAAGGAAGTGAGAGACGAAAGGGGATGGAGGACATGTTGGATAAGAGGTGATAGAAAGGAAGCCCCTAACTGCAGAAAGGAATTAGGGGGGGCGCACTACGCATGGCGCCTGTTTGCTAGGTTTTCACCATGGTACTTGTCCAAGGCACTTGAATTGCCAAGTTTTCACCAGAGGACGAATGTTTTTCTCTTGATTTTTTGCTTTGTTGATAATTTGCTCCTTTGATTTATCCAATTTTTATGGATTTTTGTGTTTTTTCCTTGACTTTGTCCTGATCTTGCTGATTTGTTGCTGAGCTTGTGCTGATATTCCACTGATTTTCTAATTTGTTGCTGATTTTGTGCTGATATACATTGATACTTCTGATTTGTTGCTGAAGCTCTAATTTAATGCTGTCGTGCTTGCTGATCAGCTGATTTCGCCATTTTGGTGCTTCCTCTTGATTAGGTGGTGACCTTTTGATTTGTCACTGATATTCTGATGGTGTTGCTGATTCTTTGATTGGATGTTCCCTTATGATTTGATGATGGCCCTGCTATTTTTGAATTTGCACAGATATTTTGATGTTATTGCTAACTCTCTGATGTGGCGCTGAGTTTTGTGCTGATTTCGGTGCTATCATGCGATTTGATGTTGATCTTCTGAGAGATTCTTCACTGATTTTCTGATGTGGATTGCTGATTTTCTGATGTTGCCAGCTTGTCATGGGGATCCATTGCTAGATGATGGACGACAAGCTTAAGATCACACCTAGGCATGTGCATATGACCATGCACAGTTGATAATTGACTCCTCGGAGCAAGGCACTTAAGGTCATGATTCACTTTCTGTCAGGTAAACTTCCATGTAGATGAGCCACAAACATCCTTCTGTACCCAAGTTGATTTGGCTTGGTTTCTGCAATGTTGATAGAGAACTATCATGTGTTGTTATCCCAGATAGGAGGAAGAGGCAAAGCTCCATCTTCTAGCGCTTGAATTGCCAAGTTTTCACTAGAAGATACGCCCTTTATTTTTACTGTTTTGGAATCAGAATGTGCCCCAGAAGGGTTTTCACATAAAGACTCATGATTTGCTTTTGTTTTTTCACTTTTGCGACTAAAGCTTGCCTCCTCTCCAAAATATGCTTCTGTTTTAAGCTGATAGGCACATGTTGATGCTAAAGCCTGATTGATTGCTGATTTTTGCTGATTTCTCTGATTCGTCATTGATTTCCCTTTGCTGTTTTAGATGTGCTGACTGATCTTTGCTGACTTTCCTCACTGATTTCTTCTGATTGTGTGCCTGGATGTTGGTACAACTGTAGCAGGATGGGGGGGATCATGCAAAGTCATGGATTAGATGGGGGAGATGGGAAAGATGGTGGTAGAAAGTGTTTGGATGGAAGGATGGAAAGTGATCAAGATAGGGGGATGTTGTCAGGATCAACATTGGCACATGTTGCGAGGAAGATGGATGATTGGATGTGGAAGATAGAGATAGATGTGATGGAGGATTTATGCTAGAGGATGGAGGAGATGGAGGGGAAGATTGAGGAGCTGGGAGATGGGCAACGTTGGATGCCATTGTGGATGTTTTTGTTAGATGGATTACATCTTTTTGCTTTGGGATCCACATCATTTTTGTTTTAGCTTTAGTGTGCCTTTGCGGCCATTGGTGGGCATCAGATTGTGCTTTTTCTTTGCTAGGCCTTTGTGGCCATGTGATAGATTTTGCTTGGACTTTGCTAGATTTTCGGAGCCATTGGGGTGCTTTAGCATGCCTGATTGGCTCTTTGCTAGGCCTTTGCGGCGCATTTGATTGCCTGATTGAAGCTTGCATTGATTGACCATGTCGATTAGACTGGACATGGTAATCGTCATTGGGCCTTTGCAGCCATTGGGATGCATTAGATTTGGCATTTGCTTTGATGGGCCTTTGTGGCCAGTGGTTTGCTTTGGCTTGCTTGATCGGATTTTGATTTGATTGCGTATGTCGATTAGGCTAGACATAACAATCTTTGGATTTTTGTGGATTTTTCCCTTTATTCATGTGCGATATGGCATCCAAGTTGCGAGGAGCATTGGGAGGAATATGAGGAGTTGTCTGGGATGGAGGAAATTTGGATGGAGAGATGGAAGGAGATTGGTAGATAGGATATGTGGACATGTGCCTTTGTTGATCTTGACTAGGGATGCTTGGATGTTGGATGAAAGGCTGAGTAGGATAAGATGGAGGATGATATTTTGGGATATAAGGTCCCAAAATGGATTTGCTAGGTAACGGAGATGCGCTGAAAGAATTTGGGACATAGGGACCCAAAATGGATGGGGAGGATGAAGGAGGAATATGATAGGTTTTCCTCGGTTGTAACGATGGAGGAGGAGGAATTGCGTTGTGGTTTTTGGAAGATGTTTTGTTGGTTTTGAATGGATGTTTGAACTTTGCCTTAGCTGTACCAACATTTCTGGATGAAGTACCTTTCGCTGATGTGGAGGAAGTGCCCTCATCTGGTGTGCAACTGATTCCACAGCCTTTTGGATGTTTCTTGCCTTGAATGGGCTGTATATTTCCTTGTTCGTGAGTGCCAAGGCCTTTGCCTTGATAGTTCCATCTTTTCAGCATTTTATCCAGACAAGGATATTTTTGACTTGGGGTGAATGACAAACAGCCATTTTCTGGTTCCCTGATGGAAGATAAGAAGCTGATGTCTTCTTTTTCAAGTGGTTTGCCTTTGACAAATGTTAGTTTTCCAAGTGGATAGAGTGACGGTAGCTGGACAGTTTGGACTGGCGGATCCTCAAGAGGAGAGGATAGGATGCTGGGATTTTGACTAGGATTAGGGGATGGTATTGGATCTTTAGTTGGAGAAACTGGGATGATAGGATCTTGGATTGGAGGAATTGGGATTGTAGGATTTTGGATTGAAGGTGATGGAGGCAATAGAACATGCGATGGGGGAAGTAAAGGGGTTGGATCTTGATGTTCTTCTGTGAGTAGTTCATCATGCTTTTGGCCAAGATCTTGACACGATGGGATTTGTTCAGATAGAGGATTAGTGGATATATGGATGGACTCTTCAAAGGGGCGGAATGAAAGGATTGGAGACTCTGCTGCTGGGGTTTCTGGAAGAAGGAAGAACTCTTCAGATGGTATGGATAAAAGGATGGAAGATTTTTTAGCTACAATGGTAGGAAGAAGGGTGAACTCATGAGGTTCTTCAGATATGCTTTGGGTAATGCTAGGAGGGGGTGATGTTGGTGGGGATTGGATGGAGACTCCAGATGGAAGGGACTCAACGATGATAGGAGATGGAAGAGGATCAACAGTTGGGATGTATGGAAGATAGATAATAGATGGGAGCGCTGGATGGGCCTCATCAATGATGGCTTCACATGAAGGATTGCTTGGCTTTTCAATTTCAGGCGTGGGTTTTGCTATTGGCTCTTCCTTGGGTTCTGTTATTGGTTTTCTTGGAGACTTTTGTGGCGAAGAAGGTTTGGAAGGTGGAGGAGATGGGGAACTTGGATGGTCTTCGCATGAAAGTGGGGTTTGTGCTTGGGTAGATGCTCACGAAGGAGGAGAGAAAGAAGGGAACACCCATGAAAAAGATGACTTTGAAAAGGGAGCTTTGGGTTTTGCTTGAGGGGATGATGGTGCTGAAGAGGCAGGGCTAATGGCTTGAGGTACAAGTTTTGGAGTGGGTTGAGGGATGAACTCTGCTGGTGGGGAAAGATTTTTGGTAATGTGGTTTGGAAGAGAGGATGGTGGTTTGAGACAGGATGGAGGATTGGGGTTTGGAGCAGAAGATGATGGTTTGGGAAAGGATAGAGGTTTGGTGAAAAGGATGGGAGGACTAGAATCTTGGTTTTTAGAATGTTTTGGAGGATAGGTAGTTGGAGGCCTTAGATAGGGGAAGTAACGTGAAGTGTTTCTAAGGGATGATGGTGATGGAGAAATGACCATAGCAGAAGGTGGAGGCCTGAAAGGAGCATATGGAAGAGGTGTAGGTTGAAGACAAGGATAAGTTGGGGATGGATAAGATACTGGGGTTGCTTTGCCAAGGACATGAAAAGGAGTGCTAGCCTTGCCGAGGACATGAAAGGGAGTGCTAGGAGATAAGCGTGAAGGCATGGTTGGCTGGATTGGAGGAATGATGGAACGCTGGGGGTTGCTTGGAGGAAACTGACTGTAATAGGCATCATGGTCTACAAGACCTTCATCATCATTAGGATCGATTGGTGGGAGAGGAGAGATATCATAACCAAACTCATTATAGATTTGAGACATGCTGACTTGCAGATGAGTTTGGATAAGGATAAGGACGAAGATGGTTTGGAAGACTAAGACTCAGATTGGGATGACTGATGGAAGAAGACGGTTTTCTAGAAGAAGACAGATAAAGGGATGGGAGATGACCAAGTTTTGGGATAGCTGCTCTGATTGTCCTTCGAACCAAGTTATAGATCTGCTTGATGTTTTTCCATTGGCAAAGGATTTGATAAAAGCAATCTTCACAAAGGACAAAGAAACTTTGTGAGATACAAACAAGATAAAAGACTCTGATAAATGCTTTCAAAAAAGTGTATGTTCCAACAAGTGTTTTCACGGAGTCTTTGACTATCAAGCACTTCAAACAGATCTACCTGAGGAAGGTGAGTATCAAAATCGCTTGCCCACAGCTTGGTATCCCCCAGAAGGGAATACAAATGGTGAGTAATCTTGAGGCGACCCGGTAAACCCCTTGGAATCGGTCCTTGCACAAGGATTTTGATACTTTCGGATGTAGATAGGGTAGCCTCTATTTTATCAGGTTGCTAATGATTCCGTGGTGTCTCCATACCCAGTTATGCTGATCATCCATGACTCACTTAAGAGCCTTGCCAATTATGCTGGGGGAGAGGAATGTTTACCATCCCCAGACACGTGTTTGGCACGAACGCCCGGCGATTAGGAGATGTAAGTGATTCTTTTGGTATTCACTTATTTGTATACCGGCCGGGGGGGATACCGGTTTGAGGTCGTTCTCCGAGGAGGAAGCGCTTCTCCTTGGACAGGCCTCGCTAAAAGTAGAAGAAGTGGACTTGTTCGAGTCCAAGTGTTCTACGTTGCTTAAGTTTAACAGGATTTTGCAAAAAGTAAAACTCCTAAATGCACATCAAGCAGTTGTTCATTTTTCCAAATTTGATTAAGTGTGTTTGAACCTTTGAAATTGAAGACACAAGTGTTTAAGATTTTGACTTTTTCTTTCTCCAAAAAAGTAAATCGAGCGTTTGCAAGTTCTTTCCTTTTGTGCATTCAAGATTTGATTAGCGAGTTGATTTAAGAACTTTGAAAAAGCTTTGTTTTGTCCCTTAGATCATTCAAGATTGAATTTGGCTTGCTTGCTTTGAAAACTGAAACAGATGAGGGAATAGAGTTGTTTGTTCCTTTTAGTGCATTCAAGATTGAGTTTGATTTTCAAATTGACAATGACACTTAGGACCTAAGTTCTTCCTTTTAGCTTCATTCAAGATTTTGTTTTGACTCGTTTGAATGCAGATTTGATGTTCTTTTTATGCCCAAAAAGATATGATCATTCCTACTTTGCATGAATGCATTGTTAAAAATCCTTGATGTTGCAAGGATGCAAATGCCTTGATTAATTTTTTTGTTTTGTTTGTTAGAACAAATTTTGCAAATTTTAGTCCTTAATGCATTCAAGAATGATTTGGGGGTTCATTTTAAGCACTAAAATAAGGTGTGTATGATTTTGCTTCCTTATGGATATTATTATTATTTTTGAAAAAAAATGGCCATGACCTCCTTGCTAGAAGAAGAAGAAGGAGATGGAATAGAAGAAGAATATAGACAAGAAGAGGAAGAAGAATATAGACAAGAAGAAGAAGAAGGGATCGAAGTGCTCCGTCCACCTATAAGCTTGAAAAATCTGAAAATGGTCTAAAACCCATCAGAATGTTTGCAAAGAACCCGTGAAGTGGGTCCCACCGGGCGTGCCAGAATGTAGACTATGATTTTGAACCTGTTACCTGTCTTGAAAGGCTGAAACATTCAAACATTAGACTAATCTAACATGTTCATGAACTAAAAAATAGCATAAGACATGAAAACAAAACCAAAGCCACCTCAAGATTGTTGCTAAAAACAAGTGCTATAGAGCAAATGTTTGATTCGCTTCAATTAGAGGGATGTGGGTGTGCTCTCAAATGCATGGAGGGGGATTTATGGTGATGCATAAATGATGAGAAAAGCTTGAAATATGAACTAAGATTAATCCATTAAGCTATTCTAAGATGTGTTAGAAAGCATGAAAAACATGAAGAAATCTAACAATTAAGATATATGCTAAGATGATCTAGCTAAAAATGCTCATGATAACAATGCATAAATGATAAAAACTAAGCTAATGAATTGCTCTTGGAAGGAGGATTATTTATAGGATTTCCTAAGGGCTTGGGTTAGGAGGATAGGTTAGAGTTTGGGGTAAGGTTAGGGGTTGAGTCAAGGGGATAAGGATGAAGACTTTCTAGAAGAGTCTAGGCTTTCTAAGGATAAATATGGAATTTAGGAGATAAATAAAGATTTATTTATCTCAAAAGCTTTAATGAGTTTGAGGCTCATTAGGGGAAGGGTTATCTCCTTGTGACAAGTGTCATAAGGGGATTGGGTTGAAAGATGGGAGGAATGTGCACAATTTGGGAAATGTGCCTAAGGTCAAAGGGTGTAAGAAAGGGGTGAGGGGCTTCTTAAATGCACCATAAATGCATGTAAGAGGGATAAGGAGGCCTTAAATGCCTTCAATGCATGTAAGAGAAGCCTCTAGAAGTTTGTTGACTTTGGGTCAAGCTTAGGAGTTGGCTAACCTTGTTTAGGGAATGTGACAAGGTTAGGGGGAGGATTAGGATTAGGATGGGTGAAGAGGTTGGGTTGAGAAGATTCTAGAAGAGTCTAGAATTCTCCTTGGTTTTATGGAATAAAAGTTTATTCATTCCAAAAGCTTAAGTTTTGGGAATATTTATTGAAATATTTTCAATAAATATGAAAATTAAATATTTAATCTTAATTAAATATTTTGAGTTGAGATTAGGGTTAGAAAAGGTGGGATTAGCCTTTTAATCGAAATTAAGAAGGGATTAGAAGATTTTGGAAGAGGTTAGTGGTCTTAAGGAAATTGGCCAAGTTTTGGTCAAAAAATAAATTAATTATTTTTTGGGGGATTTTTGGTCAATTTATTAATTAAAATAATTAATAAATAGGGAATTAATGTTTAAATAAGATTTAAACATTTTTGGGAGGGATTTCTTAATTAAATATTTTTAATTAAGATAAAGGGATTTAATGACATAAAAATAAATTAATTAATTAAATAAATAATTAATTAATAAGTGATGATGTCATCAGAGATTTTTCAGAAAATAAAAATAATTTATTTTCTAAAGGATTTTTAGGTGTCTACAGTAGTGATTAAACATATTAAATGTCTCAATCACCACCCATGCATTAGCAATATCCAACAATCTCCCCCTTTGGCATTGATGTCAACATATGGGAAAATCTTATCCCAAAGTTGTATCAACCCAAAAGTCCTTCAACTGAACAATCTCCCCATACAGTGAGGATTTTCTCATAATAACACTCCCCCTTTGACAACAATGGCAAAGGGTGCCAACTACCTTCACATATAAACTTTCTTCCACAATCACTCCCCCCAAGGAGTAGATCCCTACATCCAGTCTAGAAAATGATGAGGCTCTGAGCACTTCTAGACTAATGCATCTCTGCATCATTTAGTTCTGAGATATTCAAAGGTATCTTTCGGTAGTGGCTTTGTAAAAATGTTTGCAATCTGCTCCTTTGTACTGATATATTCAAGCTTGATTTCTTTTTCTACCACCTTGTCTCTCAAGAAGTGATACTTGATAGAAATGTGTTTAGTTTTAGAGTGCATCACCAGATTCTTTGACATGTTTACTGTGTTGGTGTTATCACAATGGATAACCATAGGCTCATTAAAAGTTATTTGAATGTCTATCAATATTTGTTTCATCCAAATAATCTAAGTGCAATTTATAGCAGCAACAACATATTCTATTTAGTAGTAGATTGTGTTATACAATCTTGTTTCTTACTTAGCCAAGAAACCAACTTTTTCCCAAGGAAAAATGCACCACCACTTGTACTTTTTTTGTCATCAATATTCCTTGCCCAATCAGCATCAGTATAAGCATGAAGTTCAAAGCTATCATTCATGTCATACCATAAACCATAGTCTATGGTTCCTCTGAGATACCTCAGTATTCTTTTCATAGTAGCTAGATGAGTCTCTTTGGGTTCTGCCTGATATCTAGCCACAATTCCAATAGAATTAGCAATATCTAGTTTGGTGTGAGTCAGATATTGTAGCCCTCCAACTATTGACCTATAAAAAGTCTAGAAAACACATTTTGATTCATCATCAATTATTAGCTTGTTTCCAGTCACCATAAGTGTTCCTACTGGTTTACAATCTTCCATACCAAATTTCTTAAGCAATTATTTGAGATACTTGGTTTGAGAGATGAAAATACCATTCTCATTCTAAGTTATTTACAGTCCAAGGAATAATTTCATTTCACCTATCATGGACATCTCAAATTCACTTTCCATTTCTTTAGAAAACTTCTTACATAGATCATCATTACCTCCAAAGATAATGTCATCCACAAATACTTCTACTATCAGGATTCCATCTTCAGTAGTTCTTAAATACAAATTACTATCTGCATTACCTTTTTTGAATCCAAGTCCAAGTAGATACTTGTCCAACCTTGCATACCAAGCCCTAGGAGCTTGCTTCAACCCATACAGGGCTTTCTTCAATTTGCACACCATGTCTTTGTCTTCACATAAAGGAAATCCATCTGGTTGTTCTAAATATACTTCTTCTTCAAGATCTCCATTCAGAAATACAGATTTAACATCCATTTGATATACTTTGAAGTTTTTGTGTACAACATAAGATAGAAATAATCTTACTGCCTCTATTCTAGCAACAATAGCAAATGTTTCTTCCAAGTCTATGCCTTCTTGCTGCGAGTATCCCTTACACACTAGTCTTGCTTTGTTCCTTGCAATTGTTCCTTCTTCATCCATTTTGTTCCTATAACATTTTTATTTTTAGGTCTTGGAACCAATTCCCAAGTATTAGTTTTCTTTATCTGATCCAATTCTTCTTTCATGACATTTATCCAAGATTCATCTTTAAAGGATTCATCTGTAGTTTTTGGCTCAACTTGAGAAATCAAACAAATTTCTTCTCTAACTTTAGATCTAGTTAGCACTCCCTGACTGGTATTGCCAATAATTTTATTTTCAGGATGGTTATTTTTTACATACCTTGGAGTTTTAGGAGTTTCAGTAATCTTTCTTGTATCAGCATCACAAGCCTCCTTTTCACTTTCTTCCTCAACAAGTTCTTCTTCTTCGGCACCAGTAGTGGTTTCTTTCACTTCTGATATCTGACTGTTGTCATACATTCTTTCTTGTATCTGAAATTTCTCATCTATTCTTACATTGTTACTTTCAACCATCTTCCTTAATCTTAGATTGAAACATTTGTATGCCTTGCTTTTAACAGAGTAACCAAGGAAGATACCTTCATCACTTCTAGCATCAAATTTCCCTATCTCATCATCCCTCTTGATATAACATTTTCTACCAAAAATTTTGAAATATTTTATAGTAGGAGTATGATCAAACCATAGTTCATAGGGAGTCTTACCTATGCCATCTCTGATTTGAATTATGTTTAATGTGTACCCTACTGTTCCAACAACCTCTCTCCAATGTACATGAGATACATTTCCTTCAATCAGCATTGTCCTATCAGCATCAAGTATAGTTCTGTTTCTTCACTCTACTATCCCATTTTGTTGTGGATTCCTAGGAGTAGATGTTTATCTTTTTATCCCATGCTCTTCACAGAAGGAATTGAATAAATCTGATGTAAACTCTCAACCTCTGTCTGATCTTAAACACTTTATTTTCAGTCCTGATTCATTCTCTACCTTTTCTTTAAACAACTTGAATTTGTCAAATGCTTCTGATTTCTCTCTCAAATAAGTAACCCACATCATTCTAGAAAATTCATCAACAAAGAGTATAAAATACGTTTCACCGTAGTATGACTTTGTTCTTGTAGGCCCACACAGATCTGTATGTACTAGATCTAACTTTCCTTTTGATATAAATGTTTTTCTTTTATGACTGCTTTTAGTTTGCTTTCCCATAACACATTCTCTACATACAGTGTTAGAAGGTTTCACAATCTTCGGTAGATCTCTTACTGTATTAGCCATACTTGCCTTCACAATGTTATCAAAGTTAACGTGACAAAATCTTCTATGCCATAACCAACTATCATCTATCTTCCCAACAAAAAAAGAGGCTCCAAATATGTTTAGTTCAAATACATTACCTCTAGATCTTGAACCAGTAGCAATCAGTTTTCCTTCCTTGCTTTTGATAAAGCATTTACCATTAACAAAACTTAACTAAATTTTTTTATCAATTAACCATCCAACACTCAAAGAGTTATGTTTCAGTCCTTCAGCAAGTAGTACATTGTTTGTATTAGTCTTTTCATCCAGAGTGATGGATCCTACTCCTATGATGGATTTTGGGAGATTGTCCCCAAACTTTACAACACCTCCATCATAATTTACTAATTTAAGAAACTTGCTCTTATCACCAGTCATGTGATGAGAACATCCACTATCAATTATCCATTTAGTTTTCTTGTCAACATGAGATACTAAGGCTTTTTCTTCATGAATTGGTTCATCTTTAATGGCAACAAATCCAATCTCTTCATTGTCTAAATCATCATCATTAGAGATTCATTTACTATCATAATAACATTCTTTGTTTCTTCTAATCTTTGCATAATCAGGTTTGTACTTAGGAATTCTTGTAGGACATCTAGATGCAAAATGACCTATCTTATTGCATGAAAAACATTTCAAAGGTAATTTGCCTTCAAATTTTCCCTTACCTCTTTTCTCTCTTCTAGCTATCAGTGCAAAAAGTTCTTCCATCTTCTTTTCTTCTTCCATTATCTTCTCCCATTCCTTAGCATACTCACCAAGCTCTTCTTTCAGGTCTTCTTTGCTTGTGCTCGAAAGTGCAGATACTTTCTTGTGTGCGGATGCCCTAAATGTAGATTCAACTTTAGGAACAGCTTCTCCTAATTCCATAGCTTCAAAGGTAGTTAAATTTGCAATCAACATCTCTCTGCTAAAGTTTTGAGTCAGGGGTATAGTTTCTTGAATTGACATTGCCTTGAATTTGTAAGTAGAAGTTAGAGATTTGAGAATCTTTGCAATGACTTCATCTTCATCATAAGTAGCTCCACAATTTATGATTCCAACTACAACTTATGTAACCCTTTGAATATAGGCTCTAATGCTTTTATCTTCATTCATTTGTAGCTTCTCCATCTTTGTCTTCCAGTTTTGCAATTTCACTTGTTTGGTATACTTGTCTCCTCCATAGAGTGCCTCTAGTCTATTCCAAATTTCATGTGCCAAATCTAGATCTTTAATTTTAGTAAACTCACCCTTAGATAGTGCGTTGATCAATGCTTTTCTTGTGACCATGTTGCATGAAAATAACTTCTTTTCATCATGATCGGCTGTTTCCAAGTCATTCTTAGTTTTCAAAGATTCCTTCTTCTTCACAATCATCCAGTAGTCTATGCCCATGCATAGCAGATGTGTTCGCATCTTATTTTTCCAACTATCAAAATTTTCAAGATCAAACTTAGGACTTTCCTTCCTATAGAATGCCATTTTCCAAGATCACCTCAAGCTATTAAGCTTTCTCTCTGAGGACCACAAGATCTGATACCAATTGTTGGGAATAACAATCCACAATACAACTGAGAGGGGGAGTGAATCAATTGTGTGACAGAATATTAAACTTTAAACTTTAAGCTCATCAATATCAGATCCAATGAACACAATGAATGCCAACATAATAACAAAATATTTTGGTTACGGGGAAACCCTGTTAAAGGTAAAAATCCCGGTGGGAATTAGCACCCACTAATGATGTACTGAGAGTATAGTAATCCTTGTTAGAAGATATAGCTCTATTAGGAGCTTATTGAAACATTACAGTACATAGTCCTTGTTAGAGGAAAGACCCTATTAGGAGTCAAGAACAATAGAGAGCTCACTACCCAAAGAAGGTTAAATCCACCTTTAGAACTCACTTGTTTGCAACAGGTGTATATGAAGAAATACACAATCTTTAAACTATTTACCAGCAACTGTCTTTGCTTGATCAGTTCCAATGAAGTCCATCAGTAATACTCTACTCTACATATAGCAGACATAATTTTGCAACCTTCAAAACCTCTTTATGTCACATATATTCCATCCATATCTTTTCCAAAGAAAAGATCTTTCATTTATACCTTATTACAATTTACCAAGATCAGGTCGGCCCATAAGGCTTTCCTAATTACAAACAATTACATAAACCCTTGCTAAGATACACATGGTATCTATAACAATTTTACAATGATTACATTACAAAAATTAGGAACTGACATCCTTGATTTATGCTTTCCAAACAAAATACACGCTTCATTCCCTAAGTCAGTTTTAGAATAAGCCATTGCTAGAGCACACATCATAGATGATGTCACCAATCACTCCATACCTTGTACTAACAAATGAGCATCCATCAATACCTCTTCCATCATCCTTCAAGTTCACATACCTTGAATCCAATCCCTCTGAAAGATATATCAAAAACTCAGAGACTAACTCTGTCAATTCTCACTGTCACAGTCCAGTGACCAGTCTTTACCAAAATAGTTGTAGCTCTCTTAATATGCAAAAATTAATGATGCGATCTCAGATATAAGATCACAACATCCTCCTGAGCTCTCATCTAACTTTGAAACATCTGTACACCAGCCGTACACTGTGATTACCAGTCTGTTTCTTCATAGAAGCATATGTTGACATCAGTGACAAAACACAAATGACAACAGTATGAGTGCCCATTCAGTAACGTAGTGATTAAACATATTAAATGTCTCAATCACCACCCATGCATTAGCAATATCCAACAAAGATCACTAGAAGTGATCAATCTTTGTAGCCTTAACTGGCAACTTTATTTACTGCAGTAGTGTAGCTTTGTGGGTTTTATCCCCACCGCAATTTTTGCCTTCTAACAAGGGTTTCTGCAATACCAAAATACAATTCTTATGTGTATGAAGTTTCATGTATGCATATTTGATTAGATAAGAAGTATTTATATTTCAGATATGTGATTGAAAGTATGGTGAATACAAATGCTATAATCAGTTAATGAATTTCATTTCTACAAGGATTCAATTGAAAAGTTTTTAGGGTTACTGATTCACCCCTCCCCTCTCAATAACTCACCTTTCCATAATACCAACAATTGGTATTAGAGCTAGTTCTCTTGTTGAGGAATTTTAATCACATAAGAGAAAAGATCTTAAGAATGAAAAGGTATAAGCTTGATAAGACTATTGAAAATCAGATATTGGAGATGCAGATTCACATGGAACAATTTAAAGAAGCCAAAGGAAAATTGAGAGATTTACTGATCAAAAGGATAGAATTGGCATTTCGGTACAATGAGACTGATTATCAGGAAGATGAGATAGAACTATATGAAGGATCTAGAGCTAGAAGTATATCTGATGCATCTGAAGGAATTGTATCATATCTGTCTGAAAAGAATCAACACCTTACTAAACAAGTAAAAGCACTACAAATTGGACAAGAAACTCAAATGGTAAGAATGATTGATGTCATGAACAATGCAAGACAAGCTAAATAAGAAAGAAATTTGGCTATTGAAGATAGAAGACAAATGACTGAAAAGATGGAAGAAAAAGAATCTGAAATACTAAGGCTTACGGAGCATCATTTTGAAATTTCCAATCAGATGGTTGTCATGAGTCAGGAAGTCAACCGAGTAAACAATGAACTTGCAAAGAAATTAGAAGATATTGGTCAATTAAGGGAAGAGAATGAAAGAATGAAGAATGAAGTAAATATGCAACAAAAACATAATGAGATGATAAAGAAAACTAAGGAAAGTACCAAAAGGATGGATGAATTCATAAATAGTCAAAGAAGACTTGACAACACTACTAGTTTAGGTTATATACCAAGTAGGGAGAGTCATCCAAACAAGATGAACCAAAGAATGCTATGAAAATCCAAGGCCAAGGAGTATCTTATGCTATCATTGTGGAAAACCAGGTCACACATCAAATGTCTGCAGAAGCAAAGAAAAAGGTATTCCTAAATCTACTCCTAAATTTGATGGTTATTGTTATAATTGCAATAAGTATGGACATCAAGCACATGAGTTTAGATAAAAGCTAAATATGTCACCTAAGAAACACTACATGGAAAAGCATTTGCGTACTTGCAACATGCATGGACATATATCACATGAATGCAGGACAAAGATGAAACAAGTCTAGAAACCGAAAGGACAAAATAAGACATATCAACTGAGAAGGAAAGGTAATGCTTACACTTTGGATTACAACACTTAGGCTAGTTGTACGACATGTGGTAGATATATTCATATTGTAACTAATTGTATGAGAATGCACTAGAGAGGAAGATCTCGTAACTGGACAAATTTTGGAATGGTATGTTTGCACTATCACAAGGTCAGTCATTTAAGTAGAGATCAAGCACCAGAATCAAGTATTGATAAAAGTGAGAATAACATTGAAGGAATCATGAGGATAAGGAACCAAATGTGGAGAAGAGCAACAAATGAAAATGTTGGAACAAGCACAACAGTCTGTGACACCTCATCCTTTGGATTAGGTGATCTCACCACCTCCACCTAAGAGAAATAAGTATGGAATTGAATTTCAATCAATTATATCTTACAAAAGTTCCTTGTATCTATTGTATAAATACCATATTAGCATGTATTAAGATGCAGTAGGGTGTTGTATGTTATTAATTTGAAATGAGAAAAGTCAGTTAAGCCAGACTGAGTAAGAGATTTCCAATCGGTAAAAGTGTTAGAGACAATTGAGTTGCACAGTTAACTGAGCATTGATAGTGTTCACCAAGATGAATTATCTATTGAGTTAATCGAGTGATTTTATCATTGATCGAGTAGTAGATGGCAAAGCATTTAATGCATTTCACGTAAGCCAAACAAGGTTTTTGGTTATAAATACACGGGAAATGAACTCATTTGATCACATTGCATTCAAGAGTGAACCAAAGTGATTTGAGCAAGAGTTGAGTGAAAAGAATCCGAGTCATTCACAATGATTTGAGCACATCATGAGAAGTTTGAGACTATATCAAGTAAGTTTGTAGCTAATCGAGCCTTCTACACATAGTTTTTGTGAAGCCCTAAATTTACAGTCATGATGACATCGTCTTAACGATCTATTAAATCTAAGGAAGAAAAAGGGAATAAGGTAACATTAATCAAGAACTCAACTTACACAGAGCCTAACTACAAACTTCATCTGGAAGTTGTTGCACAACCTGATGATAAAGGCATATTTTCTTCGATACCGCCTAGGGTTCTACTGGTGAAAGACATTAGGTCTTCTATTCATTATAAAATCAATGAGATTGGTGACTTCAAGCTCTAGGCCACTTATCAAGAGCTTTGTACTGATGGAAAAATAAAGGATGAGCACAAACACTTGGAGGTAAAAGGGTTAACTAATGCATTGCATTTTTTGAAAGAGTTTAAAATAGAATGGATAAGAATTGTACTGAGTCATGTACATGAAGGGAAGATGTGACTGGATGAACCATTGAAGATTTCAAAAGATGTTATACATGTGGTTACCAGGTATCCCATGAATGATAAAGCAAAATCCCTACGACACCCGCCAAAGACTAAGATCGAAAAGCTAACAGGAGCAGAATGGGATGGAAGAGGCATGAGGATAAATGCCATCAGTGACCCTAAGATGAGATTTGGTGTGTATGTCATTGCTTACAAAATATTTTAGTCAATTAGACCGAACAATGTTGCATGTAGAGTAGTTAACATTGTGCATAAAATTGTAAAGAAGGGTTTGCAACTTGACCTAGCCAAGTTGATGCTGAGACAGTTGCAAGAAAACATGCGAACCATTAGAGTTGCAAGATCAAATACTTGAAAATTTGGTTCACTATTGGTATGTACATTTTTCTATTTGTAAAACTATTTTCCCTCAGTTGGTAATGTTGAATGAGATGTACACCGGCCAGTTATAATGCAAATAAGTGAATTCATTAGTAACCTAGATAAGAATTTTGAGCCGGTTATGGAAGATTATTTTAGCAAATTCAAGGATATAATGGAGAAAAGAACTATGATTCCAACACAATTAGTTGAGAAATACAAGGATGCCATTTGCTTTCTAGTGGACACTGACACCACCCTAATTAAAGCAATTGAACCAAGGACAACTTGGTTGCCTCCTCTAGAGTATGAAATTGATATAGACCAAGCTACAAAATAAATTAAGGCTTTACTTGCTGAGCCTAAGGATAAAGATGCCACATGGTTGAGAACTTATGAGGAAGCCAAGTCCAGAATAAAAATGGGACTGGTAGTAGAAAAGATGGGAAGGAAAAAGGATAAAATGGTACAATATTTGAAGAAACAATTCGATGTTACTGATGAAGAGGCTGAGTAATCAGTTGAAGAGGGAACCAAGGAATAGGTACAAGTCAGTGAAGATGATGATGAAGAGGCCACCAAGTCTGATGAACATGAACAAGAAGAGCCACCTAAGGATACCAAAGCAAAAGGAAAATGGGTTGATGCTTCAACCCGAACTAGGACAAGGTTAAAAACAAGCAATTCACTACTTCAGAAGAAAGGTGTTGCAAAGATAACAAGGCCAACCCCGACACATACTTATCAGAAGAGAAGAAGAAAAAAGGCCACCATCGAGCTCCCTAAACCAAAGAGGAGAAGAAAACTAATTAGAGGAAAATATGATATGATTCTGAATAAGAAGATAATGATCAATTCCGAGTTGTAATAAATAAAGGACCTCAAACTATTGATGAAGTAGTAGAAGGTGTAAATAAGATAGGAAGACTCACTACTCCTAAGCTTAATAGGTACTCTACTACAATCACAAAAGATCAAGACAAGATGGAGGAAGCTATCATAGGTATGATGATTAATTTTAAACGAGTTCCAATTGAGTTTGCAAGTAGTATACCGAAGGAGTTATATGACAAAGTATATGCTAGATGGACATATGCACTTCAAACCAAGAAGAGAATGAGAGAAAGGTATCTAATTTTGGCAAAACTTGATTTCTCTATCCCCAAGATTGATACTACCTTGCAACAATATGTAGGTAAATTTTTTATGAAGGAAAGAGAATTTAACATTTTGCAAGGTAAAATACAAGAGGTAGATGAGGAAATTAATAGAATCTAGACTAAATCTCTAAGTCCATTAGCATAAACCAAGGCAACTACACCTACAATTGACACCGAACAACCTCTAACAAGCTCACAAGTAGATATACCAATAGATGTTGAGGATGAACCAATTCACATCTCTAACACTAAGCAGTCCGAGGAGGAAACATATGCAAAGGATTTCATCACTGTTGGTGAGAATGTCATGGAAGGAATTTTAGAGATGCTGACAACATTAGGGGATGAAGAAATTTTGATTGAAGATATAATAGGAGGAGACCCCGATGACAAAGCAAAGGAAGATGAATTGATAACTGATGTTACCAAGAACCTTGGAGAAGAAGAAGCAGCTGAGGTAGAAAGAGAAATGGTACCCGATAATTTTCCTATTGTGGTACAAGCTATAGACATAGCTATTGAGAAACACACTAAGGAAGCTCCACCCAAGCAAGCACAAGACACAACTGAAGACAAGGGTAAGGAGACTAGTAAAGAGACTGAGCATAGTGGTGAAGCTACACAAGGTGAAGTACACACTGAGACCACTGATGTAGTAGAAAATGTTCAAGGAACATACACATAGACAGTTGATGCAGGAGCATCCTGGGTGTAAGAGCAATCTTGCATCACCCAAAAAAAAAAATATTTCTATTTTTATATTCAATAAGGGCTATTTTGTGCAGAGCTGCTATTTATGGAAAGTTACTATTTTTGGTAATTTTTGTATGTGCTCAGAATAATCTGATTTCTTTCTTGGAGGTTCATTTTGGTCATATGAGTTTGCCAGTAAAGTTTCATTGCCAGATCAAGTGTATATTGGAAGATATTGAAGATTTTCGGTATTGGCAGCAGGGTACAAAAACTTTGAACTCAGTTTTGAAGGCTTTAGAGGCCCCAGATGAGGTTAAAAATTTGGGTGACGGGTGCTTGCGCGGGTCAAGCCTGTAGAGCGCTTCGTGGCATTTCCAAAATGGGGTTATAATAGCCGATCGGGTCAACTGGTGATGACTTATGGTCTTTGGAAGTTGGGCCACCTGAAATGGTGAAAAATAATTTTCTTCAAAATTTCTATTCGGGTTTCAAAGGTTATCTTGAGCTGACTATGATGTAATAAAATGTAAAATAAAATAATTCTAAGTTTGGTCGGCCTTATTGGCTAAAATTCTAGAACCTTCCCAGGCGGTGGAAAATTGCCTATATAAGGAAGGCTATATTATTGTCTTAGGCAGTTCAGAATAGTTCTGGGTAGTAGATCTGGGTATTGATTCGAGGCTTTGTCCTACATAATATTGTAAGGGAATGCCCATGTGGCTTTGCATATTGTAATTTTGAAAGTTTGTAATTCCACATTTGTGGAGATAATAAGAAGCCAATTTTATGTTCTTGCATATTGTTGTTGTTTCTCTATTTCTGTTATGTGTTTGTGGTATTAAGGGGAGCACCCTTCATCAACAATAGTAAACACTTTTACCACAGACACCAGGTCACAAGCCCCAACACCATAGATTGTTGAATCAACAACAAGGTAGGATAAGGAAGAAGAGAAAACCACCAAGCAACCCAAGCCTAATCCAGAGCATAAGTCTCAAGTTTCTGTTGCACAATCTCCAACATCTAGTGTACAAGAAAAAAAAAAGAAAAGGAAACATGGAAATAAGGGTTTGGTCACACTTGATGAGATTATTAAAATTCTAGCATGTGACCTGAGGATACTTGATCCCAAAGCTCTAAGAAAATATGGAGAGTTATGCACCTAAAAAACATCTCAAGAGAAGCTGAGGCAAGAGCACAAGAATACCAAGGTGCTAGAGGATGTCAAGGAGAACTTACCACAAGTTGCACCTAACATCAATGTAGATGAAACAACCCCCATCATTGACCAACTTGTACTACTCACCAAGACCATCAATGGACCAACTACTAATGCCAAATAGATGATAGAAGAAAGAGAAAAAAGAAGATTCAGTACAAATTGACTAAGAAAATCAGCCAAGAAGTGGCAATTAATAAGGTAAAGCTTGTTGGAAAAATGGTCAGCGCTCCCCTCAAGATTTTTGACATGGCTTAACCACCTCCTATGTCTTCTATAATTCTAGTGGTTGTGTCAGACATTAACAAGTTGATCTTTTGGTGCAACAACAACCACTACTTGTAACAAGTGGTATCAGAGCTTGGTCACAGGTTCAAATCCCCTCAGGTAACATTGAGGGGGAGATTGTTGGAAAAATAATTAGCACTCCCCTTAGGATTTGTGACATGGCTTAACCACCTCCTGTGTCTTCTATAAGTCTAGTGGTTGTATTAGGCATTAACAGGTCAATCTTTTGGTGCAACAATAACTACTTGTAACAAAACTTTATGAGGTAATAATCGAGCTAGATAGTATTATTCAAAGGGTTATTACAATTTTGCAAAAGTTATGTGCTATAGACTCCTTCACTACCGAGTTTAGTGAAAAGATAAAGAAACTAGATGAAGATCTCAATTTAAGTGAAAATAGTCTTACAGCTGAGCCCCATGCAATTCATGTGCATTATGCCAAAGTTACACACATTCAACAGTTGAGACTATAATTAAGGAAGGAAGAGGACATAATAAGAGAACAGGTAACTGAGCTATAGGTTGAGTTACTACCACACTTAAAGGTGCTGCAGAAATACATGAACAAGGTAGAGGAATTAGTTTCCACTCTCGAGATATCAGTTATAGAAAACATTTTTGACATACATGCACATGTCATCTTAGAGTAGATTTCTCTCAAAAATCTCAAAGAGGAATGGGAAAACCTCTTGGAAAATCTCAAGAAAACCCACCCGAATATTTTTGATAAGTTGTAAGTACATTTTTGGCATTACTTTCAAAAAAGGGGGAAATATATGTATTATATTTTTTGTATGTACTTTTCACCAAGAGCATTTTTAAAGGGGGAAATCACACAATTCACACATTTTTGGTTTAAAAATTTTCAAATCCAAACTTTTGTAGTCGGCATACACATATATGTTTTTTATACTAATGCCAAAGGGGGAGAATGTTACTCCTAAGTGCATTAAGAGTTTTAATTAGTATTCATCTATACAATTGTTAAATAGAGAAGGATAGTTCAGTCAGCCATAACTATATAGTAGTCACCAAGCATAGAGATTACTGAGTACACTAGTCACCGAGCACATAGGATTACCGAGCGCCAATATAATACAGAGGCAAAGACACAACTTTTAACTAGTAATCCAGAGTTCACATAAAAGTTTGAAATGACACATAGTTCAAGATGAACAACTTTTTGCTGA
This sequence comes from Chamaecyparis obtusa, assembly GCA_027943335.1. Lineage (NCBI taxonomy): Eukaryota > Viridiplantae > Streptophyta > Pinopsida > Cupressales > Cupressaceae > Chamaecyparis > Chamaecyparis obtusa. The sequence goes on from BSBK01003391.1 coordinate 1,039,776, forward strand.
GCTAGAGAATGATTTACCAAGATAGAGGTAAATATTTGATACATATGTAATCATTTAATGATTGATGATTCCTATGTAAATATGATCTAGGTTAATCATTTGAGTTGTTGATCATAGGTTTTCTAGATAGTGTCACAACTCTAATTAGGTCAAATCATTTTCATATAAGTATTGTAAAGATGTCATTTTAACAAGTATCAAACATGAAATTATCGCCGAGCAGTACTAAATGACACATTTCATCATAGCAAGGTGATTTCATTATTATACTTGATGGATCTGATATCGGCAAAGTAAGTTGCTTTCAAACAAATCAAACTTCACTATTACTCTCTAGCAATTGTAGCAGACTTAAATCTCTTAATAGAGTATACTTAACAGTCTTATGTAAAATCTCTTAACCAAGTGCACACTTGATGAGTGTTGCTAAAATCCTCTAACCAGGTAGATCTAGTTGATCTTTTTGTTACTCCTAATGAGGGAAGATCACCATAAGTGATCAATCTTTGTAGCCTTAACTGTTAACTTTATTTAGTGTAGTGGTGAAGCTTTGTGGCTTCCATCCCCACCGTAGTTTTTACCTTTTAACAAGGGTTTCTGTGATACCAAAATACAAGTGTTATGTGTATGAAGTTTCATGTATGCATATTTGATTACATCAGAAGTATTTACATTTTAGTTATGTTATTGAAAGTATGGTGAATACAAATGCTACAGTCGGTTAATGAATTTCATTTCTACAAGGATTCAATTGAAAATTTTTTAGGGCTGCCAATTCACCCCTCCCCTCTTAGTAACTCACCTTTCCATAATACCAACACATAACTCATGGAATATGAAAAATCATACCTATATACACTTAAAAATGATCAAGTAAAAAATTGAAGTGAGCAATCAAAGTTAAATCAGGGATCTATCAAAATCAAAGCCAAAAGGATTAATTGAATCAAATAGGTCAATTGATTATGCAATCAATTTAAATCAAGTTAATTATATAGTTAAAATTAAATCAAGCTCAACCCATTTAAGGGGTACACATAGCTAAAGAAAATCAATTTAATTAATTCACTAATTCCTATTTTCCTCACCAACCACATGAGGACAAAATTGAATCAACCAATGGGAATTAGGGATTTAGCTCACATGGATCAAAGAAAAATTGATTCTCCACTACACATCTTGAGAATGAATCTTGACCATTCATTTTTTCTCTTTGTCCCAACCTTTGAGAGCAAAATATTTAAATTGTCTCATCATTTGAAACCATCAACTTGACCCAAACCTAGCCACGGTTAATCTTACTCTACCCCTAAGCCTTGGGAAAATATATAAAAGGAGACCAAAAACCTAGAGAAAAGGATCCATTCATCAATTCACTTTAATGCATCCATATTATAGGTATTTTCATAGTGATTTCATAGTATAATTTTAGCATATATGTTAGCATAATTGAGCTAAGATAGGCATAGTTTCATCATAATAGCTTCAATTTCTCATTTTAGAGCTATCTCTAATGGATGCCAAGCTGAGAGCATTGCATTAGCTTCTTTAATTAGAGATCCATGAGATGTTTCTTGCTTTTGATTTCAATCCAATAGGTTTAAATGTTAAATTTTCTTGATTTGAGTTGAATTCTTAGCAAACTAATTTCATGAAGGCACTCTTTATATACAAAATGGTACCCACCGTGGAGCTCAAGGCCTTTGCTAACCAAATTTGATCTTTATTTGCTAAAATTGTATGAATTTGTGTTGTAGTTTTCTATTTTGTAGGTGAAATAGCATGTATAAGCCAAGAAGTAATGTCGTACAAAGAAAAGTTTGTCTCCTTTACGAGGAGAAGTAGTGTGTATACACAAAATATTGATGTCTTTGCACCAAGTGTCAACACATACAAGATACTTATGTCTTCTATCTCTAATTATTTCAGCGCTTATGCCCTGACCTTGTCATGCATTTAACCTATGTTTTAGCACTTATAATCTCTATGATATTTCTTATGATGCATAACAGACAATAATTAAGCACTTTTAAAAGTTTCTATAGTGCTTAGAATTAATAAAATAGTGTGTTTAATCAATAGAGTAGTGCGTACACACCTTTCTGTAGCACGTAGCTCTGTCTATTTTAAAAGTTTGAATTATGCAAGATTAATGACAATATTTCTCTATTTTGTAGATGATAGGTGTAGTGCCCACCCATAGTTTACTTTCAGTTTTATATTGCCAAACTCTTTTAGGCCACTTTTATGTGTACGTTGATATTTTAATTATTATGTGGTTTTGGATGTATGACATTACATGGTGATTTTGACGATTGAATAATTATGGATATTATATATATTTGTAGTTAGATGATATGATTTACTTTGGTGATGATTATTTGCATGTTTAAATGATGTTTATGGTTATGATTATACTTACCCCATACTTGCATGTGTATGGTTATCTTGTATGCTTTTACTTTCATGTTTGACGTGTTTGATATGGTCAAGGGATGAGATCGTAGTTACCTATTTGTGGGATCCACGCGATGTCCCAATCCTCACCATTGCTTGTTATATGTAGGTACCACGTATATATATATATATATATATATATATATATATATATATATATATATATATATATATATATATATATATATATATATATATATATATATGTATGTATGTATGTATGTATGTATGTATGTATGTATGTATGTATGTATGTATGTACATGTGTGTGTGTGTGTGTGTATATATATATATATACATATATATACATATATATATATATATGTATATATATATATATATATATATATATGTATATATATATATATATATGTATATATATATGTATATATATATATATGTATATATATATATATATGTATATATATATATATATATATATATATATATATATATATATATATATATATATATATATATATATATACATGATGGTCTCTTATGTAGGTTTGCAAGTACCACACATCGACTTTCCTGAATTGTTAGGATGACTGTTCCCTATCGCAAGTCTCAATGGTAAAAGAGGGGAGAATATTCAAATCCAAATCCCAACCTAAGTCATTCTATTGGCCTGAAATAGTCGACAAGATTCTAATATTTTACTCTTCCTGAATTCGTCTAAGTGACATGAGTTTATAGTCATTTCCTTAAGCATGGTTATGGTTCTTTAAGTCAGTTGATTTCTAGTTGGTTGATATGATTGCTATAATTAGATAATTTATTTAGATTAATTGTGCAATTTAAATGAATTAGATCTTGCTATTTTTTAACCATTTAAATGTGGGAGTATTTAGTTAATAAAAATTAATTATATACATTTATTAAATTTAATGATTTATTTAAAAATGCTTATTGTGTAAATAAAGATATTTAATTAATGAAAATTAATTAAATACATTCACTTTAAATTTAATTATTTATAAAATTAAACTTTTCAAATAAAAGGTATTTATTAATTAAAAAATTACATAACATGTGGAAAATAAAATTAGACTAAATGTTATTATTTAATTTAATTGAAATACAATTTAGTTGCACAATCAAATTGAAATAAATAAATAAATAAAATTAGTCAATTTTGAGTTAAGTGGGTTAACATAGACAAAGTAGAAAATAGACTTGAGTTCAAAACTGAAATTGGAGGAATTAGGGAATTGATGGAAACAAGACTGTGAATGGAGTTGAGTTCCAAACTTTGCATGTGGAATTCAATTTCCTATATTGGGAAAGTTTGGCCATTATTATCAACACACAGGTTTGGAGAATTTTGGGGTGAACGATTCAATTTTGGAGGAAATTTTTGTGAGAGCTTGGATTATCTTCATTTCTGGTCTTCATCACATTATTCGTTTGGTGGTTTGAAGTAGGATTTAGAAACCCTTATGATTATATTTTTGTTATTTCTAAAAAGAGTGTCTTCTGTGTTTGTTAGATCTGGATAATTTGGTTGTTTATGATTCTTTCCATATTAGAATTCTAGAAAAATAGTTGTAGAAAAATGGGTGTGTGTGCATGTAATTCTTGATTCAATTTTGTTTGAATTCAATTAGGGTTTAAAATTAATGAAAATATTAGAATTTAGAATATTTCTTGTGAAAATATTTGCGAAAGAAAACTTGTCTGGAAACCCTCGATTCAAATTTTATAAAAAACCTTTTTAGGAAAAATTCAAATCTGGTATAGGGTTGGAAAGAAAGTTTCAATTAAAACCTTAGAAAACAATTTAGAAAATACCTATATTAATTTGTGCATTTGAGGCTTTCAATTTATCTATTTTTTAAAATAAGAATATGTTTATACATGTTGAGCTTATTCGATAAAAAATTTAGCCTCTGTGTGTGTGTGTATTGTATATATATACACATATAATATATTTATTTACCCATCTCATTATTTTCAAATTAAAAAAAATGCATGCTTGATGTTTTAGGAACATACACTAGTACATTTGTGTTAGAATTTAATCTTTCCTTGGTTATTTATGTATTTAATAGGATAAACCAAGGTATCCTAATGTAATATGTCCTCTAGTCCAAGTGGGAGGACATGTCATATTTGTAATTTCTTTTATTAAGGAAAATAGATATTCCCCCTTATGAGGAATCCTACACTTGTCTCACACACTAGTGAAATGTGGCACACTCAGATATAGGAGTTATAATGACTCCTCTCTCACATCTCTATTAAAAGAGATGGCTCTCCTTCTTTTTCTCATTCTCTCATGAGATTTCTTCCTCTTCTCAATTATTGTATGAGCATTGCTCTCTCTCTCTCTCTCTCTCTCTCTCTCTCTCTCTCTCTTTCTCTCTCTCTCATTCTTAGGCATTTGTTGCCACTTTCATTAAATTCACAAGGGTTTTTTTTATGCTTTACCCCTTCAAAATCTTGTCTCCTCACTTTTTTTTGGTGTATGCTCCTAGTTCTTGTGCTAATTTATGGTATTTTTCCTTACTCCTAGCTCTTGAGTTAAACAATTTCTTGCAATTCTCTATATTTTGCTACCTTTTTAACATGGTATCAAAGTAGGTTGGCTTAATCTCCTTTTGAGTGTATAGGTGAAGGAGCTACCATATTTTGGAGCACTCCAAATTGGAGACTCTTGAGAGAGTTTTTTACTAATTTTTTTTGTCTAATCTATTTAAGTAAAAAAAATTAAATTTTTTTTGGGTTTGGCTGGTTTACCGCCAAACCCGGTTTATCTTTTTGGATAAATTATTGGTTTATCTCTTGGATACTTTATTGATTTCTTCTGTGCAGGTTTAGAGACATTTCAATCTTGGCTCAGTTCTTCTTCTTGTTTTCAAATTTGAGCCTTAATCTGTTTACTGTTCTCTTTGAATATCTTCAATCTAACTCTATTTTTGCAACTTTAAAAGCTGAATCTCATACTACTTTCAGTTCTTTAAATCTGTTTACATGAACCTATCTTTTTTTTTTATTAAAACCTTTCATGCAATAAAATACATTTTTTAATATAAGTTCAAACATTTTCATTACATATTAGCTATTATCGTTTTGCAAGATATTTATATTTTTTTCTTTGTCGGCTACTAAAGTTTTGTTGGATTGCTTTTTATAGTTATTCCCTTCATATTTGTTTTGAGTTTATAAGCTTTGGTATATATTTACATATTATAAGCTTTGGGATATATTTATTCTAAAACTCTCATGTCCCTGCAATCTACATAGACCCGTACTCTGTCATGAATATCTTTTGAAAAACATTATATTTTCAAAATCCCTCTGGTGAGAATGGGCATAACTAGATTCTCTAAAACATACTCTGAGATGAGCCTGATCCAATAGTTGAGTTGGGAGATATGACCCCCGCAATAGCACCCTTTTTTTCTGTGGTAAAACTCAAGATTGTCTTACAAAAATATGAAACATTATTGTCCTCCTTCAAATGTTATTGGAACATTTTTGTCTCCTAGCTCGTGGGTCTATTGTTTCCATTCCCTTATCCAAGGGCAATGTGGAGTTCTTCAATACTTAGCAGTTCAAATGAGCTCCATAGATTGGTTCAAACTATTTCAACCATTTGTTCTTTAGGCATTTTTAGATTATCTTTCTTTGCATGCGTTGCTATATCCTTTGCATTCATAGCATCCTATGTAATCAAGCTCCATCGTAGTCAGCTCTTAAAACTTGGCTGTGCATGTGTTGTATCTCAGGTTTGCATTATTATTCTCCTTTGCATGCTCTCTTATTTCTCTATCTTTAGATATTCTTTCTTATTTGTGTAAGAAGTTCATTATTGTTTTTTGCAACTCTCTTATTTTAGATATAATCTGACTTTTCCTTTCTTGCAGGTTTATCTTATTATAGTCTTAGTTTGAATGTCTTTTTATCTTTGACTCTTTAATTGTGGTCATACATTAATAAGCATTTTTACTTTGTTGTAATTATAATTCTTTTTGTGTTATCTTTATCTCAGCGTAACTCATTTGTTTAAATATTTATTCAATTCTCATTTCAATCCTATATATGTAAGTTTAACATTTTTTTTTGTTTTTGTCTCTTTGAGTAAGCAAAACAAAATTAACTGTTAAACATTGTTCAATTTTCTATTTATTCAATATTTCCCTCTTTCATATTCTTTTTCCACTTCTATCTTCTTGTTTTTAAGCATTTAAGAAATTATTTTAAATATCTCTATCTGTTCATTTTCAATTGTAATCTTGTTTAATCATGACAACATTATTGTCGGTTCTTAAACTTACAAGTTCAAACTATACTATTTGGAGGCCGCACATGCTTCATTTTCTAAAATCTCGTCACCTTTTGGATATTGTGACTTTAACAAATCTGAAACCGACATCCACTGCTCCTCAGGCTGACCAGGATTCCTGGCAGTTCAACGATGAGGAAGCATTTGGTCTAATTGGATTCTCTTTAATCCCAGACTTATATTACCTTATCGCCGATTATACTGAGGCTCATCAAGCTTGGCATATCTTGGAGAACACATTTCAAACTCACCAAAACTCTACACCAAACTGTGACATTTTGTATCCTTTTAATGACTTTCCTATTTGGGATGACCCTTGTGATGATGCTTGTTTTGGGGATGATCCCCTCGCTTCCTATTTTCCTCATAACGATAACATGTCATAGATTGATGATATTTCTTATACCTATTCTACTTTGGATGATATTTTAGAACACAAAGATGAAATTGTTAATACATTTATCAATGTCACTTTGCCATTATGCATTACAGGAGATTATGTTCTTATTTGCTCCAAAGTAGACTATGAATTTCGTGACACTCAAATGGTGATTATGGAGGACCAACCTCCTTCTCTAAATTCTAATCTTATTAATGATATTATTGATGGTGATTGTCCCATTTCTCTTTATTATGTATCTAGTGTTGATTCCATTTGGTTTACAAAATCTCTTTATGAAATGAATAATGTATTTAATGATTCTCAATCTATTTTTACTTTATTAGATTTTAATGACTCATATCAAAAGGGAGATCCCAATTATGGGAGATCCACTTGTGGTTATTCTCTTTTTTCAGGTGATATTCCTTGGAGAAGAAACTGTGTACTTGAACATTTGGGCCTATCTCAACGAGCACCTAAACCTACGCATTACAACACTCAAAGGACTCCTATTTCAAGATCGAAGCATTTATCATTACACCATCACCTAATATCAGCTCAAAGTGAAGAAAATCAAGTTCTCCTCCTCTACTACAAGAAGGGTAATCTAGTTGCAGATTTTTGTAATTACCCCAAGTAAAGATTAGAGAGGGGTGTTAGAATTTAATCTTTCCTTGGTTATTTATGTATTTAATAGGATAAACCAAGGTATCCTAATGTAATCTATCCTCTAGTCCAAGTGGGAGGACATGTCATATTTGTAATTTCCTTTATTAAGGAAAATAGATATTCCTCCTTATGAGGAATCCTACACTTGTCTCACACACTAGTGAAATGTGGCACACTCAGATATGGGAGTTACAATGTAACTCCTCTCTCACATCTTTATTAAAAGAGATGGCTATCCTTTTTTTCTCATTCTCTCATGAGATTTCTTCCTCTTCTCAATTATTGTATGAGCATTGCTCTCTCTCTCTCTCTCTCTCTCTCTCTCTCTCTCCCTCTCATTCTTAGGCATTTGTTGCCACTTTCATTAAATTTACAGAGGTTTTTTTTGGCTTTTCCCCTTCAAAATCTTGTCTCATTTTTTTTGGTGTATGCTCCTAGTTCTTGTGTTAATTCATGGTATTTTTCCTTACTCCTAACTCTTGAGTTAAATAATTTCCTGCAATTCTCTATATTTTGTTATCTTTTTAACAATTTGAGCCCTATTTTTGATGGCCTACCATCATAATTATGATTGTTTATCGTCGATAAAGTGACACCACCCACCGTCGCAGTTCTGCAGTTGAAAAAAATGACGGTTCTGATTTGCATTGTAATTATGATGATAATGGACGTCGCAAAAAGGGGATACCAAGAAGGCCAATCTAGCATCGGACCTATTTGTGGCCATCCCAATTGTGATGCCTATCCATCACAAACAATACAAACCATGATGACCTGTCAGAATCTTCTGACAGGTCACCATCGTTCATAGTTTGTTTGCCAACGGAGATGTTAATGCGATGGATAGACATCAGAATCTTATGACGGATATCTGTCATTTGTAGTTTTAAGCGACACTGATGTTGTACATGCGATGGATACCCATCAAAAGTTTACGACATATATCCATCATTTAGAGTTTTTTACCGACAATGATGTTGTACATGCGACGGCTGGATGTTGGATTGTTTGGATAGATAATCATCATTATTTTATGGTCGTCGTAGTTGTGATGAAAATCAATTTATATATATATATATATATATATATATATATATATATATATATATATATATATATATATATATATATATATATATATATATATATATATATATATATATTTGTCGATCGAGTTGGTATCAATTCTTAACGGTGTTCTTGAAGATCTGGTTCCTGCTCATGATTTGGTTATGGATCATTCTGAGATGACTTTGCAGTAGATTTAGTAGTAGCTCATGGATTATTGAGTCGAGTCTAGAGACTTGGATTTGGAATGGATCCTACTAAATCAAGATTTCTGACAGCAACTGCTCTAACACAAGAAGCTAGTGCGGTGATCAGAGATGCATTCTTCTTGATGTGTTCATGGGATATATGTGGACCTAATTATAGTCATATATGATTCAAGTGACTTCTTGACTTCTTTGGTCCAAATTGGATGTGCTTTGTTCCTATGGAGTGTCATAGTGACTTGACTTGGATTTTGAGTAGACTGTGCATTGATCGGCTTGAAGATAGAATCGAGCTACTCTTTGCATTGTTGTTGAGATCAGGTTGTGATGGATCACTAGGATCATCTATAGTTTTTGCCATAGTTTTGAATGAGTTAGATGTGATGTCGAGAGAGTGACATGCAGAACTTGCACATTGGAGATTCATATATCACTATGGTGTCTATGATGACTTGGGAGAAGTCTTCTTCTTGGTGAACAGAGCTGAGAGACTTAGATTACAAAAAGTGGGTCATTTGATGTGACTTATGAGACATTGGATGCCTCTTCATAGCAGGTTTGTAGTGCAGTCTGTGGTGTTTCTTTGCGACTGGGTTCTTGGCAGAGATTTGTTGATTTGGTAGCCATTGAGATGGATCGATATATATTTGTCATATGTGGATTGAGATCTTAAATTATTGAGCTTCTCTTTATTTTGAGAATAGTTTAACATTCTCTACTTAACAGGGCCAACCATGTGAAGGTGGAAGCTCATCTGACCCCTCCTAGGAGCCTCTTATGACCCTTTATGACATTTTAAGACCTCTAAGATGTATTCTTAGGAATTGTAAAGGGTCGTAAAGGGTCCTAAGGGGTCCTAGGACACAAAAACTGAGAAACATAAATGTAGGCATCATGATCACAATTTTTTAGAAATACAACATAATTGAGTGGTATACCCAAATGATGCAATGCAACCACTACTCCTCCAGTTCCAAGTCTATACACTGCAGTAAACAAAACCCATAGATAAAAAATAAATTTAGAGAGTTCAGGAGGAGAATGATAACAACCAAAATAATATAGGGACCCTGTATTACTTTGGTCATTATAGCCCTCCTCTGCTCTCTAAATTTATTCTTTATCTATGGGTTTGTTTACTGCAGTGTATAAACTTGGAACTAGAGGAGTGATATATAGTTGTGTTGCATCATCTGGGTATCCCATTCAATTATGTTGTGTCTCCAAAAAATTGTGACTATGATGCCTACATTTATGTTTCTCAGCTGTTGTTATATCTACATTTATGTTTCTCATTTGTCATGTTTATGTGCATGTTCTTTATGTGTATCTACTAGAAATTCTATAAAAAAAATCAATATCTATAATAGCCCTTTGTTAACCACATTTACGCATATGGTCCCAACAAAGTAGTGCAAAAACTACACAAAGAAGGCATTGCAAAAATATGATTTCTACTTTCACCATTGAAGCAATCTTGGCGACACTAGCTACCTCTCGAGCCTTGCACAAGTTGCACTCATCTCCTACATCAAGTATAGATGTAGATGGGGTAGATGTAAATGTGGTTTGATTGACCCACCAAAAGTATTGACATCCACTATTTCCATGCAATACCAAATGTACATCAATTCTTCATTAAATGATTAATTAGTTGTCACATTATTTTTAAACATAAAATATAATTACGTATCCAAACCTTTTTCCTATTTGAGAAAACCCAAAATTGACACCCAGGATTACTTGTTGTGTCTAATGTCTTCAAAATGGATGATCCAACACCACATTGACACATAGGCACATTGACCGAAGTCATCGACGCTATTTCAACAAATATTGCATTATCATTATTTTGTTCATTCATACTAATTATAATTACAATAAAAAAAAACATACTAATGTAGACTTGCACATTTTTTTGGCTAAGTCAAAGTCTTTGGTTTAAATCACTAGACACTAAAAAAAAAATGACAAACCAAAGACAACCATGCAATAAAAAGCAATTACTAAGAAATTCAGAATTAGCTCACTCCATTGCAGGGAACAAAGAGAATCCCCTATGATTTAACATCATTGATGTGCAAAAAAATGTAGGACATATAAAACAAGGTGAATAAGAGTAGTACATATAAAATAATCATTAGAACATGCCAAACATCTAACATAATTGTACATTTCATTCATGTCATTGATATTCTTCTTCATCCATCTCATCATCAAGATCATTGTCATCGACGACATCATCACCACCACTATTGTCATCATCATCATTGTCATCACCATCAGCATCATCAACATCATCATCATCATCCTCATTAATAGCAGCATCATTGTCATCAATAGCAGCATCATCATCGTCTTCTTTTTCATATTCTTCTTCGACTAGCTCTCGATCGTGATCATCATTTACATCATCTTCCACTTCTTCATCTTCCTCGATATCTTCTTCCATCACATTATAATTTATCAGTCTTCCTCTTGGATCATGTCTAACAACAAATGACCAACCTGATTTATGTGGACCCTCTGAGTAAAATACCTACTCACATTGGATTGGAAGAACATAGGGCTTTTCTCCAACTGGCTCAAACAACCTTGTATTAATCATTGGAAATCCATTGTCATGTTCAATAACAGTTCTATCAGGATCATTTTTATTGAGTCATAGTCTGTACCATTTCACAATGAAGAGAACTAATTTGAAAGAATTAAAGTCACAGTAGAGTATATCAACCAAAATACCATAGTATCAATTTGCAACTCTCAAGGATGTAAGTTGTTTCTAAATGAAATATTAGTCACCTGCATCACTGCACTTATCCTAGAATCACAAGTTCTCTTCGTATCATCCAAATTTTTCATGTGAAATTTATAACCATTGCAAAACATAGCCTTGTGGTGTTTCACTTGCAATAATGTCAAACATGTATAAATGATTGCAAAATGAGTTAAAAAATATACGATTGATTAATTAACAAATTTATAAGTACCTGGTGATCTCTTAAACCATATGCTAAATCTATTTCCTTTTGTGTAACATTGGGATCTCCATTACGATGAGCTTGTATAACCAATGAAGACATGGATTCCCATGTTAATCTATGACCATCATGCTAACATTGTTCAATCCATACTATCATCCAATCTTGATTGTTTGCAATAAACAAATGTATTGCATCCCACTCTTTAGTAGCTGTACAAATGTAAATAGATGACTTACAACAAATTTATTTTGAAGATTAGGAATTAATTAACTACAATAACATCTCATAATTTATTACCTTTTAGTTTCTTAAATCTACCATTGCCCACTAAGTACTCCCCTTCAAATTTTTTAATTGATTCGAGATCCCAAATGCTATCTATATGGGTCTTTGCTACAAGATTAGGAAGATATTGAGTAACGTACACCATCATCTGGTATACCATATATCCCTCAACCATAGAACCCTCAGGATGTGCTCTTTTTCATACCAAACCCTTAAAAAATTTCAAGTGTCTCTCAACCATCCACATTAACCTAACATGTACAGGTCCACACAATTCAATCTCTTCAACTTGGTGTATGAGGTAGTGTTCTTGTGCATTGAAAAAAGATGAAGGTAAACACTTTTGTATTTCACACATTAATTGACAAATTCTTTTCTTCCAATATTTTATATCTTCTTTATGGATTTTTTTAGATGACAACCACCTACAAGGGATTCAAGACATAAATATATAAATACGTGACTTTACAATATTTTACTTGTTTGATATATTGAACAAATATCACTGCTTACCTCATGTATTTTTCAAGATCATATATCACTTGTTTGATATTATTGTTGAAGTTCTCTGGGAGAGATAGGGGTAGCAAATACTGTAACAATTATCAACTGATCATTTCATATAATGAAAATTGAATGCAATTACACAAATATATTGTAAATACAAAAAACTATGACTTACCTTAATGAAGATATGCCAATCATGTGTTTTCATCCCTGACCCAAAATCATTTTTCTTTGATATGAGATTGCTTATATCTATAGAAAATCCTATAGGAAATCAAATTTTTCAGATCAGTTCCTTTATAGCATTACTTTGTTGCTCTGTTAATAACCAAGGAAGAGAACTTGCATTAATCCAATCTCCATTGTTATTTGATTCAATGATATTTTTCATTGCATGATTGGAATCATGAATGTCACTACAAATTTTTCCAAGTTTTTCTTCGTCACGCCTTTCATCCAATATTTTTCACAGTGTATCTGTTACATTCTTTCTAATATGCATAGTATCAAACAAATGCACAATTTATAGATGCTCATAGTAGGGCAGCCTACATAATTCTCTGAGATAAAATTTTAGTCCCTTTGGAAGCTGGTCGGTGATGCCTTCACGACCTTCAAGATCATCAACTACATAATTATCCAACAAAACATAATCAAAATATATAATTTTCAAACATAGACCATTACATGCAATGATATTACCTTGAATTCTATTATATTCCAACTGCCATAGGTGAGGTGCCATTCTTTGGGGCTTTGATGTAGTCTTTTCTTTCCCATTGAAAAGATGTCTTTCCGCACTTTGATACTTATGATTTCTAGGGAGGAACTGCCTATACTTATCAAACACCTAAATTCTTAAACTTTTGGAATGATGAGATTTCATCTTTGGACCACACATTGGACATGCAAATTTTTTCTTTGTTTGAAGACCTACAAGATAACGATACAATTGGATTAAATATGTATATTTTTAAAATTTGAATTATCACGTACAACAAGAATTCACCATAACATACCACAGAAATGTGTCAACCCTAGAGCATCATGAATTGTCCACACAAGCATTGCATAGAATTAAAATTGTCTTTGTCCAATTAGTTGAGAGATGTCATACATAGTGAAACCATTCCATAACACCAAAAACTCATCGATAAGAGGTGCAATATATACATTCATATCTTTCACTTGTTACTTACCTAGTTGAATTAACAACAATATCAGATAATTATTGTGGTCATTTCACTCCAAGACTTATAATTACATGTAGATAACTATAAAATAATAAGATACCTGGAACAATCATTGCCAACATAATGTGCTCCCTCTTTATTGACATCCATGGAGGAATTTTATTGTTTATAACACAAATAGGCCACACCGAGCAAGTGGATCTCATCTTTCCATGTAGATTGACACTGTCTGCTGCCAGAGAAAGCTTGAGATTTCGAGGTTCCTCTTTAAAGTGTGGCCACTTTTCCTCTATGTCCATAAATGATGAACCATCTGTAGGCATTCGAATAATGTCATCTTGACTCCTGCCGCATGCATGGTAATCCATAAATTGTGCCAAGCTATTGCACCTGAATAATCATTTTAGACGTGGAATAATGGGGATGTGATGAAGAACCATGAGAGGCACCTTTTTTGTCATTTGATCATCTCGATATCTGCTCGTATGGCATTCAGGGCATTCTGTTACATTTTCATGTTCTTTATAATAAATAATATGATCTCTGGGACAAACATCTACTGTTTGATACTCCATTCCAATATGTTTCATAGTGGCACATAATTCTCAGTATGAGCGAGAGAGAACATTTGATGGTGGTAACAGAAAGTCACCTATCAATCTACAACAAATAATATAAGTCATTACTATAAACAATCTTAATGGTACATGTTTCACCTTTTATAGACTATAATGACATATATGACAAACCTTAGCATACATGACATTGCTATGTTGGATAAACCATTCATAACCTTCAAATTCACCAAGAACAATACAATAGAGAGAAGAGTAGATTGGGAGCCTTCGTAAAGGGTTGTGTCCACCTTCTCAAGTAGAGGTATATCATGGACGTTGTCAATGTCATCCTCATCATAATCATCATCATAAGCAGTACCAATAACACTAGTACCAAATGTGTCAATGATCAATGTATTCATACCATCATCTTCAAATACATTTTTTGGCACATGATCGTCATCTTCCATGGGATCATCATCTTCAACTTCAATACTCACACCTCCATGTTCCTCTATATTCACACTGGGGAGATCGACCTATATAAAAATGATGATATCCAAACCCCCCTTCAATGTGATAATCAAACCTCCTTCTATGGTTCATATGTATATTAATTATGAAAACAATATAACAAACAACTTATCACTGAATTATAATCAAAACCTCTTTCAATGTGGCCATTCTCCCTACAATGTCTCTTTGATGTTTTGATTTTGATTCTTCTTGTTTTTAAGCCATTACAACTCTTGCATGGACAATAACATTTGTCATCGCCTTCTCTTTGAAAGTTAGACAACAATCTAGTGATTGTCTCCGTATTTTGATTGAATTCCCTTGTATTATTTGACATGATCCTTAATGTGTATATATGCAAAACAAATTGTATGTTTATTCAAATAGAGTTATATCATTTGGAATGGATATATGATAGGTTGATATTGAATTCTATGTCCCTATTTGATCTAATAGCATCAATATAACAAACAAAGCACCGACCAATCAAATAGGGACATGAGGTGCTCAAATACTGAGCTCATAAAACAATATATTTAATCTTAATAAAATTTTATGAAATAACATATATTGTGTGAAGTGTTTGATCTCTCTTTATTTATTTTGTTTTTTTGATATTCACTATGTGGTACTCCCCATTTATGATTATTTCATGAGGAAATGTCTTGATGGCTTGCGGGCTACAAGCCAGGGCATCATGCATTATTGATGAGCTCATTGTTTGAGCACCGGCCAATCAAATAGGGACATGAGGTGCTCAAATAGTGAGCTCATAAACAATGCACGATGCCCTAGTTGTAGGTAGTTATCTCTTCTATAATGATGGAGGAGTGAAAGGTAATGATTAATGAGGTTGCTTCTATTAGATCATACATTAATACACTTACTATTTTGAATTTGAGCTCGGGCATCATGCAATGTTATTGCTGTTATTGCATGCTTGCTGCTATTGAGCACCATATATTGTTTTATACACTGTTTATTTCATTGAGATCGTGAGCTTGGAATTTGTAATGTATTTTCTATTATTGGATCAATACTACCATGTTGTTGAGGCTATAGATGCACTAAATCACCATTTCCATTCTACTTTGATAGCAACAATATAACAAATAGAGCACCCTCCAATTAAATAGGGACACAAGTAAGACATTTAATGCATTATTACTTCATCATGATGATAAAAATTTCATTGGCTCAAAGCACATAGAAATTCAAAATAGTAGGATATCTTAATCTTTATGAGCTCAAATTCAAAATAGGTAAGTGCATTATTTTATTACTGATGTCCCTATTTGATTTAATAGCATCAATATAACAAACAAAGCACTGACCAATCAAATAGGGACATGAGGTGCTCAAACAATGAGCTCATAAAACAATATATTTAGTCTTAATAAAATCTTATAAAATAACATATATTATGTGAAGTGTTTGATCTATCTTTATTTTTTTTGTTGTTGATATTCACTATGTAGTACACTCCGTTTATGATCATTTCATGAGGAAATGTCTTGATGGCTTGCAGGCTGCAAGCTAGGGCATCATGCATTATTTATGAGCTCATTGTTTGAGCACTGGCCAATCAAATAGGGACATGAGGTGCTCAAATAGTGAGCTCATAAACAATGAATGATGCCCTAGTTGTAGGTAGTTATCTCTTCTATAATGATGGAGGAGTGAAAGGTAATGATCAATGAGGTTGTTGCTATTAGATCATACATTAAGACCTAATAATACACTTACTATTTTGAATTTGGGCTCGGGCATCATGCAATGTTATTGATGTCATTGCATGCTTGTTTTTGTGCACCATATATTATTTTATAATTTATTTCATTGAGACAGTGAGCTTGGCATTTGTAATATATTTTCTATTATTGGACCAATGTCTTACTAATGTCCCTATTTCATTGAGACCGTGAACTTGGCATTTGTAATGTATTTTTTGTTATTGGATCAATGCTACCATGTTGTTGAGGCTGTAGATGTATTGAATCACCACTATCATTCTACTTTGATAGCAACAATATAATAAATAGAACACCCTCCAATCAAATAGGGACATAAGTAAGACATTTAATGCATTATTACTTCATCATGATGATAAAAATTTCATTAGCTCAAAGCACATAGAAATTCAAAACAGTAGGATATCTTAGTCTTTATGAGCTCAAATTCAAAATAGTAAGTGCATTATTTTATTACTAATGTCCCTATTTGATCTAATAGCATCAATATAACAAACAGAGCACTGACCAATCAAATAGGGACATGAGGTGCTCAAAAAGTGAGCTCATAAAACAATATATTTAGTCTTAATAAAATCTTATAAAACAACATATATTGTCTGAAGTGTTTGATCTCTATTTATTTGTTTTGTTGTTGATATTCACTGTGGTACTCCCCATTTATGATCATTTCATGAATAAATGTCTTGATGGCTTGCATGCTGCAAGCTAGGGCATCATACATTATTTATGAGCTCACTGTTTGAGCACCAACCAATCAAATAGGGACATGAGGTGCTCACACAGTGAGCTCATAAACAATGCATGATGCCCTAGTTGTAGGTAGTTATCTCTTCTATAATGATGGAGGAGTGAAGGTAATGATCAATGAGGTTGCTGCTATTAGATCATACTGTTACCCCAATTTTCATGTGCATGCAAATTTAGCTAAAACCTATTCCAAAATCTATGTTTTCACCTTGCCAAGCATCCCTAAAATTTTCATAATCTTATGTTTGGTTTCCTGGCCTTTGCAAATTTTCTATCTCCTTGGCCTGCAAGTAAAAATTCAAAAAAAAAAAAAGAAGTAGCCGTTGGTGCTAAATAAACCCTGCAAACCCTAAGCCCCTCATTCTATTTTCATGTTACTTTTTTGGCAACTTAAAAATCCCTATATCTATGTGCTTTTGATTTCCCTTCAGTCACCAGTTCTCTAAGTTCTCTAGCGGTTACTTTTTTCTCGGTGAACTGGCGACTGCAGTGTTTCTCCTGGTCACAAAATAAAATTGCGGTGCCCCAGAGTATTCAGTGACTCCACGGATTGCCTTCATTCGGGCATTCACTAAATGAAACCCCTAGGTTGGACTTTTGGTTTAGCGATTCTGTGAATGCCTTGTTCGTGTATTCTTCAAACTTAACCAAGGTTAAGAATTCTATTCAGCAACTGAGCGAATTTCCTTTGGTCGCGCATTCACTAAGACTTTCGGGGTTAAGTGATTTAAGTGGGGTCCTAGTTGATGAGATCAACGGTTGTCGTAAGATCTCATGGGGTCTGTCAGAGGCTTGCAATCTTACAACAACCATCGATCTTCCCTTTTTCTCAGTGCTTCAAGCTTTTGTGGGTCCACTGCCATAGTGTCCTACTTGGAGGCTTTTTATTGGTCAAGGGATGATGACTTGTATTTTTGTCAGTGGGCCCAGGGATGTCGAAAGCTTGGAAATTGATGACTGGCATGTATTCTCATAAAATGTGTCAGAAGTATGTGATTCTAAGACAACTGTTGATTCTCCTTGGTGATGTAACTCTTCAAACAAGCGGGTCCACTGCCAGGTGTGCATAGGTGGCGTACTTTGATTGGTCCACATGCTAATGAGTCATTTCTTGTCAATGTGACCAGGCCCTTTTAGTAGTTAGAGGCTCTGACATCTACAAAGGATCGACGGCTGGTGTATGTTCATGAGGCTTTGTGTTAGAGCATGCGATCATGCGATGGCTGTTGATCTTGCTTTATCTTTGGGCTCTATCAGGTGGGTCCTCGATGTGCTGACATGCTTGAATTTGATTGGTCCATGTAGGTGATGATTGGATTTTCAATGGGTCCATTTGTCAGAAGGGTCCTAGTCTAATAAAGATCTATGGCTGGTGTAAAAGTGCAAGGAATCTTTCTGACATATGAGATCATGCACCCGCTGTTAGATCAGAATCTAAGCTGTAGTGGATCATGTCAGAACTTACCAAGGTGTATGCCTATAGAGCAGTCGAGGGTGAATAAAAGAATGACATGTGGCAGTTATAGGCCTAGGATAAAAGAGTATTCGGTGACTCAACAATTGAAGGATTTCTCTTGTTCGCTTAATGAAACCAGGGTAAGATAAAAGACTTAGCGATTCAGCAAAAAGCCTTGTTCGCTGAATCGCTTAACTAGACCAGGGTTAAGAGAAAGATTTCACAAATGAGAAAAAGCTCTTCAGTCACGTGGTTACCGAATAACTTAAAAGAAGAAAGGCTCAAGGTGGGTCCAAATATGTTGACATGATGATTTTCTTGTTTCTCATTGGCTTTTGACTTCCACAGAGGTTTTGACTTGTCAGAGGGGGATTTTAAGTTGTTTTCTCAATGCATCGCAGCTGTTCATCTGCCAGGAAGATTTTGCATCAATGGCTACATTTTAAAAATATATCTGCTAGCCGTTAATATTTGAATTTGAATATCTCTGTGAAGGTTTTGCTAGGGTTTTGTTCTTGCGGCCATGTGCAACAAGATGGGTAGCTGGAATTTAATTCTTCAGGATAGTGGATGTTGGAAGGATGATGATAGATGATCTGATCATCGATGCCACAGATTTTACAGAGTACCATGTCGTGTTGAGCCTTTAATGAGCTTGGCTCCACCTTTTATAGTGTTAATCATTCTAAACCCAAATATCTTCAGGATCAGATTTGTGAGCCTTCATGGCTTAGTGGAGTTGCAGGCAGGTAGATGAGTCCAGGTTTCTTGTCTGTAGGCTATTTGTAGTACACAGATGGGCACGTAAACAAATATTTGATCAGCCATGATGTTGCAGAGATGTATTTATTATTAGATTTGATGGGATTAGGGTTCGATTATTCTAATGTAAAATCTTGTAACCCTAGTTAGGTTTTTCTCCCGCTTGTTTAGAGGAGAGGTATATATTGTATTTTCGGAGCTTTTGGGCTCAAAGTTGAACAATTGTAGAAAAAAATCATCTTTTCTTAAGGGTCATCTATGGTATCATTTCTACCCTCTGGCTTATATAGTTGTAAAGTTCCCATTGATAATAAAAACATTGCAGAGGTATTTTGTGACATTTCTTCATGTCCCTATGCTTCCTTGTTTGGATCATCTCTTATTGGATTAAAGTATATGATGTTCTCAGTGATATCTTAGGGTTCTTGATCCCTCTTACTTTCTGTAATTGTGTGTGTTATTTTTGTTTGATCTGATTTAGATATTTTTGTGGGTATACTTCAGCCCCCTAACAGTCTTCTCTCAATTCTACACCAAGTTGCAAAAGTGAATGTCTGCTTGCAGGTCATAAGTTGTGCCTTATGTTCAAGCCCTCTTATGAAACACTTATGCAAGCCTATTTAGTAAGTTGTGACCTACTAGACCTAAGCCTTTTATTGATTCCATTCCTCTATACTGAGATCTAAATCCTAATTTTAGTGCATCACCTAGTAGGTAGTTTTCTTTTAGTCATTTCCTTTCCAAGCATTCCTTCTATCCCTTTCCCTCAAAAAGTTTATTTTTCCTATCTAGAAGAAAATTAAGGTGATTATCCAAGAGGAACCAGCCTAGAACCTGGAGGTCTCATCTCAGTTAGCATAGGTCCCACAACCTGGAGATGATTCCCATGTTATACTAGGTTATCAAGACTATGAGAGCTTGAGACAGGGGTGCAAACTTAGTGTATAATAATTCTGGTATGCCTGGTTGGACTAGAAGTTTATTCAAATTCAAATTATGTTATCTCTGATATGTAGATTGCATAATACAAACCTTTAGAGGTGTTCTTTCAATTATATCTAGTGACTCCACTGATTTCAAGGATCAGGGCTAACCTTATTCAAGGTTTATGAGAAAGATTAAGACTAGAAGCTCAAAGCCCACTAAATTTTTAGAGTTTCCCTTAAGAAGAAGTCACAAAGGCAAGTCAACTCAAAGAACATCCCTTGTAAGGAGAGTTCAATCAACACCTCCTGATACTTCAGAAAGGAGACCTTTTCCCTTCCATTTCAGAAGAAGGGGCAGATCTCTAACTAGAGATCTAGAAGAAGATTCAAATCCAACAGTAAATATAGCTCATATAGTTGTTAATCTTCAGATTCCAACTCCTACAATGGCTAGGTCATTTGCCTTTGCACCTTTCAATCAGGGTAGCCCATTAGCCTTTGCTCAACATCATGATGTTCCCTTGGTGGCACGTAAGAGTATACCTGATTTCACTGGTGAAGGGCAGACAACTACTTTTGAGCACATCAGAGATTTGACTACCATCTGTAGCATACACAACATAACCCAAGAAGATGTGGCCACAAAATTATTAGCAGCCTCTTTAAAAGGTAAAGCTCTTGAATGGTTTAGAACTCTAACTGTTGGTTCCATTACTTCATGGGATGAGTTAGGGGATGCATCAAGTAAGCATTTTGAGGATAAATTAGATAACTTGTCTCTAGTTGAGCAGTTAACAACTATTAAGAGAGACCCTCAAGAGAAAATGATAGATTACAATAGTAGATTCCTTAAGACATGGAATAGAATTTTAGTCTCTATGAGACCATCAGTTGACCATGCTTTCCTTTACTACCTGCAAAGTCTAAATGGTCACATTTCTATCATGATCCAGTCTATGGGTGGTACTTCTCTACCCCAAGCCTTTGACATAGCTGTCAGGGCTGAAAATTGTTTGATTCAAGCAGGCATGATTGCTAGAAGGCCTCCAATGCCCATTTTTCCTAGCCTTCAACCCATTGCACCTGCCCAAGTACCCGTATTTACCCCTATTCCTACCATATTGGCATCTCAGGCTAGTACTAGTGGTCAAGAGCTAACAACTAGTTTCTCTCAAGAGTTACAAGAGATAAAGAATAGCCAACAGAGCAGTCAGCAAGAAATGACAAACTTGCTATAGACTCTAACCAAAGAGGTTACAAATCTAAAGAAGCAGGATCAAGGAATCAGACCACCATTTCAGCCACAAGGCCAAGGTCCTAATCAGAAATATCAAAATCAAGGACAACCTTATCAATAAAATAGACCACCATACCAAGGAGGCTATCAAGGACAAAGGCAAAACTTCAATCAGAGACCATTCCAACGATACAACCTTGCACCTCTTAATTCTGCAAATCCAGTAAGGGACATGGTCCCTAGTCAAAATAACATGGCTATGGATAATGAATAGTTTTTTCCTTGTAATTAGCCTCACAATCAAGCTACATGTTCAAATGGATGGATGAACCAAGCTTTAATGGTTCAAAATGCCTCACAAGCTCAATTAGAGGCTTCATCCAGTGGATCAGTCCCTCAACAAGAATCACAAGAGAATGAGACTACTCTCTTTAATTGGGAGCAACCTAACTTCAATGGAGTCAATGATGAAGTTGCTTTTGTTGCCTATACAAGAGCAAAAAGAAGAGCTCAATACATAGAGAGAGTAGATTCCAATGCTAAAGCCACTACATCTGTAGAGCCACTGCAACAAGCCACTCCCATCATACCTAAGGAGGCTCCTGTCATTACAAGCAAAGAAGGCCAACATTCTAAAGAAGTGGAGCCCATAATAGTGAAAGAACAACAAAGAGTACACACTGTGACACCTTATAACATCATAGACAACATGAAGAAGGTGAATGTCACCATATCCATGTGGGACTCTTTGGCTCTTCTAGGACAACCCAAAATTTTGAAGAAGGCCATGACAGAGGTAGCAACTCCTCAACCTGCAAAAGAAGCTGCAAAGCTAGTGTTGGTTAACACTGATCAAGAAAAGGAGGCTCCAAGTAGCAACTTCAAGGCCAATACCACACAAGGTAGGAATTCAAAGCCACCTCCCTTTTATGTATCTCTAATTATTGGAAAATATTTAGTACAAAATTGTATGGTAGATAGTGGAGCTACTAGCACTGTAATGCCCAAGATAGTAGCTGACCAATTAGGACTAAAATATGAACCCTTCCAAAAGAAGGTTACCCAACTTGATGGATCCTTAGTCAATACTATAGGTGTAGCTAAGGATACCAGTCTAATCCTACATGCTAGTCCTAATTTTTCCATCCTCCTTGATATATTTATCATAGATCTTCCTGCATTATTTGCTATATGTCTTTCAAGGGAGTTTATAGCCAATAGAGGAGGTTATCTATCCTTTGACTGGTCTCACATGCTATTTCATACAAGGTATGGGACCAAGGTCACCATTAAGTCAAAACCATTGGCAGCACACCATATAGAGCCATATGTATCCAATGCCATCAATGTAAATTGCCCCACATTTGATGATAGTGACTTCCAAACTATTAGTGAAGCAAGCAAAAAGATAGAGAGTATCCTTGATATTTTACTAGATGAAAGAGCTTCAGAGGCCCAAGAAAATCTTGTTTGGGATTTTGGTTTGGGAAGTTATTTGATACAAGAAAGTGGATCCATAGAGCCAAGCCTTCTCAAAGAGGACACTAATTCAAAGGATCATAATAATCAAGTTTGGGAACTATTTTTTGATGGAGCTAGAAGTAGACATGGATCTGGTGGTGGTGCTATGTTAGTGTCCCCAAAAGGAGAAAGGTATTATACTACCTTTAGATTTAGTTTCTCCTACACTAGCAACACTGTAGAATATGAAAGTCTAGTCAATGGACTAGAGTGGGCTAGAAAAAGAGGGCTTAAGGCCTTAAAAGTTTATGGTTACAATGAGTTAGTTGTCAACCAAGTAAGAGGGATAAGTGCAATAAAAAATCACACTTTGAAAGCATACAAACATAGAGTTTGGGATGCAATTGAAGATTTCCATGCTTTCAATATTGTTGCTATCCCTAGGAAGCTCAACCAAAATGTAGATAGGTTAGCTACTGTTGGATCTCAGTATGATATTCCAAATAGCATTTCAAAAGAAATAGATCAACAACATATCAAAGTGATTGTCAGACCCTCTATCCCTGATAATGATGTCAATTGGTAGGTGTTTGACAATGATGAGCAAATTTTGCAATTCTTGTTTGAAGAGGATGTCTTTTCAGAACACAATCAAGATAGGCTATCACAAATCTATGGTGATCAAGTGATACAACTCAAGTCCAATAAGATGCCTAGAGGTCTTGTTACCCTAGAGACTATTTTCAACAAGGATGATGAAGTCAAGAAAAACAAAGTTGGCCTGGTAGTTCAACAAGAACATTGTGTTGAATTAGAGTTGGAACCAGGTAAGAATTTACAATTTGGAAAAGTGAACACTGAATTGGAAAAGCAAGCTTATACCTGATTATTCAAAGAATTTAGTGATGTGTTTGCATGGCAATATGAGGACCTCAAAGGTTTTGATCTAGCCCTTGCTCAGCACACTATTGAATTGGAAACAAATGCCAAACCAGTAAGGCAGAAGCAAAGGCCTGTTAATCCCAAGCTTGAGCCACTCATGCATAAAGAAGTACTCAAATTGATAGAAAGTGGTATCATCTACCCCATCAAGCATACTAGTTGGGTTTCCAACCTTGTTCCTATTAGGAAGAAGAATAGGGAGTTAAGGTTATGTGTTGACTTCAGGGATCTTAACAGAGCTTCATTAAAAGACCACCATCCACTACCCTCTATGGAACAAATCTTACAATGTGTCTCTGGATCTAAGAGATTTTCATTATTGGATGGCTATTCAGGATACAATTAGATCCTAGTGAATGAAGAGGATCAATACAAGACTGCATTTACAACCAAATGGGAAACCATAGATTATCAAAAGATGCCCTTTGGTTTGTCAAATGCAAGTGCTACATTCCAAAAGGCAATGGATATGGCCTTTAAAAGCCTCATGTACAAGTTTGTGCTGGTCTATCTAGATGACATAACTATCTATTCTAAGCATGCGGTAGATCACATCAAACATTTGAGGCATATTTTTGAAAGGTGTAGAGAATTTGGGATATCTCTTAATCCCAAGAAATGTGTGTTTGCAGTTCATGAAGAAAAACTATTGGGATATGTAGTATCCAAAGAAGGAATCATAGTAGATCCAAAGAGAATTGCAACTATCTTAGAGCTACCCCTACCACATCACAAGAAAAGTCTCCAATCTTTCATAGGAAAGATTAGTTTTGTTAGGAGGTTCTTGCTTAACATTGCAGATTTACTAAAGCCTTTGATAGCCATGTTAAAGAAGAGTTCAGCTTTTAGTTGGACTAAGGAAGGGAAAGCCAATTTCTAGGCTATCAAAGAGGCCCTAACAGAAGCTCCTGCCCTGTTAAACCCAAATTTTAGTAAGAATTTTATCCTTTATGCTTATGGAGGTCATGATGCTATATCTGCAATGTTGACTCAAGAAAATTCAGAAGGATTGGAGTAGCCTATTGCTTTCTTTAGCAAAGGTTTAGAGGAGTATGAACAAAGATACTCTTTTGTAGAGAAACATGTACTTGTTGTGGTGAAGAGCCTTAAAAAGTTCAGATATTTGTTGACCCATAGCAAGGTACACTTGAAGGTTACTCATCCAAGTGTCAAAGAATTTTTTCTTTCCAAGGACCTAAATGAGAAAAGAGCTGGTTGGATCACCAAGGTGATGGACTATGACATAGATATTCAAACTACCAAGCTGGTTAGAGGAAGAGGTCTTTGTGAGCATTTGGCAGAGGATGAAAGTTCAAAGAAATTAGAGCAAATAGATGCATCTTTGGTGGTGCATTCTACAGAAGAACAAGCCAAGGCAACAAGCTGGTTGCCTAATATGATCAATTATTTGAAGATAAGACAATGTCCTGTAGGTTTGGATTCAGCAAAAAGAAGGTATTATAGGTTACAATCTATTCTTTTTGTGCTAATTAATGAAGTTCTTTTCAGAAAGGATCACAATGGTGTCCTTTTAAGATGCATAGATTCAGAAAAGATAGCTGATGTCCTATTTGAGTTTCATGATGGACCTGCTGGTAGTCATTTTTCTCCTAGGACTACTACTTTTAAAATCATGAGGGCTGGATACTATTGGCCATCTATCTTCAAGGATAGTCATGAGTATGTGAGAAAATGCATCAAGTGTGCCATGTTTGCAAGAAAAGAAAGGCTTGCAGCCTTGCCCATATGGCCAATCATAACATAGCAACCCTTCATGAAGTGGGGCATAGATTTCATTGGAATGATCAGTCCTCCATCTAGTACAGGCCATAAATGGATAATTACTACAACTGATTACTTCACTAGATGGACAGAAGCAATTGCATTAAAAGAAGCAAATGAGAGTGTTGTCTTAAGTTTTTATGATGATATAGTTCATAGGTTTGGCACTCCCGATTCCATCATATCAGATAATGCATTAGCATTCATAGGCCTTAAAGTCTCAGAGTGGGCAGTCAAGAATGGCATCTATCTGAATACAAGTTCAAATTATTACCCTCAAGGCAATGGCTTAGCTGAATCAAAAAATAAGAATTTGATTAGGATAATCAAGAAGACTCTTCAAGAAAATCAAAGAGATTGGCATACTAAGCTTAGGTCTGTAGTGTGGTTAGACAAAATTACCCCAAAGAAAATCATTGGTAATTCTCCTTATGTGTTAGTGTATGGCAGGGAGGCTAAGTTGTCCATTTCAATTGAATTACCAACTGTGGACTTGGCCGCTCAGTATGCCCTATTTGAGGAGGAGGACCCCTTGTAGATCAGGTATGCTCAGTTGATGGAATTGGAGGAAATCAGAGACAAATCCATGAAAGATATGGAGTTCCACCAGATTCAAACAAAGAGAAACTTTGATAAAAGAGCTAGGATCAAAAATTTCAAGGTTGGAGACATAGTCCTCAAGTGGGATTAGTTCAAGTCAAGACCTGGCAGGCACACAAAATTTGACTCCTTTTGGGGTGGACCATTTGTAATCACAGAATGTAGGGGCCCTAATGCCTTTCAACTAGAAACTCTAGAAGGAGTTCCCCTGCCAATTTCAGTTAATGGTTTCCACTTGAAGTCCTGCTTTGAGGTTAATCACTCTCCGTAAATTCTCTGTATATGTGTTTTCTGCTTTCTTTCCCTATTTTCTAGCTTAGTTTCCTGCTTTCCAAGAAGTGTCTCTGCACAAGAAGTGCCTGGTCCCAGTTTTGTCTCTGTCAAAGTTTTGTGTTCCTGTAATGACCCCATGCCCAACAGAGTATGTCAAGGCCACTGATTTATGTCTAGCAGGATGACATCTAGCAAAAATCACCAAAATGTTACCCCAATTTTCATGTGCATGCAAATTTGGCTAAAACCTATTACAAAATCTTTGTTTTCACCTTGCCAAGCATCCCTAAAATTTTCATGATCTTATGTTTGGTTTCCTGGCCTCTGCAAATTATCTATCTCCCTGGCCTGCAAGTAAAAATTCAAAAGAAAAAAAAAGGTAGCCGTTCGTGCTAAATAAACCCTGCAAACTCTAAGCCCCTCATTCTATTTTCATGTTACTTTTTTGGCAACTTAAAAATCCCTATATCCACATGCTTTTGATTTCCCTTCAGTTGCCAGTTCTCTAAGTTCTCTAGCGGTTACCTTTTTTCTCAGTGAACTGGTGACTACAGTGTTTCTCCTGGTCGTGAAAAAAAATGGCAGTGCCCTAGAGTATTCAGCGACTCCGCAGATTGCCTTCAGTTAGGCATTCACTAACTGAAACCCCCAGGTTGGACTTTTGGTTTAGCAATTTTGTGAATGCCTTGTTCGCGTATTTTTCAAACTTAACCGAGGTTAAGAATTCTATTTAGCGACTGAGTGAATTTCCTTTGGCCGCACATTCGCTAAGACTTCTGAGGTTAAGTGATTTAAGTGGGGTCCCAGTTGATGAGATCAACAGTTGTCGTAAGATCTCATGGGGTCTGTCAGAGGCTTGCGATCTTACGACAACCATCGATCTTCCCTTTTTCTCATTGCTTCAAGATTTTGTGGGTCCACTGCCATGGTGTCCTACTTGGAGGATTTTTATTGGTTGAGGGATGATGACTTGTATTTTTGTCAGCGGGCCCAGGGATGTTGGAAGCTTGGAAATCAATGGCTGGCGTGTGTTCTCATGAAATGTGTCAGAAGTATGTGATTATAAGACAACCATTGATTCTCCTTGGTGACGTAACTCTTCAAACAAGCGGGTCCACTGCCAAGTGTGCATAGGTGGTATATTCTGATTGGTCCACATGCTAATGAGTCATTTCTTGTCAGTGGGACCAAGCCCTTTTGGTAGTCAGATGCTCTGACATCTACAGAGGATCGATGGTTGGCATATGTTCACGAGGCTTTGTGTTAGAGCATGCGATCATGCGATGGCTGTTGATCTTGCTTTATCTTCAGGCTCTGTCAGGTGGGTCCTCAGTGTGCTGACATGCTTGAATTTGATTGGTCTACATAGGTGGTGACTAGATTTTTAGTGGGTCTATTTGTCAAAAGGGTCCCGGTCTAATAAAGATCTATGGCTGGCATAAAAGTGCAAGGAATCTTTCTGACATATGAGATCATGCACCCTCCGTTAGATCAGAATCTAAGCTGCAGTGGGACCGTGTCAAAACTTGCCAAGGTGTATGCCTATAGAGTAGTCGAGGGCAAATAAAGGAATGACATGTGGCAATTCTGGGCCCAGGATAAAAGAGTATTCAGTGACTCGATGACTGAAGGATTTCTCTTGTTCGCTTAATGAAACTAGGGTAAGATAAAAGACTTAATGATTCAGTGAAAAGCCTTGTTCGCTAAATCACTTAACCAGACTAGGGTTAAGAGAAGGATTTCATGAATGATAAAAAGGTCTTCGGTCACGTGGTTTCTGAATGACTTAAAAGAAGAAAGGCTCAAGGTGGGTCCAAATATGCTGACATGATGATTTGCTCATTTCTCATTGGCTGCTGACTTCCACAAAGGTTTTGACTTATCAGAGGGGGATTTTAAGTTGTTTTCTCAGTGCATCACAGTCGTTCATCTGCCGGGAAGATTTCGCATTGACAGCTACATTTAAAAAATATATCTGCTAGCCGTTAATATTTGAATTTGAATATCTCTGTGAAGGTTTTACTAGGGTTTTGTTCTTGCAGCCATGTGTGACAAGATGGGTAGCTGGAATTTAATTCTTTAGGATAGTGGAGGTTGGAAGGATGATGATAGATGATTTGATCATCAGTGCCGTAGATTTTACAGAGTACCATGTCGTGTTGAGGCTTTAATGAGCTTGGCACCACCTTTTGCAGGGTTAATCATTTTAAACCCAAATATCTTCAGTATCAGATTTGTGAGCCTTCATGGCTTAGTGGAGTTGTAGGTAGGTAGATGAGTCCAAGTTGCTTGTCTACAGGCTATTTGTAATATAGAGATGGGCATGTAAACAAATATTTGATCGGCCATGATGTTGCAGAGATGTATTTATGATCAAATTTGATGGGATTAGGGTTTGATTATTCTAATGTAAAATCTTGTAATCCTAGTTAGGTTTTTCTCCCGCTTGTTTAGAGGAGAGGTATATATTGTATTTTCAAAGCTTTTGGGCTCAGAGTTGAACAATTGTAGAAGAACATCATCTTTTCTTAAGGGTCATTTGTGGTATCATTTCTACCCTCTGGCTTATATAGTTGTAAAGTTTCCATTGATAATACAAACATTGCAGAGGTATTTTGTGACAGTTCTTCATGTCCCTATGCTTCCTTGTTTGGATCATCTCTTATTAGATTAAAGTATATGATGTTCTCAGTGATATCTTAGGGTTCCTAATCCCTCTTACTTTCTATAATTGTGTGTGTTATTGCTGTTTGATCTAATTTAGATATTTTTGTGGGTATACTTCAGCCCCCTAACAGTCTTGTCTCAATCCTACACCGAGTTGCAGAAGTGAATGTCTGCTTGCAGGTCATAAGTTGTGCCTTATGTTCAGGTCCTCCTATGAAACACTTATGCAAGCCTATTCAGTAAGTTATGACCTACTAGACCTAAGCCTTTCATTGATTCCATTCCTCTATACTAAGATCCAAACTCTAATTTCAGTGCATCGCCTAGTAGGTAGTTTGCTTTTAGTCATTTCCTTTCTAAGCATTCCTTCTATCCCTTTCCCTCAAAAAGTTTATTTTTCCTATCTAGAAGCAAATTAAGATGATTATCTAGGAGGAACTAGCCTAGAACTTGGAGGTCTCATCTTAGTTAGCATAGGTCCCACAACCTTGAGATGATTCCCATGTTATACTAGGTTATCAAGACTGCAAGAGCTTGAGACAAGGGTGCAAACTTAGTGTATAACACATACATTAAGACCCAATGATACACTTACTATTTTGAATTTGAGCTTGGGCATCATGCAATGTTATTGCTATCATTGCATGCTTTCTACTATTGTGCACCATTTATTGTTTAATATTTTGTTTCATTGAGACTGTGAGCTTGACATTTGTAATGTATTTTTTTTTATTGGATCAATGCTACCATATTAATTTAATGCATTATTACTTCATCATGATGATGAAAATTTTATTGGTTCAAAGCACATGGAAATTCAAAATAGTAGGATATCTTAATCTTTATGAGCTCAAATTCAAAATAGTAACTGTATTATTTTATTACTGATTTCCCTATTTGATCTAATAGCATCAATATAACAAATAGAGCACCAACCAATCAAATAGGGATATGAGGTGCTCAAATAGTGAGCTCATAAAATAATATATTTAGGATAGTTTGACAAATAGTCCCACAAGAGACACAAAAATCTTGTGGGAGAATAGGCAAATGATCTCTTTTGGCAAAGAAATTTGTAACCTCGATTTGTGTATGTTTGAACAAATGTTTTCACTGGGTCTGATAACTTCGAGAACATGCACAAGCAATTTCTACCTACAAGACAAGCTAGTATCACAACCTTTACCCACAACTTGGTATCCCAAAAGAGGAATAAAAATGGTGAGTAATCTTCAGGTGACCTAGGAAACCACTTGGGTCGGTCCTTGCACAAAGATCATGATACCTTTGGGAGTAGATCAGGTGGGCCTTTGATTAATGGCTCTTAGTAAGATCCATGACATCCCCCCAATCAGTTTGTACGTGTGTGACTCACTTAAGAGCCTAGTTGACCATGTCGAAATCGTAGGGATATTCACCTACCTTGGGCTACCATCAACATGCCTTGCCTGAGCTTGAGGGGATAAGGCGAGAGTTTTCTCAACACCTTATTTATATACTGATCGGGGAATTACCAGTTTGAGGTCGTTCTCTAAAGAGGAAGTGCTTCTCTCTAGACAGGCCTCGCTAGAAGTGTTGTCAATTGGACTTGATCTTTCTCTTCACCCAAGATCCATGAAGGAAAGGAGAGAGGATATAGATACAAGTGGATTGCTTCCACGTCACTTACTTTAACAAGGTTTTGCAAAGAATTTAAAATCTCTAAGAAAGTGTTGAAAAACACTCCTTCAAACATGCCAAGAAGTATTCATTTCCAAATTGAACCTAATTGAACCTAGTTTAGACTAAATGTTCGCTATCCTAGAACATCAAACACTCATTTTCTTAACATGCAAGGTTCTTTTTGAAAAGTAAATGACAATGCTTGAAAGTGGAAACTGCTTTGCAAAAACAAGACAAGTGTTTACAAGGAAAATAAATTTTAGAAAAAAATGCAAGAGTACAGGCATACATAAGAGGATGAACATAAATAATAAGGGTCCCAGACATTGCCTGAAGTGATGAATTTTTGACCCGGGTATGAATCTAGTGTGCCCCTGTGTGATCCAAAACCTACAAAGAAAAGAGAGATGGGGGTTAGATAAAAAAATATCTAACTAATGAATGGCATCCTATTAGTGATCCTCATATACAATTATGCATGTGCATATTCAAGCCATACACTTCTGAAAGAAAAACCATGCTATAGGACATGTGCACTCAGAAGAATGTTGTAGAGAGTAAATGGATGCATTTATGTCTGCATGAACAACTAGTGAGTCACTATTGTGACTACATCATCTGGTGTTGTTGTGACATCATTTCCAAATGATGCACTCACAATAGTCACACACCATGCCCATCAACAAAAGGTAGTCATGAGAAAATATGAGTAAGCAATGGAAGGGATATACATCATCATCAAATCAGAGGAGAAAAGCATCAAATTTGCATATTAAGGGAGGAGTACATCATGGATTTCAAGTAAAGATTATAACATCACAACATGGTTGGCAGCCCCAAGGAGGCCCCATTACATATAGTGAGTAAGCTACATCAAAACAAAGAGGTACACAAATCTACATCATCTATACATTAATGCTATGGCATGGAGTATATTTGAATCTGCATTTTAAAGGATAAGTAAGAAAACTGCATGATGCTAGTGAAATTAACAAAGGTACAAATCTAATGAAGTAATGAAGCTACCCACATTCTATGTGCTTTGAGCCAATGAAATTTTTATCATCATGATGAAGTAATAATGCATTAAGTGTCTTACTGATATCCCTATTTGATTGGACGGTGCTCTATTTGTTATATTGTTTCTATCAAAATAGAATGACAGTGGCGATTCAATGCATCTACAACCTCAACAACATGGCAACATCGATCCAATAATAATGGATTACAAATGCCAAGCTCGCAGTCTCAATGAAATAAACAGTGTATAAAACAATATATGATGCAGAACAACAACAAGCATGCAATGACAACAATAACATTGCATGATGCCCAAGCTCAAATTCAAAATAGTAAGTGTATTAATGTATGATCTAATAGCAGCAACCTCATTGATCATTACCTTTCACTCCTCCATCATTATAGAAGAGATAACTACCTACAACTATATTTCATAATTCCTCTTTTGAAGTATATATCAAGTATAGTTATGAGTTTACATCATATATTTAGTCTTAATAAAATCTTATAAAACAACATAAAACTTACCCAAAATACTTTGTCTTAATAAAATCTTAATAAAACAATATATTTAGTCTTAATAAAATCTTATAAAACAACATACATTGTGTGAAGTGTTTGATCTCTCTTTATTTGTTTTGTTGTTGATATTCACTATGTGGTACTCCCCGTTTATGATCATTTCATGAGGAAATATCTTGATGGCTTGTGGGCTGCAAGCTAGGGCATCATGCATTGTTTATGAGCTCACTATTTGAGCACCAGCTAATCAAATAGGAACATGAGGTGCTCAAATAGTGAGCTCATAAACAATGCATGATACCCTAGCTTGCAGCCCATGAGCCATCAAGACATTTCCTCATGAAATGATAATAAACGGGGAGTACCACATAGTGAATATCAACAACAAAACAAATAAAGAGAGATCAAACACTTCACACAATGCCTTGAAGGTAATAGAAATGATTCCCTAGCTCTCAAAGCTTGCGGGTCATCAAGCATTCCAAATGAAAAGATGTAAACAATGCCAGTATTAAACAATGAGCTCATGAACAATGTATGATGCCCTATCTTGCAGCTCGCAAGCCATCAAGACATTTCCTCATGAAATGATCATAAATAGGGAGTACCACATAGCTAGTGAAGATCAATAACAAAACAAATAAAGAGAGATCAAACACTTCACATAATATATGTTGTTTTATAAGATTTTATTAAGACTAAATATATTGTTTTATGAGCTCACTATTTGAGCACCTCATGTTCCTATTTGATTGGTCAGTGCTCTATTTGTTATATTGATGCTATTAGATCAAATAGGGACATCAGTAATAAAATAGGGACATCAAATAGGGACATTAGTAATAAAATAATACACTTACTATTTTGAATTTGAGCTCATAAAGATTAAGATATCCCTATTTTATTACTGATGTCCCTATTTACATCTTTTCATCAAATGACCCAAAAATATCAAGAATGGTCCTATATGGTCACTAATAGCCAACTTTCAAAAGAATATAAATGAATGCAAACATACATAACTGGATGAACATAAATAATGAAGGTCCTATATGGACGGTTCTAATGCTTTGCCATTACAACAATTGAGCATTCATCATTTGGTATATGAATAGGTGAAAAACATGTAGACATCCAGACATGTGTACTGTGAACTTCCTTGCAACAAATGGACTTGTGATGATTTTCACAATAGTACATGTGTTGAAGGAAAGCTCATAGTACTGCTTAGGAAAATATGAATGTTCATC
The DNA here is from genome assembly GCA_027943335.1 of Chamaecyparis obtusa. NCBI lineage: Eukaryota > Viridiplantae > Streptophyta > Pinopsida > Cupressales > Cupressaceae > Chamaecyparis > Chamaecyparis obtusa. The sequence goes on from BSBK01003391.1 coordinate 1,073,952, forward strand.
ACCTATGCATATCAGAGTTGATCAGAGAAGGTATATGCACAAAAAAATAAATAAAGAGAGATCAAACACTTCACACAATTTTTTGAAGGTAATAGAAATGATCAAACACTTCAAAATAGGGACACCAATAATAAAATAATACACTTACTATTTTAAATTTGAACTCATAAAGATTAAGATATCCCTATTTTATTACTGATGTCCCTATTTACATCTTTTCATCAAATGACCCAAAAACATCAAGAATGGTCATATATGGTCACTAATAGCCAACTTTCAGAAGAATATGAATGAATGCAAACATACATAAGTGGATGAACATAAATAATGAATGTACCAAACATTGCTTGAAGTAATGAAGTGTTGACCGAGGGTTCAATCCAGTATGCTCTTGTATGATCCAAAACCTGCAAGGAAGGAAAAGATGGGGTTAGATCTAAAGGATCTAAGAAATGTCTATCACCCTATTACTGATCCTCATCTACAATTATGCATGTGCATAGTCAATCCATACACTTCTAAAATGAACTATGCTACAAAACATGTGCACTCAGGAAACATATGCATGCAGTAAGTAAATCAAGACCAAAATGGAGCAAAAAGTATGATGTCAAATGTGTTATCAAGCAACACCTCATGGGATGAGTCAACATGGTATATATGTTGTTTATACAAGATCAGTAAAAGGACATCTACAACCTCAACAACATGAAAATATTAATCCAATAACAGGAAATATATTACAAATGCCAAGCTCATGGTCTCAATGAAATAAACAGTGTATAAAACAATATATGATACCCAAGCTCAAATTCAAAACAGTAAGTGTATTAATATATGTATGATCTAATAGCAACAACCTCATTGATCATTAACTTTGACTCCTCCACCATTATAGAAGAGATAACCACTTACAACTATATTTCATAATTCCTCCTTTGAAGTCATAGGTTAGTTTAAAATGGAGAAGTATACAAACTCACCAATTTAATCCTAAAAATTCATAACATTGCATTCTTATTGCTGTTATGGTGCACAACAATAGCAATCATGCAATGACAATAATAACATTGCATGATGCCTGAGCTCAAATTTAAAATAGTAAGTGTATTATTTTATTACTGATGTCCCTGTTTGATATCCCTATTTTATTATTGATGTCCCTGTTTGATCTAATAGCATTAATATAACAAACATAGCACCGACCAATCAAATAGGGATATTAGGTGCTCAAACAGTGAGCTCATAAACAATGCATGATGCCCTAGCTAGCTTGCAACCCGCGAGCCATCAAGAAATTTCCTCATGAAATGATCATAAACAAGAGCACTACATAGTGAATATCAACAACAAAACAAATAAAAAGAGATCAAACACTTCACACAATGTATGTTGTTTTATAAGATTTTATTACTTGACTAATTTTTATTTTTTTTATGACAAGCTTTTCAAAAGTGTATCATAATTAAAGGCATGCGAATTCATATTGTACTTAATCTGAATGTCACTGTGTAATGTTTTTACTTATGATATTTCGAGACCCCTCTCCTTTTTAAACTAACCTATGACTTCAACATATGAACACTGAAGTGTTCATATGTTGAACTCAAGGTGTTGAATCCATCAGACCAATAAGAAAATGTTTGGAGACCATATAATTAGAAAACCCTCATTTCTAGGGCTTGAAGAGGATTTTGGGGCTTTTGGGTCTAAACTGTTCAAGGGTCAAAATCGATTGCAAAAATCTCTAATTGGAGTCCAAACATAAGACTGTCCAGGGTTTGGAGGATTGGGTCAAAGTTTGGTGTATACTTCCTTTGTAAAATGACCTCATTGTAGGCCTAAAAACTAGGTACAGTGCTAAGACAGTGTTTAGTCTGGTGTACACTTACTTTGAGCTATTAGGTTTCCTTAGGCCATTTTGGGGTAAAACCTTGCAAGTCTTGTATTTCCCTTGTAAATTTCCAAAGACCTTGAAGTCCACCACATCCCTCTACATCACTTTATGATCCTAATGTACAGAACAAAGGGTAGTTTGTGAGGGCGCAAGTTGTGATGGTGATGAATACACTAAGTTTGTATTATTATCTTGCAACTTGTGCAATTCATTATGATGCTGGGGTATGGTGTGGTAAGCACAAGTATGGGTGTGTGTTAATGTGATTCAAAAGCTATTATGAAAGATTGTTTTATTATTGAGATAAGGATATCTTAATTCTACAAGAATAAATGTTTTGAGAAATATTTGAATTTAATTTTGACAATAACATGAGGAGTGATATATTTCAAGCTTCAATGACACTTCATACCATGCAGTATTCATAGATTACATTCAATGCATTATTTACGCTTGTATTAGTGGGAAAACTCTTGAAAATGTGCAAAATAGATTGCATTCAACCATGTTATTTACATGACACATGTAGTTTACCTCCAGCCTAAATCAGCGTTGCGTACAAATTTGCAGACGGTGCATGGCATGAAGCCTCGCTCAAGCTTGAAAATGATAAGCATTATGATGCTGAGGTATGGTGTGGTAAGCACAAGTATACTTATATCTTGAATTGTCAAATGACCAATGAGTGATAATTTCAAAAAGTGTATCATAATTAAAGGCATATGAATTCATATTGTACTTAATCTGAATGCCACTATGTAATATTTTTACTTATGATATTTCAAGACTCCTCTCCATTTTAAACTAGCCTATGACTTCAAAGGAGGAATTATGAAATATAGTTGTAGGTAGTTATCTCTTCTATAATGATGGAGTCAAAGGTAATGATCAATGAGGTTGTTGCTATTAGATCATACATTAATACATTTACTATTTTGACAGCAATAACATTGCATGATGCTAGAGCTCAAATTCAAAATAGTAAGTGTATTATTTTATTATCGATGTCCCTATTTTATCTAATAGCATCAATATAACAAACAAAGCACCAGCCAATCAAATAGGGACATGAGGTGCTCAAATAGTGAGCTCATAAACAATGCATGATGCCCTAGCTTGCAGCCCATGAGCCATCAAGACATTTCCTCATGAAATGATCATAAATGGGGAGTACCACATAGTGAATATAAACAACAAAACAAATAAAGAGAGATCAAACACTTCACACAATTCCTTGAAGGTAATAGCAATGATGCCCTAGCTCTTAAAGCTCACGGGTCATCGAGCATTCCAAATGCAAAGATGTAAACAATGTCAGTATTAACATTCATATTTGTCCATTAAATCAACAAATGTTATCAAAATGAAATTGAGTTAATGAGAAGACAAAGCTCGAATGACTACCTCAAGTCATGGTTGCCATATAAAGATCAAATGCTAAGGAACTATGTTATAAAATTTCATGCCAAATTTCAAAGCATGAAATTTTATAACTGTACATATATTTTCTTCAACTCCGCCACATTGTAAACTCAATGCTAAGGAGAAAAAAGTATGATGTCAAAAAGTATAAAATTTCATGCCTTAAAATTTTATAACATAGTTCCTTAGCAGCTGCCATATGAAAAGCAGTGCAAGGTGGCAACTTTCCCATTTTACCACAGTTAGGGCCCTCTTTTACCATGCTTTATGAGCTTTATATTTTTTTTAAATTGAAGACAAAGATTATCTTAATTTTTTATCTTAATTTTTTATTTTTAAATTTTATTCATTTTATGATTTTAAAAATTGAAATAAAAAATATAAACTTTTAAGAAACTTTTACATCTTTTCATCAAATGACCCAAAAATATCAAGAATCATCATATATGATCGCTAATAGCCAACTTTTAGAAGAATATGAATGAATGAAAACATACATAAGTGGATGAACATAAATAATGAAGGTACCAGACATTGTTTGTAGTAATGAAGTGTTGACCCGAGGTTCAATCTAGTATGCTCTTGTATGATCCAAAACCTGCAAGGAAGGAAAATATGGGGTTAGATCCAAAGGATCTAAGCAATGCCTGACACCTTATTACTGATCCTCATCTACAATTATGCATGTGCATAGTCAATCCATACACAGACTCAACAACATGGTAGCATTGATCCAATAATAGAAAATACATTACAAATGCCAAGTTCACAGTCTCAATGAAATAAACAGTGTATAAAAAATATATGGTGCACAACAGCAACAAGCATGTAATGACAACAATAACATTGCATGATGCCTGAGCTCAAATTCAAAACAGTAAGTGTATTAATGTATGATCTAATAACAACAACCTCATTGATCATTACCTTTGACTCCTCCATCATTATAGAAGAGATAACTACCTACAACTATATTTCATAATTCCTCCTTTGAAGTCATAGGTTAGTTTAACTATTGGATAATGAGCCGATAGGAGTTTCAAATAGATTTGAATAAAAACTAAGAGTGTTGAACTTTATTTGTTCCTATTGTGATTTCAGGGGAGAAGAAGGCTAAGACCTTTTCAGCAGATTAGGGTGGTGTATATAGCTTGTAAGTTTATACGTTTGCACTTTTTTTGTTTGAGGCTTAATTATGCTAGTTTTTAAACAACAAGATTTTTCTTTTTTATTTCAAATTCATTCCTTCATATGTCATACCTAATGCACAGTGAATTCATAGGAGTTTCGAATAGATTTGAAGAAAAACTAAGAGTATTCAATTTTAAATGTTCTTATTGTGAATTTGATGTAGGACCATCCTAGGATTCTTGGCAATCATGTATCAACCGAAAATATGTTTTTCTTTGAAGGTAGATTATTAGTTTAGTCTTGGTTTGGAGAGTTCTTGCTCGGTTTGGGAGACTAGTTGCTCAGTTTTTGTGGTTACCGGGGTGCTCGGTCTCTGAAGAAGGCTCGGTGACTGAAGGCGTCGATTCTCTGGCACTCGGTAATAACTGTGCTTCTTGGTCATGCTTGGTGTGGTCAATTGACTAGCACTCAATTATTTCCTCTGTTGTTCGGTGTTCTTTCTTACTGATAGGATTGTTTTGTTGAATCGGCTTGGCTAGCTGGTGCATTTAATTTGGGTCGGGCTCCTCAAGTTATGGATTGACCGTTGGACGTGTGGGGACCTAGATCTGGTGTGTTGCATTCTTCTATGCGGAGCTGATGACTGTTGGGGCCATCTTTTGAAGAGTTTATTTATTTTGTAAGGCTATGTGAGAGCTGACTGATGTTTTAGCATTTAACATTTGTTTATAGAGATTTATTGTTTCATCAATCAACTTGTGGCTAGGAATCAGTATTTATAGGATGCTTGGGTAGTTGTTTAGGGATCAAATTTTTGGAAGCAAGGTTAGTAGCCTACGAGCTTAGGAATAGGAAGATTGCTTGGAAATTTGAGTACAAGTTTAGATCTTTCCTAGGTACCTACCAATGTGCTGTATGTTGCAGACCTAGACTAGATGGATGCTGATGTTGGGGAAAAGATTTAGATCTTGCGAGATCTTGTAGACTGTTACTTGCTTTGTAATTGGTCATAATTGGGAAGGCCTTATAGCCCAGCACATTGCATGTAATCAGTGTTTTCATGAATAAAGACTTCTGTTTCATTGCAGATTTATTGTTTGTATTGTTAATTTCCACTGCATATTGGTTTGGCTGCAAGGTCGGTCAGTCCTTAATTGGATCCACCCACCTTGACTGCATTAGAATTCAAGGGAGAAGAAGGCTAAGATCTTTACAACTGATCTTGTGTGGGAAAGGTATGAAATTTGGGTGGGCTAACCTTCTTGTTCTGTTAGTGTCCTCTATGATTTCAAATGCTATCTTTTCCCGAGTCTAGTTGGTGCCTTACTTTCCCCTCTTTGGTTCCATGCTTGCTTACATTAAGAGTTCATTTTGTCTCTGATTAGGGCACTATTTCTCCTTGACTGTATTCTTTTGGGGTCTGATATATTGTAGTTGTGTCTTTTTTCTTTGAATCATTATTTACAATTACTTTTGATGTAATATTTGTGTGAAGAACAAGAAACAAATGGTGAACAAGTGTATTTGACAAAGATAAACATGACACATTTTATTGGGCTGATTGGGTTGGCCTGGTACTATTTACATAGCCTGGCCAGATATTAAACAGTGAGCTCATGAACAATGCCAATATTAAACATTGAGCTCATGAACAATGTATGATGCCCTAGCTTGTAGCCCGCGAGCCATCAAGACATTTCCTCATGAAATGATCATAAACAGGGGGTACCGCATAGTGAATATCAACAACAAAACAAATAAAGAGAGATCAAACACTTCACACAATGCCTTGAAGGTAATAGAAATGATGCCCTAGCTCTCAAAGCTTGCATGTCATCAAGCATTCCAAATGAAAAGATGTAAACAATGCCAGTATTAAATAGTGAGCTCATGAACAATGTATGATGCCCTAGCTTGCAGCTCACGAGCCATCAAGACATTTCCTCATGAAATGATCATAAACGGGGAGTGCCACATAGTAAATATCAATAGAAAAACAAATAAAGAGAGATCAAACACTTCACACAATGCCTTGAAGGTAATATCAACGATGCCCTAGCTCTCAAACCTCACGGGTCATTAAGCATTCCAAATGAAAAGATGTAAACAATGCCATTATTCAATAGTGAGCTCATAAACAATGTATGATGCCCTAGCTTGCAGTCTGCAAGCCATCAAGACATTTCTTCATGAAATGATCATAAACATGGAGTACCACATAGTGAATATCAACAACAAAACAAATAAAGAGAGATCAAACACTTCACACAATTCCTTGAAGGTAATAGCAACAATGCCCTAGCTCTCAAAGCTCATCGGTCATCAAGCATTCCAAATGCTAAGATGTAAACAATGCCACTATTAACATTCTTATTATGCCATTAAATCAACAAATGCCATCAAAATAAAATTGAGTTAATGAGAAGAAAAAGCTCGAATGCCTACCTCAAGTGCCAGTGTGCTCTTCCCAAATGGTGTCGGCCTCTTCACGCATGCCAAAATTGAATGCCCTCTTCACACCACACAAAAGTGCAGTGTCATCTTCGCGACAACTCTTCGAACTCACAAATTACAAATGACACTTTTTTTTTCTTTTTTTTGGTTTATAACCAAAGGGGTGTCGCAATTACAACATCATCATCGCTATTACGACACTGTTAGGGGTACTTGCAAAAAAAAACACAAAAAACAAACACAAATTGTAGTGGCATCGCAAATTGGCGTCGAAATTTGACCCCAAATGTTGTAGTGAGTCAATTTACTAGTGAATTTATTATAAAATAAATTTTAAATTTTTTTATAAAAAATAATTAATTAAAAATAAAGAAATTAAAAAAAATATGAGAGGAGGAGGTGGGGGCCATCCCCAACCTCCCCCCCTCAAGGAAACTCTAAGGTTTTCACGACAGTCCTAAGGCTATCAGCAGTAGCCTAAGGCTGTTATTGGAAATCCTTAGACTAAAAATTTGAGCCTCAAAGATGACAAGGAGAGTGTTCCAAATATCAGCTAAAAAGAATCTATCCAGCTTCTCAGTAATGTTAGAGAAGCCTGATCTCCTGTTAGTCCAAGAGTAGTTCCCGCCTTTAGCTACTACTTACCACAAACCATTATTGGCTACGAAAATTTGAAAGTCTATCTGAACCCTATTCAATCTCCCCTTGCCACCATGTTTATCAGAGTGTGCAAGGGTAGCATTGAAATCCCCTGTAACAATAGTTTCATACTGCCTAAGCCCTCTCAAAGCCAAAGAATCTCATCCCAAACTAACCGCTTATCCTCAATTTTAATAGGGCCATACACATTAACCAAAAACATTGAGCAGTTAACAGTAAAAGAACTCACCTTAGCCAATTTCCAAACCCTTGACATAGAGATCGCTTCCACTTTAACTAAAAGAGGGTTCCATATTATACCCAAACCTCCTAAAGCACCAACTGCATCTATGAAAAAACCTGACCATCTCTGTCTAACCCCAAAAATCTTTGTTGTGCTAACACTATCCAACTTTGTCTCTTATATGCAAACAATATCAGGCTTCCCTTGATCAAGGCCTCTCTTGATCAGGTGCCACTTGTCAGGGGCATTAAAACCCCTAAAATTCCATGTTAGGACCTTCATGGATTCCCATAAGGGAACAAGTCCCTTCCAGATCGAAGCTTAGTTTGTCACTTCATGTTACCCGCATCTTCCAACAGTTGCTGGGTAGATTTTCTCCCTCTTGATTTATGGCCTCCAATATTGGCTTTAGTCATTTAGGATTTAGATTGCTTGATGGTTCACTTCTCCGTGATGCCCACTTCTTCATTCATCCCCAAGGGATACCCATTTAAAAATCATCTTCTATTGTCTCATTAACTATACCAGAACTACCTGAATACTATTTGACAGGGGACATGTGGATGCATTTAAATTCTCCATTATTCTCTCTGAGGATGCAACATTAGTCCATAGATACCCTTGAGCCTTCAACCTCCAATAATGGTTCCACCTCCTAACATCTCGAAAGAGGTGAGGACCCCAGAGGAATAGTGATATTGTCTAGTGCCTTATTTGTTTCTTCAATGGGGCCAGGAGCCTCCATCTCCTCATGCAATCCCTTTTGAGGTGAGAAACTTACAACACTTGGTCCTGCCCTGAAATCCTTCACATGGAGACCTTTATTCTCTTCAAACATCTCTGTCTCTTCAAGGATAGCCGTGTGAATATTCTCATCCTGATGACCTACTAGCATTGAAACCATGGGGGTCATTGAACCAAGGATTAGATAAGCCAAAATGTCCTCCAGGCCATCGACTTCTTTTCCTTTCCCTTTCTAGCCTAATAGGCATTCTTCTACATTGTGTCCCCATTCCTGACACTTTTTACATTTTTCCAGAACCTCCTCAACTTCTATTTCCTACCACCAATACCATTTTGTCATGCATTCTTCCATTGCATGTGGAAGCAGAAGGTGGGGCTTCCATAAAATACATATCCTAGCATACATGCAATAGTCTTTTTTATCCACCGCTTCATCTACCTTGATGAACTTACCCAAACGATCGCCGACCATCTTGAAAAACTCTGCATGCCAATATTCATGAGGAAGATTATAAAGTTGTATCCAGATCAGGACCTCCTCAATTGAAGCTTGCCTTAGGTTAAAATTAGGGATCCAGTCCTTAATATAGAAACCGATTCCTCCCATCAAAAAGGGCCCTTTGAACATGATTCTGGATTTTTTGCTCTCCATGCCTGCAATGATAAAAAAGAAACCATTCGAGAGGGTTTTTACTTCAAAGTGTGATCCTCATTCCACATTAACCCAGTTCCTGATCTTAGGGTACGTCAACCAGCCCCCACCCCACTTCATAAAAAAATCCCTTTCTTTCAGTATTTGGACCGAGTTCTTCCATGCATCATAATCGATGCGTACATTAATTGTTCTATTATCTGTTGTTTTTGGGATCTCCTTGGTAAGCGATGGGGCGCTCAGACCCATATTTGGTTTCCATATTTTATCCGCCACTTTTTGAAGCCCTTCTTTTTACCAAAAAATATTCTCAAAGATCCCCATGTGTTATTCTGTTGTTCGTACCGAGACCATAAACCCTCTCATCTATCTAGTGCTCTACAACTGGATTCTACATGTCTAGATGGTGGGAACCACGCCTACCTAGGACCACGACTGTCAAAACCTCTTCCCAAGAAGCCATCATTTATTCCTCAGGTACCAAACCCTACCTTCCTTCACCACTCCATTGTGTACTAAATTTATTTTTTATTTAATAATTATTAAATTTCTTAATTAATTAATTTTGACTTTATAATTAAATTATTTATTAAACATAGGTAATTAATTAACTCTCATTAATTAATTAACCTTATATTTAATATTTTAATGTATCATAAGGTGTAATTATTTAATCGTATTTAATTAAACTTAATTAATTCCTCAATCCATTTTAACACCAAAACCACATCAAACCACATGACATGCAACCATGAAGCAAAACTGACTAAACCAAAATGCAACAATCAAGACTAAATGAAGGGCTCATGAATTTACATCACCTTAGTGAGTCCGGATAGGTAGAAAATCAGATACTTGTCCACTATTTTAGGATAATTAATGACTTAGGTTGGGATTGGACCTGTATGTTATCTCCCCTCTTTTACCATTGAGATATTGTGTCAGGGAACACTCATCCTAGCAATTCAGGGAAGTTAATGCCCGATACCTAAAATCCTGCATAAAAGATGAGCATGTACATACATGTATAAATATATAGCAGATAATGCTGGAGATCGACTGATCGTGTGGATCTCATAAGAAAGTAACTACGACTCCATCCCTCAACCGTATCAGGCACATCAAATAGAAATATAAAACATACATGTCAACCATACACATGCAAGTATGGGGTCAGTAAAACCATAAACATAAATAACATCAAATCTATCTGAGGATCTAATGCACACATGAAAAATGGCCTAAGAGAGTCTGGCCAATTAAATTGAAAAGAAAACTATGGAAGGGGTATTACAAGAAACATACAAAATGCAGTCTATTAAATATAGATTAAACCTGAGAATACTTTTCCATATTTTAGACATGGTTAATAACACATTTTGTGCATAGTGATATAACTTGCTATAAAACACTGAATTTATACACTCTCAAATGAGAGAGAACTACCTAAAATATCAGAGGAAGGGTGGAAAAATACCCGAAGAGGTATTAATCACACCTATTAAACAATCCCCATTCATAAAAAAATATAATCTAATATTCATTACATCATAATTATTTTAAATGGGATATGGTTAATCAAGCATATAATACAAAAGATTTTATAGCCTTACATTAGAAACATAAATAAATGTTATATGAGTATGTGACCCCTAATACCATTATGTTCTAAAACTCCCCCTTAATGTTAATAAACCAAGTGAGTTTCCATAAAAGAAAAAATGAAGTAGCCCGTGTTAAACATACAAATATACTTAGAGGTGGGGATGAATCAATATATGCCAATTTCAAACTTATTCAGCATTAATTACCAGTTACTACTTCTCCAAGCATCACAACCAATCTCACATCCAAATCATTAGAACACTTACTAGATCTTACTTTTTTAGTGTAGCTAAGCAAACAATAAATACAATCAAACATCAACATATAAGAACACTACATGTGTGTGGAAACATTGAAGGGGAAAACCACAACTTCATAATAGTTGCTTGGATTTACTGCCCAAAGCTAGTTTCACAAGATAATATAAAACTTACAATATGAAGTAGGCACCAATCTATTGGAGACAACAATCCCCAATTGCATTGTTTGACACCAATCCATTAATCTAAGATTTGAGCACCAACTCAACATATGAAACACCAATCTCAACAATATATAATAGATATTAATCACAAACCTTAAAGGTTGAATTTTTAGCTTATTTATGATATGATCAACATCAGGACATCCTCACATAGTGCATATGATCTTTTGATGTAACTGCACAATGATTGAGATGCTACTCACATAACATCACCCACATACTTGCACACAAGTTCAATACATTTTAGATATTACAATGACAAAGACACTAGGAATGAACCTAGATCCAATATGTATATGTTACAATTATTATTACATTTACATGTATGTTGAAGCTCAACTATTGAAACTTTGTAATTTGATACTTCATGGCCAACTTGACTTTGGTTCAAAATGGTAGGCTATAACACTCCACTATAGAAAAATGTGGAGTATCAAAAAATTTCTAGTATAAACACTAAGTCTAAGAGACAAGCCTTAGTAGCATTCAACAAACCATTCCAAATCACTTTAAACACTTGTAATAAATTCAAGATGATATTAAAAACATTCTATAACATATGTTATAAACATACCTTTTTAATGTCCTTCCAAAACTCACATGGTCCAACATAGGTATTGATGAGACAATTTATTGTCTCTATTTTGTTATAATCTTCATACTTTGTTGATACTATTTATGCTTTGATAAGATATTTCTAAAACATTTATGAACTTATACCTATGTGAGCTTATGATAAGTACAACTAGAGCCACAAAGTCTATGGGTAGCTAGAATGACATGTTTTGCTGACTATAATAAATATAATGCAGTACTTCATATAGTTATTTTAATTTGTGTTCTAACATTTGAGTAGGAGTTGAAATGTTGACTTGTATATGTATGCCAAATGTTACTAACCTTCCAGGTAAACAAGGAGTAGTACAAGAGTGGTGCAACCGCATTAAAGAAAGGAGCATTAGAGGACTAGCCATGGTGGAAGAAGCTAGTATGATTCCTAGGATTATGCCGCACCTAGAAAGAAGTTGTTGTTCCCAGAGGATATAGGAAATAAGTTCTGCTATATTTCCTCAGAGTTGTTATTCTGTTATCTACACTAATTGTAATATGTCGTGGTTGTTTTATCTCCTCCTTATTTGGTGAGGTTTAATCAGAATTTTCTTTTATGTTTTCAGTAAGCATCAATCCTCTATATAAAGGGATTTGACTGATTTAGATAGGTAATGAGAAATCTTAGAATGTTGCGTTCAGTGTAACAGAGTTACTATTTTCTATTCTTCATGTATTGTTCAGTTATTATGTAATCAGTTAAGGATAATATAATGGAAGAGTGATTTTGAAGTATTTTTTGTGTTAGTAGTTAGCAGAAGCCAACCAAGGGGGCCCACTTGGGAGGTGGATTGGATTAAGATAGAGTAGAATTTCTTCCTGCATTTTTTGTGCTTCCAAGTAGAGTTACTATTTTATTCCTGCAACATTACTACTATGAATGTTCCTACAACACTTGCAGAGATAGACAAATTGAATTTTTTGCGTTGTTAGACATGCTTAGAATAAGTTCACAAGCTTTTTGCAATAATTTCATTAAGTAGTCAAGTGTGTTTAGTTTCCTGCAGCAATAACATAGGTTTCTTTCATGCATTTTATCTTCCTGCAGCATAGGTAGTATGACTCTTAGAGGAACTTAGTGCACAAATTGTGTTGTCCCATTTCAAGTCTACATCCCTGGGTTGACAATCTAAATGCATTTCATGATGGGGAAAGTAATCCTTCATATGAGTACATCAATCCTAAGAGATACAATGGCATGATTATCATTACCTATTGTGAGATTATTCAGGTATGACAGTAATTGCACTCTCCCAAATACTTAGCCCTTTTTCAAATACCTTGGCATCAATGACATAAAAAATCAATGCCTTTGACATCAATGACAACCTTTATCTAGCACCTAGTAACATAGGTCTTTTTTGAAAATGATAAACCAAGACACAAATATATGCCAACTTGAAGATCATGTATTCCAGACTACATGAAAGTTGTCAGAATTTATTTTCCCAATGTTTTAAATATGATGCTATGAGGTTTTCTATAAAAAAAATTATAGATTGGGTCTCCTCAAATTAGCATCTCCCAAGTTCATTGCATAGTGCCTGTAGGTGTTATATAATACAATGCTTCTTACAAGTAAAAAAATTATAGAGAATAATTACAATATCTCAATATTCCCAAATAACTTATGAATTCCTAGAGGTCTTATATTATGAGCTTATTAGGGATTTATTATGCTTAAAGGACTCACATTTGGGATTTATCCATAAGGTGGTGTTAATGATACACACAATTCCCCTCAATGACATCACCCAAGGGTGATCATTGATTTGAATTTGGAGCATATAAAGCCTAAATCTTATTCCCATTGGGTCTTAAATATGGGATTTTTCCACTAGGTGGTGTCATGTACACTCCCCTTAAATGAAATCACCTTAAACCCAATCACTAACACACATGTTTTGATACGTGATGGCTAAGATTCCAATCTATAACATACTTTCACTTTAATAGAATTGGAGAGAAATTTTATGGAGTAATTTTTATTCAATGAGACATACATGATCATTAATGTGCTTTTCTCTTCATATGGTAATATGGCACTTTTAAACACATCCAATTGAAACTCTATGATAAATGTTCAAAAGTCATATTGATTTTTCAAGAGCTAATTTTGTATTTCACCTTTTTTATTCAAATGAAAAATTGAAGACAGCTTATTCTTTTTTTAAGTATTGCACCATCTATGTAATAACACCTACACTTTTTTTAATCATTAAACTTTAACTATATGGGGTTGCACCCTTGTATTAACTTTAAAAAAATGTACATACATAGAGAGTTCATCAATATCACATTCCATCATCTGAGAAAATAATGCTCCCTACTAAGGTCATATCTATCCACCCATTGGACACTACTGACAACTATATGCTATTTTTTGTTGATAAATTGTCATAAGAAACTTTATACCTACCCAAAATTGGGGCATTCCCTAAGACAAAAAAATAACCACGTTATATCTAACATACTATAACATACATACCAAACTATGTCTAATTGCATCATAGAAAGACAACTCAAGAAGCAAGAGAATCAGTGTCGATATTTCTTTCCCTCAAAAATAGAAGTTGCCAATGGAAAATCAGGTTTGCATGCACATTTTCCATGGGTGACCAAAGCATCAGAATGCATCTCCACAACCCCTAGTGTGGGCATCACATCCTCCATAGCCTCCTCCAATTCATCCTCATCTATGACCAAACACTCTGAAACAAGGAAACTCTACAACCACCTTGGACCACCATCATCAAAAAAATCTACCAAGTTCTTCATGAAAAGGGTATTCCTTTCAATGATCATTCATCTCTTGGAAACCCCAATGTCATCCCTATACTCAATTATAGGGAATTTTGGCACCTCCTTACTCCTTTTGCACAAAATCAAGTAGTCTTGGGGAAAGGGGATTCTTCCCCAATTGTCTACATTGTTTAGAACATCATTTAGCTCCCCAAGAAAGTATTTCCTCATTGTTTTCCTACAAAGAGCTGCCACCACCTCCTTCTTCTCCCCCACGTCCAACAAGCAAGCCACAAGAACAATAGAAATATTAAAATTTATCCAATATCTATGTTCAATTTTCAAGAATTCATCACCCAACACCCTCTTAATCACATGCATGACCCAACTATGGTCTGCAAAAAAAACACCCTTTTCAGCCTTTTTTTTACTAACCTCACCTAGGAAGGACACTTGTCTCTTCTGAAACCTCAGTCTCACAAGAGTGTCCATGAATGCAATGTAACAGAGTTGAGAATACCAAATACCCAAATGAGAGAGGCATAAAAAGACCTCGATATATTCTATCATCCCACCATGGTCCACAATCATTCAACTTTCATCACCACATACCATCTAGGCTCTAGCAATCTCTAGAAATTTTGTGAGCCAGGTAAATTCACATGGATGAAGCACATAAAAGGTACTACCTATGTAGCAAGTAGCCTTATTTCTTTTCATCTCACATGCCCCATGTTGCCATGCCATCGAATTATAAATTCCAAGGCATTACACTTAATCATTTCTTTATGTCGATTAAATATCCATCATGCCAGCTGTACTTGGGGGGAAGAAAACATAATTACACACTATTGGAAGGGTTACAACATCCCTCATTTGTACACTAATATGTCACACCCCACTTCCAATGTTTTTCCTACCACTTGAAAGATCACCTTCATTCATGCCACCTTTATTAGCCACTTAAGATGAAATCTTAGAAATTAAGTATGCCTCTTGGTTGCCTCCTCGATAAACATTTGAGACATTAACATTGTCAAAATTATTCATGAGATCTTTAATAGCCCTCAACCATCTTCCCAATTTCTAGATTGGGGTGTAGTCTTATTTTATTGCATTAACCATAATCATAGAGTCACCCTCAAAATAGAGATTCTAAGCATCAATTACAAGCTCACACTTAAGGCTAAGAAGTTCTTCTCTTATCCATGTTTCATTGTTCGATGTCAACCCTAGATGTTTCAACATTTTTTAATGATTATGCCTTCATGGTCTCTTGTAGTGCATTCAGATCCACTCGGGTCTAGATTTTCCCATGAGGCCCCATCACACTTTGATCCATCCAATTTTTGGTTTCTCCCACTTCACGTTCTCTTGGGGGTTAAAAGAAAGATCATCCTTTCTATCCCCATTAACAAAGGAACTTTAAGACCACTAAAAACCTTCATCATCTTTGATGGAACCTTCAAAATTCCTAGCTTTTGGCTATTAGGGTCGAGTTATTTAATTATTTTAACCTCTATTTTCCCTAGATCGTAAGCCCTAGGTCTTTCAAAATTTTCCAAAGTATAGAACCCTCGTGTGAAAGTCAAAAACCTTTTAGTGTTATATTTGTTTGGTAACTTGTTTAGCTAGTAGCATATTTTAAGTTGCTTGAATCAAGGGTCTTTCCATCATGCAATTACCAGTCCCATCGCCAAGGAACCCGTTGTCCCAGTTAATTTTATCTTCCTTAGTCCATCAAGATTTATTATCCCTAAATATGATTAAGGTTTTAATTAATCATACGATCTAACGGTCTGCGTTGCTAGGACTCATTTTCTAGTGATCTACTCCCTAAGTATTACTTAAGGGGGAGGGAGTGTATTAGTGTGAAAAGTGTCTATTTGCATCTAGTTATATTTTATCTAGTTCCTACACCTAGTAGTTCTACTCGCACTAGCTTAAGTGTTCTACATGTGCTATACCTCTTGAAGGGTTACTCAACCTTTTTGTTTCACCTTCCCACTTCCTCCTCTATCTATATATTTAAGGAAAGTTTATTATACATGTACACACATTTTTATGATAGATTATTGGCTATTACATTGTGCTTGATGAATTTTCTATTCATTTGTTGTTGTTCCAACAATAACAAATTTCAAACAACAAAAATCAATAAGACCAATTCCATAAGTTACAAGTTTAGATATATGTATAGACTTTTGGTTTGCAGTTCCATAAAATACCTCCAAACTCAAGAAATTGAAGCAAGAGAATGCACAAATAAAATTTCAAATTAGTTAACTTCTTAATTTCTTTATCTCTTGCAAAATGAATTCTTAACACTTGTACAATATAATATTCATCAATAAATACCTTTATATTAATTTATTATTTTTTATATTTATGATAACATTTATTTCGATACAACAAATATCATTCTAAAATATTTTATCGAGTGATTAACTTATATATTTATGCAAGTAGTTTATTTCCCCTTACAAATTGCTGGTCTGCAATTTTCACCATTAAAGGTAGAAACAAGGTCTCTAGCAAGGAAACAAAGCAAACAAAAAATTCTTGCTCATATAAAACGAAAACCTGAGAAAAACCTCTGCGATAAAGTTACAAACATCAATGCAAATTTACACAATTAGAATTACAATTAGCATAACTGTAATCGCATATACCCACACATGGATTTCTACAGGAGGAAGTTCAAGTTCAATATCAACAACATAACTACTTTACCTTCTTCCAAGTTAGCCACACCCTCACGCCATCAGACAACTCAGTATGTTTCATGTACTCGGGTGATTTTCATTCTGTGGCATCTCCAAAAGTACATCCACCAGGTCCTTATTATGGTTTTCATTTTCTTGACTTCCCCTGCTCCTTCTCTGTTCCAAGTGTCCATCTATAATCTTCTCAACAACTGCAGATAATAATAGTAATGGGTAAAGACAATAATTAGAATCCATGAAGTTTCTCAGAGATTCCTATAGCCTTACCAGATTTTTAAAGAATTGTGGCAGTGCTGGATCCCTAGAAGAAGGTAAGCAAGCCCATGCCTATACGATCAAAGTGGGGTTTCAGCAGCACTTTTTCTTGCAAAACAATATCCTTCATATGTACATAAAATGCAGGAAAATGGAACTTGCTCACCACATGTTTGACAAAATGTCTGAACGAGATGTAATCACCTGGACTTCGTTAATCACAGGATATGCTCACAATGGACATTATGAAGAAGCTCTGCAGCTTTTTGAACGAATGCAGAACGAAGGCGTATCACCCAATAAGTTTACTTTCACTAGCGTTATAAAAGCTTGTGCGGGGTTGACGGATTTGGAACGGGGTAAAGAGATTCAGAATCAGATTAGGAAGACGGAGATTGATATTGATGTTGCTGTGGAGAATGCGCTTATTGATTTGCATGCAAAATGTGGTAACATTGAAGATGCGCGGCAAATATATGACAAAATGTTTCATCGAGATAATTTTTCTGTGAATGCCATGATTGCGGGTTATTTTGGGAATGGGTATCTCGAAGAGGCCAAGAAGCTTTTTTATGAGATTCCAACAAAAGATGTCGTGACATGGAATGCAATGATTGCAGGATATTCACAGAATGGGATGAATGAACAGGCGCTGCAATTTATATTTCCGATGCGAAGTGCAGGTATTGGGATGGATCAATACAGCTTATGCATAACAATTGGAGTATGTTCTACACTGGGAGATTTAAGAAAGGGAAAGCAAGTTCACGCTCATGTTTTCAGAACTGGGTTTGATTTGAATGTTGTTGTTGGTAATGCTCTTGTTCACATGTATTCCAAATGCAGGAGTATAGATGCTGCACGCCATATGTTCGACAGAATGACAAGCTTCAGATTTGGAATGCCAACCGGGATGGCTGTTGGATTTATTCCTGGTGAAGCATCAAGAATTTATTCAGGTGAACCCATAGCTAATACTGTCTCGTGGAATGCCATGATTTCTGGATATGCACAGGATGATCAAAGCGAGGAGGCTGTGAAGCTCTTTCGGAGAATGCTTAGAGAAGGGGTTAAGGTAGACTTATTCCCTTATGCGAGCACCTTAAAGGCTTGTGCAAGCATTGGAATTCTGGAACAGGGGAAGCAAGTGCA
Organism: Chamaecyparis obtusa; assembly: GCA_027943335.1. Lineage (NCBI taxonomy): Eukaryota > Viridiplantae > Streptophyta > Pinopsida > Cupressales > Cupressaceae > Chamaecyparis > Chamaecyparis obtusa. The sequence continues at coordinate 1,092,708 of BSBK01003391.1, forward strand.
TCCACACATTATCAAAAGTGGAAATGAGATGGCTGCCTTTGTAGGGAGTTCTCTTGTTGATATGTATGCAAAATGTGGAAGTATAGATGATGCTCGTAAAGCATTTGATAAACAGTCCAAAAATGATGTTGTATTGTGGACTGCTATCATTACGGGATATGCACAGCATAGACTAGGACATCAGAGTATCGAATTGTTTGAGCAAATGCTGCAGGCAGGTATCAAGCCAAATGCCATAAGCTTTGTAGGACTTCTCTTTGCTTGTAGCCACTGTGGTCTCATAAATGAAGGCCAACGCTATTTTGATTCAATGAGCCAAGAACATGGCCTCATTCCAGAAATAGAACACTGTGTCTGCATGGTTGATCTTCTTGGTCGTTCTGGGCGGCTAGATGAGGCAGAGGAATTTATCAAAAAAATGCCAGTAAAACCAAATGGGGCTATTTGGGGTGCTTTGCTTGGTGCTTGCAGAATGCATGGAAATATAGAAATGGGAAAACGGGCAGTAGAATGTCTTCTTCACTTCAGTTCACGAGATACAGGGTTGTATATTCTGCTGTCAAATATATATTCCACTGCAGGGAGATGGGCTGATGCGGCCAGAGTTAGGAAAATGATGAAATATAGAAACTTAAAGAAAAAACCTGGGTGTAGCTGGATTGAGGTCAGAGATAAGGTTCATTCGTTTACTGTTGGAGATAGATCACATCCACAAACAGAAGAGATCTACACTTTCTTGGATAAGTTGTCCGCGGAAATGAAACAAGTAGGATATGTCCCTGACAAAAACTTTGTGCTGCACGATGTAGAGGAAGAGCAGAAGGAGTTTCTTCTTGGCCACCATAGTGAAAAGCTAGCAATTGCTTTTGGACTCATCAGCACATCTTCAGGATCAACATTACGAATTGCAAAAAATCTCCGCATATGTGGTGATTGCCACATTGCTATTAAGTACATCTCTAAGCTAGTTTGCCGAGAAATAGTTCTCAGGGATAACCATCGTTTTCATCATTTTAAGGATGGGAAATGTTCCTGTGGAGATTATTGGTGATGGTGGGTGTGGAGCAACAGTTGTAATCTTTTTATTGGCTAAGAGAGGAAGGACTGACATGATATTGTTTTTTGTGATTGTGTCAACTGGGAAAGGATGTTATATTGGAAATGTACAATGAAGAGTTTAATGTCCTCAATATAGAGAGTATGGTTTGTTCTGTGCAGAGTAATGGACATATACTTTTATGGATACAGATCATAATCAACAGCTTAGGAAGCTTATATTAAAAGCTTTCTGAACAGATGGAAACAGATATAGAATGTACCTTAACATTCAATCATCTCTCTTTGTAAGGTTGAGGATAGATCCCAAAGTTTACTAATCATGCTGTGGAATCATCTTGCATCTTTTCCACGATGTGATTTGTTTGATTTCTTGAGGAATTTTCAAAATGTTAAATTATGTAGCTCGTCAAGTGTTCCAGCCTTGAGAGGTGTCATAGACGTTGAGAACACAAAAGAATGTGAACCGGCAGCTGTTGGGATTCCAAGCCCTTTCACTTCGTGGCCCTTTAGTTTCCAAATGAGAGAGTATATGTAGGAGATTGTTGAGCCACATTGCAGGAAAAGAGATTGATGGGAATCAGTTGAGTTTTCAGGTAGATAGAGGACATTGTTCAGTACCATATGTAGGAGAAACTTCTAGCTTTTGAGTTCTAGAGGGAGGTTCAACATGCCATTGCTGGCAGTTCCACGAGTGACGGAGAGGAGACTGTCTGTTTTGTCAGTATTTGGAAAACAGTTGTAACAATTTCTCAATAGAAAATTTGCTAAACATATTAATAATATACCTTAGACTTGAAAACTAGTTTTCCCCAAATTGGGGTTTTTCCAGAGACGGCTGTCCAAATTCTGTGTTATCTATGTATTTGATTTCTCTCATTTTCCATTGCAATTTTCATTTGCTGCTAGCTTGTTGTGTATAGTTAGGAATAATACTAGGCTGATAGCACCTTCTAGATAGAGAAAATTCACATGGTATCAAAGCCCTAAAGTGCTGTAGTTATATTCTAGCTAAGTGCAAGGTATTCCTGAAAGAGAAATCAAAGGTTTTCACACTGGTTGATTTTCATTTTTCTTCTGATTTATTGGGGTGGTTGTTTGAGGATTTCAGAAATGGCTTCAGCTGGTTTGAGAGATCAAGACATACTAGATGGTGCATCAAACTTTGGTATTTTGAAATCCAGAATATTGTTGTTGCTGGAAGAACATGAAATAAAGGAGTATGCACGACTAATTTTGTTGTACCCACAGATCCAAAGCTACTAGGAGATTACTGCAAAGCGGATGCCAAAGCCAAGCATATTATCCAAGATGGTGTTAAAGACCATATTGTTCTCCATATTGCAAGATTGGATACTTGCAAGAAAATGTGGGATGCCATCCATAAACTATTCCAGAGTGCAACAATGAATAGGAAATTGATCCTCGGGGAGAAGCTAAGAAACACACCATACAGAACAAGGGAGAAGGCGTTATCAGTTATCTCACCAAGGTTAGACAAGTCAAAGATGAGTTAGTAGTTGTAGGAGGAAAAATAGATAATGATGAGCTTGTGAGAGCTGCCCTAAATGGGTTCTTAAAGCAGTGGGACATTTTTGTCCAATTAATTAATGGACGGCGTGATCTACCCGACTGGGATTGCCTTTGGAGCGATTTCACTTAGCAAGAGCTTAAGTTGAGCCTCGTCATTATAGGTAGCAGTAAAGACCAGAAGGGTGATGATGACGAGAATGTTGCTCTTGCAAAAAAGGGCAATTTCAAGAAAGGCTCAAGCAGAGGGCCTAACTCCAAAGGAGAGAAGAAAAAGAAAGACTTGAGCAAAATCAAGTGTTTTGGTTGTGATTGATAGTGACACTATGACAGTTAAATGTCCAAATAGGAAAAGGGTGACAAGAAGAAACAACAAACAACAACTGTAGAAGACAACAATGAACTGTCTTCAAGATTTGAAGAAGATTTCACTCTTATAGCTTGCCAATCTAGCTCTACCTCCACACGAGTCTGGTAGATCGACAATGGGGCATCATGTCACATGACAGGAGTTAAAGTATTTTTCTAACTACAAAGAAGAGGAGATAGACTTCCAGATACAAGTGGCTAACAAGTCTAAGTGTACTCTAGTTGGGAGAGGAATAGTCACAGTTCAGAGAGAGTTAGGCAAGAACCTTCAGATTACAAATGTGTTATATGTGCTAGGAATGGGTATATGAATCCGATTTCAGTATCTACTCTTCAGGATGAAGGGTATGGTGTACGCTTTTGAGGAGAAAAGGCGTATTAAAAACACCAAGATTGGAAATCAGTAAAACAAATTGGGGTCAGGAGCAATAAGTTATGTAAATTACAAGTGGTAGATCCCAAGGCACTAATTAGAAGTAGCAATAATAGAGATATGGGAGAGTTGTGGCATAGGAGGATGGCTCACATCCATCTTGGAGCATTTAAGTTGCTCAAAGAAATTGTGAAAGGTATTTAAGAAGTAAGAATAGAACATGTTGATGTATGCGGAGGGTGTGTACTTGGAAAGTTTTCAAAAGCAGCATTTCCAAGGAGTGATTGTAGAGCCAAGGGTGTTTTAGAATTAATACATTATGATATTTGTGGTCCATTATCCACTAAATCTCTCAGGGGTTATGAATATTTTGTTACCTTTATTGATGATTTCTCTAAGAAGACCTAGATTTACTTCTTGAAGACATGAGATGAAGTCTTCAGTTGGTTCCAAGAGTTTAAGGCTCTTGTGGAGAACTTGCTAGGAAAGAAGACAAAGTTTCTTCATATAGATAATGGGGGTGAGTATAATTAGAAAGCCTTCAAGGATTTTTGCGCTAAGGAAGGAATCAAGAGAGAATGGACAACTCTCTACAACCTGTAGTAGAATGGCGTTGTAGAATTAAAAAATAGAACAATAGTTGGAGCACCTAGGGCCATGTTATATGATCAGGATTTGCCTAGATATCTTTGGGTAGAAGCATGTAACACAAAAATTTATATTCAAAATAGAGTCCTACACAAAGTGTTGGGAAAATGACAGGCGAGGAGGCATTTCAATGAAAGAAGCCATAAGTCAGTCACTTTAGGATTTTTGGCAGTATCGCTTATTGTCATGTTCCAAATGAGAAGTGCACCAAACTTGATTCAAATATAGAGAAGGGATACTTTGTTGGCTATAGCGAAACATCCAAGGCATACAAGATTTATATTCCAGTGAGTAGGAAGATCGTCATAAGGAGGGACATTAAGTTTTTGGAAGAGAATGCCTTTAGGAGATCTCGCGAGTAGCTAGTAGTTGATCAGAATGAGCAAGTAGAAGCTTCAAGGATTGAACTGCAATCTCAAACACAGGACACAAATACAAGTGTTCAGGGAAGTTCCCAACATGTGGAACAACAACGTGATGTGGAACTTGAAACTCCAACCAGTACAAGTGGGAGAAGGAATTGCAAGGAGTTTTAGACATTAGAAGATGGACAGAAGTCTTTGGGAGTCATTAGATCAAACACCAGGGACAAGAGACTACCAGAGAGATAGTCAAATTATGTGGAATTGATGAGTTGGCTGATTGACAATGAGCCTTCCATCTATAAAGAGGCTGCACAACACCAAGTCTGGCAGGATGCTATGGTGGAGGAATACAACTCCATGCATAATGAAGTTTGGAAGGTAGTCCCTAGATCTTTGAACAGATCAGTATTTGATTCCCATTAGATCTATAAGATCAAGCATATTGCAGATGGCAGCATTGACAAATTCAAAGCTAGATTTGAGGCCAAGTGGTTCTCTCAGAAAGAGAGAATAGATTATGGGGAGATGTTTGCTCTTGTAGCTAGGTATACTTCCATTAGAGTTGTGATATCACTTGCAACACATATGGGATGACAGATTCATCAAATGGGTGTCAAGATAGCATTCCTGAATGGAGTCATTATAGAGGTGTACATTGAACAACTAGGGGGTTTTGAGACACATGGGAGGGAAACTCATGTACGTAGATTAAAGGGTGCACTATATGGACTCAAACAGGCTCCCAAAGCCTGGTATAGTCGTATTGACAACTACTTGCAGAAGATGATCTTTGTAAAGAGTGAGGTGGATTCGAATCTATACTATTCTATGGTTGGAGGCTAAACACTCATTCTTATTTTGTATGTGGATGATCTATTTTTTACTAGATCACCAGGGCTCATAGGAAACTGCAAGAGGAAATTAGCACAGAATTTGAAATGAAAGACTGGGGGTTGATGCACTATATTCTAGGACTCAAGGTGTGGCAAACAGATGGAGAAATCTTTCTTAGTCAAGGGAGATATGTTCTAGAGATCGTGAAGAAGTTCAAGATGATGGACAGTAGACCCATGTCTACACCTATAATAACCGATTGGAAGAATATTGAAGCATCAAAGAAATAGGTTGTAGATCCTACTTTATATAGACAACTAGACATTTCTTTTGTAGTCAACTCTCTTAGTTAGTTCATGGTGGAACCAAAGTTAGTGCATTGGACAACAACAAAACATGTGCTGCAATATTTACGTGGTATAGTTGAGTATGGGTTGAAATATTCTCAGAGTGGTGATGTTAGGTTCATTGGCTACATTGATGCATACTGGGCTGGTAATGCAGAAGACTAGAAAAGCACCTCAAGGTGTTGCTTCAACATTAGATTAGGGGTTGTCTCTTGGTGTAGTAGGAAGCAAAATTCGATTGCATTAAGCTTTGCAAAAATAGAGTACATTGCAGCAAACATGCCTACATGTGAGACCATATGGCTTTGGAAGCTACCAGTGCCTCTATTTGGTCACAGGAGGGAGTTGACCATTATTCATTATGATAATCAAAGTTGCATCAATCTATTTGAGAATCCAATATTCCATGATTGGTCGAAACATATTGACATTGGATACCATTTCATCAGGGATTGTGTATAGCGTGGATCAATTCGATTACAATATGTGCCTACAGATCAACAAATGACAGACATTCTGATGAAGGCCTTGAACAAAGGAAAGTTCATTTTCTTTAGAGATAAGTCAGGTATCGTGGAGAACACTTTCCTCTCTAAGAGGGAGTGTTAAATTATGTAGCTTTTCAAGTGTTCTAGCCTTGAGAGGTGTCATGGAGGCTAGGAATACAAAAGAATGTGAACTGGCACTAGTTGGGAATCCAAGCCCTTTCACTTCATAGCCCATTAGTTTCTTAACAAGAAAGTATATGTAGGGGATCGTTGCGCCACATTGTAGGAAAAGAGATTGATGGGAATAAGTTGAGTGTTCAGGTTGACATAAAACATTGTTTAGCATTGTATGTAGGAGAAACTTTCAACTTCTGAGTCCCAAAGGGAGGTTCAACATGCGATTGTCAGTAGTTCAATGAGTGACAGAGAGGACACTGTTTGTATTGCCAATATTAGGCAAACAGTTGTCACAAATTCTCAATAGAAGATTTGCTAAACATATTAATAATATACCTCAGACTTGAAAACTGGTTTTCCCCAAATTAGGATTTTTCCAAGGACAGTTGTCCAAATTCTTTGTGTTATCAGTGTATTTGATTTCTCTCATTTTTTGCTGCAATTCTCATTTGGTGCTCGCTAACTTGCTGTGTATAGTTAGGAACTCTCATTTTTCGTTGCAATTTTCATTTGGTGCTAACTTGTTGTGTATAGTTAGGAATAATACTAGGCTAATAGCACCTTCTAGATAGAGTAAAGTCACACAAAACATGGGGATTCTTCTTTTATGATCCTTATGTATCAGCTTCATGCTTACCTTTTTGAGAATACAACATTTATGTCAAGGAGTCTTTGTTTTGGAAAATGTATGTAACATAAAACATCTTTCTCTAACATAAATTGACGGCAGAATTGAATTTTCATTCAAGATTGACGGGTATGATTAAGGCCCAAGTTTTCTTAAAACCCTTGTGGGGTTTTGGTGGCCATTTTTTTATCTCGGTTTAAACTATTACATGCTTTTATTGAGTTAGTCTAAATTTTTAAAACACTTATAGTAGGATATCGAATTAAATACTGTGCTCCATGATTAAAAGTGGAACAATGGAATTGGTGAAGGTTGATATGATTAGCATTATACTTGATTAATTACTGTGATCCATGATTAAAACAATTAAATTTGCACAGGTTGATATGGTTAGCGCTATACTGATAAGATTGCTAGATCATAATGAAGATTACAAAACTTCTCTATGCCAAATTGTTTGTTTTATTTTACCATGTTTGTATGTAACTGAACGATATGTGATGACAACATGCTTCAACTATTTTACCCTTGATGTTTTGATTGGTGTATTGAGTATGCAAATCAAGCAGGGAAATAAGAAGTGAATCTAAACCACTTAGTCTCAATGTAAATCTCATGATATTCACACTCAACTATGCCCTCTCTCAACTTTTTTCGCCATATAAAATTGAATCACATTTTTTCTCATAAATATGCTCATCAAACCAAACCCAAACACAAAATATAATTTATGGCTAGACCTAAACTTTTATTCCTTCAACTTGTCATACCCATAATATTTCACTCAAAATCACACCAACTTTTTTTTGAAAGGAATATAAATTTAAGTTTAACATTTGTCTAAAGTTTGTACGGTTAATCTCAAGAGGGTGTTGGTTGACATTCGGTTGAGGGGTAGCATGATGAGTGGTCATTGACAACGCTCACCCCTAAGTGTACGAGTGTCTTACCTAATACCTGGGTTGATTATTAAGTTTAAGTCTCATTCCATTAAATATACATGTAATAAATGGGTTGAAAGCTTAAGCTCTAATGTCCTCTTGAGCATTGCATAGACAAGTTCATATGCAGGGTACACTAACTCAATAAGTATATTAGGTACATTAACTTTGATTAACCACCCAATTAATTGTGTAAAAATTAAATACTTAGAAATTTCACTATAGACCATAAAAGATTATTGAACTACTTTCATAATCCACTAAACTAAAGGGTTGAATTCTACACCTAATATAATTAGACTTACGAAACTATATTTAAAAAAAAACAAAATCCTCACTAATAACTTTTGTTAACGTTCTCCATAAGAAAATAATTTTCTAAATGAAAAGGAAAATAAATCTATCAACTTTCAATTAATTAATATATATTAATTAATGGCATTCATTAATTAATAATATATTAATTTTTAATGTATTATTCTGAAGAGATAAAGATAAAAATAAATAAGCATATTAATTAATTAATATATATTAGAAATTAATATATTTTAATTAATAGTATATTAATTATTAATATAGTTATTAAGAAATAAAATAAATATTTAAATATATATATTAATTAAGTATTATATATATTAATTAATAATGTAACATTTAATAATGTTCATTAATAAATATTATAACAAACATAAAAAATATTTATTAAATAAAGTAAATATTAATTAAAAAGTTAAAAAAAAAACAACTTAAAAAAATTTGTTTAACCAACGCATATGGTGGAGTCCTCAAGGGACTGGGCGGCAGGCCCACGTGGGCCCACCGCCCACGACAGGGCAGGTCGCTTGCGTGGTAGGCCCATACTTGTCATCGCAGGTGGAACCTGTGGTCCCCTGCGATGCTGTGGGCTAAAGGGGTGTGGGGACCACGGGGTCGCCCCCAATATATTATTTATTTATTTTTAATTTTAAATTTTGTGATAAAGGTACTTTTTTTTCCCTTTGACACTACATAAGAGTAGTTTTATTTTGACATGTATATTTCTTTTAAATTTCTCTTAATCTGAGAAGTATCATATACATATATTTTTTGTCATGCCTTTTAAAAGGCAACTTGTGATTTGACAAGTTGTTTCTTTTTTCTTTTATATATATATTTTGTTGTAGATATATATTTATATACTATTTTTTTTGAAAGGCATTTGAGTGCCTTTTAGGGGTGTCCACCCAAGTGGGTCCCCCAGAATGACTTGGCTTCCACTAGGCCAAAGAAAGTATTAATTTATTCACTGTGGTATTGGAAAATGTATGAAAAATTTTCCCATACATTTTTCAGAGACCTATAGGTCTCTATTTGACAACTTTTGCTTGTTTTTTTCCTTTTTTGACTTGCTTTTTTAAAAAATTGATTTCTTCACACTTTTATTTACTCTTTCTTTACAAATAGCTTAAAGTTGTTTGATAAGGATAAATGAAAATAACTATAACTTAGAATCAAATTATTTCAAGGAGCACTATACTATGATATTTGATCTTAATAAATTAGCTAAACATTTCCAAGCTTACATTTTCCAACTTGAAATTTCTTTAATGGGACGATTAAGAAACATTTTTCAAGATACTAAATCTTCCTTTCACTACATGAAATCATGATTGCAATGTAAACTTAATTTTCTTCCTTTCATAGAGATGATCATCCTAACATTTACAAGAATAGAATACATTATTCATTTTTCTATTGATTACATAATACAATACAAGATCATTACTTTCCTTCAACTTGATATGGAAAGAAAAACATAAGTTCAATACAAAAGTTCACTTCAAGATTCAACAACACAATATTGAACAAGATGAACTATTACAAGGAGAGATATGTTCACCCTTTCAAGACTCAAAAATGAATTTAATACCAAGTTACAAACATTTGAGTTTTGGGTGATAGCAAGCTTTAAATCCACACAATGCTATTGCTTCAATATGACATCAAAGAAGTCCTCTCCAAGAGCCTTTTCCCACATGAACATAGCCTCAATAATCCTACAAATAAAATTTATGGATAGACCATGGGAAGCTCACCTCCCATCCTAGGCTTCTAAAAAGCCACCCCCAAGCTTGGGGAACTATCACATAGACAAGGTTTCATACTCAACAAACCACAATCACATTAACACAAAAACCACATTTAAACTCCCATCCAAGGCTAAAACAAGAGTCTCCAAATGACTCATAAAATTGGGGTGAAGGTGGAACCAAACTCAAGGGGACAAAGCACATTTCATAGAAATACAAGACAAGCCTACTCTTGGCTTTCTCAACACACATTTTGCCACAAAATCTCAACCCAACAAAAAAAACTCCTTATGACCCCCAAGGCTTCAAGCTACAAAATCCCTTATGACCCCCAAAAGAAATGGCTACATGGAGCCCATACATCCATGTTTCTTCCCTCTCCATAACAAGGAGAGACTATACACCCATGGTTGTCCCAAATTCCCTTCACCCCCAAGGTTACTCTTCCCTCCCAAGGGTGAGTGCAGTCTTGAGAAAACTTCCTTAAAAATACAAAACAACAAGAAATCTTCAAGAGCAACAAAGATTTACATTTACATAACAAAGAAGTCATATACTACAACAAACTCAAGAATTTACATAAAAGCTACTCACATACAATAACAAGATTCACAAACAATAAGCACGTAATAACACAAAACTAGTTTCTCCATGCAAGAATGGAAATATTCTTGAGAGCTCATTCACATGAAAACATAACAAGTAGAAAGATGAATGCCACCAACCTAGAATCCAAACTTAAGGAAGAAAGTTGATGAAGAGCCTCCTCTAAGCCTTCCTTCTCCAAACTAGCAAAGTCTCCAAATCTACAGAGTGGGTGTCAAACTCTTCCAAAAGAAGAGTCCCCTCTAAAAAGGCATCCACACACTCTCCTAGGGATAGGATCTCATTCTAATTGGATGGCCTTCCCAAGATTCTTACATGGTTTCCAAATATGGATTCCTAAAAAGGTAGTCCAAAAAGGTGGACCAAAGACTTACCACTTTATTGGTTGGAACTCTAACCAAGACCATACTTCAAAAGTAGATTTTCGGCTATTTTGAAAATCTAACTTTTAGAGGGGTTTTTTGGTCAACTATGAGTTGTCCTATGGTTAAAAATGCCCCTTACCCATAGGTATATCAAGTGGGCTTACTAAAAATAGCCTAAACACACCTTTAGACATCTTTTAAGCCCCCCAAAAACTCATACAAAACTCAAATTCGAAATTCATGAAATGACTCCACCTCAAGCTCTCTAACCAAGGGGATTCTCATAGGGATCCTAAAGGGGTATATCTTAGGTTGATGGGCATCCAATCCCTAAGTGGACATGTCATGGCCACAAGTACACACACATGTGTCAAGTAACACAAACAAAAATGACACATCACAAGCCATGTGGCATATCCACTTGAGCATTCTCACATAAATCACATTTACAATAAACATATAAGTCAAATACATTCATGCACCATACTTTTACGAATTAAATACAATACAATGAGGTTTTTGGCTTCTCACTAGAAGCAACCTTAGCTCGAACTGATTTACACAAAAGTCTATGCTCTGGTTCCCCGAATTTACCATGGTCTAATTCCCTGCACACTAAAGTCCAACATCAGTAGTCCAAGAAAATATATACATGTAAATTCATAACATTAACGATCAAGATAATTCATCTGAAATATCATAATTCACATGGCATAATCATTCATCTATAACATACATACAACTCATCATGAAATATTCAATTCATTACTAAATTAAGCTTGTAGCATATTCATTGCATATATAATTTGATTGCAATTAAATGTCACCATGACACTCATAAACTTCACCTAAGTAATTAACATTTCAATTCATAATAGAAATCTCATCGTATCATAATCGAATCAAATCTCCATTTCCTAGTTACTTACATAAGCGTATAAAATCCATCACTTCATCCCAACATTCATAAATCAAAATAACCATAAATTAGAATTCATATTTATATCATAAAATAGTCATCAATAATTCATCACCTAACATTTAACCCAAAATGAAATACACATCTCAACCTTATTCATTTCTTGATTTTCATTTTTCTAACAACTCATATCGACATAATTTTTCTAATTGCACATCTCAGTATTTCATCTAAATCAATCATCATAATGTCACTCATAATGTATCATAAAGTCAACATTGTGAGTATAGAAAGCATCATAAAATGTAATATATTCTCATCTACTGTAATCAAATCTTTGTCTAAAAGAGTAAAATCTACTAAGCTAATCAAAACATTAAGCCAATTACTAGGGCTACCATAACGATAATGGAAAAGCCATGGCGGGTCTAGGGTGAGGCCTCACTTTCAAGTCACACTTCTTATCCCACCTAATGAAATAAAATTCTATCTCTCAATTCAATTGTAATCTCACATTTTGGATCATCATGCATTCCCTTGTGCACTATCATATTTTCAAGATGACTTGTACATAGATGCATGCCCAATAATTTTGCTTCACGAGTAGTCATGCAACCTTCAACAGTTGTTTATACATAGAAATGCAAGCTCTAATACTTCCTAGTGCACTATGACCATGTCCATTCTTATTCAAACTTTACCATTACGGTTTATCAACATCAATGTTCATGATTGTTCATGAATATCTTTTTCAAATACCTAAGACATCCTATTGACCTTTGAAATCCTTGGAATTCCTAGCACTCACTAATAATCAGCCCTCTTAACTGCACCTGGGGAACCACAAAAAATTCTCAATGAGATCGATTGAATCTAGAAAATAATAAAGCATATGAAATCAAAGATTTAAAATGTGGCTTATTAAAAGAAGATACTCACATTGGTGTTAGTCTCCCATAGTTCTTCTAAGTGATATCCTATTTCCACAGAGTTCTAAAACACTTCATTTTTTCAATGACCCCAATGACTGATGTTTTCTCTACTCGATGCCATGCCAGTAAAGCCATACAAATTATCTTGATAGATCATCAATTACTTGATTGAAATCATTTCCTCTAGCATGAAATTTGTGTAGTCCAAGTGAAGAGGGTTCAAGGCTATAGTTTACTCCACTTGCCTTAACAATAAGCTTTCCATCATGGGATCATTGAGGAAAGCCCTCATTTTCACTTGTGGTTTCAACTATTTTGGCCATTATTCCTCGAATTGCAATTCCCTCCCTTTTGTACAAAAACAAGAATGGTGTCAAATAGTTATGGAAATGTGAAACTTCATGGAAACAAGAATCAAATAAAGTACAAATGGACAAAGAAAAGTATTAACCTTACCAGTATTTCATTACCAACATTAATGATCTATAGGAGAGAGCAAAGATGGAAGGGTGATTGATGATTTGTGATATCTCTTCCCAAATCGTGTAAATGGTCATGTATTCTCATACAGTCACAATTGAACTCAGTATGTATGTATTTTCATGTAGTAACCATTGAATTCAACATGTCAAGCCACTCAACATTTATAACATGTGAAGCCACAAATTGTTTACAGAAATTAATGAAAGTTGGCTACAAGATACATTCAATGCCATCATATATTTAAAACAATATTCTAATATCATTCCAGCTTAATGTTCATTCAATATAAAACCAATATAGTATATTACTCTGAAATTTGAGCATGACTTTTTTTTTGTCAAGCATGACTCTCTTTTATCTAATTAATAAAAGATATCAAACATGGGAGAATTTGTAAAGGAAAATAAGAGATCATGTAGAATCATCAACCAAATTCTCAATTAATTATAATAATAATAAATATTCATATGTAATTGTTATTTTTTTCACTTTACTTTTAACCAATTTTTTGTTAACATCCCTAGTTCTCTAAATTTATTTTATTTAGATTTTTGAACCTTTCTTAATTGTAAGGTGTTGTTTCATTATATAAAATTGTTTTTCTAAAAGTAAGGTTAGTTTTTTATTATAAGAATTAATTAAGCTAATCAAATAAACCTAACAAATAAGTATATTTTAGATAAAATTATTGTTTAATTTTTAGAAAATTAAGTGCAAGTGGTAAGGAAATTAGTTTCAAGAGTAAGGATGAATTTGTGTTGATTTCATATACAATCTTATTTTGTAATACAAAAATTCAATGTTGTGAATGGGACAAAGTATAAACAGTCTTAAAATTATAGATAGTTCAATCATAGGTTCTTTAGTTAGAACTTGTGACACAGATATAATATGAGGCGTGGATATGAACAATGATCCATAGGAATGATTTGATAAATAAAATTAGTAGAGATCTATTCAATGATATTGTACTTCCTTTGTACCTTAGTTGTAAGTTTTGAATTAAGAGGCAATCACTCATTTTTCTCCTCCTTACATATGTTTTACTTATGTTGTAACAACTAATAAAAAATTGTATTGTCATCCACTTAAGCACTAAAACATTTATCACAAGTGAATTAGATGCTCATTGAAAAACAAAAGGATAGGTTTAAGATTATTTCAATTACAAACATGAGTATTAGATGCCCATTCATGAACACACGATCTAAAGGACAAGGATATGGAAGAATAAAATACCTCGTTGGGAGGTCTATAGGCATTTAAAGCTTTTAATATAAGTGGAGAAACAATTGTTACTATGTATATAGTTTTAGAATTCTTACTAAGACCTATCAAAATGAAATCTAAATGATTTTGGACATATGGCTTCACCACTTAAGTCATGTTCCAATGTCATATTAATGACTAACTAAAGGTTATTAGGAATGGCCAAGGATGGTGTCTCATAATATATAATAATGGGTTCCATAACAAGACTAGGAAGATATGAAAACTAAAGGTTAAAATATTAACATCATCACTTACGTGTACACTAGAAAATAAATAGTGAAACTTAAATGATAAAATGGAATGGAGTATAGTGAAAATTAAACTAATCAAATCATTATAATACTTTATCAAATTACTGATGGAATATGGATGAAGTGACTGAGAGGGGGGGGTGAATCAGTCAACCATAAAACACTTCACAATTAATTCTTTGCAGATCCCTTAAGATATCTTAACAATGTTATCTATTTTAGCACTCGGTAAATAGATTGCAGTAACTTTGAAGATGCAGAAAGTATTAGCAAAATTATCTTTTAGATATTCATCAGCACATGTATATGATTGAGAAAGCAATTAAGAACACAAGAGACACAAGATTTAACATGGAAACCCAATATGGGAAAAACCACCAATGTATCTAGATACTGATTTTCACTTTTCTGAAGTGATGCCCGGTTAGAAGCCAACCCGGTAAAAGGTTACAAAACACACTGTTAGGTGTGACCTTGTTAGAGGATTTAAAACACCCTGCTAGGAGTGGCCTGGTAAGAGGTCTTGAAAACAATTCAATGGAATTGTCACCTTGTTAGAGGATTTACATTATGGTTGTTAGACCAACTCGGTTAAGAGATTTAGAATTCACTGTTACAATGATAAGAAGGTAACAATGAAAAATGACTTGTATAATAATGCAACTATCTTGCTGATTACAGATCTCTGTTCTGCATAAGTCTGATCCTTTCTGATCGAATAAATCTCTGCTGCACCTCAAGGATATCTGAACATCCTTCACAAATTTGCATACACCTTTCCTGCTTTTCTTCTGTAAATCTTCTGCTATATTTCTTATTCATTTTTCACATTTGACCTTTTATTTATATGATTTTAGATTTGTCAAATCGACATTATTTTGTATAACAGTCGGCTAAATTAAGCAAACTCTATTTGCAAAAATCCTTCAAGGGCTGACAGTGCTCGGTGACCATAACTTTCTATAATCTTTCGGAGACCGAGGGAACTCGGTAAACACCGACAATCCTTTACCTTCGATAACCGACTGAACTCGGTAAACACTAACTTTTCTTCGATGACCGACTGAACTTGGTAAACACTAACTTTTCTTCAACAACCAACTGAACTCGGTAAACACTATCTTTTCTTCGATGACCGACTGAACTCGGTAAATACTATCTTTTCTTCGATGACCGACTGAACTCGGTAAATACTAAAATTTCCTTTGGTAACCGGGTGAACTCGGTAGACACTGATTTTCTTTGATAACCGAGTGGACTCGGTAAGCACTAATATTCCTGTCTGGCAGACCGACTGAGCTCGGTAGTAATTGGTTGCTGCGGACTATGACATTGTGTGACATCAAAGACAATACATAATTGAGTAGCAATTTCCTTCAGACAATTGTTTCCAACAATCTCCCTCTTTGGCATTGATGGCAACACAATATGTCATATCATAAGAAATTTGAAAGAGTTAACTCAGTTCAGATTCAAATCTCCCTCTGTCAGCAAACTTCCTGTATCCTGAAAATTCTTCCTTCTGACTATTGAAAATTTCTTGAAGTAATAGAAAAGACATAGTAAACACTCCCTCTTTGACAACACATGCCAAAGACAATTTACATATTACCGATGAAAATTAATGTACCTCAAGTACTGATTCATATGCAATGATTCCTTGAATATGCTGCATCAACTGGTTGATTTTCAATCATGTTCTGGTTGATGCATCACTAAAACTGTATTTAGTGAGCCTCGGATAGGGGAATGACCCCTAACTTACCTCTTAGATACACAAATGCATCCTTAGGTAATGGTTTGGTAAAAATGTCTGCAATCTGTTCTTTTGTATGAATATATTCTAATCTGATTTCCTTGTCCTGCACCAATTCTCTGACAAAGTGATATTTAATAGCAATGTGCTTGGTTTTGGAATGCATCACTGGATTCTTAGAAATGTTTATTGCACTGGTATTGTCACAAAATATAACAACTGGTTCTTTGATTTCAACCTTCATACCTTCTAATAGCTGTTTAAACCAAACAATATTTGAACAGTTTACTGCAGCAGCAACATATTCTGCTTCAGCTGTGGATTGAGATGTGCAATTCTGCTTTTTACTAGTCCAGGATACCAGTCTTTTTCCAAGAAAAAATGCTCCACCACTTGTGCTTTTTCTGTCATCAATGTTTCCTGCCCAATCAGCATCAGTAAACACTTTCAAGTCTAGATTGCCTCCAAATTTATACCACAAACCATATTCTTCAGTTCCTCTTAAGTATCTTAAGATTCTTTTGATTGCCATCATGTGATTTTCCTTAGGTTTTGCTGAGAATCTAGCTACTATACCGACTGCTAAGGCTATATCAGGTCTTGTATGTACTACATACTGCAATTTTCCAATCATAGATCGGTATAGGGTCTGATCAACTTCTTTTGAATCATCATTTTTGGTAAGTTTCAGTCCAGTACACATGGGTGTACCAACTGGTTTTGAATCTTCCATACCAAACTTCTTAAGTATTTCCTTAATGTATTTAGATTGAGTAATGTATATACCATTCTTGCTTTGCTGAATTTGGAGACCAACAAAGAATTTTATTAAACCAAACATAGACATTTCAAATTCTCTGTTCATTTGCTCTGAAAATTCTTTGCACTGATCCTCATTCCCTGTAAATATAGTATCATCCACAAATATTTCTGCCAATACAATTTTGTCATCCGGTCCTTCTTTAATATACAAATTGCTGTTATCATTAGCTCTTTTGAAATTAATCTGAATCAAATAGTTATGGAGTCTTTCATACCATGCTCTAGGAGCTTGTTTTAAACCATACAATGCTTTGTGTAACCTGCAGACCATGTCCCTTTTATCTGGATCAACAAAACCTTCAGGTTGTTCAATGTAGACTTCTTCATCAAGAATTCCATTGAGAAATGCAGATTTTATATCCATATGATATACCTTAAATCCTTTGTGTGCTGCATAAGCAAGTAGAGTTCTTACACCTTCTAATCTTGCAACAGGAGCGAAAGTTTCTCCATAATCTATACCTTCTTCTTGAGAATAACCTTTACATACCAGTCTAGCTTTGTTTCTAGATACTTGACCATCTTCATTCAGCTTATTCCTGAATACCTATTTTGTTCCAATTACATTCTTATCTTTAGGTCTAGGTACAAGAGTCCAAGTTTTGTTCTTTTGTATTTGTTCTAATTCTTCATTCATTGCTTCAATCCAACTTTCATTTTCCAATGCATCTTTGATATTTCTAGGTTCAAAGTCAGTAAGCAGACATGTACCTTTTAGCTTGCTTCTTGTCATAGTACCATCTGATTTGTTTCCAATGATTTGATCTGGTGTATGATGTCTTCTGACATATTTGGCTAGTATAGGTTCCTTGCTTTTTGAATGATTCCTGCTGTCGTCTTCTAGGATCTCTTCTTCAGGTTGCTCGGGCTCGGTAGATATTTGCTCGGTAACTTCAGGCTGAGACTCAGTCTGAATTTCTTCCTGTGACTTGGTTTGAACTTCTTCCTGTGACTTGGTTTGTGACTCGGTAACTGTGCTCGGCTCGGTAGATATAGTTTCCTTACTGATAGTTGTGTCTACCAATGTTTCAGGTTCAATGTAAATGAATCTTCTGTAGTTCTCAGGTTCCCTTTTGCTTTCTTCCTCAGTCTTTTCTGCAAACTCATCAAATTTTACATGCATACTTTCTATGACTTTGTGAGTAGATAAGTTCAGACATTTGTATGCCTTGCTTTTGCTAGAATATCCTAGGAATATTCCTTCATCACTTTTCACATCAAATTTATTTCTTCTGGATTCTTTTAAGATATAACACTTGCTACCAAATATTTTCATGTAACTTACATTGGGTTTATAGCCATACCATAATTCATAAGGAGTTTTGAATGTGTCTTTCTTCAGTTGTACTCGGTTCAAGGTATGAACTGCAGTGCTGATAGCTTCCTTCCAGTACTTTATAGCGATGTTCTTTTCTATCATTAGAGTCCTTGCACAATCCATAATAGATCTATTTCTTCTTTCTGCTATTCCATTCTGCTCAGGAGTTCTAGGAGCTGATACCTGTCTTTTGATTCCTCTTTCAATGCAAAAGTTGTTAAAATCATGGGAGATGAATTCACCACCTCTGTCTGATCTTAAGCATTTCAATCTTTTCCCTGTTTCCTTTTCTACTCTTGCTAAGTACCATTTGAACTTTTCAAATGCTTCTGATTTTTCTCTTAAATACATAACAATCATCATTCTAGAATAATCATCAACGAAAAGAATAAAGAATTTATCTCCAGTATAGCTTTGTATTCCAATAGGTCCACATAAATCAGTATGCACAATTTCTAAAATTTCTTTAGACTGATAGTTCTTACTCTTGAAACTAGTTTTACTCATTTTGCCAATCTGACAATTCTTATATAGACCAGTGTCAGGTTTCTTCAAAGTAGGAATGCCTCTAACCTTCTTGAATTTGCTTATTTTTATCATGTTATCAAAATTCACATGACATAACCTTTTGTGCCATAGCCAAATTTCTTCTATTTGAGCAATAAAGCATGAATATTCACTGAGATCAAGATAAAATAAGTTACCTTTTGTTTGTTTGCCTGATCCAATGAGTTTTCCTTTTCCATCCAGCAGTCTTGCTTGACCATTCATGAATTCAACCTTGAAACCAGTGTTGATTAGCTGTGCTACACTTAGAAGATTATGTTTTAGTCCTTCAACCCAATAAGCATTATCACATATGAGTTCTTTGGTTAATGAGATTCTTCCTTTTCCTTTTATACAACAAGGTTCATTGTTTCCAAATCTTACATTACCACTGTCACAGTCTTCTAGATATTCAAATTTTGTCTTGTCACCAGTCATGTGGTGTGAACATCCGCTGTCTATTATCCATATATCATCTTTTCTTATATGAGAAATAAGTGCCATCTTATCTTCATCATCATCAAATTCATCTTTTATAGCAATAAAGACAATTTCTTCTTCACTATCATCAGAATCTTTAGCCATAAAACATGATTTCTTACCTTTATCCTTGTATGATTTGAAATTCTTTTTGCCATAGTACTTGTGACTTCTCTTCTCTTCTTTGACTTGCTTGTTTGGGCACCTAGCTGCAATATGTCCAATTTCTTCACATGAAAAACAGATTAAAGGAGTTTTACCTTTATATTTACCTTTCCCTCTAGAGTACTTCTTTGCAAGTAATGCTTCTACAATTTCAAGATCACTATCAGAACTTTCTTCTGATACTTCTTCACTTTCTGACTGAACTTCTTTAATTTTCTTATTCTTCTTTAGTGAAACCTTGGCCTCAAATGCTGATTCAATATTCTTGGAACTAGGAACATAGTTGTCATAGTTGTCTAATTCAAAAGCTGTCAATCTTCCAACTAAAGCATCCAAAGTTATATTGTGGTTTGTTTCACATCTTCTTTCTTGAATAGCTGATACTCTTATTGCATAGATAGGGAGTAATGTTCTGAGTACCTTACTTATAACAGTTTCATCTGAGATTGTTCCTCCAGAAGCTCTAATTGCACTTACACTTGCTTTGATTCTTTCAACATATTTTGCAATGTTTTCATCTTCCTTCATATTCATCTTGTCAAACTGTCCTCTTAGGCTTTCTGCTTTGGCTCTTTTCACATTTGCATCACCACCATATATTTTCTTCAGTGCCATCCACATTTCATATGCAGTAGTGCAGTCTTTAATATCATCAAATTCTTCATAGCTGAGAGCAGATGCAATGTCTATCATCATGGTGTTGTGAGTCTTTTTATCTGCAATGTCTTCAACAGTTAATGCGCCATTAGGAATTGTGTATTCTTCATCAACGTATTTGCATCCTGAGTCACCAATGGAAGCCAGATGAAGTCGCATGAGACCTTGCCATGCTGAAAAGTTGTCTCTGTTGAGCTTTGGAATTTCCCTCTTGTAAGACATCCTGATCTTTAGCTTAGGTCTTTGAAACCCTTCCTGCAAGCACCAAAAGCTCTGATACCAATTGATGGAATATGGATGAAGTGACTGAGAGGGGGGGGTGAATCAGTCAACCATAAAACACTTCACAATTAATTCTTTGCAGATCCCTTAAGATATCTTAACAATGTTATCTGTTTTAGCACTCGGTAAATAGATTGCAGTAACTTTGAAGATGCAGAAAGTATTAGCAAAATTATCTTTTAGATATTCATCAGCACATGTATATGATTGAGAAAGCAATTAAGAACACAAGAGACACAAGATTTAACGTGGAAACCCAATATGGGAAAAACCACCAATGTATCTAGATACTGATTTTCACTTTTCTGAAGTGATGCCCGGTTAGAAGCCAACCCGGTAAAAGGTTACAAAACACACTGTTAGGTGTGACCTTGTTAGAGGATTTAAAACACCCTGCTAGGAGTGGCCTGGTAAGAGGTCTTGAAAACAATTCAATGGAATTGTCACCTTGTTAGAGGATTTACATTATGGTTGTTAGACCAACTCGGTTAAGAGATTTAGAATTCACTATTACAATGATAAGAAGGTAACAATGAAAAATGACCTGTATAATAATGCAACTGTCTTGCTGATTACAGATCTCTGTTCTGCATAAGTCTGATCCTTTCTGATTGAATAAATCTCTGCTGCACCTCAAGGATATCTGAACATCCTTCACAAATTCGCATACACCTTTCCTGCTTTTCTTCTGTAAATCTTCTGCTATATTTCTTATTCATTTTTCACATTTGACCTTTTATTTATATGATTTTAGATTTGTCAAATCGACATTATTTAGTATAACAGTCGGCTGAATTAAGCAAACTCTATTTGCAAAAATCCTTCAAGGGCCGACAGTGCTCAGTGACCATAACTTTCTATAATCTTTCGGAGACCGAGGGAACTCGGTAAACACCGACAATCCTTTACCTTCGATAACCGACAGAACTTGGTAAACACTAACTTTTCTTCGATGACCGACTGAACTCGGTAAACACTAACTTTTCTTTGACAACCGACTGAACTCGGTAAACACTATCTTTTCTTCGATGACCGACTGAACTCGGTAAATACTATCTTTTCTTCGATGACCGACTGAACTCGGTAAATACTAAAATTTCCTTTGGTAACCGGGTGAACTCGGTAGACACTGATTTTCTTTGATAACCGAGTGGACTCGGTAAGCACTAATATTCCTGTCTGGCAGACCGACTGAGCTCGGTAGTAACTGGTTGCTGCGGACTATGACATTGTGTGACATCAAAGACAATACATAATTGAGTAGCAATTTCCTTTAGACAATTGTTTCCAACAATTACCTCTTTCTAAAAACACTCATGTTAATAAATTATCATGTTCATGTGCTTATAGTATGAATAAATGGATCTAATATTTCTCATGGAAGCACATATATTCATATTAACTTCTTGCAACAATTATTGGTATGTTAACATTATGTTTATTATAAGAACTATGAACTAATACCATACGGTACAAGGGTAAAAGTACAAACTTGTGTCACACTTTTATAAAGGAAAAAGTTAAGAGCACCTAAACTATTCAACTTAAATGACATAAAGTGGTATTTCTATTTAGAACTTGAAGATGATGTAAACTGATGAAATGTGTAAAATTCGATGAAGTATATGCCTATTATTTTTAATAATTTTTTTGAACAAGAATTGATATGAAATTTCAAATTTAAAGCTAATTTTTTAATTGTTGAAAAATACTTAAAATCAAGGGGTCTAATTCCCACAAAAAAACTATATGTAAATAATATTTTTTTCTTCTAATTGTTAATATGATTTAGAACAACAGAGAGGGGGGGTGAATCAGTTGTTCTCAGGTCCTAATGTATAAAATAACTTCAAAAACTTTTCCTTAAATCAGATCAAGCAACCAAAACAAACTCGATCATCACTTATTCAATAATAGAAACATATAACACTGCAGTCCACTACCTAGCTATAACTAACTTGTAAAACTCATAAATGTTCAAACCAAAACATTCACACAAGTATTGACACCAGGATTTATAGTGGAAACCCAATATGGGAAAAACCACTTTGTAACATGCTACTATTATTTTCACTATAAATCCCACAAAAAAACTATATGTAAATAATATTTTTTTCTTCTAATTGTTAATATGATTTAGAACAACAGAGAGGGGGGGTGAATCAGTTGTTCTCAGGTCCTAATGTATAAAATAACTTCAAAAACTTTTCCTTAAATCAGATCAAGCAACCAAAACAAACTCGATCATCACTTATTCAATAATAGAAACATATAACACTGCAGTCCACTACCTAGCTGTAACTAACTTGTAAAACTCATAAATGTTCAAACCAAAACATTCACACAAGTATTGACACCAGGATTTATAGTGGAAACCCAATATGGGAAAAACCACTTTGTAACATGCTACTATTATTTTCACTCTTCTGAAGTGAGCTCGGTTAAAAGCCAACCCTATCAAAGGTTACAATACACATTATCAGGTGTGACCCAGTTAAAAGATTTCAATCACCCTGTTAAAAGTGAGCCTTGTTACAGGACTTACATACACTCCATTAGAATGCAATCTTGTTCAAAGGATTTAACATATGGCTATTAGGTCAACCTCTGTTAAAAGGATTTTGACTGTTACAATGGTTAGAAAGTAGCAGTAGTATTTATTTGAAAAATATACAACTCACTTTGCAAAGATCAGATCCAATTCCATACACAAATGCTGGTTTACTGACTTTGAAACTTTGCCATCTCCATCTCTGATCTACTTGAAACTTTTCTTCAAGCAATCACCACACTTCTCCTTCAGCCTTTTCTCTTATACAATCAATAAAACTTACTATTCTTCCAGCATCTACTTCACCCATGCATTCACATACCTAATGTTTAGGTTCCCTTAATACTTTCCTCTGTTAGGTTAACTTATCTTTTGCCGCTTAATCTCCTTCGTAGATCTTAGGGTTAGGTCAGATTCATTGAATCCACCCCCTTCATATTCTTCGTCTCCTCTTCTAGAATCATCTCAAATCTCATAAAGATTTACAATAAAATATTTTACAAAGCATTAAATGCTTCCATACAATCAATAAATAAAATCAACACATTTTACATAATCCAAGAATTCAACAATGTCAGCTCCAAATCTGAATTCTCTTCAAATATAAAAATACTGATGCTCGGTCAATACTGTGATCATCCACTCGGTCTTCATGTAAAACACTCGGTCACTACTAAAACTATTTCCTCAGCAAATTACTAATACTCGATCGACACTAGATTTTTGCTCGGCATTCACTAACTTGATCGACACTAACATAACTTGTCTTAAACATGATTTCTTCATTTTTGCTCGGTTAAGCCTACAAGTTTAGTCTTCAATCTTACTAAGATAAACAATACATTGTCCCATTATTGTACAACATAGTCAAGTACACTTTGCAGTATCAAGATAACTCAACCTCTCCCTAGGTGCTATTGTTACCATCCTTTCTTTCTCTTCTCACAATAGATATAGTGCTTTCCTAAGTAGCAACAGTCTTACCAGTTAAGGTTTGACATCAATAACAATACAACAATTGTTTCAATTGCAGTTTCCAACACTAATTTCAAATATGTTATAGATGACATATATAGCCACTGCATGAAGAAAGAAACATTAATTTTCGATGTATATTTTCTCTGTTATAACAATTCAAAGTCCAACTTACCCAAAATCGGTAGTTTTCATCTCCCACATATTTTCCCTATAAAATGTATCTCAATCAAAAAATAAATTGCATATTCTCGAAGAGAAATATATCCTCTTGTAAACCATATATTTTTAAAACTTTTCTAATATGATTTAGTATTTTTTTTCCTTTTTTTGAATTAACATCTTCTCAAATATTAAAATACCTACTTGTAGTTTTTTTAAATTATAATATATTATATGTAACCAAAATACTATACAACTTATATGAGCATATTCTTGACTCTGAGCTCTACAAAAGGGTATTTTTAGTTTTTTTTGAAAGTTAGGTTTTGATACAGAAATTATTTGCAAACGTCAAAAGTTTTACAATCCTAAAAAAAATGCTTATTTAGCTGCCACATAGGATGCCACATAAGCGACTTCGGTCAGAATCGGTCCGGTCTAGACTGGTTTGGTCGAACCAATTCCAACCGAAACCCTTGGCTGAATTCCAAGGTTGTATGAGCAACCATGTCTCTTGAGCCTTGCATATTAGAGGGTTTTTTTTGGAATTTTTAATTCAAACAAAAATGCAAAATTATGTAAATTAATTTTTTAAATAAAATCATTTTTTTGGTGAATAAAGCAATTTTTTGGCATTCAAGGGTGTTTTCTCAAATAAATCAGAAAAAAGGTTCGATTTGTTTATAGTAAGTTAATTTTATACTTTATTTTTTCTTATTTTTCAATTATTTTTTAGTTTTTAAATTAAAAAAATTGAATTAGTGAGATTTATGAGCTTATAAATATTATATATGAGTTTTTTATTTGGTATATATAGTTTTCTATATGTAGGTGAATTGAAGTTATCAATTTGAATAATTTATGAAATGGGGAATAAAAGAACAAGATCAAGACTGTATGATAAAAAAGGGGATGACGAAATGAAAGGTCATACAAAACCTAGTCAAAAGCAACCTGTTGTGCTTAAGAAGAACTTGTTGATGTTCAAGAAGCTAAAAATCAAGTGTGGGAACAAATTGGTAGTAGTCAAGTCAGAAATATTTCTCCTCGCATGGCAAATTCGATGGAGATGGAGATGGACAAAGATTCTCTTTTCAGTCAAATTTCATCTGAACACATGGTACCTGAAAGCACAACTAAATTGCATTGTAGAAAAGTTTGGGATGAATATTTTCAAAATAAAACTTTGTTTGGAATAGTACAATTATTTGCTAGGTTATTTAGGAAAACTTAAATAAATCATGTTTTAGAGTCGTTGGGTGTTTATAATAGGAAATGCTCAATAGATGTAAAAGAAATAATAGTTGAAAATTTGCAAGAAGTATTGGACGTTATTGATAACACAAATCAAGGAGTTGATTCAAGTGTTACACATAGAGCGTTGATGACTACGATTTCTAGTAAGAAATTATCTCAAAAAAACAAGTTCAAGCAATTTTTGAATTACTGAATGTATATAGAAGAATTATTTAAAGATATATTAGGAGGAGAAATATGTTAGATGAAAACATTGAAAATAATTGGGTAAATATTTGTAGACTTCCTCGAAAAGATAGAATTTTTGAAGATATAAAAACATAGGTCATTGAATATTGGACCAACCACTCCTATTTTTCTTCCAATAGAAGGGACACTATATACAGATGAAAGATGAAGAGTCCGGTATGCAAATTTTACATCCAAAACATTTTGTAGACACAACACAAAGTGAATTGTTTGAAGCATTGAACCAAGAATTTTCAGATGTAAAAATATGACAGAGAATCTTTGAGAGGTTGCACCCTTTCTTTGTACACATAAATAAGGTATGTGAAACTTGTTGTTGAAATCATGTTGAGTTTTATCTACACCTGCAATCATATAGATATGATAGTACTTAATCCAAATATAATCATCCTTGGAATTATGACATAATTTGTGAAGTCTGTTTAATGTGATAAATTAAAATATTCAAATGAGTTCAATGTACACTGTATAAAAAGTGCATGCATTGATTATAGAGATTTGAAGAATTTTCTAATGCAAATTGAGAATATTGATGTTTCAATGTCAGTTTTGTGGAAGAGATTTGAATATAAGTACCTAACTAAGACAAGAGATGAATCCAAAAAAATTATATTTAAGGAGAGTGAATTTCCCTACATTGAGTTTATGACTAGATTTTGTAGTATCATTTATCCACATATCCAACATTGTCATGGTGCAAGATGGCAAGCTAAAAAGTCTAAACAGTTTCTTGATTCAAAAAAATATTTTCCACTAGGTTGTATTCTTTCAATTGTAGATTTCTTTGAGAACTATACATTTTCTCCTTAATCGTAGATTCAAGCTCCATATTATCATTCTGATCAAGTTGCAATATTTGTACAAGTTATTTATAGACACATACAATTTGATTTGAATGGTGTAGAAAGTACTAATCTATATGAACACATTATCATCAAGGAAGTTCATTTCTATATCAAGGATGATAAGGTTCATGATAGGAGCTATGTAGCTCATTGTTTTGCAATGTATTTTGAAGATATGAAGCAATGTGGGATACGTGCTTCATAACATTGGATTTGGTGTGATGGATGTACTAGTAAGTACATACTTTAATTGATTTATTTTTTTTGATCGGTAAAAGGCCGAAGCCCTTAAATATTTTTATTAATATAAATAATAATTTTACAATTTTGACCCTGCTCACTGCAGGCACTGGTAGGAAAGAGCGGGGTTGAGAAAACCTCCAGTCTTGCCCGAGACCATATGTCCTATACTTATATAAATTATACGTGGGCATACCTACGACTCGACATTTGTCGAGATTAGTTCAAATACATAATTTCCGTAGGCATTCCCACAGCTTGATATCAATCGAGATTTTAATACGAATACAAATCTCAGTGGGCATACCCACTTACTCGAGATTTAAAGTTACATTAATTACAATGCTGTTTAAAGATATACAATTCCTATTACATATACTTCCGTCGAGAATTTTGAATAGTTTGTTCTAGGGTCTTTGATATCAGAGTGATTTAGTTGCTTGCTTGTTTATACCATCATTAGAATATATTCTTTGCTTCTTGTGCTTTGGAGGGAAGAAAGGACTTTCTCCCTGACGGAGCTATCCACCTAAAAATGTCAGACAAAGGGGGACTTCTACAACCAATGGTTAATCCTCATCAAACATTATAGATTACCATCTTTTACTACATTACATCATTTAAATATTTTATAAAAATGATATATGAAAATGATCAATAAGAATAGGTACCAGATTAGGTTACCTTCACTAAAAGGAAAAATTATAAACAAAGAAGCTTATTCTAAGATTATAATACTACTCTAGCTTAAGCCCAATTATCCTAGTATCCATGAGAAGCAATAATCACTCTAATTAATCATCATCTGATTTAAAATTAACACTAAGATCCAAAATTATGTTTAACTATTAACATTATTAAACCTTATATATGTATGGAAACTTTAAAATCTCTTGTTCTAATGCATTACCTGCATATTTTAGGGAGTATCATCTTTAGCAATTTGGGAAAGATAACAGGGTAGAAGCCACTATCTATAACTATGATTAATATTCTATCTAATAAAAGACAGTCCCCGATTGGGATTTCATTAAAAGGATGTGCTGAATGCATTGCTACCTTTAATAAACCCATAAACAAAGGTTCCTACTGAAAAAGTAAACCCCTGAAACTTAAGTGTGTTTATATATATATTTATATAAGACTTAGAATCTTATTGATACAAACCGGGCCTCAGAATTTATAAGTAATAGGTACTTCTGGTGTTCCATACTTCATTACCATAGGTTAACTACATTAAAGATGCTGTCTCTATGATACCCAATTTAACTAAGTATGTTATGAGTAGTAGCTTCTAAACCTTTAAATGATCCTTTTTCTTACTGTCAGAAAAGTGCAAAAATCAATTTACCTTTGTGTAAGATGCCTTTATTGAATGGGGTTGTTGTTCATGCCAAATGTTAGCTTCATATTGCAAATCAATCTCCTTTAAACCATACTAATTTCCTGTGAAGTTCCATATTACTCCTAGCTGGCACTGACCTTAAATAGTTATGCAATGATTCAAAAAAGGCCTCTATAATTTGATTCAATCTAGATTACAGCTATGTACTTATAGATTCCCTTGTTTTATAAGGTAGCTGACTCAACCTTATTTTAGCTGATGTATCCTGCCAAATAAATATCAAATAAAGGTTGTATTATCTTATATATAAATATAAACATACCAACCTTAGTATGTCTATATTTATATATATTCATATATAATAAGTAGTAGGAATGAAAAGTTGGTATTATATATATAATATATATAATACCAATATATATATATATATATATATATATATAATATATATAATACCAATATATATATATATATATATATATATATATATATATATATATATATATATATATATATATATATATATATATATATATATATATATATATATATATATATATATATATATATATATATATATATATATTGGTATTATATATATTATATATATATATATATATATATATATATATATAATATATATAATACCAATATATATATATATATATATATATATATATATATATATATATATATATATATATATATATATATATATATATATATATATATATATATATATATATATATATATATATATATATATATATATATATATATATATATATATAATAAAAGTTGGTTCGAAGTATTATATATAATAATACATATATTACCTTGAACCGACCATGCTGTTTATTCCTGTTACTTATTATATTTGATTTGATTTTGAGATACACATACAGAAACTTAGCTGAATATATAAATATATAATTATTGACACCAGTATGTATATATTTATATATCCAATATAGATATCTAAGAATATGTAACATCTAATTAGAATGAAGCGAGCATTTGTACCAATCTCTTAATACTGCATCCTCAGTTGCAAAGGCAATGACTCTGATAACCAATTAATCTTTTTAGAGCTTAATTTGTTTAGCCATAGAGTCCATGATTGTTTAATTTTTTGTTACCACTTTGTGATCTCTGATCTTAGATTAATTTAGTAGATTTGAATATGAAAATCCAAACATTTCATTTGTACACTTATCTACAAAGATCCCACCTTTAACTTTGAGAATTCAGCAACTTATTCTTGATTATATTTTGAAGAAAAGGAGAAGGATTGTTCAAACTTGTTAAGGGATAAGATGTCGACCATAATTCAAAGAAATGGTGTTTTGCTTTGCTAGATGCTGATGAGCATATCATTCTACACATTGCAGGATGTCTATACATATATATACATTGTCAAATATACATCCATCAGTGTGACTATTAACCATTAATTTAAGTTTGAGTGATAGGCTTAAATTTATAAAAGTTCTAGCTAATACCATCAGTACTATGTAAAATTTTTCAATGGGTTTATACTGGTATGTCTGAAGATATGTTTAAATTATCTAGCTTACCAAAAGGGGAGTGATGCTTTCTAAGTATAATTTAACCTTTTTGCTATGAATTTAATACAGAGGATCCTAATCTCTTTTATTACTCTCTTTCTATCTTTGCACATTCTCCATCAAAGAGTAAGCAGACCAATTTACTTAAAATATCCTTTATGTTATGTACACAATCTTCCTTGACATGTCTTTATATAGCTTCTTACATAACATCTTAACCAAGCAAGTACACCTTTGTACAATGTCTGGTTTTGCTAAAGAAAACTACATGTTTATAAGATTTATACATAAATTTTTTTGTATACAGAGACCTTAAGAACCCAGTTACTGACTGTATATACATAGCTTATCTTGATTTAGATATCATTCCCTTCTATCAATATCCTGTCGTTACAGGGTTTAGACATTTGTACATACTAGTATCTAACCTCTGGTACCCAAACTTCTATAGAAAATTATACATTAAACTTGCAATTGACCTTGGTGCATAGCCATTCATGGTTATCTTTTCTCATA
Organism: Chamaecyparis obtusa; assembly: GCA_027943335.1. NCBI lineage: Eukaryota > Viridiplantae > Streptophyta > Pinopsida > Cupressales > Cupressaceae > Chamaecyparis > Chamaecyparis obtusa. The sequence continues at coordinate 1,123,095 of BSBK01003391.1, forward strand.
ATTATAATACTCTCACCTTCCTCTTGCTTTGCTTTGGCATGCCTGGTACATCTTTTGATTTCTGGAGCTATGATCCAGATCCTATCTCCTTCATGGTCATTTAAGTACCCAAGGATGTCAAAGCCTTCACTTCTCCAATAATCTAGGTGCTCTACAGTGTTTAGTTCAACCTGGAGCATCACATTATACAGGAATTCCACATTCCTAACCATACTTGGCCAAGTAGCTTCAAATAGTTCTTCATCCTTGAAAACTAATAGAGGCATCCTCTGTTCTGGAGGAATCTTATACAGCTTGGATATAGCTATTTTCATAATGGTCTTAGGATGAGGTGTTGTTATGTTATCATCAATGGAATATACCATTTTTTCTAAACCCAAGAGATAACTTTTGTTAAAAATTAGCTTTGTTACTTGGATGATTTCCTCCTTTTCCTTACTTGCTAGGAAAGACACTGCAATGAAAGTTCCTATTACATTACCATTAGTCCTGTAAGTAAAGTCATAGTTGAATGTCTTATCCGCCAATATCTTTTCCAAAGATCTTCTAGTTGAGTTAGACATTGGCATCAACATCTCATTCTACCTTTCTGGTATTATACACCCCCTAAAGGCCATTTCCCTAGTGCTACCTTTGTGGAATGTGGATAACTTGGTTTCCATAATTCAAGCTGCAGGGGAGAAGAGAACCTGAAATGAAAGAGGAGCTCCAAACAAGAAGAGTAGAACCTACAAAGGCTGAAAAACCTATGCAAGATACTAAAGGAGCTAAACAAAACTACCAAAAGGAAAAAAAACCCCAAAACCCAGACAAATCTAAGGCAGGGATCCTCGAAGAGAAGTCTAGAGATAACCTAGCGCTAACTAGATGCTTCCAGATTCCTCTAAGATGAAGATAAGGGAGACACAAGGATACAAAGGGGAGGAGAAGTCACATGAGACATTGGGGACAACAATAGAGAATAGTGCTAAGGAATGAAGAGATATAATCATCTCATAAAGCCAGGAAGAAGGAATGACAAGGATACTAAAGAAAACCTTATGAGGGAGCAACTTCATAAAGAAAGGCTCAAAACAGAAGGACTATGTAGCCTAAGGAACTAATGAGTTGAGGTGGCAAAAAAGGCACTACCTAAAACCGATGAGGGTTGACACCTAATAAAGGATAGAGAATCATGATCTAAACTTGAATTTTGGAGGAAACATTACTCCGAGATGACTTCCCTTGTAGACTAGTAACTCTATACTTCATGAACTTATAAGAAGCCTAGCTTAGATAGAGAGGATGAGTGATCTATAGGTATTGAAAGCATAGAATTGATTATTCCCTAACCTGGATGTAACCTTTATATCCTTATTTGGATAGTATTGATAATATTAATTATGATATGAGAGTACCCTGTTCTCAACCTTAAAAATCTTCTAATAATCTATGAAGTAAACCTTATAGTGCTAAGGGTCGGAGCAATCAATTGAGGGTGGAGGAAGATCTTTGAGAAAGAATATTATTTATATATATAAGTACCACTCAACCAGGGTTTGTCTAAGATCCTAGTCTCCATTCTTTTTATTTAAAATACAGTGCTCTTTGATCCATTTATTCATATCATCAAAGGGATTGTAATTGAGAGACCTATCAAGGGTAGGCTGTCCTTTTAAAGTTTGAAACTAATGTGTATTGTCATTGGTATCTTTTCATAAATATATTCTTTTATTTTAGTCATTAACTACGGCCTTCTGAACCATTGCTACAATACCATCAACTCCTAGATTTTCTAGCATGTCTGCCTCTTTATTACCTTCTCTATAAGTGTGTTTGATTTCGTGTTTAAATATATTGTCTACAATTTGATTGATCTCTTCTATCTTCAAGTTAAGAAGCCAATTAGGAGTTTTTTTGGTTCGAATGGCATTGACAATTACTTGCAAATCTCCTTCAATAATAACCTTAGTTATGTTAACACTCTTACATAACCTTAAACCTTCTAATGCCGCTAAGTATTCTGCCATATTATTAGTGCTAGGGTTAATAGGCCTAGAGTATTTAGCTATCACTTTAGATTTCCAATTGTGAATGATTCCCCCGATACTTGCATCCTCGGGGTTACCTCTAGATGCTCCATCAAAATTTAATTTATACCAACCCTCTTTTAGAGGAATCCATTTATAGGCGGCTCTATCCGCCTTTACTTTGGGGCCCCCTTTTCCATATAAGGGCGGTATGTCTAGTTTAGGCCACTTGAATCTAATTTTATTATCCAAGTTCTTGAAAGAATCCTCGTAACTAAGCTTGTCTCTTAGTTTGCTATTAATAATTTCTACTATTGACGCTTCTATTTTATTTGTGATTGAAGACCAATGGAGTTTCTGGTCCGTGAAGATCCTTTTGTTTCTTTCTTTCCAAATTTCCCATACAAAAATTGATGGGGCGATAATCCAGATATCCTTATATAAATTGTCTTTATATAGGGAGGGCCAAGCTTTAAGGTTGTTTAATAGATCTGGTTGGGAAGCTGACTTCCAACCTAAACATTGATGCAACCAATTCCAGTAGTTTTGTGCGAAAGGGAAATTAAGGAGAATATGATTAACATCCTCCGAATGGTTCTCACATAGGGGACACCTAGAAGGCCCTTCAAAACCTAATTTGATTATTCTATCTACAGTAAGAATTCTATTTTGCAAAGCTGCCCAAAAACATGTCTACTTTAGGTAGGCATGATTTGTTCCAACAAAGATTTAGTGAAATGTCTATATTATCCATTTTTTCTCTCTAATTATCAAATTGTAGCCCTACTTTACAGTGTAGTTACCTTTATTGGATCCTGCCCAAATTAAAAGGTTTGATCTAGATTTAGGAGAAACTTCTCTAGATTTCAAAATTGTCATAAGGTTTTGTTTCTCATGCTAGACGGGATCAATTTCCTCTAACTCACTCCATTTAGATGCTTCTTCCTTACTAAGGTAATCCTTAAGGTATATTCCTTTAACTCTTTTACATTCTTCCATGAATTCTGACGAGAAGCCTAGTTTTCTTAGGGGGGGGAGGCCAGCCCAAGAATCATCCCAAAATAGATCTTTGTCTCCTACACCTACATCCCATGTTAAATATTTACTGATAATACCTCTGCATTCTTTCATAAAGTTCCAGATTCGTGATCCTTTAACGTGAGAGGAGGACCTAAATATATTAATGGGTTCCCCTTCAGGAATATATTTATTTAATAATGTTGTTGCCCATTTACTACTTGATTCCCTATACATTCTCCATATGAGTTTAGCTCCAAGAGCCTGATTTTGCCAATGTAGATTTTTGATGCTCAGTCCTCCTTTTGAAATTGGTCTACATAAATTATCCCATTTAATGAGGGCAATTTTTTTGTCCTCTGAAGGGCCTTGCCAATAGAAGTCTCTAAACATTTTGTCTAAGCTATTTTTAACATTGGTAGGGAGGGGGAGAATAGACATATGATATGTGGGTATGGCTGAAAGAACCAATTTAATCATAGTCGTTCTACCAGCTTTAGTTAGCCATCTACCTTTCCAAGAGCTCTTTTTATTTTGTACTTTGGTGATTACTTGTTGCCATAATTTGGAGGATAAGATACCTTTATCCAAGTCAATGCCAAGGTATTTACACGAGAAATTACCTCTTTTGTAACCCATCATGTTACATATCTCTAATTCTCTTTTTGGAGAAGTGTTAATAAAGAAGATTTTTGATTTGGTAGGGTTGACATGTTGACCAGAGGCTTTCATATATAGGTTTAAAATATTTTTAAAGGTTTTGGCTTCTTTTTTGCTTGCATACCCGAGTAAGATCGTATCATCCGCAAACTATTGGTGTGTTATATTTGGTACGTTTTCTGTTGCCTTTAACCCCACGATTTCACCTTCCATTTGTTTCTTGGTTATGGTTCTTCCTAACGCCTCTGCCATAATGACATAAAGAAAGGGTGATATAGGATCTCCCTATCTAATTCCTCTTGAAATACCAAAAAACCCTTCCAGAGTCCCCTTAATTAGTACTAAAATTTTAGGGGTTGAAATACAATTAAATATGAGATTAATCCATTGTTTTGAAAATCCAAACGCTTCCACGCACTTACAGAGAAATCTCCAATCTACTTTATCGTAAGCTTTTTGTATGTCTACTTTAATGAGCATACTTGGGTCCTTAGTGATTTGGGCAGTATGAACTACTTCCTAGGTAATGATAATACCATCCAATATCAATCTGTTTGCTATAAAACCTATTTGTTCTTTTGATATGATATAGGGAAGAAGAATTTTAAGTCTATTCGCTAGACATTTGGAGGAATCTTGTATATAGTATTGCATAGGGATATAGGTCTGAAGTCACCTGGCTCCAAGCTTTCATTTTTCTTTGGGATTAAAGTGAAAAAGGTATTGTTTATTTCATTTAACAAGGATCCTAAATTTCTCGTTGCTTCTACTGCTTGCCATACCTCTTCACCAACTAAATGCCAACATTTCTGAAAAAAGCCGACTTGGAATCCATTTGGGCCTGGGGCTTTATCTGTATGGAGTTGGAACACTGCTGCCTTCACTTTGTCTAAGGAAAATTTATTATTAAGCATTTTATTGTCTGCTTCCAAGAGTAGCTTTGGTATAGCTTTAAGCATTTTTTTTTGAGCTTCCAAGTCAGTGGCTTCTATTTTATTAAGGAGGGTTTCATAGAATTGCATAAGTGTAGCCGAAATCTACTCAGGGTTATCTGTGATTTGATCCTCATCTATCTTAAGTTTAGAAATTCTATTGATGCTTCTTTTAAAATTTGTGGTATTGTGGAAGAATTTAGTGTTGCTATCTCCTTCTTTGAGCCTTGTTTCCCTTGATTTTTGTTTCTAGAAAATCTCTTCTTTAAGGAGGACATCATTGTATCTATTCATTAATTCTTTTTCTTTATGATAACTCTGTTCATTCATTCCTTGTGTTATTACTATATTGTTAAGGTCTGCTATCTCTTGTTCTAACTTAACTTTTTCTTCAAAGATATTATCAAACTTATTTTTATTCCATTCTAATGCCTTGTTCTTGATAATTTTTAGTTTTGCTGTTAAATAATACATTTTGGATCCTTTAACTGATATTTGGTTCCACCATTCCTCTAAGAGATTAATGAATTTTGGGTTTTGAAACCACATGAATTCAAATTTGAATGGATTCCTTGACGGTTTTGAGTCTTCTATAATAGAGAGTCGTATCAGGAAGTGATCCGATCCTACCTCAGGGAGAATTTCTATTGAATATAGCTGATTAAAATTGTCAGAATTAGTTCTAATAAAGAACCTATCCAGTTTTTTTGCAATGTGGCTAAAACCAGCTCTTCTATTATTCCACGTGTATACACCGTTGTTTGTGTTAATGCTAATTAAGTGGTTTTATGTTGCCCATTTGTTGAAATCCTTTGGAGCTTGAGATTCGTATCTTGATCCTCCAAATTTTTCCTCCAAACTTAGGATTGCATTAAAATCTCCTCCAATAAAGAAAGGATTTCTTGAATTATTACTTAGAAAGAGGTTGATCTCTTGCCAAACTCTCCTTTTTTCTTCATTTAGAATGGGTCCATAAACATTGATTAGGTAGAACTTCAGATTAGATTTAAAACTTTGGATATCTAAGGCCATCCAATTACTATTATTAGAAATAAGTATAGCTAAAATTTTACGGGGGTCCCATAGTGTAGCTAACCCACCAGAGAGACCTATAGAAGATACAAATTATGATTTCCATATGCCTAATTTCTTACTAATTTTAGCACTCTCTAATGAATTAAGTTTGGTTTCCTGTAGTAAAATAATTTTGGATTCAAAGGTTTTAAGGTATCTCTTTATCAATCTCTATTTGTTAGGGGCGTTTAATCCCCTAACATTCCAAGTAGTGACTTTCATTGTTCTTTGGGAAGGAACTTTCCCTTCCCAGTGTTCATTACATCAGCTATCTTTTTTTGGTTGCTAGCATTGCCATCTAATGTTCTTAGTTCCACTACTGATTTCCTACCTCTTTTCTTTTTTAATTTATTAATATTCGATGTACTTAGGCTGCCTCTATTCAAGGCTATACCCAGTTCTCTATTTTCGTTAGTTATTCTAAAAATGCCTTCAATCGCATCCTTAACCAATGCTGATTCTCCCACAGGTCCAATTATCAATTTGGCCCGATTATTTGGGATTTTTTTTTCATCTTCTATTTGTGCATAGGTTTCATCTCTATCTACTAACTCTTTACCAAAAAATTCCTTTTATATCTTCAGCTTTCCCTGATAGATCCAAATTTAGAGATTCTAACTCTAGAGGGATTGAAACAGCTTGTGTCACCCCTTTATCAATATTTGGTTCATTATTTATCTTTCCCTTTTGATTTATATTTTGTATATCTATATCTTCTATCCCAATTTTAATATCTGATTGGTCTGGAAATTTTCTGGTGTGCTCGGAGGAGCATTTTCTGAGACTTCCTTTTTTGAGGATGAAGGGTGGGGAGAATGAGTCAATATAAGGTCCTTATCCTTTTCTTCTAGAATACATTCCTGAATTTGCTTAATTAAGGTTTCTTTTTAAATTTTTAATTCTTTGAAATCACAAATCTCATCTAAGAACATGTCCATCGATTCATCTGTTAATGATTCTCCTAAGTAGTTAATAATTTGATTTACTTCCTCTTTAGTTTTATTTACCTAATCTACTAGTTCTACTATATTATCACATTTAGGTTTTAGGGTTTGTTGTGTTTGTAGCTTAGACCTATTTCCTTCGTATTGTAAATAGGTTTTATTTTTTCCTTGCTCAGTCTTTTCTGGTTCAATTTCCTTAGTTTGTTTTTCATTGAATTTATGGCTACTTAGGTTTAATGTATTATTTGTTATTGGAGATGATTCCTCAATTTTTGGATGAATTGTTAAATTGTCCTTAGGTTTATTAATTGTTTTCTTTATTACTATATTATCTTTTTTAGCTTTTGTTGGATGTACCTTATTCTGTGGTAAGCTTATTGTATTGGTAAATGGAAAAAGGGGACTAGAGATATTTTCTATTGTTGTTTCCTTATTAATCTGAGGTTGATTGGATATCAAATTGTTTAGACATGTGTCAAGCAATGCTGTGGGAGAGATCCTATCTAATTCTTGAGTCCTTATGGGACTGATTTTGAATCCCTCTTTATCCTCACATAACTTTATCTCCACTTCTTTATTGAGTTGAGTTAGAAGGTTAATGTTTTTGGATGATTTTTGGGGATTAACATCTTCTTCGATAAAGTTTTCTAATATTCTAGGACTAACTATGATTGAATTAGAGTTAAAGTTTAATTGGATGGGGAGGATGCATTTTTGATGAAATTCCATTTCCACTATGATTATTTTATCAGTTTGATTAAGAGCTGATTCAACAATCTTGATGAATTTTCCAATTTTATTACCTATAGTACTAATGATTTCCTTGCTAGATAATTCCAAAGGCAGGTTTTTTAGAGAGACTACCTTTTCTACTCTAAAATCCTTTAAATGCATTGGGTTGAACAATGGCATCCATTCAAAAAAAGAAAAGGAAATGTTCCTAAATTTAATATCCTTTCTGTTCAGAATGCTATCCTTCAAATTCTTATTATTGCAGTCTATAAAAATGTAATGATCCATGAGGTGTGATATACTTACCTCCCTCAGTAGTAGTAATGATAATTCCTTCAACACATTATTGATAGGTACTCCCATACCGTTCTAGATACAAATTAGACCTTGTTCTGCAAAGTGTTTCTGTTGCTGCATAATAACATCACTATCTAAAATGATAGTATCATAATGACACCCAAGATTATTCTTATCTGATTTCTGCTAGATAGATCGCCTATGAGGGGGTGTATAGGCTGCACTCTTTAAAGCTTCATGAGATAAATCATTATAAAAATCATGATTACTCCTATTATTACTAACCATAGTTAATGATTGCCTCTCCATCCTTCTGCGGTGGGGAGGGCTATATTTTGAATTGTTAATCATTGGGGCATCACAACCAAAATCTATGCCATTATGATTAGATTTTCCTCCATAAAAGGGTGGGATCTTTGTGTGATAAGGGTAGGGCTTTGTGGCTTTTGGATGGACTGCATCCATCTTATTCTATCGTGCCCTATAGCCCTTATACAAAAAGGTCCCATTCCTTTTGTGGGGGGGTGAGTATTTGCTTTTACCATTATCTTCCTCTTTAAGAAAATCAAAAGAATTATCCAGAGATAAATTGAAAGAACTGTGGGATGGCGGGTACCTGTTAACCTTTTTCTTGTTTTTTACCATTTTCCATGTGAAATCATTCTTTGTTGTGCTAACAGGAGGTGCTTGAGTAGGTAAGATCCTGCCTTCCCCCTTAGCAGATAGGGGTTCAATGGTTCTGCAATCTAAGTATTGCTTAGGTCTTCCCACTTTAGCAACCTCGTTGCCTATGCCCATTTTTGCATACTTTGTTTTTGCATAAATATTTATTTGCCTGTCCAAGTTTTGGACCAAGAAAAATTTCAGCTTAACATCCCTACTTCGCATAGGGATTATATTATTAGCCTAGAATTTGGAACTAGGTTTTTCAACCCTAGCGTTATCCTTAAGATTTTCACCCTGAGATCCCATTTCTTGCTTATCTGATTATGGAAATTTTTTAGGGTTTTCAGAGGAGCACTTAATCTGAGCCGAATCAACAATGGAGGGGTTTGGTTTTTCTTGACTGAGTAATTCCAAATCCACATTTTGATCCGCTAATTTATTTTGCTTTGCTATGAATTTATCCAGATGATCATACGAAGGATGAGGCTGTACAGGTTTTTGGCAATCCTTCTCCTTATGGCCATAAAGCCAACAATTATAGCAATAGCTTGAAAATTCCTCATTTTTGCCTTGCTTCTTAGAAGCCTCTGTAATCAATTTGGGCATTTCTGCCCTAGATTTCATCTTGTTGAAAATGTCTACATCCTTCATTGCATTTAGGTTAGAGTGAACAAGACCAACATTTATCTGTCTTCTCTGAAAGGCAAGTTTCCTTTTCGTGTGTAAAGTTCGCATTTTCGCTATTTGCAGAGCTTGACATTCATCAATTAGGACAATTTATACTTTAATTGATTTTCATTCTCATTTAAATTATTCTTTACAATTGAATTGGTATATATAAATGAACAATATATGTTTTTGTATTTAACTTCATTTTTATTAAATGATTGCGCAACTTTATCCTAGGATAATTTAAGTTTGCAAATTTTTTTAATTGGATATCCATGCACCATGCTAGATGCAACATAAAGTTTCTTTTGAAATTGAAAGAATTATTAAGTGATTTCAATACTAGAAGAGGGATGGTGGTTGTTATATACTTTTGATGATTTTGATCTATGCTACTTTTATTAAAGTATGTTTGGAGTTATGATTGATGGAGAGATAGGTTTCATATTACAAATTAGGAATCTAATTTTGTAAATGGGCATGAGTTTGAATCTAATGTGAAGAATTAAGTATGGAATCAAATAATAAACAACCCATGTTTATCCCTTGTAATATTTTCTCTACACAAATGTATAAGCCACTTTGTTTAGACAACATTAGAGACTTCCCCAATGTTGTTCCTATTAAGATTAGGAAATGTTTACCAAAGTTTAGAGGGAAGAATATTGAATCAAAAAGTATGCATTTATAGAGGTTTTTAGATCTAATGAGTGACTATGAAGTGTGCCATGAAGATGTTTTCACTAAGTTGTTTGTGCAGACTTTAAAGGAAGATGCTAGTATTTGGTTCTCCTTTGTACCAGCTTTTTCTGTTTCTTCTTGGGAAGACTTCGTTGCAATTTTCATTGAAGAATTTGGTGAAAGGGTTGATCCACATGTATTTCTCAAAAGACTTATGAAGATTCACTTTGAGTAAAAGGAAATAGTTCCTTCTTTTAATATCAGTTTTGCAAAGATATTGGGTGAAATATCAATCATCTATAGACCTAATGTTGAGACATGCTTAGTGATTTATTTAGGAGCATTTGATAAAAAGATGAGTTTTTTGTTAAGAGATAAGGAACCTAATACTTTGCATCAAGCATTTATAATAGCAATGGATGTTGATAAAAACATGAAATACAAAATCCCAAGGGGTTTATTATCTGCTAACATCTAGTATAAAAAACAATAAAGCAATGTGTATGAATTAGGAAGTCAAGATAAAATTCAGAACATCTATGTCCCTACTGATCATATCAACCATATCTGTAGTTTTGATTCAAGTAATGTGAGTAAAGAAAATTGTTTATCAATGGTTTTTCCTCATGTTGTAAATAAAAAGGTTAATGAAGAAATGAGTATAGTAGAAGCAGAGCTAGAATCATTTTATGGATTCATTTCATATGATGGAGAATTTCCTTGCTCCATGTCAAAGACTATGTATGATATAGACCAACAATCATATTTTTTTATGGGTCATCTAGCTCACATAGTGAGGGTTGTACATCAAATTTTGATGGTGCAAGATTACAAAGTGTTGATGAAGAAAATAGGTTACATGATGGTGTGCCTCTATGTCATAGGGATTTTGATGATGAAAAAAGTTCTTGTTTATTTTCTATTGATTTTTCTTCTTTAGATGATGTGAGTTGTGATAGTGTTGCGAACAACAATTTTAATAAGATATTAAATGTATTATTTGATAATGATGATACTGAGAAGTTGGTCTTATGTTACAATATCCATAAAGGAGGTTTGCATTTAGTTTCAAATCCATTATATGAATATTTTGAGAAACCAAATGGTTTGAAGGTTGACTCACCCTGTGAAATTGAAGGTATATATAAAGACAACTCCAATTGTTCAATTTCTTATCCACCTGATAAATGTGTGATAGTGCATGGTGAAGCATCACATAAAGAATTTTTATTTTCTGATCCACTTATTGTTAAACCAAACAATGTTGCATAGTTTCTCAAGTATGATTCTGATATAGAGTACAATTATAGAAATAAGCTTATTTTTCAACCTGTAATTTTTTTTGAATGTGGACATTGTTTATGCAACAAAAATATTCATTGGATAATCACATATGAGGATAAAAATTAGATCTGGGATAAAGGAAGGAATGTATATCCCCTATATAATGGCCTAGGGATGCTAAACAAAGTTTAAAGTTTAATTTGGGAGTACAAAATAAGCTCTTGGAAGGTGTCGTGTATGCTCATACCATAGATTTGTGATCTTGCCATGCCTACAAGAGGCATGCATCCCTAGGCAGATCCACTATTGACACTCTCAAAATTTTGAGATTACCATGATTATTTAAATGGGGATCCCCTTTGAAGTTTTAATTTTTTTCCCTTTTCTGACTTATTGTGCATCAGATTGCCTTGTGATTTTCATATGATATATAAGGCTAAAGGGGTTGTTACCATGAAGAAAGACTTGTAAGAACCTAGTGTTCTAAATTTGAGTTTCCCTTTTTTTTCCCATACCCTATCTCTTATTTTCCTAAATTATTCTCTGAGCTCTCCTCTTTACATTTCACTATGTAATGAATTAATTATTCAAATATTGGGTGAGACCTATACTTTCCAGAATAATGGGCTATGTGTTGTTTTCCTATTAACCCTACATTCTTTTGATGATGTCATGTGAGGATCCCAACTGATTGCAGAATGGAAAGGCTCTACCATCTATCAGTTTTTCATTGATTAATGGACACACAACATTATTTCTTGTTTGATTGAGGGTGCTCGACAAATATTTTTTGTTTTATGTGAATCTAGAAGCTTAAAGATTTTTTAGGATCAATGGTTCTCGCGATCCCAAAATAAAAGGTGATCAAGTTTTATTCGACACATGATCATGAGATGATGCCACGTGTTCTGGGCTTGTTGGTGGATAGTTAATTTGATGAACTACAACTAATTGAATATCTGAGATGAATTGAAGAACTATGATTAGAGATCACCAAGTACTGAAATGATATGTAAGATGATTAAATCAGTCAATATGTTGTCATTGATGTCAACTAACCTTGACAATAATTATCATGTTAAGTTACAAATATATGAACATCTATTGGAGAAGAAAAGATGAAGAACATAGATATCTACATAAGGAAAAGATGATTATGATAGAGAAGAAGAAGATGAACATTGGGTAACTTATTTGATGAGGCTATGACTATATATTGTTGACTTGAACATGTTGCATTAATCTATCTTAAAGAATAGATTCAAAATTGGACAAGTTAATGTGGTCGGTAACTAAAGTTCTCTCTATACACCAAGCCAGTGTTGCGTATACCAAGTGATAGTATTAACCGAGATAGACTAACTAGTAGTCACTGACACATTTCTATATTAACCGAGTATGGATGAAAACATTAAATGCTAATGTTGGCCGATAGAATATGATGAGTTGGATATTGTTATGATTTTGAGGTTAAGGATAAAGTTTGTTGAGAGATCCACAGCCCAAAAAATTCAAAGATGATCTAAAGGATGAGATTGAAATGTGTTATGAACACATCTACCGAGGAAGGTTTCAGTGGCAAAAATGGATGAAGGAGATTAAGTGGAAAAATCTGATGGTTGAAAAGAAAACATTTTACCTGCCTATTTAAGAGACATGAGTTTCATTGTTGAAACATGTCAAAAGAAGGAAACTACAAAGAATTCACGTGAAGACAATTTTCATGCATGCTTGATCAAACTAGATATTGAAGAACCAAGCTGCAGAGTTTTTACCAAGCATCAGAGAACACCTTACCGAGTGAAATTAAGTTGAGATATGGAAGGAAGTGAATTGTCTAATGATCAGAGGATTATTTCTAAGGGCTTAGCATAGATTTGAATATCTGCAGTTGAGTTGTAATTGAATTAGATCATTACTGTATCAGTTTAACCATTGATTCAAAAAATCTCTTAACCGAGTGGACTTGACATTCTTATGTTCTACCCTATGACATTCTACCAAATGTAAAGTGTTATCTTGTTGACCCCATAGTGAATGCTGGTCAAAATTTAATGGTTAGTGTTAAATCCTCTAACAAGGTCACATCTAACAATGTGTATTGTAACCTTTAACAGGGTTGGCTCTTCACCGAGCTCACTTCAGAAGAGTGAAATATTTTGGGTTACTGGTCTGAGGTGGTTTTTCCCTTAACAGGGTTTCCACATTAAATCATTGTGTTGTGTGTTTCTTGTCATTTTGTTATCATACTTTACATACTACATAATTGATTTAGTCAGTAATCACATTTGGATATTTACTGGTAATCGGTAAAAGCAGAAAGACAAATTGAGTTTATATGTTACCGAGCTACATATTTTGATTAAATTCTTTTGTGAAGTACATCTTTGTATTTGGGACTATAGGATAATTGATCTAATTGATTCACACCCCCCCTCATTTATTCTAAAAATTGGTATTAGAGCAATATTGGTTTCTTAGAAGAAAGTTTTAAGGACTTGAGTAGAAAGATCACAAGATGTATAAGAAGGAAGTGCCAAAGCTAAACAAGGGGAACTTTACTACATGGAAAAGTTGGATGAGACTTCACATATTTGGAATTGGAGATTCTACAATATCTTTAATGGAAAATGGCTAGTTACAACCGCTAACTGGACCTTTAACTCTTGATTAGTTGAAAGATAGACATGAACACAACATGACTATGATAGAGATTGATGTTGCTCTATCTGATGTTGAATTTGAGGATGTCAAAGATTGCACTACAATGAAGCAAACATGGGACAAACTTGCATTAGTTCATGGTGGTGATGTGAATGTGATGAGAACCAGAGTTGAAAGCTTGAGAAGTCGATTTGATGATATGAAGATTAAGGAAGGAGAAAAAATCACTCAATACTCAAACTGAATCAAGGAGGTAGTCAATGCTATTCGAGGAGCTGGAGGAATTATTGATGAAGAAACTATGATAACTAAGATATTGAGAACCTTGTTGCCTGTCTATGTAATCAAAATATCTTCTATTCATGAAATAAGGTGTGCACCTAATAGCACTCTTACTCTTGATAGTCTGATTGGAAAGTTAACAACTTTTGAGCTAAATAATTTTGATAATAGTGTTGTACCGAATGTTGAATCTGCATTTATGTCAACTCTTAAGATTGGTAAATCTAGCAGTAAGAATAATATCAAGAATGAAAGTGATAGTGACACTAGTGATGAGCTTGATGAACTTGAAGCACTAATGGCCCAGAGACTACAAAAAGGTAAAGGAAGATATAAGGAAAAATTACCTTTAGCTTGTTTTAATTGTAAAGAAGTTGGCCATATTGTGGCTAGGTGTCCTTACAAGAAAGAAGAAGATAAAGACCAAGATAGTGATGGAAAGTTTGGCAGAAGGAACAACAACTAGAATAATAGAGGAAACTGATAGTATAACAGAGACAACCAAGATTATAGAGACAAAGGTAAAAAGGCTTGTTACCTGGTTGATGATGATGACACTGACACTGACATAGATGATGATGTTGAAGTAGTGTTTGTTGCAATGAAAGATGATTCAGAAGAAGAGGAAAGGTATGTAGAAACAACACTTATCTCTAAAGTTGGTAGGAATGACACTTGGATCATAGATAGTGGTTGTACACATCACATGACTGGTGATGAAGACACGTTTGAATATCTTGAGTATTATAATGGAGGGTCAGTAAAAATGGGAAATTATACACCATGTATGGTAAAAGGAAAATGATCAATCTTGCTGAATGATAGAATTAAATGTGATAATGCATATTGGGTAAAAGGACTTAACTACAATTTGTTGAGTGTAGCACAACTGAATAACTCAGGTCATTGAGTTGCATTTGAGAGAAAGAAGGTGAAAATCTATGATGAAAATGGAACACTTGTTAGCACTAGAGGACAATCAAAAGGTAATATGTTTTATCTTGACAATGCTGAGACTTCTTGTTTATTGGTGAAAATGAAGATGGTTGGTTATGGGATAAGAGGTTATGTCATGTAAATTTTGATAACATGATTAATATTAGTAGAAAGAAATAAGTTAAGGGATTGCCTAAACTTGTAAAACCTGATCATGTTATGTGCCATCAATGTCAGAAAGGAATGATGACAAAATCTAGTTTCAAAAGTAAGGACTAATCATCTAAAGGAATTTTGGAGTTGGCTCACACCGGCTTATGTGGTCCTATCAGAAATAAAAGCTACTATGGTGATATATACTTTATTTTATTTGTTGATGATTATACCAGACTGATGACTGTTATGTTCTTAAAATAAAAATCAGAGGATTTCAAACTGTTCAAATGGTATAAGGCCAAAGTTGAAAAAGAAACAGGGAAAGTATTGAAATGCTTAAGGTTTGATAGAGGAGGTGAGTTTATCTCTCATGATTTCACTAACTACTATAATGATCATGGAATCAAAAGGCAAGTATATGCACTAAGAACACCACAACAGAATTGAATTACTAAAAGAAGGAACTGATCAATTGTTGATTGTGCTAGAACCTTGATGATTGAGAAAAATGTTGCATAAATGTATTAGAGAGAAGCAGTTAGTATTGCAATTTATGTCCTGAACCGAGTTCAACTGAAGGACACAAACAAGACACCTTAGGAGTTATGGTTTGGATACACACCGAGTGTAAATTATTTCATATATTTTGGTAGCAAATGCTATATTCTAAAAGATGATAGAAATGGTAAATTTGACTCCAAAGGTGATGAAGGTTTATTCTTAGGTTATTCTACTAAGAGTAAAGCTTATAAATGTATGAATAAGGTTACTAATTGTAATACCCCAAAAATGGGCTATAAGTTCATTAATCTTCTATATCTACAAATCGAATGAAATCAACATCGAAGTCCTAATCTAAGGCACATCTAAACATCATCGAATCATAATTGATTATCTTAAATTCTGCATCGGGGAATATTCCTAGCAATATTCCTAATTATCTTAATTATCTTTAATTTAATGATTATTTGGCGATAAATCACATTTATCCTAAGTTTGATTAATTGAATATTTTCATATTTAATTAATTAGATTTAATATTTTCCACTTAATTGTGTAATTAAATTTAATTCTATCTATTATTAATTGTATTATTTAATTTTGACAATAAATCCAATATCCTATGAATAATTGATTAAATTTTTATTTAAGTAATTAAAGGAAGTTGTCAATTTTTAATAATATTGTTTCAGAACTCATCCCCTATGAAAAATTGCCTAAAGAGATCAAAGACCTTCTTGATGATAAAGATGATCCTATCAAGAGAATTAACGTAGTAGAAACACAAGAACCTACTATCAATCAAGAGATAGTTGCAACACAAGAACCAGCTAATCTTAAAAAAAATCAAGAAGAGGGAAGTGGTAGTGATTCTGAGATAGATTCTCATGAGTATGAATACAAATCAGAATTTGAGGGTAACCCTTCTTGGGGTATTCACCTTGACTTTACTCATGTTCTAAGATTTCCTAGAGATCCTGAATCAGAAGATGAATCTAATGACTATGAATGGGGAGTCATCCCAGAACCAGATGATCTTATCATAGAGAAACATGTTGATGTTATTCACCAATATGCACCTCAAACCAATGTAAGTCTAGCACGAAATGATGAACCTATCGAGTCTGATCCACCTATGGCTGAATTGGACTCCCACGATGACATTGAGCCTATTTACGAATTGGATGTCTTAAGTTGTAGTATCACCTTTGAACTTGAGTGTCAGGTTAGGACCAATGATGATAGATCCATATTCGTAAACACTATCTCCCAATCTTTCCCTACTTTGAATATCAAATATCCAGAACTTATTGATCAAACCTCCACGAATCCGAGCCATGGTATTTATACCTTCCCGAATGACTATGCCCTCGCTTGCTACCTCAATGCAATTGAGCCTATGAGTACTTCCATCAATGAACCAGGCATCAACATGACCGAGTCAGACATCAAATATCTTAGTCAGAAAAACAAGAATAAAAAGAAAAAGAAAAAGAGTTCTGAGGGTGAAAACCACTTTATGGCAGTCTCAGAACCTACAAAAGTAAAAATAAAAGACGTATCCAAAGGGGAAAACCTCTTTGAGGCACCTAAGGATGAGATATTTGATGTCCTTCTGAGTCATTTATAGGACAGATCTCCAGTTCTAATTGAACCCACTCAATCCATCAATTTGGGTACAACAGAGGAACCACAATTGGTACATGTAGCACAATCATTATCAGAAGAAGAGAAACAAAAATTTACAACATTCCTAATAGAGAATAAGATCAAATTTGCATGGAAATATTTAGATATGCTAGGATTGGATCCTAATCTTATAATGCATCATTTATCTATTGCTCCAAATGTCAAACCTGTCAAGCAAAAATTAAGAAAGATGCATCCTCATGTTGCACTCTTGGTAAAAGCTAAATTAGAGAATCTCCTAAATGCCGGATTCATTTGAGTTATTGACTATGTAGAGGGGATCTCTAATATTGTACCTGTTTCTAAACCAGATGGCTCAATCAGAGTGTGCACAGACTTTAGAGATGTGAATAGAGCATGCCCTAAGGATGATTTTCCACTACCTAACATTGATATGATAGTGGACATGACTGCGGGTTTCGAGATGTATTCCTTAATGGATGGTTTCTCTAGATATAACCAAATAAAAATTGCTTCAGAGGACCAAGAGAAAACTACTTTCACATGTGCATGGGGCACCTTCTATTGGAATGTCATGCCATTTGGGCTTAAAAATGTTGGTGCTACATATCAAAGAGAAATGACATCTATTTTCCATGACATGATGCATCTAACTATGGAAGATTATGTTGATGATACTTTAGCAAAATCTATGACTAGAACTGAACATCTAAAGGACTTGAGCATGATCCTAGACAGAATGGAAAAGTTTAGTCTCCGACTAAATCCTAAGAAGTGTGCTTTTGGTGTCACTTCTGGAAAGCTCTTAGGATACATAGTTTCAAAAAAGGGCATTGAAGTTGATCCGGCTAAAGTCAAGGCTATAATAGAGATGCAACCTCCCATGAATATCAGGCAAATGAGGAGGTTGCAAGGAAGAGTTCAATCTGTCAGAAGATTCATATCACAACTAGCGGACATATCACAGCCTTTTACAAAAACATTACATAAAGGTGTGACCTTTGCATGGATTGAAGAATGTGAGAACAACTTTAACCATATCAAGAAGTATCTATCAAATCCACCTATCTTGATGCCTCCTATTCATGGGAAGCCATTGATCTTATATGTCTCTGCAACAACTACATCACTGGGGGCATTGCTAGCACAACATGATGAAGAGAAAAAGGAAAGAGTCATTTATTATATAAGCAGAACATTGGTGGCGTATGAAAAGAACTATTCTATGATTTAGAAAGCTTGTCTCGCTATGATCTTTGCATCACAGAAACTAAGACACTATATGTTGGCTCATACCATGCATCTAGTAGCAAAAATTGATCCACTAAAATACCTACTCAGCAAGGCTGCCCTCACAAGTAGACTGGCTAAATGGGTCATGCTTCTAAGTGAATTTGACATTGAATATGTTGAAAGAAAAGATATAAAAGGTCAAGTTATTGCTGATCAACTAGTGGATGCACCCATGTTTGATGATACACCAATGCAAATGGAATTTCCAGACTCCTCTATTATGCACCTATCTTCTAGAGAATGGCAATTGTTCTTTGATGGCTCCTATACATAGAATGGATCTAGAGCAGGCATATTGTTCATAACTCCTCAAGGATACTCCATCCCAAAATCATTTAGACTAAAGTTCCCCTGCACAAACAATATTGCAGAATATGAAGCCCTTTTGAATGGTATGAAAATAGCAATTGAATGGAGAGTAACAGAGCTACACATTCATGGAGACTCTCAACTTGTTATTCATCAAGTCAATGATGTGTACCAAACTAAAGATGAAAAGCTCATTCCTTACAAGAGAATGGTAGATGATCTTAAGAAATATTTCATATCTATCACATTTTAGAAAATTCCTAGAACAAAGAACAAGGTTGCTGATGCAATGGCAACACTATCTACTTTATTACAGCAGCCTGAACATGAGCTACGCTATGAGTTTTTGGTGGAAGCACTATCTTATCCTGCATATGACTCCCCCAAAACCTACATGATCTGCATTGTTGTAGGTCATGATTCATCCCGATATAAAAACCTATTTTCCTATCTCCAAGATGAAATCATCCCTGATACCTTCAACCGCCATGAAAAGAGATACCTTATCCGTAATGCCTCCCGATATGTCATCATTGGTCATGATCTATACAAATGAGGTCTAGATGGTACGCTACTTAGATTTTTAGAATGGGAAGAGTCTCAACGTGCATTAGAGGAAGTCCATGATGGTATTTTTGGGTCACACTCAAATGGTTTAACACTAGCTCAAAAACTTATTAGGGCTAGGTACTATTGGCCTGAAATCGAGAAAGAGACTATCAAATTTGCTAAGAATTGTCAAAAGTGTCAAGTACATGGCAACCTAATTCATGCTCCAGGGAGGGATCTAATCCCCTTTACAACACAATGGCCTTTCCATCAATGGGCATTTGATCTTATCGGGATGATTCATCCTCATTCTTCTAACGGACATACCCATATAATCACAGCCATAGATTATTTTACAAAATAGGTAGAAGCGGTCCCTTTGACACAAGAAATGAGAAAGAAGATATCGATGTTCATCTTAAACTATATCATATGCAGATATGGGATCCCTCATTCCATAATCATAGATAATGGTGGGCAATTTAGGAATAAAGACCTAGATGATCTATGTGCCAAATTCAAGATCACCCAACATTGGTCTTCTATCTACTATCCACAAGGGAAGGGCCAAGCAGAGGCTTCCAACAAAAATCTATTAAAAATCTTGCACAGAACAGTAAACAAAACTGGCAGAGACTGGCATCTCATGATTAATCCAGCTCTATGGGCCTACAAAACAAGTATCAGAACACCTATTGGGGCTACACCTTTCACTTTAGTTTATGGGTTTGAGGCGGTACTACCTATTGAGGTTGAAATCCCATCATTAAGAATTAGAATGCATGGTCTAGTAACTGATGATGACTACAGAGTGTCTAGGTTGCAAGAACTTGAACTACTAGATGAGCGCAGACAAGAAATGTATGATCATCTCAGAGTATATCAGAAGAGAATGTCTAGAGGCTACAACAAGAAAGTCAGACATAGAGAATTTCAGGTTGGTGATCTAGTCTTGAGAGAAAATCCTAAAACCAATCCCATCAAGAATGCAAGGGGAAGTTTGAACCCAATTGGCTGGGTCCCTTTGTAATCACTGCTACTTTTGGCTCTGGTGCCTATCAACTCTCAAGGACTGAAGGAGAACAGCTTTGAGAACCAATCAACGTTCTCCATCTGAAGAAATTCTCTGCCTAAGGCATTCAGTCTATGGTAAAATGTCCTGAAAAAATTATAAAAATCAGAAAAAGTCCTAAAAAAATGAACATCTTGGTGAAAACCTAGATATAGGCACCTTGATGATTCACAAAAAAATTAGAAAATATCAAAAATTCAAAAAAATTGAAAAATGAAAAAAAAAAAAGTGCCTTGGTGAAAACCTGGAAACAGGCGCCTTAGTAGCAAAAATAGAATTTCTACCAAGATGGTGAAAACCCGGCAAATGGGTGCCACTTGTTTCAATACGCTCCATCTATCAGTGCAATCTTGGTCTTTCCTAGCTTTCAGTCTTGCTTTAGTTTGTACATATCTCCCGGTTTGTTTCCGCATTCCTATTTTCAATAAGTTGGTTTGTACACCAATTTGCTCCAGTGTCTGTATCTTATCAATGCCTAACACTTGGGGGCAATCAATGTCATATCCTATGGTCTCTGGTGTATCTTAGACATATCATATCTAGTCAGAGTCATTTTGAAGCTTCATGCGAGTCAGTCAGTCAGTCTTGTCTCCCGAAAGGATTTTGCATCTACAACAACACAATCAACATCAAACATCAAATTGAAAACAATCTGTGCTTTTCATGCTTTTATCTCCTTGTATGCTTACTGATTCGCATTGAGATTTTTGCATATTGTGTCCCTTCGAGCTCTTCAATGATGTCCTTTATAGGATTTAGAGAGTGATGACTGGGGGCATAATCTTTTCTTTGTCTTCTGCTTGTATGTGAAAATCTAACAACTTTGGAAATTTTGGATTGAAATGGTGTCCAACTATAAGAGCCTCTATCTCCAATTGGATGGCCATGCGTACCTTGACCATTGATACCCAGAAAATTCAAGGAAGTTTGATCTCACTATTGTCTTTTTGAGTAATTTCTTTCTCCTACTGTGAAACGTGATCTTACCTAAGGATGTGAATGATAAAGGGTCACTACGGGTAATTCACACTGGATTTAGAATGATCTCTTGACTATTTGATGTGTATGTTAAATGCAAATTGCTATATCAAAATGGACATGATATTTAGGTCATCCTGGTGCTTGTGCCTTGGTGCTTGTATCTAATTTGACTTTCCAAAAATAAAACCAATATTCATATATCCATGGTTGTTGACCAATGGGTGTTGTATTGATTCTTGTGCATACAAATCAATATTCATATGTCTATGGTTTCATAGCTAGTGGGCATTGTATTGATTTATCTGGTTACCTAAAAGTTCAATGATGATAACAAATTGACACATGATCAGTGACTAAGTCCTAGGTCTTAGGTTGCATTTCATTTTGCATGTATCTTTGCATTTTGCATGTTGCATGATCTCATAATGGCTAAACGAACTTCAATGCTTAAACAATTCTCCACTTGCATCTTCAAATCTAAGAAGAGCTGAATCTCACATGAAGGTTCCTACAATGAAACAGTAAGTAGAATCCTTTTTTGGGATCAAAATTGAAATCTGAGATCATTCATATTATTAACTACTTGCATAATCAACCTTCAATCATCACAAAAATCTAGTATTCAACTTAATTGATTATCTTACATCAAACTATCAAAATTTCAACTTGGTCAACTATGGTCAACTCATAGTTTCACCTAGTCAAACTTGGTCATCTAGACCTCTAAACGATGCAGAATACGTTCTTGAATGTGTATAACCACTTTTCCAATCAATTAACATGCTTCTGAACTCTCAACACTGACTTTTCTTGTCAGATATCAATTTTAATCCCGAAGGGGGCATGGTATTGCACATCATTCAAAGTCTGTAAATCAAATTCTATCAATCTTTCCTCAGTAATCAAGACAACAACCATGTCTAGTTGTTGATTTATCAAAAGTCCTCATCACTTGGGGCATATCAGATTGATCAAGATCCATATCAATCTGGTATTCTCCTAATCTTGTAAACTGTATCAGTTTTTGCAACCATCGGATCATAGTGTTCTTTCCTTGGTTCTTCGGCAACTGAAGGATTCAGATGTGATACCTGCTAGTTCTGCTAAGACAATTGAGTCTATAACCGGTCACTCACTTCTTTGCAATCCTAAGGTTTGGAATCAGGCATTTTGACACTTTTTCGCAATCATAGGTTCATTTGTTGTTATAGTGAACATTATCCTTGGTCATTCAGGACCTATTATCTTCATATCAAATCAATATCAATCAGTGTCTGTCTAATATCAATTATCAATTCCAAACATCAGTTTCATATCTTTATCAAACACAGACTATCTTTGAACCACTGCGCTTCGCACAGTAATTCAAAGAGGGGCAAAATGTAATACCCCAAAAATGGGCTATAAGTTCATTAATCTTCTATATCTACAAATCGAATGAAATCAACATCGAAGTCCTAATCTAAGGCACATCTAAACATCATCGAATCATAATTGATTATCTTAAATTCTGCATCGGAGAATATTCCTAGCAATATTCCTAATTATCTTAATTATCTTTAATTTAATGATTATTTGGCGATAAATCACATTTATCCTAAGTTTGATTAATTGAATATTTTCATATTTAATTAATTAGATTTAATATTTGCCACTTAATTGTGTAATTAAATTTAATTCTATCTATTATTAATTGTATTATTTAATTTTGACAATAAATCCAATATCCTATGAATAATTGATTAAATTTTTATTTAAGTAATTAAAGCAAGTTGTCAATTTTTAATAATATTGTTTTTGAATAAAAGTTTGAAAAATAATTGATTAACCCATAAATCAATTGTTTTATTTTCAAAAATCAGTTAAGTTGAGCATAAATCACTTTATTTATTAAATTAATTCATAAATAAAACATCCACAATCATAAAAGCAGACAACTATCAATTATCAATTAAAGCTAAACTCTATTTTGAGTTAAAACTTAGCTTTTGCATGTTTTTGTGAATTAAATTATCTTTATTATTAGATAACTCAAAAATCAAGCTGAGTTAATTTGAGTGATTTATGGCTTTTATCCATGCACCTCCAAAGCCCTGGATTTCTATAAAAACAAGGTTCAGCTCTTCATAATTCATCTCTCAAATCCAGGAATTTTGCATTCTCACGCTGTCGAATTGGAGTCTGAAGAATCATCTTTGCGAATCCAAGCCATTGTGAGATCTTTCTAGTTTTGAGCATTGCATACCATTTAGCTTATATTCATATCAATGTTAGATCAATTTCCATATATTAGCATATATTCATATCAGTTTTTCATTATTATTGCATAGAAAATACCAAAAAAATAGATTAATTACATTCATATTTCATATCAGTTTTGCATTCAAATCCTTTGTTTAGGTGTCGTCTAGGTCACTAATCTTGATAATAATCTGAGAACATCGATCTCGCACCTATTAGAAGGTAGTAAATCACTTGGTTAGATTAGATTTTAATTATTGCATGATTTTGTTTTTGCTAACCTCTAATGTTTTACTGAAGTGTTGTGTCTATAGATCAGGTACAATTTTCACACACACACTAATAAGATGATTGAAAGTGAAAATATAAGAGTAGATGAATTTTCTAAAAAGAATGATGAAGAAAGCATGAAGGAACCAAAAGACTATGGTAGGTTTACTTATGTTAAAAGTCTAGAATATCTACCAAAGCCACAAGCTGAGTCTACCGAGCATTAGGAAAATGCTACCGACAGTCAGAAAATGCAAACTAAGAATCAGGAAGAAGCTACCAAGCAGGGAAATGAACCTGAACTAAATGATGAACAGAGGAGAGAACAAGTGCTAGCAAAATTGGTCAGAAGACACCATCAAGAGAATAAGATCATTGGAGATAAGCAAGATGGCATGATGACTCAAAGTAAGTTAAGACAAAACACATGCTTAGTTTGTGAGTTTGAACCGAAGAATGTTAAGGATGCACTTGAAAATGAGGAATGGATAAAGGCTATGAATGAAGAAATTGGACAAATTGAAAAGAATGAAACATGGACATTGGTACCTAGATCAAAAGATAAAAATGTTATTGGTACAAAATGGATCTTCAACAATAAGTTAAATGAGAATGGAGAAGTTATTAGGAATAAAGAAAGACTTGTTTGCAAGGGATATGCACAAGAAGAAGGTATAGATTATGGATAAACGTTTGCACCTGTTGCAAGAATTGAAGGATTTTGGATACTACTTGCTTATGCTACACATAAGAGATTCAAGATATATCAAATGGATGTGAAATCAACTTTTCTCAATGGAATTCTTGAAGAGGAGGCCTACATAGAACAACCAGAATGGTTTGTTGATCCAAATTAGAGAGACATGGTATGTACACTACATAAAGCTTTATATGGACTAAAGCAAGCACCGAGGGAATGGTATGAAAGACTACATGCTTATCTAATTAGTATTGGCTTTGTAAGAACTAGTGAAAATAGTAACATGTATATGAAAGGAGATTCTGATGATAACATTTTGATTACTGCTATATTTGTTGATGATATAATCTTTGGTGGACAAGATCAGATATGTAAATCTTTTGATGATGAAATGAGAAAGGAATTTGAGATGTCAATGTTTGGAGAGATTAAATTATTTCTAGGATTGTAGATTTTACAACAGAAAGATGGGATTTTCATCACACAATCAAAACACATTATAGAGGTATTGAAAAATTTTGGCATGGAGGATGCTAAACCAGTAGGAACATCGATGGTCACTGGGTGAAAATTGACAAAGGATGATGAATCTAAAGAGGTAAATCAAACATTGTACCAATCTATGATTGGGAAACTGATGTTTGTACATAGTAGGCCTAACATTGAAGAAGCAGTTGGGATTGTGGCAATATTTTTTGCCATCCTAAAGATTCACACATGGTTGCAGTTAAGAGAATTCTGAGATACTTGAAGAAAATTGAAGAATATGATTTATGGTATTCTAAGGAAGGCAAATTTGAACTGATAGTATACACCAATGCAAATTGGGCTGGAAATATAGATGACCGAAAAAGCACAAATAGTGGAGAATTCTTTTTAGGAGATAGGCTTGTGACTTGGATAAGCAAGAAAAAAGCATGTATCTCTCAATCTACTACTAAAGCAGAGTATGTTGTTGCTGCTACAAACTATTATAATATTGCTTGGATCATACAAGTGTTGGAAGGAATGAATGAGGTAATCACTAAGCTAGTGATTATATATTGTGATAACACTAGTGCTATAAACATTTCAAAGAATCCTTTGATGCATTCTAAAACAAAGCACATATCTATTAAGTATCACTACTTGAGGGAACAAGTTCAAGAAAATCAAGTGAAATTAGAATTTGTAACATCTAAGGAACAACTTGCTGATATCTTTACTAAACCATTACCAAAGGATACATTTGAATATTTAAGGACTAGACTCGGGGTTTGTCCCCTGTCTATTGGTCACTAAGGTGATCAGAAGGTTGCATCAACCTATTCTTATTAGAAGATCATTCAAGTTGATGCACACAACTCACACTTTGGATTTTATCTAAGGTTGTGAAAGATTGAAGAGGCTAAAATAGAAATATGTACACTGAAGAAACTGATATGCACTAAACAACATAGATCTACTTGGTTATTTAGAGTTGTTTTTATGTTTTCTTTGGAATTTTTGTCAAAGGGAGAGAATTTGCATATGAATCTGAAAAGTAGAGATGACTTCAATATGAAAAGAGAAAGGAGTGAGATCTGAGAAAGGGAGAGTTTTGAATATTTGTTGCTGGCAACAAGAATCTGAGAACTGAAAAGATCAAATCCATAGGGAGAACCTTCATGTAATGCTGCTATGTTTTGTAGTGATTAAACATATAAAATTTCAACCTAGCGAGAGCTTACCAAGCTACAACATTCATTTACATAGTTGTAGAATATATGTTTGGTATGCGTAGGGCATAATTTCACATTTCTTGTGTTTCCATCAATGCCAAAGGGAGAGATTGATGAACTACAATTGATTGAATATATGAGTTGAACTAAAGAACTATGATTAGAGATCATCAAGTACTGAAATGATATGTAAGATGATTAAATCAATCAATATGTTGTCATTGATGTCAACTAATTTTGACAATACTTATCATGTTAAGTTACAAATATCTGAACATCTGTTGGAGAAGAAAAGATGAAGAACAAAGATATCTACATAAGGAAAAGATGATTATGAAAGAGGAGAAGAAGGTAAATAGTGGGTAACTTATTTGATGATGCTATGACTGTATATTGTTGACTTGATCATGTTGCATTAATCTATCTTGAAGAAGAGATTCAAAATTGAACAAGTTAATGTGGTTGGTAACTAAAGTTCTTTGTATACACCAAGCCAATGTTGTGTATATCAAGTGACAGTATTAACCGAGCTAGTATAACTAGTAGTCACAGACGCATTTCTGTATTAACCGAGTATGGATGAAAAAATTAAATGTGTGTGATGATGAATATCACCTTCATGAAATTAAGATCTAATAGAAACAATTCAAAGTAAATACAATACAAATCTAATTAAAATTGAAACTAAGATCTATAGCATCTCATGGTTCTCTAGAAAGAGGTGGTAAGTGAAGCTCTCAACTCAAATCCTCACTAGTGACACTTCTAAAATGAGAAATTATGCTTCTACTATGATTCTAAAATGCTTTTTAAATGCTTAATCTAGCTCAAGTTGATACAAAGATACTCAATTGCTCACAATGCTCTCAAAATGCCTATAATAACAATGCTTTGCAAATGAAGTTATAAGATATGTTATGCTTCCAATTTGCCTCATACTTATAGTAAAATACCAAGGGTAGGGGGTGGAGTGAAGTAACCATGATCAACCCTTGGTTGAGTCAAATACTTTTCTTTTTTTATAAATGGGGGGACAATTTAAAGGCTTGTCTCAAAGCTTTGGACAAAAGGACAAAATTGAGTGGATGAGATTGAAACTTTAAAATGAGTGATTGAGATTAATCCTTTTTGAGTGATTTATGTCTTTTTGTCCTCAATTCTCATTGGTTGCTCAACTTTGTTGAAAGATATTAGGATTAATTAAATTCAATTAATTAATTAACTTTAGCCATGTAAGGAATAGGTTCATTTTGATTTTTGATTTAACAACAATACAATTAATTGATTAAAACCAATTATATAGTGTTTCTGGTCCCTTTAAGCTTTGATTTAATTATTTAACATCATTATTTTATTTTTCCTTTTCTTTAATTGATTTGTCCAATTTGATTTGATAAATGTCCATTTTTTAATGATTTGATCCATTTTGATTGATTTTAATGCATTTTAATGATTTTAGGCCAATTTGATTTTTTTGCAATTTAAAAGCACTTGCCCATTTTTTAGTGTCTACAAATGCCCCTCTTTGAATTGATGTACGAAGAACATTAATTCAAAGATTCTTTTGAGTCCTGATCACTTTTAGGTCCTGATTGCTGATTCACTGATATGCTGATATGCCTTTGATATTGATATGTTGCTTGATATGATATGCCTCTGATCTGATATGATAAAATGATATGCCACTGATAATAGTCAAAAAGTTTTTAATGCCCCACCAATTTGATGTGATATTTACTGCCAATTTGATACCCTGATGCCCCCTCAGAAATAAAACATATTGATTGTTTGTTTTTGAAAAATTGATTAATTGATTGATATGTTTTCATTTCTGAAAATCATTTTTCATGATATGCCATGTTTCAAGAATGTGCTCCAGTTGATGTGATAGGTTAAAATTAGGTCTAACCTAAATTTCACCTCCAAAATTAGGTCAAAAATAGCTTAAATAGGTTGAAAAACCTTGGTTTACTATTCATTTTCACTTTTGTCTTCTTGGATTTTTGCTCTGGTCCTGTGGTGATTTGCATGATGGTTGTCCCTATCAGAGAGCATCGATTTGAGAGGTGTCAGCATTATGTGAGACCACCTAAATATGGACCTCTAGTGAGTCATTTTGAACTCCCTCATTGCATTTATTGCTCATTTATTAGCATTTATTTCATTTTTCACATTTTATTCTTGTGTTCAATGTGCAAATTCACTCTTAGGAGAATTTTAGTGTTGCTTAGACCATTTCAATGTCACATCTGTGTATTTTACTCATGCAGACATGGAGTAAAATGTTGCCTAAGATAGTTTCATTCTCACCTCCGAAGAATACATTCACGAATAGAGTTAGGGCATAAATGCCAACTTTAACACATTTTATCATGTAGGAAACCCTAGCAATTCCCTTGTCGCCTAGGCCGGATTTCATTATTGCCTAGCCTAATTCAGTGTCACCTATAAATAATTTTGTCACTTGGGACAAAATTAATGTCACTTAACAAGGTTTTGGCACCACTTAAGAGAAATGTCACCTGGTATGATTAAAATCTCACTTGCGGCCTTTTTTTGCAAAATTTGCACTTGGACTTGATTATTTTTGTGAAATTTTTAATAACTCAAGATGATTGATTTGAATGATAAGATTAGGTCAGTTGTGTTTGAACTAAACAAGTGATTAGGATATCAAGATAGTGGTACCAACAAATGTGATTTTTCAATCTGATAGGATAGAAAAGCTTTGATAGGATAAATCAATCAGTGTGAAAACTGATATGACTTTGATTGATACTTCATTCTCAAGACACAAAGAAATGAACAAGTAGTACTAGGTGTAATTGCTTGATACTTTAGATAGATTTGATTGACTTGAGATAATTCCTTGACATGGTATATTGATATGATTCCTTTTTTTTTCCAAACAGGCTCAATTTCCTGTGCTATACATCTGATCGGTTGCTTCTTGGGTCATTGATCTTGGACAGGCACTTACTCTAGCAGAGTATTGTGTCATCAAGATTTGTGGTTTCAATTTTCTTCTTAATCTTCCCTGGCTCTAGCTGAACCATGGGTTATTGATAGCTATGGTGAAGTGATGGCACTCTGACCATAACACTTTCCATCTTCCACATGGGGAGATGACGATTACACCTGAGGACGTGTATCGCTTGCTACATATCCCATGCAGAGGGGAGATAGTTTATTATGATTCCATAGTCTACCGACAAGTGTTCAAGGATAATACTATTGATGATGATATGATCACGTGGCCACAATTTTCTTCATTTCCTACATTTCCAGTAGTACTTGGTGCATTGATCAGTGGTTTGCTTCTTCCCGATCGATGAGGTCATGGTTTCTCTGTTGGTTGGGGCATGATATTGGAGGATTAACTAGCTTAGCGTCAACATTTTGACTGGGGTTCCTGTGTTTTGGCACAACTATATCAAGATTTGCATGAGGTGGTCTATAGAGAGATTTCCTCATTATCTGCAGGTGTATTGGTGCTTCAGTTATGGATTTGGGAGCACCTTCCTATTACTAGGCCTATTTCTAATAGGGTTCTATCTCATGGTTTTCCATATGCTTATCTATACACTGGCATGGTGATACAACATCATTTGGGTCATCTTGATTATTGGAACTGAGTTATAGATGATCTCGATCAGGTTCAGTGGTGACCATACATTGGTTGTGAGGGTTGGAGAGAGGATGATGATGAGCTACCCTACATGTTCGCTCCTTGTTGGATGATTGGCAAGTCTGAAAACACTATTGAGCAATTCTATTTTGGCTGAGTATCTCACCAGTATGGTAGGATATAGGATATGCCTCAGGGTACATGGTTATATGCTCAAGTATAGGTAGAGAGATCTATGTGGGGTCCTCTTATTGATTATTAGTTTTCCATGGATCAGATTGCGGGTATGGCATATTGCAGATGGGAGATGCTTCAAAGTATGGAGGATGTTGGTATGTCTCATGAGTATCAAGACTGGTGGTCTCGTAACAGGTTTCCTCATTTCACTGATCTGATAGAGCCTATCCCAGGTTGGCGTGATGGTGGTGGTGGTGATGGTGGTGATAGAAGATGTCAAAGATAGTGAGGATAGAGAGTTCCTCAGGTTGTTGATAGGGCATAAGATGGACCACAGGTGAGAGGTGGACATGCCCATGGTGGAGCCAGAGATAGAGGACAAGATGATGCAACTTAGGTGATACATTCTAGAGTAGCAGCAGATAGATAGCATAGAGCTCATCGTCAGTAGAGACAAGGTCATGTAGATGTGGCTAGACAGGTTCCTAGTGGTTTAGATCTTTTGATTCAGTTACAGAGGGTTGCCTTAGCACAGCAAGATCAGGTTCCTGGATAACAGCTACCAACATAGGTGCAATAGGTTCCTCCACAAGTGTAGCAGTCGCAAGATATGGGACAGAGTTCACAGGCTGCTCCTAGTATTGATACATTATCATGAGATATGCAGTCACTGAGGATAGAGGTTTCGACTATTGTTGGCCGGTTAGATCAAGTTCCTACCTTGATGTAGCAGTTCATGATAGTAATTATTTAGAGACCTAGCATAGCTAGCACTTCATAGGTTCCTCCTCCACAAGATGACAAAGGTCGAGATGGATCAGGTGTTGGTGATGGTTCTAGTGGTGCTACAGACTCTTGATTGATTGGATGATAGATTTTCTTTGGATGATTATTCCTTGTATCTTATTTCATGTTATCATTGTTGATCGAAAAACTTGTATCACATTTATGACATTGTATCTTGATATACTAATTTGATGGATCATTGATATTGATGGACATGTGTCATGAGTTTTATATAATGATATACTTTCTTGATTCTTTTGATGAGTGTGTTATGAGATCAGCTATATGATGTTCATTTATGCATTTACATGGATTTATGCTATGGATGCAGTTATCTTATGTTATGATATAGATAGATGGATACAATGATGGATGAATTTTGGGCATGTTTTCTCTTTTTCCATGTATGGATGCATAATGGTTTATGGAAATGCATATGAATGCCCCTATGCTTTTTTCATTTTTTGATTTTGAATGTATGCAAGTTTATCCTTAATTATATGCCAAATGATGCATGAGTAATGAATCATTTCCTTTCTTTTTTGATGCATGTGGATAATGATTAATGATTAATGTTATGCATGAATGCAAAAGATAATTCCATTTTCTTTGCAGATTGATATCAAGAATAAGATACTTGATTGAACCCCTCATTTCTTTGGATGTTTTGACTAACCAAGATTACAAATGTACCCCCTTGTCCTTGGAAAATTTACCATAAGAAAATGAATTTAACTTAACATGAAAATGCAATTAATCTAACATGAGAATGCAATTAATCTAACATGATAATGCAATGCAATGCAGCTAAGTGTCACTAGATTTTTAGCAAAGAAATGCCATGAGGATAAATTTTCATCATTGAGAATTTTGGGACCGAAAAGAAAGTACAATCACCACTGACCACATCATGATGATATGAATACCACTTTGTATCTCTTTTGGTAACACCCTTTTTTGGAAACTAGTACAACCCTCACTACCTAGATGACCAAACTATGGGAGTATGAATACCAGTTTCAACGGATTCAATGTTGCAAGTGGATTTTGGTATTGAGATATGAAAGATCTAAATAGCCAAGGTATCCATTTGCATAAACAAGCAAAGGTCAATCCTTCCTCTTATGGGATAGTCCTCAATGGTTCTTTGGTGACCATGTCGTTAGATGAATTCTCATAGGTTGATGAATTTTCCTTAAAATAGTCACTCAAAGGCAAGAAAATATTGTGTCTCTTATCATGGCCAATCTAGTTGAAACATCATTGATTAGCTAAAGAGATGTGATAAAAGTCAATTTCACTTAAGATTATCAAAAGAAAACTTTAAGTGTTTTGCAATGTTTCATGATTTTTAAAAAGAATTTTCAAGTATTTTGATCTTTAAAAGTGTTTTGTCCATTTTTAATCCCGAATAATAAAGTCAATGAAGGCTCATGGATCAAGTTGTAGGATCAATATACTTGGGTTTGAACTATGATATCCATCAAAGGTTCAATCAAAATCTCTTTTTGTTCCGAAGCTCTGATAAGTCTCTCTCTAATGTGATTGATTGTAGCACTATTGAATCCGTTTGGTACCAAATTTCCAATCCTTTCCTACCCCCAAGTGATAAATGTGATCATGTGACAAACTTAGGGCTGTAGGAAATGCAACAATGTGACTGAAATACTTTATTATGACTTATGTACAAATGATAGATGCAATGACAGTTTTTACAAATGAGATGATGGAAATGCAATATGGACATATGTGACTTGGAAGGAAAGACTTAAGGGAACAAAAGGCACTTGTTTTACCAAGTTGTCACCATTTGGATTTTTTTTCTTTTTCTTTTTCTCTTTTTTTTTTTATTTTTTTAGTACCAAGGTGCCTATTGCTAGGTTTTCACCAAGGCACTTTTTTGTTTTTTTGTTTTTTTGTATTTTCCCTTTTTTTTCAAATGTTTTTGGTATTTTCAAGATCTCTTTCTCTATGTACAATAAATATGATGCTCCTCATCTGATACTCTTTATACTCTTTCGTCTCCCTCATGTGTAGAACCTCTTGAGATGAATGTTGTTGATAGGCTCTTAGAGTTCTTCTCCTTCACAATCTGCTAGCTTATAGGTTCCTATTCCAAATGATGACACAATAATGAACAGACCAAGCCAATTAGCCTCCCACTTTCCCTTCTTTTCTCTATCAGCTTGATTCTTTGGGTTTTCTCTCAACACTAATTCTCCTACTTGAAAGACTTGTGGTTTGATGTGCTTATTGTAGTTCCTTGAGATTCTATTCTGATAAACCTTCAAGTGTTCATAGGCTTGGGTTTGATGTTCCTCTAGCAATTCCAATTGTTGAAGTTGGGCAACTTTGTAATCCTCATCTGTTATTAGGCCTTGCAATGATACACGTAAAGATGGGATCTCAACCTCTAAAGGTAGAATGACTTTGGCTCCATAGACTAAAGAAAATGGTGTAGCTCCCATAGGTGTTCAAATGCTAGTTCTATAGGACCATAATGCTGGATTAATTTTCACATGCCAATCTCTTCCCGATTTATCAACCAATCTCTTCAAAACCTTGAGAATGTTCTTGTTTGTGGCTTCGGCTTGTCCATTTCCTTAAGGATAATAAATTTATGAAGAGTGATCAGTGATATGATTTGTGGCACAAAGTTCATCCACATCTTTGTTTTTGAACTACTTTCCATTGTCTGTTATGATGGCATGAGGAATACCATATCTGCAAATGATGTGATTCAAGATGAACATGGAAATTTTTTTACCCGTGGCCGTGATCAAAGGAACTACTTCTACCCACTTAGTGAAATATTTCATTGCAGTTATGATGTATTTGTGCCCATTTGAAGGTGGATAGATTACCCCTATCAAGTCAAATCCCCATTGATAGAATGGCCATGGTGTAACAAGGGGATGTAACTCTTGTGCCAGTACATGTATCACGTCTCCATGATATTGACATTTGCTACATTTTTTGACAAATTGACAAGCATCTTTCTCTAATGTTTTCAAAAAATACCCTAAGCGAAGGATTTTCTTAGCTAGGTTTAAACCCCTTGAGTGTGACCCACAAATGCCTTCGTGAACCTCGTGTAAAGCTAACTTAGACTCCTCTTCTTCTAGACATCTAATTAATGTCCCATCAAGACCCTTACGATACAATATTTTTTATAGGATTATGTAATGGGCTGATTGGCGTATGAAGTTTCATTTTTGGTTTTGTGATTGGTCTAACAATAAGACTTGGTCTTTGAGATAGGCATAGATAGGACCATACCAAGGTGAGTCATGTCCATGAAGTAGGGAAACAATTTGGGTTTTGGGTAGGTTGAATGCCAGTTTCACCAACTCTTCCACCAAGAACTTGTACTTTTCATTTTGATCTAGTTTTTGTAACAAGGAAGCCAAGGTGGCCATTGCATCAGCTACTCTATTTTTCTCTCTTGGAATTTTCTCAAAAGTGATCAAGGCAAATTACTTTTTCCATCCATCAATCATAGTCTTATATGGTGTTAGATTTTCATCTTTGGTATTATACTCATCATTAACTTGATTGATTATTAATTGAGAGTCTCCATATACTTGTAACTTGGTGATGTTCCATTCTAAAGCCATTTTCATGCTAATGACTAGAGCCTCATATTCTGCTATGTTGTTCATGCATGGGAACAAGAGCTTGTAGGACTTAGGAATGGTGTATCCTTGAGGGGTAATCAATAATATGCCAGCCTCGGAACCTCCTTGTGTATATGAGCCATCAAAATACAACTTCCATGTCTTTGCCTCTATGTTGACAATGGCGGAATCTAGAAATTCTACTCGAATACTTTGTGTAGATGTCAATGGATTTTTAGCTAAGTGATCTACTATCATTTTTCCTTTTATTGTTTTTCTATCCACGTACTCAATGTCGAACTCACTTAATATCATGACCCACTTTTCTATCCTACCCGTTAAGGCAGTTTTTCTTAGCAAATATTTTAGAGGATCAATTTTTGCAATTAGTTTCACTTTATGGATCAACATATAATGTCTCAATTTTTGTGAGGCAAAGACCACTACTAGACATGTTCTCTCCATGAATGTGTAGCTAAGTCCGTAGTTGATCAATGTTCTACTTAAATAGTAGATGGCTCTTTCCTTTCCTTGCTCATCTTCTTGCACCAAAAGAACACCTAGAGACCTCTCGGTAGCGGATATATGTACAGAAGCAATGGTTTTCCATTGATTGGTGGCATTAGGATTGGTGGATTTATTAAATAATTCTTCAACAAGGTGAATTCTTGATCACACTCTTCATCCCATATGAAATTGGTATCTTTGTGTAGTAATCTTGTGAATGAATGACATTTTTTGGCCAATTGAGAGATGAATCTTCTTATGGATTGTATCTTGCCTTGCAAAGACCTCATTTGGTTGATATTCTTTGGAATCTCCATATCCATTATTGCTTCAACTTTTTCTGGATCTACTTCAACCCCTTTTGCTGAAACTATGTAGCCCAACAATTTTCCAGATTGGACACCAAAGGCACATTTTTTTGGATTAAGCCTTACTTTAAATTGTTCCAACCAGATGAATATCTTTTTCAGAATTTGTAGGTGATCTTATCTTTTGTGGGACTTTTCCAATATGTCATCCATGTAATCCTCTAGAAAGGTGTGCATCACATCATGGAAAATCATGGTCATTGCCCTCTGATATGTGGCTCTGACATTTTTAAGGCTGAAGGGCATGACATTCCAACAAAAGGTACCCCAAGGGCATGTGACGGCTGGTTTTTCTTGGTCCTCAAGTGCTATCTTTATCTGATTGTAGCCTCTGAAACCATCCATCAATGAGTACATGGAGTGACCCGCTATCAAGTCCACTATGTCATCTATGCTCAAAAGTGGGAAATCATCCTTAAGACATGTGAGATTCAAGTCTCTAAAATCCATGCACACACAAATGGATTTTTCATGCTTTGTGACTGGTACAATATTAGATATCCATTCAGCATAGGCTATTGCTCTTATAAATCCCACCTTCAACAATTTTTCTAATTTTGCCTTTACTAGGAGAGCCACATGTGGGTGCATTTTTCTCAATTTTTGTTTCACAGGCTTAACCCCTAGTCTGACATTCAAATGGTGCATTATAAAGTTAGGATCCAAGTCAGGCATGTCGACATATGACCACACAAAGTATACTTGTTGTTCTTGAAAGAACTTGATAAAATCCTTTCTCTCCATGGGTGTAAGTGGCACTGCCAAGTGTATGAATTTTGTATCCACTTCAGTCCCAATGTTGACCTTTTATGTCGTCTCTATGATAATAGGTGACCTTTCTTCCTCATGTTCGGGCAAGGCATCCAATCTCTCTTCCTTTGGTGCCATAGTTGGATTTTCACCATAGGAAACATCTTTTATCTTTACTTTTTTTGGTTCTAGTGCTGCCACATAGTGGTTTTCATCACTAGAACTTTTCATTTTTCTATTTTTTTGTTTTTTTAATTTTGATTAAGAGATTGGACCCTCATTGTTCTCATCATGTTTGTATCAAATTCATTGGTGAAAGAAGGTTCAACCACATTAAGGTATTGGCCCATTTCTTGGTCGTTTGGAAAATAAAGTAAGTCACTTTGTTCAATTTGGTCCCAATCAATAAGGTTAGGACATATCAAGGATAATGAGTCATTAAGTAAGTTTTCATCAATTGGTTTTATGGCCATGACTTCATTGGAGGGTTCATACAATGTATCATTTAGATCTATGACGTGAGCTTCCTTGAGATGGTCCATGGAAGAGGGGTCAAAATCCCCTTCACTTGAGTCCTCGTCAACCCCTATGGGAAAGAGTGTGGGAAAAGGGATGAGCTGATTAAAACTAACATTTGAATCTCCACCCTCTAAAGGCATCCAAAATGTATCTATCCATGGTGGATTAGTAGGTGCTTGTCCTATGTGCAAATCTTGTATATTGGGTTCTTCATTGTGTTGAGTTTCTTTCCTCAGAATCTTTGCATAGGTATGTATTGTGAGTATCTCCTTGTCATGACATGATTCATCAAATAGAGTGTCCCACTCATAATCTTGTGAATCATCACTATCCACATCGGATTCCACCGTGTTAACTTGAGGGTAGAAATCATGCATTGGGCTGGAACTTTCTCGTTTGTATTGGTAGCCTACTCTAGATTTCTCTTCTTTTGACCTCCTTGAAGGTTTGATGGGTTCTAGAAAACCTCTATTTCATTTTCCTAAGGGTCCTCATCCCTTGTATCCCATTTTTTGCATTATCTCAAACCCTTTCCCATATTGGTTAGTTTGAATATTAATATGTTGAATCCTTTCTATGGGAATATTTGATATGTCATCTTCTTCTTTGTAAAGCCATTGAAGAACTTCATCTTCTTCCTTATCAAATGTTGCTTTGTCATTTTCTCTTACAAAGTAAGAATGTAATTATGAGGAAGATGTTCTTTTGAGGGTTTTCCATGTGTCCTTGGAGATGTGGGTAAGTTAAATAAGGAAACAGAATATTCTCCTACTCCGTTAGAACTAATTTTGCACTGTTTGTCAAATGTATCCATCATTTCACTCATGTGTTGGTAACGGTCTTCTTTGGCTTTTTCTTTCTCTTCTTTGGTAGGTTTGTGAAGTACTATCTCTGATTTAGGTTCTTGATAGGAACTTCCATTTGAAGTGGGACCCTCGTAGCTCACTTTTTCCTCACCCTTAGTTGATGTTGTTGAGCTAGCTTGAGGAGGGTTTAATGTAAGATCACTTTCTTTCACATCTTCAATGGTGGCCCTTTGAATAATTCCTTCTTGGTTATGGGGAATAAATAACTCATGAAGAGGTTTAAGTGCATTGCAATATTGGAATGGATTTGAGTCCCCTCCAACTGTGATTTCATTTCCCATGTATGGAAATTTTATGCATTGGTGGTATGTGGATGGCACCACTTGCATTTCATGTATCCATGGTCTCCCCAATAAAATATTATAAGTTAAATTCATGTCCAATACTTGACATTTGGTGTCCTTCTTGACAGGTCCCACTTGGATGGGCAATACAATCATGCCTTTAGAGGATCTTTTAGCTTCATCATAAGCTTTTATAGTGATTCTCTTCATAGGGTCTATGCATGACTCAGATAACCATAGAGATTTAACAAGGCTTAGGGTACAAATGTTAAGGCTAGCTCCCCCATCTATGAGAGCTCTTTTGACTCGATGCCTTTCAATTAAGACCTCTATATGTAGTGGCATATTTTTTGGATGGGTGATAGACATGTCATCCTGATCTAAGAATGAAAGGCAATGAGGGGAAATCAGGTGCCCTACCATGTTCTAAAACTTCTCTTCATCCAAATGAGTAGGAATGTTAGTCTCTATTAGAGCTTTCTCTAGAATTTCTTTGTGATTTGGAGATAGCTTTAATAGATCCAAGATAGAGATTTGGGCTGGAGTCTTTTGTAGCTGATCTACCAAACTATATGGTTTTATTTTTGTAGAAGATTGTTTGATCACAATGTTAGATTGTGGGGGACCAATGGGTTTAGGATCACTTCCTTGTAGAGTAATTCTTGAGGTCTACCCCCTAGTGATAATGTTTGATGTCTCTTTTTGAAATTGTTTTTTGATCACTATAGCATTCACAACATTGTCATAGGGTGGCGCAAAGTTGATGTTGTTGCTACTTTGTTTCTTTCCATTAGATTATTCACCTTTGTCATGGCTATAGAAGGGTTTTTTAAAAGCCACATGGTCTTCATTACTTTGGGGCCCTTTAATGGTGATTGTGCCACTATCAATCAAATCTTTCACTATATTCTTTACCTGTAAGCAATCATTGGTCGTATGCCCTCAAATCCTATGGTATTCACAATGATTATGTTCACTCCACTAGCTGGGTTTATTCTGTGGTTCATAAGTTTGAATGCTAGGTAGATTGATGATGTTGTTAGCAAGGAGAGTCTTTAATGCTTTCTCAAGAGGCTCTCCCAAAGGTGTGAAGTTCCTCTTGGGAGTTGGAACCAAGTACTTATCAAATTTGCTACTCTTTTGAGTGTTTCCTTGATTGCTACTATTCACATTATTGTTAGAAGGTGCCTTTGAGGCTTGATTTGCATTGTTCACCTGATTAGGTGTTCTCATAAGAGAAAATGGAGTCACCTTCAAGTTGTTAGAATCAACAACTCCATCATTGACTACTCCTTTATTGTTATTTTTCAACCCATATCGACTATTGTTGTTGTACCAATTCTTACTCTAGTTGTTGTTATTATTGGAGTTGTTGGAGTTATTCTTATTATCCTTATATAATTTCAACTCTTGACTTTTAACCAGCACTTCTTTCATTGTCACTCCATTTTCAATAAGATCTTGAAAGGTTTTTGGACATTGCATTCTTAGCCGGTAGTTCATCTCATTGCTTAAGCTATTTATGAAGATATCCATCTTCTCTTTTTCGCGTACGCTTCTAGGATATCTCACAAATACCATCCTCTATCTTTGTAGAAAGATGAGGAATCCTTCTCCCTCCTTCTATTTGGTATTGCATAATGTTATCATTGTGACCTCATGTTTAATGTTATATGAGTAATGAGCCACAAATTTTGAAGCTAGTTCTTCAAAGGTTTTAATGTCGGATGGTAATTTTGAAAACCATTCCATGACCATACCTCCTAGACTTCTTGGGAACAGTCTCATTAAATAGGTGGTATCATGCATGAACTCCAAACTCAATGCACGAAACTCTCTTAAGTGATCTTGAGGATCTGATGTTCCTTTGTACTTATCATACTTGGGAAACACTACGTTGATTGGGAATGGTATCATGACTAAGTTTTTATCAAATAAAAAAGGACACAATGCCTCTATAGAAAAGGGCTTAGGAGCCCCACTTTGTTTGATGGTATCCAATTGCATTTGAAATATCTTGAATTGCTTGTTCATGATGATTATGGGACTTTCTTCAACTTTTGGGGGTTTAAGTTGGTTGACGTTGTAATCACGGGGAAGCTTAAGACCTTTTTGAACCAAGTCCATAAAGTATTTTTCTCTATCTCTATCCATAATTTTCTCCATTAGTTTTAAGAAATATGGGCATTGTATTGCCTCATTAAATTTTTCATCTGTGGCATCTTCCATCGTTGATTCAGTATCATTTCTATTACTGGTGGTGTCAACTTCTTGAGTGTTTGTATCCACTCCTCCATTATTAGTATTACCTTGATTATTAGAGTCAAGACCTCTATTGTTTTTATTACCCAAGTTATCAGTATACATCATGTTGGTTTCTTTTTCTTGAGTTGTCTCTTTGGGTACTCTTGGAGTGGTAAACATATCATCGGGGAAGGGGAGCTCCTATCTAAGTTAAGTTCCATCTGCTTGTAATGTTTTTTTGATGTAATAAGATCTAGTAAAATTGGGCATGAACAAACCACTTGGAACAAACAAGATTTGAACAAAGTCATAGTCAAATCCTTGTGATATTTTTCAAAAATGGTGTAAAACCAAGATTTATGACTGGGCTGAATGTTGAAACAATAAGAACATGAAAAAGGGTATCCAAATAAGTGATCAAAATTTTTCAAATCCTTTAGTTAATACTCTTTGTTTTCCCTTTTAGATTTTTGGGCATCACTAAACTGATTCTAGGTGCGACTAAAAAGTTATCACGCATCAACTGGAAATGTGTTAGGTGACACGTTGCAGGGTGCAAGTGGTACTTTATTGTTAATAAGACTTTTTCCAATTTAGATAGGCATGATTGAATGTCTGCCCGACGTGACTTCTAGATTGGTAAGCGGTTTTGAAACTATCACAAGCATAACTTTGCCCCTGATAGGTGATAATACTTTGTGTCAAGGTGACACTTTGTAGACCAGGTTATGAATTTTAAATTTTAAACTTTGTAAGATCAGGTCTATGAAATTTCTTGTTTTGAAAATGAAAAACAATCACAACACACACATCAATTTGTCATCGTGTCCCTAAAACACACTAGAGTATATATTCTTGATTGTTTTCCACAAGTATAACACAAGAAAGAATTCCAAACAACCTACCTAGCACAAAATTTGGCTCGTAAACATGGCTCTAAAAAGGTTGTTAGAAATAGGAAATACTGAGAGGGGGGGGTGAATTAGTATTTCACAAACTTTTTCTTTTGCCCACTTATGGATATAACATATTACTTTAGTTCATACAAAGCATAAGAAACTAAATAGCATACACAATAGTAAATGTAAAGAACTCATAACACATGATATGTTCTCGAGGAAACCCTGGCCAAGGGAAAACCCCGGTGGGGATGGTACCCACGAAGATTTGCTAACCAAAAGATATCCTCTTAAGGATTTTGACCCTGTTAGGAGCCAATTACAATCATATAGTGTATCAGTCCTAGTTAAGGGACTATAGGCCTTGTTAGAAGCCTCAACCCCATTAGGAGTTGTAGTTACAAAACTTGATTACCAGATGAGCCCATTGCCCAAACAAGTAATGCAAATGATTACTGATTACAATATGGTGCTGCTTACAAGTTTTCATCAATAACTTTCACTGCTATCACAATATACAACTATCGCAAGTTACATTTCAAGTATGTTTTCACAAGTATGTTCGGTCATTACAACCTCACATCTTTATACAAGGTACAAACATATTATCTTTCTCAAGTTGGCTCGCACATCATAATCCAAGAGTAAACATCTAAAATGTCAGCTCTTTATAATATTAATTCATTATTTTGACAAGCAAAATAATCCCTTAATTCATTTACTAGTTCTGTCTTCAAAACTGCTATGTCTGCTATGCACTGTCAAGGGTAAAACCTTCATAACTTTGTCTGTACTAT
Organism: Chamaecyparis obtusa; assembly: GCA_027943335.1. NCBI lineage: Eukaryota > Viridiplantae > Streptophyta > Pinopsida > Cupressales > Cupressaceae > Chamaecyparis > Chamaecyparis obtusa. Next base: position 1,164,806 of record BSBK01003391.1, read on the forward strand.
CCAAAACTTTTTGCACATTGAGATGGGGTATCCTTAGACATCCTAGAGTCTAATTCCAACTGCACAAACTCTGATCATGCTCCAGTGAACGTAAACAAACTGTCTCAGGTGCTCTCTCAAAATCACTGTTTCCATATTTAGACAAATTTGGTCTGCGATCTTCCATACTTACTTTCTAGCTTATGCAATCTTCATAGGGAACATATGTTACCATAATGAAAACATCCATGTACATACCTTAGCCAAATTGCCAACAATCTCCCCCTTTGTCATTGGTGGCAACATATGGGAAAATTGGCTAAGTGTACAAGTCAAAATCTCAAAAATTTGTATCTAAATTGTGGCCATAGAATATTATCCTTATATCTCCTCAAAATATACTACATAAAATATACAACTTCATAATACTCCATAGAAATCCCCCTATGAGTATCCTTCCTCATCAAATAGACAATTTTCTACTAAGTATCTCTCCCCCTTTGACAACAATGACAAAGTAAAGGGCGGAAAGGGATATACAAAATTGTGCCAAAATTTTTTACCTTACTATCTTATTGCAAAGCCGGTAGGCTTGCAACACAATTTGCAAAATCAGATCTCCAAGCTTCAAAATCTCTCTCCCAAGTCTTCTTGATCGATTTTGCTACATTGAGTAATGTACTCAATCCGTATGCTACAATTTGACAAGCTTGAAGAGAATTAAAATTGAATTTCTAAAATGATGTCTTAGCAGTAAGACATTCTTCAAGCTACTCTTCAACAATAGTCAACTTTATTGAGACATGCTCTCTCAAGATGTTCATCCTTGCAGTCTTCCTAATCTTTTCATCATTCAAAATTCTTATCTCATCATACAATTTTTTGATTTTCTTCTCAACTGAACTTATCTTTACATTAGGGCTGGATAATGAATTTGTCTCTACTGAAATTTCATCTTGCTTCTCCTTTATCTTCTTTTCTTCCTCAACTGTCAAATTCTCAGATTTTGTACACTGAATGTACAAACATTTTCCAGTCTCAAGGTGTTTCCTTAGGTTCTTAATGTGTTTGTCAAGGATTCCAATGTCATTCTTGATATTTTGACTAATGTTCAGCAACATCTTAGCTTCATAAGCTGCCTGAGCCTTAACCTTAGCTATCTCTTTCAAATTTGTAAACCCAACATCAAAGGAATTTATTACCAACTTTTCTCTTTCTATTGGATCCGAATCAAATACTTTTGAAGATATTACACTTTGCAGTTTGTCAGTCAAATCTTTCAAACTACCTTCCATATTCTTAACCTTTTTATTCTTCCCAATTATCTTGTTTAAAGAGGTGATCAATTCTAATTGATTATCATCATCAACTTCCTTGCTCAAATCTTTAATCAATGATCCTATTCATTTTTCCTTTCCAATCTTAGGAGTAAGATTGATGTCTTCTTGTGGTACAATAGGAGTAGGGGCCTCTATTTCCATTTTCTCTTCTACTTGTGTAGACTCTGCCTCAACATTCTTTCCTTGCTCTCCCAAAGCCAAATTGTCAACAATTTTGTCCAAGTCTTTGAACACTACATCATTTGAATCTAGGGTGACTTTGGTTCCTTTAATATCCATTGATTCTGTACCAATATTGATAGGTGAAGAAGAGGGTACTTCTTCAACTTCAAATTCTTCTGATGCTACCTCTGATTGTGCCTGATCTGTCCTCTATTCCTTTGCTATAATTGATTGCTCTTTTCCTGCTACCAACTCTGCTAGCACTTGCAACACTGCTTGTTCAATTTTAGCTTTCACTTGCTCATATTTACCTCCCATGATTTGTATTGTCCTCCTTTTGGTTCTCAAAAGAGTTCCAAGTGGCTTGAGGATTTTCTTAAGATGATCGTCATCTCTAATGTCACAAAATTGTCTAATTACATTTTCTCTCATTCTGTTGTCTTCATCTTGTGCTCTCATCTTTCTGTTCACAAGTCTGTTGTACAAATCTTTTGGTATCCTTCCTTTAATGGTATCAAACTTCTTATTTGCCAAAATCATATGAGTATCCATTGCATTCTCTAAATTTAATCTATCAGATGATCCATATAAATCATAGTACTTGTTCATCTTAGTAAAGTCTCCATGTTGCATTATGTCTTCATTAACTCTTTCTATCCTCAGTTTCCATGATTTCTTCTTTGCTGCTAATTCATCACTCTTAATCTCTACAACTCTTCTAGGAATTGGTGGGATAATTACTTTTCATCTCTTTTCTAGTCCAGAAGCACTAGCTTTCACTCTTTTTCTTGGTTTCTCTTGCTCCTTCTCAGGTTCTTCAACCTTGACTTTAACTTGAATAGGTTCTACAGGGTCTACACTAGATGAGAAAGGTGGAACTGATAAAACTTCACTTTGTCTAATTGCCTCTGTAGTCTTCTTTGCAATATCATATTCTTGCTCACTTATTCTAGCATCTTTTAGAATTTTCTTTATTGTAGACTCCACTCTCTTCTTTGACTATTTCTCATCCTTAAGAGTCTTTGTTGAATCAAAGTTTTCTTCATATGTTCCAAACTGCTGCTAAGAGCATCAACTTTACTTTTCAACAATCTACTAACACATCCTTCTATTTCAACTTTAGAGATTTCATAGCCAAGAGGGTCTATGAATTCATGTCTAGGTTCTACTACTTCAATATAAGTGAAATCAGTATCAACCATAAAACATATATCTTCCTTGTATTTCTCAACTAAGGATGGAGGAATCCTTGATCTATTCACCACAGTGTTCTAAAAACTTTTCAGTACAAGCTTCACACTATCATTGACCTTCTCATAAAGATGTTTCATGTAAACCTTATTAATTCTTTCCATAGCATTCTCACCATCATTCCAATCAACAGTGTAAGGAAATCTTCTTAGCAAGTGGAAAAACATATAAGTGATCAGTGATGAAAATCTAAAGTGAGTGTATTTGGCCTTCTTTATCTTCTCAAGGTTCTCAAACAACTGTATCCTCAAAATCTCACACATGTCTACTGGTTTCTTCTCCACACACATCAAATAGGCAATGTGTACCATACCTGCTACCATATCATCTTCTCTAGAGCTTCCATAGAATTTAGTTGTCAAAATCTTACATAGGTATCTTACATCATCTTGCTTGATTTTACTAATAGTTATACCTCTGCCATTATATATTGAACCGGTGTTGTCAATTACAATCTTTCTCATGTTTTTCTCATTAAGTGGAATTGCACCAACTTTTGATAGTCCAGTCACATCATGAATAAGGTCTGCAGTAATGTCTATGACTCTGTCTTCTAGCCAAAATTTACCATTATGTATCCTGCTAAAAATGATCTTTGTACACTCCTCATCATCAAATTCATATTTTATTGAGTAGTTGATGATTTCATTGTTCTCTAAGTGCTCATAACCTTGTTTTATTGTCATATCTTTGTTATACAATGTCTGATACTCTTCATTAAAATCATTTTCCCTTAGGGTTTCATATTTGCATCCAAGATAACTCTTAACATTTTGAATATGAAGAACTCTGTCTAGTACGGATGACAAAGCTAAACTATCATCTCTTTCTGAGGGTTCTACTAGATCTTTCTTGATTTTAGGTCTATTCTTATCCTTAATGTTGTGAATCAATGACACATCCATGATTACAACTAATTTCAAATGCTGATTTAAGATCTTGATCGGATAAATACCTCAAATTCACAAAATTAGGGCTTCGCTTGATCGATGCTTCAAACTTTTTCAAATCACTTCTAAACTCCTTTCTTCACTCTCCAAATAACTTCTAATTGCTTGATAATCATAATGACTTCGATTTCAATCTTTTATCACTTAACATTCACTTGATTTGACATCGCATTTAATTCTTTTGCCGCTAAAATGTTGAAAAGCTGATTCTTTAAACCTGCAACCACAAAATCTTCTTGCGACCTCAAAAAACACAATATTTCTTTTTGTGCACTTAACCATAGCATTAGTATAACATAACAAACCTTCATCTAACTGTGCAAAACTTAACTCTTTCAAAATCTATTTCTACACTAATTCTAAGTTCCTAAAATACTAAAATTTACATAATTTAAGTACTTAAAGAAGGGTTAGGTAAAGATTCATTCTTACCATCTGATACATTACCTTCCTGATTACCTTTAGTGTTGAATATATTTCCTTGATCTATGCCTTTAACAAATTTCACTTCATTTTCATTGCTACAACATCCTTTCTCTTTGTTTCTTGCATTCTCATTCCTTCTTGCATAGTTTCTAGGGTTAGGGTTATGATGATAACCTCCATTGTTCATTCTGAAAAATCTTGCTATGTGTCCAATCTTGTTACATATCTGACATATGATTCCATTTGTTTCATATCTAGGTACTTGTTGATTGATTTGAGTCCTACAATTTCTAGCAATATGTCCAATCTTGTTGCATCTGTAACATACTATTCCACTTCCTCTTTTCATGTCTTCAGTAGTCCTCTGATCTGCATTGTTAGTATTCCTAGACATTCTACTATTATAATTATTCTCAATAACTTTAGATCTTCTACATTCAATAGCTCTATGTCCAAAACCATGACAATTATAACAATATCCATTAAGAGGTTTGAATTGATTACCTATACAATCTCTTTTCATATGACCAATTGTATTACAAGTAAAACATCTACCTTTGAATTCTCTTTGCATACCTTTGGGTGGTTCTTCTTGCTTTGGTGGTTCTTCTTGCTTAGATGATTCTTCTTCTTTAGGTGGTTCTTCAGATTTGTTCTCATCTAACTTCTTTTCTTCACTACTTTCACATACATTCAAATCTAGTTTCTTGCTTTCACTAAATGTGCTAAATCCAAGACCAATTTTGTCATAGAAAGGTTTCCCATAAGATATTTGCTCACTAATATTTTCACTATTTGAATATAGTCTCTCAAGTTGTTGTTTAGATTGAGTCAATTCACCTTTCACTATCTTGTTGTATTTCTCAAGTTCATCATACTGCAATTTGACTTTATCAAATTCAGATGTTACCTTGCCAAGTTTAGATTTCAGATCTTCATTCTCATTCTTTAAACTTTCATTCTCAGATCTCAGATTGTCATTTCCATCTTTCAAGCTAAGCTTCAGATTTGCTATCTTCAATTCATGTTTAAGAATCACATTTTCTTTCTCTAAATCATCACAATCTTCAATAAGAATTTTAGATTCCTTTTCAGATTTTAGATCTTCTATCTTACCTTTCAATTTGTCAATAAGATTCTTTGCATCATCATACCTTCTTTTCAGAGTGTTTCTTTCATCTATAATTATATCAATCTGCTCAGGAGATTCTTCAAGATTATTCTATAATTGATCCATATTCATAGAGATCTTACTCAAGCTACTAGGCTTTCCTTGAATGTTCCTTCTCTGAGTAACTAAGCTCTGATACCAATTGTTAGAAATAGGAAATACTGAGAGGGGGGGGGGGTGAATCAGTATTTCAAAAACTTTTTCTTTTGCCCACTTATGGATATAACAGATTACTTTAGTGCATACAAAGCATAAGAAACTAAATAGCATACACAACAGTAAATTTAAAGAACTCATAACACATGATATGTTCTCGAGGAAACCCTAGCCAAGGGAAAACCCTGGTGGGGATGGTACCCACAAAGATCCACTAATCAAAAGATATCTTGTTAAGGATGTTGACCCTATTAGGAGCCAATTACAATCATATAGTGTATCAGTTCTGGTTAAGGGACTATAGGCTTTGTTAGAAGCCTCAACCCTGTTAGGAGTTGTAGTTACAAAACTTGATTACTAGATGAGCCCACTGCCAAAACAAGTAATGCAAATGATTACTGATTACAATATGGTGCTACTTACAACTTCACATCAATAAATTTCATTGCTATCACAATATACAACTATCGCAAGTTACATTTCAAGTATGTTCTCACAAGTATGTTCAGTCATTACAACCTCACATCTTTATACAAGGTACAAACATAATATCTTTCTCAAGTTGGCTTGCACATCATAATCCAAGAGAAAACATCTAAAATGTCAGCTCTTTATAATATTAAGTCATTATTTTGACAAGCAAAATAATCCCTTAATTCATTTACCAGTTCTGTCTTCAAAACTGCTTTGTCTGCTATGTACTGTCATCGGTAAAACCTTCATAACTTTGTCTGTACTATCCAAAACTTTTTGCACACTAAGATGGGGTATCCTTAGAAATCCTAGAGTCTAAGTCCAACTATGCAAACTTTGATCATGCTCCAGTGAACATCGCCAAAACAAACTGTCTCGGGTGTTCTATCAAAATCACTGTTTCCATACTTAGACAATTTTGGTCTGCGATCTTCCATACTCACTTTCCAGCTTATGTGATCTTCACAGGGAACATATGTTTCCATAATGACAACATCCATGTACATACCTTAGCCAAATTGCCAACAAAGGTGGCCTTGCTATTTTATCCAGGATTTAGTATATATTCCGTTCAAAATGGACTTTAATCTCTCATCCCCCAAATGTGTTAAGGGGCTTCCCACATGCACCAAGGTATGATTTCATGCAATCTGTGAGGACTACTAGAGGATTTTTGAAAAATTTAAAATCCTTTTTTAATGCACCCCATTAAAGATACATGCGTTTCTTTTTAGAGTGGGTTGGATTCCCATGGCAAAAGTGAGCGTATCCCACTTTGGGTTGTCCCTCTCACCGGCCTTGTTAAGGAAAACTTGGGAGGTGAGCCCACTATTTCTCTAGCATGTATATTGAAAGCAAGAAAATGAACTTAGGCCAACAAGTTTGGGAGTTTGATTCACTTAAAAAGTGAAGAGCATATCCCTATTATCTTTCTTTGTTCCAAACACTCAAGCACAAATTTGTTCTTTCCAAATCTCTTGACAATGAGATTCTTAAAATTGAAGTGTTTGGTTCATTTATTACTTTACTTAAGCCATGTTCAAAGAATGCCACAATTTAATCAAGTGCAAGCTTGAATAGAAGAATACCTTTCCTTTTGTAGCTAGCCTAAGCTAGGGGCATTTTTGAAAGGTTTTGTCATTTTTCGCCTTACCTTGGCAATAGCTCCCTCCAAATGTGCTTATCCACCAACAAGTTAGTCAACACTGACAATCACTATGAGGGGAAACTAAATCAAAATTGATGAAGCAACGAATTATGTAGTGAACTTTTAAGTACCTTATTTGTAAATTTTTAAGGAAAACTTGAACTAAGGACTAAAAATCCAATTTAGGGATACAAATTTCAATTTATAGGCTTCAACAATTGCAAGATAATTTTGGAATACCTGGTTTTCTTCTTCTTGTGACGTCTCAAGAACAGCCTTGATGTGTGCAATGTTTTCCTTCTTGATCCTTCTTGCTAATGCCTTTTCCTCTTGATTGAACCTACTTTTTGGTCTTTGGACCTTTCTATGCCTACTCATTTACAATCAAAACATACAGACAGAGAATTAGATGATTAAATTGATCAATCTTATAGCAAATTAAGACCACAGATAGCAGATGACATTATCTAGCTAATACATGTGAACAAATTGTTAGCAGGCGTAACTTTGATAATAGCGAGTGTCACTTTGCAGCAGCTCAAGCATTATCCAAAGTTACACAAGCATGAACAATTTATTGCTAAGCATAAGCAGTATTTAAAATTGCAAAAAATGATTAATCCAAAGTGACAACTTAATCAAAGTTAAGAGAAAATTAGAAAATCATAAGTGTGACTACTTCTATTAATTACATAGCAAAGCTTTGGCACAGGCAGTAAAAAATCATCAATCCGGAACTCTCCTTAAGTCGTAGGTGTGACTTTACACATAAAAGGCATGAATGCTTTGTCGCACAGGTGTGAGTGTTCCTCTGGTAAGCGACTTGAAAGAATTGAAGACAGACTAGAAGTTAGAAAACAGGCGTGAACTAAGAATCCACAGGCGTCAAGACAGTGATTACAGGTGTCATCAGAATGACCGTAAGCATGACTAAAGTCTTTGTAAGCATGACTTAACCTATTTTCTGCATAAGATTCACAGAAAAGTGAAAATACAAACACACAAAATATGATCAAAATGATAAAATGAGGCTTACGGCCCCACGGTGGGTGCCATTTCTGTGATGATGAATATCATCTTCATGAAATTAAGATCTAATAGCAACAATTCAAAGTAAATACAATGCAAATCTAATTAAAATTAAAACTAAGATCTATAGCATCTCATGGTTCTCTAGAAAGAGGTGGTATGTGAAGCTCTCAACTCAAATCCTCACTAGTGACACTTCTAAAATGAGAAATTATGCTTCTACTATGCTTCTACAATGCTTATTCAATGCTTAATCTAGCTCAAGTTGATACAAAGATACTCAATTGCTCACAGTGCTCTCAAAATGCCTATAATAACAATGCTTTGCAAATGAAGTTCTAAGATATGTTATGCTTCCAATTTGCCTCATACTTATAGTAAAATACCAAGGGTAGGGGGTGGAGTGAAGTAACCATGATCAACCCTTGGTTGAGTCAAATACTCTGCTTTGTTTATAAATGGGGGGACAATTTAAAGGCTTGTCTCAAAGCTTTGGACAAAAGGAAAAAATTGAGTGGATGAGATTGAAACTTTAAAATAAGGGATTGAGATTCATCCTTTTTGAGTGATTTATGTTTTTTTGTCCTCAATTCTCATTGGTTGCTCAACTTTGTTGAAAGATATTAGGATTAATTAAATTCAATTAATTAATTAATTTAGCCATGTAAGGAATCGGTTCATTTTAATTTTTGATTTAAGAACTATACAATTAATTGATTAAAATCAATTATATAGTGTTTTTGGTCCCCCTTGAAGCTTTGATTTAATTATTTAACATCATTATTTGATTTTTCCTTTGCTTTAATTGATTTGTCCAATTTGATTTGATAAATGTCCATTTTTTAATGATTTGATCCATTTTGATTGATTTTAATGCATTTTAATGATTTTAGGCCAATTTGATGATTTTTGCAATTTAAAAGCACTTGCCCATTTTTTAGTGTCTACAAAATGCTAAGGTTGGCCGACAGAATATGATGAGCTGGATATTGTTATGATTTTAAGGTTAAGGATAAATTTTGTTGAGAGATCCACGGCTGAAATTTTTTGACGATGATCTAAAGGATGAGATTGAAACATGATATGAACACATCTACTGAGGAAGGTTTAAGTGGTAAAAATGGATGAAGGAGATTAAGCGGCAAAATCTGATGGTTGAAAAGAAAATATTTTACATGTCTATTTAAGAGACATGAGTTTCATTGTTGAAACATGCTGGAGGAAGGAGACTACAAAGAATTCACGTGAAGATAATTTTCATGCATGCCTGATCAAACTGGTTATTCAAGAACTGAGCTACAGAGTTTTTACCGAGCATCAGAGAACACCTTACCAAGTGAAAGTAAGTTGATATATTGAAGGAAGTGAATTGTTTAACGATTAGAGTATTATTTCTAAGGGCTTAGCATAGATATGAATATCTACAATTGAGTTGTAATTGAATCAGACCATTACTGTATCAATTTAACCATTGATTTAGAAAATCTCTTAACCGAGTGGACTTGACATTCTTATGTTCTACCCTATGACATTCTACTGAATGTAAAGTGTTATCTTGTTGACCCCATAGTGAATGTTGGTCAAAAGTTAATGGTTAGTGTTAAATCTTCTAACAAGGTCACACCTAACAGTGTGTATTGTAACCTTTAATAGGGTTGGCTCTTCACCGAGCTCACTTTAGAAGAGTGAAATATTTTGGGTTACCCGTCCCAGGTGGTTTTTCCCTTAGCAGGGTTTCCACATTACATCATTTTGTTATGTGTTTCTTGTCATGATTATTTTTTTATCATACTTTACATACTGCATAATTGATTAGTTAGTAATCACATTTGGATATTTACTGGTAATTGGTAAAAGCACAAAGATAGATTGAGTTTATATGTTACCAAGCTGCATATTTTGGTTAAATTATTTTGTGAAGTACATGTTTGTATTTGGGACTATAGGATAGATGATCTAACCGATTCACCCCCATTCTCAGTTATTCTAACATAGTTATGTGGGACTGAGGTTTCTGGTAGTTGTTGACAAGTGAAGGAAATTAATTGGCTACTCTCAATGACGTGATTTTCTATTTTCAACTATTGACTATGCTAAGTTAGCAATTTCGCAACTTGTGAGCTAATATTTTAGCATGTGGGTAAAATAAACGATGATGTTTTAACTTAGTAGAAAAGGTAATCAACTTTTATGTCAAGAGAATGAGTTCATATTGTGAATGAAACTTAATTTTTTCTCGAGATCAATGGTTCTTGTGATCCCGCAATCAAAGTAGATAAAATTTTATTTGACACATGATTGCCAGATGTTGGCATGTGTTCGTGGTTGGTAAAAATTTTGAGGGTGTTTCTTGACAATAGGTGATGACTTAGGAAATTTTTAGTATTTCGGTCTACTGGTCCATGTTCCTAAACATAATTGATATCTAGATGGATCAATAGTTATCATTCGGCCTACTTACAGGGATGAGACTGATGGTTTCTATGGTTTTGAAGGAGGGTTGGTAACAAGGACATATGATTGAAGTAATGGTAGGACATCTTACTAATGATACTTTTTTCCATGAGGTAGTACTTGAAGGATTTTTAGAGAAGGATGGAAACATTTTAGGATATCCTTTAGGGATTTTATTATAAAGTGCACAAGAATGAAATGGTCACTTGTAGACAATAATTTCAAAGGTTTTTTCAAGCGTACAGGCTTACTAATAGGATATTTTGATACTATAAGTGAAAATTTTATTTTGACTATTATTACATGGTAGTAACCTTTTTGATATTCAAAGAGTGTGGTCATGGGATTTTTTCCTGCTATGTCCAATTTTAGAAGCTATAAATCTTTCTTCTCAGTAGATTTCATTACTCAGAAAGATACAGAAATGGACATTCCAAAGAAGGTAAGTGACTTCTGGAATGTATCCAAATTTGTAAAGATACAGTTGCAGGAGGTATATTGGGATAGAAAGATTGATTCACACATATTATAGTTAGAGAGATAATTAAAAGGGGAGCAATAGCCAAAGGGATATTTAACTTAGGCTTTTTGAGCTAAAAATGCCATATCCACAAGGCTAGTGCTCCCGAAAATTTTGATGGTGCCTTCTTGGATTGGTACAAGGTGAAATAAAGGTTGATGGGCCTTCATTGGTGTTCTTTTCCCTATTCAGAAGTGGTGTAGAAACTTCAAAGGAAAGGGAGTGCGATTACCTAGAGTTATGCTTCCTAGCCCCGCTTGAAGCATTACCATCACAAATGTAAATGCAAAGATCCCTGAAATCCTTAATGCACATGAGTCAAATTTTCAAGTACATGATCCCTTTTGGGGGGATGATATTGGCATGAATCAATTCTTTTTAACTTATACCAACTGGCAGTTCTACACCTATAAGGGTTAAAGGTGGTATGTAATTGTTGGAAACCACAATTGAAACAATTGTTGTATTGTCATTGATGTCAAAACCTTAACTGGCAAGACTGTTGCTACCTAGGAACGTACTATATCTATTGTATTATTGTGAAGGAATGAGACAAGGTTGGTAACAATAGCACCTAAGGAAAGGTTGAGTTATCTTGATACTGCAAAGTGTAATTGATTATGTTGCACAATGATGAGACAATGTATTGTTTATCTTAGTAAGATTGAAGACTAAACTAGTACGCTTAATTGAGAAAAAAATGGATAGTCGAGTAATATTAGTGTCAAATGAGTTAGTGTATGCCGAGAAAAAATCTAGTGTCGACCAAACATCAGTAAATTACCGAGGAAGATAGTGCATGCTGAGGAAATTTTTTTAGTAATCACCAAGCTTTCTACATAAAGACCGAGTGGATGATCACAGTATTGATTGAGCATCAACATTTTTATATTTGAAGAGAATTTAGATTTGGAGTTGACATTGTTGAATTCTTGGATTATGTAAAACATGTTGACTTTATTTATTGATTGTTTGAAAGAATTTAATGCACTGTAAAATGTTTTATTGAAAATATTTATGAGATTTGAGATGATTCTAGAAAAGGAGCCGAAGAACATAATGTGGGTAGATTCAATGAATCTGACCTAACCCTAAGATCTATGAATAAGATTGAGCGGAAAAAGATGAGTTAACCTAATTGAGGAAAGTATTAAGGGAACCTAAGCATTAGATATGTAAGGTTGATGCATGGGGTGAAAATGGAATGCTGGAAGATAAGCTTTATTGATTGTATAAGCAGAAAAGGCTGAAGGAAAAGTGTGTTGATCTCTTGAAGAAAAGTTCTGAGCATATCAGAGATGGAAATGGAAAAATTTTAAAGTCAGTAAACCAATATTTGTGTACAGAATTGGATCTGATATTTTCAAAGTGAGTTGTATGTTTTTCAGATCAATACTCCTACTACTTTCTAACCATTGTAACAGTCAAAATCCTTTTAACAGAGGTTGACCTAACAGTCATATGTTAAATCCTTTGAACAAAGTTGCATTCTAATGGAGTGTATGTAAGTCCTTTGACCAGGCTCACTTTTAACAAGGTGATTGAAATCCTTTAACCGAGTCACACCTAACAGTGTGTATTGTAACCTTTGATAGAGTTGGCTTTTAACTGAGCTCACTTCAAAAGAGTGAAAATAATAGTAGCATGTTACAAAGTGGTTTTTCCCAGATTGGGTTTCCACTATAAATCCTGGTGTTAACACTTGTGTGAATGTTTTGGTTTGAACATTTTTGTGTTTTGCAAGTTGAATTACAGCTGGGTAGTGGACTACAATGTTATATTTTTCTGTTATTGAATCAATGATGATCGAGATTGTTTTGGTTGTTTGATCTGATTTGAAGTAAAGTTATTAAGTTTGTCTTATACATCAGGACCTGAGAATAACTGATTCACCCCCCCTCTCTGTTGTTCTAAATCATATTAACAATTGGTATCAGAGTTGTCTTACTTATTGGTGTTTACAGAAATCAAGTTTAAAGGAACTTGAAGCAAATGATTAGGATGTATAAGGAGGTACCAAAGTTGAACAAGGAGAACTTCCCTACATGGAAAAGCTTGATGAAGCTGCATCTGGCTGGTATTGGTGATTCTGCAAAGTACTACATTGAGAATGAATATGTCTCACCTATTGCACCTTTGACTGCTGAAGAAATGAGAGCTAAGCAAGAACATAATCAAGCAATGTTGGAGATTGCATCTGCCCTAAGTTATCTAGAATTTGAGGACATTAAGGATTGTACAACTACTAAGGAGATGTGGGACACTCTTGCAAAGATCTATGGTGGTGACTTATATGTGCTGAAAGCTAAGGCCGAGAGTCTCAGAGGTAAGTTTGATGAAATGAGAATGAAAGAAGGTGAAAACATTGCATAATATTGTGGTAGAATAAAAGAAGTTGTAAATGCTATTAGAGGAGAAAATGGAATTATTGATGATGAAACTGTAATTGGAAAAGTGCTAAGAACTCTGTGTCCTATATATGCTATTAAGATCTCAACTATTCAGGAATCTAGATGTAAATTTGCAAATGTGCTCACTTTGGAAGGTTTGATTGGCAAGTTGACTGCTTTTGAACTCTCTAATTATGATAATTTCACTGTTGGTAGTATTGGTAATGTTGAATCTACTTTCAAGTCACAATTAGTTTCGAACAAGCCTAAGAAAGAAAAAGAAAGATGCAGCAGTGAAAGTGAAAGAGAAAGTGACACTTCTGATGAAGAACTTGAAGATCTAGAAGCTCTTATGGCTAGAAGACTGAGAAGAGGAAAAGGAAAGTATAAAGGTAAACTCCCTATTATATGTTTTGCATGTAATAAAGTTGGTCACATAGCTGCTAGATGTCCTAACAGGAAGGATAAATATGATGAAGGAAGAAGTAAACACAAAGATAGATGCGATGATAGAAGCTACTGAAGGAACAAAGACTACAAAGGAAAAGGTAAGAAATCTTGTTACATTGCTGAAGAAGGAATTGACACTGATAGTGATGATTTTGAAATTGAGGTAGTCTATGTTGCAATGAAAGATGAATCTGATGAGGATGAGAAAATTGCATTGATCTCCTATGTGAACAAGAATGATAAATGGATTATTGACAGTGGTTGTTCACATCACATGACTAGTGACAAAGATAAGTTTGAAACTTTACATCATTATAGAGGTAAAAGTGTAACATTTGATAATGATGCACCATGTTGTTAGAATAACTGAGACGGGGGTGAATTAGTTATCCAAGTCCCAAAACAAAATGAATAATCCAAAATACTATTTCTCAAATTTCTATCAGTCGGTAAACAAATATATGATTCATTGTCAGTGTTTTTACCGATCTTCTGTTAAAGCTCTTAGTAATTACCGATTAAACCAAATAGCTAAAATGTAAAGTATGATAGAAAATAGATATCACAATCAACACATAACACAATGATTTAACGTGGAAACCCTATTAAAGGAAAAACCACCTGGGAACTGGCAACCCAAAAATTTCACTCTTTTGAAGTGAGGTCAGTGAAGACCCAACCTTGTTAAAGGTTACAATACACACTGTTAGGTGTGACCTTGTTAGAGGATTTTACACTACAAGTTATCTTTCAATGTTCTGTCACTCACTGTGCTAATTTACAAGATAACAATGTTTCACTTGTCAGAATGAAACATAAGTAAGACTTAAAAGTTCACTCGGTTAAGAGATTTACACTGTTTACAATTATTAGAAAGTAACAGTAAGTTGATTTGCCTTAATACAACAAATTGCAGATTACAGATCAATGTTTTGCTCAACAATGTTTCCTGACCATTATATCACTTCAGATCTAATATCAATATTACTTACAAACAATCAGTTCTATGCTTTGTGTAGCTCAGTTTGTTCACTATGTAGCTCAGTTTCTGCAGCTCGGTTCAGTAACCTGTTTGATCAGAAATGCATGAATGCTAGTTCATGCTCAGCTTCTGCAGTATCTTCTTCTTCTTCAGATTCTCTGATAAATACAATGTATTTTCTTTCCTCTTAAATAAACATGTAAGCCATTTTATTTTCATCCATCAAATTTTTCCACTTAATCATATCCACTGATTTTGCCTCTTTAAACTTCCTCGGTTGATGTGTCATTAACACATTTCAATATCCTTCATCAAATATTCCTTGAATTTTGTTAGCCGTAGATCCTTGTAACAAACTTTGACTTTTCACTCTGATCTCAAGGTTCTAGCTCAGCAATCTTCTATTGTCAAATTGTCTAGCCGACAATATCATTAAATGCTTTTCTATTCTCCTCGGTTAACAAATAAATGTGTCAGTAAACCTTTATCGATTAAACTTGTGCTCGGTATACAACACACCGCGTCGGTGTATACTATCATCGGTGTTTACACTGAGAATCTCGGTAAACACTAAGTTGTTCTATTTTATTGACAAACACTACTTTGTGTCTTTCAGTTCTGTTCTCCATAATAGATGAATACAACATACTAAAGTCAATATAATGAGATCAAAGACTCATTAATAAGTTATCCAATGCATTCCTTATCCTCATCTATTGTGACCATCTTCCACCATTCTTCAGATGTCTTGGTATCATAACTTACAAGATAAGTACTTGTCAAACTAATAAGAAACTAGTTGACATCAATGACAACATAATACTGATTTAACATATTGTATATCTATACAACCACTTTTCATGTGATCTTCAATCACTATTTCAAAAATCTCTCCAATTAGTTGTAAATTAGTTGTAGGTTCAACAATCTCTCCCTTTGGCATTGATGGCACCTCAAATAATATGAATGTACCAAACACATACCAAACATATACTCTACAACTTTTTCTGTCATAAGCCCTCCCTTAGATAGATATCTCTTGTCTGTCCTTTTCTGCAAGTTTATTCTCTATTCATATCTTGCTTATTCTCTTCCTTTGAATTCATTCATATTGCTTATTCTCTCCCTTTGACAACAATGCCAAATGGACAAAATAAACAAACATCCTTGTTGTCCAGTCTACTTCTTGTATCTCGGTGTACTAATATCTCCATCTGTTCTTCAAACTTAATCACAACCTTGAACTTAATCAAAGTGTGATCTATGCTAGCATCAACATGAATGATCTTCTAATATAATTGGCTAATGTAGCATTCCAGATCACCTTAGTGACTGATAGATAGGGGATGGACCCCGAGTCTATTCCTCAAATATTCAGAAGTATCTTTCGGTAGAGGCTTTGTAAAAATGTCTGCAAGTTATTCTTTTGATGTAACAAACTCTAGTTTAACTTTCTTTTCCTGCACTTGTTCCCTTAAGTAATGATACTTAATTGATATATGCTTTATTTTTTAGTGCATTAGTGGATTCTTTGATATGTTTATAGCACTTGTGTTGTCACAGTATATAGTCACTAGATTAGTGATTACCTCATTCATTCCTTCTAACACTTGCTTGATATAGGCTATGTTTGAACAATTTGTTGCAGCAGCAACATATTCAGCTTCAGCTGTTGACTGAGAAATATAACTCTGCTTTTTGCTTGTCCAAGTTACAAGTCTGTCTCCAAAGAAAAATGCTCCTCCAGTTGTACTTTTCCTGTCATCTACATTCCCAACCTAGTTAGCATCGGTCTAGACTTTAAGTTGAAACTTTCCATCTCTTGAATACCATAAACCATAATCTTATGTCTTCTTAAGATATCTCAATATCCTTTTTGTAGCTATCATGTGTGATTCTTTTAGATTTGCAGAAAATCTTGCAACTATACCAACAGCATGAGCTATATCCGGTCTACTGTGTACTACATACATCAACTTACCAATCATGGATCAGTAAAGTGTCTGATTTACCTCTGTAGTCTCATCTTCCTTTGTCAACTTATATCTAGTAGCCATCAGTGTTCCCACTAGTTTTGCATCTTCCATGCTGAATGTCTTCAAGACCTCTTTTATGTATTTTGATTGAGTGATTAAGATTCCATCACTGTTCTGAATCACCTACAGTCCTAGAAAGAACTTAATCTCTCCAAACATTGACATTTCAAATTCCTTTTGCATCTCATCAGAAAATGCTTTACATACAATATCTCTACCTCTAAAAATTATATCATCAACAAATATTCCAGCTATGATAATAGTATCATCAGTGTTACCTTTCATATACAAGTTACTATTATCACTAGTTCTGATAAAGCCAATACTTAACAAGTAAGTATGTAATCTCTCATACCAAGCTCTGGGTGCTTGTTTCAATCCATATAGTGCTTTATGTAGCCTACAAACCATATCTTTGTTGTCTGGATCTTCAAATCCTTCTAGTTGTTCAATGTAGACTTCCTCTTCCAGTATTCCATTTAGAAAATCTAAGTTGACATCCATTTGGCATACCTTAAATTTCTTATGTGCAGCATATGCCAGCAGCATTCTGACACCTTCAAGTCTTGCAACACGTGCAAATGTCTCACCATAATCTATCCCTTCTTCTTGCGCATAACCTTTTCATACAAGTCTTGCTTTATTTCTGGTTACTTCTCCATTCTCATTCAACTTGTTTCTGAAAATCCATTTAGTACCAATAACATTTTTATCTTTAGGTCAGGGTACTAAGGTCCAAGTCTTATTCTTTTCTATTTTCTCAATCTCTTCAGTCATTGCTTTAACCCATTCATCATTATCTAAAGAAGCTTTCACATTCTTAGGCTCATATTCACAAACTAAGCATGTACCTTGTCTTGTTTTTCTTCTTGTTTGGATTCTAGCATCTTTGTTTCCAATGATCTGATCTTTAGGATGATGTCTTCTGACAAATCTTGCCAGTATCCTAGCTCTTCTTTCTTGTTGATCCTATTGTACATCCTGTTCTCATTCATTTGCTTGCTCAGGAGATCCTCCTTGATCATCGGTATGTTCTATTGGTTTTGTTAGTTGTGGTACATTGTTTATCTATTCACTAGTTCCAGCAGTCTGTGATATCCTTGGTTGAAACTCAAGAAACTCATAGTAAGTGAACTGTTTGTAATCTTTTGGTTCCTTCATCTGCTCATCTATGATCTTATCATCATATTCATCAACATGAACATTCACACTTTCAACAATCTTGTTAGTAACTTTGTTCAAACATTTGTAAGCTTTGCTTTGGGCAGAATATCCTAAAAATATTCCTTCATCTCCTTTGGAATCAAACTTACCATTTCTATCATCTTTCAGGATAAAACATTTACTACCAAAGATTCTAAAGTAACTTACATTGGGCTTGTGTCCAAACCAAAGTTCATAGGGTGTTCAGTTGGAGTCTTTCTTCAATTGTACTCGATTAAGCACATAGACTGTTGTGCTTACAGCTTCTCTCCATAATTTTTGAGCAACATTCTTTTGAATCATCAGTGTTCTAGCTGTATACACCTAAAAATGGCTTCATTAATTAATTAAATATTTATTATTTAATTATTATTGACTTGATAAATTAATTAAATATTTATTATTTAATTAATATTTGTTTCCTCTCTTGCATCTGGCTCATCCTGTCTCCAATTCCAACAATGACAAATCGAAATATTGGAATAAAAACAAAAACATTGTCAATGACGGAATTGTTGATAATCGTAATGTCCAACCAACAAAACCTCTTCTAAATCTCACAAGTACGACCAACACTACTCAAGCTACATACAACAATCAGTCAGCAAGTCAAAATACCACCAAGGATTCACCCAAACCAAGATTGCCTTTTATCTCACCTCGAAGAAATTTTACTCCTTTAGGGGAATCTCTCGAATCAGCATTACGGAATTTAATCACCAAGAAACTCATCACGCTTCCTAAACCGAAAGATTATGAACCTAGAGTGAAGCCTTCTTGGTGGAATGGAAATGATTATTGTGAATTCAACAGAGGAAAAGGACATATAACTAATGAATTTCAAAGACTTAAAAATGTGATCCAAGACTTAATCGAAAGCGGTGAAATTAGTGTTGACGGACATGTCTCGAATGAATCACATACGGCCTTCAAAGATCCACTTCCTGAGCATGAAAAAGGAGGTTCTTCCAACAATAAGGGTGACAACCAAGCCAATTATAATAACACACCCTATAGATATGTTGGTAACATTTCAGACTGTCATTGTTTATTGCATTCTTCATTGTAGTTTGCTTATTAGATAGATTTGTTAGCTTCTTTTAGTTAATTCATCATCTAGAATAATATCCAACTAATTTGCATACCAGTACAATCTTTTGGAACAGCTCAAACAGACACCGGCCCAGATATCCATCTTAGAGCTTTTGCGTCTTTCTCCATCTCACAAAGATATCCTTGAAAAAGCTCTCTTAGAGACCTAGGTTCCAACAACTCTAGATCCTGATCAATTTCAAGCTATGGTAGGCCATTTAACGACCCCACATTATTTATCCTTTACTGAAAATGATGATTTAGCCATTACCCAACCTCATAATGCTCCTTTACATATCGAAGTCCTTGTCCAGAATCACAAGATTAAAAGAGTATTAATAGATGGGGGAGCTGGTTTGAATATTTGCACGTTAAAATTGGTCCTTGCATTGGGATTTTCTGAAAATGCCGTTGATCCAAAAAAGAAAATCACAATAAAAGCCTATGATGAGGAAGAGTGATCATCCAAGGGGTCCATTGTTCTTCCAATTAGAATCGGTCCTATTGTCAAAGATGTATCTTGTCAAGTCCTGGACATGGATCCTACTTATAATATTCTTTTGGGAAGACCATGGATTCATTCCATGCAAGCTGTGCCATCAACTTATCATCAATGTATAAAATTTCCTCACAATGGTCAGGAGATCACTGTCAAAGGAGATTCCAATCCTTTTCAATATTGTAGCAATGTGCAGATTTCTGATTCTTTGGTTCCCAATAATCATACTGGATCTTCTACAACTACACCTGGTGACCCTAGTAATATAGCATCAACTTCTAAATCAGACGGGATCAAGATAGATATCAAAGAAAGAAGTATGGGAGAATATACTTTAGGTCAAGCTCTTTGCATCACTGAGTTACCTTTATCTCCTAAATCATATGGTTGGTCTTTGATCACTAAACAACAATCAGAACCCCCTTCTACACTTGTTTATAACACATTTACAAGTCGGGGCACAATATCCAAAGAGGTAGCTAAGCATAATGCAAATTATTGGCTTAGGACACAGAAGATTGAAGATGATATTAAACATGATTATATATCCCCTGATGTCTATGGAAAAGGGTATACTTTGCTACAAAAGATGGGATATCAAGGTGGTAGACCTCTAGGGTTAAAAAGAGAAGGTGTTATAAAACCAATTTTGCAAAATCCAAATTATCAATGAGATACTACAGGATTAGGATATAAGGGAGAGGGATCACAAGAAAAAAAAGGGAAAGCAAAAATGCCACCTTTTCATGAGACATCTAAAGCTCCTGCCTTACAATTCAGAAAGCATGACATGTATGTAGATCCAGAAAAATAAAGGATAGCTCAAAGAATCATTGATAGTCTTGAGGATAATGATGATTCCGATTCTAATGATTATGAATGGGATTCCTTATCTGATGGTACTGAAGACATAGGAGTCAATGTTGTCCATCAATATAGTAACAATTACCATGAGGGTGAGAGTTCAATGAGTGACTCACTAGGATTGGTCCCACGTAATACTACTCGTGTTGATCATGAGCGAAATTGAGCGTTATCTTGTGACAGATAATTCAGAGGAGAGTATGGAAATAGACCTCATTGATAGTATCATAAACCTTAGCAACTTTTCCATCAATACCATCTCTGCTTTTGAAACCAACCCAAATGATCCAATGCCCCTTGTCCGTCCTGACCTTATTGATTGGGATTCTCCCGATCACCTAGAACTTGATGTCTTCCATAATGATGATGCAATCATTGACTATCTTGTTACCAGGGATCATTTACCACCAGGGGATCACAAGTCAGGATTTCCAATAGAACTCAATGACATGGCCTATTTTGGAGAGAGTGCCAATCCTTTCAGTCATAAAAATATAAAAATAATCAGCAGATCTAATGGTGCAAACCACTCAGTGGCAGTATTAGATGAAAAATAGTAAAAAGAAAAGATGCATCTGATGGTGAAAACCTCTTTGAGGTTCCTGACGATGGAAGGATTGACACTCTTCCAAACTATCTAGATCGAGAGCAATCTGCCATTCTTATAGAACCGACAGTACCACTTAATATTGGAACAAAGGAGTCTCCACGCATCCTCAAGGTAGCAGCATCCTTGACAAAATCAGAGAAAGAAGCTTTTGCAAAATTCTTCAGAGAATGAAAAATCAACTTTTCTTGGTCCTACGCTGATATGCCTGGTTTGGATCCCAATCTCATTATGCATCATTTATCTATCAAACCAGGTGTAAAACCAGTTAAGCAGAAGCTCCGCAAAATGCATCCTCACATTGCTCTAATGGTGAAAGAAAAATTGAAAAAGCTCCTAGATGTTGGATTCATTCGGGCTATTGATTATGCTGAGTGGATTTCAAATATTGTCCCGGTTTCAAAACCAGACAAGTCTATCAGGATTTGTATTGATTTTCAAGATCTAAATAAAGCTTGTCCCAAAGATGACTTCCCTTTACCAAATATTGATATGATTGTTGACCTAGCAGCTGGACATGAGATGTTATCATTAATGGATGGATTTTCTAGCTATAACCAAATCAAGATTGCACCAGAAGATCAGGAAAAAACTGCTTTTACTTGTCCGTGGGGTACATACTGCTGGAATGTAACGCCTTTTGGCCTCAAAAATGCTGGAGCAACTTACCAAAGAGCCATGACCACGATCTTCCATGACATGATGCATACCATCATGGAAGATTATGTTGATGACATTTTAGCAAAATCCAAAGATAGAGTTGGTCATTTGAGAGTGTTAGACAAAATATTCACCCGGATGGAAAAATATCAGATTCGACTCAATCCAAAGAAATGTGCATTCGGGGTCACATCTAGCAAACTGTTAGGGTACATTGTCTCAGCTAAAGGAATCGAAGTAGATCCAGAAAAGGTTAAAGAAATATTGGAGATGGCTTCCCCCACTAACATCAGTCAACTAAGATCTTTACAGGGGCATCTTCAATCAATCCGAAGATTTGTTTCTCAATTAGCAGATCGCAGTCATCCTTTTCAACATTTTCTGCATAAAAATATCTTATTCCAATGGGATGATAGGTGTGAGGAAGCTTTCAATAAAATCAAGCAGTATCTAGCGAATCCTCCAACTCTGATGTCACCAATTCCAGGCAAGCCACTCTTGCTCTACATTTCAGCCACAACAGCCTCACTAGGTGCTCTTCTCGCTTAGCAAGATCATGAAAGAAAAGAAAAAGCCATTTACTACATCAGTCGCACTCTAGTGGGATATGAATTAAACTATTCCCCTATTGAAAGAGCATGTCTAGCTATTGTCTTTGCTTCACAAAAGTGGCGACATTACATGTTGTCACATTCTACTCAGCTTATTGCAAAAATTGATCCTTTAAAGTATTTGTTAAGCAAGACTACATTGACATGTAGGTTGGCTAAGTGGGTCATGCTACTTAGTGAGTTTGATATTGAATATGTAGATAGGAAGGCTATCAAAGGTCAAGTGATCGCAGATCAACTAGCAGATGCTCCATTAACAGATGACCAACCTATACACACAGAGTTTCCTGATGCTCATATCTTAGCTTTGACCATGCAAACATGGAAATTATACTTTGATGGCTCATACACTCAACAGGGTTCAGGAGCTGGTATACTTTTTATCACGCCACAAGGATACACTATTCTGAAATCTTTCAAGTTGTTATTTTCTTGCACTAATAATGTGGCAAAATATGAGGCTTTGTTGATTGGGTTAAAAATGGCTTTACAATGGAATGTATCTGAAATAAATCTCTACGGAGATTCTCAGTTGATTGTTAATCAGGTTAATGATGATTATCAGACCAAAGATGATAAGTTATTGCCATATAAACATATGGTGGATGACTTCAAAAAGTATTTCTCTGTCATCACTTTTGAGCAGATTCCTCGGCATGAAAACAAGGCTGCTGATGCCATGGAAATGATTGCTTCTTTATTTGATATCGAAGATACCAAGGCCCGTTTTGAGTTCTTGGTGGAATCCCTGACTTGTCCTTCATATGATGACCCTGATACGAGTATTATATGTCATCTGATTGGACATGACTCCCCAACCTATGGAAAGATCTATTCTTACCTCAAAGATAACACTTTACCTCCCGACCTATCCCGCAATCAAAAAAAAACTTTTCTCCGCCAAACCTCCCGCTATATTTTACTATCCGACACCCTTTATCGGCAAGATTTTGACGATACTCTCTTGCGATGTCTCGAACATGATGAAGCTCAACTTTCCTTACAGGATGTACATGAAGGTATATGTGGGACACATTTGAGTGGTCCCTCTTTGGCTAAGAAACTCATGTGTATGGGTTATTATTGGCCTACCATGGAAGCAGATTCCTTTCATTTTGCTAGGGCATGCAAGAAATGTCAGATACATGGAAACCTTATCCATGCTCCAGCACAAGAGTTACATCCTTTTACAACTACTTTGCCATTCAGTCGGTGGGGACTCGACCTCGTGGGTGCTATCAATCCTCCATCTTCCAACAGTCACAAATGGATCCTCACTGCCACAGAATACTTCACTAAATGGATTGAGGCTGTTCCATTGCTAACCGCCACAGGGAAATAAATATCCATGTTTATCTTAAATTATATCATCTGCAGATATGGTATACCTATGTATCTCATTACTGATCATGGGCAATAGTTCCAAAATCAGGACATGGATGAACTGTGTGCCAAATTCTACATTACCCACAACTATTCCACCATCTACTATCCTCAAGAAAATGGCCAAGCTGAGGCATCAAACAAAACAATTGTTAAAATCCTACAAAAGACTGTCAATGACGTTGGCCGTGATTGGCATCTTCAACTTAATCCTGCCTTATGGGCTTACCGCACCTCTATCCGAACTCCTACTGGAGCCACTCCATACTCCCTTGTTTATGGATCTAAAGCAGTCCTGCCCCTCGAGGTCGAGTTGCCTTCACTTCATGTTACTCTTAAAGATTTAATTCCTGATGAAGAGTATAGAGTTGCACGCTTGACTGAATTGGAACTCCTAGATGAATGTCGTCAGCGTGCCTATGATCATTTGAAAGTTTATCAGCAGCGTCTGTCCCATCATTATAACAGCAAGGTAAAGATCAGAGACTTTCAGTTAGGTGACTTAGTCTTTCGAGAAAATCCAAAGAATCAACAACACCATGAAAAGAAGGGTAAGTTCGAACCTAATTGGTTAGGACCTTTTGTGATCACAAAAGTCTATGGTTCTGGAGCTTATCAGTTATCTACACCTGAAGGAGATCCCTTGGATGAGCCTCTTAACAGTATCCATCTCAAGAAGTTTTATCCTTGAAATCCCAATGCAAGGGGTATGTATATAGGCTATATATATCTTTTGTAAATACAAAAATAAAATAAAATTAAAAAAATCACAAAATCAAAAGAAAAACTGCAATAAAAGCATATAGTGAAAACCTGGAAACAGGCGCTATATGTGACAAATTAGCTCCTCTATCTATTAGGCTTCTTTTAGTGTGTCTGTTCATTGTATATATCCACAATAAAATGATTAGTCAGTCCTCATCCTCGCCATGTATATATCATAATAAAATGGCCCGTTCATACACCATTCCTTGTATTTATCCATAATAAAATCCTATTGTAGCTTGATCTTTTGTCAGGGTCTTCATCCTAGTCTCCTTGTGTTTTTTTTTTTTTCTTCATCCATAATAAGTCAGTCCATCACCTAGCTGGGGGCATGTCCTTGACCTAGTTTGGGAAGTGGATCTATGATAGTCGTGACTCTTCGAGGACATAATGGAGTTATTTTCATTAGGCAAGAAGACACAATCAAATGTCCTTTTACAATGATTTCTTCATGCTGAATCCAAATCTATGATCTATTCTTCGACACATGACTACTTATCTCTATATCTTGACTATACATCATCACTTGAATTGATCAACATGTCCCACATCAATCTTTTTTGGCAAAAGAAATGTATATTCATGCAGGCATGTTAAAATGGTTTGTTGAAGATTATGCATTCATATCTGGATTTCATTGTTATCATGTTTCTTATGCTATTCCGGGACATCTTTTGACATGAGTTTGAAAATCC
Organism: Chamaecyparis obtusa; assembly: GCA_027943335.1. Classification (NCBI taxonomy): domain Eukaryota; kingdom Viridiplantae; phylum Streptophyta; class Pinopsida; order Cupressales; family Cupressaceae; genus Chamaecyparis; species Chamaecyparis obtusa. Next base: position 1,190,102 of record BSBK01003391.1, read on the forward strand.
CATATGTCATTGATTAGAATAGTCGGGATGGAGCATGGTATTTTCTTTGATTGCTATTTGTGGGGTATTTTTTGATGAAATCAAAGGATCCAATCGTTTGGGGTGTCTGTGTATAAGTGCCTTCATCCATTTCATAGTATGAACAACATAAACATCATGTTGTTCTGCAAATACTATTTAGGGTGATACGCCATCACATACCTCGACTCCAAATATTTGTTCCTTGCTTGAGGGGGAAATATTCCTTGTCTGTTACGCAAACAAAACTTAGGTCATCTCGATTCAATTATACCTAGATGCTTGTCAAGTTTGCAATATTAAACTCCATGCAAAGAGTGCTCAGGTCATCCTGGTTTAATTATATCATGATGCTTGCATTTTCTTGCAACATAATGAGCTCAATGATGAAAATCAAATTCCAGTTATTATGAAGTTCTAAGATGTTACATGGAGTTGTGGAGATACTCATTTCATTTTGCATTGCATATCAGTGCTCCTTTTATAGGGACTTATAGGTTACCTTTCTTATTAGGTTATCTGTTTTCTTAGGCTATTCTTCTTGTGTCAGATACATTGTTATTTAAGTTGAGGACATTTGGATAACCACACATATTATGACTTCTTTTGCATTTAACACTTAAATCATTTAGAGACATAATTTATCTTCATTAGGAGTGTTCATTTATATATGATTTGGTCATTTATTATATCTATAGTTTCATCTCATCGTGTTATCCATTATTACATTTAAATCATCATCATTTATTACATTAGATATCATTTGCATTATATCATTCATTTCATATTCATTATCCACATTGTTCATCACGAATATTGCATTGTTAATCACATGGCATTCATAAATTCATTTAAGACGTCCATTTATGTCACCATCATATGATTATTAACCATTAAGCATCAACAAAATCAAAACATGCATATAAATCATTTTGCATTCTAAGACATGCATTTTAGCAATCTAAAAGTCCATCATCACATCCTGCATATGTCAGTACGCACATGTATATAAATCATTAAAGTAAATCATGATAGAACTGCATCACATACAATCCATAACACAACAAAAATATCTGAATGTCCAATGATATAAATCAATAACAATGTGTCTATCGTCAATGTGTCTGTCAAGTCAACAATATAATAATACAATGAATCATAATGATACAATCGTGTATACAATGATCTCTCACACATCTATGAACCACTGCCTCCAGACTCTGTATGTCGCTGTCTACGAGATGCAATGTGGCCCTGTGCTGCTGCACTCCCTAATGCTGAGGATCCACCCTGACCTCCTGAACCTGTCGGTGCTCTGGGAGGACGTGATGATACCCCTCCACTACCAGCTGGTGCCTATTGCTCATGTGCAGCTGCTCTGATGCCAACTGAGCTCTCTCTATAGCTCCCGATCCATTGATCCCTCGGGACTGCCTGTTTGTATGCCTCTCGCCAGTAGGATATCTCCTTCCCGGCATGTATCATGGCTCTCATGATATCCCCATGAGAACCTAGGTCCTCAGTCCTCTGTAGCTCATCCAGAAGCATCTCTGACTCCCCAAGTCTCTCCACCATTGAATCTCTCTCTCCCCACAGCACATCCATCTGCCTGCCCATCCTCTCAATCTATCTCTCCAGACTTGGAACTCGATCTGCCTCTACCTGGATAACGGCTAGTCAAACTAGCAGTGCATCAATATCAAGCTCCTCCTCTATCACATCTCTGTGTAAATAGGGATCCTGTCCCCCGATGTCCATGTCTTCCTACTCAGCCTGTGCCTATATGTCTGGCATCTCCACATCTAGCTCATCCTGTCTGCCACCCTGAGCCACGTCAACCTGAGCCACATCCACCTGTGCCTGCCCCTGTGCCTGTGCCTGTACTGCAGCAACTGGTATCTTACTGTAGCCACTGGTCTTTGTACCTATGCGACTGGTACCTGTAATGGTACTCCTACAGCTGGCTGTGCTGGCGATTGTCTCCATCCCTGTCCCCTTTGCCTCACTCCACCTCCTCTCATCCGTGGGCCAACTCTCCCTCCATCTCCGCCACCATCTCCACCACCTCCATCTCCACCACCTCCATCTCCTCCTCCATATCCTCCTCTCCCTCATCCCCTCCTATCTCGACCTCGCTGCCTCCCCCGACGTCTATCTGTTGGATCTCTCTCTGGAGGTCTCACTGCTGGATCTGTAATCCGTGGCACAGGATGATCTCTCAAAAACTGCTCTAAATCTGCAGTCATCCCAGGGTCAACCACTGTCTATCTCATGGACCATGCCTGGTATGGTGCATCCAAAAACTCCTGCCGCACAACATCAAATGATGCCATGGGTCCCCAATCCCGTCTCTCCTGGTGTGTCCGTGCAAACTCGGTCACTCCCTGGGGCATACCCTGTATCCTGCCAAACTATCACAGAACCCGACTAACCAACTATCTCTCAATAATAAAGGGCGTCCACCCTATTAGCCATCGTGCCTCAAAACAAAAACCAAGCTGCTGCTCATCGTCCCATGGCTCGCACCCAAGATAAGGTCTCCATGTCACTGTGTCTAGTGTGTCAAAAGTGTAGCGCCAAAACTCTAAATGTCCTAGTTTTGCCTGAGACAAAACTGAGGAGTATAAATAAATATAGGGCTGCCCTGCACCCCGGAACTAAATCGCTATTGGTCTAGTCACTATGATGTGCTCCCATGCCCAAACATGGAGTAGTGTCACCCCTACTGATAAAGATGCACTCTTGTGGTACACCACCTGATGTAAATCATGGTATAAGTGTGCTAATAAACACACACCCCAAGCAAATCGGGTCCCCTCCATCACCCGCTGTAATGTCCGGCCCCACCCAACTGCAAATCCGTGTGACCTCCGATTCGGGCATACGAATCCCCCAATAGCACCTGCTAGTACCACTAGAAGAGGGTCATACATGTCGACCATCTCCTCCCAGCTAATCTCCCCATCCTCTATGTCCTCATCTCCAAAGATGACTCTGCACTCTATGACTCCACCGTGTCGATCATATTGCACTAACTCTCCTGTGATGGGAAGCCGGAGGATGCGATATACATCCTCTAGTGTCACTGTCATCTCCCCTGTCAAAAGATGGAACATACTCATCTCTGAGTGCCATCTCTCAGCTAAGGCGGTCATCATACTCAGATTCGCCCAAATCTTGGGCGTGTAAATCACATGGTACAGTCCTGATGCTCCTATCACCAGTCTCTTTGTCTCTGATAATCCTGGTCTCAGGTTCTGTGTGACGGGACATCTCTCCCATGACATCAGAACATCTGTGATATCCTCCTATTCAAGTCAACAACAATCAACCTATCAGATTTTGATAAACTGATCTATCAATCTATCTATCCTATCATATCAATTTCAAACATGTTTATCACGTGTTTCAACAGATGATTCTATCAATTGTCTATTTCAGATTGGCTAACTAGCGAACATGCTACAATGTTGCCAATCTTGATCACAATCAACCGCTGACAGATCAAATCAGCTTATCGACATCACGTTTGACCTAATTGACAATCCATCATGACTAAATTCTAACACCCAAAAACATATGCGCAGCATTGAAACATGCATGCGCAACTTTATTTCACATTTGCACAGGTTTTTACTGATGTGCAATCTTCATTCACATTTGCGCAACATTTCTAGGCATTTGCACAGTTTTATACATATGCACACTTTTAATGACCATTTGCCCAGCTTTTCCTAACAAATGCGCAACAAGTATCTATGCGCACTTTTATTATATGCTTGTGCAGTACTGTTCCACTCCTAGTATGAATGCGCAAATCTCCTTAACGTACGCGTAGAAACTTTGATTTTTTGCGCAAATGTCCCAATTTGCTGCGCATTCATCCTACGCCTAGAAAACAATAAAATTCCTACTCTAATCTATCATTTGATCTACCCTAAACATGTTCTAAATCTAATCTAACATGCATCAAATCATAATAATACAGAGCAGGATCGAGTCACCTACCGGTTCACCTGAATTGGGTGGTCACTGGAAGCATCTGACTCTCTCGAAGTGGTGATCTGACAAGGGGAATGGCATCCTGGCGGCTCTACTCTTCTCTCTTGTGCTCTAATCTCCAAATGACAAGTGTGCACAATGAACCTATTGTGGACCCCTTGGCCATATTTATAGCTTGTGGACCTAATGTGCTTGGTGTGTGAACCCTCTCTCCCGTTTTTCTTCTATTCTACCCTGTTTTCATCCATATTTCTACCCATTCTTTCATGAGATTGATTGGACAACCCCATAAAATCATAAAAAAAATTTAAAAAAAAATATTTTTACAAAATTCAAATAATCTTTTTTTTTTTCAATCAATCTCTCGAGGGGGCATCCATAGGTCATCTGAGACATTGTTTGGGGCAGGGGCAAAAATGCTTGATTTTTCTTTGAAACAATGTGACTAGCACATTATTTCAAAGAGGGGCAAAATGTATACACCTAAAAATGGCTTCATTAATTAATTAAATATTTATTATTTAATTATTATTGACTTGATAAATTAATTAAATATTTATTATTTAATTAATATTTGTTTCATCTATTTATTAAGTAAATTATTCAATTTATTTAATAAATTCACTATAGTCTAATTCTATATCCTAAGTCTTCTAAATAGTCTATTAAAAGTGATTTAATTAAATACATAATCACCTAAATATGACTAAATCCCCTAGTCCACTTCATCCACCTAGTCACCTGACACATCACCTTGGCTAAGATAAATAATTATTATTAATTATTTATTTATAATTATCCTCACCCACACATGTCCTATTCTTAAGGGCTATGTGGCCTCATAGGACTTGGTCTCATGTCCACATGTCCTCTCAACAACCAAGTTGAGAGACCTTCCCTATTCCTAAGGGGCTTCTCAAGCCACCTCTAAGGGTCAAAGGTGATTCATGAGACACTTGTACAAAGAGTCCTCATGAGGAAAAGGTCTCTCCCCCTTTCTCTCTTTGGTCTTTGTGAGACACTTGACATGTGTCTTTCCCTTCCACCTTCTTCTCCTTCATGTCAATATGAGAGGAACATCATCCCTATTCTTCCTCTCACATTCCAACAACATCCCCCTTTCTCTCAACTCCTTCAACTAAGTCAATTCTAGCCCTAGGATCTTCCACCTTTCATTCTCAACTGTAGGATCGCGCCACCTAGGCCTAGATCCTCCAAAACTCTATAAAAGGAGCCTCATTTGCCCTTTGTGGGCTAATAGAAAATAAGCATTTTTGAGAACAAGCATTCAAGCATCCAAGCATCCAAGCAATCAAGCAAACAAGCATTTTCATTATCATCCCCATCATTTGCATTCCATTTCATTAGATTTGCATAAGCTATTGTGCATCCATTTCACTCAATCTCCACACTTTGGAAACATCTTGGGAAAAGGGGTTCATTTGGAAATCTGAGAGCTCAACATCTTCAAGAAATCAAGGTTAGGAGGGCAATGGAGACAAGCTGCATTTGTAGGTGAAGGTAAAATTGTTATTTTGGCTTCATTGTTTATTGCATTCTTCATTGTAGTTTGTTTATTAGATAGATTTGTTAGCTTCTTTTAGTTAATTCATCATTTAGAATAATATCCAACTAATTTGCATACACTAGCACAATCAATTATTGATCTATTTCTTCTCTCAGCAATGCCATTTTGTTGTGGTGTTCTCGATGCTGAAACTTTTCTTTGAATTCCATGCTCATTATAGAAATTAATAAATTCATTAAATATAAATTCACCACCTCTATCTGATCTAAGACATTTGATTTCCTTTCTAGTTTCTTTTTCTACTTTAGCCTTATGCCACTTAAACATTTTGAAGGCTTCTGACTTTTCTTTCAAAAACATAACTATCATTAGTCTCGTGTAATCATCAACAAAGAGAATAAAGTATCTATCACCATAATAGCTTTGAGTTCTCATCGGTCCACATAAGTCGGTATGAACCAACTCAAGAATTTTCTTTGTTGAGAATTCTTTACTCTTAAAACTAGACTTTGTCATTTTCCCCTTTCGACATTCATGACACATAATATGATCAGGCTTAGATAAGTTAGGCAAACCTCTAACTCTTTTCTTTCTACTGATTTTGATCATATTATCAAAGTTTACATGACATAATCCCTTGTGCCATAGCCAAGCATCTTCATCTTTCATAAGTAGGCAAGAAGACTTATCAATATCAAGATGAAATAAATTACCTCTGGTTTGAGTACCAGTCCCACCAAGTCTTCCTCCTTCAAATATTTTCACCCTTTTATTTTCAAACACCAGTTTGTGACCTGAATTGTTTAGTTGTGCCACACTTAATAGATTGTAATTCAGTCCATATACCCAGTAAGCATTCTCACATTTTATTCTATCATTAATTACAAGGGTACCTTTATCTTTCACAGTGCATGGGGCATCATTTCCCATTCTTATAGATCCACCATTATATTCAACTAATTCATCAAATTTATCTACATCACCTATCATATGATGTGTGCAGCCACTGTCAATGATCCATGTTTCATTCTTGCTTATCCTTGAGATTAGGGATGATTCTTCTTAATTTTTCATCTTCTTCTGAGTCTTCCTTCATTGCAACAAACACTAACTCTTCATCATCAAAGTCAGACTTAGAGTTAGTATCTTCAGCTATATAACAAGCCTTTTTACCTTTGTCCTTTCTGTCATTTCTATTACTGTGTCGGTAGCTTCTGTTAACTCTTCTCCCATAACTTCCTTCAGATTTATCTTTCGGTCCATCATCATCATTTCTCTTCTGAGGACATCTAGCAACAATATGACCAACTTCTTTACAGTTAAAACATGCCAAGGGTAACTTACCTCTATATCTTCCTTTCCCTTTCGACAATTTTCTGGCCATTAGTGCTTCAAGCTCATTAAGTTCATCATCAGTATCACTTTCACTATCATTGTTCTTATTTTTCTTACTAGATTTGCTGATCTTCAGAGAAGACATGAAAGCAGACTCAACAAAAGGTACAACACTATTATCAAAGTTGTTCAATTCACAAGTAGTAAGCTTACCGATCAGGGTATCAAGTGTAAGATTGGATGTGTCTCGGTTCTCATGAATTGTGGATACTCTGATTGCATAGATACGTAGCAAGGTTCTAAGGATTTTGCTGATTATTGTCTCTTCTTCAATTACTCCATCAGAAGCTCTTATTGCATAAACTACCTCTTTAATTCTGCTTGAATATTCAACAATATTTTCTCCTTCTTTCATTCTCATTTCATTGAATTTACCTCTTAAGCTTTCTGCTCTAGCCCTTTTGATAGATGTGTTACCATTGTATACTTGCTCTAGTCTATCCCACATTTCCTTAGTAGTAGTCAATCCTTTGATTTCTTCAAATTCAGCATCGGTACAGGCAGCAGCAAGTTCCATCATTGCTATGTTGTGATCATGCTTGTCTTTTAGTTGTTGCACAGTCAGAGGACCAGTTGGTTCACTATAGCCAGTTGTCATAAAATCTAGTGCATCTCCACCAATTCCAGCTATATGCAGTTTCATTCTCTATTGCCATACTGAGAAGTTGTCTTTGTTTAGTCTAGGCACTTCCCTCTTACTCATTTTGTGATCTTTATGCTCAAGTCCTTAAAACTCTGTTCTAAGCAACCAAATAGCTCTAATACCAATTGTTAGAATAACTGAGAGGGGGGTGAATCAGTTATCCAAGTCCCAAAACAAAATGAATAATCCAAAATACTGTTTCTCAAATTTTTGTTAGTCGGTAAACAAATATATGATTCACTGTCAGCGTTTTTACTGATCTTCAGTTAAAGCTCTTAGTAATTACCGATTAAACCCAATAGCTAAAATGTAAATTATGATAGCAAACAGATATCACAATCAACACATAACACAATGATTTAATGTGGAAACCCTGTTAAGGGAAAAACCACCTGGGAACTGGCAACCCAAAAATTTCACTCTTTTGAAGTGAGGTTAGTGAAGACCCAACCCTGTTAAAGGTTACAATACACACTGTCAAGTGTGACCTTGTTAGAGGATTTTACACTAGAAGTTATCTTTCAATCTTCTATCACTCACTGTGCTGATTTATAGGATAACAATGTTTCACTTGTCAAAATGAAACACAAATAAGACTTAAAAGTCCACTCAATTAAGAGATTTACACTATTTACAATTATTAGAAAGTAATAGTAAGTTGATCTACCTTAATACAACAAATTGCAGATTACAGATCAATGTTTTGCTTAACAATGTTTTCTGACCATTATATCACTTCAGATCTAATATCAATATTACTTACAAACAATCAATTATGTGCTTTGTGTAGCTTGGTTTGTTCACTATGTAGCTCAGTTTCTATAGCTCAGTTTAGTAACCTGTTTGATAAAAAATGCATGAATGCTAGTTCACGCTCAGCTTCTGCAGTATCTTCTTCTTCTTCGAATTCTCTGATAAATATAATGTATTTTCTTTCCCCTTAAATAAACATGTAAGCCATTTTATTTTCATCCATCAGATTTTTCCGCTTAATCATATCCATTGATTTTGCCTCTTTAAACTTCCTCGGCTGATGTGTCATTAACACGTTTCAATCTCCTTCGTCAGATCTTCCTTGAATTTTGTTAGCCGTAGATCCTTGTAACAAACTTTGACTTTTCACTCTAATTTTGAGGTTCCAGCTCATCAATCTTCTGTCGTCAAATTGTCTAGTCGACAATATCATTAAATGCTTTTCTATTCTCCTCGGTTAACAAATAAATGTGTCGGTAAACCTTTATTGGTTAAACTTGTGCTCGGTATACAACACACTGTGTTGGTGTATACTGTCGTCGGTGTTTACACTGAGAATCTCGCTAACACTAAGCTATGTTATTTTACCGACAAACACTGCTTTGTGTCTTTCAGTTCTATTCTCCATAATAGATGAATACAACATACTAAAGTCAATATAATGAGATCAAAGACTCATCAATAATGTATCCAATGCATTCCTTATCCTCATCTGTTGTGACCATCTTCCACCATTCTTAAGATGTATCGGTATGTTAACTTACAAGATAAGTACTTGTCAAACTAATATGAAACTAGTTGACATTAATGACAACATAATACTGATTTAACATATTGTATATCTATACAACCACTTTTCATGTGATCTTCAATCACTGTTTCAACAATCTCTCCAATCAGTTGTAAATCAGTTGTAGGTTCAACACATGTCCTGTTATAGGAAAAGGTTTGATTAAACTAACTAATAATATATCTTGTGAAAATGCTTATTGGGTCGAAGGTCTTAATTATAATTTGTTAAGTGTTGCTCAGCTCAACAAAACTGGTTACCGAGCAGAATTTCATCACAAGAAAGCTAAAATATTTGATGCTACTGGAGAACTGATTGGAAGTGGAGAACATACTAGAGGTAATTTGTTCTATCTTGACCTATCTAAAGAAACATGTATAATTGCACAACTTGATGATATTTGGTTATGGCATAAGAGGCTATGTCATGTTAACTTTGACAATCTGGTAGAGATAAGTAAGAAAAAGAAAGTAAGAGGTCTACATAGACTAAAGAAACCTGAGAATGTGATGTGCAAGGAATGTCAGTTAGGAAAAATGACAAAGTTAAGTTTCAAGAGCAAATCCTTTATTTCTGAAAACATTTTAGATTTGGTTCATACTGACCTTTGTGGACCTATGGGTGTATAAAGTTATTGTGGTGCTAAATACTTTATCTTGTTTGTTGATGATCATACCAAGATGATGCATGTAATGTTTCTAAAAGAAAAATCTAAAGCTTTTCAATTCTTTAAGTGGTATTTGGCTAAAGTTGAGAAGGAGATAGTAGGAACCTAAAATGTCTTAGATCTGACCGAGGTGGAGAATTTACATCAAATGAATTCAATCTATTTTGTAATGAAAGAGGAATTAAAAGACAGATGTCTGCACCTAGAACAACTCCACAGAATGGTATAGCAGAAAGAAGAAATAGATCTATCTTGGATTGTGCAAGGACATTGTTGATTGAAAAGAATGTGGCATAGAAATACTGGAAAGAAGCTATTAGCACTGTTGTCTACACTCTTAATTGGGTATAGATAAAAAAAGGTACAAATCTGACACCTTATGAATTATGGTATGGACATGCACCGAGTGTTAAATACTTTAGAATCTTTGGAAGTAAGTGCTATATATTAAAAGACACTAGGAATGGAAAATTTGATGCTAAAAGTGAAGAAGGCATATTCCTAGGGTATTCCACAAAAAGTAAGGCTTATAAGTGTTTGAACTCTAACACTAACAAAATTTTGGAAAGTGTGAATGTAAAAATTGATGAGTATGCAAAAAGAAATGAAGCTGATAGCAAAAGAGAACCAAAAGATTACAGATCTTTTGTGTACATTGAAGAAATAGAAGAGGCAAGTAATAGACTTGCACCTGATGCTAAGTCTCAGGTAAGCAATGCCGAGTGATAGACAGATGATGTCGAGCATCAGGAAAATAGTGCTAAGAGAGAACACAAACATGTCGAGCTATAAGATAATGTTGTCGACTATCAAGAAGAGGTTGCTGAGCATTTAGAAGCTGAATCTAATAATCTTGTTGGGGAACTTGATGAAACAAAGGAGAAAAGAGTTGAACCTATTTTGGTAAAATATGTAAGAAGACATCACAAGCCTGAATAGATAATTGGAGACAAAAAAACTAGAATTCAGACTAGAAGCAAGACCAAGGATCCAGCATGCCTACTATGTGAATTTGAACCCAAGTCAACTAGAGAGGCATTGGAAAATGAAGAGTGGATACAAGCAATGAATGAATAGATTGACCAGATTGAGAAGAATGATACTTGGACTCTAGTGCCGAGACTCAAAAATAAGAATGTTATAGGAACAAAGTGGGTGTTTTGAAATAAGATGAATGAAAAAGATGAAATCACTAGGAACAAAGCTAGGCTAGTATGCAAAGGCTACGCACAAGAAGAAGGAATAGATTATGGGGAGACATTTGCCCCTATAGGTAGACTGGAAGGAGTAAGAACTCTGCTTGCATATGTTTCTTATAAAGATTTCAAGGTATATCAAATGGATGTCAAGTCTACATTTTTAAATGGTATACTAGAAGAAGAAGTTTACATAGAACAGCCAGAAGGTTTTATTGATCCAAACAAAAGACATATGGTATGCAAACTAAATAAAGCATTATATGGATTAAAACAAGCTCCCAGAGCGTGGTATGAGAGGTTGCATAATTATCTGATGTAGATTGGATTTTCAAGAACAAATGACACAAGCAATCTGTACATGAAAGATGAAGAAGGTAAAGGTATCTTGTTACCATAAAATTTTGTTGATGACATTATTTTTGGTGGAGAAGAAGATTTGTGTAAGAGATTTTCAAATGAAATGCAAACTGAATTTGAAATGAGCATGTTTGGTGATATCAAATTCTTTGTTGGTTTACAAGTATATTAGATGAAGAAAGGAATTTTCATTACACAGTCTAAGTATGTTAATGAATTACTGAAAACTTTTAGGATGGAAGATTCTAGACCAGTGAGTACTCATATGGTTACTAGACAAAAGTTATCTAAGAATGATGATGTTGCAAAAGTGAATCAGACTTTGTACAGATCCATGATTGGAAAATTGTAGTATGTTGTACATAGTAGACCAAATATTGCACTAGCTATTGGGATTGTGGCAAGATTCTCTACAAATCCTAAGGAAACACACATGATGGCTGTGAAAAGAATTATGAGATATTTGAAAGGAATTGTTGACTATGGGCTATATTAGAAGAAGGATGACAAATTTGAACTAAGAGTATATATTGATGTTGATTGGGCAGGAAATGCAGATGACAAAAAGAGTACAAGTGGTGGAACTTTCTTTCTTGGATAGAGATTAGTTTCCTCGCTGAGAAAGAAACAAAACTGCATTTCCTAATCTACTGCTGAGGCCGAGTATGTTGCTGCTGCAGTAAACTGTTCAAATTTGATATGGATAAAACAATTGTTGGTAGGAATGAAAGAAAAAATCACTGAACCTGTTGTTATTTTCTATGACAACACAAGTGCTATAAATATTTCTAAGAATCCAGTGATGCATAAAAAGACCAAACACATAGCAATCAAGTATCACTACTTGAGAGAATTGGTACAAGACAAAGAAGTCCGACTAGAATATGTGAATACAAAGAAACAAGTAGTAGATATATTCACTAAAGGTTTACCTAGAGAAGCTCATGAGTATTTGAGAAGTCAATTAGGGGTCCTTCCCCTAACTGAGGCTACCTAGTCAAGCTAGGAAGCACTACATCAAATATGCTACAATAGAATATTTGACAAATTGATGTAGAAGACTGTCACACTTTAGGACTGGCCTAGAGTTGTGAAAATGAGCAAAGACAAAGAATTAGTCATAAGCAAGATGATAGAGGGAGAAACATTGAGCTGCACAGATACTATCTACATTTGTTGGATGTATGTTTTATGTTGCTGATTGAATTGAGATGAACTGAGATGATATAATAACACATGACACTGAAGAGTAGGGATGATGAACTGAAATGAAAGATCAGGATAGAGAGAGATCTGATTACTTTTGATGGTCACAGAAGTGAGATTTATAGATTCTGAATCAGAATGAAGCTAAAGATTTTCTCTGATGGATAGATAAGTTTTTGGATTGGTTGGTAATCCATGTGTTATTCAGGTGATATCATATGGTGTTGCCATCAATGCCAAAGAGGGAGATTATTGGAAACTACAATTGAAACAATTATTGTATTGTCATTGATGTCAAAACCTTAACTGGTAAGACTGTTGCTACCTAGGAAAGTACTATATCTATTGTATTATTGTGAAGGAATGAGGCAAGTTTGGTAACAATAGCACCTAAGGAAAGGTTGATTTATCTTGATACTAAAAAGTGTACTTGACTATGTTGCACAATGATGAGACAATGTATTGTTTATCTTGGTAAGATTATAGACTAAACTGGTAGGCTTAACCGAGCAAAAATGGATAAATCATGTTTAAGCCAAGTAATTTTAATGTCGATTGAGTTAAGTCAAGTAATGTTAATGTCGACCGAGTTAGTGTATGCCGAGCAAAAATCTAGTGTCGACCGAACATCAGTAAATTATCGAGGAAGATAGTGTATTTTGAGGAAATAGTTTTAGTAATGACCGAGCTTTCTACATGAAGATTGAGTGGATGATCACAGTATTGACCAAGCATTGGCATTTTTATATTTGAAGAGAATTCAGATTTGGAGCCAACATTGTTGAATTCTTGGATTATGTAAAATGTGTTGACTTTATTTATTGATTGTTTGAAAGAATTTAATGCACTGTAAAATGTTTTATTGTAAATATTTATGAGATTTGAGATGATTCTAGAAAAGGAGCCAAAGAACATAATGTGGGTAGATTAAATGAATCTAACCTAACCCTAAGATCTATGAATAAGATTGAGTGACAAAAGATGAGTTAACCTAATTGAGGAAAGTATTAAGGGAACTTGAGCATTGGATATGTAAGGTTGATGCATGGGGTGAAAATGGAATGCTGGAAGATAAGCTTTATTGACTGTATAAGCAGAAAAGGCTGAAGGAGAATTGTGGTGATCGCTTGAAGAAATTTTTTGAGTAGATCAGAGATGGAAATGGAAAAGTTTCAAAGTCAATAAACCAACATTTGTGTACAGAATTGGATCTGATATTTGCAAAGTGAGTTGTATGTTTTTCAGATCAATATTGCTGCTACTTTCTAACCATTGTAACAGTCAAAATGCTTTTAATAGAGGTTGACCTAATAGTCATATGTTAAATCCTTTGAACAAGGTTGCATTCTAATGGAGTGTATGTAAGTCCTTTGACCAGGCTCACTTTTAACAAGGTGATTGAAATCCTTTAACTAGGTCACACCTAACAGTGTGTATTGTAACCTTTGACAAGGTTGGCTTTTAACCAAGCTCACTTCAAAAGAGTGAAAATAATAGTATCTTGTTACAAAGTAGTTTTTCCCACATTGGGTTTCCACTATAAGTCCTGGTGTTAACACTTGTGTGAATGTTTTGGTTTGAACATTTCTATGTTTTGCAAGTTGAATTACAGCTGGGTAGTGGACTACAATGTTATATGTTTATATTATTGAATCAGTGATGACTGAGTTTGTTTTGGTTGTTTGATCTAATTTGAAATAAAGTTTTTAGGTTTGTCTTATACATCAGGACCTGAGAACAACTGATTCACCCCCCTCTTTGTTGTTCTAAATCATATTAATAGTAATATGTAGTATCATTTGATGTATTGGGTTTGTCAAGATACTTTTAGGGCTGGCCTGGAGAATATTACCTTCCAATTAATTTTGAAATTCAAGGCTCATTATGGTTAGGAGGGAGAAGATATTTTCAAGTAGTTAAGATTGAAGAGGGACATGTAGCAGCATTAAATCACCTTCAATTTGCTCCTTCTTTCTATATAAATTATTCTCTTTTTCTTTATAAGGGACTTCATTCTTTTGAAGAAAAAAAGGGACTCCATTCTTTTGAATAAAAAAAGGGACTTCATTCTTTTGAATAAAAAAGGGGAGTTTTCAACTTTCATGTGAAAGTTAGATCAAACTTTTGTTTGAGGAGATTTCTAGTAGTAAGTTTTCTAGTTTTGTAAGCAGTCTTATAAATCTTCCATAAGAGCAATATTATGAATTTGTTAAACCTTTTTCTAGTTCTTAGTATCTTTCAGTTGTTTCATATATTATATAATAGAGCTAGCACACATTTTTTAATGAAATACAGTGTTGGTTTAGTTCTCTCAATTGTATAAGTTAGTTAAGTTTTAAGAGGAATAAAACATAGAGTTATTCTTTCTTAGTGTCTTGTTATGAGATATGTAGCTTTTCTTTCATGATTTGGTCTAAAGGATCAATTAAATGATTATTAAAAGTTACAAATTTACTAGTTTTGGGAAAGGATTTGATAAGGAGGTTGCGTTGGGGTACAATTAAAGAAGGTTGTAATGCAACTTTTCTTAGATCATTTTCTATTAATAAGTTCTATTATATAGTGTGATGCTTCTCATTGACCCCGTGGCCTAATGGATGAGGCACTAGTCTTAGCTTTTGTGAGGTTTACATATTTATTGTCTACTCATATTCCTTATGTTCTCTCTCTACAAATATATTTGAATCACATAATAACATTTACTTTTAGAAGTTTCTATCCTACCCTATCTCATGCTCCATGCAGGTTGATGTTCAATGGGTGACTAGCGTTCATCTTGTATCTCCCTGTCATGTTTTGATTCCTTATATGGGATATATATATTTATATAGTGTCATGATATAATGTTTGTAAAGTATGGTTTTAAGGGTATTCAGGTTTACCTACCTTGGTTTTGCAAAGCCTAAAGTGTAGAAAGATAGTTATCCTTGTTAGTTGGTCTAGTCTCTTAGGAATTTTCTATTTGGAGTTGGCTTCTCCTTATAACTTTTTGAAGAGCACTGGTAGCTACTTTGTAGCGTAAACCCTATCAAACCAGGAACCAACACTTTCTTCCTTGAATTTTTCTTT
Source organism: Chamaecyparis obtusa (assembly GCA_027943335.1). Lineage (NCBI taxonomy): Eukaryota > Viridiplantae > Streptophyta > Pinopsida > Cupressales > Cupressaceae > Chamaecyparis > Chamaecyparis obtusa. The sequence goes on from BSBK01003391.1 coordinate 1,205,729, forward strand.
GCCTTTATTCTGAGTTGCAGACGATCTTCCTCCTCCAAAGGATCTACCTCTTTGAAATATTCCACCTCTTCCTCTGTCTTTTCTCTTGTTTCTTGTTCATTTTTTCCTCATCCTTTAGGGCATATTGATAAGATTCCTCTACACTCAGTAATTTGATCAAACTGATTTCATCTTAGATAGATATCCTCAAACCATTCAAATATATTTCAACCCTTTCAACATCAGCATGTGTATGGCCAGATCTAATATCCAATTTGTAAATCTCTTTAGTAAAATTCATTCACACTAAGATCCTTATGCTTTAGGTTTTACAAATTTCTAAAGAAAATTACATGGTAATCACCAGGTAAGAACTTGGCCTTCAACTTATTCACCATCCTATCCCATGACTTAATTTTCTCCTTGCCTCTTCTTTGTCTATCAATGTAAAAATTATCCCACCACAAGGATGCATGACCTCTCAACTTAGTGCAAGCATACTTTACCTTCTTATCTTCACTTTTTCCTTCAAAATCAAAGTACTTTTCCATCTCGGTGATCCAATGAAGAAATTCATCTGAATCCAATTTCCCATCATAATATAGTGGATTGAAATGTGATATGGTATTAACCCTAGTTAGGGATTTTAGAAATTGATCTTCTCCCTAATCAAGTTCAAGTCCTATTATTTCTTCTTCTTCTTCTTCTTCTTCATTATCACTTACATCTTCAAAACATGGCGACCTCTTCTCTGGGCTATTTCAATAGCTTATAATCTGGTGGCTATTTGTCTCAACATGTCCATCATGGTTGGATCTACATCTCTCCTTCCTCCACCATCGGCATTTCCTCTCTGATCCATCTCATGCAAGTCCTCTATAATTGTGGGTCAGATCCTTATTCTACCACCCCACAACAATCAAATCTAGGACTTCACAACCTCAAGAGACAAAATTCAATCACCATAAGAGAAAAACCTTTCTTTGATACTGTTGGGTATATTCTTGATTTTTTGAGGTGTGTGTCCAAATTTTGGTTTAAATCTCCTTCCAAGTGTTTTGTTTGGTCTAGGGTTTGGAAAATTCAGAGAAAATTGTCATAGCCGAGTTCAAAAATCCTTACCCTAGGTTTTGTTTTTGAAAAATGTTGGATTCATGCAAAAACCCTCATGTTAGCCCTTGTTCTTCTATTTCATTGTTACCTTTTAGTCACTTAAGCAGATTAAATCATGCACGTGCTTAATTATCCCAAGTGTTCGTTGAATCGGAAAATGTCATAGCATGTCTCATATAGTATTCAGAGAATCAGCAAACAAGTCAGTCTTATGCTAAGTGTCATTTTAGTCACGTGGTCTCTAAGTCTCCCAGTGAACACCTCAACCATTCAGCGAATTGCCGAATGTGTTTGAACCTTGTTAACTATTTTCTTTGTCGCTAAGTCTCTGAATGTTTTGGTGGTTATTTTACCCTTTGCAAGAATTAGCGAACAAAGGCTATCTCTAGTTTTCTTAGTCCTTTGTAGTCATGTGTTAACACTCAGTGACCTAGCGAAGGCAGTATTCACTCATTCTTTGAATCCGACGGTCAAGGGTTATGTCAAATGGAGAACTGGCGAATACCGTGGATTGATTTCAAGATCAACGGCTTTGATTTAATCTCAAGTATCTTTTGGATCCTAGAGGTTTGATTTTGTGAATGAGCGACTGAGTACTTATATTATCATCGTCCAAGTCTGGTGGTTTTGATAATTTGATGAAATGAGTTTGGCAGAGGTAATGTTTTAGTGTTCGCTTATTCTCGGAATGAGTTAGTGAAATACTAAATGATCTGGTGATTCAGCGAATCATATGGTCACAGGTTCTCTAAAAGGAAAGGTAAAGGCTAGAAGTATTTGGTGAATGGGTGAATCAAAGGATTAGTAAAGTTTTAAGTCTTCAGTCGCTTAATCGTGTAATGAAATATTCAATGTTTGAAATATTGTGAGATTCAGCGAACCCTTTGTTCGTTGATTCTCATAATCAAATAACTAAAGACCATATGTTTCGGTGAAATGTTCAACTAACTGCATTCGCCAAGTCACATGATGTTGGCGGTCAAAGCTACATGATTCAGTGATTCAGAGATAAGCTATTCACCAAGTCGTCAGATATCCTGGCAGTTAGCACTAGCATCTAGCGAATGAGTGAAGCATATAGTCGCTAAGTCTCAGAATGAAGGTGACAGTTAAGCAAAGATTCAGTGACTCAAAGAGAAAAAGCTTCACCAGTTCTCTAAATGATCAGGTGGTTAAGTATCTCATCAAGCAAATGCGCGCACCCTTTGTTTGCTAAATCTCCAAGAAAATTGACAGTTAGTCAGGACATTAAGAGAATGGGAGATGACCTTATTCGCTAGTTCTCCAAATGATAATTGTAGTCAAGTGCTTGAAGGTGATCATTTTAGTCACTGATTCGCTAAGTGGATGAAGGGTTAAGAATTGCATTGCGAGAACCCATGAAGGCCTTAGTTGCTAGTTCTCTAACTATGAGCTAGGGTTAACATTGTATTAAGTGATCACAAGAGGCATTTCAGTCGTTGATTGACTAAATGGGCTCAGTTGGATAAGGTAACCAAAGAAAAGAAAAGGACCATTGCCTGCGTGGATAAAGTATAGTCTCAAGCTAGAGAGTAAACTAATGAGCCATCCAATTAGTTTCAAAGGAAGATTGCATGACGTAAACAGGTTTAAAGTGCAGAATCTTAATCATTTGCCTCTTTGCCTTATTTTTGAGTTGTTTAATTTATCTGTCAACATCCAAACATGGCTAACTCAAAATTTGAAATCTGATGGTATATGAAATTGAATGTGGAAACAATTAAGGAGATTTGTAGTAATTGTGGTAGCTGTACACATTTGATCTGTATCGATAAATAAGCTAAGCTCATTATTTCCTGTGTCCAAAATCAGTCGAAGAGAATTGTGTCTTTCTGAAGTAGTTTTTGAACGCCAAATAAATCCAATTTGTAGAATTTGAATGTAATCCTGTAGTGAAGATGAGTCAACCTTAGAAGAGTGCAGCGTCTTCCAGTAGTGAAGCCAAGTCTAAAAGTGGTGAAGACAAGGGCAAGCCTAACTATTCAGATGAATTCATGAAATTGCTGCCGGGATCCAGTCAGAACAAAAGAGCTCCCGATGATGTTTTTGAAGATGTGTTGGGGTTTTGCAGGGATCCTATCATACCAAATAGTATAGGTTATACTATTTTCAGCTTCTTTTATGGAAATAGAGATAGGCATGTTCCTGTGTGTAATGGTTGGAATTTGGGTTTAGGAAAATTAGTTGTTCCTGATATATTTTTAGATGTGGATATAATTGTTGCACTAGCTAGGCATTATGACCCAATTTCCAAAACAATTAGAAAAAGGGACTAGTCACCTTTGGTTACTCTAGATAGGGGTTCATTCATGAAAGCTTTTAATTTCTATACGTCTTCCTCCACCGAAATTGACCTGAGCAAAGAAAGGGAGAGGTACAAGAATAACATAGGGACAGTAAAGGACTAGATGACAAAGCATATCCCAAAGTAGGATAAGTATATAGCTCCCCTCCCTACTCACATGAATGCCCCTTACCAATTTAAGTCCCTCCAGTATTATATGAGGCAGACTTGTTATGCATTGTGTAGGGTTTTGGGAATTGATGGAGATGCAAAGTTCTTGCCAGCTAATTTGTTGATGATAATCTTGGACATCCAGAATTCCTTGGTAAATACTGACTATGATTACATTTAGTATATAATTCATATAATGCATGAGGGTTTGATTTCTGTCAAAGAAAGTAAGAGTCCAGTTAAGTTCATGCATTATTCTTTGTTAATGCACTTGATTTTGTTCTTCAACATCAATAGCTTTGATTGGAACATGCTGAAACCAAGGTTTAACTTCGAAGGCCAGTATAATCCAATACAATTATGGGTGAGGGTGTGGAATTCTACTTCCAATGAAGGGGATTTTTGTGTTTTTCAGAATTTCATTGTCTTTCCGATTGTAAAAATGTTAGGCATTAATGCCACAAGGCTATCCCTGAGGATCGTTAGGCTCCTAAAACCATTGGAGTTTGTGGATAAGTGGGAGGGAGATCATAATTGGGGTGATTTTTACTTAGGGGAGAATTCGACAATTATTAGGGTTTATGGTTGTCCCTAGCCCCCACATCTATTACCAAAATATGTGCCTCCAAGAGTTGCTTGTCTGGAATTTGTTTGGCAGTTGATGTGCACAGATAGAGAACTTCTAGCCCCTCATAGGAAGGGTACATTCACACCTAGGAAATTTAAGATAGGTGACTTCCTGGTGGGAAAGAGGGCATTTCCTCAAATCACTGCATGGTTAAATCAATTCAAGATGGTTACTGGTGCTTGTAGATATGTAGATCCTGAGGACTTTATCAAAATTGTCGGGATGGTCTATATTCCAAATATTGGTGTGATTAAGGAACATGAAGGTTTAGATGAGGAAGATGTAATCAGAAATATTTTTGAGGATGATGAAGTTAAAAGGAGATGGAACAGGTACTTTGATTTGATAGATTTATCAAAACAAGTGATGGTAGCCCAACTTCCTTTTGAGGGTTTCTTCCCTAACCTTCCTTATCTGAAAAGAATTGACAAGATGATAGAGATGCATGACACTCTATCAAATCAGTTGGAGAAGTTGATTGACCAGAAGCAACCAAAGAAAAGGAAAGACTATTCATCTTCTGATCGAGAGGAGTCTTCTGATGAGTCCCCGGAAGGAAATAGCCCACCACAAGTTGGGTATGTACAAATTGTTGAGCCTAGTGAAGACCACCCAGAAATAGAAAGTGTCCAAGAGCCACCTTTGAAGAAGCAGAGGCTTGAGGAAGGAGAGCCTTCAGGGCAAGGAAAACAAAAGAGAATAATTGACAGAGCATCTGCTCTAGTGCCACGTGATAGGGCTTACCATCACCAATTGAGAAAAACAATAAGAGTAGGCAAGAAGGTGGCCACTGATGAAATAGATAAGGAATAGGCCCTGTGGTTAGAAAAGGATATCAAAGAAGTCTATCAGGAGGAATTTTTGAGTGATGACCAATTTATTAAAACTGATGAATTCAAGAGTTTTCTTATTTGGAACAAGCAACAAGAGGTGAAGAAAGCTATGCCCGAAGGTGTAGAGCCAAGTGAGGAAACATTGAGAGCTCTAGCATCTTATGAGCCTAGCCTAGATCCTATAACACTAGATGAAGCTAGACAATTGGTTAAGGCAAGTGGAATGCTATTAACTCCAGGATGGGATCTAACTTTTGCATTCATCATAGATCAAATAAGGAAACAACCATAGGGTAGCCTATCATATGAGGTTCACATTGGTGACATGATAAGAGGAAGTGGCTATGACCCTAAGTCTCAAGCTGTTGCAATGTGGTCTATGGCCCCTAGGACCCAAAAGCCATCCCTATTAAGTATAGAGGATAAGATGGAGGGGAAAAAAATCATATGGACTGTGCAGAATACAACTAACCTTGAAGTTTCCAAGGCAATGACTCATTGGGCCAATTTGAATGAGGCCAAGATAGCTCAGTTGTCTGAGAGGTATTCAAAGTTGTTTGAAAATGCAAACCTAGTGGCCAAGGATAGAGATTTGAAAATGATGAAGATCAAACAATTAGAAGATGAGTTGATAGAGGTAAGAGTCAAGCTTGAAGAGGCTTCAAAGGTAGTTCCTCCTCCTTTGCAAATTGAGGCCCCTATGTAGACAGATGTGGAAGTGCTTGAGAAATCCACTAAGGACTTGGAAAAGATAAGGACAGAGGCATCTTTAGATACTATGTCAAAGATTGTGCAATATAGGTAGGATAAGATAAAGGACAGAATGGAATCAGTCCATAAATCATTCAGCTTATTGCACCAGACTAATGAAAAGGTGAATGACCATTTGATCACCTTGGAGCCACTTTTCAGCACATGGTCAGGAAGGAGTATATTATTTGATAAACTTGATGATTTGCAAGAATACAGGGCAGATGTTCCTAAAGTAGTAAGTGAAGTTTTTGAGAAGATTGGCTTAATAAGTGCTGCTTCAAAGTTTTTCAAAGGAAAGTCAAACCAAATAAAGGCCAAGCTGGCCATGTTTGATAAAGATTATAGAAAATATTTGCCTCTAATTTATGATGACAATGGAAATGTGGTCAAGTTAAAAGAATGGAAGCTGTCAATGGATCAGTTGGTAATTAAACAGGATGCCTTCCTAAAGGATGATAATGCTTTGGACATGGATAGATGTAATAATATCATTGATAGTCTTTTCAAGATTGAAAATGATTGCATACGATTTGTGGTTGAAGCCAAAAGTATAACTGATTCTACATGGGAGTAGTAGATCAAATCACTTCAGGAGCTGCAGAGCTACAACTAGCCATTTGATGATGATGTGGTAGCTTGGGAGAAGTTAATAATAAAGAAGAAGAAGCCAGTTGTCCAACTTGTAGGGGAGGAAGAAGAATAGAATGCACTTGGCACCTGATCCAGAGTTCGAGGGAGAACATGTTGAAACAAAGGATGATGTAGGTTAGCTAGATGGTGGTCATCATTCATGCAATAAATTTAGCCACTGCTCTGAAATATCCTTAGACAAAGGTGCCACCTACAAGATTGTTGGAAATAGATATTTGTAATCTATTGTTGCAAACAATTTTGTCAGTTTGTAATCTTGTTTTTATTGCAAGATCTTTTAACAACCATCTGAAGCTTGTTGCATCCTTTCGAGGATTCCAAGATGGCTGATTAGTATATATAGCAAGTTTTTGCTCATTAGTGGGGTGGAAAAAATACTCTATAAGAAAGGTTCTGAATACAAACCCTTATTTTCTTTAAGTAAGAGGATACTGTATCAATGCATTTTGACCATTAATACAAAATATTGGAGCTCTGTTATTACTATTTTGTTGTCTTTATGTATGGAGTGTTTTAGTTTTCTTATGTATTTAGATTGCAAGGCATTTTAAATACATTATTCACAAGGTGAATATAGGGGTTAAGCTTAAGTTTCTTTCAAGGAAAGAATAAAATCTTAAGGGAGGTCTCTGGGAATTAATAATCCATGTATGAATTTGATGACAGTTGTAGGAATTAAAAGGATGGTATGTTAGGCATGTCATTTGAGTTACAGTATTTTTGTTTTGATAGACATATGTGGAGGTAGGGTTTGACTCTATCACCCAAGTGGATAAGGCACTAGTTCTGGATCCATTTACATTTATTTTCCACCCAAGATATAAACAACTGATTGATTTTGCTTTATCTGTACAAACCTTAATCTGAACTACTCTATGACACATTCATAGACATGTATTGTAATTCTTTATAAAAGCACTATATGAGGTTAACCTTCCTTGATTTTGACTCTAAAAAGAAGAAGGATGAATATCCTTAAACCATTGTTTCATGTTGCTGCTTTCATGATTTCCATCATAGTTTTGTGTATCAAGATAATTTGGGCCGTATTCAGAGTTTTATCATCTTATTAAGTTGATGTTCGAAAGCAATAACAAAGCAGTGAAGGAGCTAGTTCACAATTCAGAGCTCAATTAAACATTGAATTGATATAGGTACACCCACCTGAGTATCCATTGCTCAAAGTGAAGAAGGTTTTCTAACCTTAATACCTTAGTGTTTGCATTTTGCTAGATTATAGTCTATTGGGATTACATGAGTTCATAAGTATTTGATAATCTGCAGATTTGAGCACTAACAGATACCACTTGGTGCAATCATGGACATAGGGACCTCAAAGAGATCAGTCTAATTCATTCAGCAAGAGTCACACAAAAACAACAACATATAATAATCAAGAGATAAGAAAGATCAACCTTCACATTAACATAAAATCAATTAGAATGGATCCGCAACATGCAATCTTACATTCTAGGCATATAGGTCTAATCACAAATATAAATCCTCACAAATTACGTAGCCTCAATCTTTTGGAAGCTAATATTCTAAGAGCTACCTAAACTAGGAACAATTTCCTTTATTTATATAGATTCACAAGCCTCAAGTTGGCCTATAAAGATTACATTTCCCAATATGAATTTTCATTGTGATAATGATATCCTAATGTGTGCATTCACTTTTCATGTATCCATGCATGCTACTACTTTTGATATCATTTTTTTGATCACCATGCACAACTCTATTTCCTCATTTGGTAGCATTATGCATTGTTAAATTTATTATGCTCTAGGACACCATTTCCTCACTTTTTGTGATAGTCTTTGTACCTTGGATATTATTTACTATCACTGTAAATGAAAGAGTCATCATTCTAGGCTACACCATGGTGATCTTTGTTATTGTTTTGACTATAACCTCATTATTTGAACATTGCATATTATTGATTTCAAGAAAAAATAGACCACTAGTCAGATCATAGGTTTATCTTAGATGTCTTCCATCATCTTTTTTAAAAATGGATAATTCATTGTTATTGGTTGTATTTTCCTCAACTATGATTGTTCATGAACTCTTAAGTACTGTGATCTATATAGTTTCTTTAAACCTCCATGGCATCTTGAAACTATTTTAAGGAATTGGCTACTATTTTGTGTGTTCATGAATTGCATTGTTTTGATATATGCTAACCACTTATTGCTATCCTTGATTATCTCTTGGTATTATTATTGAAGTGACCACCATTCTAGATATCTTCTCTTGGCTTATATCATTGTCATGAGGCATTGAGAACATCATCATTGTATCTTGGAACCATTTTCTTACCATTGTTATATGTAGCATTGTCATGAATACTATGATACCATACACTTACATACATGCACCCTATTTTTGCAATGGCTTCTCATGGCATATTCACTATTTATGTGTAATGACACTATCTTGATTTGCACCTGAGAGCTAAGCCTAATGGTCAACAATCTTGTGAAACGCTTAACTCAACCACAAATTTCTTTGAAAGGGATTGAAAACAAGGTGGATCTAGTAGTCCTTGTTTGAGTTTAAAATGATACTAAAAATATGTGCATTTGGATGCTATATTTATGGCCAAGGATGAGAAATTGATTATTTATAACATGCACAAAAAACTTTTAGACTATCTATATGTAGTCTAAAAGAGTTATAGATCTCGAAAAAGGAGATAAAAAGAAGTTCTTATGTCTAAAATCTAGGCTAAAGTTAGGAGGTTAATGTTAGTTGGGGCTCCCTTGACACAAGAATGTGAAATAGGAATGGTTAGTTGTGTTTTCAAGATCAAGATGTTGCTTTGAACCTTCCTCATAAATTTCATTAGAAAAATGTTGGACAATATTGAGTAGAGAAACATTGACTGTACTTTTTGGATCTTCTAAAGCTCAATCTATAGGACTTTATTTATTTTGTTTGATTCCAAATCCATATCTTTTGATCCTTCTGCATGCACATGCAAAGGAAATAAATTGTTGGGTTGATAGGGGTTTTCCTAGAGGTCAAAGCCCAAGTTTGTAATTAACCTTGAAATTGAATTGAAATGTAATTATATTGAAAGTGTTCCTTGAGGTGGCAGAGGGTATATTTTAAATTGAAATGGTTGAATGAAATTTTATACCTTTATGAATCTCCTCTAGGTTGAAGTATTCATGAAAAGGTTAATTTTGACTAGTGTAATTTTCTTTATAATTTCTTGATCATTGATTCCATCTTGAATAATTGAGATCTAAAATTTACCTTTTCAACACTTTGATAATGCTTGGTTATTTTCTAAAGATTGATGATTGATGTCTTCCTTGAATTTGTGATGTGTTTTTGTGAATGTCCGAGGTCTCCAATGAGGGGGTAAAGATTTATTTTGTACCTCTCCTCATGAAACATATTCAAAATTTTTAAGTAGGAAGAAATGAAGGAGGAATTCTTTACCTTGCAATCCAACCATTAGAGGGTTCAAAATTGATCACTTTATGGTAGGTCAAATGCACCCCAAGCATCATTATCCTAGGTTAAGGGTGCCACAAGTGCCATTGACCAACCAAATAGAGTTGAGTCAAGGACCAATAACTAATAAGTGGATAAAGTTGTCAAATTTAAGTCGATGCAAAAAAGTAAAAAAATGATTGAAATAGTGGAAGGCCATAATGCTAAATTGATGCTTAAACAAGCATGAAATTTATAGGGATACAATTTATGATGCTACACCCATAAGTGAAACCAAATGTGATTAGGTGCTGATAACAGTTGTAAGGAAATTATGGTAGTGAAACAAATTCTTACACTAACCTTGAGAGAGGGATTATGCAAAAAACATCTCAAATATTTACAATAGCTATAGAAACTTAACAAAAATAAACATAAATAACACTAATACCTCAAAAGACTAATTTACATGGGAGGAATCCTTTCAAGAGAAAAGTACACACTCCAAAAATACATCACATATACAATTTAGAAATCAACAACAAACTACAATACACTATTGTAAGAAAATTCCCTCATAAAATAAGGTTTCCTTATAGGGAAAGAAAATTCCACAAAATATCTACATTTAGATCTATGACCTAATGATAAATAGTCAAGATTTACAATAATAAATTTTATATGAAATATGGCTTTATAGCCATTGACCAATCTAGATTTAGTTCCACAACATATAGAATGCAAAAATGGAAAAAATACAAGTGTTTATCCAACATATAGAGTGAACCTTATCCAACATTGAGAATGCAAAAACTTGAAAAAATACAAGTGTCTATCCAACATTTAAAATACACCTTGTACAACATTCAAAACACACCAATAACTTTTTATTATTGCAAGGTTAAGATTGACTAGTGGGTGAACCCACAGTAGTGGGTTACAATTTTTCAGAGGAAGGAATTCATCCTGAAAAGCATTTTTGGAAAAATATTATTTATCAACTTTCGATAGAAACTCTAACAAAATTTTGATCGTAAGTAGTAAACTTACGATCGAAAGTCCTTAGACATAGGACTTTCGATCGAAAATTCCTAGTAACTTTCGATCGAAAATTCCTAGTAACTTTTGATCGAAAGTTACTTATGAACTTTCGATCAAAAGTTTCTAATTAGTGACTTTCGATTGAAAGTCACTAATTAGGGTTTGTTTTAGTGGAAATAAAACCGTCAAAAGTGACTTTCACTGTCACTTTCAATGACAGTGAAACTCGACAGTGACAGTGGGGACAACTTCCGAATTTGCAAACACGGTTTTGAGGTATTTTCATATTTCATTTTTCTTATTTTCAGTGTTTGATAGATGCATAAATAGTATATATGCATATATACACATGTATATATGCATATATACACATGTGTATATATATGCATATATACACATGTATATATGCATATATACACATGTATATATGCATATATACACATGTGTATATATATGCATATATACACATGTGTATATATATGCATATATACACATGTGTATATATGCATATATATACACATGTATGTGTATATATATGCATATATACACATGTATATATACATGTATACATGTATATATGCATATATACATGTATACATGTATATATGCATATATACACATGTATATATGCACATGTATATGTATGTATATATATATATATATATACATATATATGCACATGTGTATCTATTATATATAGATTTTTCTTTATTTAAAGTTTGTGATATACATGTGTATTGATTAAATATATAGATTTTTCATTATATATATATATATACAAACACACACACATGTGCATGTATATATGTATGTATACATACATGTACATGTGTATAGATAGATTTTTTATGTATACATGTGTATGTACATAAGACCTAGATAAGACTAATTACACCTAATAAGACCTAGATAAGACTAATTAGACCTAATACTTGACTAAGAAGACATAATTAAATATACCTAAAATTAGACCCCTTGAGTAAATTGTGACCCATTAAGACCTAATTTTTAACCTATTACCTGACCTAATATGAGTAATAAGACCCAAATTAGGACCTTTAATATCATTAATAAGATGGGCCTTAAAGACGTAATTAGACCTAATAAGACCAATTAACACCTAATAAGACATGTGTAACTAGTCTCAAGTATACCTAATATGAGTAAGACGACCCCTTAAGACCTAAGTAGACCTTTAATTAAGACTAATTAACACCTAATATCATGAGTAATAGGACCTGCTAGTACACCTAATATGAGCAATAGGATCCCTTAGGCATAATTAGACTAATTAACCCATAACAAGACCTTTAAATTATACATAATTTTATACTATTTAATTTACCTTTAAATACATGTGAACTTAATACATACCTGATATAAGTAATAGGAACTAATATTGAATAGTAATAATGCCTACTTAGGGACATATTTATGAACTTAACAGGACCCCTTAGACCAAATTAGTCATAATAGCTTGCCCTAATTATCTATGTAATATGAGTAATAGGACCCCTTCTAACCTTGTAATTAGATCGAATTTAAAGACTAATTAACACCTAATATACTCATACTACATGACCCTTTAAGACCTAATTAGACTCAAAATGCTTAATATGAGCTCTTAAGACCAAAGTAGACCTATTAGTTCACCTAATTAGACCTGCTTAGATGCAATTAGACCTATTAGGACATCATAATTCCTAGTTATCTAGGTCTATTTTAAGAGGTCTATGATAGGTTATATGACCCCTTAAAACCTTTTAGGACCTAATTAGACCCAATTAGATGTATTACGACCTAATTAGACCTAGATAAGACCTATTACAATAGAATTAGACCTAATTAGCACCTAAATAGACCCAAATAGACCTATTAGGACCTAATTCGACCAAATTAGACCTATTAGGACCTAATTTAATACCCAATTAAACCAATTATGTCCTAATTAAACCTATTAGGACCTATGATAGGTTATATGACCCCATAAGACCCCATTAGACCCACTATGAGTAACATGACCCCTTAAGACTTATTAAAGCACCTAATTAGACCCAATTAGTTGTTATGACCTATTCGGACCTATAATACCTGTTATATGACCCCTTTAATACCGAATTAGACCCACTATGAGTAATATGACCCCTTAAGACTTATTAGCACCTAATTAGACCCAATTAGATCAATTTTATCATAATTAGACCCAATTAGACCAATTAGGACCTAATCACACCCAATTAGACCTAATTATACCTAATTTAACCTATTACATGACCTAATTGGACCTATTAGGACCTATGATAGGTTATATGACCCTTTAAGACCCTATTAGACCTATTAAAATGTAATTTACATTTAAACATGTAATTTATGTAATTGATTTTACTTTCAAATAATGTAGTGAAATGTGCATAGTATTTAATTTTATTTTTATTTAAATTAGGAAAATGTACATGTATATATGTAGACTTTATTTGACAGTAAATAAAATCTTTCAGGTACATACATATTCTAGATCTATCAGACATATTATTGCACATCACACATCATGGTAGATGCACAGATTCCCCGTACAGAACTATTTTCACGCACTAATAGAGAGATTCAACAGTTGTAAGAATCTATAAATAATCCATCTAGCTCTATTGTCTATAAGAGCATGTGTCAGTCCATCCTTAATAGCTTGATGAACATTAGGGATGACATTCATGGTACCACTCCCTATGCCCCAGATATTATAGAGGCCATACTTGAGAGGAAGAGATAAGAGGTTTGCTCTGGTCTTTCTCTTAAGGAGGTACAGGCTTTAGTGCCTAAAGCGACCCTGAAAGGGGAAGTTTTCCCATCTTATGTAGATAAAAATTATGTGAAGGGATATTAGGTTACCAGGTGTGAGGATCCTGCTATATCAACATTGATATACCCTAGATTTCTAGCTGCCCATGGTCGTTATCCAAATAACGACCAGATTCCAATGTACTTTGCATAGTAGATTTTTGCTAAGGTTTGTTTAGGTCATGATGTTAATTACATTGATTTGCCAACACATCTAGGACAGGGGTATGGCATGCTTGCTGATAGAGATACTTATCATTGAGCTAATCGACAAAGACCAGTACACAAGGCCATTGTTGGTCAGAGGGCACTTGTTATAGCTCCTTCATTGGGCCCTATTGTAGATGATGTTATTCGTAGCACCCAACTTCAAGCTGCGATTGATAGTGTGGGGGACATTACAGTAGCTGCCACATCCATATCTAGTGATCAGGTTGGTCAGTACCTGATGTCTCGATGACACTCCAGATCGTCAGGTGGAGCATCCGCTAGTAGGACCGCAGATGACATGTACACTGTAGCAGGCATCCCTTCACTTTCTAGCCTAGAGGGACTTACAAGGGAGATGTCACGTGTGACACTGACTAGCTTGGCTGAGGATCTATTGGATGCATATGCATTTATAGCAGCAGAGCATGATATCCCCATATCAAAGGTTAGATCTCATGTGGGTACTGTCAAATACGCTCAGTCACATCCTTTTCACCTAGACCATGGCCATAGTGGCAGTGCTCGTGAGGATCCACCTACTAACCACTCTATTGCTACACAGGGAGAGGCACAACATACAAACCCTTCAGTCAGTGCAGAGCATCAGCTATCTGATGTTGGTCTTGACGATGTTGAGTTTAGCATGACCACTATAGGTTATCCATATTTGTTGACACGTGATGATACGACTTCCATGCCATCTCATCTAGTTAGTCCATTGCATTCATCATTAGAGAGGCATGTGTAGTCTACTCATGTTGCAAATGTAGATTTGAGCTTGGACCAGACACAGCAAAATCTTGAAACCTTGGTTGATAGGATTGAGGCTAGGGAATCCAAGTACTATCAGTTTCTACCACCTACACAGGTATAAATCAGATTATATACATGTATTTAATGTTACAATTAAACTTAAATTTATTTTCAAAATTTCAATCAATTGATATATATATATATATATATGTACACATGCACATATATATATATATATATATATATATATATATATATATATGATATATATTTTTTGTCTACTAGGATATGCCTCTTGTTACTCCTTCTTTGGGTATTGATCATGTACGTCATTGGGACTCACTCGATGATGACATCAGTAGTGGACAGGTGAGTTTTTAATTTATTATTTGTGTGTACGCACTTTATAACATATTTTCTTGTACAATATTTTATACAATGTTTATATGATTTACAATGTTTCTTTATACAATGTAACTTATATGTTTTAATTTATATATCTCTTTCTTTGTAGGGATCTACACATCCTTCACAGCATGATAGTCACTCTGGGTCTGATCGCTTAGTGAGGAGTCAACATGATGAGTCCTAGGCACTTTCATATTTGATTAGAGACATATTTCATATTATGTATATATATAGAGAGACATATTTCATATTATGAACTATATTTCATTTATAGACTCTACTTGACCGATTGATGTGTTTTATGTTATATTTCATTTTTAGATGGGCTTTTGATAGAATGTTTGATGTGCATGATTGATTCATATGTTTCATATTTACAGTACTTGATCTACACACATGATTGATGTTTCATGCATGTTATATATATACTTTCACTCTAGATACATGTGCATGTGTGATGAACTTGTAAATTTTCAATACTTTCAATAGATTACATACACATGTACACATGTTTAATTTAAATTTGATGAACTTGATTTTAATAGATTACATACATGAATGATGTTTGAATTCAATAGATTACATACATGAATGATGTTTGATTGTACACATGTTTATAATGAAAGTTGTACATTCAATTGTACACATGTTTGATTTAAATGTACATTTGATAATAGTTGTGCATGTACTTTTAATTTAATGTTGTTGTACTTCAAGTAGATTTTATATTTAAAACATGTACATCCTAATGTAACACATGCAAATTCAATACATACACACATTCATATTCCAAAGTTAGAGTACTTCATATTCAGGTAGATAACTAATATATCATATCCAATTGTAAGACATAAATTTGAGATCTATATATTCTTAATTTTTTATTTAATTCAAGCTCCATTCACTATGGGCACCAGTAGGAAAGAATGGAGCTAAGAAAACCTCTAGTCTCGCTTGTGAAAAATTTAGTTCAAATCATATTTCATGCGTGATTTAGTCCACATCAAGTGGTTCATCTCTCTCTCGAATAACATTTAATATTCTCTCATGGTCGTCAGTATCAAGTCTCCACTTATGAATGCCACGTCCCATCATAGGAACAAGAGATAGGATGGTAGTAATTAAAAGATGACTATATTGATAAACCTTATTGTTAGGTTGATAATCAATAAAATGAATCCCTTGTTTAAGTATTTTGATTTGCTTCAAATATGTTCCTTGCATGACAACTGAACCTACACAATGTGTTCCTCAATGTTAAATATATAGATGTGATAAATACTAACCATATAAACAAACTTAAATATAGTACTAGAACCTATGGGAAACATAATTCCATCGCTTGTTTCATTCTGTGTTAGCTTCATCATCTCCTTGCAGCAACATAATAAATAGTAACTAACACCTTCCACATTTCCAGGCTCTATAACTACTACAAAAATATGTTCTGCATTTAAAGTGAACTTTTAATTTTAGGAATTTTTAAATATAAATTAAACAAACTTTATTTAAATGAATTGAGTTTATGAGTCCTTTTTAAAAACATGTACATAAACACACATGTACCAATTTTGATCAAACCTGAAATATGGTCATAATCTATAGAAATCAATGGAATGTCGTCAAAGCTTTCATCCTGAATGTCATTTGTGTTTGTAACATCTAGTGGAACCAAATTCCATTCACTAACATATCCACATTTTTGGTTGATACATTCATCATAGTTTTTAGAAATGCAGTCATAACAAAAGCATGAATAATCTCTAGTGTACAATGACCACACATTACTATCCGTACTCATAACTAAATGTAGGGATCTTGTTTTGTCTACTCTCTTGCATCCATGGATTGATCTTCTGTCAACACCTAAACAATAGAGAGGTCACATGTAAAAATTAAAGACATATATATAAGTTAACTCAAACAATGATCAATAAATTTAAAAAATTAGTACCTGTTATCTCCCAGAATACTCGGAAGGGTATGACTCAATTTGATCATGATGATGTGTTATCACGATTTGGCACCATAAAATGCATCTTGCACCACTCAACTACATCATGAGCATTATTTATACAATATCCTTGATAGTCCAATTGATACTTTCTTAAAGCACGTTTGATACAAGCTCCTGCACCATCATGCTCTCCCTTTCCATGTCCACTCTCAAAGAAACTCCAAATATGTGGTATCTTTTGGTATCGATGATATCTAAATAGTGCATAAAATAGCCTTGCTGATTTAAATTGTGTTGCACATCCATTTGACCAAACAAAATGCTTTTCAATTTTGATGCCTTTGTTTTCCAAATATCCAAAAAATGTCTTAAAGCAATGCTTGACAAAATGTATGTCATGCTCTTTATCATCACTAATGTAAAAGTGATATTCTTTCTTTATGACTTGTGCTTCATATGTACTTTCAACACCATCCAAATCTAATTGTGCATGTCAATAAGACACATGTACCATGATAGTCACCTACTCTGTATAGTAGTATTCTGCTTGAACTTGTTTTTGAGATACAAAGGAGTAGTTCTCTACAAAATCAACAACCGATAAAATTGTTCCAACTGGAAAAGATTCTTTTTGTATTTGGAATTGTTATGCTTGCCATTTAGTAAAAAAAACATGTCGTATGTATGGTTGAATCAATTTATGAAAATTCTCCATAAATGTTGCAACAGGTATCTTGTCTTCTACATATTCCAACCTTGTTGATTCTTTCCCAACTTTTGTTTCAGACTTTATGTAATTGTATCTCTTACATTTTATCATCCTCACCATGTCAGTATCTTCAAGTCTTAAAGGAAATTTAGCCAAATCCCCGCATGTTTGACAAGTTCCTCTTTGCAATCTATTTCAGGTATTTCATGATCAATTGATTTGTTACATAAGATTGATGTTATGAATTGACTTGGACGTTTAAGAAAATCATTTTGAGAACCACCACTTTCTTCTGTCATCTTTCTAAACCCTTGGTAGTAGAGATCGAATTCAATGTTATATTAACAACAACAAGTTTCAAAATATTTATTTATCTTTACAAAAAATGGCTTTAATCTTTCAAACACTGTTTGTCCAATCTTAATGTCAAGACTTGAGTTACAAAATGAGAGATACAATTCATGCTGTGTGGTGTCCAACCAATGTTTTGTGTGCTAAAAATATTCCTTAGGCCCAGTCCTCTTCTTTATAACGTCTCTTGTATTTGGTGAAGGACAAGTATGATCAGTTCAAAATGACGTAACTAAGTTCCTAACTATTTCATTAATTCTATCAAACCGAGGAGCTCTACACATTAGTGCCCAATTACCTTCCAATGTAGTATCATCCAAATTGATTCTTCTTTTCAAATAGTGTGTCATTGTCTTCCTACTGTACCTGATCTAAGGTGAAAGTGAAGAAATTTGTCTTCTTTGGGACATGTTTTTATTTAAAATAGATGTTAGTATCACTCTTCTTGAAATGGACCTATCTGTACATCTAGTTGTTTTGCCAATAGAATGCAAACCTTCCTTAACACTGTCAATAATATTTTTTTGTACGTTACTTGATTTTAACTTTTTCAAACTTGCATCTACACCCAATAATTTTAATGGCTCTTTTAACTCATCTTTAAGAAGTGTAATTGATAACAGTTGATTTTTTTCAAGTGTACCAAGATTCTCAAATTGTTTCATTATTTTCTTAGACTTTTTATTCAATGCCCTCTTCATAATATTTATGGGTTGTTAGCATAATCTCTCAATTTTTCCACATCCATTTCAATTAAATGATCTATGCTTTTACGATTAATTTTTCTCTTCAACTGTTGGAGTAGACTATCATTCACATATGTTTCTTGCACTTCCACTGCAAATAAAATAAAATAAAAAATCTTAATATCTCATCTTAAGGGGACCTTCATCAAATAAGTATTTACAAGCTCTTGAACATGTTCTACCTATAATAATTTATACATTAATGAGAGAAACACATACTTGTTTGACCTTGGGTTGATTCAACTTGGGATGCCCCTTGTCCAACATTTTCATCATCAAAGGCTGCATGTACACAACAAAAACAATAACTTCTTCTTAGGGGAAAGACCCAAAATATATATTCACCAATAAGAGACTAAATCGAGACAGTGACTAAATCGAGACAGTCCGTGAGAGAAAGAGAGAGATGTGTACTTATTTGATATTCTGAGACTTGCGCTTGTTGAGCTTGTGATGACCCTTCTCCAACTTCTGAAGGTTGGGCTTGTTGAGCTTGTGATGACCCTTCTCCAATATTTGGGTAGCTTGTTGAGCTTGTGACTCTTGAGCATTTCCTACACATGTATGAAGTATAAATTAGTCCTATAATTGAGTCCAATTAGTCCTAATTGAGTCTAATAGGTCATGTTAGGTCCTAATTGGTCCATATTAGGGGACCAAATGGTCCTAATTGAGTCTAATTAGATATAATAGGTCATAATTGAATCTAATTGGCCAGGTAATTGAGTCTAATTAGATCTAATAGGTCATAATTGAATCTAATTGGTCCTAATTGGTCCTAATTGAGTCTAATTAGATCTAATAGGTCATAATTGAATCTAATTGGCCCTAATTGAGTCTAATAGGTCATATTAGGTCCTAATTGGTCCATATTAGGTCCTAATTGGTCCTAATTGAGTCTAATTAGATCTAATAGGTCATAATTGAATCTAATAGGTCGTAATTAGGTCATAATTGGTCCTAATTGGTCCTAATTGAGTCTAATTAGTCCTAATTGAGTCTAATAGGTCATGTTAGGTCCTAATTGGTCCATATTAGGTCCTAATTGAGTCTAATTAGATCTAATAGGTCATAATTGAATCTAATAGGTCCTAATTAAGTCCTAATTGGTCCTAATTTAGTCTAGTTGGTCCTAATTGAGTCTAGTTAGTCCATATTAGGTCCTAATTGGTCCTAATTGGTCCTAATTGAGTCTAATTAGATCTAATAGGTCATAATTGAATCTAATTGGCCCTAATTGAGTCTAATAGGTCATATTAGGTCCTAATTGGTCTATATTAGGTCTAATTGGTCCTAATTGAGTCTAATTAGATCTAATAGGTCATAATTGAATCTAATAGGTTGTAATTAGGTCATAATTGGTTCTAATTGGTCCTAATTAAGTCTAATTGGTCCTAATTATGTCTAATTAGTCCTAATTGAGTCTACTAGGTCATGTTAGGTCCTAATTGGTCCATATTAGGTCTTAATTGAGTCTAATTAGATCTAATAGGTCATAATTGAATCTAATAGGTCTTAATTAAGTCCTAATGGGTCCTAATTGAGTCTAGTTGGTCCTAATTGAGTCTAGTTAGTCCATATTAGGTCCTAATTGGTCCTAATTGAGTCTAATTAGATCTAATAGGTCATAATTGAATCTAATTGGCCCTAATTGAGTCTAATAGGTCATATTAGGTCCTAATTGGTCCATATTAGGTCCTAATTGGTCCTAATTGAGTATATAATTGGATCTAATAGGTCATAATTGAGTCTAATAGGTCCTAATTGGTCATAATTGAGTCTAATTAGTCCTAATTGGTCCTAATTGAGTCTAATAGATCTAATAGGTCATAATTGAATCTAATTGGCCCTAATTGAGTCTAATAGGTCATATTAGGTCCTAATTGGTCCTAATTGGCACTAATTGAGTCTAAGAGTCTAATAGGTCATGTTAGGTCCTAATTGGTCCATATTGGGTCCTAATTGGTCTTAATTGAGTCTAATTGGTCATAATTGAGTCTAATGGGTCATATTAAGTCCTAATTGGTCCATATTAGATCCTAATTGGTCCTAATTGAGTATATAATTGGATCTAATAGGTCATAATTAAGTCTAATAGGTTTAATTAGGTCCTAATTGGTCATAATTGAGTCTAATTGGTCCTAATTGGTCCTAATTGAGTCTAATTAGATCTAATAGGTCATAATTGAATCTAATTAGCCCTAATTGAGTCTAATAGGTCATATTAGGTCCTAATTGGTCCTAATTGAGTCTAATAGGTCATGTTAGGTCCTAATTGGTCCATATTAGGTCCTAATTGGTCCCAATTGAGTCTAATTGGTCCTAATTGAGTCTAATAGGTCATATTAGGTCCTAATTGGTCCTAGTTGAGTATAATTAGATCTAATAGGTCATAATTGAATCTAATAGGTCCTAATTAGGTCCTAATTGGTCATAATTGAGTCTAGTTGGTCTTAATTGAGTCTAGTGGGTCCATATTATGTCCTAATTGAGTCTAATTAGTCCTAATTGAGTCTAATAGGTCATGTTAGGTCCTAATTGGTCCATATTAGGTTCTAATTGGTCCTAATTGAGCCTAATGGGTCCTAATTGAGTCTAATAGGTCATATTAGGTCCTAATTGGTCCTAATTGAGTCTAATTAGTCCTAATTGAGTTTAGTAGGTCATGTTAGGTCCTAATTGGTCCTAATTGAGTCTAATTGGTTCTAATTAGTCCTAAATGAGTCTAATTAGTCCTAATTGAGTTTAGCAGGTCATGTTAGGTCCTAATTGGTCCTAATTGAGTCTAATTGGTTCTAATTAGTCCTCATAGGTCCTAATTAGTCCTAATTAGGTCCTCATAGGTCCTAATAGGTCCTAATTAGTCCTAATAGGTCCTATTAGGTCTTAATTAGTTCTAACAGGTCCTATTAGGTCCTAATTAGTCCTAATAGGTCCTATTAGGTACTATTTGGTTTTAATTAGTTCTAAATGGTCCTAATTGGGTATAATTGGTCCTAATTAAGTCTAATTAGGTGCTAATTTATTATAATTGAGTCTAATTGGGTTTTAATAGTTCATAATTGGTTCTAATTGAGTCTAATTAGGTGCTAATAGGTTCTCATTGATTCTGATTAAGTCCTAATAGTCCTAGAATAGGTCCTAATTAGTCCTAATAAGTCCTATTAGTCCAAATAGGTCTACAATTAGGTCTAGTTAAGTCTAATAGACCTGTACAATATCACATTTACATGAACATTAAGACAAGTCTTGACCATCAACTTAAAATATCTATCTAGAGACATCTTAGACATACCTTGTTTCTGACAATGATATCTTTCTCGTGATTCTTCGCGTAGTCTTTGTCCAGTCTCTTCTGAATAATGTTGTGTACTTTTGTTTAGCCTTCTCTTTTTATTTCCCATCACAACTTAGAAAATTATTCCGTACCAAAATGTCTTCCTTCTCCTAAATGCGAATTATTTTACAGCTTTCGGATTTATGAAATGAAAAAAATATACATTTATTTATACCTGATTCTTATAAACTGGAAATGTCACCAAAAAGGCTGACATAGGTTTCGATCAAAAGTCAAACTTGACTTTTGATCGAAACTAAATGACTTTCGATCGAAACTATCTTAGTGATGACTAAATTTTTCATTTTTGGCAAAGTACTTTCGATAGAAAGTACTTTCAATCGAAAGTCAAAACTTTCAATCGAAAGTCCTTGATTTGGGGCATGGTTTCAAGTTTTGAAGAAATTCTAAGAATTTCATGGCTTCGGGCCTCAAGCGCACTGATCAAATGGATGAATAAGAAGACATCCTTTTGCATACAACAAGTACTCAAAACTAGCTTTCTAACGATTATATATTTGACTATTTTTAAATTTATTATGTGTATGGTTTTTTATGTTAAATGAATGTAGATTTTTTTTATCAAATATAGACCTCTGAGTTTGACGCTCAATGAAAAATAGTAAAACAAGGAAATTTTTTTTTGAAAAATAATAATGCCCTCAGTATTTGAGTCTACTTTCTATTAAAAAATAAATTAAAATTCGATAAATACACAATAAGTTATAAGCTATGTAGTCAAGGTACGTCAAAATTTTGGTTTAGTCAACTTCAAACGTTAATAAAATATGCAATAATAGTGATAATGTCGTCAAACCAATTGCATGCCCTCCATATGGATGTTACAAAACTAAATTCAAAAGAATCGCATTCATGTCTATTTTACAAAAAAAGTTATGCTCTATGAAAACAGTGTTACTATTTGAAAATGACGTTTTTAGCACCATACAAGTTTTCATGGGAGAAAGAAAAAAGTATTCAAATAAATTCAAAAAAGTTTAAAAAAATTTATTTAGAATCTAAACAGAAAATCCTAAAAGACTCTAATTTACTTCATCCTTCGATTTTGAGCGGTTCAATGGCAATATGCATCCGAATCTGAAAGTTTTTTCTCAAAATGTAGAGTTTAGTGTCCGTTTAGGCTAAAAAGTGTAACCCACTATTGTGGGTTCACCCTAGTACATATTTCCTCAATGTTCTAAGAGCCATAGTACTTTTAATAAGCCAATCCACTTTCAAACTAGGATATCCACTTTCAAACAAGGATATCCACTTTCAAAATAGGATCCAATTTAGGATTTGAAGGTTCTTGAATAGCTCCATTAGTGTAGTGATTTAAACCTTTTTCCATCAGTTTATTCCATGCATTTGTTTTCCATATTTTTTAATAAAAAGAAACTTAAGATTACCCATGGCAACAAAATTCAAAGAGCACAAGAGAGAACTGAAGGCACAATCACAAAACACACCCCCCAAGTTCACTTCATCAAATAATCCCCCCTAAAAGCAATGATTTGGTACTTTATATTTAATGTGGTTATAATAGCCACTTGCAAAACAAATGCAAAGTGTATTGCTTATATAAGTGGTTAAAATTGTTGCAATTAGGCTGTATTTGACTAAGATCAGTATACAAAAGACCAAATTAAGATCTATGCATTACAATTGAAAAAATTAGCTAGCTAAGGCCATGTGCTAAAAGTATAAATTCTGATCACTATGACTAGAGACTAGAAACTCTACATGTTCAACTTGTTCTCATTAGACCCAATTGTCAAAGAGATTCACTCCTAAACACACACACATGCCCCTTGAACACTTTTTAACAATTTCAATAGTATTTGGAAACCTTAAATTATCTATTAAACTTTCTTTTCAAAGGTGGAAGAACAATTAGTATATTTAAGATGTGGAAGAAAAAACAATCATCATGTTTAATTTGAAATACATCCCAAACTCTCCCAAATATTAAACATTCTAAGAATTATTTTTGGTTTTGACTATTTTGGCTAAAGAAAAAAATAGAATAAAAAGACCAATTGGTGGTCAATCCCTATTGGACGGTTTTTCCACTTCCATCCTTTCCTTCTATACGATTTCACTACCTAGCTTTTATTTCCAATCTTCTTGTAGCTTCTTTTTGAGAATTTCTAATGCAATTTAGATAGCATTATGATACATTTATCTCTCAGAGTTATTAGTTTTCTTTTATTTATACATTTACAATCTTTGTAGCTTAGAATCTCTCTTAAAAAGTTACTAATAATTCATTTATTTTAGATCTCTAACAGAATGTTGCTAGTAGAAACAATCATTTGAAAGAAACATGCATCATTACAAGACTTTAGAATAATAATTTTCTTATATTTTAGAATAATTATTATCATAAAAATAAATTATAAAGTTAGGAACTATATATATACAATTATTTTTTGCACATAAAACAATTTATTATCTATAGTCTATAAAAAATGTGTATCTAAATTTGCTTTTCTCTTGAATGGTACTTTTTAAAGATTAGATTTAAGAACATAAAAAAGCAATAATTGAGGACGTCACATCAATATACGCATGCTTATTAATCCTAGGGTGTAGATCAGTTAGTGTGTTGTTGGATGAGCAACCAATTGACCCAGGTTCAAACCTGGTCAAGTACCCAAGCTGGTTTAACTTGCCACACAAATGGTGGGTTGCATTTTGGTTACTACACGACCAATTAGTTTTGCCTCACTCACCCCTTCTTGACCTCAACTTGGCAATTTGAAAGACCAAGGTAAGATAGGTTAAACATTGGGTCAAGTCGCAAGGATACCCACTCAGATAATAAAATATATATAAACATGCTTACTATTTATTATAAACATATACAAGTATTCATCTTATAAGATTTATTGTTATTGTGGTCCAACACAATCTTTAAGTTGTTGATTACATGTACATGTCTTCATAATTTTGTGCACATTTTGAATAAGACTTCCTTTAGAAATGTTATAAAAAAAGACCACAACCACTTAATAAAATATTATTCTTTCTCAAATATTATTGACTAATTTTAATAAAAAATAAGTTTTAAAAATAATATTTTTAAAATTGTAAAATAATACTAATTTTTTATTTTGTTTTTCTATAAATTTTAATAAATATTAGAAATATACTTTTTATAACTATATAAACTATATTTATTGTAAAATATTATATATATAACAATAGATTAGAAAGAACGTATTTTCAATCACACGAATCTATTTAATTCATGTCAATCAATATTGTGGACAGTCATATTAATTTGTTAGGACAACGGACAAGTGGATGAAAGCCTCCCATACACTCTCCTCCTCTCCCACCACAACCACCCCTTTCTCCATTTCTCCTTCACCCCTCTCATATATGTGTAATTGTCCATAACCTCTTCTTCTCCAATCTGAAATGACACTGTGGAACAAGGAATGTTTGGTGAAGAGAGCTATATATACCCATTTACCCTCCTCCAACTCCACCCGTTCGATGCAGTCAATATGACATATACGCGTCCCATTTTTACTGGCTTCCAAAAACAATATATTTTTGGAAGATTGGCAATTCACAACAAAGCATAGAAGAGTGCAGCGAGCACTAGAGGGCATTTTCAGAAGTAGGTTGGAGGTCATTTTCTGGTTAGCAAAGGAGTCAACGACAGAGAGATTGGGAAAGGAGTTTACAAAGGAGTCAACAAGTGTGGCTGCATCAGGGACCACCCGCGTGCATACTATCATTTCTTCTTTTGGACATTTCTGCAATTCCTTTCCACATCAACACATTAGCCAATGCATAATCAATTGAAAATAAATAGAATTCTATAAACTACTTTTACCTTAATGCTTTGAATGAAACCTTCGAAACCTGATCTGCTGATTGCTTGGACTTCCACTTTTCTCCATCTTTCCATTGCTCTGCAGTGTTCCAAACCTGCTATTTTCTTAACTCCGTAGCAGCCTCCGATCTGAAATACTTCAAGAGAAGCTAATTGTGCAAAACTAGGAAGCACATCCAACTTCGGGCACCTTACCAAACTTATGCTCTGGAGCGTATTTGGTAGGCCTTCTACCTCCTTTAGATGGCTATTATCATAAATTTCGAGCCACACGAGAGGAGAGTCTCTAGAGATGGAGATCTTGACCACTTGAGTTGACTCTAGCTCTAACCTCTCCAAACATGTAAACAACCCTGCCCCAAGATCCAATTCGCTGATTGGGCACGCCCTTATACACAGTGTTTGAAGATTGATCAATTGCACAAATGACTTTGGTAAGGATTCCAGCTTGTCACAACGAGAAATAAAAAGAGCAGTTAAGGAAGACAAATCCCCAATAGACTCAGGTAGACATTCCAGCTTGTCACAACCAGAAATTTGAAGAGAAGTCAAGGATGACAAATCTCCAATAGATGTCGGCAGGCTTGTTAACAATCTACTTGAGATTGTCATACTTCGCAACTTGCTCAGTTGACCGATGTTCACTGGTAACTCCTTTAACCTCTCTATACGACAACATAGCCTTGTCAAGGAGGCCTGATTTGTAACGTGACGAGGCAACTCTTCCAATTGCTTGGAACCATTGATACCCAAATACAATAGCCTTGTCATGTTTTCCAGAATGTCTGACTCTAAGGTGAGTTCATAACAGTTATTTAAAGAGAGGTATTGCAGGAGTGTGAGCTTTTTAAAAGAGAGTGGCAACTTCCTCAATTTCTTGCAATTTGAAAAATTAACATACTTCAGGTTTCTCAAATCCCCAAAACTGCTGGGTAAAGATGTTAGTTCTGAACCACCTAAGCTCAGGCGCTCCAGCGATTGAAGTAGGCAAAATTCTTCTGGCAGGCTTCTCATCTCATCCTTATCCTCATCCTCATGATGAATGCTTATCTTTTTCAAATGTTGAAGACGTCCTATCGACTTTGGAAACCTTTGGAATTTTGAACACATGATATCTAACTCTCTTAACTGCGCAGGAGTCTGCAAAAAAATCTCAATAATTTTATTCAGTCTGAATAATAATTAAAATATGGAAATAAAACTTTAAAATGTAGCTTATTAAAGCAAGATACTTACATTGCTCTCGGCATCCCATAGTTCTTCTAAGTGATGTTCCCCATTTCGTTTCTCAGAGAGTTCTAAAACCCTCAAATTTTTAAGTGAACTCAATGACTGAAGATTTCTCTGCTCAATGTCAGACCAGCGAAGCCATACCAGCTCTCTTGATAGATCGCCAATTACATGATTATAATAATTTCCTCTAGCATGAAAAAATTTTAATCCAAGTGAAGAGGGCTCTAGGCTATAATTTACACCACTTGCCTTAAATATAAGCTTTCCATCCTGAGAACATTGAGGATATTCCACATTTTCATTTGTGGATTTAGCAGCTCTGGCCTTTATTCCTCGAATGGAAAATCCCTTTTCAATACAATAAAAAATGAATTCAACTAGTTATGGAAACATTGGAAACATTAAAACTCATAGAATCAAACAAATGCAACTAGACAAAGGAAAGCATTAATCTTACCCGTACTTCATTGCCAACATTAATAATTTGTTCGGGAGACCAGATACGGATGGGTGACTGATGATTCGCAATTTCTCTTCCCAAATCACGTAAGTGGTCATGCATTCTTATACGGACATCACCACCATCAGATGAATCATCATTGACCTCAACCAGACACTTATTTAAAAGTTGTTCCCAACTATGCTGACCATTCCATCCTAAGCCGTCCCAAGCTGCAATTGCTGAACTTCTATTCTCTCCTATAAACAAACAAGCAATATCTAAGAATATCTGCTTCTCCTCATCATCTAGGGCATCATAACTGACCTTTAATCTCTCTTTGATATCTTTGGGTAAAATTCTAGAGATCTTCTGCAACTGAATTTTCCAATAATCCTTGTCGGAGATACCATACAATTGTGCTCCAAAGACTTTTAGAGACAACGGTAATCCTTGACAAACATTTAGAAATTTTTCAACCAAATCTTCAAACCCCTGGGGTGGAGAGGGCTGCAAGAAAGCATGCCAACAAAAAAGTTGCTTGGCATGAGATTGATACAATGGTTTCATTCTATAAATGGATGAGATCCCCCAACATCGAAGGACTTCAAATTCTCTTGAAGTGACTACAATCAAACTACCCAATCCAAGACTATCCTTCTTGGGTACTAGAGCATTCAATTGATCTAGACTATCCACATCATCTACCCGAATAGATCGCAAACGGGTAGCAAGAATCCCCTGCCCTTTTTCTACATTGTCAATTGATACTCCTGAGAGACCAAGGTCTTGTAAAAGCGTTTTCTGTTTCTTATGCAATTTACTTTTAGAAGCAGCATCTCTAACATCTAATAGAAAACTAGATCTGTCCATGTATTTATATTTAATATTGTATAAATGTTTGGCAAGAGTGGTCTTGCCAGAGCCACCCATGCCCCATATTCCTACAATCTGGACATTGTTATGGTTCTCTGCAGATTGAAGTGTTGTACATTCAAAGTCTTGAACAGCTTTATCTAATCCAACTGGATTGTTGGCAACCACAAATGGAACATTTTTTATTACTTTCAAAACAGAGTCCACAATTTTCTTCATCAGGATCCCCTCATCACTAAGCATATACAACAGCAGCAAAACGAAATAGGACAAACATCACTTAACATGCCGTGTAACAAAAAAAAAGAAAAAAAATGCAACAAATGCAGGAACTAATTGATAACAAGAGGATAAGTGCTGGGGAGAAGAGTGTTTGGTACTCACCCATCATTATGAACGAAGCCATCATTATATGAAACACTGTTGAGCGCACTCTTCCACTCCCGAAGCTTTTCCAAGGTGTATCTACCCTTTTTCATATGCCCGGAAAATGCCTCAGCATAAACTCCTTTTGCATATCTGACATCATCGGGCTGAACACGATAGAAAATAGGAACAATTTTGGTGCCCGTTTTGAGCATAAAGGAGAGCTCTGCCAAACACCATGAGGATTGTGCGTACTTCTTAGAAAATATAGCTATATGCAACGAAGCACTGCACATTGCCTCTTCTATTTCTTTAGGCAAGAAATCCCCAAATTCAAGCTCTTCCTTGTCAAGAAAAACGCTCAATCCCATGCCAGTGAGGGTCTTGTAGAGAGTGGCTGCGAGTGTGTGTTTGACATCTGGGCCACGATGATTAATAAAAACATCGTAGGGTAGCTTTCTCTGTGGCACTAGAGTGGATCTCGCAGAAGTAGCTGTAGATGGCACAACTTGTTCAAAAGCACTTGTATCAGATGGAGATGGTACAGCTTCCTCTTGAAAAGCATTAGGATGGCTTCGAGTAGAACAGAGAGAAAGAAGAAAAGAACAGCAATTGAAACAGGATGAAAACAGGGTTTCAACTGAGGGTGTAGTAGAAGTGGACGAAGATACAACAATTTGTTCATATGCATGTCTATGCTCATTGTGATCTTGATCATTCTCAGTGTTACGACTAGGAGTAGAAGTAGAAGAAGATGCCATGGAATGGATTTCAGCTTTGACAGAAAGATAAACTGGAAAGATAAAGTGAGTGCGGAGGAGGTGAAGGGCTGGGTATTTGTGGAGGAGAGCCGTGCAAGCTGCAGCCTCCTAAATTTGACCGTGTGGGTGGCAGTCGTAGTCAGGATGTAATTTATGAAGACAATGGGGGTGAGCAGGGCGGCAGCTGAGTGCAAAATACAATCATGTTGAGACAATGTTGAGTTGTCAGGCACGTGAAACGTCCTGTCCGATGTTGAGTTGGATATTGGGATCTTACATCATGACTCATGACTAACGTATATTGATACCTTATGAAAAATAATGAATTATTTCTGGAACAGTTGTGGGATACTATTTCACATCAGAGAACAATTGTTTTGTATGAAATTTCAACATGGCAGATAAGCCCCGCATGAGAGCCGCCTCCCCAAGGTGAAAATTAGAGTTGTTGGATTCAATAATGTTAGAATCTCTGCATAATATATGCACTTAATATACATTCTATATTTGTAATATATGCAGCAACGAATTGTTTTCAGAAATTCACGAGAGTATGTATGTATGTATAGATTCATTCATTGCTATCATAGATTTTTAAATAATATTTTAATACCATCCCAATATGCAAGGGAACAGCAGCTACTGCAGCATAATAGTTGTAACATCAGCGTTACAACAGTGAGAACTTAACAAACTGACAAAACAATGAACAGCTACAACGGTTGTTAAATAATGCTAAACATAACTTCTTAATAGTAATAGATGTTAAGACACCAGTGAAATTTATCAACATAAGCTAAAAATAGTGTCTTCACAGCTGTTTTAATTGCCAACTGAGCTATAATATCCATCAGGTAGAGATAGTGAAGGCTTAAAGAACTCCTTCACTGCTCAGCCACCAAAAGTCAACAGAAGAACCCATGTTGTTGTGTATTTCCATCACTTTTTGAAGAAAGAAGAGAAGATCACGACATAGGAAACATAAATAATAAAAAAATGAAAGAAAATCACAATACAAAATACAGGGGGAAATACTAATAATACTGCCAATTGAAATGGAACAAGGTACGACTTAAAACAGATTGCTCAGAAATTAAGAGCTTTGAATAGATGTCTCTTCTTGTAATGCGCGCAAGCTGTAAAGGAAGGTACATCTTTCTACAAGTGGCGGAGGAAGAAGGTGGCCCACAACTTTTGGGCTTTCAGTACTGCTTGTCGCGTTGTAATGATTACTCTGAAAAATAGCGGAGGAAGAAGGTGGTACACAACTTTTGGGCTTTCAGTACTGCTTGTCGCCTTGTAATGATTACTCAGAAAAAATCGTGGAAGATAAATGCCTGTATTTTCTTGGAAAGAGGGACATTAGACTGAAGTATAATTAATTTTACATAGACATTAATTTTGTGCTTCTAAGGTTCGTTTAATAATGTTGACAAAGTAAGAAAATTACTTAGGTGAACATGAAGAGAGGAGATCGAGAAAAGTCTATAGGGTCCCTTTCATGTCTCTCTCTCCTTGTCTTTCTTATTCATTTCCTATCGTCTGCACTGTCTCTTCCATGTCATTTCCATGGCTCTTGTTCTTGGACGGTGAGAAAAATGGTGGAAGATAAGCATGTGGTTGTAATTAGTCTAAGAAATGTGAGAATATCACTAAAGGTTCATGCATTCTGTAAATCTAATTATGACATAAGAAACATCGTCATTATAATTTTCCTTGTAAATGTAGGAGTCAAACTGTATCTCATTAGAGAATTTGTTTTCATTTATTAATTAAATTAAAAGTATAGTACAGTTATTTTGTCAATTTTAAATTATTTAGCATATACAAACAAATGAAGTTGAATGGTTCTCAATGATACCATAGATCAAGTCTTGTTGAGTGTATAGTTCCAACATCATAAAGGCTCCAACAGATTTTGGCGGAACCCTCAGTCCTCAGCTCTTACTAAAAAAGATTCTTAAAAAAAATTTAAAAAAAAAACAAATTGTCTAATCGAATACATTTCGGCCCTGCATAGCCAAAACCCTCAACATACCCCACTATAAATTGAATTAGGAAATCTCATCCGTTAGATATGTACGACAGGGTTTAAACAGCCAAATAATATGAGTTGTCTCAAGTGGCCCCGCTTGAAAACGATCGTTTTCATTTGCTTGTCCAAATTCGATAATCACAAATGTATGTTTCATACATTTACAAGGAAAATTATAATAACGATGTTTCCTTGATTGTGTCTTGTAGTTGTGAAGCTTAAGGATTTTTATTCTATAGATTAGTCACATCATTATGAAAAGAAGAGACTAGGCAAACCATTTGAGCATAAAAAGAAGAGACCAGGGAAACCATTTGAGTTTGTAGGCCGGAGCATATTGTTTGAAATAATTTTAACTTATAGATATTTTTAGTTATGGTAAGCCTATAAGAATTAGAAATCAAGTTGTGATGTTTATCCTAGCTATTATGGTAAGTCTATAGGAGTTAGAAATCAAGTTCTGATGTTTATCCCAACTTGATATTTATTCCTATGAAATTTGGCTTAAGAAGGATGTAATTTAGAATATAAATACTTTTTGCACAATTCTATCTAAAGGGATAGGATCTAGTGGATCTATGTACTCCAATCTAAGGAGTTGTAATGCTAAAAAAAATAGATTGTTCAAAGTTCTTAGTCAATAGACTTGCATCCATTTCAAACTCTTGAAATTCTTTCATACAAACAAAAGTAATGTATAAAAGTATGGTTCAATAATATTGAGAGAGATATTTACATACTTCCCTTAAAACAAGATATAGGATGAGAATGTTGGACTAAGTTATAACATTTCAAGATAGTTTTAACTTTTTACTAAAATGGTTCAAGTTGAAAGACTAAAAACAAGATATAGGATGAGAATGTTGGACTACTATAACATTTCAAGATAGTTTTATCTTTTTACTAAAATGGTTTCAAGTTGAAAGACTGAAATATGGAGCTTATGATCCTAGAATTAAGTGACTAATATCTATATTATTGAACTATTTTTCATAAAATTAAATATTCAATTTAGTATATTTTCATATGATATTTAAATTATTAATTATATTAATTTATCAAATAAAAGTTAATAATAAAAGCTTTATATATTTTATTTTTTAGGTAAGCGTATTAGTCCTATTTCTATTAACATTGTATTTCATTCTTATGTCGTTGTGTCAAGTCCACGTATAAGTATTAAGAATAATATTTAATAAATATATACTAGATTTGAGAAATTTTTAATGAATGTATTTTACTTAATTTTGAACAATAATATAATGAAGAATTTGTTACTTGTTCTTGTCAATCTTGTTACTCTTGGTTTAAAAAATATACTAGAATCAATTAAAGGCATTGCATAACATGTAGTGCATACACATGGTTCAATATATGCACATACATACATACATTCAATATGTGTACATACATACATACATACATACATACATGTTACAAGTAGTGGTTGCTGTTGCACCAAAAGATCGACCTGTTAATGCCCGATACAACCACTAGACTTATAGAAGACACAGGAGGCGGTTAAGCCATGTCACGAATCCTGAGGGGAGCACTGACCATTTTGCCAACAATACATACATACATACATACATGCATGCATACATACACACACACACACATATATTTATATTCAATATAAAATATTACATAAATTCAATGCACACATTCATACATTTAATACATACATACATACATTAAATACACACATACATACATATACACATACATTCAATACACACATACATACATTTATTACACATATCATAAATTCAATATACACATACATACATTCAATAAATATATGCATGCATACTAACGATGCATAAGTCTAGCATCATAAATTGTACACCTTTGATAAGATGTCCAATTCCACCCTCTCCTGACACTCATTTTAGTGTCTCATTTTATTATGTATTATAGGACTTCATTATGTATTTAATTAATAATCAATTCAAGAATATGAGTCCTTTCTAAATTCAAATAGATCATCACAGTATTACTTGGGCCTTAATTCTAGGTGTTCCCTTTATCTTTTATCATTTAAATTTATTATAAATCCTATCCCATTTAAAGTTTCAATATACGTTTCAACACCTAAACATTATATATTTCCATAAAAATGCATTTAAGGCATGTAGCTAGATCCTATTGTCTCACATCCCTAAAAGTATGGGGAAACTTAGTCAGGTCAATGGCACCCAAGCACCATTGACCAATGCTTTTTGGTTCAAATTTTAGGAGGATATTATGTTGGTCTTTCTCTTTCCCAAACTATATTTGATGTAAAAATATCATAATTCTAAGTTAGCATTTCATCAATTCTATATTGCATAAAAATGTAATAAAGAATAAACTTAAATAAACTAAGCTTTTCCTAACATATCCTATGCATACCTCAAAATACTATGGAAATAAGCATGTAAATGTGTTGAAACAAAATGAGAAATAAATCTTAGCTATTCAACACAATAAACAAATGCAAACCTCCACAAATGAAGATGAAGAAGAGATGTTGATTTTGGTTGTTGAGGGTATATGATTGCTCACAAATCCTATAGCATGACAATGTGTAAAGGAGGCTTATTGAATGAGGAGAAAAGCTCTCAATTTATAAGAATTCGAGGGGAATGGATGGTTTGGATTGAAAGTTGGATGAAGGGCTAGGATTGCACAGGATTGATGAGGTGGCCATGAAGTGGAGGCCAAGTAGATGCCATGTAGATGACATGTGGATTAGGGTTTGACAATTCGAAGGGGGAAAGATTCTCATACATGTATGAAAAACTTTTGAAAGTGACATGTCCATGAAAATTGTAAGACGGTGTAAGAAGGTGTAAGAGGGCTAAAGTTGCTCACACATGTGTGAGCAAATTGAGAAAATGATGCCTCAATGACAAAGGTGAAGGGTTGTAACAGGATGGGAGAACCAAGGTTGCTCACACATGTGTGAGAAACTTTGGAAAATGACATGTCAATGACATGGGTCAAAAGGTGGAAGAGAAAAAGAGAACCAAGGCTTTGGAAAGTGACATGTCAATGACATGTGGGAGACAAGTGTGTAAGAGTGTGTAAGAGTCACTTGTGACTTGGGTTTGGGTTAGGATTCCTTAATCCTTAAATTAAGGTTGTACAAATGATTAGGGATTGATTAGGTGGAAGATTATGATTGATTAGTGGGAAAGTGGGTTGACTTAAGTTAGAAGGATGGGTTAGGTTAGGGAAGTGAGGTTAGGTGAGGGTTAAAGTTAGGAGCCATGTGCTCAAATAGAATTAAGTATAATATTTAATTCTAAGTGGGTTAAAAGGGGATTAATTAAATAAACAAGATCATTTACTTAATTAAACAGAGGATTAAGACAAGGGGAAATGGGATAGGATAAAATTAAATAAATGTAAATTTATTTAATCAAGGATGGGATAAAAGGCTAAAATTAAATAAATAATTAATATCTATTTAATTGGGTAGGATAAGGGTATTGTTAGGATAATTTTAGGTGTCTACATTTTGCCCCTCTTTGATGTAGCATCACGAAGTGATGTTAGATCAAAGAAGATTAAAGTCTAGTGGATAAGAGGGATAAGACTAGTAGCATGATACCCTAGTCATGGAAGGATGAGGAAGGATGACAAGGAATGATCGGTATGCCCCCTTGAGAGGACATGCGGGTTTGGAGAACATGAGTGTGCTCTCGAAAATAATAGGAGTATGGAAGGAAGGGGAAAAGGTTATAGATGATAGAGGAAGAATAGACAAAGTCATGTTGCAATGGTACGAGCAACCTAAGTTTGATATTGTACTTAACACTATGCACCATGGTATGGGGAACCAAGATGACAATGTGTCCAGTACGTGGTAAAAAAATGTCAAATACAACCATATGCCTATGACACTAGGATATGAAAGATCGTGATGCCATTGTGACAATAGGATGCAAAGAAAATGATAAATGCAAAAAATTAATAATACAGACAAGAAACAAGTAGGCATGCACAACAAACCGAATGCAAACCAACAGTTTGCCCCTAGTCAAGCTGAAAACCAATTGATAGATTATTTAATGATGATTGATTGAGGATGGAAAAGTTAACAATAAGAATAATGCACATCCAAAGGATTTGGGAAGGATACATCCCATGATGATGATTTTATTGAAAGAGTTCAATAGATTATCAGCTAAGTTGGGTCAAGATGATGGGTTGATTAAGGATTGATGTACAAGATTACAAGATTGTATTGATTGGATTAGTATTGATTACACTTGATGGGACTAGTTTGGGATTTTTTTGACATAGGAAACATCGTCATTATAATTTTCCTTGTAAATGTAGGAGTCAAAATGCATCTCATTAGACAATTTGTTTTCATTTATTAATTAAATTAAAAGTATAGTATAGTTATTTTCTCAATTTTAAATTATTTAGCAAATACAAACAAATGAAGTTGAATGGTTCTCAATGACACCATAGATCAAGTATTGTTGAGTGTATAGTTCCAACATCATAAAGGCTCCAACAGATTTTGGTGGAACCCTCAGTCCTTGGCTCTTACTCAAAAAGATTCTTAAAAACCTTCAACAAAAACACAAATTGTCTAATCGAATACATTTTGCCCTACATAGCCAAAACCCTCAACAAACCCCACTATAAATTGAATTAGCAAATCCCATCCATCAGATATGTACGTCGGGGTTTAAATAGCCAAATAATATGAGTTGTCTCAAGTGGCCCCGCTTGAAAACGATCATTTTCATTTGCTTGTCCAAATTTGATGATCACAAATGTATGTTTCATACATTTACAAGGAAAATTATAATGACGATGTTTCCTTGACTGTGTCTTGTAGTTGTGCTTAAGGATTTTTATTCTGTAGATCAATCACATCATTATGAAAAGAAGAGACTAGGCAAACCATTTGAGCAGAAAAAGAAGAGACCAGGCAAACCATTTGAGTTTGTAGGCCAGAGCATATTGTTTGAAATAAATTTAACTTATAGATATTTTTAGTTATGGTAAGCCTATAAGAATTAGAAATCAAGTTGTGATGTTTATCCTATTTATTATGGCAGGCCTATAGGAACTTTAGAAATCAAGTTCTGATGTTTATCCTAGCTTGATATTTATTCCATATAAATTCAAAATGTTAAAGTTCATTATTTTGAATATGAGCATGATTCACATTTATATAATTTATTGGTAAAACGTTCATTGCATTTAGCATCAAATTTCAAATGTATATTAGTAAGGAATTGCAAATTATAGTACTTATATATTTGTATTCGTTAACAATTATTTCATATCTACTTGAAATATTTTTTACTATATATATATATATATATATATATATATATATATATATATATATATATATATATATATATATATATATATATATATATATATATATATATATATATATATATATATATATATATATATATATATATATATATATATATATATGTTATTAAAATAATAGTCAATGTTTTGATGCTAAATGCAACGAACGTTTTACCAATAAATTATAAATGTGAATCATGCTCATATTCAGAATTATATATATATATATATATATATATATATATATATATATATATATATATATATATATATATATATATGTTATTAAAATAATAGTCAATGTTTTGATGCTAAATGCAACGAACGTTTTACCAATAAATTATAAATGTGAATCATGCTCATATTCGGAATTATATATATATATATATATATATATATATAAAATTCTGAATATGAGCATGATTCACATTTATATAATTTATTGGTAAAACGTTCGTTGCATTTAGCATCAAAGCATTGACTATTATTTTAATAACATAGATATAGATATAGATATAGATATAGATATAGATATACATATACATATATACATACATATACATATGTGTGTATGTGTGCGTGTGTGTGTGTATGTGTGTGTGTGTGTGTGTGTGTGTGTGTACATATTGAATGTATGAGTTTGTATGCATGCATGTTATGTTATGTCTAGTAAAATGTCATTAGGATGCACTGCATGTTATGCAATGTCTTTAATTGATTCTAGTATATTTTTTAAACCAAGAGTAACAAGATTGACAAGAAGAAGAAATAAATTCTCCATTATATTATTGTTCAAAATTAAGTAAAATACATTCATTAAAAATTTCTCAAATCTAGTATATATTTATTAGATATTATTCTTAATACTTATACGTGGACTTGACACAATGACATAAGAATGCAATACAATGTTAATAGAAATAGGACTAATACGCACACACATATACATACATACATACATACATACATACATACATACATACATACATACATACATACATACATACATACATACATACATACATACATACATACATACATACATACATATATATATATATATATATATATATATATATATATATATATATATATATATATATATATATATATATATATATATATATATATATATATATATATATATATATATATATATATATATATACATGTACATGTACATGTACATGTGTGTGTGTGTGTGTATTTTCAATATACAATATTACATAAATTCAATGCACACATTCATACATTTAATACACACATACATACATTAAATACACACATACATACATTTATTACACATACCATAAATTGAATATACACATACATACATTTAAAAATATATGCATGCACATTGACTATGCATAAGTCTAGAATCGTAAATTGTACACCTTTGATAAGATATCCAATTCCACCCTCTCCTAAAACTCATTTTAGTGTCTCATTTTATTATTTATTATAGGACTTCATTATGTATTTAATTAATAATCAATTCAAGAATATGAGTCCTTTCTAAATTCAAATAGATCATCACAGTATTACTTGGGCCTTAATTCTAGGTGTTCCCTTTATCTTTTATCATTTAAATTTATTATAAATCCTATCCCATTTAAAGTTTCAATATACGTTTCAACACCTAAACATTATATCTTTCCATAAAAATGCATTTAAGGCATGTAGATCCTATTGTCTCACATCCCCAAAAGTATGGGGAAACTTAATTAGGTCAATGGCACCCAAGCACCATTGACCAATGCTTTTTCGTTGAAATTTTAGGAGGATATTATGTTGGTCTTTCTCTTTCCCAAACTATATTTGATGTAAAAATATCATAATTCTAAGTTAGCATTTCATCAATTCTGTATTGCATAAGAATGTAATAAAGATTAAACTTACATAAACTAAGCTTATCCTAACATATCCTATGCATACCTCAAAATAATATGGAAATAAGCATGTAAATGTGTTGAAACAAAATGAGAAATGAAGCTTAACTATTCAACACAATAAACAAATGAAAACCTCCACAAATGAAGATGAAGAATAGATGTTGATTTTGGTTGTTGAGGGTATGTGGTTGCTCACAAATCGTGTAGCATAACAATGTGTAAACAAGACTTATTGAATGAGGAGAAAAGCTCTCAATTGATAGGAATTTGAGGGGAATGGATGGTTTGGATTGAAAGTTGGATGAAGGGATAGGATTGCACAAGATTGATGAGGTGGCCATGAGGTGGAGGCCAAGTAGATGCCATGTAGATGACATGTGGATTAGGGTTTGACCATTCAAAGGGGGAAAGATTCTCACACATGTATGAGAAACCTTTGAAAGTGACATGTCCATGACAAATTTTAAGAGGGTGTAAGAAGGTGTAAGAGGGCTAAAGTTGCTCACACATGTGTGAGCAACTTGAGAAAATGATGGCTTATTGACAAAAGTCAAGGGTTGTAAAAGGATGGGAGAACCAAGGTTGCTCACACATGTGTGAGTAACTTTGGAAAATGACATGTCAATGACATGGGTCAAAAGGTGGAAGAGAAAGAGAGAACTAAGGCTTTGGAAAGTGACACGTCAATGATATGTGTGAGACAAGTGTGTAAGAGTCACATGTGACTTGGGTTTGAGTTAGGATTCCTTAATCCTTAGATTAAGGTTGTGCAAATGATTAGGAATTGATTAGGTGGAAGATTATGATTAATTAGTGGGAAAGTGGGTTGACTTGGGTTAGAACGATGGGTTAGGTTAGCGAAGTGAGGTTAGGTGAGGGTTAAAGTTAAAAGCCATGTGCTCAAATAGAATTATGTATAATATTTAATTCCAAGTGGGTTAAAATGGGATTAATTAAATAAACAAGATCATTTACTTAATTAAACAGAGGATTAGGATAAGGAGAAATGGGATAGGATAAAATTAAATAAATGTAAATTTATTTAATCAAGGATGGGATAAAAGGCTAAAATTAAATAAATATATATTTATTTAATCAGGGATAAGGGATAAAGAGGAGTGTAATTAAATAAATATGAATTTATTTAGTGAATTTATTTAATTAAACATTTAGAATAAGGCTAATTATTAAATAAATAATTAATATCTATTTAATTGGGTAGGATAAGGGAAATTATTAGGATAATTTTAGGTGTCTACATTTTGCCTCTCTTTGATGTAGCATCACGAAGTGATGTTAGATCAAAGAAGATTAAAGTATAGTGGATAAAAGGGATAAGACTAGTAGCATGATGCCCTAGTCACAAAAGGATGAGGAAGGATGATGAGGAATGATTGGTATGCCCCCTTGAGAGGACATGCGGGTTTGGAGAACACGAGTGTGCTCTCAAAAAGAATAGGTGATGCAGGAGCATCCTAGGATTCTTGGCAATCCTATATCAACTGAAAATATGTTTGTCTTTGAAGTTAGATTGTTGGTTATGATCTCAGTTTAATGGAGTTCTTGCTCAATTTGGGAGACTGATTGCTCAGCCTAGTGCTTACCGACCTGCTCGGTCTCCATAGGTTACTTGGTAACTAAGGGTGATGGTGTTCTCTGGCATTCGGTGTTTGCGGTGATGCTCGGTCATCGAAGGAGTCTTGGTATTGCTGGTACTTGGTGATGTCTTTGTTGCTCGATCAATGTTGGTGCTTGGTTATGCTTACGGAGCTTAGTTGTTATGTGCGGTCGGTATTTCCTGACGCTCAGTAAATTGGCTTATTGACGGGTGTTCTTGTGGATCTGGGGGCCGACATAGTTGATTTAATTATTTGTAAGGCTTGAGGGCTGACCTTTTCTTAGCATTTAATATTTGTTTGTAATGGAAGCCGATTGGCTTAGAGAAATAATTGTTTGATCTGGTCTACCTCTGGCTTGGATTTAGTATTTAAGGAGATGTGGGTAGATGTTTAGGAGGAGGAGTGGTGGTGGATCAAAGGGTCGATCTGGTAGCAAGTAATTGCGAGGTGACTGATGAAAGTTAGTAGCACATGAGCTTAGGGTTGGAAGATTGCTTGGAAGTTGAGAGTACAAGCTTAGATCTTTCCTGGGGTCCTACTAGTATTCTGTCGAGGCAGATCTAGGCTAGCTGGAATTGGTGAAGTCGTGAATAGATTGGATCTTGCGAGATCTAGAATAACTGTTATTTTCTTTGTAATTGGCTGAAATTGGGAAGGCCTTACAGCCTAGCACATTATGTGTAATTGATGTTTTGTTGAATACAAATTCCTATTTCATATCAGATCTATTGTCTGGTATTGTTTTCCACTGCATATAATATTGGATGCAGGGTTTGGTCATCCTTCATTGGATTTACCGACCTTGACTGCATCAATAGGAGTATGGAAAGAAGGGGAAAAGATTATGGATGATAGAGGAAGAATAGATAAAGTCATGGTGCAATGGTGTGAGCAACCTAAGTTTGATATTGTACTTAATACTATGCACCATGGTATGGGGAACCAAGATGACAATGTGTCCAGTATGTCATAAAAAAAGGTCAAATGCAACCATATATCTATGACACTAGGATATGGAAGATCATGATGCCATTGTGACAATAGGATGCAAAGACAATGATAAATGCAAAAAATAATAATACAGACAAGAAACAAGTAAGCATGCACAACAAACTGAATGCAAACCAACAATTTGCTCCTAGTCAAGCTGAAAACCAATGGATGGATTGTTTAATGATGATTGATTGAGGATGGAAAAGTTAACGATAAGAACAATGCACATCCAAAAGATTTGGGAAGGATACATCCCATGATGATGATTTGATTGAAAGAGTTCAATAGATTATCAGTTGAGTCAGGTCAAGATGATGGGTTGATTAAGGATTGATGTACAAGAATCTTACAAGGTTGGATTGATTGGATTA
Organism: Chamaecyparis obtusa; assembly: GCA_027943335.1. NCBI lineage: Eukaryota > Viridiplantae > Streptophyta > Pinopsida > Cupressales > Cupressaceae > Chamaecyparis > Chamaecyparis obtusa. Next base: position 1,247,728 of record BSBK01003391.1, read on the forward strand.
GTATTGATTGCACTTGATGGGACTAGTTTGGCATTTTCTTTTGGTTTTATGTATTTTTTTATTTATTGATGAGTGGATTGGAGAGTGAAGGGAAAGTTGATTTGGATTGGAGTGGAAGATTTGGATAAGATAATAGGAGTAGAAATGAATTGGATTGAAGAGGATAGGAAGGAGGGACATTGAGATGATTAAAAGATAAATTAATTAGAAAGGATTGGATTGGAGGATAAATGAATTAGATAGAAGAATATAGGAAGAAGGGAAATTGAGAGGATAAGATGAGAGTAGAGGAATTTGAGTGAATGGATGAAAAGAAGGGAAATTGATTAGATTAGAAGATAGATAAATTTGATTTAGTAGAATTAGAAGATAAAGGAATGTGATTGAAGAATATAGGAAGAAGGGAAATGAATTGGAAATGAAAGGATTGGATAGAGAGATTGAATTTAAAGATGGATAAGGAATAGAAGGGGAATAAATGGAGTAGATTAGAAGAGAAGTGGAGGGGATGGACAAAGATGAGAAGATAAAGTGGATTGAATAGAAGAGAAGTGAAGGGAAAGATGATTTGGATTGGATTGGAAGACTTGGATAAGATAATAGGAGTGGAAACGAATTGGATTGAAGAGGATAGGAAGAAGGGAAATTGATTAAATTAGAAGATAGATGAATTTGATTTAGTGGAATGAGAAGATAAAAGAATTGGAGAGGAAGAATTAGAAGATAAAGGAAGTGGATGAAATATAAGAAAGAGAAATGGATTAGACATGAGAGGGAAAGGACAAATGGATGTTATGGGGGGAAGTTGGAAGCATGATAGCTAAATGTTGACCTCTAACTTAGCCATACACTTCAACATAGTCATTGTTCACCAGATACACACAAGAATGAATGTGGGATCATTCATTCTACATGCTTGGATAATTCGACCTGTTGCCTCCTATCTAGGTAGGATTCAAGATTTCTCTCAGAATCGAGATTCCAACAACCATAGACTAACACTAGAATGGAGAATTTAACTAGAAAGTAAAATGAAATTATGCTAAGATGAGAATGCAAGATTAATCTAGAAATGAAAAAGGAGCATTAATCTAAGAACATTGAAAGAAAATTAGATTAAGATGAATTGCATTGTTTAATCTAAAAATGATATATTATTCTAAAATGCAAAGTGATGATAGCTTGAATGCAAACAAGTTGAGATTAGCTTGCGATAGCACTTCGTTACTTGAAAGTTGCATTCTCTTGAATGATAAATTAGAGTTCTTTTATAGAATCTCAGGTTCAATTAACGGTTGAAATTGAATGAGACAAACAGTGGAGATTGAAGGAGAGTTCAGTTTAGAATAGCAAGTTTCCTGCAGAGAGAGTCAACTGTTTGCCTTTTGAGTGTGTGCAGAGGTTAACTGATTTGTTGCACTTTTGAATTTCCAGTTAACTGAAAGTTTCCTTTTCTGAACTAAAGAGAGGATTTTTGGAGAGAATATTTGATTAAATAAATGCAATATTGCCTCATAAATAGATTTTCTCAATTAGTTGAATAATTAAATTCAATTATTGAAATGAGGATATTTATTTAAAAACCAAATAATATTTAATTCCTTTTTTATGTATTTTAGCTAAATAGGGTGAATTTAATTTAATTAAAGTGTTAGGACTTTGTAATTAAATTAGTCAATCATAGGGTTTATTTAGCCATTACATTTGATATTTAGGAATTAAATATGATATGTGATTAATGTAGATTTAAGGTTTTCTGCATTTGACACTAAGTCATGTAGAGTCAATTTGGAATCAGAATTGCCTAGTACAATAGGACTTCGATGATTTAGAAATTTGATAGAATGAGACTAAATGCAACAAAATTGGTTAGGATAGCAAGATGCCAATTTTGGGGTATTATATTTTGCCCCTCTTTGAATTGATGTGCGAGCAATGCGTTGATTCAAAGAATAGTCTGATGTGATAATTGATGAGAGTTTCAGGATTATCTCCAGAATGAAGCTTAACCCTCAGAAGTTGAGGTTATATTTCTAAGACATCGATCAGATTGAGTTGTAGAACCATCTCCAGAATGAAGCTTAATTCTCTGAAGTCTAGGTTAGATTGCGAAGACATCAGTCAAATTACCACTTTTTGTAAGATTGTCCCCAAAATGAGGCTCAATCTTTAGGAGTCAGGGTTAGATTGCCCTGATACCCGTTGATTAAATGATAATTGATGCAGATTTTTAGGACTATCTCTAGAATGAAGCTTAGTCCTCCAAGAGCTAGGTTAAATTGTCTAGATATCGGTTAAAAAGAGCTTTTGAGAGCCATCTCCATAATGAAGCTTGACTTTCAGGGATCAAGGTTAGATTCCCCCAATACCTAATAGAAATTTTGAGAACCATCTCTACAATGAAGCTTGATTCCTAGGGATCTAAGTTAGATTGCTTAGATACTTAGATATTTTTTGAGAACCATCTCCAAAATGAAGCTTATTTCCCAGGGATCTGAGTTAGATTGCTCAGATACCTAAAGAGATTTTGAGAACCATCTCCAAAATGAAGCTTGACTCCCAGGGATCCAAGATAGATTACTCAAATACCTAGCAGTATGATGACAAGGTGCAAGGCATAAAGATGCCTCTAGTGATTCTAGATCATGGGACATCCAATTTTGACCATGAGGTATGAAAAAATGAACATGCCTCAAGTGATGAGATGCCCCTAGCAATGAAGACTTTTGATTTAGATCAGATCAGACTGATTCAAGAATTGATTAGATGAGGTCCAATGATGCAATCATCTTGCCCCCTCGGGAGCAAAATTAAAAGATGACACGTCATAAAGGTGATTGACAACAATAGGTTGCAGAGAGAGATAAAATTAGAGGTCTAGAAGAACTTAGAATAGATTATGAAAGAATCAAGAATATTCAAAAGTGATCTGTAGTGATTTAGAGGTCTGGTTGACCAAGTTTGACCATGGTTGACCAAAGTTGACTTTTGATGAAAAAGTTGAAGATGTTGAGAAAATGATGATGAGATGTGATTTTGTGAAGAATACAACATCAAAAGGTCAACTACACAAGCATCTGATCACGTTGATCCCGTAATTTTGAGCTATATAGAAGTGTCAGATTTCAATTTTGATCTCAAAAATTTGTGCAGTCATGATGAAGTTGGGACATGAAATAAGAATCCTTAGTGTATAGATCTAGGAGAATACATTGAAGTGAGCATCAAACACTATCGCTATGCAAGTCTAGAATGAAAATGTAAGCCTACGCTAGATGCAATTCCTAGGACTTGGTTGCTAGACCCATTAGATAGTTATCATCACAGAGCTATTGGTATTGGATAGTCATAGGATGTCATAAAACACTCACTGACATGGCGATCATGAGAACATGAATATGACATTATTCTTAGGTTTTTCAAAATGAGGGGTAAGCATTAAGGCACAAGAAGCCAGAATGACATGAACACCTATTCCTTTTGATTTAGAAAGTTAACATAAACATCGAAGCACAACTGCTAGGATGACCTAAATGTTGTTTGTATACAAACACACTAGACACATAATAGTTCCTTCTTTTTCTAAGTGATTGAGAAGCATACTAAGAATTCTCATAGTGACCTGTACGTTCACTTTGCAAGACGAGCGTAGAGATTTCACTTGTAGCAGAAAGAAGTCACTCAAATAGAGAAGGAGAAGAACCAACCTCACCAAAGTTTCCATATAAAAGGAGTCGAGGTACACATGACCATCTAACATGAGATATAGGATCTCAAAGTGGACACCCATTTTGTATGGATCCATTGGATCATTGGAACTAAACTAGCAAACAGAAAGAAAAGAAAAGGTCATGCCCCCAGTCTTCGCATCTCTTGGTCAAGATAAATGTCTTGGAGTTTCTTGAGAAGGAATGACAAAGAGAAAAGACAAGAACACAAAAGAAAAGCTCAAAAAATCTCAGAGAGTTACAAATTTAGTTTCAATTTCAGTAGATTGATGTCAGATCAGAATTATACATTGTATGCAAAAAGAGTCTCAATAGGATGATGATAGTAGACAGATGTAGTGAGAACCACTGGTGACTGACATGAGAGAGAGTCTCAAGGAGAGATCATAGTGCTAACTAAGTACTAGCAGGTAGACACAGTGAGAATCACTGGTGATTGTTACAAGGAAGATCCTTAATGAGAGAGATCTTAGTGATAGCTAAGCATTAGTAGGCAGACATAGTGAGAACCACTAGTGACTGACGTGAGGGAGATTCTCAAGGAGAGAAATATTAATGCGGACTAAGCATAAGTAGGCAGACGCAGTGAGAACCACTGGTGACTGATGTATGAGAGATCCTCAAGGAGAGGGATCTTAGTGCGAACTAAGCATCAGTAGGCAGACGTAATGAGAACCACTTGTCACTGATGTGAGGAAGGTCCTCTAAAAAGATAAGACAATGCCTCATAGACTAGGAAGGTTTCCCCCAAGTATGACTAGTTTCAATCCATGTAGAGTCGAGCATAATCTCAAAGGTAACTGAGAGTAAGTGCATGAGCCAGCAAACTAAAGTAGGAAAAAGAAGGAAAGCAATTGTACAGAGCCAAGTGGTGTTGCGATAGGTATAGCATTACAGAACAAGAGGTGCTTGTTTACCAGGTTTTCACCTTCTTAGCAAAAATTTATTGCTTTTGCTACCATGATGTTTGTTTACTAGGTTTTCATCAATGGCACATTTTTTTTTCAATTTTTTTTGGTATTTTTTCTTTTATTTATTTATTTTTTTTATTATCAAGGTGCTTGTTTACCAGGTTTTCACCAGGACAATAGATATTTTTTGGGACATTTTGCAATTTTAAAGATTTTTTTCAAAATTGAGTATGTACATGAAGCATTCTAAAGATGTCTTAGTTGTAAAATCATTTTAGATGCAGAGCATTGATTGGCTCTTTGAGATGTTCTCCTTCAGTAGTAGAGAGTTGATAGGTGCCAGACCCAACATTGCAGTAACAATATACCAACCAAGCCAATTTGGTTCAAACTTTCCCTTTTGGATCCATTGTTGCTGATTCTTAGGGTTTTCTCTCAGGATGAGATCACCCACTTGGAAGTCCCTTGGTTTAACTTTCTTGTTGTAACTCTTGGACATACTCTTCTAATATGCTCAGAGATGATCGAATGCCACTTTTTGATGTTCATCTAGTAGTTCTAGCTCTTGTAGTTGAGATATTATGTTGTCATCATCAGTGATGAGGCCCTTCAGAGAGAATTGCAGAGTAGGAATCTCAACCTTTATTGGTAGTAGTAGTAGTCAACTTGATAAATTTTAGGAGCAGAACAAGATGTTGTAGTAGTCACTAGTAAATTTTAGCTTGTTTTTCGATGAGGTTTAGTGGATGTTTAGACACCAATTGGTCAACCAAAAAACCATAACAGTTGTTAAAATTTTTTTGTTGATGATACGACACATAAAACCTACATCAAAATTTGAATGTCTAGAGTGGTTGAATAATTGACAGCCACACCGTCAAAATAATTGCTTCAACCTGGAAGAATTATCGGCTATACCATTTATCTCTATGACCAATGTTGGTCAGAAGAGTCATCGACTGTATACCATTATCATTGAAATAACAATCAAGTGTTGTCAAAATTGTGACAAGACATTGTCAGAATAATCGTCGACTATATAGCACTCTCTTCGATATGTCTATTCTTTTTCTATCGAAAAAGTGATAGAAAATTTATTTATTTTAAAAAAAAATATATTATCAAATTAAGCACAACAATATTATGTCGCTATTGTTTACAAATAGTCACTTTTCTTCTTGTGAAGACATAGTCTAGTGTTTATATTACTAGCAATTGCACCCCAATAAGGTGCAATGGTTACGCCGATAGGAAGATATACCTACATAATATATTAAGGGAAAGGAGGTTTCTTTTTAATAAAACCACATTTTCTATTTTATTTCACACAAACATGTTCTTTCTCAAGGTCATTAACCTTTCAATAAAACTTTCCACTTCTAAAGATTTTCCTGAGTCTGAACAAAAGAAAGAATAAGCCTCACAATATTTTAATGACATTCATATATAGGAGATGACTAAGCAATCTACAACCATGCCTTTATTTTCAACAACATTACTCACTCTCAATCATCCATTTAATTAGTGATGGTTTTTTCTCCATAAAAAAATTCAAACTAATTTTAAATTAGTGGCAAAAACATCTATTGAATACATTTGTTGGAGGACCTTGTATTCATGAGAAAATGTTGGCAAGTGATCCTTCTTAGCTGCTATTCTTTTATAAGGTTTGTCTCAATCCCAATAGGTTATAGTTTCATTTTCTAGATGCATAAGTCAGAGGGGGCTTACAATAATAAATCATGTAATGAGGGGGCTTAGAACACTAGTATATGCAAATTTCATTATTTAATAATAAAAATCTATTAAAATGTTTGTAGTTGCCTCATTTAACTTGAGGTTTGTCCTGTATTATTTTGGTCATTATGGCCCTCCTCCACTCTTGAAATTTATTCCTTATCTATGTTGGCATTAAGTATGATTGTCATCAGTGACAACACTTATTCAGACTCTACGTGCTTACCAAGCAGAACAGTGCGTACCGAGCAGAACAGTGCTTACTGAGTAGAATAGTGCTTACCGAGCAGAACAGTGTGTACCAAGTAGAATAGTGCTTACCAAGCAGAATAGTGCTTACCAAGCAGGACAGTGCTTACCGAGCAGGACAGTGCTTACCGAGCAAGACAGTGTTTATCAAGTGACACTATATCTACCGAGTCTCTAGTATATACCGTGTTCGAAACTACAACTGAGTGGTTAGTATGGACCATGCCTCCACTTCTACCGAGTGCATGATGATGTCGAGTAACGCAGTGGATTCCATGTATCAAAGTCACCGAGTTAGTTTGCAGTAACCGAGTCACTATATTTGGGCCGACTCAGTAATATTTTTGTTAGCTTGTTTATGAGCTGACTTTGTAATTATGTTGTAATTATTGTAATTATTTTAGATTGATATATAAACAATGTTTTATATCATATCCAAGAAAAAAAAAAGTATGAAAAAGAGAAAGGCAGAGATAAGCGAATTACAAAGGGCTACAACAGTATAAGAAGCAGCAAAGATCTATCCATCACAGAAGGTGATCAGTACATCAGAGAATCTCAATCAGCAAGTATAGTTGCAAGCAAGAGATCTACTGTTTCATCCTAATAGGTGAATCAGCTTGAAATCCTTTAACCGGGTAGACTTAACAGTCTTTGTAAAATCTCTTAACCGAGTGCATACTTCATTGTATGTTTGTAAATCCTCTAACAAGGTGGACCTAGCAGTCCTTATTGCTCCTAACAGGGTAGATCATCAAAAGTGATCATTGTAAGCCTTAACAGAAAAACTTTATATTGCAGTATTGAAGTTTTGTGGGTATCATCCCCACCCCAGTTTTACTTTCTACTTGGAAGGTTTTTGGGTCACCAAATCTCTATGTTCAAAGTGTTATGAATGTTTTATTCTTTCTGTTACTCATGCATGCAGATTATCAATTTAATATTATTAAGATTTGAATCTGTCAAAAGTTTTGAAGTTACTGATTCACCCCTCCCCTCTCAGTAACCTAGATAATCTTGAATATTTCCAACAATTGGTATCAGAGCTTAGTGGTTCTCAGAATAAAGTTTGACAACTTGAGAAAAGATTCAGGACAATGGAGATATTCAGACTTAACAAAGTAATTGAGAATGAAAAGCTAGATCTAGAAATGGCCATAACTCAACTCAAAGAAGCAAGAGAGCATCTTTCCCTTTCCCTAAAAAGAAGGAAGGAATTGGCAAATCAGATCAATGACCACCAGTATGTTGAAGAAAAGATTGAAGACTTTTTCCCTTCAAGCAGCTCAGATGAAGCAAACAATGCAATCAAAGAACTTCTAGAAAAGAGTGGATCTCTGCAAGAAGAAGTGAGAAAATTGAAAAGAGAACAGGAAATTTAGTCAACAAGATTCTATGAAGTCTTGGAACAAAGAAACAAGATGAAAGATGAAATAGATGGAAAGAACAATGAAATCCAGAATAAAACCCTTCAGCTGGAAAACCTTATTGATCAAATCTCCAATGCAAATGAAGAAATCTTGACTTTGAGATCAGAAAATGAAAATATAAGAGAAGAGCTAAGATCTGAAAAGCAAATCAATTTAAGAGTGATGAGTGACCTAGATGCTGAAAGGAAAATCAATGAGAGAATGTTGAAATCTCAAGAAGATATGAATTAGGTGTATGAATGAAACCTTCATAGGCAAAAAGGAAAAGCAGGACTTGGATACAAAGAGGAAGGTGAATCCTCCAAACAAGGTACTCAAAAGAATCAGAAACCTACCTATAATCACTGTGGCAAAATTGGTCATACTTCAAACAAATGTTGGAGCAATGGAAAAGAAAAATTTAATGGAAAATAATACAATTGCAATAAGCTTGGTCATAAAGCAAATGAATGCAAGGAGAAACCAAGATTTAAAGGCAAATGTCACAAATGTAGCAAACAAGGTCATAAGGCATCAGAATGCAGAACTAAAACACCCAATCTAGCGGAACAAATTATTAAAGAAATGTTTGGTTGGGATTACAACACTTGGTGTAGATGTCATTACTATGGAGAATATGGACACATTGGCATGAATTGTGTAAGGCACCACTTGAGAAAAAGGGATTCTACCATAAGATGTTATAATTGCACTAAGCTTGGTCACATAGCTAAAAACTGCATGAATTTAGGCAAAGTTGAAGATGAAAAGAAAGCAAAAGAAAATAGCATTAGGAAGCATATGAGATAGAAGTGGATTCCTAAACCTACCGAGCAAACCAGTCCTGAAGTCACTCATGAAGGGAGTGGCTCTATGAACTCTAACTAGTCTCCAAGAAAGCACTGGAACTGTATCTTCATAGACATATTCCAAAATAGTTCTTGAACTAAAAAGAAGATAGATCCAAATCAGTATGCAAGATACAATAGGATCACAAGAAGGTCGGTATCAGTTACCACTGAGCAAGGTTGGGAGTAATCTAACTTCATTTGGTTATCGAGTAAGGTCAAAGAAGTATGAATTCATATGTTCTCCGAGTTGCGGAATCTTCATCGAGCATTTAATGCATAGTGGATGATAGTCTGTCGAATTCAATACCCTAATTCCTATGGAGCATTAATGACAAAGTCTTAACAAAAAGCATGAAATCAAGTTCATTCTTCACCGCAAATATCAACATTTTGAGCAGAGAAATTTCTAGTGCGATCAAGCGATTCGAAGAAAAATTTTAAAGCAGAAATTTTTCTACCATGCTACCATGGCTTCATCCAGCACCAGAGTAAAGAATGGTTTAGAAATGTTAGTTCATGGAGAATGGAAAGCACTGGATTTCAAACTCGTGCCCATGATTGCAAAAACCCTAGATCCGAGTGGAGCTTAGTCTCAAATTCCTCCAAAGGTACTTCTTGTAAATGATATTCACAATCATTTTAAAGGTACAATTCAAGAACTTGGAACCCTAGAGATAGATGTTGCTCGTGATGAACTGTGTGTTGATGGTGTTCTCAAACTAGGACATAAACATTTGGAAGAAAAGGGTTTAACACATATCACCCACTTGCCTCGGTGTTTTCAGATAAAATGGATAAGATATATTCTAAGCCGAGTACATGAAGGTAAAATTTGGCTTGAGCAACCAGTGGAAATAACAAAGAAGATGATTCACCAAGTCATTGGTCTTCCCATGCTTGCCCAAGCTAAATCTACAAAAACCCTAGGTCGGGTAGAGCTGGAAAAGAAAACCCTAGTCGAATGGGATGGTATAGGTATGAAAATTAATAGTATTACCGATGTAGAACTAAAATTTGGCACATATGTAATAGCACACAAGATATACAGTTCAAGTCGACAGAATAGTGTTTCATGTGAAGCAGTTGACCTAGCCTATAAAATTGTGAAGAACAATCTGTCATTTGACCTAGCAGATCTTTTGTTGAAACAATTCAACAAGAACATGGAGAGCATCCAAACCTCAAAGAACAATCCATGTAAGTTTGGCTCACTGTTGGTTTGTTTATTTTTCTATGCTCAAAAGTTTTTCCCATGAAAAGGTACAGTAAAATGGAGAAAGGATGTACCTATTCTTTATCAGATAAATGAGTATATTGCAGAAATGGGTGAGAATTTTACAAGCATAATGGATAACTATTTTGAATCTTTTAAGGAGAAGATGAATAACAGATTCTGAATTCCACTAAAACTGGTGGAAGATTATAAAGATGATATTTGTTTCATGGTTGATTGTGATAGAGTATACATTCAGGCAGTAAGACCCAGGATTGTATGGGTGAAACCTCTTCCTTATGAGGTAAACATTGATGAAACAAAGGATATAATTGAAGCCCTAGTAAATCAACCTATTGATCCAAAGGCTCCATACTTTGGAACATATGATGAAGCTAAGATAAGAATTGAGCTAAGCATAAAACTTCCACAGGTGGTTAACAAAGGTAGAAAGAGGATGGCCAAGATGCAATCTAGAACACCTCTAATGTTAACCAAGGGCTTAGGAGAAGATATTGTAGAAGAAGAAGAAAAGGATGAGAATAAAGAAGAACAAGTGCCTGTAAAGAAGAAAGGAAAGGTAACTATCACCAAGAAACCTAAGCAATCCACTGCAGTATTCACAAGGAGAAGATCAAGGGGCAAGGCAGGTAAAATCAATGATGATATAGTACTCAAAAGGCCTCCTCCCTCATTTGAACAAAAGATTAAGGATTTGAGAGAAGGATCTGGAATTGCAAATTTCAAATCTCTCAAATATGAAATTAAATCAAAGGCAGAGCAGCAAGAAATAGAAGATGCTATCATTGAGAAAATGGGAAAATGGAAGTACTCACCTAAAGATATGGCTTCTCAAATTCTAGGTATTCTATTGGATAAAGTAAAGTTGAGATAGTCCAATGCAAGACAAACTGTCAAGGACATATATGCTCAAACCTTAAGACAGTTAATGCCAAGTTTGAAAGATGATGAAATAAATAAGGCATTGATAGAAAATGAGCACAAGATGACACTAAAATTCAACAGTTATTTAGTTTTGATCAAAGATATAGAGTTAGTTGTGAAGAGTGCAAATTCTACTTGGAAAAACATCTATCATCTTCACAAACCGAGTACTGAAACTGTGATAATCAAAGATATTGATGATGACAGTGATGAAGAAGAAGAAGAAACAGTTCAGATTGATAATGTTGTGTCAGAGGAAGCAGGGACAGAAGCTACTGAGGAAGCTAAGGAGAATGTTGAGGAAGATGATCTAGTTCGGATAGCTGCAGAGGTAATTGCCTCACTTCCCCACTCTCGAGTAAAAATTACTACATCTAGCTTAGAGAAAACTTCAAGTGTGATTGTAACAACTCCCTCAGATACATCAAATGTCCAATAATCACTAGTATAGCTCAATGCATCAATGACAGAAGTGGCTATCACTTCATCTACCAAGCTTCAGCCTCCTTCTTCCACTGAGTTGTAGTCCTTTGTACCTTCTTCAAATTTAAGTTTTTTAGTAGTAAGTACTTCAGATTCTATAGTTGTAAATACTTCAGTTTTTGATTTATCAAGTATTCTAGTTAGCATCCCATCAGTTGGAAGTTTATCAATTTTCACTACTAGTCCTACTATGTCTACAATAATCTGTACTACAAAGGCAATAAGTATAGAGACTCGACTGAGTACAAAATTTTTGAGTAAGAGTGTAGTAGAAGGTATAGATCTAGATGAGGAGATACATATTCCCCAGCTAGATTTTGCAAACCTCACTGCAGATCAAATGCAAATAGTTGGTGAACTCCTCCAGAAGAAGGTAAAGCAGAAGAAACTAAAAGAAGAAAGAGATAAGGAATATAAGATCATTGAGGATGCCAAGAACATTTTGACAGAAGCTATAGGTGCTAAATTTGATTCCTCTCAACACATTTTGTTGTAGTTGGCAGAAGCAATTAATAGGTTTAATGATGATTCCTCTGGAACAGACAAGCTACTTGAAAAAGCTAAGAAGAAGTTTGAAAATGAAGTGCTTGAGCACATTGCTCAACAAATAGCATCAATCAGGCAGGGTTATCTTCAGTTTTGATTAGCATTGAGTCCTCCTACTCCAAGGTAACATCTCTTTTTGGCAAAATCTATAATGTTGCCGAGTTCTCAAAGGAAATTAAAGATAAAATAAATAAGATTGATGAGGATTTGAAGATCAGTGCACAAAAGTTGCAACTTGAACCTAGTTCAAGTTCTGTACATCAGATGATAGTCAGATTCCTATCTGATAAGCAGTCAGAGTTATTGAAAGAAGATGCAAGGATCAGGTCAACATTAATAGATATTCAGAACATGATCCTTCCCATCATGGATACAATGCAGAAGCATATTGCATACTCAAAAAACATTGATCCATGACAATTAGTTTTCAATTGTAGATCACATGATTGAACTCTCTGCAGAAGTCCAAGTTACACTCCATACATGCAAGATTCTGCAAGAGAATTGGGATAGAACTCTAGCACTAAATGGAAAGGTGCATTCTAATTTTCTCTCACGTTTTGGTATCTCTGTGTAAAATATTTGTATATACACCTTTGGAATTATTGTCAAAAAGGGGGAGAAAGTATATGAGATATGAAAGGGGGAGAAAATATAAATAGGAAATATGAGTATGAGGTGAAATAAGATATTTTGTATATATACTGTATAAGGGAAACATGAAATGTATATACAAAACCAGTATCAACATGATTGTGTATATAAGTTTTGGGTAATAAGTGTTTTGTCACTAATGCCAAAGGGGGAGATTGTTGGCATTAAGTATAATTGTCATCAGTGACAACACTTATTCAGACTCTGCGTGCTTACCGAGCAGAACAATGCGTATCGAGTAGAACAATGCTTACCAAGCAGAATAGTGCTTATCGAGCAGAACAGTGTGTACCGAGCAGAACAGTCCTTACCAAGTAGAATAGTGCTTACCGAGTAGAACAGTGCTTACCGAGCAGGATAGTGCTTACTGAGCAAGATAGTGTTTACCAAGTGACACTATATCTATCGAGTCTCCAGTATATACCATGTTCGAAACTACAACCAAGTGGCTAGTATGGACTGTGCCTCCACTTCTACTGAGTGCATGATGATGCCGAGTAACGCAGTGGATGCCACGTATCAAAAAGTCACCGAGTTAGTTTGCAGTAATCGAGTCACTATATTTGGGCCGACTTAGTAATATTTGTGTTAGCTTGTTTATGAGCTGACTTTGTAATTATGTTGTAATTATTTTAGATTGATATATAAACAATGTTTTATATCATATCCAAGAAAAAAAAAAGTATGAAAAAGAGAAAGGTAGAGATAAGCGAATTACAAAGGGCTACAATAGTATAAGAAGTAGCAAAGATCTATCCATCACAGAAGGTGATCAGTATATCAGAGAATCTCAATTAACAAGTATAGTTGCAAGCAAGAGATCTACTGTTTCATCCTAACAAGTGAATCAGCTTGAAATCCTTTAACCGGGTAGACTTAACAGTCTTTGTAAAATCTCTTAACCGAGTGCATACTTCATTGTATGTTTGTAAATCCTCTAACAAGGTGGACCTAGCAGTCCTTATTGCTCCTAACAGGGAAGATCATCAGAAGTGATCATTGTAAGCATTATCTAGCAAACTTTATACTGCAGTATTGAAGTTTTGTGGGTATCATCCCCATCCCAGTTTTACTTTCTACTTGGAAGGTTTCTGGGTCACCAAATCTCTATGTTCAAAGTGTTACAAATGTTTTATTCTTTCTGTTACTCATGCATGCAGATTATCAATTTAATATTATTAAGATCTGAATTTGTCAAAAGTTTTGAAGTTACTGATTCACCCCTCCCCTCTTAGTAACCTAGATAATCTTGAATATTTCCAACAATCTACGGTCTTTGGATCTCGTAGTGTCAACTTGGAATTGGAGCAGAAGTTGCTCTCCATCGTTTGGGTATACAACTCAATTATGTTATCTCCAAAAAATGTGACCATGATGCCTACATTTATGTTTCTCAACTATTGTGATATCTACATTTATGTTTCTCAGTTGTCATTTTTATGTGCATATTTTTTTTGTGTTTGGGAAGACATCTTTCTAGCCTGGGCCTAGATCCTTCAGAAATTAGCTTCATAATAATGAAGTAGATGACAGATGACCAATTAGCTTCCCAAGAAAAATCTCATAAGTGCACTATGCTTAATCCAATTCCTATGCCCTTTGTGCATACCCAAAGGATATATTTGAAACAACAAGGGTAAGGCTAACCTTACCCTTGTTTCAAATATATCCTTTGGGTACACACAGAGGGGCACAAGAATTGGGGTACGCCCAATTCATTTATGATAATTTTCTTGGGAAGCTAATTGTGTTAGGAATGAATTTTGAATATATCCTATGGGGGAGTATTAGCAACCATTCTATAGTAGTAGTTGTTGCATTCATGACTATGATTGTCATTGATGTCAACACAGTGATCTTCTGAAGATTAGTAGAGAAGCAGACAATGTTTGAGTTAGCGCACTTGGAATACTAAAGATGAAACTATGTGAAGTTAAGGAATTACTCTATAGTGTGTTATACGATCATGTTTAAGAGCATAGACAATAATTCATTTATTCATGGAAGTTATGAGGAAATCAGTGGAAGCAGTATTTAGGCAGTGTTCCTGAGTAGCAGTTTGTGGAAATTGGATGATATCTCATAATCAGGATTGAATCTAGTTATGCGTAGTTAGAGAAAATTTTAAGACATGTTGATAGTGACATGGATGATAGTGCAATATCCAAGGTTGCACGAGTGAATAATTATATTGATTAGAAGCTGACAATTTTGTGTAATTTTGATGTAACGTGTGGAAACTTTTATTTTGTAACTTGTATGCTGACTCATTTGTAATTTATTGAGTGTGGTATATAGGAAGGAATGTTTTCCTTATTGTAATGTGTGAATTGGAATGTGAAAGTGAATGAAGGAATTGTGAAAGAGAATTTGTGGAAGAGGATATGCGAAGTACTGAGATCTGGTATTGAGATCTAATCAAGCAATTGATGCAGTTTGGCACAGTTAGAGAAGGAGTATTGAATTGTTGAGATCAATAATTTTATGGTACTATTTTGTTGATTAATACAAAGGTCATTTGGACAATGGGTTCAGTGATCTTACTCTAAAGCTGTTTGGGCAGTGGGTCCTTTTGTCTTCCATAACTCCTAACAGAGTTAGAATTTTTTAGCATAAATCCAAAGTCTCCTTACAAGGACTCATATGTACTTAATGTATTTCATAAGACTCCTAACATAGTCCATCCTTTCACAAGGAATATTCATATTAGTGCATTTTTTATGGGCATCATTCCCACTGGGGTTTACTCTTTGATCAATTGGTTCCCTAGTCAACATATCTTGTGTCATTGTGTTATTGTGCATGTATATCTTTATATGGTTGTTGATTACATTTCTTACATGGTTAAAATCTATTGAAGTTGATAAATGTTGTAGAAATATGATAAATGATTCACCCCCCCTCTCAATTATCTTGGCAGATTTTAATTTCTAACAATTGGTATCAGAGCGGTAGGTGCTTGAAGGAAAAGTTTAACAGCTTAATGAGATCCATGGTGAATTTCAAGAAAGAAAGCCCTAAGTCTGATGGAGTAAATTTTGATAGCTGGAAAGAGAAGATGAAGACACATCTACTTTGTTTAGTACCAGGTTATTGTTTGATTACAAAGAATCAGAATACTATCTTTGATGAGGATAACATTGATGCATGTACTAATGAGGAAAGATATATGTTCATGTGTAACATAATTGCTAGACAAGCGCTCTTGTTAGCCCTTCCGAAAAATGAGTACAATCAGGTAAAATATTTGAAAACATCTTATAAAATTTGGTTAGCTTTACACTCTACTTTTGAAGGTGATGAACATGCAAAGAAAGTCAAATTACATAATTGGATATGTGCATTTGAAGATATAAGAATGATGGAAGATGAATCTGTTAGAAGCTATATTGGTAGAATGTCAGAGATTGTTGCAGGTATAAAATCTTGTGGTGGAATCAAGATAGAGAATGAAGTGATATGGAAAATTTTGAGGACATTGACTCCTGCATTAAGCATACAACTCAGATGATTGAACAAGTTATTCCTTGTACTACGAACTTTACAAGAGAGATTCTTCTTGGAAGATTGGAAGTAGAAGAGATGAATTTGAGGCTATCATGAGACTTACCTAGAATGGAGACAACATTCAATGCTCTTAGTGTTCACCCTACTTTGTCAAGAAGCATAATTGTGAGCAGAGATTATGCTAGCAGCAACAGATCTAGAAATGAAGAAGACAGGAAGATTGAAGAAGGCATTGCTTTCCTTGTGAAAAGAGAACCAGACGGTAAGAAAATTTTTAAATCTTGGACTTGTCAAGAATATGGTCATTTTGCATCTAAGTGTCCTAAGAGAGTTAAGAAGTATAGGAAGAACTTTAATCCCAGAAGATCTAAAGAATGTTACTATGCAAATGATGAATAACTAGAAGCTAGTTTGGAGAAATCTTTGAGTGAAAGTGATACTGAGAATAATGATGATATAGGATTTGTAGAAATTAAAGAAGAAAATCCTGAAATAGAAATTAAGGAAGAAAAGGCTTTAGTTTCTCAAGTAGAAAAGAAAGCTAATTGGATTATAGATAGTGGTTGTTCACATCATATGACTAGAGACATGAAGAAATTCATATAGTTTAACAATTATGATGGAGGAGTTGTTAGAGTTGGAAACAATGCACCTTGTTTGATTAAAGGTATTGGATCTATTACACTTGATGGAAAGACAAATACTGATGGTGTTTAATTTGTGGATGGTTTGAAACATAATATTTTGAGTGTTGGACAATTAGTTGATAAGGGATATCAAGTTTGGTTTACTGAGAAAACTTGTGTAATAAAAGATAAAGATGAAAATTTGATTGGTACTGGATCTAGAACCAGAGGTAATGTATTTTAGTTGAATCCTACTGAGATGACATGTTTGATTACTAAGATAGATGATAGTTGGTTATGGCACATAAAATTTTGTCATATAAAATTGATAATAGTGTGAAAGTGAGTACTAGACTTGCAGTAAGAGATTTGTCTAAAATTATGAAACCTACTAACATGATTTTCAAAGAATGTGTGATGGCTAAATAGAAGAGAAGCTCATTTCCCAGAAAGAAGTTTACAACATTAGAGAAGTTGGAGATTGTTCATACAGATTTAAGTGGTCCTACCAGGACTAGATGATTCTATGGAGAAAGGTACTTTAGGATTCTTGTTGATGATTTTACAAGAATGATGTGGATTGCATTTCTCAAAGAAAAATCTAAAGCATTTGATAAGTTCAAGTTCATTAAGAATAAAGTTGAGAATGAATTTGGAATGAAGATTAAATGTTTGAGATCAAATAGAGGTGGAGAGTTTACTTCAAAATAATTTAACATGTTTTGTGAAGTGAATGGTATTAAGAGACAATTTTTAGCCCCTAGAACACCTGAACAAAATGGTATTGTAGAAAGAAGAAATAGATCAGTAAATGAAGCAGAAAGAGCTATGTTATTTGAGAATGACTTAGCAAAGATATTCTGGAGAGAAGCAATGAACACAATAGTGTATACTATGAATAGAGTACAAATCAGAGAAGACATAGAAAAGACACTCTAAAAACTATGGTTTGGACATGCACCATCAGTTAAGTATTTTAGAATTTTTGGAAGAAAATGTTATATTAAAAGAGATAATGACTTATTGAAGAGATTTAGAATGGAGAACTGTAAAGGAGTTGGAACACCTATGGTAACTAGACATAAGTTATCTAGCACAAATGAGACTCCTGTAGTGGAACAGAAGAAGTACAGATCTATGATTGGAGGATTGCAGTATTTGACTCATAGAAGACCTGATATAGCATATTCAGTTGGAATTATAGTAAGATCTCAAGCTAAACCTAGAGAATCACATTATACAATAGTAAAGAGGATACTAAGGTACTTAAGAGGCACAATTGAGTGCGGATTGTGGTATGAAAAATCTGATGATTTTACCCTATGTGCATATACAGATGCTGATTGGGGAGGCAGTGTTGATGATAAAAAGAGCACCAGTGGTGGAGCATTTTTCCTTGGAGGAAGATTATTTTCTTGGCTAAGAAAGAAGAAGAATTGTATTTCACATAGCACAACAAAAGCAAAGTATGTAGCAATAGCAAACAATTGTAATCAGATAATTTGGATGAAGCAAATGTTGAAGGATATTGGAATAAAATTTGTTGAGCCTATTGTTATACATTGTGATAACACCAACACAATTGGTATGTCTAAGAACCCTATATTACATTCTAAGACAAAGCATATTGAGATAAAGTATCATGTAGTGAGAGAGAAATAAGTTAGACTTGAGTACATAAGCACAAAAAAACAAATTACAGATATTTTTACACAACCTTTGCCTAAGGATACATTTGAGTATTTGAGAGGTATGCTTGGAGTTATGCCCCAGCCTAATTTGAGAAGTGATGCAGATTTTTGCATCCATCCAGTGGTATATGAGCTCTATCTTTCTTCTAGACTGGATGTTGGCACTTCCTCTATGGGGGAGTATGTGTACCTGAGCTAAGTCATGAGGACT
Source organism: Chamaecyparis obtusa (assembly GCA_027943335.1). NCBI lineage: Eukaryota > Viridiplantae > Streptophyta > Pinopsida > Cupressales > Cupressaceae > Chamaecyparis > Chamaecyparis obtusa. The sequence continues at coordinate 1,266,489 of BSBK01003391.1, forward strand.
CTAGTGAATGTATTTTCTGAATAGTGTCTTTTGACATTGAAGTTATTGTTGACATAGTGATGAAAAATATATCATTGATGTCAATGGTGGAAAAATATACATGAAAAACCATTTGTTGGAGAGAACCGCATGGGAAATTAAAGCAAGATTTGATTGATGAAGAGGACTTGAAAATATTTTTCAGAGTAATAGTGTTGCAGTATTGGATTAATGGAACTTGGATTTTTTCATCTATGTTGCCATTAATGCCAATGGGGGAGATTGTTAGGAATGAATGCTGGATATATCTTATGGGGGAGTATTAGTAGCTATTCTATAGTAGTTGTTGTTGAATTCATGACTATGATTGTCATTGATGTCAACACAGTGATCTTCTAAAGATTAGTAGAGAAGCAAACATTGTTTGAGTTAGCGCACTTGGAATATTGAAGATGAAGCTATGTGAAGTTAAGAACTTACTCTATAGTGTGTTATAAGATCATGTTTAAGAGCGTAGATAGTAATTCATTTATTCATGGAAGTTATAAGGAAATCAGTCGAAGCAATATTCAGGTAGTGTTCATAAGTAGTAGTTTGTGGAAATCAGATGATATATCCTAATTGGGATTGAATCTGGTTAAGCGCAGCTAGAGAGAAGTTAAAGACATGTTGATAGTGACATGGATGACAGTGCAAGATCCAAGGTCACATGAGTGAAGAATTATATTGATTGGAAGTTGACTATTTTGTGTAATTTTGATGTAACATGTGGAAACTTTTATTTTGTAATTTGTATACCGACTCATTTGTAATTTCTTGAGTGTGGTATATAGGAAGGAATGTTTTCCTTGTTGTAATGTGTGAATTGGAATGTGAAAGTGAATGAAGGAATTGTGAAAGAGAATTTGTGGAAGAGGATATGCGAAGTACTGAGATCTGGTATTGAGATCTAATGAAGCAATTGATGTAGTTTGGCACAGTCAGAGAAGGAGTATTAAATTTTTGAGATCAGTAATCTTATGGTATTATTCTATTGAGTAATACAAAGGTCATTTGGATAGTGGGTTTAGTGATCTTACCCTGAATCTGTTTGGGCAGTGGGTCCTTTTGTCTTGCATAACTTCTAACAGAGTTAGAATCTTTTAGCAAAGATTCAAAGTCTCCATACAGGGACTCATATGTACTAAATGTATTTCATAAGACTCCTAACAGAGTCCATCCTTTCACAAGGAATATTTATATTAGTGCATCTTTTGTGGGCATCATTCCCACTAGGGTTTACTCTTTGATCAAGAGGTTCCCTAGTCAACATATCTTGTGTAATTGTGTTATTGTGCACGTATATCCTTATATGGTTGTTGATTACTGTAGACTATGATTTTGAACCTGTTATCTATTTTGAAAGGCTAAAACATTCAAACATTAGACTAATCTAGCATTTATCAGTTCAAAGCATAAACAAATATAAAACCAAGTCACCTCAAGATTGTTGCTAAAAACAAGTGCTATAGAGCAAATATTTGATTTGCTTCAATTAGAGGGATGTGGGTGTGCTCTCAAATGCATGGAGAGGGATTTATGGTGATGCATAAATGATGAGAAAAGCTTGAAATATGAACTAAGATCAATCCATTAAGCTATTCTAAGATGTGTTAGAAAACATGAAAAACATGAAGAAATATAACAATTAAGATGTATGCTAAGATGATCTAGCTAAAAATGCTCATGATAACAATGCATAAATGATAAAAACTAAGCTAATAATTTTCTCTTGGAAGGAGGAGTATTTATAGGATTTGGGAAGGAGGAATGAGTGGCCAGGATCAAAATCCTTAAGAGAGGCCAAGATTCATTCAAAGGGGAGCACATGGATTGTGCTAGTTCAGGGCAACCTCCTTGTGACAAGTGTCACAAGGGCATTGGGTTGAAAGATGGGAGGGATGTGCACAATTTGGGAAATGTGCCTAAGGTCAAAGGGTGTAAGAAAGGGGTGAGGGGCTTCTTAAATGCATCATAAATGCATGTACGAGGGATAAGGAGGCTTTAAATGCATTTAATGCATGTAAGAGAAGTTTCTAGAAGTTTTTTGACTTTGGGTTAAGCTTAGGAGTTGGCTAACCTTGTTTAGGGAATGTGACAAGGTTAGTGGGGGGATTAGGATTAGGATTAGGGGGACAAGGATAAAGACTTTCTAGAAGAGTCTAGAACTTCCTTAAGATAAATATGGATTTTAGGAAATAGATAAAGATTTATTTATTTCCATGGTTTTAGGTTTGAGGATATTTTATTAAAATACATTTAATAAAAGAGGAGGATTAATATATAATCTTAATTAAATATTTTGAGTTGGGATTAGGGTTAGGAAATGATGGGATTAGCCTTTAATCAAAATTAAAGAAAGATTAGAAGATTCTGGAAGAGGTTAGTGGTTTTAAGGAAATTGGCCAAGTTTTAGGAAAAAAATAAATAAATTATTTATTTTGGAATTTTTGGTTAATTTATTAATTAAATAATTAATAAATAAGGAAATAATGTTTAAATAAGATTTAAAATTTTTTGGGAGGGATTTCTTAATTAAATATTTTTAATTAAGATAAAGGGATTTAATGACATAAAAATTAATTAATTAATTAATTAATGATGATGTCATCAGGGATTTTTCAAAAAATAAAAATACTTTATTTTCTAAAGTATTTTTAGGTGTCTACATTTTGCCCCTCTTTGATGCGATGCCACAAGTGGCATGGTGTCAAAGATAAGAAAATAAGATGCCCAAAGCTAGAATTTGGAGGAATAAGGGGTTGTGCCCCCTCGAGAAAATAACACAAGGAGTAAACGTTGTGAAATTTTCTCGAAAGGAAACAAAGAAGGAAGGGTCTAGGAAGAAGGGGAGATAAATAACCAAGCTTCCAAGAGCAAAGATGAGTGAATGCAAGATGAGATGGAATGCAAAATCCAGGATGTAGCTACATGAGAGATGCAAGATGCAAGATTAATCTATATGATGCAGGATGGGGGATTTAGGGAGCTCCATGCTTTGGATATTTTAGAGAGCACAACCTAGTTTGATATAGCAACAATAGAGACCTGCCAAGGTTACGAAAGAACACAAGGCCTTGTCACTAGCATTGCATAGGACTGATGCTAAAAAGACACGTAGGGTTACCCCAACATCACACATGAAACTTGAAGGAGGCATGGTGGAAATGATGCTGAAGAAACCACAAACACATAACTGACTCATAGGTAGAAGCAAAGGATCAAAAGACCTTGCCCCAGATTATCCTCATTCGCAGTGCACCATGATATAAAGGATCATGATGACTTTGAGTAGAGAACAATGAGAAGCCGTAAAAGATTAACAAGACCTAAAGGACAAAATCCAAGGTCAAAATGATAACTCCAAAAGACAACCTTTTCCAAGGAGAGAGATTTGATTTGATTGATGGCAGGAAGATCGATCTGAACGTGTGGAAGGATACATTGACATGGACCTAGTGTGATTGGTGGAATATTGGGTCAGGTAGGAGGAAAGATACATCCTCAAGGACTTGCTAATTGATGGAAGATTTTGTTATTTCATTGGCAAATGATGAGGTTCAAAGAGAGTCATAATGATCAAGGATAGTCGACAATTGATATTGCTAAAGTACAAGGCTGGGTAGGACAAAGTGTTTTGATCAAATGCTGCTGATGCGAAACTGAAAAGGATATGTACAATAAGATAATGACAAGGGATGACTGACACAAAGGATGGGACCTAAAGACACATATGTACAAATGAGATGAGGTGGAGACATGACTGACGCTATGGTACAAGACTCAGGATTAGGATGTACAAAGAACTCGGGGATGAAGCTAAAACTCCAAAGATATGCAAGACAATGCCCCAATTGGGTTGGAAGGCCAAGATGGACTGGTGATGGATGATGTGTCCTAAAATGACATGGATTTGGGAAGGACATATCCCAATGATGATGATTGGATTGAGATCAAGGTTTTCTACAAGACTAAGGATGTGATTTGATCAGTTGGCTTGATCTTGGATGTTGGATAGCTAGAGGATATGGAGAGGATTGGAAGATTGCTAGAAGACTGCTAGGAATGTTTGGATAGGGATGAATGGCATTGGATTGCAATGAGGTTAGCTTATAGCTAGATACCAATGACAAGGGAAGATACTAGGTGATGGAAAGATGGAGGAAATGCTTAGGATGAGGATGATGGAACTGTTAGGGGATTTGGATGGAGGAAGATTTGGATTTGGATGGAAGAATGCTTGAGGATTGAAAGATGGAATGCTAGAGGAACCACTGAGGGATCTGGATAGAGGAATGCTTGGGGAGATTGGATGGAAGAATGCTTGAGGATTGAAAGATGGAATGCTGGAGGAACCACTGAGGGATCTAGATAGAGGAATGCTTGGGGAGATTGGATGGTGGATTTTCTTAAGGATTTGGGAGATGGAAGATTTTGGATGAAAGATAGTCTCCAATGAATATGTTAATAAGGAATAAGATGCCCCTGCTTAGGATAGTTCATTTATTTAGAGGCAGTAGGATGGGGTATGATTGGATAGGAGATATGTCGACAAGAGGATGAGGAAGGTAGATGGAAGCTAGGATGAACGGATTGGATAGAGGATATGTAGCTAAAAAGTGTGATGGATGCCAAGAAGGTGCCCAAAAGCATGTATACCTAGTAGTCTTTATTTTGTCATCAAGATCCAAAGGAGAGAGAAGGAGGTGAGAGACAAATGGGATGGAGGAGATGTTGGATAAGAGGTGATAGAAGAAAATGGCCCCCAACTGCAGAAAGGAATTGGGGGGACCTATGCATGATGCATGTTTGCCAGGTTTTCACCATGGTACTTGTCCAAGGTGCTTGAATTACCAAGTTTTCACCATAGGATGAATGTTTCTCTCTTTTCTTTTGATATTTTTCTCTTGATTTTTTCAAATTTTTATAGATTTTATGCTGACTAGATGCTGACCTTCTGATATTCTAATGTGTTGATGTCTTTCTTCACTGATCTTTTGATTTGTTGCTGACATTTTCTAATTTTGTTGCTGCCTTTCTTCACTGATCTTTTTGATGTGCTTAGATGTTGGTACAACTTCACTAGGATGGATGGATTTATGCAAAAGCACAGATTGGATGGGGTAGATGGGATATATGGTGGTAGAAAGTGTTTGGATGGAAGGATGGAAAGTGATCATGATAGGGGGATGTTGTTAGGATCAACATTGGCACATGTTGTGAAGAAAGTGGCTGAAGTTGATGGGATGCAGAAGACAGATGTGGAAATGATGGAGGATTTGTGCTAGGAGATCTTGTAACATGAGGATCCAAGATGGATTGAGGAGATGGAAAAGAAGACTGGGTAGCTGGGGGATTAGCAACTTTGGATGCCATTGTGGATGTTTCTTTTAGATGCATTACATCTTTTTTCTTTGGGATCCACATCATTTTTGCTTTAGCATTGGTGGGCCTTTGTGGCCGTTGGTATGCATCAGATTTTGCTTTTTCTTTGCTGGGCCTTTGTGGCCATGTAGTGGATTTTGCTTGTGTTTTTTTGGGCCTCTTTGGCCATTCTGATGCATTGGATTGATTGATTGGATTTCGCTTTGGTTGACCATGTCGTTTAGACTGGACATGGCAATCTTTGGATTTTTGTGGATATTTCCCTTTATGCATATTTGATATGGTATCCAAATTGCAAGGAGCATTGGAATGAATATGAGGAGATGTGTGGGATGGTGAAAATGTGGATGGATAGATTAATGGAGATTGGTAGATAGGAGATATGGGCATGTGCCTTTGTTGATCCCGACTAGGGGTTCTTGGATTTTGTATGGAGGACTGAGTAGGATAAGATGGGGGATGATATTTTGGGATGTAAGGTCCCAAAATGGATCTAGTACATAAAGGATATGTGCTGGTAGATTTTGGGACATAGCGACCCAAAATGGATTTAGAGGATGAAGGAGGAATGTGATAGGTTGTCCAGGGCTATAATGATGGAGGAGGAGGAATAGCATTGTATGCTTTGGAGGGATGATGAAGAGATGTGATGGTGCTTTTGGATAGATGCTTGAATTTAGCTTTAGCTGTACCAACATTTCTAGAGGAAGTGCCTTCTTCTGATGTGTGACCAATGCCACATGATTTTGGATGTTTCTTATCTTGAATGGGCACTAGATTTCCTTGTTCATGAGCACCTAGGCCTTTGCCTTGATAATTCCATTTCTTGAGCATTTTATCCAAACAAGGATATTTTTGACTTGGGGAATATGATAAACATCCAGTTTCTGGTTCCTTGATGGAAGATATGAAACTAATTTCTTCTGCTTCAAGTGGACTACCTTTGACAAATGTAAGTGATCCAAGAGGATAGAGTGATGGTAGTGGGACAGTTTGGATTGGAGGATCCTCAAGAGGAGAGGATAGGATGATGAGATCTTGACTGAGATTGGGGGATGGTAATGAATCTTCAGATGGAGAAACTGGGATGATAGGATCTTTGATTAGAGGAATTGGGATTGTAGTATTTTGGATTGGGGGTGATGGAAGCAATAGAACATGTGATGGGGGAAGTGAAGGGATTGGATCTTGATTTTCTTCTATGAGTATTTCAACATGCTTTTGGACAAGGTCTTGACATGATAGGTTTTGTGTGGATAGGGTGTTGGGGGATGTATAGATGGACTCTTTAAAGGGGGTGGATGGAAGGATGGGAGATTTTGTAGCTATGATGTCTGGAAGAAGGAAGAACTCTTTAGATGGTATGGATGAAAGGATGGAAGGTTTTGTAGTTGTGATGGTAGGAAGAGGGGTGAACTCATGAGGCTTATTAGATATGCTTTGGATAATACTAGGAGGAGGTGATGTTGGTGGGGATTGGATGGAGACTTCAGATGGAAGGGACTCGATGATGCTAGGAGATGGAAGAGGATCAATGAGTGGGATGTATGGAAGATTGATAACAGATGGGAGCGATGGATGGGCCTCATCAATGATGGATTCACATGAAGGTTTGAGATGGCTTGGCTCTTCAACTTTAGGAGTGGGATTTGTTATTGGCTTCCTTGTGAAACTCCTTGGAGACTTTCGTGGTGAAGAAGGATTGGAATGTGGAGGAGATGGAGAGCTAGGATAGTCCTTATATGAAGATGGGGTGGATGAAGGGGAACCTGCTTGAGGGGATGATGGTGCAAACGAGGAGCTGGAGGATGGTGGGTTTGGATAGTTCACATAGGTAGGTTTAGAGGAAGCTTGTGAACTTGATGGACTATTTGATGAGGTAGGAATGATGGATTGAGGTACGAGATATGAAGCAGATTGAGGGATGCATTCTTCTTGTGGAAGGGGATTTGCAGTAATGTAGGTGAGAATGGAAGATGCTAGATTTGAATAGTATATAGTGGATGGTGAATCTAGGTAGAAGAGATGTTTAGCATAATGGATTGGAAGACTAGGATTTTGAAAATGATTTGGAGGATAAGGGGATGGAGGATCTGGACAAGGGATGTAACTTGGAGTGTTGCTATGAAAAGATGGTGATTGGGACATGACCATAGTAGGAGATGGAGATATAAAGGATGTATGTGGAGGATATGTAGGTTTAAGATAGGGATAAGTTGTGGATGGATAAGATAATGGATTTTCCTTGCCAAGGACATGAAAGGGAGTGCTAGTGGATAAGTGTGAAGGCATGATAGGATATTTTGGAGGAATGATTGGATGCTGAAAGGTGTTTGGAGCAAGCTTACTAGGATTTTCAAAGTATTCATCATGATCTACAAGGCCTTCATCATCTTTGGGATAGGATGGATTAAGGGGAGAGACATAATAACCAAACTCATCATAATAATTTTGAGACATGTTGACTTGTGGATGATTTGGATAGGAATGAAGGATGAAGATGGATTGGAAGACTAAGACTCGAATTGGGATGACTGACAGGATCAGACTAGGATTGGATTTGGCTCAAGATTGGAAGAAGACTGACTCCAGAGAAAGATAGACAAGGGGATGGGGGATGAACAGGATGACTCTGCTAACCCAAGATAGGAGGAAAGGATGACAAGACTAGATTGAATATGACTGGAAGACCATGATTTGAGATTCTGCAAGTTTTGGAAATTTTTTGGATTTTTGGAGGATTTGGACTGACATGGATTTTCTAAGTATCTTGAACCAATTTATAGATTAGTTTGATGTTTTCCAATGGCAAAGGATAGATTTCAACAAAGATTTTTGGAAAAACAATCTCCACAAGGGACAAAGCAACCCTATGGGATACAAGCAAGATAATTGACTTTGATTCTAAAAAAGCTTTGAAAAGTGTATGTTCCAATAATGTTTTCATAGAGTTTTAACTGTCAAGCAATTCAAACAGATCTACCTAAGGAAGGTGAGTATCAAAATCACTTGCCCACAGCTTGGTACCCCCTAGAAAGGGATACAAATGGTGACTAATCTTGAGTGACCCAGTAAACCCCTTGGAATCGGTCCTTGCACAAAGATTTTGATACTTTCGGATGTAGATAGGGTAGCCTCTATTTTATCAAGTTTTTAATAGTTTTGTGGAGTCTCCATACCTGGTTATGCTGACCGCCCATGACTTACTTAAGAGTCTAGCCAACAATGCTAGGGGAGGAATATTTACCATCCCCAGTCACTGTATTTGGCACGAATGCCTGTGGATTAGGAGATATAAGTGAGTAGTTTTTTCCTTCACTTTATTTATATACCAGCTGGGGGGGATACTGGTTTGAGGTCATTCTCTAGAGAGGAAGCACTTTTCTCCTTGGACAGGCCTCGCTAAAAGTAAAACAAGTGAACTTTTCTGAGTTCAAGTGTTTTACATTGCTTACTTTAACAAGGATTTACAGAAAAAGTAAAGCTCCTAGATGCACATCAAGCAAGTTGTTCTTTTTCCAAATTGAATTAAGTGTGATTTGATTGAAAAATTTGAAGACACAAGTGTTTATATTTTGAGTTGTTCTTTCTCCAAAACGTAAGTGATTTGAGCGATTGCAAGTTCTTTCTTTCAGCATTCAAGATTGAGATTGGCGTGTTGTTTTAGGAATTTTGAAAAGAGCTTTGTTTTGATCCTTAAGTCATTCAAGATTTGATTTTTTGCTTTGCTTGAATTGAAAAGGAAGGAATAGAAATGCTTGTTCTTTTAGTTTATTGCATTCAAGAGTGTGTGTTTTTTTTATCAAATTGACAATGACTCTTTAGGACTTAGATCCATTTCCTTATTTTCACTCAAGATTTGTTTTGACCTTTGCTTTGATTTTTTTAGCTCTTAAAGATAAGTTCCTAATTTAGCTTTGATGCATGAAATTTGAAAAAGAAGGCATTCAAGATTTTTACAAAATGAAGTTAGTTTTCAATAAAAACAAAGTTTTTAGGATTGATTTTAGGAACTTTTGCATGCACTTTTAAGATTGATTTTGAATATTTTTAGAAATGAGATGCAAATTTGAGGTTCTCTTTTCTTTTTTGAAGTACCCAAAACTTGAAATATTCCTAATTTTTGCATGAATGCTTCTAAAACCTTGATGTTGCAAGGATGCAAATGTTTTGATTGATTTTTCTTATTTGTTAGAACAAATTTTGCAAATTTTAGTCCTTAACACATTCAAGAATGATTTGGGGGTTCATTTTAAGCACTAAAACAAGGTGTGTATGATTTTGCTTCCTTATGGATTTTTTTGAGAAAAAAATTGGCCAAGATCCCACAAGAAGAAGAAGAAGAAGTAGACAGAATAGAAGAAGAATATAGAAAAGAAGAGGAAGAAGAATTTGAAGTGCTCCGTCCACCTATAAGCTTGAAAAATTTGAAAACACTCTAAAACCCATCAGAATGTTTGCAAATAACCTGTGAAGTGGGTCCCATCGGGCGTGCCAGAATGTAGACTATGATTTTGAACCTGTTATCTATTTTGAAAGGCTGAAACATTCAAACATTAGACTAATCTAGCATTTATCAGTTCAAAGCATAAACAAATATAAAACCAAGTCACCTCAAGATTGTTGCTAAAAAAAAGTGCTATAGAGCAAATGTTTGATTTGCTTCAATTAGAGGGATGTGGGTGTGCTCTCAAATGCATGGAGAGGGATTTATGGTGATGCATAAATGATGAGAAAAACTTGAAATATGAACTAAGATCAATCCATTAAGCTATTCTAAGATGTGTTAGAAAACATGAAAAACATGAAGAAATATAACAATTAAGATGTATGCTAAGATGATCTAGCTAAAAATGCTCATGATAACAATGCATAGATGATAAAAACTAAGCTAATAATTTTCTCTTGGAAGGAGGAGTATTTATAGGATTTGGGAAGGAGGAATGAGTGGCTAGGATCAAAATCCTTAAGAGAGGCCAAGATTCATTCAAAGGGGAGCACATGGATTGTGCTAGTTCAGGGCCACCTCCTTGTGACAAGTGTCACAAAGGCATTGGGTTGAAAGATGGGAGGGATGTGCACAATTTGGGAAATGTGCCTAAGGTCAAAGGGTGTAAGAAAGGGGTGAGGGGCTTCTTAAATGCATCATAAATGCATGTACGAGGGATAAGGAGGATTTAAATGCATTTAATGCATGTAAGAGAAGTTTCTAGAAGTTTGTTGACTTTGGGTTAAGCTTAGGAGTTGGCTAACCTTGTTTAGGGAATGTGACAAGGTTAGTGGGGGGATTAGGATTAGGGTTAGGGGGACAAGGATAAAGACTTTCTAGAAGAGTCTAGAACTTCCTTAGGATAAATATGGAGTTTAGGAAATAGATAAAGATTTATTTATTTCCATGGTTTTAGGTTTGAGGATATTTTATTAAAATACATTTAATAAAAGAGGAGGATTAATATATAATCTTAATTAAATATTTTGAGTTGGGATTAGGGTTAGGAAATGATGAGATTAGCCTTTAATCAAAATTAAAGAAGGATTAGAAGATTCTGGAAGAGGTTAGTGGCTTTAAGGAAATTGGCCAAGTTTTGGGCAAAAAATAAATAAATTATTTATTTTGGGATTTTTGGTCAATTTATTAATTAAATAATTAATAAATAAGGAAATAATGTTTAAATAAGATTTAAACTTTTTTGGGAGGGATTTCTTAATTAAATATTTTTAATTAAGATAAAGGGATTTAATGACATAAAAATAAATAAATAAATTAAATAATTAATTAATTAATAAATGATGATGTCATCAGGGATTTTTCAAAAAATAAAAATACTTTATTTTCTAAAGGATTTTTAGGTGTCTACAATTACATTTCTTACATGGTTAAAATCTATTGAAGTTGATAAATTTTGTAGAAATTTGATAACTAATTCAACCCCCCCCCACCTCTCAGTTATCTTGGTGGACTTTACTTTCTAACAAATTGCTCAGCTCTCATCTGCTTCATTTATTGTCAAACTTCCTTGGTATGGTAGGCCTTCTCTCTATAGTAGTCTTCTTCAATCTGTGTTCGATGATAAGCATCTTCTTCTTCTTCCTAATTACAACCAGAGCTTCCTTTTCATTAGGATTCAACTCCACTTCCCCCATATCATCATCCTCATCCACTCATCCTAATTGATTTATCTCTCAAGGACCTTGTATTCAAAAGATGTTGGCAAGCGATCATTCTTAGCTACTATTGTTTTATAAGGGTAGTTAGTAGTTACAGTCGGTTTATTAGAGTTGGGAGTCTATTTCAAAGACATCCACATGAAGTGGAGTGGGTGTGGTTGAATTGATGTATCAAGGAACAAATGGAATAACCAAGAAAACACTATATGTTAAATCATGTGATTGATAGCAGATTGGGGCCCACTTGAGCCATAAACATGAAGAATTATTGTAAAAAAAGATGTAAACCATATATATGTGCACTTGAGGCAAAGAGAAGTTACACCATATCCATATTAAAATATTAGTTACAATATAAAAACACTAAATTGACTAATTCCTAAGCTCATCTCCACATATGGTCGCAACAAAGATATGTGATTACAATATAAAGAAGGCACCGTAAAAATATAATTTCGGCATTTTCCCTAGCCTAACACATTTTGCACTCAAATCCTTCATCGCAGATAAGTGGAGATGGGCAGATAGATGCAGATGAGTTGTCATCAACCCAACTAAAGTATCCACAACCATTATCTTCCTATGATGCCCAGTCTACATTAGTTCTTATAATATAATGAATAGTATTTACATTAGAAACATTAAATATATACACATTAGCAACCTTTTTTCTATTTGGGCAGCACCAAAATTATTGTCCAGGGTTGTTTTGTGTCCATGAAGTCTTCAACACACACTTCCCACCACCACATTGAGAATTTGGCACATTGAGAAGAGTCATCGAGCCTATATCAATAATGCACCACACCATCATTACTACATTTATTACATAATATTATAACATATAATCATATGATTATATAATACATTCACCACTATTGTTCTATTGTAGATTCAAGTACTTAAAAAATGTTTGCAATCAATGGTAGATAACATTTTCCATCACAAGTTCTTGGTTGCAATCAATGGTAGATAGCATTGATTCATCTAAAGGTTCTTGGTTGCAACAGTTAGATTATGAGGGTATCCCCTTTAGATGCAAAAAAAGTTACAAAATAGGTCATCATGCTTCAAAATGCAATTTTGACTTTAAAATGAAGAAAGTCCCTCATACTTGGTGGAAGGATGCCTCTACCAAACACTACACAGGTCTCAAAAGCTCTGCTGAATCTTTGAAGGAAACAGATATTCCTAGTTCTTCTGCTGGTGGTTCTTTGGCTAGTGTTCCTGCTAGCCCTACTGGGTTGGTTGTGGATTTTGGTGCTTCTGATTCACGTGTTGGAAGTATTGCAAGTCATGTTTCTGAGGTTGTTTTTCCTACCAGCTCTATTGGTCTGATGACTGCTATTGGAAATGGTGTTGTTCCTATTGTTGGGGCTATTCAAATTTGATGTTGGGGGCTATCTCCCTAAATTTAGTGTGTTGGTAGAAGGAGGCATTGAAAGTTGAAGATGGATGGATAACTATTAAAGGGAAACATTCAAAGAAATCTTCCTCTTCATTTGATATGACTCTCTATTCTCATAAAAAGGGGACCTAGCCTTATTTCTTTCCTCTTTGGTCTGCAGTTTTCATTGATTATTCTTATGTTGTGTTCTTGTTTTATTGTTTGGGTGTCCTTCCATTCCTTGGATGGATTGATTCTTGAGGTGTCTGGGCCTAGATTTTGGCTCGATTGTTGTACTTTTGGAACTCCAATAGTTTTATCCTAAGTTTTGATATTGTAAAGGGTTTTTGGGCCCCTTCAAAACCTATTTTTACCTTAATCAAAAATATTTTCCATCACCTTTTCTTTTAAAGTTAGACCATAATCTAGAAATTGTCTCCCTATTTTGTTGTGGGTTAATTTTGTCTATTATCTCTACTTGCGCATTAAAGGTTTTCATTAGTATCAAAGACATTAGTTGGTTACCTATGCTACTCTAGTCAGTAACTACAAGCACTAAAAGCCAGTAGATTAAGTCTTCACATCAAGCACCAGGGCAGTTCTATTGAGCATTAGTGTACACCGATATCAACAGTAAACACTAAGTAGGCTGGACACCGAGCACCAATGTAATCACCGAGCAGTATATATAGTGTTTACCAAGGAAGATAGAAAATGACATAGTAATTAGGAATGACACATCTATCTATGCAGATGGTTACAATAGAATCACAAAATGTTTTACCAAGATCGAGGATTATTTATTGTCAGATTCCATCATTAATTGTAATGATGATCTTTTGTATTTGCTAGATCTAGGTTTTTTTTGTACACCGATGATCTTAGGGTTTTCTCTAAGATATTGTAACCTAAATTTTGTTAAGCGGAAAAAGCAGTATTCTATATAAATGTAATTTCATATTATTTTCATATGCCCAAGAGAGAAGCTTGACAAGGAAGTTAAGAACAAGTAGAGAAGTTCTTGAAGCATTTGCCAACTTCATGAATATTAGTTATCAGGTAGAGAAGAATAGTATTCAGAGTTATTTAGATTGAACATAATCATACAAAGACTACCAAGTAGTTTAGAGGATAGATCTTCACAGAAAAAGGTGATATTTAATTAGTACTTCATAGATTTGTATCAAACAAGTTGAGTTGTCATTAGCGGATATTTACCTGTTATTTTCTAATCATTGTAATAGGCTTTTGGTAAAATCTCTTAACAGAGTAGACCTAACAGTCTTTTTGTAAATCTCTTAACCGAGTGCACACTCAAGTAGTGTTGCTAAAATCCTATCACTAGGTAGATATAATCGATCTAATATGTTACTCCTAATAGGGTAAGATCATCAAAAGTGATCATCACTTGTAGCCCTAACAGGAAAACCTTTTCTATCTGCAGTAGTAAAGAATTTGTGGGTGTCATCCCCACCACAGTTTTTACCTTCTAACAAGGGTTTCTACATTACCAAAATACTTGTGTTATGTGTTGATTATCTTGTTGATTTAATGCTATTTATCTTTGATAATTAAATGAATGAATGATGCATGCAATGGATACAAGTTATATTTGAAGGTTACTATTGTTTTCTATTTGAAATTAGAAAGGTTTATGAGTTGAAAGTTTTTGTGGGCACTGATTCACCTCTCCCCTCTTAGTACCCTATCTCTCCAATCCAACAATTGGTATTAGAGCACAGTTCTCTTATTAGATAATTTAACCACTGAAGGGTATAGATCTAGTCATGGAGAGGTATAAGTTAGATAAAACAATAGAGAATCAAAAGATTGAAATGTAGATGTTTGTTGAGCAATATAAGTAAGCCAAGGATGGACTGAAGAAATTACTGGTTGAAAGGAAGAACCTAGCTATTCTATAAAATGAGATTGGTTAACATGAAGAAGAGATTGATGATTTATTTGATCACATTGGATCTAGTTTAGGAAGTATTTTTGATGGATCTGAAAGTATAATCTCTAATTTTTCTAAAAAGAATATTCACTTAACTGAACAAGTGAAAGCATTGCAAATCGATCAGGAATCACCAATGGTGAGAATGGTAGAAGTAATGAACAATGCTAGACAAGTTGAGAAAGAAAGAAATATAGCTATTGAAGACCAAAGATAGATAAGTGAACAACTTCAAGAAAAAGAAAGTGAGATACATAGACTCACTGAGAAACATTTTGAAATTTCCAATCAGATGATGATTGTGAATCAAGAAGTCAATCGAGTAAATGGTGAATTGTCAAGAAAACTAGAAGATATTGGAATACTAAGAGAAGAGAATGAAAAGTTGAGAAATGAAGTGAAAACTCAACAATAACACAATAAAATGATGAAATTGGCTGAAGATAGTTCTAAAAGAATAGATGATTTTCTGACTAATCAAAGAAGATTTGGAAGCAAAGCTGGATTAGGCTATACTGGTGAAGGAAAATCATCACAACAAGCTGAACAAGTCAACAAAAATCAAAATCAAAGACCTAAAGTGTTGTCATGTTATCATTGTGGAAAATCGGGACATACTTCTAATGTTTGTAGAAGCAAAGCACAAAATAAACCTCCAGTCACTCCTAAGTTTAATGGTTATTGCTATTACTATGGAAAATATAGTCATCAAGCTTATGAGTGTAGAGCTAAACTGAATAAGAATGCTAACAATCTAACCATGGAGAAATTATGTTATACTTGTAATGAACATGGACACACTGCATGAGAATGTAAGGAAAAAATGAAGCAAGTATGGACTCCAAAGAAGAAGACTCAATGCAAGCCTTATCAACCGAAGAGACAAGGTAATTCTTATGTTTGGGATTACAACACATGGGCTAACTGTATTGCATGTGATAGATATGGGCACATCACATAAAACTATATGAGGAAAAGATGGGCTAGAGAATCATGAAGTTGGACAAGCACTGGAATGGCATGTTTGCATTGTCATAAGGTCGGTTATCTAAGCAAGGACTATTGGAAAAATGGTCAGTGCTCCCCTCAAGATTCATGACATAGATTAACCACCTCCTATGTCTTCTATAAGTCTAGTGGTTGTATCAGGCATTCACAGGTCGATATTTTGGTGCAACGACAACCACTACTTGTAACAAGTGGTATCAGAGCTTGGTCACAGGTTTGAATCCCCTCGGGTAACGTTGAGGGGGAGATTGTTGGAAAAATGGTTAGTGCTCCCCTCGGGATTCATGACATGGCTTAACCACCTCCTATGTCTTCTATATGTCTAGTGGTTGTATCAGGAATTAATAGGTCAATCTTTTGGTGCAACAACAACCACTACTTTTAACAAGGACTGTAGAGATAGAGCACCAAAAGAAGGACATGTATTTGAGAGTGGAAACACTATTGCAGATATCATGAGAATCAAGAACACTATGTGGAGAAAGGAATCTAATGATAATGTCGAGTCAAGTAATGCTATTGGTGAAACCTCATCCACTGAATTAGGTGACATCGGTACCTCCACCTAAGGTGATATGGGTATGTATGGGACTGACATTTCAAAATGATCATATTTTACATATAGTTCCTTATATATAATGAGCACATACCAAATCTACATAAATAAAGATGCATTGAGGTTTATATGTTATGAGCTAACAAAGTCACACAGTCAGTAAAAGTTAGACTGAACAAAGGTTAACTATCGATAATCAGTATTCAAGGTTAACCAAGTTTCAATATCAACTGAGTGAGAAATCATGTGTTAACCGAGCTGATGGAAGTTTGCAGTAGTCACCGAGCTAACAGTTGTCATGAACCAAAAAGTAGGTCAAGCATTAATGACATAAAGTTTTGAGTGGGAATACATAAATGCTATAAATACATGGAAGTCTGAGTTCATTTTTCACATTGTGATTTCAGAGAGCGATAATTTAATAGAGTGTGTTCGAGCAAAGAATCTTTCAAGTTTAGTCAAAGTTGTTGCAGATTGAACTGAGTACATTCTTTGACATATTCCAAGTAAGTTGAAACCCCTAATGAGCATATTCATCATACTTACCAAAAACCTAGTTTGTTATAATGGCATCTACCATGAGCACTTCTAAAGTTGTAGAAGAGGAAGTTAATCTTATAGTGTTAGAAAACTATAGTTAACCCAAGTACAAGTCACACCCAGAAGTAGCATAAAAAATTTATTCAATGGGAACTTTTTTGAGCATCCCACCTAGGGTTTTACTGGTCAAAGACATCTGATTATACATTCACTACAAAATAGGAGAAATAGGAGATTTTGACATGTATGTTGCATATCAGGCACTATGTAGTGAAGATGTAAAGCTAAAACCATAGTATAAACAAGTTGAAACACTTGGACTCACCAATGCCCTAAATTTTTTGAAGGATTTCAAGAATGAATGGATTAGGGTTGTGTTAAGATGTTATTGCGAGGGCACATTCTAGTTAGATAAACCAATCAAAGTGACAAAAAGAATGATTCATAGGGTTAAATGTTACCCTACTACCAAAAAAGCCAAAGCATTCTGAAGTTCATCTTGAGCTGATGTTGAGAAAAATACTGGCACAACATGGGATGACTGAGCATTGAAAATTGCATCTATTGTGAATCCAAAAGTTAAGTTTGTAGCACATGTAACTGGCTATAATTTTTTTTTGTCGAGCAGAGTAAACAATGTACCATGTAGTGTAGTAGATATGGCATACAAAATAATAATGAAGGGTCATCAGGTAGACCTTGCCGAGCTACTCCTGAAACAGGTTGAAGAAAATATGAAAACAATCTGGCCACAAAAGTCTAATACCTGTAAGTTTGGCTCACTGCTAGTATGTATATTTTTCTATCTCCAGAAATTCTTTCCTTCTATCGGTCACATAGACTGGGTTGAAGACAAACCAATTACTTTACAAATTTTTGATTTTATGGAAAGTCTGGAAGATAATGTGAATAATGTTATAGATAGTTATTTTAAGGACTTTAAGGTAAAGATGAATCTTAGAAGCAGGATTCCGAGTTCACTGGTCAAGAAGTATGAGATGGATATCTATTTCCTATTGCACATTGACCATACAATGATTAAAGCTATTGAACCGAGAACTAAATGACTAGCCCCCATGGGATATGAAATGGATCATGATTTTGGTTTGAAATCAATCAAGGCATTGCTGGCTTTACCAAAGGACAAGAAGGCTGAAAGGTTTGGAACCTATGATGAGGCAAAATCAAGAATAAAAATAGGTCTTGTCATTAGCAAAATAACAAGAAAAGAAAAGAAAATGAAGAAATTTTTAATTGAGCAGTTTGGAGATATATCTCACTCATCTAAGGAGTCACTAGTTGAACCTCCAATAGAAGGTCGGTTACTATTGATTGACAAGGCACATGATAGTGAGGAAACTGAGTTTGACAATGAGAAAGACTCCATACCAGTTTCTCCCACTCCAACTCCAAAGAAGAAGCAGTTTCTAGTGTAGACAAGTGCACGAACAAGGTCAGCAACCAGAGCTTCACCACCTCAGAAAAAGGGAGCTGAGAAAATAATAAAACCTAAGGAAGCTACACCAACCAAAACTTATGCAAAAAGAGGACCCAAGGTTGTAGCTGAGGCACCGAGGAAGAGGAGAAGGTTGATTAGAGGAAGAGAAGACCTTGAGGATGAGGAAGAAGACAACAATCAGTTCATTGTTGTGAGTAATAAGAACATATTAGTTGATGACATTGCTATGAACATAATTGAGAATGAAGATCTTATAGATTCAGAACTCATTCGGTTTGACAACATGTCTATCGAGGACTAGAACAAAATTGAGGAGGCTATCATCCAAATGATGATACGCTTCAAATGAGCTCCATTATAATTTGAACTATCACTGCCCAAGGCATTATAAGAAAGAATAAATTAGAAGTGGTCCTATACCTTGGACACCGAGAATAAAATGAGGGAAAAATCCCTAGTACAAGTGGCACCACATTTAAATCTTGATGAAATTGATGAACATATGACCAATTAGTATAAGAGATTCAAAGTAAAAGGCGGGGCTATGCAAATTTTAGATGAAAATATGGTAGATGTTGATGAGACTGGTCATCTCATGTGGACTTCAATTTATAAAGCCAAAGAGCAAGTTGAGAAAAATGCATTTCAAAATTTTTCTAAGAAGAGACAAAAGTAAAAAAGTAAAGGCATTTACATTGATGATAATGTAGCAGAGAAGACAAAAGAATCTAGTGTATCATTTACCAAGGTGATTGATACGACTCTTGAAAAAGAAGGTATAAGAATTTCACAGGACTCACTGGATCTAGTAGAGATCCAAGTTAAGGATCAAAATGATGATCATGTACTCATTAAGGACATCACAAATGGTGATCTTGATGACAGAGATGAAGATGAGGATGTGAACATTGCACCAGATAATACATAGGATGAAGGTCAAGTTACCAAGTGTGCATTCACATCATTATCGGGAAAACTTCATGTTCTTGTTAAAGCAGTTAAAATCTTATCACAGGAACAACCTGATGACTCAGACCTTGAGCAATGACAAGATACTACAGGGGAATAAAGCACTGAAACACCTACTGAAGAAAATAAGCCTAGAGAAAAAGAGGCACCAAAGGTAGAAACAAAGGATCAAGAGAATCCTAATGTAACCAAGGCCACTCCACCAGACACTACATCAAAGGCTCAGAAATAGTCAACCAACACCAAGGTTATCAAGGAGTAGCAAAAGGTAGATACAGTGTCAACCGGGTAGGTTACACCAAGTTCTGAGGTAAAAGACATTGTTTTGATTACAAAGAGCTCACCTCGAGAACCAGAAAAGAAGAAGAAAAAGAAAGGAAAAGGGAAGGTCACATTAGATGAAGTCATAGTTATACCATATTTTGACTTGGGCACCCTAAGCCTTGAGGAACTAAGAAAATAAGGGGAGTTATGTACAAGGAAGGCAACACAAGAGAAATTAAAACAAGAGAGAAAAAGCAAGGAAATACTAGAAAATGTAAGAGACATCTTAAAATAGGTTGTACCAAAGGTACATATAGATGAGGATATTTTGATTATGGACCAACTTGCTACACTTGCTAAAGGAATGAATGCCCTAGATGTTGAAGTAGACAAGAGAATAGAAGAAAGGGCAGAATCAAAGGTATAGGATAAACTTGCAAAAATGATCAACTAAGAAGTGGAAATTAACAAGGTTAAGTTATTTGAGGTAATAATTGAAACTCAGGTTATTAATAAATTAATTTGTCAAATCTTGTTCCAGCTATGCACTGTGGAAACCTTCACTGCTAAGATCAATGAAAAGATTAAACATCTTGAAAATGAAATCAAAGCTAGTGCACAAGAAACTATAACTAAGCCAAAAACTTTTGCAAAGCATATATTAAGAGTTCAAGAACTCAAGCTGTTGATAGAAGATCTCAAGAAACAAGAAGAAAGAACTAGTGATCAGGTCACTGAATTACAAACTGAGCTCCTACCCTACCTGAAAATTTTTGAGAAACACATTGTCAAAGCAGAGACACTTGTTGCAACACAAGAAATTTCTATGCTGGAAAACATCTTTGACATGCATGCACAAGTCATTCTTGAGCACATTGCTCTCACCAACTTGAAAGAGGAATGGGAAAACCTCTCAGAGTCATTGAAGAAAACCCATCAACACATTTTTGATAAGTTGCAAGTATAAATTTTTGCATTTGGCATTATTATCAAAAAGGGGGATAACAATGTATATGCCAAATATGTAAATAGAATTTAAGTATACTACACATTACCGGAGCATGCACCGATGGGGAGTATATAGAATTTTTTTGATAAGTATATATGTATGTTGTGGAGATATATAATTTTTGAGACATAAGGTCTATATACATTAAGGTTTTGATACTAATGCCAAAGGGGAAGATTGTTATCTCTACTTGAGCATTAAAGGTTGTCATTAGTATCAAAGACATGGGTTGGTTACCTATGCTACTCTAGTTGATAAATGCAAGCACTACAAGCCATTCGGTTGAGTCTTCACATCGAGTACCAGGGAAGTTCTACTGAGCATCAGTGTACACTGATACCAAGTGGTAGTAAACACTGAGCACACTAGACAGTGAGTGCCAGTGTAATCACTGTGCAATATATATAGTGTTTACCAAGGAAGATAGAAAATGACATAGTAATTAGGAATGGCACATCTATCTATGGAAACGGTTACAACAGAATCACAAAATGTTTTACCAAGATCAAGGATCATTTAGTGTAAGATTCCATCACTAATTGCGATGATGATCTTTTGTATTTGCTAGATCTAGGTTATTTTTGTACACCGTTTATCTTAGGGTTTTCTCTAAGATATTGTAACCTAAATTTTGTTAAGCGGCAAAAGTAGTATTCTATATAAATGTAATTTCATATTATTTTCATATGTGTGAGAGAGAAGCTTGACAAGGAAGTTAAGAACAAGCAAAGAAGTTCTTGAAGCATTAGCCAACTTCATGAATATTAGTTATTAGGCAGAGCAGAATAGTATTCAGAGTTATTCAAATTGAACAGAATCAGACAATGGCTACCGAGCAGTTTAGAGGATATATCTTCATAGAAAATGGTGATATTTAATCAGTACTTCATAGATTTGTATCAGAAAAGTTGAGTTGTTATTAGTAGATATTTACCTATTATTTTCTAACCATTGTATCAGAGTTTTGGTAAAATCTCTTAACAGAGTAGACCTAACAATCTTTTTTTAAATCTCTTAACTGAGTGCACACTCAAGTAGTGCTGCTAAAATCCTATCACTGGGTAGATCTAATCGATCTAATATGTTACTCCTAATAGGGCAAGATCATCAAAAGTGATCACCACTTGTAGCCCTAATAGGAAAACCTTTTCTATCTACAGTAGTAAAGAATTTGTGGGTGTCATCCCCACCATAGTTTTTACCTTCTAACAAGGGTTTCTGCATTACCAAAATACTTGTGTTATGTGTTGATTATCTTGTTGATTTCATGCTATTTATCTTTGATAGTTAAATGAATGAATGATGCATGCAATGGATACAAGTTATATTTGAAGGTTACTACTATTTTCTATTTGAAGTTAGAAAGGTTTATGAGTTGAAAGTTTTTGTGGGCACTGATTCACCCCTCCCCTCTCAGTACCCTATCTCTCTAATCTAACAATCATCAAACATGGTCTTTCTTGAATGGAATGACTCATTGGTGGAAGAAGGATGATTTGTTTGCAACTTGTAGATACAAATCCTCACTAAACAACCATTTTCTCAACTCTAATTTTCTCAACGCAAAGGGACATTTATCATACCAAATAAACCCGATTATTTTTATATGGAATGCACCAAGGAGTACCATCAGAAATATTAACCATTTACAATAATGAAAAGTAAACCTAAATCAAATAGCTCATTTTTTTATCAACATGTGTAGTCTTTGTGTATATGAAAAATGAAAGAAATATCAAGTTGAAATAAAATAGTGAACATAATAGTATTCCACATAGACTGAATGAAATATACCATCAAAACAAGGTGACAAAATCCTGTCACGAAGCATAGACATAGGAAATAAAAAAGGGACAAAAGACAAGAAATAAGAAAAATCATTACGACTATAGAAAAATCATTTAGACTATAATAAAAAAAAGAAACACTCTTTGTCAACAATTTTCAAAATCATTAGGACTATAGAAAAATAATTAAGACTATACAAAATCAAATTTTAGAAATGGATAGTTCTGATGCTTTGCCATTACAACAATTGAGCATTCATCATTTGGTATTGTGTATTACATTTAAGTATGCCAACAATGTTCAAAATCCTATCACCAAGCACAAACATAGGAAATAAAAAAGGGACAAAAGACAAGAAATAAGAAAAATCATTAGAACTATAGAAAAATAAAATTCTAGAAATGGACGGTTCTGATATTTCTTTGCCATTACAACAATTGAGAATTCATCATTTGGTACTTCTTGGTGTATTCCATTTAAGTTTTTTAGTTGTTATGTTTATGTGCATGTTCTTTATGTGTTTGGCTTCTCTCCCTCGCAAGGGATACACCGATAGGTAATTGATTTGAAAGTATAATGATTTGACAGTTAGAAGGTTGGTACAGTTAGAAGATTTTGGAGTACACTGTCCTGTAGGTATAGTTGAAACAACAGTGTATTGATTTGAAAGTTTAGAATGTGAGCTTTGGTTGGTGGTAACATAGGAACATTTCCAGGCATTAGTTTTAATTGTTTATGCAAGAAATTTGTTGTTTTTGTTCTTTGTGATACCAAAGGAGTAACTAGTATTGTGTAGACAGTGACTGACCAGATTGTTCCTAAAAACAAATTACAAAATTGAACCAATGGCATGTTAATTCACAAAAACAAATTACAAAACTGAACCAATGACATGTTTAAAACAAAGAAATAGAATGATAATAATATGCTGAAAATTATATTCTATTTAATATATGCCAAAGGACCAATCCCAACAATTCTTAAACATACTTTATCTGATATGATGAATTCTTAATAAAGGCCTAATTATGTAGACTGCTAGAATGAAGGAATATTTGACCTAGCCAAATATTCCTTGTACCACACAAAAAACTATGAATAACTATGTCTACTCCAACCTTAATTGTTTAAGAATTGATCATATCAGATAACGCATGTTTAAGAATTGTTGGGAGTTCTATTAGACCTTTGTTGTAAACATGTCATTGGTTTAGTTTTGTAAATTTGTTTTTTGTGTTAAATGCATTTAAATGGAACATTAAGCATAGTAATAATATTCTTAATCTATTAGTAATTGGTAGATTAAATCTATTAGTAAGTTGAAGTCTTTGGTTTAAATCGTGCTAGACAATCAAAACAATGGTAGCAGAGTTATAAAGAGCACTTTTTTGGATGATAGCATCTCTTTTTAAGGTATTACTAATTTCTAACTGTGTTGTTATAATTGTTATTTTTCTTGAATTGAGCTTTATTAACAAAGAAAAGTATATAAACCAATATTATTTTTATTTGTCAAATTGAACACTTAAATCTAATGCTATTGGCAGGAAAATATTGGACATCACCATATACATAACAAAATATAAAACTTAACAGAAAAAAAAAATAAAAATGGTTACAAAGATGAGAATATGTCGTTAGAATAATGGGAGATAATAGAAATATTAAGTCAAATGAATTTCCAAGACAAAATAGAAATCATGTTAATGAAACAACAATTAATCTTGTCTACTAACAATCCTTATGTGTGCCACAAAACTAGACCTAGATAAAAAGAAATATGGAATGTAGGACACAGATACATCATCCAATAATGAATGAAACATGACAATAGAAGTCACTTGGCCAAACAATAAAATGAGGCACCTTCAACATGGTTAAATTCTTGAGTCTCTGTTGTCAAACAAAATAAAGCATGATCATATATAATGTAATGTTGTCAGCCCATAAGATGATTTCTCAAACAGAGATTTTGCAACTAACACATATATTCCATTTTACATCGATCAAAGATAAATACACTACAAACATAAACAAAGGGCCTCATGGATTAGAAACAAAAAATAGTGGCAAGATGGACAACACACATTGATGAAATACACAACCCAAATAGAATAAATAAATATTAATTGAGCACATTTTGTTTACAAGAAAATAAGAATTTCAAAAACACAAAAAATAATTTTTGTATTAAGTATAGTTTAACAAAGAAAAGAATATAAACCAATATTATTTTTATTTGTCAAATTGAACACTTAAATCTAATACTATTGGCAGGAAAATACTGGACATCACCGGCTACAATGTTTCTGAGCAACAAAGATTTTTGTCTTAAGGTTTGTTATTGGTTTGTGGAAAATTTAGGGAAACTGGTTCTTAATTTATGTCAGAATTAAAATAAACTACATTGGGATAGACAATACCTAATGTCTGTGTAAATTTCTTTTATACTTGGAGATGCAAATTTCAAATGACCTTGACTAGGTTGGTCCATTCCTGTAATTAACTTGACGAAAAAACATCTTCTTAGGGAAATTGTATAAATAAATTAAAAAAAGATCCAAGTGAGTTCTTTTTTCTAGATGGGTTATGAAACATTGATCTCTTCTTGTTGGACATGCCCAAAGCTATTTATAAGCTCTCTCCATATGAGGCACCTTGTGGCAATGTTGAATGAACGTGGACTGATGGAAAGGTTTTCAATGCCAAGTTTTGTTCATTTTGAGGGAGGGTTTCAAAATTTGTCATATGAAGTTACTATTGTTCTCGTTTCTATGGAAATAGAATTAAGGACATCTTTAGCTTTGGCTTTTTTTTTTTAAGGAACTCCAACTCCTTGCTTGTGGGTTTGTCAGTATTTTGAAAAACTATTCTGGGTTCAGTATGGTTTTACTATATATACAATATTAAAAATCTATAGAAATTTCTAAGGTTCAGTGGTAAATATAATTGATAATTCAATCTGATATCATATATTTGAAAACTTAATACAATTGATGGTGATAATTGAAGATCACCATTGCTACCTTATGACCAAATAATAGTTATAAAATCAAAATATTATTAGGGTTTCTAATATGTCTATGTTTTTGAACAATCTATCTAGGTCTTCTTGTTTGTTGGTAATCAGTTGATTAATGTATAGTGTTTAATAAAAAAATATATTTGATTCATGGAATCTTCTATTGGTTTGCAAGTATGTGCTATCTTGTGTTTAATGCTTTGTGGGTTAAGTTTGGAACAAATTTAAAGATGTGTAATCATGGCTCGTACCTACTGCATTGTTGGAGGCAATGATAGGATTTGATCCTGGATCACACTTAAAAATTTCCTTGTTACCATAATATCACTATTTGTTGGACAGGATTATGGTGTCTATGTCTGGTGAATAAACTATTTTATTTC
Source organism: Chamaecyparis obtusa (assembly GCA_027943335.1). Taxonomy (NCBI): domain Eukaryota; kingdom Viridiplantae; phylum Streptophyta; class Pinopsida; order Cupressales; family Cupressaceae; genus Chamaecyparis; species Chamaecyparis obtusa. Next base: position 1,292,399 of record BSBK01003391.1, read on the forward strand.
ATATTAAATTTTCTACTATAGTAGGGACATTGTTAAGCACCTAAGGTTGTATAATTTAATATGGGACTTTAGTTTATGTTGGAACTTACAGTTTACTAAAAAATAGTGAGATATGTTCATTTAATAGGTTCAGAATTCAGATCTTTGATCGTTTATCTTTAACTTTCTCTTTTTAACACGAAATGAATTTTTTAACTTTCTCTTTTTGCTTTGATAGCTTCTTCTGGTAAAATTAAAAGCTAGTTATTGCTTCAGTTTTGCATTTAAGAAACATATTTAAAAGGTTAAGTAGTTATCATGATAGTAGAATAGTAGAATGGTTTCAGTGTTTTAAACAATATGTCACCATTCATTGTACTCAACATGTACCGTTGTTCATCCATTTTTATGATAATCTAGATGTTATAGGCTACAATCACTCCTTTCATTGTTATGTATTGCCAAACTAAGACACCATCTCAAGAGAAGATCATCCTTATCCTATGTTGCCTATGGTTTTGACCATGTGGCTAGTTTAAAAATTTCAAATATTACAATTACCCTTAATTTTATGCTTCTAAACTGATAAGCATTCAAACCACAAGTTTTCTCCTTTTTTTAGTAGTAGATTCTAGGCTCCTTTAATGATCGAGTTTCAAAAGGTCATGAAATAGTGAAAGGCCTCTTTTCAAGTATTTTATTACCTTTTTATTACTCATTGTTAGACCCCATGTAAATTGGGAAAATGGTTGATGTCATATCATAGACAATGAAAATAAAATATCATTAATATGTATTAAAGGGAAGTAATGTCAAATATCTAATGGAAGCAAGGATATAGAATTCTATCAAGAACCGAGATAGTCACAAAGCATGTGATAGTAGATGGTGAAAATGAGGCAATGATAAGCAATAATAGAAAAAAGGACAATGATGTCTAATATTTTCATAGAAGTGGCACTGTGAAAGGCTTAAAACAATGATGTGTATCAAAATACAGTAAGATCAAAGATGCAAAATAGTAAACTAGTGATGAAGAGAAGATAAAAGAGAGATCTCGGTGTTATTATGGAGATCAAAATGCTATTATTGTATGACATAGATAGACACAATTTGAGAAGAAGAGGATAGTACATCTCTATCATGAAGATTCGGTGACAGAAAAAGAAATGCGGTGAGAAGACAATATACAATGAATATTTGAATTGGAATAATAGTGAGATGGAATGTGAAGAAGTAAAAAAGAATAGGAAACAAAAGACCAAAATAGTAATATCAAAGATGCATGTCAAAGAAGATACCTTAAAGAGATTTGAAATTTTAAAAATAGTGATTACCATACCCAATGAAGATCAAGAATGTATTGATGACATCAAGAATATGAGAAACTATGTAGTGAGCAATGAGATAAACATGATTAAAACAATGAACATAAAGAATGTTAGTTTTCTCTTAAAGAAAATTAGATTTTTGTAAAGATTAATGAGCCTTAAAGAGGAAACATCAATCGAATAACAATGGAAGTAATGTCAAGGGCATAAATATCAACTTTTAGTATTATCATCTTGATCCCAATAGATCTTTAACTAATATACTTTGGTGACGAATTTGAGTCAACCCTCAAGAGAGATGATCAAATGAATATTCTTCTAGGGACATTAACAAGATCAATTTTTGGTGAATATGTAGGGGCTGGAAATTATGTTGCATTAATTGCCAACTTTGATGTAGATTCCAATCCAATAGTCATATTTAATAATAAAAATAATAGCGTAACTCTTTGATTTGTTAGTACTCCCCAAGACTGTAAGAAAGTGGTGTTCAATATTGCAAAGGTTAGGGTAGAAAGATCTTAAATGAATATGACAATGTTGGAAAACTTGTTTGAGAATCCTATAAAGAAAATGCCACCTCATATGAAGATGCCTCCATCACTAATATGATGTTTCTAGAGAAGATAAATAATGTAAGGGAAAATACTAATTATTTGTGGTACATCACAAGATTGGGAGTTGGTGATGATGAGCTACTCATTATAAAGGAAGCATATCAAATATTTCATATAATCATCAGGATGTGCATTTCATCTACAAGAGTGGAAGTTGGTGATGATCAACTATTCATTAGAAATGGAAGCATATCAAATTTATTTTTTTACAATCAAGAGGATGTGCATTTCATCTAGAGTTAGAATGTTGGCTGGATGATGTATTCTTTAAATGAAAATGATAGTATCAGGCTTGACCATATGAATTGTATCAGAGATTTTAAAAACATTGAAATCTTATGCAAATCAAAGAAGATGAAAGGCTCAGATGAGGTGAAATACCATGGAGTCTTGTAATTGCACACATTAGATGTTTCTATGATGTTGAGTGCCAATAATGATAGGAAATTTCAATAGTAGAAGGATGAATCTTGTATATGTTTGACATATCCAACAAGAGATGAGAAATCCTCTAGGAAATCTATTGTATTATAATCCAGCTGAGAATCTATTAGTTACTACATGGATTTGTTAATTTTCTATTACTAGAAGTCGATACTCCTAGACCTCTTGGAAGTAGAGTTGGTTTGAGAAACTTAGAAAATGAAATCATTAATAGTTTGGTGTTTTCTATTATTATCTATCAACCATCTTTTAGTTTACCTTTAACATCTTCATTCATCAATTGTGGTTTTCTTCTAAACTCAAGTTCTCTAGAGGTAAGAGTGGGTAGTGAAAACACAAATATAATAGAGATATTTTCTGCTAGTATGACTTAGTATTCACAAAGGATTCTTGTGGTTAGCATTGTGGTTTCTCCTCTTCTAAAATGTGAAGTTAGTATAGTTGGTAAATAGGCTACAATCACTCCTTTCATTGTTATGTATTGCCAAATTGAGACACTATCTCTGTTTCCTTCATTAGATGAGTGTTTGGAAGAAAAGTGCTCATTTGAACGGAGGAATTAGGAAAAATGAACAATGAAGTGGCTGGGATTGGCTTGTGTGAGGAGGGTACAATGGGTATATTAGAGTGTATCACCATTGGAGGGATTTGAAATAATGAACAATTCAGCGAGGAGTTATGGGGACACAACTACATTGAATGAGTGAATGTGTTAATTTTTTTTATGAACTTGATTCTATTGGAGGTGCAAAATAATTGTTGAGCATATATCATTTTGGTATCAATTTGGTACTCACTCTACAATGAGAACTCCCATACAATTGCACTAATTCAATCTCCACATTGCTTATTTAGACCTACAATGATAATTATGTTGTGAACTCTATAGAATGTTGACTATTGGAGTACCTGGGTTGTCATTCTACCAATGATTAGTGCACATTTCAAAGGAGACTATAAGGGTGAGGTTTCCACCAAATATCTTGAAATGAATAGCTCACAAAGCTCACTGGTAGGAATAAAAATTGAATCCAAAACTTCAATGCCTCAATTGCTTCCCACAATTGCCTAAATTGGTAGACCAACAACCACAACTTTTGTCAGCACCCTACTAGCCTATGCCAAAATAGGAGTGTTAGAACAAGGTATGGGCATCCATCAAAGCATAATGGAAGGCAAATTTTCATTGGATATTATAGTGGCCCACAAATTCTCTGATAGAAATTACACAAGGCACATAAATTGTTTTATGGAATGCGTCAAAGAGATGCTATCTCATGGAATGCGATAATTGTAGGATATACACAAAATGGGTATGCCAAATATGGAAGCATAAATAGGGAATGTAAAACCAAATGTATGCCAAATATATGAGATGAAAAGCACAAAGGAGGGAGGGGAAATAAAGGCTTGCCCAAGAAAACCCATAGTCACTGCTGGAGCTAAGACAATAAAACCCAAATGTATGCAAAAAGGGCATCACCATTTTTCATCAATTTCAGTGAGTTCCCCTACGATTCTAAAGTGGGCTCGCTCTCAACTCTCTTTAGGGGGGGCTTAGCCTCTAACTACCTACTTCACCACACTCAACTCTTATCCTTAATTTTGTCGCATCTTTTGCATTTATAGTTGGCACTTAAGCGAACATGACTACCCCTACCAGATAACTATAGTGGGGGGTCCACCACCCAACCCCACAGAGGCTATTCACCACAAAACACAGATGGCTTGGCTAGAGCCATGCAGTTCTGAGAATTCAACTATAGTAGGGTATGCAAATGTATGTAAATGTATGCAATCAGGAGGTGTAAAACCCAAATGTATGCAAATGTACACAATCAGGAGGTGTAAAAATAGTCTCGAAGCATAAATCAAATAGTAAATAAGTCTCGAAGAAAATGATAATGTTGATTGGGTATCCAGTAAATTAAATAGTTGAGAGAAAGAATGAAAAACCTCCAAAAACCCCAGGTTAAGGTTTCTAAGCTCAATCTCCTTGAGTCATTTCAGCCGCTCAATCTCCTTTGCACGCACACTACCTTTCTAATTCATCGGCTGGGAATAATGAAATTCTTTTTAAAAAAAAATTTATGCCCGTGTTTGTCGAACTTTTGACCACCATGGGATTTGTCAATATTTTAACAAACACGAGCATAAATTAAAAAAAAACAAAGTTTTCCTTCTATAATCCGACAAAGAAAAACCTTTTTATTTTTTGGTCAAAAATTTTGGTAGAAAAATAGGTCAAATGTACTAGTGAGTGATAATGGGACCCTGTCAATAGTGTCCAGCCATCAGGAGATCCATGGTCAAGGAAAGATCACTTAGGGAATACCCACAAATATCCTTGTGGATGCATCTTAAGTCTTTGTCAGATTTCCCGCACTCTAAATGCTTAGGGAGAGTATGTTCCAAATTTCTCTTAGTCATGTCATTAGAAATGAGGAGATACCGATATGCACATTAGGGACAAGAAAGATAGAATGAAGAGTATATAAATTATGAGAGGAAAGGATGGTGAAATGGAGGGGGTGTGAGAATTTGGAAGCTTGAATAGAAACTTTTTGATATCCAAGTCTTTTAGCTTGGGAATCCACATAGCTTTTGACTTTATCTTTTTCTTTTGAGATGCTTTTGAGATGCTTTTGATTGGAATTCTTGAAAAATGGATTTCGAGATCCATTTTTGCTTTGATTTTATTTTCTCTTTGAAGACCTTTTTATTCTTTTGAACATTGCCTTCCTTTCTTTTTAGTCACATTTCAATTAGATGGGACATGGTGATATTGATATATAAGTGGATTTTGATTTTTTTTTTATGTTACAAATCCAAGTTACTTCCAAAGACTCATGAATTATGGATGAGTGAGGCTAATATGACTAGTGTAGGCAGAGAGGTGGAATGGGAAGTGGATGAGCCACTTATCTCGGGGAGGAGGAGGGAAGAGAAGTCAATGGGATGGGCTCAAGTGCAAAGATATCAGCATCATCCTCACCGTTCATGAATGAATTAGATAGATCAAGAAAGTTATCTTTCATAAAATTTTGTCAATTGTGAGTCATCCTAGAAGAGTCAGATAAGTTTAGAGGAATATTATGTGATGCTAACCAAGATGGTCGATTCTGAGAGCTAGGTCTCTCTTTAGGTGGAAAGAGTGCACAAATAGGAACCATTTCAATTCTGGATCTGCCAATGTTCCATGAAGCCATAATAGTATGGGGTCTTATGTACCCATGATTTTCTAGAGCATTTGAAGTGTAGCTTGAAGTAGATGGCCTAGGAGCCATAGAGATGATTTCCATAGAAGGGTGGAAAAAATCATGATCAATTTATTGGTCTTGAGAGTTTGAACTTTCTCCTCTTTCAAAGCTGGTAGGAGGAGCATATCGATGTATAACATCAACTTGTATTGTAATAGTAGCGTCAAATAAGGAATCTCACTCATTTTCCTTTGAGTCTATTTTGATGTTGCGATAATGCCTGATGTAGTCAGATAGAGACATTGTAGGAGGTAGATTTTCTTCATCACTATCATCTATTATAGGAGCGGCATTCTTAGTAGCATGAGCTTATTCAATAGAAGAAGTAGTGGAGTAGTCTATAATAGGAATGCCCCAAGGTATATACAAGATGTGGGAGATATCAACTAATGGCCCCCAATCAGGATCAGTAGTATGAGTAGTAGTTTGGATGGAACTTCCCTGGGTAAGACTGGGGTCTACCACCTTGCTAGCAGGTAAGTGTGTAGTGTGTATAGTCATGATCAAAGGGATTTTGGAATCCACACCTGATGTAAGGTTGAATGCTAGGAGAGGGAGATTGAGATGACCCTTTTCTAGATGTAGTAGATGAGGAGGAATGTGAAGATCCTTTACAAAACTCAGACTATGTGATAGGTTGGGAATGACCTCTTCCTCGGTTGTGAGGTCTACCTCTTTCTCATCTAGAAATGTGTAAGGGGAATACGTTGCTACTTCAAGTTGCAATAGTCATAGACAAAGATTGTGAAGCGAGAAAGAACTAGGACTTACACTTGGAACTCTATCTCTAAAAGGAAGCAAAGAGTGACAAAGGTGAAATATACTTGGCACGAGTCATTGAGAGTAAGGCTAGAATAGCTAAGAGATGACTATCATGTTGCAAGGTATGATAACATAGTAGATCAAGTAGACAATAGAGAGACAAGGTGAATTCAAGTGATCATGACATAGTTCTCAGCCTAAGACATCCAATTTTAGACTATATACAAGCAAGAAGACATGCAGGTAGACCCTAAATAGGAACCAGATCAGGTAGAAAGTTAACAAACAGATAGGAAATAGCTCATTGTTTTGACAAACTAGGGTCAGTTTCATGCGAGAAAGTGTAGTCTCATGTGAAGATATGTCAAGCTTGTGTGAAGAAGTGTTGGATCAGACTAAAAATGGCAGAGGTCTCTAATAGAGTTGTTATGAAACTTCACATGAGGATGTGAAATCCCATGCAAGAAAGTGCATAGGAAGCAAAAGTTTGCATGAGAAAGTGCATAGAACTAGGAAAAAAATATAGAATAAGACAGTTTGGATCAATTTTTGAGACAGTATTAGGTTTCAAGACATAGTGTGGGCTATTCTTTGACAGAATGTCCAATTTATAGACTGATTTGAGACAATTTCAGATCAACAAATCTAAGTTTTAAGGTTTTAAATCAATCATTAACAAGAAAAAAGTTTTGGACTTTCAAGTAGTAGTGAAGCAATCAGTGGTTGAAAATAGTCCTACCGAGGACAAAGAGCCTCAGAAGAATCATGGGAGTCTTGAAAATTTTTAATCATGTTGGATAGTTTAAGACTCAAAAAAAACACTCAGTTATCCCTATAAAGAAAATGGTAGAGAAGACAAAAATCATGCCTCACAACTTATGTGCATGCATTCACCTCACATAGTCATGTCACCCCCTAGAGAGACACCCATGTTTTTAGTGTTTCCAAGGACTCAATAATATATGTTCAAAGGTTACCCTTGAAGTAGGTGCCAGTGTCATATACCACCTTCAAACGTCTAGGTGCATACCTATGGTGAGAATCTACGGGAAAGATTCTTCCCTCTTCCTATGCAAAGATTATGTCTCCTTTCAGAGGTGAACCAGGTAGGAAACTAACTAAGAGAGTGTTTAATAGGCTTTCATTCAAATTAATATTTGATGCCCTTGGAAGAAAGGCTAGGTCCTCTTAGCCACATCGACACCTGAAAGTGTACAACCTTGCAAGAAGGGCTAGGAGTGGCATTGCTCAGTACAACAGATAGTGCTTTCTCAAGATGTTTGACATCATGGATCAAGAGAAAGAAATTAACATGGATTTGGAGTCTTTCTCTCAACAAAGCACCTTTATTATAGTGGGGTGGAATCACTGAAAAAAGGTGTGTACCCACTTGGGTTATTTTCGGAGGTTCAACTTTCGACAGGCCTACTAAAGGTGACTCGAACTTGGTTCAGATTCAAGGATTTGAGTTTTTGGTTCTCTCAAAGAGAGAAGAGAATAATCATCTACATCTTCACCTTACCCAAACACACCAAACATTTTTATCACCGAGATAACTCCTCTTTCAACAGATTCAAGAGCTTCTAGGTTTTTGGTTGTCTCAAAGAGAGAAGCACACAATCCCCTCACTAGTGAATATATCAATCGATTTGTTACCTTTCCTTGCTTCCCTAGGTATCTATCATGCTAGCAATATCTAGGTCTCAGATTCATCCATGGGCATCACTTCCATGTAATGAAGAGCCTATTACCCTATTCTGCTATCAAGACCCTTATGAAATTTTAACAAGGTCCTATTTAAACTATGTAAAGAAAGCATGAAAAAGATAGAATGTTTTGTGGGTTTGAATTTATTTGACAAGAGTCTTTGACAAGCATCCTACAAGTAAAATAGTCAGAATGTGTGTATAGTCATATTTTAGGAGTCTTTGACAAAAGTCCTACAGCCCACTGTTAAGCTGTTTTAGAAAATAGAATTAGAAAAAAATCATAGCAAAACATGGAACACCATTAATCAAAAATAGTAAGAAGAAAGTTTAGAACTATAAAAATTTGTCTTTGATGTCAAGTTTCGCGTGAGAAAATGCCAGGCTTCGTGTGAGAAAATGCCTTTATCGTGTGAGAAAGTGCTAATACCAACACAACTTCGCATGATACAACAAGAAAATTCATGTGAGAATCTGTACTAGAGACGTACAGACAAAAAACAAAATTTGACAAAAAATGAAAAGAAGATGAGGCCAGAAATTGATTATTCTACCCCATGGTGGGCGCCATAAATGTGATAGCTAAATGTTGACCTCTAACTTAGCCATACACTTCAACATAGTCATTGTTCACTAGATACACACAAGAATGAACGTGGGATCATTCATCCTTCATGCCTAGATGATCTGACCTATTTCCTCCTATCTAGGTAGGGTTCGGGATTGTTCTCAGAATCGAGAGTCCAACAACCACGGACTAACACTAGAATGGAGGATTTAATTAGAAAGTAAAATGCAATTATGATAAGATGAGAATGCAAGATTAATCTAGAAATGAAATATGAGCATTAATTTAAGAGCATTGAAAGAAAAATAGATTAAGATGAATTGCATTGTTTAAACTAAAAATAATATATTATTCTAAAATGCAAAGTGATGATAGCTTGAATGCAAACAAGTTGAGATTAGATTGCGACAACACTTCATTACTCTAAAGTTGCATTCTCTTGAATGATAAATGAGAGTTCTTTTATAAAATCCTGGGTGTTAGGAATGAATGCTAAATATATCCTATGGGGGAGTATTAGCATCCATTCTGTAGTAGTTGTTGTTGCATTCATGACTGTGATTATCATTGATGTCAACACAATGATCTTCTGAAGATTAGCAGAGAAGTGGACAATGTTTGAGTTAGCACACTTGGAATACTAAAGATGAAGCTATATGAAGTTAAGGACCTACTCTATATTTTTCTATAAGATCATGTTTAAGAGCGCAAATAATAATTCATTTATTCATGGAAGTTATGAGGAAATCAATGGAAGCAGTATTTAGGCAATGTTCCTGAGTAGTGGTTTATGGAAATTGGATTGTATCTCCTAATCAGGATTGAATCTGGTTATGTATACTTAGAGAGAAGTTAAATACATTTTGATAGTGATGTTGATGATAGTGTAAGATCCGAGGTTGCACGAGTGAATAATTATATTGATTGGAAACTGATAGTTTTGTGTAATTTTGATGTAATGTGTGGAAACTTTTATTTTGTAATTTGTATTCTGAATCATTTGTAATTTCTTGAGTGTGGTATATAGGACGGAATGTTTTCATTTTTTTAATGTGTGAATGGGAATGTGAAAGTGAATGAAGGAATTGTGAAAGTGAATTTGTGGAAGAGGATATGCGAAGTACTAAGATGTGGTATTGAGATCTGATGAAGTAGTTGATGTGGTTTGGCATAGTCAGAGAAGGAGTATTGAATTGTTGAGATCAATAATCTTATGGTATTATTCTATTGAGTAATACAAAGGTCATTTGTGTTAGGAATGGGAACACTGAGAGGGGGGGGGGGGGGTGAATCAATGTTCACTATATTTTAACTTTTCACTTTAATCTCTATGTTGAACTTAATTGCTTAAGTATTGAATTAAACATTCATATAAACATGAAACATGAAATCAACAAATGACACCAATATGATTATGGAGAAACCCAAATAGGTAAAAACCCTAGTGGGAATTGACACCCACTAATATTCTGTACTAATGTTTTGTGATCCTTGTTAGAAGATCCTTTCCCCTGTTAGGAGTAGCTTTACAATGCTTTAAGTACAGTAGACCTGGTCAAGGGTCAGACCTTGTTAGGAGTCTTTTACAATGATCCCTATTAGGGGAGTGGACTCACTTTCCTAGAGATCACTACTCAAATGATGAAGGCTACAACCTTCTGATATCGTTACACACTATATATGCCGGGTGAACTGTCACTGAGACACTGCTTGTCAGATCAGTTCCTTTGATGCACTAATGCTTTGACCTCTAGCAAAGCTCTAATACATCTTATGCACTCTTTTCATAACTCTTCTCTTCTTCTCACAACTCTCTTTCCATTTCCACACCGAATACAATGGGCGCACCTTATATTTATGCCCTTATAAAAACTAAACAACTAGGTCAGCCCTTAGACCTATTACAAATAATGCTTCCAAATGAATTGGCTTAAGCATGCTTAGATAAAAATAAATAAACATGTTGGAAACCTAAATACAATGGGTACATAGCCTCTACAACTTTATATTACAATTGCATACCAAAATGATAACTATCAGCTCTATGCTCTGTTCTTTGTTGGCGCATACTAGCTGTGCAACTTCAATTGACCATATCTTTTACATCCATCCATATCTGCTTATGCGCTCATAGACTAAGAATAATTATAGTCTAAAAAAATTAACTCTTAGGGAACATACCATAACTCATCTATACACATGTGCACCAATGCTCTAAGCTGTATGAACTCTGTACACTGTCTAGTCTACAACACTTAACTGAATTCTGATCTTTATACTAAGTGCGCTGACTCCAAACTACTATGACTTTGTTTCCATAATGAAAACACTATATCTATTCATATAATTTAGTATAGAAAACTTTCCAACAATCTCCCCCTTGTTCATTGATGGCAACAAAGGAATATAGCCAAGTCTCTAATTGTCCTTAACACAAAAATGTTTTTGTCTTCTATACATTTTTGCATGAACTTATATCTCCTGATACATATATATACTCCATATTCTATACAACTCCCCCTTTGAAATTAATGGCAAAGGTGTTACAAAACTTTGTATCTATACATACTTACTAAGGAAAAACATCCAGATAGGCTACCTTGATGTTCTGGATCTCCTTCTTCCAAAAGGTTACCAGAGAGTTAACTATATGGAGATGGGTGCATAATGCATATTGAAGCTTCTCCATCTTCTCCAAGTCATTGATGGGGCCATGATCATAAGTTACCATGGTGACATCAATCTTCTTTATGTTTTGATTAAGGATGTCTAAAGAGGGCGCAAGAGTATTCCTCAATTGAGTCTGTCTAGACCTTGTCTTCTCCATTTCTTTCTCTGCCTTCTCAATTATGTCCAACTGACCTTGATATACATTGTTACACATGTTCACATTAGTAGATGTGTCTAGCATTGAATTCTTCACCTTCTCAATCATAGCTTCTAAATCTTTGATCTTCTTAAGATGGGCATCAGTGAGCTTATCCTGATCCATGGATTCTACAATGACTTTCCTTCCTTAATTAGCAAATTCTTTCAAGGATGCCTGACTAGACTTAAGTAAACTTAAGTCAAGTGCAAAGTTGCTTATTAGTTCACTAAGTCTTCTTTTTAAGTATTTTCCTTCTGCTATTATGGCCATAGATTCCTCTAGGCTAGAAAAATTGACTTTGAATTATGAGATGATTGCGCTCACATCATCAACCAAATGTATCTTTAGCACTTTCTTATCCTCTGGCAGAAAACTGTTCAAAATATTCATTGATTCTACTAGGAGAGGATTCCTCATGACTTGCTTCTCCTTTGCCTTCTCCATAGCCAAGATTTTGAACTTAATTAGGTCTTCTTCTCTCCAAGAATCCAAACTACTTGTGTCTAGTGTCAAACTTGACAAAAATGCAGAGGAAGGAGTGATGGGAGTGTTGTCCATCACTTCTTGTTTCACTGAGACCAGCTCAACACTAGATTCCTCTTTTCTTTCTTTTCCTTCTTCTCCTTCTTTCTTCTCTTCTTCTTTTTCATTAGATATATCTTCTATGAGTACTTCTTCTTGCTGAGTGGGAGGTGCACTGCTGCATAGGATTTTAGCTTCCTTAGTACTAACAAATGCTTCCTCAAACTTATCTAAATTTGTATCAGTGGCCACCATGGCTATCTCTACATTATCTATGATAATAGTCTTGTCTTTGTGTGATTCTATCATGGGCACAAATTGGTTTGCCTCTATTTGAGTTCCATTTGTGGGCATCAAAACCTAAGGACCTATCATTGGTGCATTAGTGGGCTTTGCCACTTTATCTTCCTTATTGGGTGCATGAGTGATGGGTGTATTAGGTGGTCTTATGTGTTGTTCTAATAACACCTTTTCCAAGGACTTCTCAATTTCCTTTGTAATCAACTTATAGTCTTTGTTCATAATGTGAAGATTTCTCATCTTTGTCCTTAAATGCGGCTTCACCAAATTTAATATCAGTGCCTCTTCTTCTTTAGAGCATACCGACAGAGTATCTTGTAATTCTTTTTCTCTGATCCTTAGATCCTCTTCATTTGCTTGTTTCTTTAAGGACTCCATTATTTCCCATACCTTATCTGGAATTGCTATTTTCATTTCAAGAACTATTTTCTTGAACTTGATCATATGTTTGACAATCATACCATGCATTTCTGATTTGTCAATCATGTTGTATGTATCATAAAACTTCCCTACTTGGTTAGTTCTACTCTCATTAATAATTCTTGTGCTCAAAACTTTAAGGCCAGGCCTGAATCCTATCTTAGGAGGTGCTTGAGTGTTTTTTCTACTCCTTGTAGCATGCAAGGATGGATGACTGGTGCTAGTTTCTTTCTTCCTCTTAGCTATAGACTTATACTCTAGTGGACTAATAGGATCACTGGTTTGTTTGGGCTTAGAAGGAGTGTCTTCTTCTTTATCCTTCTAATTGTCATCTTTTTCAACTTTCATTTTCTCCATCTTAGGATCTTCTTGCTCTTCTTCTGCTACTGTGCTCTTCAATTCTAGGGAAATTCTTTCATCCCTTGCTTTATCAAGATCTTCTTGAGATCCTCAAGATCTCAGAAGTGACCTTTGCAACCTTTTGTTTTGTTGTAGCACTGTTTAGCTTAGTATCAACTTCTTTGGTCTTTTCTTCATAGGTTCCCCACCTAGGTTCATTATCATCTTTAGGGGCTGATAGTAGTACCTGTGCATAGGATTCAAGAACTTGTTCCTCTACCTCATAGCCAGGTGGATGAATCCACTTTGTTCTTGGTTCCACAGCTTCCATGAAAGTAGTATCAATCTCCACCATAAAGCATATTGAGTCCTTATACTTCTCTACAATATTCTCAAGAATCCTATACCTCATCTGCATCTTGGCTCTAAAGGTCTTCAATTCTAATGTGATATAGTCTCTTAGTGTGTTTTATGTGGATGCCTTGTTGGATATCTGAGGCATGGTAGGAATGGACTTGTCTAGATACAAGTCTGATACTCTTCCAAGTATATGAATGTACATATAGATGATTAGGGACCCAAACCTGAATATCTCTTTCTTGTCATGTTTGATAGCCTTGATGTTATCTATCAATTATGCATGCAACATCTCACACAAGTTGAACTCTCCATATCCTTTACAATTCGGATGGCTGCTAGAATAGTGCCCATAGATACACTATTCACCCTATTGGTGTGATGAAATTTGTAACTAAGTATCATTAACATCAATTTGATGTCTGCTTGCTCAATTGGCTCAATAGTCATGCCACACTTATCACTCCTTGACTTACACACTTGTTCCACCATTTTCCTAACATCCTTAACCATAGGAAGGATGACGCCTATCCTAGAAAGGCCTATCATCTCATGAATTAGATCATTTGTGATTCTTACTAGTACATCTCCAATCCAAAATAGATCATCATGGATTCTGCTTAATAACATCTTTATCCATTTAGTCTCATAGAACTCATATGTTGTAGCATACTCAATAATAGGGTGATCATTCCATTCAGTGTATTCATCCATGAAAGTTTTATCCAATTTTAGCATTATATCCATGTCTGCCCTTAACCTATCTAATCCAATAGGTTCCTTCTTACAGTAGATGTAGGCCCTTATGTCTTAGACATACATGATGCCCATAGGCATGCAGGAGAAAGCTCCCTCTAAATCATCTAGGTTTGATTTAAATGGGTGCCTCTGTTGGAAACAATTGTCTGAAGGAAATTGCTACTCAATTATGTATTGTCTTTGATGTCACACTATGTCATAATCCACAGCAATCTGCTTATACCGAGCTCAGTCGGTCTGCCTGTCAGGGATATTAGTGTTTACCGAGTTCACTCGGTTGCCGAAGAAAGTTTAGTGTTTACCGAGTTCACTCGGTTGCTGAAGAAAGTTTAGTGTTTACCGAGTTCACTCGGTTGCCGAAGAAAGTTTAGTGTTTACCGAGTTCACTCGGTTGCCGAAGAAAGTTTAGTGCTTACCGAGTTCAGTCGGTCATCGAAGAAAGTTAGTATTTACTGAGTTCAGTCGGTTATCAAAGGAGAAGGATTGTTGGTGTTTACCGAGTTCCCTCGGTCTCTGGAAAATTATAAAAGATATGGTCACCGAGCACTGTCGGCCTTTGAAGGAATTTTTGCAAATAGAGTTTACTTAATTCAGCCGACTGTTATTCTAATAAATGACGATTTGACTAATCCAAAATCATATAAATAATAGGTCAAATGTGAAAAGTAAGTAGAATAGACAACAGAAGATTTACAGAAGAAGAAAAGGAAAGATATATGCGAGTTTGTGAAGGATGTTCAGATATCCTTGAGGAGCAGCAGAGATTTATTCGATCAGAGAGGATCAGACTTATGCAGAACAGAGATATGTAATCAGCAAGACAGTTGCATTATTATACAGGTCACTTTTTCATTGTTACCTTCTTATCATTGTAACAGTGAATTCTAAATCTCTTAACCGAGTTGGTTTAACAGCCATAATATAAATCCTCTAACAAGGTGACAATTCCATTGAATTGTTTTCAAGACCTCTTACCAGGCCACTCCTAGCAGGGTGTTTTAAATCCTCTAACAAGGTCACACCTAACAGTGTGTTTTGTAACCTTTTACCGGGTTGGCTTCTAACCGGGCATCACTTCAGAAAAGTGAAAATCAGTATCTAGATACATTGGTGATTTTTCCCATATTGGGTTTCCACGTTAAAACTTGTGTCTCTTGTGTTCTTAATTGCTTTCTCAATCATTTACATGCACTGATAAATATCTAAAGATATTATTGCTAATACTTTCTGCATCTTCAAAGTTACTGCAATCTTCTTACCGAGTGCCAAAACAAATAACAGTGTTAAGATATCCTAAGGGATCTGCAAAGAATTAATTGTCAAAGTTTTTATGGTTGTCTGATTCACCCCCCCCCCCTCTCAGTCACTTCATCCATATTCCATCAGCCTCTTGAAAACATATCTTTTCTTCTCAGTGACATCATAAACAATGGGAGTGGCCATGACTTACTTGTTAATCACTTTCCAACTAAACTTAGAGATAATCTGATGGCTTCTAAATTAGCGCAATGAGCTAGGGTTTTTGCAATCGATCAAATGCACTGTAAACACTAATATTGATCTCCAAATCTTCACAAAAACTTCCAAGGCTCAATCTTCTCTTCAATTGCTATGAATTCAAATGCAATGAGTGAACAAAAAATCTTTTGTGTGTGCGCTAAAATGTTGTCACACTTCTATGAATCCTTACATGCAAGAAAACTCAAGAATGAACCCTCACAAATCGATCCATAGCTCCCTAGGCATGGGGTGCAAGGGTTTTTAAGAATGCTCTCAGCTAGAGCTATTAAGCCAATAACCTTGCTAGTAAACCATGCAATGGGAGATTCAATGAAGACAAGGGCAAGAATGCCAATATCCTCAAGAATCAAGAATGAAATGCAATGCAAGCTATATTAAGAATGAAAATGCAAGCTAAACTATGGAAATGAAAGATGCAAGTATTACAAAGCCTCCTAGTTAAACTAGATGAATTAATCTAAAGCATAAAGGAAATCTAAGCTAAGAATGCCATGAAAATGAAGCTACTATGCAAGAAATGAAATCTAACTATGAAGCAAGAAATCCATGATGATGTAAGAATGAAGACAAGAAGATAGATTGTTGATGAAGATCCAAGATGAATGCCAACAATGCTCCAAATCTTCAAACCCTAGATGCAAGAATATCTCCAAAAGCTCCAAGATGACCTAGAAAACTTGTAGCATAACAATAGCATAAAAATTGTGTGTGCAAATGAGGAAGAGAGCTCTTCTTTTATGTGAAATGAAAAATCAATGGACCATGGAGATTAAGAGGCAAAAGATTTAATCAACGGTGGAGAAAAAAAGAAGCTTGATCCTTGTGCACAAATATCCTCCAATAGGAAAATTAGAAGCATTTAGTTTATGTTGAGCATTTACTTTATGTCCATGTGAGACAAAAAGTGCTTTTCTTTTATTTTATTTTTTATTTTTCTTTATAAATAAGAATTAAATGCTTTATTTGTGCGACTTAGGATAAGAAGAAAAGTGGGGCTTTTTATTTAATAAAAGGGGAGAAAATATTCCTTTTAATAAATAAAGACTTAGGATAAGATGGTTAGCCCATAGAAAATAATCAAATAAATGATAGGACTAGGATTTGATCAAGAACAAGCAATTGATGATTTTAGCAAAAGGGACTAATAGTCTAGATGACCATTTTTAGGTGTATACATTTTCCCCTCTTTGACTAATGTGTGATTGATTTGGGAACACATTACATCAAAGAATAGATCAGCCAAGGAGGCAAGAGATAGCCAACAAGGCAAGCAGATAGCCAAGAAGGCAAGCAAATAGCGATCTGACTCCAAAGAATGAAGTGTGGAGAGATAGAAAATCCTGCATGGTTAGCTTGGTAGCGATAGTACTGAACACTTAGGAAAGAGATAACCAATAATATATGATGTGTCTGCCCCCTTAGGATTGAAAGCAAAATCCATGTGGACGGAATGCAGAAGCAAGAGCAACATGATCAAATCACTAGAAATTATAATCGAAGAAAGAGAACAGAATAACCATCAAGCAGTGAAGATATGCCCCACACATGGGACACGGGGCATGAACCTATCGGTCCCTCAACCCGTAAACACCACAGAGAGAGGAGTTGAACTTGAGATTTGAAAGTGAATGAAAGACTGGAAGTTGAGAGAGATGGGGATGAAGAGGTGAAGAATGCCCCAGTGAAGATCGAAGGACCAGGCCTCAAAAGGTTAACCAACTGCATGGAAGAAGGAAAAAGATGAGTTAGGTGATCAAGGTGAACTCGAATTTTAGTTTGGATCCTGAAATGAAAGGAAAATGATGTGATATGAAAGACAAGAAGTGAAAGACATGATCGAGAAGAAGCAAAAGGTGAGCGTAGTTGATTAACAAGTCCATGAAAGATAAAGGAGAGCTCTCTCCATATGCAAGATGCAAAACTAACTAACATGAACTTAAGAATGCAAGCTACATGAAAAGTGGTTTACTTGCAAGGTCACAAAGCCAATAGACATCTAATATTCATCATTGAGCATTATTGGTAGCATCGCAAGATCATACAATACACACTAGCATAACTATGTGGATCTGAATATGATCTATATCAGATAGAAATTTGGGAATCCCACCTAAGCATCAAAGACATGCAGGTCAAGATGACTAGTGTAGTGAGATTACCTAAGTTTGATATAGCAAGATTATGCCCACATCGAGACACAAGAAAGCCAAGATGACTATAAGCATGCACTTGCAAAACAGTCAAGGATAATACCTTGTAGGTCCATAGTGTCAAGTAAGACCAGCATAAATGCTCATGATAGTGAGGACCAACAAAATATACCCACAAGCAGATAAAGAAATAAAACATGTTCTCATACCCTCAGTCTTCTAGCTATGAATCATCGAAAACTTCTCAGGGAGAGACCACTCATCAAAGAAATCCTCATAGATAGCACACAAAGAAAAATAAAGTCAACATATCTCAACAAGTCAAGTGTGTGTGTGTAGGTCATAGAGTCAAACTTTGAGTATCGCATTTGCCAGTGAGAAATATTGCATCATCTAGACTGTAGGTAGGATATCTGATAAGTGTTGAGAGACACTCGATGCAAGGGTATAGTGTTTAAAAACGCAGTTGGGGTGGTGTTGAAAAACATGATTTGCAAGGTGCCTAAGAAATCTAGATGCACAAAGAGACCCAAGATAAGCTTAAAACAATGTATGCCTCCTAGACTAAGACAAGAGTCAATTCTAGGCTAGGAGAGGCAAAGTGAGAAGTGGAGTGAAGGAGCGCCATGCAAGACTGATAGACATAGGTGTAGAGGGTCTCAAGTAGTGCCTGTTTCTAGGTTTTCACCACTTGATAGAATTTTTTTACAATTTTTTCAGGACTTTTTATTATTTTTTTGTATTTTTTCTACCAAGGAGCCTGTTTCCAGGTTTTCACCAAGGCACTTTTTCAATTTTTTTTTTGATGTTTTGAATTTTTTGATTTTTTTGGTGAGACATCAAAGCACCTATTGCTAGGTTTTCACTAGGATGCTCATTTTTTTAGTACTTTTTATATGATTTTTAGGATTTTTTCAGCATCATATATGAATTTTTTTGGTATTTTTTCAGGATCATAAAATATGTACAAAGGATGCCCCAGACAGAAATGGGCATCAAGAATCTGCTTCCTCTGATGCAGAGAACTGGTAGGCCCCAGGCCCAAATGCTGCAACTGTGATGATAGGAGGTCTCAACCAGTTCGACCAATAATAACCAGCCCTAAGCAATGTCTGAGCTAGCGGAGGATCATTAGAATGTGATCCACATATGCCATCGTGGATTTCAGCTAGCACTTTTTTTGACTCCTCTATTTCTAGACACTTAAGGAGAGTTCTATCTAAACCCTTCCTATAAAGGTCACCAGAGACAAAGGCAATGTGTAAGGGATGGCGAAAAGAATGGCATGGTGGAAGACATGAAAAGATGGTAGGATTGGAAGATTTGTGAGCAAGATAATGTAATTCATCCACCAAGAACTTGAAGAAAAATTTATGCTTTTTCATTTGTAAGATGGATGTTGAAGTAACCAAGGCATTAGAAACTTTGTTCTCAGCTCTAGGAGTGGGCTGAAGTATAACAGATATGAGATCATGCTTAAAGTAGTGCATCATTTTTTTGTAGAGAATCAGCTTGTCATCTTTTATTTGATAATCAATATTTTTGAGCAGATTTTTATTTTTACTTTTCTTAGGTTCGGATACCGCCACAATGTGGTTTTTTCCATCTGACCATTTCTCTTTTCTTTTGACTTGATGACTGTGATGTTTGATTTCTGATTCAATCTTTTTTGTGGCTAGTTCACTGGTGGAAGAAGTAACAGGTGTTGATGCGAGATGAAATGAAGTGACTGGTTCAATAGCATTTATGTGAGGGGTGTCATCTCTGGTAACAAGAGAGGTTGAGCCTATAGGGTAAGCTTCAAAAGTAGCTAGATCTAGACTTGTCATAGAAGAACCAGCGTGGTCCACTAAGGCAATACAAGGAACAAACTCATCAGACCCCACACAAGACCCATCAACCATGTCGGGATGGTTACTACAAGAATGAACCATATCAACATCCATATCATCATTAGATATTGATTTTTCTCCCCAAAGAAGTGAAGTAGAGGGAAGATCATCTCCCATGTTAGCCATAGTGTGTATTGGTGACTCATCTGTATCTGTGTCTGAATTACTGAGCATGGGAGTATTTCGGGCATCTTCTCTATAGATCCACTCATGAACAACTTGTTCTTCTCTTTCGGCTTCAAGGATCACCATAGTAGAAGTGGAAGGTTTCCCATATGACCTAGGAGAAATAGGTATAGAAGCAAAGGAATCCAGTTTATATTCACCCATACCAAGGCTCATCATCTTAAATGATTTCTCAGCAGCAACTAGAGACGTACTAGGATCATCAGTAGGTTCATTGTGAGGAACACATTTTTTAGTAGGAGCAAGAGCATTAATAGCAATAGTATGGTCTCTAGGAATCACAATTTTAGTGCCATTGTATGGAAATTTGACGCACTGATGATAAGTGGAAGGAACAGCCTGCATGTCATGGATCCAAGGGCGACCCAAAGGAATGTTATATGTGAGTGGAATGCCCAATACTTGGAAGTTAATATCTTTTGTGATAGGGCCCACTTGAACAGGCAACGTGACAAGACCTTTGGAAGATCTTTCCACTTCATCATAAGCTTTTATAGTAATCTTCTTCTTAGAATCCACAGCAAATTTTGACAAACCCAACTGTTGTATGACATTGAAAGAAACAATATTTAACCCTATACCATTGTCTATCAGGACTCAGCGGACTCGGGTATTGTAGATGAGAACTTCAATGTGTAAAGCCAGATTATGCAGATGAGCAATAGATATGTCATCTTCTGTAGAAAAGGAGAGAGATAGTGGAGATGAAATGTGGTTGACCATAGCCTGAAATTGATCTGGATCAATGTCATTGGGAACACATGTTGTATGTAGAGCCTTATCAAGAATCTCTCTATGCGAAGGGGATAACCGAAGCAACTCAAGGATAGATATCTGAGCCGGTGTCTTTTGCAAATGTTGGACAAGATCATAGCTATGGGTGGCTGAAGGAGCCGCTTGTTTGGAAGGTAAAGCTTGTTTGGGATTTTGCGTAGTTTTAAGGACAATCTTGGCTTGCCCCCTAGTAACAACATTCAGTGTCTCACTTTGGGAAGATGAACTATCACGTGTTTGCAAGATCAACTTTGGCTTACCATGATTGGCTTTATTATCATCTTGAGACCTCATCATTAGAATGCTCTCAACAGGCTCTACCATGTTGATCATAGGTGTATTAGAAGGATACGTGTAATTGATCTTAGCATCATGATTCTTCTTATGTGCTTGAGAGGTTTCCCCCTTATCATGCTTAGGTAGAGGATCCTTGAAAGTTGTGTGATCAAAATGTTTAGTTCAGCCATCAGTGGAGATTGTGCCGTTCTCAATAAGATCCTGAATATCATCCTTAAGCCTAAAACAATTGTCTGTTGGATGTCCCTTGTTTCTATGATAATGGTAGTAATGATCCTCTCTCCACCAATTAGGCTTATTTATCGGATCCCAGTTACCAGGTTTATCAGGAAGCGTAAGATATCCATTGTCAACCAAAGTCTTGAGGATTACACCGTAAGGTTCTGCCAACTTGGTATAGACTTTCTTTTGAAATAACTTCTTAGGCTTATCTGCATATTGAGATTTAGGAGCACTGTGAGCATTGGTAGATTCTTGTTGTTTTGCTGCATAGATAGCATTGGAAAGATTGAAAGCAGGCTCTTTAACTTTAGGAGCATCAACAACCCCATCATTAACAACATACTTGTTCTTATTCCAAGGTTTGTTCTTGTCTTTACCATTGCCTTTAGCATCTTTATTAATAACAATATCCCCTTTTCTTATAGCTACATCCTCAATCTGATATGCACTTTCAACCATGTCATTGAAAGAGGAGAACAGTTGTTTCCTTAGATCATAATACAACTCAGGCACAAGAGTGTTGACAAAAATATCAATCTTTTCCCTTTTGGGTAGATGATGAGGATATCGAGAATACAATGACCTCCAACATTGCAAATAAGTAGAAAATAACTCTCCTTGGTTTTGTCTCAAAGCACCAAGATCTATCATGGTGATAGGCTGTTGGATATTGTATGAATAGTGTTGTGTGAAGTGCATAGCCAACTCATCAAAAGTCTTAAGAGGTGGTGTCAATTTCACAAACCATTCTAAAGCTTGGCCTCTTAAGCTTTGAGGGAATAAGCGTAGAAGATATGTGTCTTCATGAAGAAAGTCCATACTAAGAGCATAAAAATGATGCACATGGTCATGAGGGTCACCATTTCCATCATACTTGTCATATTTAGGAACCTCAATATCCTTAGGAAACGGGACCATGTATAGATCTTTATCAAAAGGAAGAGCACAAATTGATTCTACAAAAGAGACCTTTGGAGGCTCTCTTTCTAATGCCATTTGGGTAAGGCGTTGATTTGTCTGACGTAATTCTTCTTGAAGAACTTCCAATTTAGTTGGTACTCTTTGTTGGACAATTTGTCTGACATCATAGCCGGGAGGAAGCTTGTATCCTCTAGAAGTCATATATTGAAAGTACTGATCGCCATTATGCTCTAAAAGCTTATGCATCATTCATTGGGAGACCACATCTTATTCAAATCTCATAAGATCCTCACTAGAAATCTCATCATCAGCCTCTACCTCATGTTGAGAGGGAGGAGGTCTAGGAGGTGAAGAAGGCATACAAAAAGTGGGTCTTGGAGGAGATCTTGGTGGCATGTTGTTTCCATTGTTGCCATTGAAAAGAGATCTATGCTCATGATTACTAGTCTCAGGTTGCTCATGAAATGTCCCTCTATAAGCCATGCGCCTAGCAGCATCCATCCTTTGTGGATTGTGTTCTTTTTTTAAGTGTTCTTGGTTATCCTTACGCTCAAAGTGTTCTTGCAAGAGTTGAAATTTTTCTTGTTCCGTCAAAGTGAGTGAGACACTATCTGTGTTTTTGGGGGTCTTGAATGCAGAAAAGAGGAAACCTCCTTTGTACCATGGGGTAGCCTTAGAATCCTCAAATTGGTCAAAACTAGAACTATTGTTGCTAATGGGTGCTCATGAGCATCTAGTTGGAGAAGGTAACTGTGTATAATTGAATGGAGGATGACTCTCCTGCTCAAATTGAGACCGAGTTGTAACCAGCATGAAAAGAGATGTTGGTTGACTAATAGAATGAGACAAAGTTTCTCAGATTTGAGATAAGAAAAGCTAATAAAGATCACTTGTCAAAGTAGAAAAATAGAGAGATGGCTTGTCAAAAGTGCTCAAGCACTTACAACAATCAATTGACTAAAGCTGAGCAGCGAGCAAGAAGCTCAATAAGCAAGTAGCTAGAGAGGTAATCGTGATGTGACAAGTGATCAAGAGTAGCATTCGTTAAGCTCAAATCCAATAGTTTTAACACATTTGTTTCAGTCTAGAACAAATCTAAGCATGTAGATAATAGACCAGCTTCAGGTAAGAACAAAAGAAGACACTCTACGATAGGTTAAAAGGGCAAGTTTAGCAACTCCAGATTGCAACAGCAACAAGATAGCAAAAGGGTTCTGGGCGATACTGTTGTAGAGTCATACGACTCTATGACCAATGAACATAAAAATATTAGTTTTGAAGCATTTTAAAAGATCAAGTAAGTATATCAATAGATTTTTATCATGGATCAAGCACATAAGACAACAATCAAGGAGTTCAAGCAAGTAGTTGTCTTCAAACAATGAGCAAGGGGCAAAGCAACCTTGCACATGAACAAGAATAGTGACTTAGTATATCTACTCCTTAAAGATTATACTTGTGTATGTTCTTGAAAATGTTTTAGTAGGCACTTAGAACACAACAACACCTTATCAAGCTGTCTACAAGGATATACATGACTTTCTAAAAGGAGTCCTCGATATACGCAAGGTACGTGAGGCCCAAATTCATAGATGAGAAGAATCCAAAATCACACAGCCGGGGGGAGACGGTAACCCAAATCTCCTCCTTCACTTCTCAAAGGTATAAATTTCTTTGAGGCTTAGCCAAGAGTGATATCAAACTCAATTCCCAAGAGAGGTGTCTTTCGATTCACCACCCGCTATTTATACTCCGCCGGAACACAGGAGTTAAGGTCGTCCCTTGAGGTGGTGTGTCCCCAAGCAGGCCTTCTAGAAATAAAAAATAAGTAATTCACTATCAAAAGTATTTAGAGCACTAAAGGTGGAACACTTAACTCTTCAAGTAAATGCAAAGTGAGTCCAAAATTGGGACACTTAACCCTTCAAGTGAATGTGAAGCGAGTCCAAAAGTGGAACATTTAACCCTTCAAGAGAATGTGAAGCGAGTCCAAAAGTGGAACATTTAACTCTTCACACCAACTCAAAGTGAGTCCAAAAGTGGAACATTTAACTCCTCACATCAACTCAAAGTGAGCCCAAAAGTGGAACATTTAACTCCTCACATCAACTCAAAGTGAGTCCACACCTTATAAAATAAGTGAGTTCCAAAAAGCACAAAAGGGTTGCCTAGTGGCGCAATTAACGCTTCTTTCCTGTAGACCCCTCCCCTTTAATGTAGTGCTGATCTTGTAACTACAGGGCGGAAAATGAGGGGCCGATGGATTAGCGAGTCCAATAACCCAAGATAGAAATCTAGATCAATCACAAGTAATCTAAAGTTTCTTATCAATACTACTCACAAATGACAAAGGGTTGAATCAATGGAATATTTAACTTTCCAAGCAAACATAGAGTGAGTCCACAAAGTGGTGCATTTAACTCCCTATGTAAACAAGGAATGAATCCATGCCCTCAATCACTTAATGAGATATTTGATATTGAAACCAAGAATTACTTAAGGTTTAAACACAAGCATTCACTTACACAAACTTGTATAAAAGCAAATCTATGTTCATTCATTTCCCATTAAGAGCATCAATTGAAATGTGTTCTATGAAAGTATGTAAACACTCAAGCCAAACACATGAGAAGTTCAATTTTAATCTCAAGATCCAAATGTTGTAGAGATGGAACAAAGTACCTCAAGTCCAATTCTTTGTTTTAAGTATGTTCCATGAAAGCAAGAGCACCTTCAAATGAACAAGACAAGAAAACAAGCAAACAAGATATGCAATGTATATCCAACTTATGCAAACCCTAGGGTTAGATCTAAAAATCAATTGTTAGGAGTAATGATAACCAGCAAATAATCCAAATGATAACTCATATCATGCATTGAACAATGAAAAATAAGTGCATACCCATCACAATTTTTATTTTTTTTTGCATTTGACCTAGTCAACAAGATCTGATTTTTACCACATGAATTCGGACCCTAAACCCAAAATTTAGAAAAGAGACCTCTGTCAAAAAATAGAGAGCTTTCCAAAAATGTAAATATTTTAGAAAAATCTCTTCATTTGTGCCCTAGAGACCCATTTTACCAAAATAGACCAGTTTTTATAAATTGACCAAATGAGCTATGATATGATCTCTAAATTAAAAACATATTGAATAGACCCCTTTTATAATTTCAAGACCTTTCCATAAATGTAAAAATTTCTAAACAATATGCTGATTTGTGCCAGAAATTGATTTTTTATGAAAAATAAAGGAAAAATCATAAAAAATACAAATTACCTCTGAAAAATCTGAATTTTTTTTTGGAGCCTCTCTGATATGTCACCAACCTACAAAAACATTTTTAGGCCAAAATACCAAGCCGTTTGGGAGCTATGATCAAATCTTTCAAATCTAGGGTTTTTCATCTCCAAACAAATCTGCACAAGGGTTAGCTTCAAAAATAATCAAAACCAACAAGTGTTAGCTCCAAAAATAATCAATATCAGCATGTAAAAATTAGATTATCCCCACGGTGGGTGCCAAAAAATGTGTGCTAAAATATTGTCACACTTCTATGAATCCTTACATGCAAGAAAACTCAAGAATGAACCCTCACAAATTGATCCATAGCTCCCTAGGCATGGAGTGCAAGGGTTTTTAAGAATGCTCTCAGCTAGAGCTATTAAGCCAATAACCTTGCTAGTAAACCATGCAATGGGAGATTCAATGAAGACAAGGGCAAGAATGCCAATATCCTCAAGAATCAAGAATGAAATGCAATGCAAGCTATATTAAGAATGGAAATGCAAGCTAAACTATGGAAATGAAAGATGCAAGTATTACAAAGCCTCCTAGTTAAACTAGATGAATTAATCTAAAGCATAAAGGAAATCTAAGCTAAGAATGCCATGAAAATGAAGCTACTATGCAAGAAATGAAATCTAACTATGAAGCAAGAAAGCCATGATGATGCAAGAATGAAGACAAGAAGATAGAGTGTTGATGAAGATCCAAGATGAATGCCAACAATGCTCCAAATCTTCAAACCCTAGATGCAAGAATATCTCCAAAAGCTCCAAGATGACCTAGAAAACTTGTAGCATAACAATAGCATAAAAATTGTGTGTGCAAATGAGGAAGAGAGCTCTTCTTTTATAGGAGGCGAAAAATCAATGGACCATGGAGATTAAGAGGCAAAAGATTTAATCAACGGTGGAGAAAAAAAGAAGCTTGATCCTTGTGCACAAATATCCTCCAATAGGAAAATTAGAAGCATTTACTTTATGTTGAGCATTTACTTTATGTCCATGTGAGACAAAAAGTGTTTTTCTTTTATTTTTTATTTTATTTTTCTTTATAAATAAGAATTAAATGCTTTATTTGTGCGACTTAGGATAAGAAGAAAAGTGGGGCTTTTTATTTAATAAAAGGGGAGAAAATATTCCTTTTAATAAATAAAGACTTAGGATAAGATGGTTAGCCCATAGAAAATAATCAAATAAATGATAGGACTAGGATTTGATCAAGAACAAGCAATTGATGATTTTAGCAAAAGGGACTAATAGTCTAGATGACCATTTTTAGGTGTATACACTGTGTAATGATTTTTTATGATTTAATGAGTAATGATGCATATAGATAGTATACTTTCCATTTTATAGCTAGTTTTCTTTTTGTTTATAACTAGGATACTTGAATAAAATTTTGAATGGAACTAATTCCTACTTGTTATGCAAAATAAGATATGACAACTATTACCCCAATGAAGTACAATTTTATAGAATACTCAAACCCACCTAAGTTAGGCAATAGCCACCAGGAGATCACAAATATGGATTGTAGTCATGTCAACCTCAGTGATTTAAAAAAAAAAACATTGTAAATCATAAGGGAAGATAATTTGAGGTTATATCTTAGGTGCTCTTAGGCCTAATCCAAAAAAAAGTGAGTTTATATGTCTTAAATTACATTCTCTTAGGCCTAATCCACTTGAAACAGTCTTGATACATGGTAAAAATCAACAAGTTTTCAGGTTTATATGAGATGCCACATAGTTTTACCCCTCCAAGTACTAAACACTCACTTCTAGGGACACCAACCTAGGACTTTTTTGGATTTAACCTTCCAAACACTTCTAAGTCCCACTAGTGAATCTAACACCTTAAAATGAACTTGCATCAATATAAACCATCATAAAATGTGGCCCTCCTTCATGTGGATCTCTCAGACCATGACTAGTGCTATACACCCATACCCTCAATCTGTAACTTTTCCCACTTTGCAGTCACTCACTCAACAACCTTGAACATTATTGCATTGAAACCCTCACAAGAAGCATATAATATAATTTTAGACTCCTCCCACAAGCCACATTGATCATTGAAAGTGTGAGAAGTCTAGTTCCTCATGAGATCTTCAAAATAAGCAAAGACTGGTTAAATGTAATGTTTAGCAACAGTCAAAAAATAAATTGTATTCTTTTTTTTAAAAGTGGATATAACAATACACCATCAAATAAGGAAATTAATATAACTCAAATCTTAACCATTATACTTATCTTCCTCACCTATATTACACTATTCCAAGCATCTACAGTCAAAAGAGCAGTGACTGTGCCTACAGTTAGAAAAATGACTATTGCAGAAATTTAGTTGTCAACTCGACAACTATGATCCTTTTTACTCATTACACCTTCTAATCACATCTTTACTATGGTTTTATCAATGAACTTGTGTTCATGAATCCTATTTGCCCCACAAAAGTCATATTACTCCTTATATATAGGCCTTTTGGAAACTTGACACAATAATGACCCTCTTATATCTTGATGGCTCTTATTACATCATTGCATGACAAAATTTTATTATATGTTATACAGTTGTGTAGGTATAGTGTTAGTTTCATAGTAACTAAACACAAATCTTCAATATTGTATCACCACGCATAGTGTAGAGATAGGATATTCTTAAAAAAAATAATAAAGAGAGGTCATAAAATAGCATGAAAATTAGATTTGGAGGAGCATCCTTATTGCAAGAGCATAGACAAGACAACATAGTCATGGTTTATAAAATTGAGTTTTTCTTGCTAAAATGAAATAAATGATGCTAATAAAGAATAAGGAAATATTTCCATGAATAACATATATATCTTTTCAGTAATTCAATCCCAGAAGAGTTACTAATATGAGCATCCTCAACGCAGCTAGAAGAAGAGCCATTTTATCCTTCAACCTTGACAAATGGGCTTTCCATGAAATCCAAGAACTCAAGGTGAAGAACAGAGTAGTAGAGGCTAGGTATGAAGTGATTGATGAGACTTTGGATAAAATGAGAAATGATCCTACTATGTATAATGTTTCTAATAAAAATGTTTTTATTGAGGATTCTAAAATTTCTTGTTTGTTGGAAGATAAGATCAATAGTATTGTTGAGGAAAAGATTACTCCCATCCTTAATAGAGACAATAACAATGATACTATGTTAAGGAAGCTTCTGACCCTCAGTAATGAGAGAATTAGAACCATTGTCAATAATCTGACTACGCTTTTTTCTTTGCTGGGAGAAAATCAAATTGATTCCAAGGCTATCGTCATTTTTTATGACACTAAACAGGATGAGTAGATTGTTGGTCCTGGTACCAGAACTAGATCAAGCACTAAGAAGATGACCTCTCTTCCCAAGTATCTTTTGAGTCTAAAGGACTCAATCCAAAAGATTTAGGGGTTGTTGGTGGACTCTAAGGAGTTCCTTATAAATCTAGGCTGATTTGATCCGCTAGATGTGTTTCTGGGTGTTTGGTTGCTATGTTGGCAATTTTTTGGATTTTTTTGTGTTAAAGGTATAGAAATTATTGTTTATCTTGGGGTTATCCCTTTTTGGTACTATTTCTTCTTTATGGGTAGTTGTTGTAGTTTTGTTGATCTTAATGTCCTATCTTTCTTCTAGCTTGTAAAGGGTTCCAGGTCCCCTTCAAAACATGTTGTTACCTCAATCAAAAACATATATAGCTTTGCAACCAATACAATATATAATTAAACCATAAGATAGTATATCATAAGTGTAAGAACATTTTTTATTATAGAAATGAAAAGTTCTATATTCCATGAAGAAGCTTTCATTTAATGGAAGAAATCAAAACACTTGAATAATCATTGCAAATTTCATGAGAAAAAATGATAACAGATCTAAATATAGTGATATGGTATCTATTATTATTGAATTAGTATATCAAATATATTCAAAGCATCTATATAGAATAATAATTATCAATTTCACATAGTATGTTATTGTGAAAAGTTTAGCAATTAAAATATGTGATATTTATTGGAAGCAACAACTTAGTGTTATGTGGGCACATGTATAACAAGAAAGAGTGCTAAATACCAATTTATAGCATCATTAGATCGTAATCAAAAGTAACATAAATAAAGTGATCTCTAAGAACATAGACAGATTAGTGATGAAGAGAGAGCTTCTTTTTGTTGTTCTTTATAATGGTTTCTAAGATAAATAATCACTGTAGGAATAATAGGCCATGAATATGCAATGACATGTAAGATAGTAAAAGAAATCAAATATCCAATGAAGGATCAAAAGTAAAAGAATTACTATTAATTGTTGCTATATTCAAAGGAAAAAGGTGCCTAGATCTACAATGGAATTAGTTATTTGAACCCAGAAATCAATGTTTTCAACCAACCTCTCAGAGACCAAGTTGTGAAAGGGAATAAAGTTAATAAATGATAACCTTTTTCAGAGAGCTCAAGCTATAAGAAAAAAAAATAACAAGAAAATAACATGGATATAAACCCTCCTGCTTTCATGAACAAAGTGCAATATTCATAAAATAGAGCTCAAAATCTTGCAAAGGAAGTAGATATGCAAAATATAGGCTACGAAGTAGAATCTTTAGTTTTTTAAAGTGAAAAGGGTAGAAAGATTTGTTAATTCATTACAAAGAAATAATAATTTACCAATTTAACTTAGAATTATGGGCTAAGTTTTAAATATTCTCAAAAATATTTGAAAGGCCTGCAAAAAATCTTCATCTCCCATATAACCCTTGGCGGCGATACTCCACTCCAAAAAATTCCAAAGTGAAATGAAATGAGCACAAGTATTTTATGGTTTTGAAGCCCTAAAAAGTCACCACTAGAGGATAGTTGGATATAGTCTCAATCCTTTACATAGTGACCTTTATAGGCTTCTTTCCTACGGTTAGAAAAATGACTTGCAGAAATTTATTTATTTATTGATCAAAACTTGTTACATTCCTCTTCTCCCAACCAATATTTTCATGGATTGAACATTTAAATAGATCCTCATACTTCTAATACCTGACAACAACCTAAAACTACCCTTAAAACTAAATGTAGACAATTTAAAACTTATTGTTGCAACTTATAACCATTAATAGGTCATTTGTTAAGACATGTTATGTTGTCAAGTTGACAACCAAGTTGTCAACTCAACAACTATGATCCTTTTTACTCATTACACCTTCTAATCACATCTTGACTATGGTTTTATCAATGACCTTGTGTTCATGAATCCTATTTACCCCACAAAAGTCTTATTATGCCTTATAGGCCTTTTGGAAACTTAACACAATAGTGAGCCTCTTATATTATTATGGCTCTTATTACATCATTGCATGGCCAAATTTTGTTATATGTTTATTCCCTTCAAACCCCCTAAAGACTACAACCCATCAATCCTTTACATAGTTACCTTTATAGACCTCTTGCCTCACATTGGAAAGTTTTCATACATTGACTCATCTTGCTACCATTTACAACTTTTTGTCACTAATAGTGCCATGGGAGCAGCAATGAGCATTCTAGCCATGTGAGGATGGTATTTTATTTTTGAATTCTAGCCAAGGTGAAATGACTCTTGGAAGGTCGTGGAATTGACTACATGGTTGAGAACAAGGAATCCCTAGCTTAGTTCTCCTTAAACAGAGGGTTTGATGCATAGAAGGCTTAGATAGTGGAAAGGCTTAGACATGTATGCTTAAAACTAGGTGCATCTATTTAGAAAAGGAAACACATTTAAATGATATAGCAAGGAAAGCATTTTTATCTTGCCACTAACTTGGTAAATTTAATCTACAAGAAAGTTGAAAATATTAAGTTGTAAAATAAATGAAAAACACATGTATATTCAAAACCATGTATGTCATCATAAAAAGAGAACATGTTACAAAGATTGTAACTGACAGGTTCATGAAAAGTTTGTTTAAAAACATGTGAAACAAGACTAATGTCAAATTTTTAGCTTTTTTTACCTTGAAGATTTAATTGGCATAAAAATGTGATTATCTTTAACAACCTTAATAAATATTAACTAGAAACTTGAAAAATGTTGTGTAATGTTTGACCACTTGTTTGGTAGATATTTTTATGATGGGACATGAAAAATTGATTGAAATCTTTGAGAGACCTAATTGCAATACAATTATAAAAGAAGGGCCAAAGACATGTATGCTTAAAACTATGTGTGTCTATTTAGAAAGGGAATCGCCTTTAACTCAAATAACAATGAAAGCATTTTCATCTTACAACTAACTTGGTAAACTATATGCAAATAAAAGATGAAAATGTTGATTTGTAAAATAAATGCAAAGCACGTGTATATTCAAAAGCATGCATGTCATCATAGAAAGAGAACATGTTACAAATATTGTAACAAACATGTTCATGAAAATTTATTTAGAAAACAAGTATAGAAAGAGTAATGTAAAATGTTTAGCTTTTGTACCTTCAAATTCTTATTGGCAAAATATTGTGATTGTCAAGTTAGCACATTGTTGTCTTCCAAGGAAAAAAAGAGATGCATGAGAACCTGTGGTGTAAACAAATAAGAAGCTTAAAAATGAACATGAAATTAGTATTAGGAATGAGAACATTATTAAGCTTGCAAAAGATTTTCCAATATTCTACTAATGCCTCGGTATATCATACTTGCATGTGACATGAAAACATTTGATTGAAATTTTTCAAAAGTTTAATGTTTTGGTTTTATTTTATGCAGGGGTATTGAATGATCTTGTAAGGATCTAGCATTGGTGGGAAAATTCTAGGGGAAGTAGGGAAGGTGTCCTAAGATTCACCAAAGGATACTAAGGTCAGTGAGGGACATTGAGATGACTGTCTTGGGAGATTGGTATGTGACTGTTCCAAAATCAGATTTGGGACAATGAGTTAAGTTTTGTGTTTTGCTGGAGTATTGAATGAAGGGTCCTTGTGTGGGTCTAATATATGTTACAAGGTTTTGGCAAAGATAAGACCAAGTGGAATCCAGTCTAAGACTTGGGGTTGGATATGATAGATGTTTAAGAGAGAGAATTGGTGAGGACAATCACAAGTATTAAGACAATGGATAAAATGATGTCATGGAGAATTGGAATCAAGTATGAAGAGTGTGTGTAGAATAAATGGTCATGGAGTTGGTTGAGTTTAGGCTAGGAGAATAATCCTAAGGGTTGGTGATCCTAGAGTGAGTGGGATCTAGTGAAGTGTGTGTACCTAGGAATAAGTACTTATCCATGTGGAATAGGACTAGTAGGTGTGTTTGACCATTGAATCTACATTGGTTTAGTTTGAGCTTCACTTGGTTTCGAGAATAGTTCAATATTCTCTACTTAAAAAGGGAAACCACATGAAGGTGGAAGCTCATTTGGCCCCACCCCCCCTAACATCACTCTAAATTCCCCATTAACATCTAACATTAATTCATTCATTCATCCATTTATGAAATATAACATTCAATCATTATAATAACATAACATTCATTAACACATAAAATTAATTAACAAACAAAATTCATCAATAATTCATTAACACAACATTCATAAATAATTCATTAACACATTACTCATCAACATTCATTAAGACAATGTTATTTCATTATATAAAAAGGTTTATTACAATCATTAATTCTTTTTTGGTTTTTTCTTTGAG
The DNA here is from genome assembly GCA_027943335.1 of Chamaecyparis obtusa. Classification (NCBI taxonomy): domain Eukaryota; kingdom Viridiplantae; phylum Streptophyta; class Pinopsida; order Cupressales; family Cupressaceae; genus Chamaecyparis; species Chamaecyparis obtusa. The sequence goes on from BSBK01003391.1 coordinate 1,325,545, forward strand.
TTTTGAATGTAACGGCTAAGCGGAGCATCAATATCTTTGTCATTTCCCTCCTCTTCTTCTTGTGATCTCAATAAATTCCTCCTCTTGTGTTGTGTAGGAGGAGGTTGGTGTGCCAAAGGGGGGTTCACTAAAATAACATCTAAATCGGTTAAATTCACAACATTTTATATTAGTGTTACAAGTATTTCATTGATTAAAAGAACAAAACAAATGATCAAAAAAAAATTAAAAGAACATATGAGAGATTTTCTTTACCTGATAGTGCCACATCATCTACAATAACATTTTGTTCAACCCCAAATTGAACATGGTGAACACTCAGATCATCCTCCACTCGTTCATCATGATGTTCTACATGCTCTAAAATATACACAAAAAAGGTTACATCAATTTCAATTTAAGATGTTAAATTGTCTTAATAATTACATAATTAATTTTCAATAGCAAATAAATGCCTCCACACTATGATTCACATTAGGGCCTTTGTCATGTGCAGGTTCTATGATTGGATTAGAAGGTTGCATTGCAATGTCATGCACATTCACTAGTAAATTTTAGCTCAAATTTCGACGACGATTAGTCAATTTTTAGATGCAAATTGGTCGAGAAAATGACCATAACTGTTGTCAAAGTTTTTTCATTGATTATTCAAAACATAATATGTTTTTCAAAAATACGACCTCTATAGTAGTCAAATTATCGATAGATCCACCGTCAAAATAGTCACTTCAATCTGGAAGAATTATCCGGCATACCTTTCTTCAATTTGACCAATGTTGGTCGTAATCACCATGAGTTATGGTCAAAATGACAATATAATGTTGGTCGACATTGTGATAATTTATGGTCAGAATAGTCGTTAGGTGTATAGCATTCTCGTGAAAATGAAAATATAGTGTTGGTCAAAATTGTGATGATTTATGGTCAGAATAGTTGTCAAGTATATAGCATTGTTGTCGAAAGTATATTCTTTGACCATCAAAAAAGAGACAAAAAATTCAATTTTTTATAAAAACTAAAATATATTATCAAATCTATTAATATATTATAGTGATTGGAATTGATTGGAATTCAAAATTGAATGGATGTCCTAGCCTACATTATGCTTAGTAGACACCTACAACACCATCGTGTATTTGTACCTATAAACTGTATTTGTATGTCTTTCTCAAATACTGATGCTCCTTTATCATTATTATTCTAAGATTATTAGAATATGTGCCTTCGTTGATACAATCAACACTCAAGGAACAAACAAATGTTATGTCATTCTACAGTCACTATACCTATTAAGGTATCATCATGACTGCCCTCTCATAACATTTCCCTTTAGTTACATACCTTGATGCTCATTGTTAACACCCTTTTATTGAATTGTTATGAACCATTGACAAAGATTATGACCATTTATGTATCTGTTTACTTTGTTTCATGTCACTATGGTATGACGTTTAAATATAATTATTGCATATTTTTCAATTAGGATCTCCTTCTATGTCCCTTGAACTAAATGGTTGTGTCATGAATGTCAACCATTTAGAACCATGGAGATATCTCTTAAACTATAACTTTTTGCTGCTCATTAGAGATATGTTGAAACTAAATTCATATCAAATAACACTCATTTGAAAAGTATAATTGTTTTGACCTTTAAGATGATGCTTATTTCAATGAAAGCATCATGTCCATCAATATGCTTGGATGATTGTAACTTAACTAATTGTAACTCTACTGATACCTTGGAATGTAAGTGACAATATTGTTTCCTGAGAACATATAATAATGGCTTCCAGCACATTATTGTGCTTTCTAACAAAAATCACATCAATCTCACTGTCCTCAAGGTTGTCTTCTTGATGCTTCCACCCTAATTTATCATTTCCTTCTCTATGTATTTGTGGACATTACATGAACATGTTAACATTCATTTTTCTAATTAAAAATGTTTGTGACCACACCTAGATCTATTTTTCTTAAAGATGAATATGTTGCCTCATCAAGAACTGATTGATCTAGGTGGCACTATTCTCATCATTTTTGTCCTATGTCTTATTATTTTAACAACATTTGTCATTATTTTTATTCTCTTGATATTATTACATATTTCATTATGAGATTTTTACTGCTACTAAAGCATAGATATTCTTGTTTTTCCTCTCATACTTGATGATGTATTTCTTTCATGGAGTTTTGAATATACACGGTAATTTCTTAATGCCTTTGGTTCATACCAAGATATCTCTACTACCTTCATGCGTGTTATTGTTCTGACACTTAGAACTCCTCCCTGTGCTAATTGTTTTGATGCTATCATGCTTGTAGTTGTATTATTTTGATTATAATGCTCTCTTCTTTTCAGTTGTATAGATAGAAAATCACTTCTTGGGATATGGTGTATGTTTTCTTTAGTTTTGATCACTTCTATGATTCCATGTGATTGTTCATTGTACAGTCATGCATATTTATTGTTATATCATTGCTAGTTATCCCTTTACAATAAGATCACTAACTTCATGATTGTTATGATATTTAACCACAAGTTTCCTCTGTTCTATGATCTCCTATCTTATCAGAATAAATCTCTTCCACATATATGCTGGTAGCACCAACATCATGTTCTAGTCTTTTACATTGAATGTTGAGACATATCACTGTTGATTGTAATATTAAACAATATGTATTTTCTTTTCTTATGAGATGATCTTTATCTTCACATCTCCTAATCTCTTCACCTTAATATTGTCTCTAAATATTCACCTATGGTTGGAGAAACCTACCCATGTTCATGATCTTGCTATCCTTTTAATTACATTAATTATGTCCATTGGTTGTGGAGATTAATGGCCAGATCCATACCTATAGCTTTGACAATTGTATGACTAAAAAGAAACATGGGAGAATATCACACTTTTTTATATTGGTAGTGCTCTTTGATTTCTATTTATGTGCATAACTCCTAATATTCATTTAAATAAAGCATTGGAGATCATTATGAGAAATCATTACTATAGCAATCATAGCTTGTACTAGACTATTGATTGGTCTTTAAAGTGCCACTACAATTGTCAAACTTTCTATCTTCTTATTCTTTTCTTTTTTTGAATGTAGCTCATTATTTCTTAATCTTGTAGTGCTGAACTAAAAGGTTTCATTCCTGAGTTGGCATGTATAGCCTAAGTTGGCCTGTACAACCTGAGTTGGCCTAGTGGTGGAGAACTTGTACTCTTGAAAGAGAGGTCACATGTTCAAATCCCACAAGGGGGTAGGGTATGTATGCCTCATTTGTAGCGTAGTTAGGTGCCTCCCGCAAGGAGTATGAGGTATTCCCATATCATTGTCACCATATGTAGACCCAAAAACATACCTTTCCTTTCCTTTCCTTTTTTCCATAGTGGTATGTCCCTTTGATAGTTTATTGTATTTAATGTTCATCTACACTAGCACCTTCATCTACTTATTTATTTTTTATTGGCATGCTGGGTTCAACCCTTGTGGGAGCCCACTCAATCCCATTTGCAAATAAAAAATAATTGTGTACATTCTATTGTACATGAAACAAAATCATTAAATATAACATGAAGTTCATATTTTCCTCGTTGCTTTCTTTTCTAATTTATTCCTATCAATTGGATTCTAAAAGTATGTATGTATAGTCATTGATTTATAGATTTAAGATTTAGATCCTAAGCTCTAACATAACTTCCTCATCACCTTGTAAGTACTTTGGACACAAGGCAAGCTGATTGAAGGAAGATTCTCAAGATTCAAAAAATTTCATCAACTGTATAAAAAAATTCATACGAAGATTATAAAACAACTACTCACAAAAGGTTTACATTGTTACTAACCTTTGTCATGGTTGGATATCTTATTATTAGTTGAAAGTAAATACTTGACACACATCATCTACATAGTTAAAATGAGTGTTTGTTATTGTATTACAGAATCAAATGAATCAATCTACACAATAAAAATAGCATTCCAAGATGGTTGATAAAATTATTTGAAACATAGTTAACTGAAGAATGCAGAGAGAGCAAGAGTGCAAGATGGGTTTCTCCAAAAATTTATTAAAGTAAATTATATATGATGCGAACAATTGCTTATGAGACCCATATCCAAAGACAAGGAACCAAAGGACAAGCTTTACCTTTGGGGCTGAATATTCTTCTCAAGAAGTAGGGATGTATGATCATGCCTAGGCTTTAAAGCCTTCAATCAAAGCATAAATGTTGGTCAACCAATGCATGAACAATAAGTTATGTTGTAGTGCTAATTTTCAAGTAGAACAAGCATTTTCTAGACAAGAACAAAGGATTTTCACCAATAAATAGTAGTCCATAATGAGTAAGCAGTGAGATTCATTCAAGAAACAACAATAAATAGAAGGTTACTCATTAAGAATAGCATATAGATGATAAAGAAGTGTATTCGAAAGTGGAACAATAGGTTTTATCAAAGAAAAGTGGGTATCACAGTTCTAAAAATCAAGATTTATATGAGAAACATCAAGTTTCATGATAAGAGGTGGGGTTTAAAGCTAAACCCACATTCTCTAAATACATTAATGGTTTCCTTTGTTATAATATCTTCATGCTTTAGACAAGGATTATTTTCTAAGCTCTCATTTTTTAAGATAGAGAATAATTTTCTTGATACAGTAGATTCATTCAATTGGGTTTTTCACCAATTCATGGTGTTCATTATTCTAACATTGGACATCATTGTCCTTGGGATAATCTCACTATTTCAAAGATATGAGATCTTTTCATTGCTATCAAAAAATAGATCTAAACATATGTTTAAGAGGAGAGTAGTCACAGTGAAAAAATAGAGATCAACAAGATCATAATAGTCAAGGATAGCCAAATGCTAGGAATAAAGAGCAGACATCCATGACAAGAGTGAGTGACACTCATAAGGTGTTGAAAGTGATGCAACCATTCATGAAAGAAATACAATGATCATAGAAATATGCAGCAATAACAATCAAATTCATGGAGATAAATGTAGTCAGTAAGATGAATTTTTTAGGAATGGGAACACTGAGAGGGGGGGGGGGTGAATCAATGTTCACTATATTAAATATTTTTACTTTACTCTTGAAACTTAACTTGATTGCTTTAAGTACTAAAATAAACTTCTATGTAAACAAGATAGATAGTCACAACACATAACACCAATATGGTTATGGGGAAACCCAAATAGGTAAAAACCCCGGTGGGAATTGACACCCACTAAGAACCGCACTAGTGTCTTATGATCCTTGTTAGAAGATGCGAAACCCTATTAGGAGTTGTTCTTTACAATGATTTTAGTACAATGACTTGGTCAAGGGTTAGACCTTGTTAGGATTCTTTTAGAATAACCCTGATAGGGGTGGGGACATACTATCCTAGAGCTCATTGCTCAAGTGGTGAAGGCTACAACCTTTTAATCTTAGATACACACTATATCTACTGGATGAATTGGTGTTGTGACATTGCTTGTCTGATCAATTCCTTTGATGCATTGATTATTTAACCTCTTGCAAAGCTCTAATACATTCTTACTACTCTTCACACACTTTTTATCTTCTTATCTTTTCTCTATTTCCACTTCCATACTTTATTACATTAAAGGTGCATCTAATATTTATATGCGCTACAAAAATAATTAACTAGGTTAGCCTATAAATGATTACATACAACGCTTCCAAGTGAATTGGCTCAAGCGTGTTTACAAAAAAACACAATTACATGTCTACAACTTAATTACAATAGGCTCATAGCCTTTACAAAACAATAATATGATTGCTAATCAAATTACCAATGGTCGGCTGCATACTCTGTTTTGTTCTATTCACTGTCTGTGCTACTTCAACTGTCTGTATCTTTGCCATACTGTATCTTCAGATCATTCGCTCTTAGACTTAGCATGAATACACTCTTACCAACTTATCTTCTAGGGTGCATACCATAACTCTATCATACGCACGTGCACTGATGCTCTGATCTACTGTTGCTCTGTTAATTATCTAGTCTTCTATACTTAACCAAATTTTGATCTTTTGATAATGTGCACTGACTCCAAAACACTATATGAATTTGTTTCCATAATTAAAACACTATATCTAGTCATATATAGTAGTATAGTCAACTTGCCAACAGAATTGCCAGTGAATGCTATCCATAACTAGTCTTTTATCTCTACTCTAAATGGGAATATGTGATGTATTGTTTCTAGAGAATGTAGTGATTGATTGGAATATTAATAGGATGAAGAAGATGGGATGCCTCAGTTTACCAGTATAGTCTTCATGCCTTTATGCATGAGGAATGGGTATGTGAGCTACCCAAATAAATGTAAGACCAAGAAAGATTGTGCAAGAAGCCATTCTAGCCACGAGCCAAATCTGTCAAAGATAGAGATGTGTATCAAATTGTGGCTTGAACAATGTTGCAGAAAATGGTTCATTGCACTGGATCATGTGCTTGGGTTTCTTTACATGTTTGAGATTTTGGGGCCTAGAATTTGACTATTTGACTAGACACATGCCTATCATAAGCTTTAGGCCACCCCCTATTGATAAATAATTTTGATTTTTATTTATGGTACTTGAAAGAGTGTTTTTATTATTGCTTGCCTCATTTATCTTTTCACAGGTGGCTACTTTTTATAAATTTTCTTGTAGAATCCTCACACTTTCAAGTGAAGCTAGATTCTAGTTTACTCATTATACCATAGAAGCAAAAATTTGCAAAAAAATTTGATTATACCTAATTAATTGGGAAACACCAATGGTGCCGATTTATTCAATGATTATCAATGATTTTTTCACATTTTTTGGGTGATTAATTACTTAAAAATTATGATTAATCAGCAAAAAAAATCCTATACAATAGTTTTCGTAGAGAAGATGCATATTTCAAGGGGCATTCAACATGATGGTTAAGAAAGTGATCCCATTAAATGTAGGGTTCCATGCATATCATAAAACCTTACTCTACATTGGTATTTTTCGGTGTCTTCATTCAAAATTTGTGAGAGAAAAGTCACATTGAATATGACATGTCTTTCAATGTTAGAAAGGTTCTAGAATTTCCTTAGAGTGAGATCAAAGAATAGTGAAGGGGCCTTTTTTCATGTGTTTTCTGCATTTGATTAGTCATATTTTTGAAAGATATAGACAATGCTCTTAGATTGATAGGGAAGATCTATTCACTGATTCTTGAAGGGTAGAGATATCACAATTTTGTTCATAAAGAGTATTTATTGTCTTAACAGTTTTTTACACTGCTATGGATAAAGGGTTTCACCCTTCTTTCAAAGTTTTCATACTATGTTTCATGAGATTTATGTTTTGAAGGTCTCTCTTATTTATGATCAAATGATGGTTTTGAAGATCAAAATACTATCCCAAAGGTGATTGACTATTCTATGAAAAGAGTGATTGGTTGTTCTAAAAGAGTGATTGACTATTCTTGAAGTTTTTTTCTCACTGCTTAAAGGTAATATTCACTGTCAAGAGATAAGATCTATTCACTATTAGTGGAAAATAGAGATTTGAACACATGTTAGGCAATGAATAGACATAGTCATAAAGAGTACCTTTAGTAATATGCACAAGGATACATGTTATCATGACAAAGAGAAGCAATATGTAGAATAGTTGCATTGACTATCATGAAATAGTGAAAGGAAGCCTTAGAAGTGATACAAGGTCAATGAAGCTTCCAAGAATAGTGATGGGAAAACTACATGACATATAAATTTGTAGTCAAGAGAAGAAATATGCAATCAAATGAATAATGATGTAATGATACACATTAACTCTAGTACAACATAAGCTTGTGAAACCAATAATATTTAGGAAAGATAGGTTATGAATCTTAGCATCAGAGAGCATCCAGCCATTTACAAAAATATTCCCAGCTTAGGAAGATCAGAGAAGAAAGAATATATAATAAATCAAGATCCAAGATTGGCTAGTACAATTATTTGTGCTTTCATGTAGTGAGAAATGAGTAAATGGAAATTTAGACCTTATAGAAAATTTTAAGTTCCTCCAATTGGATTGTGATGATTAGAGAGAACCACAAGGTAAGTTAGGTAATGCTCTTAGTGCAGGTTTAGAGTCACTCCTGCAAGGAAATGGCAAACCCATTATAGAAAATTCAATTGATTTTATACAATCCCTTATACTTTCTACAATTAATGGGTTGAATTATATATTTTATTTGATGTCAATATATGTATGATATGTAAATATGTCCTTTAATTTTGATAAAAAATCATTTGGATGTAGCGAAGGGTGCCAGATGATGAGGGAGAAATGGCAAGCCTAGTGAAGTCCCAGTGAAGGGTGCACTTTCTAAACACCAATGGTGGTGGAGAGATAACCGATGAAGAGAGAGGATATTTGATGGTTGAAAATGTCTATATGGATGTAGGGGAAGGTGTTAGAACTAGTCTTGGGGTTGTAATTTGGGTTTGGGATCACAAATAATGCTTTTTAAGCCATTAAATGGCATTGGATGGGCTAGTTGTAACCTTGGGGTCACTTGAGTGATCCAAGGATTTATGTAAGGGTCAAGGAATTATAGGTATACCTAAGGTTTTTATATGGCTATTGATGCCATTATTATCATGTAATTGCACTTCAGAGTGCAAATATGCCAAAAAGATGTAAAATTGCATTTTTATGCAATTATGGCCTAAAGGGCTAAATGAGGGTTTAGTAGAGGTTTAGGGAGTTTAGGGGATTAGGATAGGAACCTAAAACCTTTTGAAAGCTTAAAGATGATGCAAGAAAGTTAAAAGTGGTCGAAGTTGACAACTAGTTGTCAACTAGACAACAATGCAAATGAATAACTAACTATAACAGTCATATAACTGACTGTGCAGGTTAAGAAGAAGTTGAAAATTAGTTTGTAAGGGAATTTTGGTTAGTTTTGTATGTGATTTTTATGGGAGAGGAGTCTTAGAAGTTTTGGGGAGGTGTGTATGGCCAAAGAAGACAATGTAATGAACTACCAAGCAATAAACTTTTAATTCTTTACAAACAATCACTTCTCTGCTTGTGAAGACACAGTCTAGTGTTTATATTATTAAACTCTCTATTAAATGAAAAATTGATAGGAAAATAATTCATTGATTGGTATTATAAGTTTTGATCATTCCATGTACTAATTATATTGTTTTAAAGTCTTAAAATCAAAGAATTTCAGTCCTTTTATTGACTGTTCCTATACAATGTTTGGCGTGCAAACAATCTTTGTCTTGAAGAACCAATGATTTCCTAGGCTCTCCCACTTTCTACCTTTAATTTAACTTGTGGGAGAAGCCTTTCCTTGTATTACCTGGGCCAATAAGTGTTTATGTAGGGAAGGTGAAAGGAAGCAAGGAATAGTGACTGTCCTGGGTGAAAGACATAAGAAATGGTGCACTAGACAACACTAGTTATTGGACTTGTCTTGTATTATTTGTCTTCCAACTTTTAAATTACATTTCTATTGCACTACTAATGTTGTTGAATATGAAACCTTCATTCCAAGTTTGTAATTTGGTGTTAACAAGGGAAAATAGTAACTACAACATCACTACCAAGATATTACAACAAACTTGTAATTTTTTTCAAGTATAGCTTACAAACATTAGAAGTTTTGTGAAGAGTCTTGGTGAATTTAAGTGCCCTTTTGAAGAAATTTATAAATATTGAATACATCATTTCTTTGTCAAATAGTTGGAAAGCAGTGATGTATTCAATATTTCTAAAGTGCTTCAAAAGGCTTAAACTCACCAAGACTCTTCACAAGACTTTGAAGTGATATATTTGGTGTTATTGACTTACATTTGCTTGGATTCAAGGAATTTAGAATATACTCTCTAAAAGTGATTATGTAAAGAAGGAAGTGAGAGGGAAGGATATTGATTTAGGTCAATGGATATTTCAACATGATTTTGGACAAGATCGTGACATGAGTGGATGGGTTTGGATGGTGGGATGGGGGGTGTATGGATGCAATCTTTAGGTAGAGTGGTTGGAAGGATGGAGGATTCTGTAATCGGGATGGTTATTGGATGGATTCAATGGATGAAAGAGATTCAATGATGCCAAGAGATGGAAGAGGATCAATAAGTGGGGTAGATGGAAGAAGAATAATAGGTTCCAATGATGGAAGAGGCATGATGGGTGTGGGAGGTGGATGGGCCTTATCACTAGTGGTTTCACATGAGGGATTGAGATGACATGACTCATCAACTTTGGGAGAGTGGATTACATTGGACTAGAAATACTATGGGGATTAAGGTGATGCATTAGAGGAACTGGAGGACTAGGATTATGGATTTGAAAATGGGTTGGAGAAAAAAATATTGATCTAGACACCCCTAGTTCAACATATCAAAGGTTTAACAATTGTTGTTTTGGAACAATACAGAGTTCTCAGATTGCGCCCTTGCAAATGGACTTAAAAAAGTGGTGGATTTATAAAGAAAATAGTAGTTTTGTGTATCCCCAAGACTCCAACTCTTGGAAAGTGTCATTTTGTGTTCCCAAATGATCAAATCTAAGAGGAATTAATCCCAAACTCCCTGCAACACTGAAGTCCCCAAATTTGTCTCTCCAAATGCTTGTTTCTAGGGATTCTAAAATGTCTTGTTTCTAATCACTTCTAGGCCTAACAAACACATGATTCACCATTAGAAAACTAATCTAAGAGGGTTCAAACCCTCATACAAACCCCTTGTTCAAGCCAAATTGCCATATATTAACAAAAACTTAAGACAGTCACCGTCAGATAAACATAAGAATTAACACCAAGCATATAGAGTTTCAAAGGAAAGTAGAGTTGATTCTAAAATGGTTTGAAATGGAACACGTAAAACCTGATAACTCATTAACATGCCAAACCAAGCAATAAAAGACTCCAAAGATAAATAAAATAGCAGAAAATGAAGATTTTATTGCTCATCGGTCCGCACTTTAGTATCCAATGTTACCACTGGTTCAAACTTACTTGCATATAGGTGCACATAGTGTCAACATAGTGCAAATTCCCACCTTATACCACCTCATTCAGCACTAGCTCTCCTTTTCTCACAAACTATGCCAAAATAAAATAAAATAAAATGTGCCAATAGGCACAAAGAATATGTGAAAGAAATGTGACTTTGTTTTTTACTTCTATTCCCGTGTTGGTCGAAATTCCGACCAACATAGGAATAGATTTAAAAAAATCAAAATTTTCCTTCAATAACTGACCATGGAAAATCATTTTATAGCTTGGTCAGAAATGTTGGTGTAAAAAGTGGGTCAAATGTACTAGTGATTGTTTGCTTTTTAAAACAAAAATAGTCAATTTACATTTGAAATTAATATCAAATAGATGATTTCTCAAGTATTCAATTTGAAATATTTTTCATTTGGCCTATTTACTTGTGTGTGAACTAATGCAATAGAATTTTGGGTTTGGCCAGAGGAAGCTTGGTGTAGGCGTTCATCCACGACTTTATAGCCTTTCTTGAAGGAAATCTTTTTGTCTTCTTCTGTGGGCGCTAAATTAAAATTTGAGCCCTGCATTTTTGGCTTAATATCATCAATTCTGCAAGTATTGTTTGATTAAACAATTTTTTTTGCAATTTATAAAAAAAATGATTTGAAATTTCATTTACTGCTACTTTCAATTCGTGCTTGAAGATTTAGATAACCACCAGAGCCAAGTTTGTGTTGGCCATACTTTTCTAGTCTGGCCTTTGTAGTCTTTGATGTGTCTTGTTGTCTATGAAAATTTTCAATAATGTTAGATTATATAAATATAAAGATTGCTAATTTGTGCATAATTATATTCTACTTAATACTATTGTATACCTTCTATTGTCATTTGGTGGTGTAATTCCTCTTTGACTTTGCACTTTCTCCCTTGCATTCAAAATGAATTTCCTCCACTACTTCTCTGGAACCATGGGAGGATGCTCATACTTTGGGTTGTTCACTAGATTCCTTCTGTATGTGTCCCTCATAGTCTTTATATGTTTGCAAGCTCTTTGAAGAACTTTGGTGTTGTCAAAAATGTTACTTCCAAAGAGCTCCTCTAAAGATTTTAAGTGCTGATCTTTTAATTTTTTATCTTGTAAATTCTACCTTTTAAGAAAAAAATTGTTAGATAAAAAAATTAATTGAAGTTTTGTACCTTGAATAGAGTACAAGAAATGAAAGGAAAAATATTCTAGCAATTATATGAAATCAAAGTAGTGGGATAGGGTTAGTTCACATATGATGTTCCACCTTGTATGTATGGTGCGCCTGAATAGTGACAATGTCATCTCATTAAGCTATTCATAAAAAACATTGTTCCCTACAAAAACATCATGGGATCATCAATCCAAAATGAGTTATGAATAAGTAAATTAAAATTAGAATATAAATAATAATAATTTTAAAGTACCTAGAAGCTTATGTAATTCTAAAGGAATCATATCTTCATCAGTCAATAATAATGATGTCTACAAATTTCTCATACTAGCAACATGCGTAGATCCAAGAAACAATGGTGAATTATCAATAGTACTGGTCTGATCTATATCTTGAGGAGGTGTATCTACTACTGCACAAAATTAATCCATTATGAAATGCACCCAAGATTAAAGTACAAATCAAATCATAATTAACACAAGTGAATATATAAAAGCAAGAATCTACCAGCTATAGATGGTGCAAACATGGATGTTTGCATGCTCCTTGTTGTTGACATTATAGTCAATAATGTCAGATTGTTGGTTTTCATAGGAGGAGGCATCTGCACTTGATGACATGAACAATACATTGTTAGCAAAGACATTCTAAAATAATATAAGTATGAGTATATTAAAATGTAATCTAAAATATATATAAAAATGTAATCTATTTTATCTGGTCGAAGATACAACTATTTTGGCTTATTATGTAAATCAATGTATGGAAAATTGATAGTAGGATGATGTCATACATGGTAGAATAGGTATTGAGAATTTTGTACTTGTTTTAGTATTGTTAAAATTTTGATATAGATCTGAAAACTTGATTTTTTTAATCCTTTTTTAAGATTAGAAAATAAGAAAAAGAGAGAAAAAGTTAGTGTCAAGAAAAAAAAAAGATCACTACCTTAACAATAGAACTAAGGAAATTTCCTACATTCAACAATTATAAAGAAATTGACAAAGGACAATTCGCCATACATTTATCATGTACATTGGTATAAAAAATGAATAGGACCTTCTGAACAACTATGGGGAGGAAGCATTCTAGTGTTAGGAAAAATTAGTGTGCTCCTTACCAAGACTTTGGAGGAATAAAAATAGACATCCTTGCAGAGATTCAATTTGATATCACTAACAATAGTTAGAAATGATATAGTACAATTTTCAAACTTCAAAGATTTGGCCTATCTAACAAGATTAGAAAATTTATTACATACACAACTATTAAGTTTTGTGACATATGTGACCTTGACCTAATAGGCTATGATTATAATTTACAAATCATCAAGCACATTGAATATTCACTCAATAGCAAGTTTCAGGAGAAATGAAGTAGTTGATTACCTAGCAAATCAATGAGTTTACTCTATATCGTGGTTTTGAAGAAAGTGATATATATGTGAAATAAGAAAGTAGGTACAAGCAAGAATTACAAGCACTCTGTAGATTTCAAATATAGCTGAGTGAAGGAATCAACACTTGCATAGTACTTTTATAAATTCAAACACCATAAATCTATTGAAAATGCAAAGGAAGTTAATAAGGATGATAATAACAAAAAGTGAGGGAACTAAGAGGCCCTTGAGATGGTGGGGATTCAAAAAAATTGAAATGGGGGTGATATTTTATAAAATGTGAAGCATGGAAACTATTAATTTAATTTTAGTTTTAACTATGAAGAAAATAAAAAATGATGTCCTTTATATTCAGAAGACAAAATTTTCTCCATCTCCATAATGTCTTTTCAACTGTTGCACTTATATTGGAGATTTGGCTTGAATATTTTGATATCATGACCAATATTAAATTAATAGATAATAGAATTTTAATGTTTGTAAGATTTAACACATATTTTAAAGCCATCTCAAAGGTAATCACAATTTATAATCATATATCAATGATATGTCTTCTCGCTTTGTAGTAATATTTACAAGACATGGGGGAAAATTTAGTACACGAACCTCTAAGAATTTGCTAATATGGAAGGAAAAATGATTGTAATACACCACTTTGTCCTTTTTACCCTCTAGTCCCTTTCTCCCTTAGAAAAGCTTTTGGAGCATGTAATGCCTTATAAGTTACTAAAGTCTCAAAATTATTGACAATGTGAGATCAACCCAAGTACAACCAAATCTTATATTTGTGCTAAGTATTGAAAGATTTCACATGGTTCTTTAATTATAATTTTCATTTTTATGGGACTTGACCCATGTGTGTTTTAAAGCATCTAAAAATGACTCCCATGAACAATTAATACCATTGATCATAGCCATGCTCACAATTAGCAAGCCAAAAAATACACCAAATTGAGCTTGACTTTTATCCAAATTGATTGAGTGATTTACCAACATATTGATCATCTATGTAACAATTTTGAAGGCCCTTTGGCCACAATTTGGGTGTAGAACCATCCGTAAACTTGTTGGATCTTTTCCTTCCAGGACCAAACTTCAATCAAATAGTTAGGCTTAAATCTTGGTTAGACACTCAAGTTTGACAAGTAAACAGTCCAATTGATGAGGATAGAGAACATCCTCCTTCTTCTTTGAGCTCCATAATCACTCAGGTGGGTATTGCCTTATCTACACATTCAAGACACCTCATGACAAACCAAAGGCCTGCAAATAGATTAATGTGGAATAGCAATCAATCTCCTATAGGTATCTTACACCCTGATGATAGAAAATCTCATGCAATAGCCCTACTTGCATGGAATGAAACTAAAAGCTAGAGACCTATCCTAACAACAAGAAAGGGAAAGGGTGGAGCTAAAGGGAAATGATTTTAAAATGAGTTTGAAGGGACCCTTGAGATACCCTAAGTCTATCATAGACTAGTGCCTTATCCAATGGGCCACAGAGTCAAATACTATACTGCAAGGGATAGCTATGAAACAAGAAAACAATACACTCAATGTGTTGATGCCTAACATCAATCACATACCATGACCAAACCTCAACTTAGTTCCCACCTGTGCATTCAAATATGTTATTACCCATCAAAGGATTTTGAACCTCCCCTTAGAAGAGACCTATGAATAAACAATACATTAACCAGCATCCACTGGAAGACAAGCATGACCTATCCTTGATATTTCAGCTCATACATACATGAATACTAACCCTGAACTAGTTATCTCTATGAATACAACTCCACCCACAAGCTCTCAGGCAATGGAAAGTAGAAAAACTAGACATCCTTGATGCATGACTAATGAGTTCAAAATTCAAATGGAGATAGCTTGACAACAGTAAGAGCATATTAACTTCTCATGCATAAGACAAGTCACTTACAATATGTATTGTGTTCTTAGAACCAACAAGAGAAAGAGGAACACTATATATGAAAAGAAGAAGAGAAAAATCTATAGGAAAAGGATCCTTCAGCTTGGAACCAATTCTCCTCAAAAATTTGCAGAAGAAGGAACCCTTACAAAATTGAACAACCTACAATTTATACCACTGGTTACCTTGGAATCCCAAATAGTAGGATGCAACAAGCAATGGGTAACCAGGGAAAAATTAAGTCTACAACAGCCACTAAGTACAACAAGAAATGAGAATTTGTAGAAAAGCCTGGAAACCCGGGAAGAAATTAGGTGTATAATTGCATTGGTTTCCTCACCACAAGCTAACTGCGACCACAAGTAGAAGTGATTTCTTGCTGTAGGAAGAACAACTTCAATGCCAGAGCCAGTTTGAAGACTTCACATGTACAAAACATAGAGATCTCTGGCATTAATCAAAACCTTAGCCACCCACGCCAAAACAATAGTCCACTATATTCAAATCAGCAAGACATCCCAGGCGGCAAAATCGGATCAAGATAGCCACACAGATCTTCTTCATCATTATCGCAACTGCTACTATCCTATAGAATTCAAATTCTGAGCTACCACACATGTCACAAATAACTCACTGTGAAAACACCGGCAAGAAACCTTGCAATCACTTTTGAAATCGGGCACCAATGGCTAGCCGATCGATAGCCAATTAGAATCCAGTACATCAGCACCACTAGTACCACAGACCCACTTAACTCCACAATAGTGACATCAAACAATTGTTGCATTATCCCATAGCCTGGAGACAGGCTATGCGAACATGCGACAACCCACAATCCTCTACCTCTGCATAACTGCCGCCGCTAAGCCTGGTGGTTAGTTGCATGATCACATAGCCTTGAAAAAGGCTATGAGATCATGCGACAAACCATTACTTACCATGCCTCAGCCCTGCCAACAACCACCATGCCTTAGACCTGGGCCCGCCATACGCCACATGTCATACCACCACTCACTGAACCTACCGAGTCATCTCTACCACAGGACCCACCTTGGACCAATTGGAAGATGCCACATCACCATCATGTCAACCAATTAGAAACAAGCATAGGGACCCTTGACCCACCCACAAATAGGCCCTCAAAATCAAATGGCGGGCGCATGAACACATGGGCTTGAAACCTCCCATGAGATCATGCGCTAACCACACTATCTGCCACATCACCCTTCTATTTGGATCTCTTGGGCCCACCAATGAAATGCCACCTCACTGCCACGGACACATGTCAACCAATCGCATGATCACATAGCCAAAAATTGGGCTATGCGATCATGCGATAGCCAACCAAAGGCCGCACATGACTTCCAATGGGACCACTAGCCAAGGAAAGAGCCTTGTTGCATGGTTTCATGTAAAAAAATTCTGACATGCGATCATGTGACAACCAGTTAAATCTGAGCTTTGAAAACCTAGGCCCACCATTATGCGACCGCATGACTAAGGCAAAGAAAACCACCAGCTAAGTCACTAGATGTTAAGGGCTTAACCACCAGGAATCAGCGACCAAGAGATAACCGCAAGTCACCAGGTCACGGAATGAAGACTTAACCACCAGGCATCTGAACACCGCTAAGAACTGGGACCCACACGAACAGGTGGCAAGCGATCACATGATCGCATGTCAGAAAAGTTTGACATGCGGCCATCCAACAACCAATCATTTTGAAACCTTTGAAGACCTGGGCCCACCATTCATTGCACTTGCGCATTTAGGGAATGCCAACAAATAGGAAACTGTGAGGATGAAAACACATAGGGTTTTCGATGGAAAAGATAAAAAACACACAAGGTTTCTGATGCCAAAAGATAAGCACACAAAAGCTGGAAGGCACAAGGTTGAAAACAATGAGGGTTTTCACACAGACCGAAAACATCATGGATTTTCAAAAATACTGTGGGTTTTCGACACTGTGGCAGATTTTAAAAATATTTTCCTGTAGACCTTGGATCTCGAATAACTTTCTGGATTTTGTGACTCAGCACATGCAATTTGGACTAGAGCAAGGTGACAACATGAAGCACACAGGGCAGGGCACTTTAAGAAAACTCCACAAGGAAATAGGCCATTTTCATAAGATTTTTGCAATGACTAGAAAATGGACTAACAAAACTGTCACCAACCACAACCTGCTAACTAGTCATTGCTAGTTGCAAACCACCAATACTTGGTCATTTCTTACCACCCTTTTTCAAATATTGGTAATGATATCTTAAACCTGACATATATGTCAAGCCATCATATTGACCAATTTTATATTAGTATTGTAGAGGATTAGAAATATTAGGCAATTTGAATCTCTAAAAATCAATGATAAACATTATATTTAGCTTCTATCATCAAATACAAAGCTTTCTTGTACACCCAATCATATGACCAAAAGAAACATTATATCTTTTGATACTAATATTTGTACCTATGTTGTGGAAATGGTAGGATTGGGATCTATTTTACTCTATCTAGTACTATTGACTGCATCTTAGGCAAGAATAGTTTTCTAACATGACCCTCATCTTTTTGAAAGTATGTCACTTGTGAAAGCTGGGGAAAAAACTATCAATAAGATTTATGTCATCTTTGGCAAAATTATTTGTCATTTGATTCTAGCACTAGGAATCCTAGTTTTCTTGTAAATTGTCAAGCTTGGCACCACCCTTTTATATCCTAAGGTTCCCTTTCTTGCTTGTCCTTATGCTTGGATTTTACCTTATTCTTGACTACATGTTGTAAACATCTTTAATACTTAAACTATCATGATCTATGTAACTTCATGTGTACTTTGATGTATGAGTGCAAGAAACAATGTTACTTGATAACTATGTGTCTTTCCATGTCATGCATTTCATGTTTTTTAGAAATAGTATGAAGTATCTTGTTATGTTGTATGAATAGTGAAACCATCATTGGTTGAGTGAGGAAGTGGTTGGAGGTCAGACATTTAGAAAGCCCTAGGTTTAAGGGTTTGTGAGAGGCTAATTTGGGGCTTTTATGTGAGTCTAAAGTTGAAGTGAGGAGTCAAGATATGTGAGTTTGAATAAAACTAGGCACAAAAACCTCGTCTAGGGTATCAATAAGTCTAATAAAAAGTGTAGATTTCTAATCAGTACGTCCAATGAAGTTTGTGAATGTTCCAAAGAAAAAATTCCTTGTAACTTGTTAACTTAAGGATTATTTTACCTGAGGGACCTGTGCTAGTATCAGACTCACGATGTCCATGAGTAGGTGCTTGAGTACTCAAAAAATCATGTAAGAAGAACACATACATATTTTAGATCATGACATAAAATAGTATAAAATATAAACCTTTATTGATCTTTTGTTATAACTAAAGATTCATTACTACTTACTTCCAAACCAAGTGCTCTCTGTATCAATTCATTTCTCTATGCCCGAATACCCTCATTTGGATCTGGATGGAGCAAGAGGCCAAGAATATCTGCATTGATTTTTTTAAGGGTCTTTCTGACCATCTTTATGTGGTTAGAGGTATATGTGATGTCATCATTGCATAATATTGTCACCTCCAAATTTGTAGCTATTGCCTAAGTTGTTATAGGTGCTTTTCCCTTTCCCTAAACATCAAATTGTGATAGGAATATCAGTAAAACTATTAGAATAACTCCAAAATGTTAAAGAAAAGAACAAAATAATATAACATTTTTCTTCTATCTAATTTGTACAATTACACTAAGTTTTACCTTTCCTGAAGAAGGGGTGGGAGGAACATCCCTGCCTTTGTCATGTGGTGGATCCATGTCATCCTATTACAAAGATTAAATATAAAAACTTTAGCGAAATAAACTCAATAGACTTAGAAAACAACTTATTAATAAAATGGTATATTGTAGTCATCAATTAGAGGTTAGTTTAAATGGTATATATTACTTACCACCCCCATGATAGTAACTTTTTTTGTATCTATGTGATTCAAATGGTAATCTATTAGCAGCTCTTCCCTTGCACTTATTGATTTTATTCCACATACAAAAATACAATTTCCCTCACGCACATCAAATATGCAATTGGGTCGCTTATTAGTTGACCCAGGTCGTGTACTATTTATAAAACCCACAATATTCCATGTTGCTTTTGTCCTTTTGTCAATGTACATAGAAAATATTTTACTTTGATTATTTTTCATTCCATTGTATATAATTTGTTGACAGTGCATACCTACGTATAATTTTTTATATCAAACAATCCACATCCAATTATTGTAATTGTAACAAGGTCTGGCGTACTCCATCAATTCAACAACTTTTTTGTAACATACCTTTATGCCATCCATGGAAAATAGGCCCAAACCATGTAATGACGATTGAGCTATGCGATATATCCTCTTGTTAGCACAAAAATCAATGTTAATTGGAGGTATTTCCTTGGGTACCCATTCTTTCTAAAGATGTGTGTACCTCAAGGACAATCCCATGTCGCCTTTGGTCTCATGATCATAAGAACATGGCCCCCCTCTAGCAAGGAAAATTTGCATGCATTTATTGAATTTTCTTCTAATCTTTTGACCTATGGTTGATCTCCCTATTTTAGGCCTACTATATGTCTCACTTTTGTCTTCTATTCCCACATTTCACTCACTCGAGGAAGACAGATCTGATGAATACCTATTAGGTGGTTCCTGCAGTCCATCAAATGAGAGATATAGTTGGTAAGCAATGAGGTATTTTGATAAATGAGGGTAATGTTGAGGTTAGTATTGTTAAATCATGACCAAGTTAATACCTGATTATTAAACCACTCAATGAATATGGGTGTAAAGAGAAAGATAGAAAATAATAAACTATTTATATAGGGTGTATTAACTTATACATGTCGATCCATGTCACTATGCAGGATCCTCATAATCATTGTATATTTTTTAATTCCTTACCTTTAATTCATGTGTGCTATGCAAGATCATCAACAAAAGGGGTGACGATGTCTATAGACAATTTCCTATTTCCACAAAGGTAAAAAAATCACAAAAAATATATACATGTAATCAGCACCAACAATTGAACATCATAAGCAATACATTGGTAATTTTTTAAACAATAAATACATTAAATATATGAGTAATAATTGAAACATGTGTATCATAAAACATATATGTTGCAATCATTAGAATTGAACACAATTAATTAATTATACCATGCCATTAGACTTTAATACATAATAAATTAATTATGAAAACATATAAGTCAAATAAATTTCTATGAATAAATCAATATTACCATCATCATCATGACCATCATCATTGTTGTCATCGTCGTCATCATCATCATCATCATCATCGTCATCATCATCGTCGTCGTCGTCATCGTCATCATCATCAACAACAACAACGGCACCACCACCACCACCACCACCACCGCTACCATCATCATCATTGATGAGCCACATAATTTCTCATATTTTATGTCTCATTTTGTTTCCATCCTTGTTATCTTGAACTAATTTTCATTGACTATCTCTTTAAAACTTTGGTTTCTTTCTATAGTTGAAAGACTTTTCTACAACCTTTAAATTCATAGTTGAACTTATAAACCTTTTAAATGCAACATGGTTTTAATGTGATATTTTATGGTTTGTTTTATTAAATGTTTTATATGTGATGAATGGATATATTTCATGTTTCATGGAATTTTTTCTTGGTTATGTTTGCACTAACAAAACAAGGGGCGTCATGTTCAAGACTGGATTAATGAATAGTTTCAAAGAACCGATCATATAGCGAAGACACTTGATAATTATCAAGACCCGGTCAAGGAAAGCCAAGGCTTTCAAAAGAGAACCAATGGTTGTTGATTAGTTCAAAGTGAATTGCTTGAGTCAAAAGGAAAGATTCCTATTTTCGAGGAAATCTAGGGTAGTGGATGCTATATCTATTCTTATCTTAAATAAGCAAGTTTTCTTTTTATTAATGAAACGGTTAGATGAATTCCTTTTTCTCTAAGATAATTGATGACCCACCTTCCTTGTGGTGTGTGCATTTGGTTAAATTTTAGTTTTTTTTCTAGTATAAGTAAATGTTATTCCTAT
The DNA here is from genome assembly GCA_027943335.1 of Chamaecyparis obtusa. Taxonomy (NCBI): domain Eukaryota; kingdom Viridiplantae; phylum Streptophyta; class Pinopsida; order Cupressales; family Cupressaceae; genus Chamaecyparis; species Chamaecyparis obtusa. Next base: position 1,347,142 of record BSBK01003391.1, read on the forward strand.
ACATAGGAGAGAACATGATAGAGATATACATTGTTTTCTAGTTTTTTGAAACTTATGCATGTATCAAACAATGTCATTAATAGCTAATGAAATTGAGAATATTCTGAGAAATTAATTTTCTAAAGAATACTCACTAGGGGGCCTACTTAGTGAGATATTCTCCATCGGTTTATTTTTCCTTTTTCTGCATTCATAGTTTCCAAAGTTTGCACATTGATTGTTCCTATAGCCACTGGCATCCATTCTATGTGACTTTTCTTTTTTGGTGTGAACTAAGATTTATTTACTTTACTCAAGTAAATCAAATTAGTATTATGTTCTGTAAAGATGTCTTAGTTGATTTATTCCAAGCATTTAACTTCTTGCAACCATAGAATAGTATTTGTTTATGTATTCCATTTCTTGCAACTTCTTAGTAGATGGCTCTAATGGGTACTTAGTGCACATCCTATGCTGCATCATTTCAAGTATATGTCCCTAGTCAATATTTAAAATGTGTCTCCATAATTAGAAAATATGGCTACTTGGATAGGATATCCAATCCCAAAGGAGAGTCAAGAACCTAGTTATAAGTACTCTTTATGGAACCAACCATTTTTGGCATCATTGTCAGGGATGATGTCAGCTAAGAACTAATTCTAGCCATTTTTAGGATTAGTTTAATACTTTCAATCTTTTTCTAGTTATTTTGTCAAAAAATGTTCCACGAAAGCCCAAAGCAAAACCACATGTATAGGAGGGATGCCCTAGGAAGATTCCTTCCTAATCACTTTGAAAAATAGATTGTAGAACCTTTTATACACTTGGACAGTTCTCAAGAAGAAAACTTAAACCCCTTTCCTGATGCTACTGAGTCCATGCCCACATCCTCATCCTCTTTAGAAGAAGAACCCATTAACCTCAATCCTTTTTCATAAATCTTGGCAAATTTACATCTTCCACTACCTGAAGCCCTTATCAATCAAGAGCTTGACAACTATTTTCCTCTAGTGGTTTATTAGCCAATAGGTCAACAAAGAGGTCCAACTATGGCAACTCCACCTACCACATTTCTATTTCTAATGTTTGATCAGTGTAATAATAATAACCTCAAGAATATTCTTGCATCATCCTTGCCCAAGTTTTACGTATTGGTAACTGAAGACCCTAATACCTTCCTCTTTGAATTTGACATCTTGTGCAGAAGTTTTGACTATACCACTGATGCCCACAGGCTCAAACTCTTTCCTTCAACTTTAAAAGAGTCAACATTAAGATGGTTCATGGGTCTAGGAAATGATGCTATTCATAACTGGAATTAGATGAAGAATAAATTCTTGAAAAATACAAGGAGTATTATAGAGGGAATGATTTGAGAGGAGATGACATTTTCAAGATGTCCCAAAAAAAGGATGAGAGTTTAGAAGACTTTATATCCCATTTTCTTTTTAGCTTGCAAAAGAATACCCAACAAGAGCTTAATGAAGAATCCCAAAGCTACACTTCCTAAGGGGGGTAAATGAAGGATGCACTAAAGCCTTGGACTTAATGGTAGGAGGAGATATCACTAAAGTCCCTTGGGATGATACACAAAAAAATTTCCTTAATTATTCTAGAGCTTATGGGAAGAAAGGATCAGGATACAAGTCTATTATTGGAAAATCCAATGGTGCTGGAGTTTCAAGGACAAAGATAACACATCTCTTGTTAGATTTCAAGAAAGACATCATCAACAATATGGAAACTCAGCTGGATACTGTGCAAGAAAAAAAAGCATGATGAAGCTAAGGCCATGCTAGCTGAATTTTGTCCTCATTGCAAACACAAGAAAATGGATTGTAGATCCAAGACCATAGCCAATTTGGAGGCCAAGAAGCCTCCTACAGAGCTCAATCATGTTCTAGGAGATGATGACTAGGTCTTCTATATTTCCTAAAGATGACCATGGGCTCTAAGGTAAGATATTCCACAAGATCCTTTGATTTTTTCTACTCCATTCTCTAATTCTTATAGAAATCAATGGCCACCTACATTTAATAAGAAATCTCAGCCTTGGAATACACCCTTTAATGGATATTTCTAATGCATTTAATATGTTTAATCACTACATTATCTTGTTAAGTGTTGTTGGAATCAATACTGTTGTCATTCATGTTTTTTAATTGATGTCAATATATGTTTCTATGAAGAAAATAGACTAGTTATTATAGTGTACAGGCACTGTATGGATGATTCAGAATAAGAGAACATAGAGTTGTGTATAGGGAAGTGTTGTGATCTTATACCCAAGATTGCATGCCATAATAAATCATATTGGTTGAGCTATAGAATATTTAGTGAAAACTAGTTACTAGACTGTGATAGTGGAAGTTGACAAAGTAAGTCTCTAAGTTTTGAATATATCTTACAAGCAATGTGGATTCAGTATGTGCGAGTTTCAGGGATGTCAGATAGCATACTAAGGAATATTCTTTGATCTTAGCAAGTCATGGAAATCATGATGATGTTAGCTAGGCATGAGTTCTGGAAGAGACCTATTTGGAGCTGACTTCATAAATGAAGTGTGTATTATGAATGGCAAGCATAAACTATGGATATCAGACCTTAATTGTTGTATACTTGTTATAGATACCGTGTGTATCTTAGCAAGGTGTAATATAATTATTTATATATTAGGAAAGACTAATTAGCCAACCTGATCATTTATTTTGTAATAGGGTTTATACGTAAGATCTTTAATTTTGAAAAGGTGTGATGTATGAAAGAGAGATATAATAGAGGAATGTGGAAGTTGCAACCTTGTGTCTCTTGAATGTAAAGAAGAGGATAGTTTATACTTCATTGGAACTGATAAAGAAAAGATAGATGCTATCAGACAGTTTAAGGATTGTGTATTTCCTTACATACACTTGTGTTGTGAATAATGAGTTCTGAAGGTGGACATAACCTTCTTTGGGCAGTGAGCCTACTCTTTTCCTTGACTCATAATAGGGACTGTGTACTTTAATGTTTTAATAAGCACCTAAAAGGGATAGATATTTTAACAAGGATACAATACTCTCAGTACATCATTTGTGGGTGAAAATTTCCACTGGGGTTTTACCTTTAATAGGGTTTCCTTGACAACAAAATATTGTGTTATTATTTTGACATTTACTGTGTTATCTTTTGATTTAGAGTTGCTACTATATAAAGTTTAATAATATGTCCTACAAATAATTCACCCCCCCTCCTCTTAGTTGTATTGGTGGATTGTTATTCGAAACAATTGGTGTCAGAGCTACTGGTCCTTAGAGATAAATCTTAATACCTCGAGGTGATCTCGGATATGGAATTCTATATGAAGGTGTTAGCCCATTTTCCTATAATAGATAAAATCTTCAAAAAATGGTCTGCCCCTGCAAAAATTTTGTGGCTTTACTAGTCTTCTTCCGATCTCTGCAATTGTTTTTAGGTCCCTGGCATATACCCTAGGTCAAAAATTCAAATATCTAGCCGTTATTGTGAAAAACCCAAGGTCGGTCCCTACCTATTCTAATCCTTTGTTACTTTACCAAACTGACCTTGTTCGATCAATGCTGATTTACCATCCTCAATTATTACTAAACTGACCTTGCTCAGTTGTGTCACTTGTTTGCTTTATCCCTGGCGGTTATGTCTTTTCATTCGATGAATACCCGACTGTGTGTTCAAATAATCTCCCAATTGCTTGGCGGTTTAGTCAAAACATTAAGCGAACTTGTGAATAACTTATGTCTTCTCTTTAGTCACATGTTCATGAAATGGTGGCTCCTATTTAGTTGAAATGGTACAAGTGGACCCGATGTCAGAGAATGCTGAGGTGGCAGGTTTTATGGGTCCACGAGGTAATAATTTGGTAGTTGCAGTGGTCCTGATTTTCTAAATCTTAGTGGGTCCTGACATGTTAGAGGATCGACGAATGGCATAATTTCACATAGAGTGTCTCAGAGGTATAAGGTTATAAGACTAGCCATCGATCTTCTTGTGTGGGCCCAGTAGATTTTCTCGGTGCTTTCGATGGAAAGGATAAGATTTGGTGGCTCTGATAAATGTCTCTATGTTCATTGATTCGTTAGTAAAATGGTGAAGTTCTAAAAAGTTTGGCAATTCGACGAACTTGTATTCATGTAATCTCTAAACGAAATGGTGGTGCCCTAAAATATTCAGCAATTTAGAGATCCTTTGGTCACTCATTCGCCAAATCGGTAAAAGGTTAAAGGCTAGCCAAGAATAGTAGGACCGCTTGATGATTCAATGCTCAGATGTCAAGTTTTGGTTGGCTGAGTTGGAGGATGATGTAGACATGTTAGTGGGCCCGTGAATTTCAAAGAGATGCCAGGATGGAGGATCCAATAGTTTTTGTAAGAGCGCAAGGGATGTGTCAGAGCTATGTGAAATCACATTGGCCATTGATTCTCTTTCACAAAAAAAAATTTCGATCTAGTGGGACCATGGTGCCAGGTGTTGCTAAAATGCTTTATTCTGATTGGGCCAAGTGTGATGAGGTGGAGACTTGTCAGTGGGGCCAGATTCTTCAAGCAATAGAGGGAAGAGATCGACGGTGGGCGTATAATCTGATGGAATCTTCTAACTCATGAGGGCATGAGACTGGTCGTTGATTTGGAATCAAAGTTTCAATGACACAGAGTTATTTGTGGGTCTTTTTCCAGTAGTGACTGGGCAGTTTTAACGAATAGCATGTTGACAGGTGGTGCTAGCGGGCCCAGGGTGGGGTTAGGAGGCTTAGAACCCCTGATAAGAAGGTTAGTGGTGCTGACATTTTTTAAAGGGTTCGCTCATTCGTTGGGTAAGATAGTGATATGCTAGATGATTTAACAATTTGGCGAATATGCATTCGCGCATTCTCCAAATGATTTGGTGAGGACACAAAATTTTTTGCGAACTGGTGAAACGTCTTCAGTTGCCAATTCACCAGATGATGTGGGTCCAAAGGTTTTAAAGGTAGTACACGGTGGCAAATCAAATGGATGGTGTATGTTCACATAGAGCATGTCAGAACCATGAGATTATCAAACAACTATTCGATTCAAAGGGATTTACAGGTGATTCCTATGTCAGAATGACTCAGCAAAGATAGCAAGTGATATGATGACATGTGGTAGTTTGCAGGTGAGCCCAGAGTTGTCAAAGTCTTTTGGTGGCATTGATAAATCCTTTAGTGTTCATGTGTTCTCGTAATAAAGTGGCAGAGTCCTAAATGTTCTTGCAAATGGGTGAATGGTCTATTCACTGAATCTCTTAATTATCTAGTGATAGTGTAAAGTATTCTACAAATGGTCATTTCCCTTCAACCGTTAGTTCGCTAATTTGAAGCCGAGCTGAGTTAAGATCCCTTCAGTCACCAGCTCTCTAATTTTTAACTTGGGTTAACTTTTCATTTAGCGATCTCCCAAATATGAAAAAATGTAAACCAGGATTCCTATTAGAGGTTAAGCTTGAGATGCCCGGGAAAGTGAAGGATCAGATGGTTGCGACTTTAAGTTGGCCCAGATTTGAATATTGATCATCGATCAACTATTGGTGCCCTGAGATTGACTGTTGCAATTCAAATTTAAATGTTCAAGGGGTTTGAAAAGAGAGCAAGGACCGAAATTGACTACCTTCATGGCCAGATTTGATTTGGTCGGTGTGGCTAGTGGTTGCAGAGTGATCTCGAGGCTTATTGATTGATTGCAAAAGACTTTTTGTGTCATGTAGAAGTCTAGTTTTGTGCTCAAGGAGTGTTTGCAGGTGGCCAATTTGACTGATTCTTATGGAAATTCCTTGGTTTCCTGTACTAAGCTCGTAGATTTTCATGATTGCAAATCTGTTTGAGATTTATTTTCTCCAAGTTACCTGTGTTTCATCTCCTTGTAGTTAATTCTATGACTAATTGAATTGTTTTAGTGGGTGGAAACCCTAGCCCTAACCCTGGTTACCAGTAGCTTGTTGCATCCTACTGGTTTAGGATTCCATGGTAACCAGTGGTGTATATATTGTTGAATTGTTGATTTTGAAAGGGTTTTGATTTCGGTTGGTTCCAAGGGGTTGTAGCAAGTTGTATCACATTTGTATGTAGATTGAATAGAACTTCCTTGTAGTCTTTGTCAGGTTATTGAAGTGGTTTGTTCTCTTCTCTACTTTGAACATGTACATGACTCATCATACTTAATATAATTATTCCAAGCTTTCAAGTTTCTCCTTGTTGTCAATCTTGTGAATTTTGGATTTTCTGATCCATTGCATAGGGTTACCTTTGTATATGCTCTAGTCTTTAGTTCTTGATCTAGGATCAAGTGAAATATACTTTAGATAGGGCATAGATTCATTTTGGTTTGTCTACAGAAGGATTCTATAAGTAGTGGATGAGCTGGAATGTTTATGTTTATGGCTATGAGTCTTTGACAATAGTTGGTTCATGTTTCAATATCTATATTTGAGATCTACCCAATGGATAATGGTACTGATCAGGGATTAGTATATTTGGTTGAGTTCAATGCTTGATTGGCCCTTGTTTTCTTCTTTCCATCTTCATATATCAATACCATTTCAAGTTTTATTTATTGTTTGGTTGATAGTAGTATTACCCTTCATAGCAATGGAGATTCAATGAATGTTTGGTTAACATTTAGTAGTCTCTTGTTATCATCTGCTTTGTTCGATCTAGTTTAAAGTCCTAGAATGTCATAAGATACTGGATTAGGTGTACCCACCTTGGTTTTGTAGATCCATAAGCAGAAGAGGGAAATCTTGTCCCTATAGTTGGTCTAGTTGTCTTGCAGAGCTATCATACTTGGAACTAACCACTCCTAACATTAGGCTCAAGGCATATTGGTAGCCCAAGTTGGCATAAGCATTTTCAAACACCAACAAGATGGTGACTCTACTGGGGAAGAAGTAAAGGACAATAGGTTTCTTTACTTGGCTGGATCATCCTAGAGTCTTGGTTAAAGATCATAGAGTCAGATATAAAAACAAAGCATTTGATAAAATCTTCTCACCAAGTTGTGAGTGGCGACTCTGAAGTCTCTGTTTGATTAGTGCAGTTCTTGATAAGTAGTGAACCCTGGTGAAGTTTGTGTGTTGATTGGAAGAAGAAACAAAGAGCAAGTACAAAAATTTTCCTCTTCAAGGAGATGGTGACTCTACTCTATCAAAGAACCTGATGGAGTTTCATGGAGAGCTCTAGATTTGCCCTACTTTCCAGTCAATAGGTTTCAACTGCAGTGCTTCTAGGTACTTTATGATAACAATGTTTCCCTATCAACTATTCAGTGCTAGTGTAAAGGGAGGACTGAGATAAGATGAGTGGCTCTCATCTTGTTTCAAGTCTAATGGTTAATCAAGGGAAAAACTAGTCTGGGCAACTAGGTTTTATCAGGTTGGATAGAGCTTTAAGTTGTGCTCTTCCAAGGTCCCCACACTCTTTTCCTAGTGAGCTTATGGAGCTAATTCCTATTTTTGATTGTCAATCTGATTCAGCAGTAAAGCATGTCCTAGCATTCTTTAGATTCATTGTAAAATATCAGATAATATGAGGATGTTAGTATGATGTTTTTTGGGAGATCCCTCAAAGGAGTTGCATCTAATTGTTATCTAAATTTACCCCCAAAGTGCATCTCTTCTTTGACTGATTTCAACTAGTTGTTCTTAGAGGAGTTTGCTAATGATGATGAATGGAATAAGGTGCAAAAGGATCATCAGCAAAAGGGGAATACAAGTTGTATTTTAGAGCAATCCATATCTAAAGATGAGGGTACTTCTCCTTATGAAGTTTAGTCAGAGGAATTTTTAGATTGTAGTATTGAGCAGGAATAGGAATCATTGCATGCAGGATTTTCCGCTCATTCAGAGATGTCTGAATGTGATAGCAGTGGTTATTTAGGTGAGGATGATGAAGGCAGTGACATAGAGGTGTCTTCATATGAGTTAGATGTAACATGGTAGGAGAGTAATGATGAAAGTGAACATGCCTTTAGTGAAGGTATGATTTCTTTTTCTGAATCTAAAAATGAGAATGCATCTTAGTTTTTGCATTGTACAAATCAGTTTGAACATGATGATTTTGAGAGTGATTTGTCTTCAAAATATGAAGATAAGGAAGTGGTGATTGAATGTGATTTCAGTGAGGATGAACATGAAGATCTGAGTGATGGGTTATTTAATGGTCCTGAAATGGATAGTGGATTTAAATTATTCACTAATATTTTATATGATGAAGACTATGGTGATGACCAGTCAATTTTTTTTCATAATGTTCAACATGGTATATTACATGGAGTTATCAATCCATTGTTTGAGGAACATGTGGTGTTTTCAGATTTAGGTGAATCGGGATGTCTTTCTTCCTTGAGTGATAAAGTTTTAAATAATGAAGACATGTGTGAGTATAAATCTAACTATTCATTTAGGCTCTAGCTAGTTTCACCTGAGGAAATGCAAATTCAAGGTATAAATGAAGCCTTTCAGTAGGTAGAATATGAGTCTTTTGTGTTTCCAATTGATAGCATACATGAATCAGTAGAAAAGAATAGGTTCCTATCTAATGGTACTATTCATAGATATGATGAGTCTTTTCTTCATAGTGAGCAAAATGAAGAGAGTGCCAAAGATTTTTACATGCACTATGAAGATAGTTATTTTGTTCTACCTGACAAGCTGGTTGAAAATGTTGACATGCCTGGTGAAACAAATGAAACTAAAGTGTCAAGCTTACCTCAAGAAGGAAGAAATGAAAACCAAATCTTTGACAAAGGCAAGAACTAACTCAAGTTTGATGTTGCAGGTTTTGTAAAAAATGTACATTTTGTATATTTTTCCCTTTTCTTGTTGTGTGTTTTTCTTTCTTGTTCCCTATGTTTTTTGATGTCCCTATGCCTTTTCCAGTGGAGTGGTCTACTCCCCCAGTGATTTTGAATCCTTGCCATGCCTGCAAGAGGCATGCATCCCCAACTAGAGCCACTGTTAGCCCATTTTCCTGTAATAGATTAAATCTTCAGAAAATGGTCTACCCCTACAAAAATTTGGTGGCTTTACCAATCTTCTTCTGGTCTTTGAAATTTTTTTTAGGTCCCTTGCATATACCCTAGGTCAAAAATTCAAATATCTAGCCATTATTGTGAAAAACCCAAGGTCGGTCCGTACCTATTCTAATCCTTGTTACTTTACTGAACCGACCTTGCTCAGTCAATGCTAATTTACCATCCTTAATTATTACTAAACCAACCTTGCTTAGTTGTGTCGCTTGTTCACTTTATCACTGGTGGTTATGTCTTTTCATTCGGTGAATACCCGACTGTGTGTTCACATAATCTCCCAATTGCTTGGCAGTTTAGTCAAAACATTAAGCAAACTTGCGAACGGATTATGTCTTCTCTTTAGTCGCGTGTTTGCAAAATGGTGGCCCCTGGTTTGTTGAAATGGTACAAGTGGACCTGATGTCAAAGAATGCTGAGGTGGCAGGTTTTATGGGTCCACGAGGTAATGATTTGGCAGCTGTAGTGGTCCTGATTTTTTGAAGCTTAGTGGGTCCTAACATGTCAGAGGATTGATGAATGGCATAATTTCACATAGAGTGTGTCAGAGGTATAAGGTTATAAGACTAACTGTCGATCTTCTTGTGTGGGCCCAGTAGATTTTCTTGGTGCTTTTGGTGGTAAGGATAAGATTTGGTGGCTCTGATAAATGTCTCTGTGTTCATTGATTCATGTAGTAAAATGGTGAAGTTCTAAAAAGTCTGGTGATTCGGCAAAGTTGTATTCATGTAATCTCTAAATAAAATGGTGGTGCCCTAAAATATTTAGCAATTTAGAGATCCTTTGGTCACTCATTCACCAAATCGGTAAAAGGTTAAAGGCTAGCCGAGAACAGTGGGACCACGTGATGATTCAATGCTTAGATGTCAGGTTTTGGTTGGCTGAGTTGGAGGACAATGTAGACATGTCAGTGTGACCATGAATTTCAAAGAGATGCCAGGATGGAGGATCCGATGGTTGTCATAAGAGTGAAGGGATGTGTTAGAGCTATGTAAAATCATGCCGGCCATTGATTCTCTTTCATGACAAATTTTTCTGATGTGGTGGGACCATGGTGCCAGGTGTTGCTAAAATGCTTTATTCTAATTGGGCCAGGTGTGCTAAGGTGAAGACTTGTCAGTGGGGCTAGATTCTTCAAGCAGTAAAGGGAAGAGATTGATGGTGGGTGTATAATCTAATGGAATCTTCTAACTTATGAGGGCATGAGACTAGTTGTTGATCTAGAATAGGAGTTTCAATGACGTGGAGTTGTTTTTGGATCCTTTACCAGTAGTGACTGGGTAGTTTTAATGAATAGCATGCTAACAGGTGGTGCAAGTGGGCCCAGGGCAGGGTGAGGAGGCTTAGAGGTCCTGATAAGAAGGTTAGTGGCACTAACATTTTTTAAAGGTTTTGCTTATTCGCTGGGTAAGATAGTGATATACTAGATGATTTAGCGATTTGGTGAATATGCATTTGTGCATTCTCCAAATGATTTGGCAAGGACAAAAATTTTTGCGAACTAGCGAAAGGTCTTTAGTTGCTAGTTCACCAGATGATGTGGGTCCAAAGGTTTTAAAGGTAGTACACAAAGGAAAATCAGATGGACAACGTATGTTTGCATAGAGCATGTTAGAACCATGAGATTATCAGACAACTGTTCGATTCAAAGGGATTTGTAGGTGGGTCCTATGTCAGAATGACTCGACAAAGATAGCAAGTGATATTATGACATGTGGCAGTTTGCAAGCAAGCCCAAGGTTGTCAAAGTCTTTTGGTGGCACTGATAAAGCTTTTAGTGTTCGCGTGTTCTCATAATAAAGTGGCAGAGTCCTAAATGTTCTCATGAATGGGCGAATGGTCTATTCACTGAATCTCTTAATTATCTAGTGGTAGTGTAAAGTATTCTGTGAGTGGTCACTTCCCTTCAATCATCGGTTTGCTAAATTAAAGCTAGGGTGAGTTAAGATCCCTTCAGTCACCAGTTCTCTAAGTTTTAACTTGGGTTAACTTTTCATTTAGCGATCTCCCATTAGAGGTTAAGCTTGAGATGCTCAGGAAAGTGAAAGATCAGATGGTTGCAACTTTAAGTTGGCCTAGATTTGAATATTGATCATTGATCAACTACTGGTGCCCTGAGATTGACCATTGCAGTTCAAATTGAAATGTTTAGGGGGTTTACAAAGATAGCAAGGACTGAAATTCACTGCTTTCATAGCCAGATTTGATTTGGTTGGTGTGGCTGATGGTTGTAGAGTGATCCCAAGGCTTATTGATTGATTGCAGAAGACTTTTTGTGCCATGTAGAAGTCTATTTTTGTGCTCAAGGAGTGTTTGCAGGTGACCAATTTGACTAATTCTTATGGTAATTCCTTGGTGTCATGTACTGAGCTTGCAGATTTTCATGATTGCAAATCTATTTGAGATTTATTTTCTCCAAGTTGCCTGTGTTTCTTCTCCTTGTAGTTAATTCTGTGACTGATTGAATTGTTTTGGTGGGTGGAAACCCTAGCCCTAACCCTGGTTACCAATAGCTTGATGCATCCTACTAGTTTAGGATTCCATGGTAACCAGTGGTGTATATATTGTTGAATTGTTGATTTTAAAAGGGTTCTGATTTCGGTTGGTTCCAGGGGGTTGTAGCAGGCTGTATCACATTTGTATGTAGATTGAATAGAAATTCCTTGTAGTATTTTGTAGGTTATTGAAGTGGTTTTTTCTCTTCTCTACTTTGAACATGTACATGACTCATCATACTTAATATAATTATTCCAAGCTTTCAAGTCTCTCCTTGGTGTCAATCTTGTGAATTCTGGATTTTCTGATCCATTGCATAGGGTTACCTTTGTATATGCTCTAGTCTTTAGTTCTTGATCTAGGATCAAGTGAAATATACTTTAGATAGGGCATAGATTCATTTTGGTTTGTCTATAGAAGGATTCTATAAGTAGTGGATGAGCTGGAATGTTTATGTTTATGGCTATGAGTCTTTGACAATAGTTGGTTCATGTTTCAATATCTATTTTTGAGATCTACCCAATGGATAATGGCACTGATTAGGGATTAGTCTATTTGGTTGAGTTCAATGCTTGATTGGCCCTTGTTTACTTCTTTCCATCTTCATATATCAATACCATTTCAAGTTTTATTTATTGTTTGGTTGATAGTAGTATTACCCTTCATAGCAATGGAGATTCAATAAATCCTTGGTTAACATTTAGTAGTCTCTTGTTATCATCTGCTTTGTTTGATCTAGTTTAAAGTCCTAAAATGTCATAAGATATTGGATTAGGTGTGCCTGCCTTGGTTTTGTAGAGCCAAAAGCAGAAGAGGGTAGTCTTGTGCCTATAGTTGGTCCAGTTGTCTTGCAGAGCTCTCATACTTGGAACTAACCACTCCTAACATTAGTCTCAAGGCATAGTGGTAGCCCACGTTGGCATAAGAATTTTCAAACACCAACAGAAGGGTAGTCCAAATTTTGGTCTTGAAAACTTTGATAGTTGGAAGAATAAGATGTGAACCCATTTGCTATGTTTGGGTATCGACTATTGGATGATCACAAAGAATGAAAAAATTATGAAGGCAGAGGATGAGTTAGATAAAGCTACTTATGAAGAAAAGAAGACATTTTCATATAACATGGTTGCAAGGGAAGCACTATTTGGTGCACTTTCTAAAGGAGAATTTACTGAGGTGAAATATCTAGATTCAACACACAAAATTTGGGCAAGATTAGAAGCATTGTATGAAGGAGACAAATTTACTAAAAAAGAAAAATTACATAACTGGAAAACAAGAATGGATAAGTTGTAGATGAAAGATCATGAAAAAATTAGGGTTTATGTACAGAGAGTTACAGAGGTTTTGATTGGAATCAAAAATTTAAGAGGCACTTATGAAGAGGGAGAAGTCATTGCAAAGATCCTTAGATCATTGAAACCTGTTTACAAGACCAAAGTTCAATCTATATAAGAGATTATACCTTTGACTGCAAACTTTAGTAGAGAAATGTTGATTGCAAAGCTAACTACCTTTGAAGCTGTAGAAATGGGAGATTTTTTACCTAAAGTTGAAACAACATTTAAAGAATCTACACACAAAAAGAATATCTAGAATTGTGAGCACCAATAGTGATAATATAAAAGAAGAACTTGGTGAATATGCTGTTGAATGGGAATAGATACAAAAAGAAGAAAGAAAGCTAGATGAACTTGTTTCCTTGATTGCTAGAAGAGCAAAGAGAGGTAAGGGAAAATTTGAAGGAAAGTTACCTTTGAAATGTTTTTCATGCAATAAGATAGGTTACTTTGCATCTAGATGTCCTACAAGAGTTCCTAAACATAATGTTATCTCTATTGAGCATTAGATGTTGTCATTAGTATTAAAGTAGATCAGTTGGTAAAAGGAATTACTACATGCTACATAATGATAGTGGGTTAGACAAACAAGCCTTCATACTGAGTATTCTTAAGGTAGTACCGAGAGCTAAAAGGCAATAGATTTAACTAGGCACCAGAGTAATTTTACTGGGCAACATTTTATACCAAGCACCAACCGTCAATAAACACCAAGCACCAGTATGTTCACTAAGCAATATTGATAGTGTTTATTGAGCAATCCAAGAAATGACATAGTAATAAGTTTTGGCACATTTATCTATGTAAACAGTTACAACAAAATCATAAAATGTTTTACCAAGATTGAGGATCATTTATTGTAGATGTATTCATTAATTGTGATGATGATCCTTATGTATTAGTCCAATCTAGGTTAATTTTGTATACTGTAGATCTTAGGTTTTGCTAAGAAGATGTAAATCTAACTAGGTCATGTAAATCATAGGATTTTTCTATATATTTGTAATTCATATCATTTTGACATAAGTGTGTAAACAAGAGGATGAAGGAAGAGAGAGATCTTGAAGTAGTAGCCACCTTCAAGATATCAGTATGCAAACAAGGTTTGCATGACAAAGCAATTATTAGTTCATTAAGGCTTTTCAGAATCAGTCAAGGCTACTGAGAAGATCAGTGAACAATATACTACACATAAAGGTGATATTTATTCAATACATCATAGATCTAACTCAGAAAAAGTGTAGTTGTCAATTTTTAGATACCCTATTGTTATTCTCTAATCATTGTAAGAGAAGTTTTGCAAAATCTCTTAATAGAGTAAACCTAATAGTCTTGTTGTAAATCTCTTAACCGAGTACACACTCAAGTAGTGTTTTTTAAATCTTTTAACCAGGTAGATCTAGTCGATCTTATTGTTACTCCTAACATGGTAAGATCATCAAAAGTGATCACAACTTGTAGCCTTAACCGACATACTTTATTATCTATAGTAGTGAAGAATTTGTGGGTGCCATCCCCACCGTAGTTTTTACCTTCTAACAAGGGTTTTTGCATAACCAAAATACTTGTGTTATGTGATTGAATTATTATTTGATTTCATACAATTTATATTTACAAGTCAATTGAAAGAATGTCACATACAATGGATTCGGTTTGATAGTTTAGTTTACTACTATTTGTAGATTGAGTATGTTAGAATAACTAAGAGGGGGTGAATCAGTTATCCAGTGTCCCAAAACAAAATGTATAATTCAAAACAACTTCTTCAATTTCTACTCCTCGGTAAACAATAATTACTTTCATTGTCTGTGCTTTTACCGATTACCAGTCTAAAACTTATAATAGTTACCGATCAAATCTAACATGTAATATGCAAAGTATGATAACAAAAAAATATCACAATCAACACATAACAGAAGAGATTTAATGTGGAAAACCCGTAAAGGGAAAAACCACTTGGGACCGGCAACCCAAAAATTGTTCACTCTTTTGAAGTGAGGTCGGTTAAGACCCAACCCTATCAAAGGTATACAAACACACTATCAGGTGTGACCTTGTTAGAGGATTTTAGACTAGAAGTTATCATCCAACCAACATTCACTATGGGGTTGATAGGATAACAATGTTCATTCTATGAATGATACATCATAAGACTTTCAGAGTCCACTCGGTTAAGAGATTTTGACTATGTACAATGGTTAAATATGTAACAGTATGTGACCTACCTTAATACAACTTCAATTGCAGATTACAAATCAATATTTAGTCCATACAAATCCTTTTGACCAATATTTCTCTTTAGATTCATTACTCTATCAACTTACTGTCCATCAGTAATTGCTCTTTGTAGCTTAGTAATTGTTCTGCAGCTCGGTTCTTAACCAATATGATCAGAATGCATGAAAACTTGTTCACGCGATAATTCTGCATTATCTTCTTCTTCTGGCTTTTTTACATAATGAAATTTTGTTCTCTTATATAGATGAGTAAATCATTTTCTTCTCCTCAGTTGGATTTTGCCACTTCAAACTTTCTTGGCTAACATGTCAATAACATGTTTCAATCTATTCCATCAGATCTTTTAATTTTGTTAGTCAACAATCTTTATAATAGACATTATCCGTTATCACTGAAATCAAGGTACTTTACAGCTCATCAATCTTATCGGCTAAAATAATCATTTAGTTCATTCTGTTCCACTCAGTTAACAAAGAAATGCATTGGTGAACACTGCTCAGTTAATACACTACTCAGTATACACTACACTCCAAAGGTGTATACTAGAAATGCTTCATTTACCGACAACACTGCTTTGTGCCTTTTAGCTCTATACTTCATCATAGATGAATGCAACATAATAAATTCAATATCATCAATTCATAGACTCATCAACAAGTTACTCAATGTGTTCTTTATCCTCATTTTTCATGTACATCTTCCTCATTTAGATTTCTCTTTTCTTAATCTCTTTCACCTTTCTTCAGATGTCTTGGTATAGTAACTTACAAGATAAGTACTGTCAAACTATTTGACATCAATGACAACATAATATTGATTTAATCATATTACATATCTAATCATCAACTCCTCGGTGATCTTTAATCATAGATTCTTCAATCAGATTCTAAATCAGTTGTAGTCCAACAATCTCTCCCTTTGGCATTGATGGCAACTCAAGTAATATGAAATGTACCATACACATACCAAACATATATTCTA
Organism: Chamaecyparis obtusa; assembly: GCA_027943335.1. NCBI lineage: Eukaryota > Viridiplantae > Streptophyta > Pinopsida > Cupressales > Cupressaceae > Chamaecyparis > Chamaecyparis obtusa. Next base: position 1,363,232 of record BSBK01003391.1, read on the forward strand.
CAACTTTGTGAACAAATGTTTTAAGTCAAATAGACTTAATATGTTTAATCACTACATTACTAACCAGCATTAGATAATACATCTTTACCATTTTGTAGTTGTGATCTTTTCAGCTCTCTAGGTCCTACTTCTGTTCTTTGCAACTGATATTCAATACTCTATCTCATTTGGATTGTCTCTCCCTTAGATAGTTCTCATCAGTGCTTGTCCCTTTTTCATATTATTTATCTCTACCTTTGACAGCAATGCCAAAGAAACAAATAAACAAACAGTTCTATCATCCTCTGTATCTTTGTATATTGATATCCCAATCGGTTCAAATTCTTCAAACTTAATCACAACCTTGAACATGATTCAAAGTGTGCACTATGCTGCATCAACATGTGTGATCTTCTGATAAAATTAGGCTGATGCAACATCTAGATCACCTTAGTGACCAATAGACAGGGGATAGACCCCAAGTCTAGTCCTCAAGTATTCAAATGTGTCCTTCGGTAGAGGCTTTGTAAAAATATTTGCAAGTTGTTCTTTAGATGTGACAAATTCCAACTTCACTTGCTTCTCTTGCACTTGTTCTCTTAAGTAATGATACTTAAAAGATATATACTTTGTCTTAGAGTGCATCACTAGATTCTTTGAAATATTAATAGCACTAGTGTTATCACAATATATAATCATCGGGTCAGTGATTACCTCATTCATCCCTTCCAACACTTGCTTGATATATGCAATTTTTGAACAATTAGTAGCATCAGTAACATACTTTGCTTTAGCTATAGACTAAGAAATACAAGCCTACTTTTTACTTGTCCAAGTTACAAGTCTTTCACTAAAGAAAAAATGCTCCTCCGGTGGTGCTCTTTCTATCATCCACATTTCTAGCCCAATCAGGATCGTTGTAAACTTTCAATTCATACTTCCCTTCCTTAGAATACCATAATCCATAATTCTCTATTTTCTTCAGGTATTGTAGGATTCTTTTAGTAGATATCATGTGTGATTCTCTAGGATTAGCAAAAAATCTTGCAACAATACCCACAACATGTGCTATATCTGGTCTACTGTAAACTACATACATTAACTTACCAATCATGGATTAATAAATTGTCTAGTTTACCTCTATATTTTCATTCTCCTTTGTCAATTTTCATCTAGTAGCCATCGGTGTTCCCATGGGTTTAGCATCTTCCATGCAAAATGTCTTCAAGACTTCCTTTATGTACTTAGATTGTGTGATAAATATGCCATCACTTTTCTGAATCACTTGTAGTCCTAGAAAGAACTCAATCTCTCTAAACATAGACATTTCAAACTCCTTTTTCATTTCATCAACAAATGATTTACACAAAAGACCTGAACCTCCAAAAATAATGTCATCTACAAATATTTCAGCAATGATAATAGTATCATCAGTGTAACCTTTCATATATAGATTGTTGTTTTCACTTGTTCTAACAAATCTAATACTTGACAAGTAAGTATGTAGCCTTTCATACCATGCTCTTGGTGCTTGCTTGAAATCATATAAAGCTTTATTTAATCTACATACCATGTCTTTATTGTCAGGATCAATAAATCTTTCAGGTTGTTCGATGTAGACCTCATCTTCAAGTATAACATTTAGAAATGTTGACTTCACCTCCATTTGATAGACTTTGAATTTCTTGTGTGCAACATATGCAAATAGTATTCTAACTCCTAATCTAGCAATATGTGAAAATTTTTCACCATAGTCAATGCCTTCTTCCTGTGCATATCCCTTGCATACCAATCTAGCTTTATTTCTTGTGACTTCACCATTTTCATTCATTTTGTTCCTAGATATCCACTTAGTACTAATAACATTCTTTTCTTTTGGTCAGGGTACTAAGGACCAAGTTTTGTTCTTCTCAATTTTCTCTATTTCCTTCTTCATTGCATTAACCCATTCTTCATTCTCTAATGCAACTTTCACATTTCTAGGTTCAAATTCACAAACTAGACATGTTCCTTGTCTTGTTCTACTCCTAGTTTGCATTCCAGCATGTCTATCTCCAATAATTTGTGTCTTAGGATGATGTCTTCTGATAGAACTAGCCAAAACTCAATTTCTCCTTTCTCTCTCATCCTGTTCAGGTTCAATTTCTTGCTCGGTAGCTCCATCTTGTTCATCGGTTTGTGTTTCCTATTGTCCTGCATTGTTTCCCTGCTGACAAGTTGTCATAGCCTACGACATCGGTAGATACTCTAGATGTTCAATGTAAGTGAATCTATCATAGTCTTTTGGTTCCTTTGTACTTTCCTCTGTGTTCTTTTCATCAAACTCATCAACACGAACATTAGTACTTTCAACTATCTTATTTGAAACCTTATTCAAACATTTATATACTTTACTTATGGAGGAATATCCTAGAAATATCCCTTCATCTCCTTTAGAATCAAATTTTCTAATTCTCTCATCTTTCAAAATAAAGCATTTACTTCCAAAAATCCTAAAATAACTTACAATAGGTTTGTGTCCAAACCATAGCTCATAAGGTGTTCGGTTGGTGTCCTTCAATTGTACTTGGTTAAGAAGATACACAGTTGTATTGATAGCTTCCCTCCAATATGTTTGAGCAACATTCTTCTATATCATCAATGTTCTAGCATAGTCAATTATAGACCTATTCCTCCTTTTAGCAATTCCATTCTTTAGACCTATCTTTTAATTTCATGCTTATTACAAAAATTAGTGAATTCATCAGAGATAAATTCACCTCCTCTATCAAATCTTAAGCATTTTATTTCTTTTCCAGTCTCTTTCTCTACCTTAGCTTTATACCACTTAAACATTTTAAAAGCTTCAAATTTCTCTTTCAAGAACATTACATTCATCACTCTGGTATAATCATCAACAAAAAGAATAAAATATTTATCACCAGAACAACTCTGAGTTCTCATAGGACCACATAGGTCGGTATGAACCAACTCAAGTATCTTCTTTGTTGAGTAGTCTTTGCTTTTAAAACTAGACTTAGTCATCTTACCTTTCTAACAGTCATGGCACATGGCATGATCAGGTTTTGACAAGTTAGGAAATCCTCTAACTCTTTTCTTTTTACTAATCTTGATCATGTTGTCAAAGTTCACATGGCATAACCTTTTGTGCCACAACCAAGCATCTTCATCCTTTATTAAAAAACAAGAAGATTTATCCATATCAAGATAAAATAGATTACCTCTAGATTGTGTACCGGTTCCGACAAGTCTTCCTTCATCATCATAGATCTTCACCCTTTTTCTTTCAAAAGCCAGTCAATGGCCTGAATTGTTTAGCTGAGCCACACTTAGTAGATTATAGTTCAATCTATCTACCCAGTATGCATTTTCACATTTTATTTTGTCATTAATCATAAGTGAACCTTTTCCTCTTACCATACAAGGTGCATCATTTCCCATTCTCACAAATCCTCCATTGTATTCAATAAGATGATCAAACTTCTCTACATCACCGGTCATATGATGTGTATAGCCACTGTCTATGATCCATATATCATTTTTGCTTACTTTAGAGATCAGTGTTGTCTCTTCATGTTTCTCTTCTTCCTCTAATTCATCTTTCATAGCAATGAATACAACTTCTATATCATCATTAGAATTAGATTCAGTTTCAATATATTTAGCTATGTAAGATACCTTTTTGCCTTTATCTTCTTAGTTGTCTTTGTTGTTGTGTTGGTAACCTCTATTGACTCTTCTCCCATAGCTTCCTTCAAATTGGTCTTTGGATCTATCATCATCTTTCTTCTGAGGACATCTAGCAGTGACGTGACCAACTTCTTTACAATTAAAATATGCCAAAGGTAGCTTACCTCTATACCTTCCTTTTCCTTTGGGCAATCTTCTAGCCATAAGAGCTTCAAGCTCATCAAGTTCATCATCGGTATTATCATTAGTATCATAATTTTTATTATTCCTGCTAGACTTTCCAATCTTCAAAGAAGACATGAAAGTGGATTCAACAGAAGGAACAACACTATTATCAAAGTTATTTAATTCAAAGGTTGTAAGTTTAGCAATCAGTGTGTCAAGGGTAAGATTGGATACGGCCCTTGTTTCTTGAATTGCAGAGATCCTAATTGCATAAACTGGCAACAAAGTTTTGAGAATCTTACTTATCATTATTTCATCATCAATCACTCCATTAGATGCTCTAATAGCATGTACCACCTCTTTTAGTCTATTTGAGTACTGCACAATGTTTTCACCTTCTTTCATCCTCATATCATCAAATTTGCCTCTTAGACTTTTATCTCGGGCTCTTTTGACATTCATATCTCCACTGTATATCAGATTTAACTTGTCTGACATGGCTTTGGTAGTAGTGCATGCCTTAATGTCTTCAAATTCAGCATTGGTATAGGCAGAAGCAAGTTCCATCATAGTGATATTGTGTTCATGCCCATCTCTCAATTGATCAAGGGTTAGGGGACTAGTGGGTGGTTGTATGTAATCATTCTCCATTAGATCTGGTGCAGAATTTCCAATTCCAAATACGTGCAACTTCATATGGCTTTGCCATACTAGGAAGTTCTCTTTGTTCAGTTTTGGTACTTCCCTCTTATACATCTTGAGACATTTGTGCTTAAGTCCTTAAAACTCTATTCTAAGCAACTTAGCTCTGATACCAATTGTTAGAATAACTGAGAGGGGGTGAATCAGTTATCCAATGTCCCAAAACAAAATGTATAATTCAAAACAACTTCAATTTATGCTCCTCAATAAACAATAATTACTTTCACTATCTATGCTTTTACCGATTACTAGTCAAAAACTTATAATAGTTACCGATCAATTCTAACATGTAATATGCAAAGTATGATAACAAACAAATATCACAATCAACACATAACACAAGAGATTTAACATGGAAACCCTGTAAAGCAAAAAACCACCTAGGACCAGCAACCCAAAAATTGTTCACTCTTCTGAAGTGAGGTCAGTTAAGCCCCAACCCTATTAAAGGTATACAAACACACTGTCAAGTGTGACCTTGTTAGAGGATTTTAGACTAGAAGTTATCATTCAACTAGCATTCACTATGGGGTTGATAGGATAATAATGTTCATTCTATGAATGATATATCATAAGACTTTCAGAGTCTACTCGGTTAAGAGATTTTGACTGTGTACAATGGTTAAATATGTAACAATATGTGACCTGCCTTAATACAACTTCAATTGCAAATTACAGATCAATATTCAGTCCATACAAATCCTTCTGACCAATATTTCACTTTAGATTCAATACTGTATCAACTTACTATTCATCAGTAATTGCTCTCTATATCTCGGTAATTATTTTGCATCATAGTTCTTACTTAATGAATATGATTAGAATGCATGAAAACTTGTTCACACAATAATTTTGTAGTATCTTCTTCTTCCAAATTTTTTACATAATGAAATTTTGTTCTCTTATATAGATGAGTAAATCATTTTCTTCTCCTCCATCAGATTTTTCCACTTAACCATAATCATAGATTTTTCTGCTTCAAACTTTCTCGATTGATGTGTCAATAACATGTTTGAATCTATTCCATTAGATCTTTCTTTAATTTTGTTATGCATCGATCTTTATAACAAACATTATCCATTATCACTGAAATTAAGGTACATTACAACTCATCAATCTCATCTGCTAAACTAATCATTTAGTTCATTTTGTTCTTCTCTGTTAACAAACAAATGCATCGGTGAACATTGCTTGGTTAATACTATGCTTGGTATACACTACACTCGGTCAATGTATACTAGAAATGCTTCATTTACTGACAACACTTCTTTGTGCCTTTCAGCTATATACTTCATCATAGATGAATGCAACATAATAAAGTCAATATCATCAAGTCATAGACTCGTCAACAAGTTACTCAGTGTGTTCTTTATCCTCATCTATCATGTACATCTTCCTCATGTAGATTTCTCTATTCTTCATCTCTTTCACCTTTCTTTAGATGTCTTGGTATAGTAACTTACAAGATAAGTACTGTCAAACTAGTTGACATGAATGAAAACATAATACTGATTTAATCATATTCCATATCTAATCAGCAACTCCTCAGTGATCTTTAATCATAGATTCTTCAATTAGATTCCAAATCAGATGTATTCCAATAGAGTATTCAGTTAAATGTTTTTGAGGGCACTGATTCACCCCTCCCCTCTCAGTACCTTATCTCTCCATTCCAACAATTGGTATCAAAGCTCAAATCTCTTATTGGACAGTTTAACCACTAAAGAGGAAAGATCTAATCATGGAGAGATACAAGTTGGAAAAAACTATAGAGAATCAAAAGATTCAAATGAAAATGTTTATTGAGAAATACAAATAAGCTAAGGATGCATTGAAAAAGTTACTGGTTCAGAGAAAGGACGTGGCTATTAGTGAATGTGAGACTAACTACCATTAAGAAGAGATTGATGACCCATTTGAGAATTTAGGATCTAGTTCAGGTAGTATTTCTGATAGTCCTGAAAGTGTAATTTCTGATTTATCTAATAAAAATCTTCATTTGACTAAACAAGTGAAAGCCCTGTAGATCAGTAAAGAGACACAAATGGTAAGAATGATTGATGTGATGAACAATGCTAGACAAGTTGAACAAGACAAAAATTTGGTTGTTGAAGACATAAGACAAATGACTAAATAACTACAAGTGAAAAAAATTGAGATACTAAGACTTACCGAGCATCACTTTGAAATATCCAATCAGATGATTTTTGTAAGCCAATATATCAACTGAGTAAATAATGAGCTATCAAGGAAACTTGAAGACATTGGAGTACTTAGGGAAGAAAATGAAAAACTGAAAAATGAAGTTAAGATGCATCAGCAACACAATGAGATGATGAAAAAGGCTAAAGATAATTCTAAGAAAATTGATGATTTTTTGATTAGTCAACTTGAGGAATGGGAAAATCTCTTAAATTCTTTGAAGAAAACCCACCAAAACATTTTTTATAAGATGTAAGTACATACTTTTGAGTTTGGCATTAATCTCAAAAAGGGGGAGTATAATGTATATGTCAAATTGTGTAGTTATATGCTAAGTGTACTACATATATATCGATTATGTAAAAAATTTGTCATGTTTATATGAAGTAAGGACAATAAAGGATATACCGGTCTATATATATTATAGATTTTGATACTAATACCAAAGGGGGAGATTGTTATCTCTATTGAGCATTAGATGTTGTCATTAGTATCAAAGTAGATCAGTCAGTAAAAGGAAGTACTACATGCTACAATATGCTAGTCGATTAGACAAACAAGCCTTCATATTGAGTATTCTTAAGGCAGTACTGAGAGCTAAAAGGAAATAGGTGTAACCAAGCACTAGAGTAGTTTTACCAAGCAATAATCTATACCAAGCACTGAGCATTAGTAAACACCGAGCATACTAGACACTAAGCACCATTATATTCACCGAGCAGTATTGATATTGTTTACCAAGAAATCTAGGAAATGGCATAGTAATGAGTTTTGGCATGTTTATCTATGTAAATGGTTACAACAGAATTATAAAAAGTTTTACCAAGATCAAGGATCATTTATTATAGATGTAATCATTAATTTTGATGATGATCCCTATGTATTAGTCCAATCTAGGTTAATTTTGTATACCATAGATCTTAGGTTTTCCTAAGAAGATGTAAATCTAATTAGGTCATGTAAATCATAGCAGTTTTCTATATATTTGTAATTCATGTCATTTTGACATAAGCATGTAAACAAGAGGAAAAATGAAGAGAGAGATCTTGAAGCAATAGTCATCTTCAAAATATCAGTATTCAGACAAGGTTTGCATGACAGAGTAGTTATTAGTTCATTCAGGTTATTCAGAATCAGTACATCATAGATCTGATTTAGGCAAAGTATACTTGTCAATTTTTAGATACCCTACTGTTATTCTCTAATCATTGTAATAGAAGTTTTGCAAAATCTCTTAATAGAGTAGACCTAATAGTCTTTTTGTAAATCTCTTAATCGAGTACACACTCAAGGAGTGTTGTTTAAACCGTTTAACTAGGTAGATCTTGTTAGGAATGGGAACACTAAGGGGGGGTGAATCAATGTTCACTGTATTTTATCTTTTAACTTTAATATTTATACTGAACGTAAATGCTTAAGTATTGAATTAAACATTTGCAACAAGCATGAAAAATGAAATCAACACATGACACCAATATGGTTATGGGGAAACCCAAATAGGTAAAAACCCCGGTGGGAATTGACACCCACTAATATTTTGTACTAGTGTTTTGTGATTCTTGTTAGAAGATCCTTAACCCTATTAGGAGTTGCTTTATAATGCTTTAAGTATAGTAGACCTTGTTAAGGGTCAGACCCTATTAGGATTATTTTACAATAGTCCCTATTAGGGGAGTGGACACACTGTCCTAGAGCTCACTACTCAAGTGATGAAGGCTAAAACCTTCTGATCTCAGATACACACTATATCTACTGGGTGAACTATCACTGTGACACTACTTGGAAGGTTAGCTCCTTTGATGTGCTTAAGCTTTGACCTCTTGCAAAGCTCTAATACATCTTCTGGACTCTTCTCATACTTCTTTAATCTTATCACAACTCTCTATCAACTTCCATACTAATTACAATGGGTGTATCTTATATTTATACGTGCATACAAAATAAACAACTAGGTCAGCCCTTAGACCTATTACATACAATGCTTCCAAATGAATTGGCTTAAGAATTTTTACAATCAAACATATATATATGTCAGCAACCTAATTAAAATAGGCACATAGCCTTTACAACATTAGATTATAGACACAACTCAAAATGATAACTGTCAGTTGCTTACTCTATTCTTCACTGGCACACACTGGTTGTGCAAATTCAAATGACTATATCTTTCTCATACTTGCACATCTGATCATGTGGTCATAGACTAAGCATAAATATAGTCTAAATAACTTAACTTCTAGGGAACATACCATAATTCATCTGTACGCATGTGCACTAATGCTCGGAGCTACAGGAACTTTGTACAAAGTCCAATCTTCAATACTTAACTGATTTCTGATCTTCTCATCAAGTGCGCTGACTCCAAACTACTATATGACTTTGTTACCATAATGAAAACACTATATCAAGTCATATGCATTAGTATAGCCAACTTTCCAACAATCTCCCCCTTTTTCATTGATGGCAACAAAGGAATATGGCCAAGTTGCTAATTGTCCTTAATACAAAAAACTTTTTTTCTTCTATACATATACTTATATCTCCCTATAGATGTTATGATCCATATTCTATACACAACTCCCCCTTTGACATTAATTAAAAAGGTGTTACAAAAACTATATCTATACATACTTATTGAGGGAAAACGTTCGGCTATGCTATCTTTAGTTTCTAGATCTCCTTCTTCCAAAATGTGATCAAAGAGTTTACTATCTGGAGATGGGTGCATAATGCATACTGAAGCTTCTCCATCTTCTTCAAATATGTGGAAGGACCTTGATCATAGGTTATCATGGTGGCATCAATCTCCTTTATATTCTGATTTAGAATTTCTAGTGAGGGCACAAGAGCATTTCTCAACTGAGTCTATCTAGAAATTATCTTTGTCATCTCTTTCTCTGCCTTCTCAATTTTGTCTATCTGTCCTTGGTAAACATTATTACACATGTTCACATCTATGGATTTTTCTTTCACTAAACTCTTCACTTGCTCAATCATAGCTTCTGCCTCTTTTATTTTCTCAAAATGAGTATCAGTAAGCTTATCTTGATCCATGCATTCTGCAATGATTCTTCTCCCTTGATCAATAAATTCTTTTAGGGATGCTTGACCAGTCTTGAGTGAGCTGAGGTCAAGGGCAAAGTTGTTCACTAATTCATTCAATCTCTTCTTTAGATACTTTTCTTATGCAACTAGGGATGCAAATTCTTTAAGGCTTGAAAAATTGCTTTTGAAATGTGAGATGACTATACTCACATCATCAACCAAGTGTATCTTTGACACTTTCTTGTCCTCTAGCAATAAATTGTTCATAATGTTTACTGATTCTACCAGGAGGGGATTCCTCATCACTTGTTTTTTTTTGGCCTTCTCCATAGCTAAGATGTTGAACTTAATCCGATCTTCTTCTCTCCATGAGTTCAAACTAGATGTGTCAGGTGTCAAACTTGACAACAATGCTACAGAGGGAATGATGGGAGTGCTATCCATCACTTCTTGTTTTTCCTTAACTAGTTCAACTGATGGTTCATTATTCTTTTCTTTTTTTGTTTCTTTCTTTTCTTCTTCTTTTTCTATTTTTTCTTTTTCTTGTTCTTTTTCTTCCATCTTTTCTTCTTCTTTCTCATCTATTATATTTTCAATCAATACCTCTTCTTGATGAATGAGAGGTGTGTTGCTACATAAAATTTCAGCTTCTTGTGTGGTCACAAAAGCTTCTTCAAACTTGTCCAACTCAGTGTCAATGGTTGCCATGGCTATCTCCACATTACCAATGATAATGGTGCTATCCTTGAGTGACTCTATCATGGGTGCAAACTTGTCTAACTCTATTTGTGCTTCCACTATAGGCACTGAATCCTGAGGACCTATTAATGATCTAGTAGTGGGCTCTACCACCTTGGCTTCCTTTATGGATACTTTTTCTTTGGGTGCAGTAGGTGGATACATGTGTCTATTGATAAAGACCTTCTCAAAGGCTTTCTCTATTTCTTTGGCAACTAGCTCATAATTTTTATCCATTATATTCAGAGTTCTTGTCTTGGTTCTAAGGTGAGGCTTCACTAGATCTAACAACAACTTCTTCTCTTCTAGCTGACATATAGGAAGATTTTCATCTAAGATCTTTTCCCTTATCTACGGATCTTCTTTAATAGCCTGTCTCTTTTGGAATTCTAGGATATTCCATACATTGTTAGGGATCATTGTTTTTCATTCTAAGATTGTCCTTTTGAACTTGATCATGTTCTTTATGATCATGATATGAATCTCTGATTTGTCAATTTCATTGAATTTATCATAGAACTTCCCTACCTAATCAATTCTTCCTTCATCAATTATTCTAGCACTTAGAACATTTAAGTTGGGTCTGAACTCCACCTTAGGAGGCTCTTGTTGCTCATGAGGATGGATGACTGGTGCCAACCTCTTTCTTCCTCTTTACTATTGTCTTATTCTCTAGAGGGGTAGTAGGGTCAATGGTTTTCTTGGGCACAAAAGGAGTATCATTAGTTATATCCTTCTATTCATCAGATTTCTCTATCTTCACCTTCTTCAACTTAGGATCATGTGATTCTTCCTTAGCTACATCTATGCTCTTTAGTTCCAAAGAAATCTTTTATTCTTTTTCTTTGTCAAGATCTACTTGAGACACTCCATGTATTCTCAAGATCTTTGATGTAACTTTAGCAACCTTTCTTTTCGTTGTTGCACTATTTAGTTTGGCATCTATTTCTCTTGTCTTCTCATAAGTTCTCCATCTAGGTTCATTGGGGTCAATAGGGGCTAAAAGAAATACTTGAGCATATGATTCCAGAACTTTTTCCTCTACTTCATATCCAAGTGGATGAATCCACTTATTTCTAGGGACTACTACCTCCATGCATGTTGTATCTATTTCAACCATTAAACAAATTGTATCCTTGTATTTTTCAACAATGTTTTTTGGAATTCTGTACCTCATTTGCATCTTGGCCCTGAAGGTCTTCAACTCTAATGTTATATAATCTCTCAATGTACTCTCAATGGATGCTTTGTTAGATATTTGTGGCATGGTTGGAATGGACTTGTCCAAATACAAATTTGATACTTTCCCAACTATATGTAGGTACATGCAGATGATCAAAGACCCAAACCTAAATATCTTGGTCTTGTCATGCTTGATTTCCTTGATGTTATCAATCAACTGTGAGTGCAAGATCTTGCACAAGTTGAACTCTCCATCTTCCTTTACAAGTCTAATGGCTACTAGAATTGTCCCTATAGACACACTATTCACTCTGCTGGTGTGATTAAACATGTATCCAAGTATCATAGACATAAATTTGATGTCATCTTTCTCAATAGGCTCAATTGTCATCCTGGGCCTATCACTCCTTGACTTACAAGTTTGCTCAACAATTTTCCTGACATCCTTGCCTACTGGAAGGATGGTGTGTCTTTGGGAGCCCTATCATCTCATATATTAGGTCACTAGTAATTCTGACTAGCACATCACCTATCCAAAATAGGTCATCATGAATTATGCTTAAAATTATTTTCATCCATTCTATCTCATAGAATTCATATGCATAGCATATCATTCCACTTTGCATATTCATCTAGGAAGGTTTTGTTTGGTTTTAACATTGTTTCCATGTTCGCCCTTAATCTATCCAATCCTACTGGTTCCTTCTTACAGTAGATGTAAGCCCTAATGTCTTCCACATGCATAACACCCATAGGCATGTAGGAGAATGCTCCCTCTAGGTCATTTAGGGTAGACTTAAATGGATTCTTCTTAAAGAAATATATTTTCTTTTCTGCAACATCAAAAACTATGGGAGTGGCCATCACTTACTTGTTTTATTGCTTTCCAACTAGGGTTTCTATAACTGATCAATTGTGTTGCTAATCACTAGTAGACCAATCTCCAAGTCTTCACACTAAATTCTAAGGCTCTTTCTACTCTTCAATCACTCTAAATTTGAATGCAATGAGTAATCAAATAACTTTCTATGTACTTAAAGTGAAAATTATGCCATTAATGCTTGCCATGTAAACCAGGTTGTCACTTAAACATTTCCAACTTTTATTCTGTTAACAATCAGTATGTGTGCTCTTGCACGAAGGTTCCTTTATACTCCAAAAGCTTAAGTTCAAAGGAGCATACTCAAAGAGTGAGTATACCAGTCATGCAGGGGTCTAGAGCTAAATTAGCTCCCCCTATGACCCTGAGTGCCATTCATCCAGATGTAGAGGGTGTGTCCACTGTGGATGCATCCAATACATACTTATCAGTGTTGTCCTTCTTTTTCTCTGACCAAATCAAGCTCAAATTATCTAAGGCTTTGACAAAATTAACTTCTCCCTCAGGATCCAATACTGATTCTTTAGCCTTTTTAGAGCTTTCCTGACCTTGCATCCTTGATCTACAAAACTTTGAGATATGTCTAGCCTTGTTACAAGAGTGACAAATGACTAGAGATCTTATATTCCTCAGTGCATTGACATGAGTCACCATTTTACATTATCTAGCTGAGTCACCATTATAGTGATGCAGGAGCATCCTGGGTGTAAGACCAATCTTGCATCACCCAAAAATATTTATGTTTTTGTATTCAATAAGGGCTATGTTGTGTAGAGTTTCTATTTATGGAAACTTGCTAATTTTATTAAGTTGTTCATATGATCTTAGAATGTTCTAATTTCACATGTGGAGGTTCATCTCACTTGTATCAGCCTGCCAGTAAGGTTTCATTGATAGATCAAGTCTAGCTTTGGAGATATTGAAGATTTTTGGTATTGGCAGTAGGGTATAGAAACTTTGAACTTAGTTTTGAAGGCTTTAGAGGCCTCGGATGAGGTCAAAAATTTGGGTGACAGGTGCTTTCTTGAGTTAAGCATGTAGAGTGCTTCATGGCCTTTCTGGAATGGGGTCATAATAGTTAATCAGGTCAGCTGGCGATGACTTATGGTCTTCAGAAGTTGGGTCACTTGAAATAGTAGAAAATAATTTTCCTTCAAAATTTTTGTTCGGGTTTCAAAAGTTATTTTGAGCTGACTTTGATGTAATAAATTAAAAAATAAAATAATTCTAGGTTTGGTCGGCCCTATGGGCTAAATTTTTGGAACCTTCTCGGGTGGTGGAAATTGCCTACATAAAGAAGACCCATAGTGTTGTCTAGGGTAGTTCTGGGTAGATCTGGGTAATTATTCAAGGCTTTTTCCTACAAAATATTATAAGGGGAATGCCCATGTGACTTGCATATTGTAATTCTAAAAATTTGTAATTCCACATTTGTGGAGATAATAAGAAGCCCATTTTCTATTCTTGCAAATTGTTGTTGTTTCTTTGTTTCTCTTATGTGTTTGTGGTCTTAAGGGGAGCACCCTTCATTAAGTGGTATTAGAGTAGGAGTTCCTAAGTGTGTAAATAGATTGTCCACTGTGAGGCACTTTGCACCAAGACCATGGTTAGGGTTTTAGTGCGCATCATGAAAATCCCTCCACGAAGGGAATGTGGTGGAAGAGCTACTGTTGTAACACCTAAGGTTAGGACACTACAAAGACAAGTGTGAGCATTAAAAGAGGAGATTAACAAAGGAATGAATATTAATGTCAAATACCAAAGTGAGGATGAAGCCGAAGAAGAAGGAAATTCTGATCAGGAAGGAGAAGTTGAAGTTTTCAATCAAGAAGAAGAAAGACTTTTACGAGCCATTTCCAAGATTGGAAAAAGACCTAAGATTGAGGTTCCTACATTTTATGGGAATCTTAACCTAGAAGAATTGATCAACTGGATCAATGAATGTGAAGAATATTTTGAGTATGAAGATGTTGAGGGTCTTGATAGGGTTAAATTTGTGAAGGCCAGACTGAAAGGTCATGCGAAGATCTGGTGGCAAGAGATTTAATTGGAGAAAAATAGAACAGGGAAAGATAAAATCACAAGATGAGATCGGATGGTGGATAAATTGAAGTGACAGATCATTCTAGTTGATTATGAGCTTGACCTACTAAAGAAAATATAAACTTTGAAGCAAGCAGGAAGATTTGTTTAGGAGTATACAAAGGAGTTATATCGACTCCTCATCAGAACAGGCCATGCAGAAGCTAATAAAATGAAAGTCACCCGTTACCTTAATGGGTTGAGGCTAAGCATTCAAGAGGAGTTGAATTTGGTTTGAATGAATAGTATTGAAGAGGCATACCAATTTTCCCTAAAAGTAGAGGAAAAGCTGAACAAGAAGTTTGAGAGTAGACAAAATGAAAGAGGTCACGGTGGATGGTCCTATGGAGGCCAAAATGAAGATCCAAAAAAGAAGGATGAGGCTAGTAGTAGTCAGAATCAGTGAGGAAACAATTCTAATCATTTCCAAGACTAGAATAATAGAGATCAAAGAGGAAGAGGAAGAGCACAAGGATCAGGAAGAGGAGGCTTCCATGGAATATGTTTTCACTATGGAGAAGAAGGTCATTAGGAATTTGAATGTCCTCAGTGCCAAGAAAGAATAGATAGGAGAAATGAAGGCCAGGCTAGAGTTGCACATGTAGATGAAGATGCCAAATAGTCACATTCTGAAGATGTTGAAAGATGAGAAACATTGATTAATAGAAGAATCCTTCTGAGTGGTGAGAATGAACCTGAACAAAGGAGGAGCCTATTTCACACCAGGTGCAAGTGTGAAGGTAAATGTTGTGATGTGATTATTGATAGTGGTAGCACTAACAATTTGGTGTCAGAATAGATGGTGACAAAGTTGAAGCTCAAGAGACAAAAACACCCACATCCATATCGGATTGCCTGGGCACAGGATGACCACAATGTCATGGTCAATGAACAATGCCTAGTGAAGTTCAAGATTGGTGGATACCATGATGAGGTACTATGTGATGTAATATCTATGGATGTATGCCATATGTTATTGGGTAGACCATGGTAGTTTGACAGATGTGTTGTACATGATGGTCATGTGAATACCTATTCCCTAACAAAGGATGTAGTGCAACATCAACTAAAGCCATTGAATGACATAGAAGAAAAGGTATGTGGTAATGCAAGAATAACTTTTGTTGATGGAAGAAAGTTCCTAGATGGTATGAGGCATAAGCATGTGTGTTTTGCTTTAATTCCAAAAGCTAGTAAGGAGGAAGTAGAAGATGTTCTTGTAGAAGTTGCAAATTTTTTGAATGAGTTTTAGAATATTGTATTCGATAATGTGCCTGATGGATTACCACTAGTCAGGAAGACCAATAATCAGATGGACTTGACCCCAAGAGTGAGTTTACCAAATAAGGCAGCACATAGGATGACACCTACAGAAAGTGAGGAGTTGAACAGACAAGTACATGACTTGTTGCAAAAAGGATTGATCCATGAAATTCTGAGCTCATGTGCTGTACAATTGGTATTAGCACCAAAGAAGAATGGAGAGTGGATGATGTGTACAAATTCCAAGGCAATAAACAAGATCACAATCAAATACAGGTTTCCATTGCCACGATGGATGATATTATAGACTGTTTGAGTGGAGCTGTGTATTTCTCAAAGATAGATCTGAAGAGTGGATATCATCAGATTCAGATCAGAGAAGGAGATGAATGGAAGACTACCTTCAAGAAAAAGGAAGGATTGTATGAGTGGTTAGTCATGCCTTTTGGGTTAACCAATGCACCGAGCACTTTCATGAGGCTAATGAATGAGGTTCTAAAAGAATTTTTGGGTAAGTTTATCATTGTTTATCTAGATGATATTTTGATCTTTAGTAAGACATTGGAGAAGCATATGGTACATATTCGTATGGTGTTTGACAAGTTAAGGGAAGAGAAATTGTTGATTAATTTGAAGAAGTGCAGTTTTGTGAAGAAAGAGTTAGTGTATTTGAGATTTGTAGTTTTAGCAGAAGGTCTAAAAATAGACCCAGAGAAGGTACAGGCTATCCTTGAATGGCCTACTCCAAGGAGTGCTACTGAGGTAAGGTCTTTTCATGGTCTAGCTAGCTTTTATAGAAAGTTTATCAGAAATTTTAGCTGTATTTGTGCACCCTTGACTGAAACAATGAGAGGGGATAGAAAAGAGTTTAAGTGGACTAATGGGGTAGAAAAGAGTTTTCAATTGTTGAAATGAAAAGTTACAGAACAACCTGTTTCAGCACTTCTAGATTTTAATAAGTTCTTTCAAGTAGATTGTGATGCT
Organism: Chamaecyparis obtusa; assembly: GCA_027943335.1. Classification (NCBI taxonomy): domain Eukaryota; kingdom Viridiplantae; phylum Streptophyta; class Pinopsida; order Cupressales; family Cupressaceae; genus Chamaecyparis; species Chamaecyparis obtusa. Next base: position 1,380,144 of record BSBK01003391.1, read on the forward strand.
AGTGGTACTGCAATAGGAGCTGTTATGAACCAAGAAGGTAAACCTGTTACTTATTTTAGTGAGAAGTTAACTGATGCCAAGAGAAAGTATTTTGTTTATGATCAGGAATTTTATGCTATAGTTCAGGCATTGAAGAAGTGGAGGCAATATCTTCTTCCTAAGGATTTTTTTTTGTATACTGATCATCAAGCTTTGAAATATTTGAATAGTCAAGGAAAGTTGAATCAAAGGCATTTGAAATGGGTTGAGTTTTTGCAGAGTTACACATTTGTTTTGAAACACAGGAGTAGAAAGACTAACAAGGTTCTAGATGCTGTTAGTAGAAGCCAACTATTGCTAACAAAAATGTATATTAAAGTGGTTGCATTCAAGGAACTCAAGAACTTGTATCTAGAGGATCCTGATTTTGGTAAAGCTTGGAAAGCTTGTATAGAACTTGTTACTCAGACATGATGAATGGCTGGATTTCATCATCCATAATGATATGCTATTCAAAGGGACTCATTTTGTGCATTCCATGAAGTTCTATGAGGGAGAATCTCATCAAGGAGAAGCATAGCAGAGTATTGGCTAGGCATTTTTGTCGTGATAAAACCCTTGCCTTGGTTAGTGAGAATTATTATTGGCCACAATTGTAGAAAGATGCAAAGAATTTTGTACAGAGTTGCAGAGTATGTTAGATGGTGAAAGGAGTGAAGTAGAATATAGGGTTTTATCAGCCATTACTTGTACTAGAGAAGCCTTGGGAGGATATCATTATGGACTTTATTCTTAGTTTTCCAAGGACAAACTGGGGACATGATTCAATTTTTGTGGTGGTTGACAGATTTTTGAAGATGGCACATTTCATTCCCTGCAAGGAGATAATGATGTTGTTCATGTAGCATAATTATTTTTCAAAGAAGTGGTGAGACTACATGGTTTTCCAAAGACCATAGTTTCAAATTGAGACACTAAGTTTGTTAGATATTTATGGTGTACATTGTTGAAGAAGTTGAAGAGAGATTTGAAGTTCAATTCATCGTATCATCCACAGACTGATGGACAAATAAAAGTGGTGAATAGAAGTTTGGAAAATTTGTTGAGATGTTTGGTTGGAGATAAGCCAATGAAGTGGGATTTGATTTTACCATAGGAATAATTTGCATACAATAATTCTATCAACAGGAGTACTAGTAAATCACCATTCTAGATTGTATATGGAAGTAGTCCCAGAAATGTATCTGAGTTGAGAAAGATAGATAAAGGATAAATAAGTAGTGCTGAAGCTGAGGAGTTTGTAGAACACTTGAATTACATCCATGAGGAGGTGAGGAAGCACATTACAAGGATGCATGCATAGTATAAGGCTAAGGTGGGTGAGAAAAGAAGGCATAAGGAATTTCAAGTTGGAGATGAAGTCATGGTTAATTTGCAAAAAGAGCGGTTTCCTATTGGTACATATAACAAGCTGAAAATGAAAAAGTTTGGGCCATGTAAGATATTGAAGAAGCATGATTTAGGAAATGTGTATGAGGTAGAATTGCGTACTGAGATGAATATTTCACCATTGTTTAACATTTTAGATTTGACAGAGTATCATAAGGGACATGTTGAAGATGACATCATAGCAGCACAGTGGAGTATTCCAACAACTAGTTCAGATACCAAGGAGATTGAGGACATATTGGATAGTCAAGTTGGCAGAAGCAGAAGGAACAAGACATATGAAGAATATTTGGTCAAGTGGAAATGATGACCTATTGAAGATTCATCATGGCTAAAAAAGGAGAAGGTTAACCATCTTGGTTTTCCTCTGCACACCTGTGTCATGACAGGGTCACTTCTCAAATTACCTTGGGTGTCTGATGCAGGAGCATCCTAGGTGTAAGAGCAATCTTGCATCACCCAAAAATATTTATGTTTTTATATTCAATAAGGGCTATGTTGTGTAGAGCTGCTATTTATGGAAACTTTATATTTTTAGTAAGTTGTTCATATGATCTCAAAATGTTCTGATTTCACATGTGGAGATTCATCTTAGTTGTATCAGCCTACCAGTAAAGTTTTATTAATAGATCAATTCTAGCTTTGGAGATATTGAAGATTTCTGGTATTGGTAGTAGGGTACAGAAACTTTGAACTCAATTTTGAAGGCTTTAGAGGCCCTGGATGAGGTCAAACATTTGGGTGGGTAGGCATTTATGCTAGGCCAACTTGTAGAGTGCTTCATGGCCTTTCTGGAATGGGGTCATAATAGTCAATCAGGTCAACTAGCGATGACTTATGGTGTTCAGAAGTTGGGTCACCTAAAATAGCAAAAAATAATTTTCCTTTAAAATTTTTGTTCAGGTTTCAAAAGTTATTTTGAGCTAACTTTGATGTAATAAATTAAAAAATAAAATAATTCTAAGTTTGGTCGGCCCTATGGACTAAATTTCTAGAACCTTCTCGGGTGGTGGAAATTGCCTATATAAAGAAGGCCTGTAGTGTTCTCTAGGGCAGTTCTGGGTAGATCTAGGTAATGATTCGAGGCTTTGTCATATAGAATATTGTAAGGGGAATGCCCATGTGGCTTGCATATTGTAACTCTAAAAATTTGTTATTCCACATTTGTGGACATAATAAGAAGCCCATTTTCTATTCATGCAAATTGTTGTTATTTCTCTGTTTGTGTTATGTGTTTTTGGTATTAAGCGGAGCAACCTTCATCAAGTGGTATCAGAGCAGGAGTTCCTAACTATGTAAATAGATCACCAAATGTGAGGTAGTTTGGACCAAGACCCTAGTTAGGGTTTCAGTGCACATCACAAAAATGCCTCCACGAAGGGAACGTGGTGGAAGAGCTGGTGTTGTAACACCTGAGGTTAGGGCACTGTAGAGAGAAGTGCGAGCATTGCAAAATTAGATTCATAGAGGAAAGAAACTTAATGTCAGAGACCAAAGTGAGGATGAAGTTGAAGGAGGAAACTCTGATCGGGAAGGAGAAGTTGAAGTTTTCAATCAAGAAAAAGAAAGACTTTTCTAGGCCATTTTCAAGATTGGGAAAAGACCTAAGATTGAGGTTCCTACATTTTATGGGAATCTTAACACAGAAGAATTGATCGACTAGATCAATGAATGTGAAGAATATTTTGAGTATGAAGATTTTGAGGATCTTGATAGGGTCAAATTTGTGAAGGCTGGACTGAAAGGTCATGCGATGCTCTAGTGGCAAGAGATTCAATTGGAGTGAAATAGAAGAAGGAAAGATAAAATCACAAGATGGGATCAAATGGTGGATAAATTGAAGTGACAATTCATTCCAGTTGATTATGAGCTTGACCTACTAAAGAAAATGCAAAGTTTGAAGCAAGCAGAAAGATCTGTTCAGGAGTATATAGAGGAGTTCTATCGACTCCTCATTAGAACAGGCCATGCAAAAGCTAATAAGGAGAAATTCACCCATTACCTTAATGGGTTGAGACCAAGCATTCAAGAGGAGCTAAGTCTGGTTCAAATGAATAGTATTGAAGAGGCATACCAATTTGCCCTAAAAGTAGAGGAAAAGCTCAACAAGAAGTTTGAGAGCAAATAAAATGAAAGAGGTCACAGTGGATGATATGGTGGACAGTACTATGGAGGCTAAAATGAAGATCCAAAAAATAAGGATGAGGCCAGTAGCAGTCAAAATCAGCGAGGAAACAATTCCAATCATTTCGAAGACTAGAATAATAGTGATCAGAGAGGAAGAGGAAGAGGACAAGCATTAGAAAGAGGACAAGTATGAGGAAGAGGAGGCTTCCGTGGAACATGTTTTCATTGTGGTGAAGAAGGTCATAAGGCATTTGAATGTCCTTAGTGCTAAGGAAGAACATATAGGAGAAACGAAGGCCAGACCAGAGTTGCACATGTAGATGAAGATGCCAGAACATCACATTTTGAAGATACTGAAAGCGGAGAAACACTGATTAACAAAAGAGTCGTATTGAATGGTGAGAATGAAAATGAACAAAGGAGGAGCCTGTTTCACACTAGGTGCAAGTGTGAAAGTAAATGTTGTGATGTGATTAATGATAGTGGTAGCACTAACAATTTGGTGTCAGAACGGATGGTGACAAAGTTGAAGCTCAAGAGACAAAATCACCCACATCCATATCGGATTGCCTAGGTACAGGATAACCAAAAGGTCATGGTCAATGAACAATGCCTAGTGAAGTTCAAGATTGGTGGATACCATGATGAGGTACTATGTGTTATCATATCTATGGATGTATGCCATATGTTATTGGGTAAACCATGGCAGTTTGACAGATGTGTTGTACATGATGGTCGTGCGAATACCTATTCCCTGAAAAAAGATGGAGTGCAACTTAAGCTAAAGTCATTCAATGACATAGAAGAAAAGGTATGTGGTAGTGCAAGAATAACTTTTGTTGATGGAAGAAAGTTCTTAGATGGTATGAGGCATGAGCATGTGTGTTTTGCTTTAATTCCAAAAGCTGGTAAGGAGGAAGTAGTAGATGTTCTTGTAGAATTTGTAGATATGTTGAATGAGTTTCAGGATATTGTATCTGATAATGTGCCTGATGCATTACCACCAGTCAAGAAGATCAGTCATCAGATGGACTTGATCCTTGGAGTGAGTTTGCCAAATAAGGCAACTCATAGGATGACACCTATAGAAAGTGAGGAGTTGAACAGATAAGTACATGACTTGTTGCAGAAAGGATTGATTTGTGAAAGTCTGAGTCCCTATGCTATAGCGGTGGTATTAGCACCAAAGAAGAATGGAGAGTGGAGGATGTGTATAGATTCTAGGGCAATAAAAAAAGATCACAATCAAATACAAGTTTCCATTGCCACGAATAGATGATAGTATGGATTGTTTGAGTGGAGCTGTGTATTTCTCAAAGATAGATCTAAAGAGTGGATATCATTAGATTCAGATCAAAGAAGAAGATGAATGGAAAATTGCCTTCAAGAGAAAGGAAGGACTGTATGAGTGGTTAGTCATGCCTTTTGGGCTAACCAATGCACCAAGCACTTTCATGACGCTGATGAATGAGGTTCTCAAAGAATTTTTGGTAAGTTTGTCATTGTTTACGTAGATGAAATTTTGATCTTTAGTAAGATATTGGAGAAGCATATGGTACATATTCGTATGGTGTTTGAGAAGTTAAGGGAAGAGAAATTGTTGATTAATTTGAAGAAGTGCAGTTTTGTGAAGAAAGAGTTAGTGTATTTAGGATTTGTAGTTTTAGCAGAAGGTCTAAAAATGGACCCATAGAAGGTACAGGCTATCCTTGAATGGCCTACTCCAAGGAGTGCTACTAAGGTAAGATCTTTTCATGGTCTAATGAGGAAGAAAAGAGTTTCCAATTATTGAAACAAAATATTACAAAACAACTTTTTTCAACACTTCAAGATTTTAATAAGGTGTTTCAAGTAGATTGTGATGCTAGTGGTACTACAATAGGATCTATTATAAGCCAAGAAGGTAAACATGTTGCTTATTTTAGTGAGAAGTTAAATGATGCCAAGAGAAAGTATTCTATTTATGACCAATAATTTTATGCTATAGTTCAGGCATTGAAGAAGTGGAGACACTATCTACTTCCTAAGGAGTTTTTTTTGTATACTGATCATCAAGATTTGCAATATTTGAATAGTCAAGAAAAGTTGAATCAAAGGCATTTGAAATGGGTTGAGTTTTTGTAGAGTTACACATTTATTTTGAAACACATGAGTGGAAAGTCTAACAGGGTTGTAGATGCTCTTAGTAGAAAGAAACTATTTCTCACAGAAATGTAGATTGAAGTGGTTGGGTTCAAGGAACTCAAGAACTTGTATCTAGAGGATCCTGATTTTGGTGAAGCTTGGAAAGCTTATATAGAACCTATTACTCTAGCCAGGATGAAATGGTTGGATTTCATCATCCAGGATGATATGCTATTTCGAGGGAGTCAGTTGTGCATTCCACAAACTTCTATGAGGGAGAATCTCATCAAGGAGAAGCATAGCAGAGGATTGGCTGGACATTTTGGTCATGATAAAACCCTTTCTTTGGTTAGTGAGAATTATTATTGGCCACAGTTGTAGAAAAATGTGAAAAAAATTTCTACAGAGTTGTAGAGTATGTTAGATGGCAAAAGGAGTGAAGAAGAATATAGGATTGTATCAGCCATTACCTATACAAGAGAAGCCTTGGGAGGATATCAGTATGGACTTTGTTCTTGGTTTGCCAAGGATTCGGCGAGGACATGATTCAATTTTTGTGGTGGTTAAAATTTTTTTGAAGATGGCACATTTCATTCCTTGCAAGAAGACTAATGATGATGTTCATGTAGCATAATTGTTTTTCAAAAAAGTTGTGAGACTACATGGTTTACCAAAGACCATAGTTTTAGATCGAGACACTAAGTTTGTTGGATATTTCTATTGTACATTGTGGAAAAAGTTGAAGATGGATCTGAAGTTCAGTTCATCACATTATCCACAGACTGATGGATAGACAAAAGTGGTGAATAGTGTTGGCATTAAGCAGGATTGCCACTAGTGACAACACTTATTTGCATTCTCAGTGAAAACTGAGAAGAACAGTGCAAACCGAGCAGAACAGTGCAAACCGAGTAGGACAATGCAAACCGAGCAGGACAGTGTAAACCGAGTAACATTATGTCTACCGAGTCACCAGTATTTACCGAGTTCAAAACCTACCGAGTGGTTAGTATGAACCGTGCCTTCACTTCTACCGAGTGCATGATGATGCCGAGTAATGCAGTGGACGTCGAGTATCAGAAAGTCATCGAGTTAGTTTGCAGGAACCGTGTAACCATACTTGGGCCGACTTAGTAGCACTTATGTTTATTTGTCAAGCTGACTTTGTAATTGTAATTGTAATTAATTGTTTAGACTTGTATATAAACAATGTTGTAAAAATACCAAGATGTAATGAGTATGAATATGAAAAGAGATACAAGGTAGAGATAAGTGAATTACAAAGGGCTACAGCAGTATAAGGAGTAGCAAAGACAAATTCATCATAGAAGGTGATCAGTACATCAACGAATCTCAATCAGCAATCTAGTTGCAAAGTAAGAGATCTACTGTTTCATCCTAACAGGTGAATCGGCTTGAAATCCTTTAACCGGGTAGACTTAACAGTCTTTGTAAAATCTCTTAACCGAGTGCATACTTCATTGTATGTTTGTAAATCCTTTAACAGGGTGGATTTAGCAATCCTTATTGCTCCTAGCAGGGCAGATCATCAGAAGTGATCAATTGTAAGCCTTAACCGGCCAACTTTATACTGCAGTACTAAAGCTTTGTGGGTTTCATCCCCACCCCAGTTTTACTTTCTTTTGGAAGGTTTTTAGGTAACCAAATCTATGTGTCATTATTGTGAATGCTTTTAAGTTTCATGCTTTCTATATGCAAAAGGATAAAGTAAACTATATGTTAATACATCTGTAATTGAAATAAAATTTGGAGTTACTGATTCACCCCTCCCCTCTCAGTAACTTGGTTAATTCCTGAATATTTCCAACAATTGGTATCAGAACAGTATTGGTTCTCAAGATAAAGCTTAACTAGCTTGTGCAAAGATCCAGGACAATGGAGGTATTCAAACTGAACAAGGTGATTGAAAATGAAAAGCTAGATCTGGAAATGGCCATAGCTAAACTTAAAGAAGCAAAAGAACATCTTTCCCAATCCCTAAGAAGAAGGAAGGAACTTGCAAATCAGATGAATGATCAGAATTACATTGAAGAAAAGATTGAAGATCTTTTTCCCTCAGATAGCTCAGATGAAGAAAACAATGCTGTCAAAGAACTCCTAGAAAAGAATGGGTCTCTGCAGGAAGAAGTGAGAAAATTAAAAAGAGAACAAGAGCTACACTCAACAAGATTTTGTGAGATCTTAGAACAAAGAAACAAGTTGAAAGATGAATTAGATGGAAGGAACAATGAAGTCCAAAATAAAACCCTTCAGCTAGAAAACCTAATTGATCAGATCTCCCATACAAATGAGGAAATTCTGACTCTAAGATCAGAAATAGAAAGCACAAGAGAAGAACTAAGATCAGAAAAGAAAATCAATCTAAGATTGATGGATGACCTAAACACCGAAAAACAAATCAATGAAGGAATGCTGAAAAGCCAAGAAGACTTAAATCAGCTGTATGACTGAAATCTTCATAGGTAGAAAGGAAAAGCAGGACTTGGATACAAAGGAGAAGGTGAATCTTCTAAGCAAGGTACTCAAAGGAATTAGAAACCTACTTGTAATCATTGTGGAAAAATAGGACATACTTCAAATAAATGTTGGAGCAATGAAAAAGCAGAATTCAATGGAAAATGCTACAACTGCAATCAGCATGGTCACAAAGCAAATGAATGCAGGGAAAAATCAAGATTCAAAGGTAATTGTCACAAATGCAACAAACAAGGTCACAAGACATCCGAGTGCAGATCCAAAACATTCAATCCAGCAAAACAAATTATGAAAGCAATGTTTGGATGGGATTACAACACCTCGTGTAGATGTCATTACTGTGGAGAATATGGACACATTGGCATGAACTACATAAAACATCATCTAAGGAAAAGAGATACTACCGTAAGATGTTTTAAATGCACTAAACTTGATCATATAGCCAGAAATTGCATGAATGCTAGTGAAGTTGAAGATGGAAAGAAGAATGAAGCAACTAAGGTCAGAAAATAGATGAGACAACAGTGGGTTCCTAAATGTACCGAGCAAACCAATCCAAGTAATGGAATGGGTGGCTCTACCAACTCAAACTAAATTCCACGAAAGCACTGGAACTGTGTTCTGATAGACAAATTTCAAGCAGTTCCAGAACCAAATTAAAAGAAAGATCTAAATCGGCATACAAGATGCAATAAGATCACAGGAAGGTCGGTACCAGTTTTTTTACCGAGCGAGGTCAGAGCAATATGAATTCTCAAGTTCACCGAGTTGCGAAGTCTTTACCGAGCAATTAATTCATAGTGGGTGAGAGTCTGTCAGAATTCATACCCTAATTTGTACTAAGCATTAATGACAAAGTTGTAAACAAAAGGCAAGAAATCAAACTCATTCTTCACCGTGAACTTTAGCACTTTGAGAGCAGAAAATTTCAAGAGCAATCCAGCGATTCAAACACTTTTGCAAAAAGAATTCTCTGTGAGCTACCATGGCATCATCCAGCACTTCAGTGAAGAAAGGATCAGAAATGATAGTCCAAGGGGAATGGAGAGCACCAGATTTCAAACTTGTGCCCGTAATTGTAGCAGCCCTAGACCCGAATGGAGCTCAATTTTAGATTCCTCCTAAGGTACTACTTGTTAACGATATTCACAATCATTTCAATTGTGCAATTCAAGAAATGGGAAACCTAGAGCTAGATATTGTACGTGAGGAACTGTGTGTGAATGGTATTCTAAAACCCGAGCACAAACATCTGGAAGACAAGGGATTAGTTCACATTGCACATTTACCTCAAAACTTTTGGGAGAAATGGGTTAGATACATTCTCAGCCGTGTACATGAAGGAAAGATTTGGCTTGAGCAACCCATAGAGATCACTAAGAAGATGATTCACCAAATCACCGGTCTTCCCATGTTAAACAAAGCTAAAACTACCAAAACCCTAGGTCAGCCGGAACTGGAGAAGAAAACCCTAGCTGAGTGGGACGGTAGAGGCATGAAAGTAAGCAGCATTACTGATGCTGAACTGAAGTTTGGAACACACATCATTGCCCATAAAATATATAGTTCAAGTCGACAGAATAGTGTATCCTGTGAAGCCATAGACCTAGCATACAAAGTGGTCAAGAATAATTTATCATTTGACCTTGCAGATTTGTTGTTAAAATAGTTTAACAAGAACATGGAAAGCATTCAAACTTCCAAAAACAATCCATGTAAGTTTGGATCTCTACTGGTCTGTTTATTTTTCTATGTTCAAAACTTCTTCCCTTCCAAAGGAAAAGTAGTATGGAGAAAAGATGTACCAATTCTTTATGAGATAAATGAATATATTTCAGAAATGGGTGAAAATTTTGAGAGCATCATGGATAGTTATTTTGAGTCTTTCAAAGAGAAAATGAATGACAGATTCCAGATTCCACAGAAGTTGGTGGAAGATTATAAGGATGATATTTGTTTCATGGTGGACTGTGACAGAGTATACATTCAAGCAGCTAAACCGAGGATTGTACATGTAAAACCTCTTCCTTATGAGGTAAACATTGATGAGACAAAGAATATCATTGAAGCCCTCCTTAATCAACCTGTTAATCCCAAAGCTCCATATTTTGGAACATATGAAGAAGAAAAAGTGAGAATTGAATAAGTATAAAGCTTCCATAGGCAGTAAATAAAGGAAAAAAGAGGATAGCCAAAATGCAAATGCTAACCGAGGACAGAAGACACTGAAGAAGAAAAGGAAAAGGATGAGAAAACAAAGGAACCAGAACCTGCAAAGAAGAAAGGAAAGGTATTCATCACTAAGGCACCTAAGGCTCCCACTGCTGTATTTACAAGGAGAAGTGCAAGGGGTAAGGCAGACAAGGCAGACAAAGATATAATATTCAAAAGGCCTCCTCTAACCTTTCAAGAGAAGATCAAACTTTTTAGAGAAGGATCGGGATCTAGAGTAAGTAATATAAAATCTTTAAAATATGAAACCAGATCGGAAACAGAACAAAAGGAAATAGAAGATGCTGTCATTGAAAAGATGGGATAGTGGAAATACTCTCCTGATGAAATAGCCCCATAGATTCCAACAGCTTTATTAGATCCAATAAAAATGAGATGGACCAATGCAAAGCAAACTGTAAAAGACATATTTGATCAAACCTTGAGATAGTTAATGCCGAGCTTGAAAAATGATGAAATAAAGAAGGCATTGAAGGAGAATGAAAATAAGATGACACTGAAGTTCAATACTTGTTTAATTCTGATTAACAATATTGAATCGGTTGTGAAGGCTACAAATGCCACATGGAAGAACATATATCATCTTCACCAATCGAGTACTGAAATAGTTATAATAAAAGATATTGAAGATGACAGTGATGAACAGGAAGAAGCCACTGAGGTAGATGATACTGTGAGGATAGTGGTAGAAGTCATTGCATCACTTCCTACCTCTCCAGCAAAAGTTACTACATCTAGCCCAGAGACACCTTCAAGCATGGTTGTGACAACTTCAACATTTGTCCAATCACCTATAGCAACAACAGAAGTAACTACCATTTCTTCTACCGAGTTGCAGTCTCCTATTTCATCAAGTTTTCCAGCAGTAAGTATTCCATTTTTTGATTCTACAAGTGTAAATACTTCAAGTTCTCCAGTAGATAGTATACCATTCTCTATAGCCAGTCCTACTATGTCTACTATCACTACTACTAAGGCATTAAGTACAGATAAGCCTAAGGCTCAACCGAGTATAATATTTTTGAGCAAGAATATAGTAGAGGATATAGACCTAGATGAGGAAATAGAGATTCCAACATTGGATTTTGCAAATCTATCAGCGGATCAAATGCAAAATATAGGTGAAATCCTCCAAAGGAAAGTGAAGCAAAAGAAGCTTAAAGAGGAGAGAGACAAGGAATATAAAATCATTAAGGATGCTAAGGACATTTTGTCAGAAGCATTAGGTATTAAAGTAGACTCCTCTCAACATGTTTTGTTACAATTAGCAGAAGCAGTAAATAAGTACAATGAGGATTCATCTAGGATAGACAAGTTAGTTGAAAGAGCTGAGAAGAAATTCAATAATAAAGTGTTTGAGCACATTGCTCAGCACATAGCTATTAATCAAGTCGAATTGTCTTCAGTTTTGTCAAACATTGAATCTTCCTATTCGAATGTTACCTCTCTTTTGGCTAGACTGTGCAATGTTGCCGAGTTCACCAAGAATGTCAAGGATAAAATGAGTAAATTTGATGAGGATTTGAAGATTAGCATACAGAAGCTGCAACTTGAACCAAGTTCAAACTCTGCTCATGACATGAAAATCTCATACCTATCAAATATGCAGTCAGAACTACTGAAAGAAGACACAAGGATCTGGTCCACACTGCTACACATTCAGAACATGATCCTTCCCATCATGAATACAATGTATAAGCACATTGAACATTCCAAAACATTAATTCATGACAATCAGTTCTCAATAGCAGATCACATGATTGAACTCTCTGCAGAAGTCCAAATTGCAATCCAAACATGCAAGATTCTGCAAGAAAATTGGGACAGAACCCTGGCACTGATAATGAAGGTACATTCTATTTTTCTATCAAATTTTGGATTCTCTCTGTAAAGAACTTGTATATACACCTTTGGCATTATCGTCAAAAAGGGGGAGATATATATAGAAGAAGATATGTATATAAGAAAAAGTTAGCACATTGAAAGGGGGAGATAATTTATAAATCCCTATGACAAAGACAAATTTTGAAAAATCAAAATAAATCTCAGCATGGTTCATGTATATAAGTTTTGGGCAATAAGTGTTTTTGTCACTAATGCCAAAGGGGGAGATTGTTGGCATTAAGCAGGATTGCCACTAGTGACAACACTTATTTGCATTCTCAGTGCAAACCGAGCAGAACAGTGCAAAGCGAGCAGAACAGTGCAAAGCGAGCAGAATAGTGCAAACCGAGCAGAACAGTGCAAACTGAGCAGAATAGTGCAAACCGAGCAGAACAGTGTAAACCGAGCAGAATAGTGCAAACCGAGCAGAACAGTGCAAATCGAGCAGGACAATGCAAACCGAGCAAGACAGTGTAAACCGAGTAACATTATGTCTATCGAGTCACCAGTATTTACCGAGTTCAAAACCTACCGAGTGGTTAGTATGAACCGTGCCTCCACTTCTACTGAGTGGATGATGATGCCAAGTAATGCAGTGGACGCTGAGTATCAGAAAGTCACCGAGTTAGTTTGCAGGAACCGTGTAACCATACTTGGGCCGACTTAGTAGCACTTATGTTTATTTGTCAAGCCGACTTTGTAATTGTAATTGTAATTAATTATTTAGACTTGTATATAAACAATGTTGTAAAAATACCAAGATGTAATGAGTATGAATATGAAAAGAGATACAAGACAGAGATAAGCGAATTACAAAGGGCTACAGTAGTATAAGGAGCAGCAAAGAAAAATTTATCACAGAAGGTGATCAGTACATCAGTGAATCTCAATCAGCAATCTAGTTGCAAAGTAAGAGATCTACTGTTTCATCCTAACAGGTGAATCAGCTTGAAATCCTTTAACCGGGTAGACTTAACAGTCTTTGTAAAATCTCTTAACCAAGTGCATACTTCATTGTATGTTTGTAAATCCTTTAACAGGGTGGATTTAGCAATCCTTATTGCTCCTAGCAGGGCAGATCATCAGAAGTGATCAATTGTAAGCCTTAACCGGCCAACTTTATACTGCAGTACTAAAGCTTTGTGGGTTTCATCCCCACCCCAGTTTTACTTTCTTTTGGAAGGTTTCTGGGTAACCAAATCTATGTGTCATTGTTGTGAATGCTTTTAAGTTTCATGCTTTCTATATGCAAAAGGATAAAGTAAACTATATGTTAATACATCTGTAATTGAAAGAAAATTTGGCGTTACTGATTCACCCCTCCCCTCTCAGTAACTTGGTTAATTCCTAAATATTTTCAACAAATAGAAGTTTGGGAAATTCGCTGAGATGTTTGGTTGGAGATAAGCCAACAGGGTGGTATTTGATTTTACCACAGGCATAATATGCATACAATAATTCTGTCAACAGGAGCACTAGTAAATCGCCATTAGAGATTGTATATGGAAGTAGTCCCAGAAATGAATCTAAGTTGAGAAAGATAGATAAAGGAGAAATAAGTAGTGCTAAAGCTGAGGAGTTTGCAAAATAGTTGAATTACATCCATGAGGAGGTGATGAAGCACATTACCACAATGAATTCATAGTATAAGGCTAAGCCAAATGAGAAAAGAAGGCATAAGGAATTTCAAGTTAAAGATGAAGTCATGGTTCATTTGCAAAAAGAGTGGTTTCCAGTTGGTACATATAACAAGCTGAAAATGAAAAAGTTTGGGCCATGTAAGATATTGAAGAAGCATGATTCAGGAAATGCGTATGAGGTAGAATTTCCCACTGAGATGAATATTTCACCAGTGTTTAACATTTCAAATTTGATAGAGTATCATGAGGTAGGTGTTGAAGATGACATCATAGTAGTACAGTGGAGTATTCTAGCGACTAGTGCAGATACCAAGGAGATTGAAGATATATTGGATAGTCGTATTGGCAGAAGCACAAGGAACAAGACATACGAAGATTATCTGGTCAAGTGGAAAGGATGACCTGTTGAAGATTCATCATGACTAACAAAGGAGGAGGTTAACCATCTTCATTTTCCTCTACAAACTTGAGTCGTGATAGGGTCACTTCTCAAATTACCCTGGGTGTCTAATGCAGGAGCATCCTGGGTGTAAGAGAAATCTTGCATCACCCAAAAATATTTATGTTTTTGTATTCAATAAGGGCTATCTTGTGTAGAGCTACTATTTATGGAAACTTGCTATTTTTAGTTAGTTTTTCATACGATCTCAGAATGTTCTAATTTCACATGTGGAGGTTCATCTCAACTGTATCAGCCTACCAGAAAAGTTTCATTGACAGATCAAGTCTAGCTTTGGAGATATTAAAGATTTTTAGAATTGGCAGTAGGTTACAAAAACTTTGAACTTGATTTTGAAAGCTTTAGATGAACCAAATGAGGTAAAAAATTAGGGTGATAGGTGTTTTCCTGAGTCAAGCCTGTAGAGTGCTTCGTGGCCTTTTTGGAATGGCGTCATAATAGTCAATCAGGTCAACTAGCAATGACTTATGATCTTTGGAAGTTGGGTCACTTGAAATAGCAAAAAATAATTTTCCTTCAAAATTTCTGTTCAGGTTTCTAAAGTTATTTTGAGCTCACTTTGATGTAATAAATTGAAAAATAAAATAATTCTAATTTTGGTCAGCCCTATGGGCTAAATTTCTAGAACCTTCTCGGGCAATAGAAATTGCCTATATAAAGAAGGCTGGTAGTGTTGTCTATGGTAATTCTGGTAGATCTGGGTAATGATTCAAGGCTTTGTCCTACAGAATATTGTAAGGGGAATGCCCATGTGGCTTGCATATTTTAATTCTAAAAATTTGTAATTCCATATTTGTGGAGATAATAAGAAGCCCATTTTTTGTTCATGCAAATTGTTGTTGTTTCTCTATTTTTGTTATCTATTTGTGGTATTAAGGGGAGAAACCTTCATCAAGTGGTATTAGAGTAGGAGTTTCTAAGTGTGTAAACAAATCACCAACTATGAGGCAATTTGCACTAGGACCCTATTTAGGGTTTCAGTGTGCATCGTGAAAATACCTCCACAAAGGGAACATGGTGGAAGAGCTAGTGTTCTAACACCTGAGGTTAGGGCAAGACAGAGACAAGTGTGAGCATTGCAAGAGGAGATTCACAGAGGAATGAATCTTAATGTCAGAGACCAAAGTGAGGATGAAGCCAAAGAAGAAGGAAATTTTGATAAGGAAGGAGAAGTTGAAGTTTTCAATCAAAAAGAAGAAAGGCTTTTTCAGGCCATTTCCAAGATTGGGGAAAGACCTAAGATTGAGGTTCCTACATTTTATGGGAATCTTAACCCAGAAGAGTTGATTGACTAGATCAATGAATGTCAAGAATATTTTGAGTATGAAGATGTTGAGGATCTTGATAGGGTCAAATTTACAAAGGGCAGACTAAAAGGTTATGCAAAGATTTGGTGGCAAGAGATTCAATTGGAGTGAAATAGAAGAGGGAAAGATAAAATCACAAGATGGAATTGGATGGTGGATAAATTGAAGTGATAGTTCATTCTAGTTGATTATGAGCTTGACCTACTAAAGAAAATGTAAACTTTGAAGTAAGAAGGAAGATCTGTTCACGAGTATACAGAGAAGTTCTATCGACTCCTCATTAGAATAGGCCATGCAGAAGATTATAAGGAGAAAGTCACCCATTACCTTAATGGGTTGATGCCGAGCATTCAAGAGGAGCTTAATCTAGTTTGAATGAATAGTATTGAAGAGGCATACTAGTTTGCCCTAAAAGTAGAGGAAAACTTGAACAAGAAGTTTGAGAGTAGACAAAATAGAAGAGGTCGCGGTGGACGATCTGGTGGATAGTCCTATGGAGGCCAAAATGAAAATCCAAAAAAGAAAGATGAGGCCAGTACCAGTCAAAATCAGTGAGGAAATAATTCCAATGAGTTCCAAGACTAGAATAATAGAGATCAGAGAGCAAGAGGAAGAGGACAAGGATCAAGAAGAGGAGGCTTCCATGGAACATGTTTTCACTGTGGCGAAGAAGGTCATAGGTCATTTGAATGTCGTCAGCACAAAAGAAGAAAACATAGGAGAAACAAAGGCCAGGCTAGAGTTGCATATGTAGATGAAGATGCAAGATCATCACATTCTAAAGATGCTGAAAGAGGAGAAACACTGATTAACAGAAGAGTCCTGCTGAGTGGTAAGAATGAATCTGAACAAAGGAGGAGCCTATTTTGCACCAGGTGCAAGTGTGAAGGTAAATGTTGTGATGTGATTATTGATTGTGGTAGCACTTACAATTTGGTGTCAGAAGGGATGGTGACAAAGTTGAAGCTCAAGAGACAAAAACACCCACATCCATATTAGATTGCCTGGGTACAGGATAACCACAAGGTCATGGTTAATGAACAATGCCTAGAGAAGTTCAAAATTGGTGGATACCATGATGAGGTGCTATGTGATATCATATCTATGGATGTATGCCATATGTTATTAGGTAGACCATGGCAGTTTGATAGATGTGCTGTAAATGATGGTCGTGCGAATACCTATTCCCTAACAAAGGATGGAGTATGACATAAGCTAAAGCCATTGAATGACATAGAAGAAAAGGTATGTGGTAGTGCAAGAATAACTTTTGTTAAAGGAAGAAAGTTCCTAGATGGTATGAGGCATGAACATGTGTGTTTTTCTTTAATTCCAAAAGTTGGAAAGGAGGAAGTAGAAGATGTTCATGTAGAAGTTGCAAATTTGTTGAATCAATTTCAGGATATTGTATCTAATAATGTACCTAATGGCTTACCACCAGTCAGGAAGATCAGTCATCAGATGGACTTGATCCTAGGAGTGAATTTGCCGAATAAAATAGCACACAAGATGACACCTACAGAAAGTGAGGAGTTGAACAGACAAGTACATGAGTTGTTGCAGAAAGGATTGATCTATGAAAATCTGAGTCCCTATGCTGTACCAATGGTATTAGCACCAAAGAAGAATGGAGAGTGGAGGATGTGTACAGATTGTAAGGTAATAAACAAGATCACAATAAAATAAAAGTTTCTATTGCCACAAATGGATGATATTATGGACTGTTTGAGTGGAGCTGGGTATTTCTTAAAGATAGATCTGAAGAGTGGATATCATCAGATTTGGATCAGAGAAGGAGATGAATGGAAGACTACCTTCAAGACAAAGGAAGGACTATATGAGTGGTTAGTCATGCCTTTTGGGCTAACTAATGCACTGAGCACTTTCATGAGGTTGATGAACAAGGTTCTAAAAGAATTTTTGAGTAATTTTGTCATTATTTACCTAGATGATATTTTAATCTTTAGTAAAACATTGGATGAGCATATGGTACATATTGATATAGTGTTTGAGAAGTTAAGGGAAGAGAAATAGTTGATTAATTTGAAGAAGTGTAGTTTTATGAAGAAAGAGTTAGTGTATTTGGGATTTGTAGCTTCAACAGAAGGTCTAAAAATGGACCTAAAGAAGGTACGGGCTATCTATGAATGGCTTACTCCAAGGAGTGCTACTGAGGTAAGATCTTTTCATGGTCTAGCTAGCTTTTATAGAAAGTTTATCAAAAAATTTAGCAGTATTTGTGGACCCTTGACTGAAACAATGGGAGGGGATAGAAAAGAGTTTAAGTGGACTAATGGGGCAGAAAAGAGTTTTTCATTGTTGAAACAAAATGTTATAGAATAACTTGTTTTAGCACTTCTAGATTTTAATTAGGTGTTTCAAGTAGATTGTGATGCTAGTGGTACTGCAATAGGATTTTTTATGAGCCAAGAAGGTAAACCTGTTGCTTATTTCAGCGAGAAGTTAAATGATTCCAAGAGAAAGTATTATGTTTATAGTTAAGAATTTTATACTATAGTTTAGGCATTGAAGAAGTGGAGACACTATCTACTTCCTAAAGAGTTTTTTTTGTATACTAATCATCAAGCTTTGCAATATTTGAATAGTCAAGAAAAGTTGAATCAAAGGCATTTGAAATGGGTTCAGTTTTTGCAGAGTTACACATTTGTTTTGAAACACAGGAGTGGAAAGTATAACAAGGTTGTAGATGCTCTTAATAGAAGGCAACTATTGCTGACAGAAATGTAGATTGAAGTGGTTGGGTTCAAGGAACTCAAGAACTTGTATCTAGAGGATCCTGATTTTGGTGAAGCTTGGAAAGCTTGTATAGAACCTGTTACTCTAGACATGATGAAATCGCTGGATTTCATCATCCAGGATGATATTCTATTTAGAGGGAGTCAGTTGTGCATTCCATGAAGTTCTATGTGGGAGAATCTCATCAAGGAGAAGCATAGAAAAGTATTGGCTAGACATTTTGGTCATGATAAAACCCTTGCTTTGGTTAGTGAGAATTATTATTGGCCACAGTTGTAGCAAGATGTGAAGAAGTTTGTACAGAGTTGTAGAGTATGTTAGATGGTGAAAGGAGCGAAGTAGAATACAGGGTTGTATCAGCCATTACCTGTACTAGAGAAGCCTTGGGAGGATATCAGTATGGACTTTGTTCTTGGTTTGGCAAAGACAAAGTGGCGACATGATTCAATTTTTGTGGTGGCTGACAGATTTTTGAAGATGACACATTTCATTTCCTACAAAAAGACTATTGATGTTGTTCATATAACAGAATTGTTTTTCAAAGATGTGGTGAGACTACATGGTTTGCCAAAGACCATAGTTTTAGATTGAGACACTAAGTTTGTTGGATATTTCTGGCATACATTATTTAAGAAGTTAAAGATAGATTTAAAGTTTAGTTCATCACATCATCCACAGACTAATGGACAGATAGAAGTGGCGAATAGAAGTTTGGAAAATTTGTTGAGATGTTTGGTTTGAGATAAGCCAACAGGGTGGTATTTGATTTTACCATAGGTAGAATTTTCATACAATAATTCTATCAACATGAGCACTAGTAAATCACCATTCTAGATTGTATATGGAAGTAGTCCCAGAAATGCATCTGAGTTGAGAAAGATAGATAAAGGAGAAATAAGTAGTGCTGAAGCTGAGGAGTTTGCAAAACACTTGAAGAACATCCATGAGGAGGTGAGGAAGCACATTACCATGATGAATGCATGATATAAGTCTAAGGCAGATGAGAAAAGAAGGCATAAGAAATTTTAAGTTGGAGATGAAGTCATGGTTCATTTGTGAAAAGAGGAGTTTCCAGTTGGTACATATAACAAGCTAAAAATGAAGAAGTTTGGGCCATGTAAGATACTGAAGAAGTACGATTCAGGAAATGCGTACGAGTTAGAATTGCCTATTGAGCTAAATATTTCACTAGTGTTTAACATTTCAGATTTGACAAAGTATCATAAGAGAAGTGTTGAAGATAAAATCATAGCAGCACAGTGGATTATTCCAGCAACTAGTTTAGATACCAAAGAGATTGAGGACATATTGGATAGTCGAGTTGGCAGAAGCACAAGGAACAAGACATATGAAGAATATCTAGTCAAGTGGAAAGGATGACCTATTGAAGATCCATCATAGCTAATAAAGGAGGAGGTTAACCATTTTCATTTTCCTCTGCACACCTGAGTCATGATAGGGTCACTTCTCAAATTACCCTGGGTGTCTGATGCAGGAGCATCTTGGGTGTAAGAGCAATCTTGCATCACCCAAAAATATTTATGTTTTTGTATTCAATAAGGGTTATCTTATGTAGAGAAGCTATTTATGAAAACTTGCTATTTTTAGTAAGTTGTTCATACGATCTTGGAATGTTCTTATTTCACATGTGGAGGTTCATCTTAGTCATATGAACCTTCTAGTAAAGTTTCATTGATAGATCAAGTCTAGCTTTGGAGATATTAAATATTTTCGGTATTGGCAGTAGGGTACAGAAACTTTGAACTTAGTTTTGAATGCTTTAGAGGCCCAGGATGAGGTCAAGAATTTGTGTGATAGTTGCTTGTGTGAGTTAGGCCTGTAGAGCACTTCGTGGCCTTTCTAGAATGGGGTCATAATAGTCAATTAGGTCAATAGGCGATGACTTATGGTCTTCGAAAGTTGGGTCAACTGAAATAGCAGAAAATAATTTTCCTTCAAAATTTATGTTTGGGTTTCAAAAGTTATTTTGAGCTGACTTTGATGTAATAAATTAAAAAATAAAATAATTCTAAGTTTGGTCAGCCCTATGGGCTAAATTTCTGGAACCTTCTTGGGCAGTGGATATTGCCTATATAAAGAAGGCTCGTAGTGTTGTCTAGGGAAGTTCTGGGTAGATCTGGGTAATAATTCAAGGCTTTGTCCTACAGAATATTGTAAGGGGATGCCCATGTGGCTTGCATATTGTAATTATAAAAATTTGCAATTCCACATTTGTGGAGATAATAAGAAGCCCATTTTCTGTTCTTGCAAATTGTTGTTGTTTCTTTATTTCTGTTATGTGTTTGTGGTATTAAGGGGATCACCCTTCATCATATAGTTACATATCTAACATGTAACATTTTGAGAACTTCTAACATTTTTATGATTTTGATTTCTTTGATCATGTTGAATCATGTTCTTCTTACTATTCTTGCAATTCATAGCTTTATGACCAAATTTATTGCATGAATAACAATAACCATTAAAAGGTCTTACCTCTGTACAGTTCCTCGCAATGTGTACTCCATGTTTGTTACATGCAAAACAAGTGTGGTCTATAGGCTTGCACTCATTATTAGGTGGTTCACCATTATCTTTGGTTTGATCTTCAGTCTCCTTAGCATTAGTAGAGTCTTTTTGTGTATCCTTTCTTGCTCGCATGTTTCTCAATCTGATTTTGTGCTTCATTGTATCCAATACAGCTAGTGTCTCCTTTGACTCTTCTTGCATACAACTGAGATTCTATCAAATTAGAACTAGTGTGCAATTTGTCAATATGATTGTTTGCTTCTTTCAATTCAGACTCCAAGCTTTCTTTTCTATTCCTTAGCTCCAAGATTTCCAAGTTAGCTTGCCTTAATTCCTCATTGAGTTGAAGGTTCTCTTTGACTTGTTCATTGTAGACTTCCTGATTGTTGATCAGCTTATCATCAAATTCTTCAAGTAGTTCTTTTAAAGATGTATTGTCTTCACTCAACTTCTTGACCTTTGCTCCTAGATCATTGTTAGAGCATTCTTTCAAATCCTTTCTTAGCCTTTTGATAACTAATTGAGCATCACTAACCTTTTCTTTTAGCTCTTCAATTTCTCTTTCTAATTTGTCCAAGTCTTCAAGAGTAGCTTCAAGATTTCTTTTTAGATGTTTCATTTATGATTTGTCCATGATCTCCTCAAGTGGTTAAACTTCTTTGCTAAGGACCAGAGCTCTGATACTAATTTTTAGGAATGGGAACACTGAGAGGGGGGTGAATCAGTGTTCACTGTATGTTATCTTTTAACTTTAATCTTTATACTAAACTTAAATGCTTAAGTACTAAATTAAACATTCACATAAACATGAAACATGAAATCAACACATGACACCAATATGGTTATGGGCAAACCCAAATAGGTAAAAACCCCAGTGGGAAGAGACACCCACTAATATTATGTACTAGTGTTTTGTGATCCTTGTTAGAAGATCCTTAACCCTATTAGGAGTTTCTTTACAATGCTTTAAGTATAGTAGACCTTGTCAAGGGTCAGACCCTATTAGGAGTCTTTTACAATAGTCCCTGTTAGGGGAGTGGACACACTATCCTAAAGTTCACTGCTCAAGTGATGAAGGCTACAACCTTCTGATCTCAGATGTACACACTATATCTGCTAAATGAACTATTACTGTGACACTACTTGTTAGGTTAGTTCCTTTGATGCACTTATGATTTGATCTCTCGCAAAGCTTTAATACATCTTCTTGACTCTTCGCATACTTTTTCTCTACTTATCACAACTCTCTATCAACTTCCATATTAATTGCAATGGGTGCATCTTATATTTATATGCGCATACAAAATAAACAACTAGGTCAGCCCTTAGACCTATAACATACAATGCTTCCAAATGAATTGGCTTAAGCATGTTTAAAATCAAACATATATACATGTCAAAAACCTAATTACAATAGGCACATAGCCTTTACAAGATTAGATTATAGATGCAACTCAAAATGATAACTATCGATTGTTTACTCTATTCTTCACTGGCACACACTGGCTATGCAACTTCAACTAAATGTATCTTTCTCATACTTGCACATCTAATCATGCACTCATAGACTAAGCATGAATATAGTCTAACTAACTTAACTTCCAAGACACATGCCATATTTCATCTGTACGCACGTGCGGTGAAGCTTTGAGCTGCAGGAACTCTGTACATTATCCAGTCTTCAATACTTAACTGATTTATGATCTTCTCATTGTAATACCCCAAAAATGGGCTATAAGTTCATCAATCTCCAACATCATCAAATCAAATCAAATCAACATCAAAGTCCTAATCTAAGGCACATCTAAACATCATCGAATCATAATTGATTATCTTAAATTCTACATCGGGGAATATTCCTAGTAATATTCCTAATCATCATAATTATCTTTAATTTTATAATTATTTGGCAATAAATCACATTTATCCTAAAGTTTGATTAATTGAATATTTTCATATTTAATTAATTAGATTTAATATTTGCCACTTAATTGTGTAATTAAATTTAATTCTATCTATTATTAATTGTATTATTTAATTTTGACAATAAATCAAAATTCCTATCTTTAATTGATTAAATTCTTATTTAATTAATTAAAGCATGTTGTCATTATTTAATAATATAATTTTTAATAAAAGTTTGATAAAATAGTTAATTAACCCATAAATTAATTATTTTATTTTAAAAATTAGTTAAGTTGAGCATAAATCACTTTATTTATTTATTAAATCATAATTATCCATGTGCACATTTAAGGACCAGTTAAACTCAAATTGGAAAATCAATGCAAGTTGTTAGCTTTTTGAAACTCAACATCTTTTTGAGTTTTAAAGTTGATCTAAACTTCTAATTCGAGTTAAACTGTGCTTTTGCATAATTTTTGTGACTTAATTATCTGTTATTTAAAAATAACTCAAAAATCAACCTGAGTTATTTGAGTGATTTATGGCTTTCTTCCATGCACCTCCAAAGCCTTGGATTTCTATAAAAACAAGGCTCAGCTCTTCATAATTCATCTCTCAAATTTGCATCCAAGCATCTCATATTTTTGCACAATCACGCTGGAGAATTGGAATTGGGAGAATCAAAGCTTATTGCAAATCAAGGCTATTGTGAGATCAATTTATTTTTTTTACATTTATTTAGATTCTTTTTCATATCATTGTTAGATCATTTTAGCATATCAATTTTCATATTAGCATAGATTCATATCAGTTTTTATCATTCTTATTGCATAGAAATACTAAAAAAATAGCTTAATTGTATTCAATTCATATCTAGATCAATTGCATTCAAATCCTTCATTTAGGTGTCATCTAGGTCACTGATCTTGATAACAATCTGAGAACATTAATCTCGCACCTACTAGAAGGCAGTAAATCGCTTGGTTAAATTAGATTTCAATTTTGCGCAATTTTGATTTTTGCTAACCTCTAATATTTTACTGAAGTGTTGTGTCTACAGATCAGGTACAAAATTCACACACACATTTCTGGCACCCATCGTGGGGCAACCCACCTTTGCATGCTGGTTTTGATTTTTTTTGGGAGCTAAAACCCCAAAGTTTCAAAGATTTAATTTTATCTCCCAAACGGCTTGGATTTTTGGTCTAAAAATTTTTTTACAGGTTGGTGACATATCAAGAAAACTATAGTAAAAAATTTAAAATTTTCTGAGATGTTTTGAATTTTTAATAATTTTTTCATGAAATTCTAGAAAAAATTAATATCTGACGTACATCAGCATATTTTTTGAAAATTTTTATATTTTCAAAAATCTCTTTAAATTCTATAGGGGTTCCATTCTTTGTATTTTAAATTTGGATGCAATATAATATCTCAAATAGTCAATTTACAAAAACTAGTCTATTTTGGTAAAACGGGTCTCTAGGGCACAAATGAAGACATTTTTCTAAAATTTTTACATTTTTGGAAAGCTCTCTATTTTTTAGAGCTAACCCTATGGTTTTCATAAGTTGAATATATTTTTCATATCTTATTTGCTTGTTTGCTTGTTGGAGAGTTCGCCATTTGCTTGCATGGAAAAGCTCAACAAGAATTGCTAAAAATCAGGTAAAATCTACTAAGCATGTTACGAGGATCCCAGGTATTCTCCTTCATCTAATGACATTTCAATTTGGGACTTAAAATAAATCTCTCGTGTGTCTAGCTTGGGTGATTCTTTTCATGCTTTTGTTTTACACACTTGCATAATTGATACTAGGTTGTGACCCCTTAAGGATTCATTAAGTAGTCTTAGATACTTGTGATTGATCTTGATTGCTATCTGGGGTTATTGGACTCACTAATCCGCTGGCCCCTCATTTCCACCCCGTGGTTGCAATCTCAGCGCCATAAAGGGGAGGGGTCAATAGGACAGAAGCGTTAAGTGTTCCACTTGGCAACCCTTTTGTGCTTTTAGGAACTCACTTGTTTTCTAAGTTGGGGACTCATTTTTAGCTTGTGTGAGGTGTTAAGTGTTCCACCTTGTGGACTCATCTCATATTCTCTTTAAGCGTTAAGTGTTCCTCTTTCTACTTTTTGGGTACTTTTGGTAGATTTGCTTTCGGGAATATATCTGTGCTCACATAGTAATTAGGCCTATGAACACTATTCATGATTCTTGAGAGATTGGATTCCTAGCGAAATCTTTCTTGATGACAGAATCCTTGTAGGTAGGGAGGATACTTAGTGTGTTTCACATTCAACCTTGTTAGTGTGTCTTCTCTTATTGATCGATACATTCTCTCCCATGAGAGGTTGATAGATCACATGGGGTTGACATCATGAGCTTTGGTGAATCAAAATTGGTTAGTGCACCTTCTCTTATTGATTGATACATTCTCTCCTCGGAGAGGTTGATAGATCACGTGGAGTTGGCATCATAGACCTTGGTGAAGCAAAACTTTGTCTTAGCGTGTCAGATTAATCTACTTACTTTGTTTGGGTTAAAAGTGAAAAAGTGTCAAAAACTTTAGATCTGGAGCCAAGTCCCCTTGTGGTATACTATTGTGAGTCACCTTTAGAGAGGGTTAACTATAGCAGACAATCCCTTCATAGGGCAAAATGCATTGACAGAACCTCAAGTGGTCATAACCATTTTCGCCATGGTAGTGACAGCCGCTATATAAATGTCCTTGTGGAAGAAATCTCCATGGGTATGGTTCATTGTTGGGTCGTCAGATCTCCCTAGCAGCTCCTGAGGATTAAGTTCTCGGACTATGTCAAAACCCTGGTGCCCTGAGATTGGAGTTCACCCCTTTGGATCATAAAAGTTGTAGATTCAAACAATTACTAAAAACCCTAGCATGGCCAAATTTTCATTTTCTAGGGTATATGTGCGTCATTGCAAAACATTTTTGGAACATACACAATTAGCACTTCTGAGGATTATAACAAAAAATTCACTTGATTGTTCATGCGTAAGGTTTCTTTTGCCCTTGTTCATTATTTTCAGACATGCTTGAAATCACTTGCTTTCTATTTTGCGTGCTTGTTTATCTATCTGGTTATTGAAAATGAACAAATCTATTACAATCTTTAAATCTAGTCATTGAAATTTGCAAACAATCCGAATCTGAAAACTCAAAATTTTGCAAAAATTGAAGTAAAATCCTTTTCTAGAGTCAAAAGTCATCTCAGGAGGTCAAAAACGCATACGAGTTTCTATCAAGTGTCGTTTCATTGCAACCCATTTGTCATATGATTGAGTACCCAGTGTCATACGAGTTTCCATGCTAGCAAATTCTCAAAGTCAAAATTTTGCAACTATCGTACGAGTTTTGCAACTTTCGTTTCATAGCATACCCACTGTCGTACGAGTTTGCAGAGTGTCGTTTGGAAATTTTTGAAGAGTTGTCAAAAAATTGTCAGAATGGCCAGATATTTAGCTTTTTCAGCCTAATTTCAGAATTTGTCGAACAAGTCACTGTGTCAGGAACAGAGCAGTAGCTATTGAGAATCAGTACACATGTCTCAAAGAATCAGTACACAAGAGGAAGAAGCTCTAATCACCGCTATGATGAAGTAGCTACAAGCTATGCAAGTTGAACTTAACAAACTTGAGAAAGAAAAAGAATGTAAAGAGTTCTCCATGGAAACTCTATGCTCTTTTCCATTTGATAAAGACTTGTACATGTCACCATGCCCCCGAATAAAATTTGAGCAACATGATAACCCTTATGATACCTCTTCCACAGAGAGTGACACATCCAGCTTTGCAGACTTTGATGACTATGATGATAGACAATGTAATGATACCTATGACACCTCTGTTCCTAAGAATCCTCCTTGTCGTTCATTTTTGCTTACTACAAATGGGCCATCACATTGGATAGATCGTGATGGTGATCCATATGATTCTGATTTTGAAAGAGATTTTGATGGCTTTTGTGGACAATACCTTGATTATGATCCATCTACTACTACTGAGGACTATAAAATGCATCGTGTTAGCTTGAAACACCAATACTATAAGGATCTCTCCTCTAAGAACTCTCTAGCTGAAAATAAAGATTACACCCTCAAGCAAGATCATTTTAATGTTGGACCTTTGTCTTGTGATGGTTTCCTTCCATCCCCTACTTCCTCCAATACCCGTACATTTCCTAAAGCTTTTGAATCTTTCAAACCTTTCACAAAACCTTCATCTGACACAAGCCCTGATACTTTTCATGCGGTTCTCTATAGTTATCCTCTAGGGCTACCTCTTAAAGAAACTCAAGCTAACCTTCACCTGGCTGCAAATACTTTCAATGATGCTAAACCTAAAGAGCCTCAGCCTTTATATGCTATAATGCCCACTTTAGCTAGTCCTTCACCATCTCTGTCAAAGTCTTCCATACAATCCCAACATGCTTCCTTGTCCTTAGAAGTGGCTCCATGTCAAGAGGACTCTAAAAATAATAAATAAAAGAATATAAAGAAAAATCAAGATCAAGCACCCTCCATGTCATCCAATCCTTTTCATGATGTCTCTTATCAGCTTCAGGGTTCTTTTGATCTTGCACACCCTTTTTCATGCATTCCACCATGTCTTAAATCTTCTCCTAAGCAAGATCAAGCTACTACTTACACTATTGAGCTTATTGACAATCAAAATAACCTTACTACACTTCCAATTTCCAAAGATGATACTTCCATTAAGGTTATTGAAAATGGTGTTGTTACTTCTGATGTTAAGCCTATTGAAAATCAAGAGAAAAATTATGCGCTTATGCTATCCAAAGATTCTTGTCAAGATCAAAGTCTTCCATCTTCTTGTTCTACCATTCCATGTTCACTTTCACTTTCTACTCTTCCTAAGTCTTTGCAAACTTTGAATAATTCTATCAAAGAAGGTGCTCATATTCATGATGTCCATAATTCTATTGAAAATCCTAATGCTCACTCTAAAGATGTTGATATCCTTGGTTGTCATATAGATGTTGATGAACTTATTGATTATCCTTTTGCATCTTCCACTTCCATCCTCGGACCTCTTCCACCAATACTAAGGGCTTCATGTCTGCCTTCCATCTTGGGTTCTTATGTCCCTTCACTTTCCCCTCCTAACTCTCCTAATTTTCCATCCATATTGGGTCCTTACATCCCTCCATCTCCCATCTTTCCTCAAGATCAACATAGATGCATACCCTTGAATCCTTTTCATCCACCCACCCATCTAAACCAATCATATCCTCCTTCTTCTTCCACAAGTCCCAAGTTCTTTGGAAGTAACTTGAATGCTCAATACAAGAAAAAGAAGCAATACAAGAATCCATCAAAAAAAGAAGATCACCATGTCTCCTCTCATCGACACAGAGGCATAAAATCAAAAGAGATATCTAAGAAAAAAACTACAAGGCAAGTATGGGTTCCAAAATCCATCTTTGAAGATATTATCTCTAAATCATCAAAAGGAAATAAAAATCCTACGACTATATGGATTCCAAAGTCTCTCTTGAAAGAGTCTGGTGTTGAACAAAAAGTGAAGTTGACATTCAAGCTTCTAAAGGCTTCCACTTCATCTCCCTCCAAAAATATTCTTCCATTCCATGTGCCTAAACCACAACCTCTGATACCCATTCTCCATATTCCTTCACGTATTCCTTCATTCATGATTCCTCCATCCTCTCACCACCCTTCAAGGTATGTGTTGATGTTGAGCTTGCCTTCCTTTCCATCTACCCTTTCACAATCCTTCCATGCATTATCCTTCTACCTTCTATCATTTTTCCTCATTTGCCTATTCCTCCTATCTTCCAACCTCACTCGCTTTACGTAAAAGCTTATCCTCCATTTTTCTTTTCCATCTCCCTTTTCCTATCAGCATCTTTGAGCATATCATTTGAATCCTTGGTATATCATGGTTTATCCTTTCAAGGAGCACTATGTAAAAAGCTTGCCTTCTTCCAAAAATTTAAAAAAAAATAAAAAATAAAAAAAATTGAAAATGTGCCTTGGTGAAAACTTAGAAATAGGCACCTTGGTAGCAAAAGTAAAGAGAAATAAATTCATCCTATGGTGAAAACCACTCCCTTGTGGCACCTTGGATAAGTACCATGATGAAAACCTGACAATCAGACATCATGCGTAGTTCTTCTACATATTTCATCCATTCCATCTTCTCTCTTTGATCTTGACAATGTTGATCTATACACAAACATTTGGCTATCTTGTGAGCTACTTTACACTAATCTTGCTTTCATTTCTTTCCTATTTAGCCTTCATATTTATTTTCCTCCATTCATTCTAGTCTTTCGCTATCCTTTTCCCCTTTGGTCTTGATCTAATAAAAAAAAAGAAAGAGTAAAACACAATGCTATGTAGCCTATTGACATGTCTACTCTTTTGGAATGCATCCTTTCCTGCTCTTGCATTACAATTTTGTGACTTATCCTATGCTGGCCTTTTATTGCTTGTCCAAATGCATTTTACATGACAATTTTTCCCTAGCTTGGGTATTCTTGAGGAGTTTTTCCTTGAGGATTTCTTTCATTCATTCTCTTGTCTTCCATCTCTTCCACCAGCTTGCTAATCCATCTTGTCCTCCACTTTGCTAGACATTGGGACCGCACGATATGATCTTGCTTGGGAGTTTGTAATGGAAAAAGATGCTATCAAGTATACCAAGTATCAGAACAAGTATCAAAACTAGTATCAGAACAAGTATCAGAACCAGTATCAGAACAAGTATCAGATTAAGTATCAGAACCAGTATCAGAACAAGTATCAAAACACCTACTGGGGCTACACCTTTCACTTTAGTTTATGGGTCTGAAGTGGTACTACCTATTGAGGTTGAAATCCCATCACTCAGAATCAGAATGCATGGACTTGTCACCGATGATGACTATAGAGTGTCTAGGTTACAAGAACTGGAACTACTAGATGAGCACACACAAGCAGCGTATGATCATCTTAGAGTATATCAGAAGAGAATGTCTAGAGGCTACAACAAAAAAGTCAGACACAAAGAATTTCAAGTTGGTGATCTAGTCTTGAGAGAAAATCCTAAAAATCAATCCCATCGAGAATGCAAGGGGAAGTTTGAACCCAACTGGCTGGGTCCCTTTGTAATCACTGTTACTTTTGGCTCTGGTGCCTATCAACTCTCAATGACTGAAGGAGAACAACTCCGAGAACCAATCAACATTCTCCATCTGAAAAAATTTTATGCCTAAGGCATTCAGTCTATGGTTAAGTATCCTGAAAAAATCCTAAAAATCAGAAAAAGTCCTGAAAAAAATGAACATCTTGGTGAAAACCTAGCAATAGGCGCCTTAATGATTCATAAAAAAATCAAAAAATATCAAAAGTACAAAAAAAATTGAAAAAAAATGAAAAATACAAAAAAAAAGAAAAAAAAGAAAAAGAAAAAGAAAAAGTGCCTTGGTGAAAACTTGAAAATAGGCGCCTTGGTAGCAAAAATAGAATCTCTGCCAAGATGGTGAAAACCTGGCAAACGGGTGCCACTTGTTCAAAATGCTCCATCTATCAGCACAATCTTGGTCTTTCCCAACTTTCAGTCTTGCTTGAGTTTGTACATATCTCCTGGTTTGTTTCAACATTTCCAGTTTTCAATAAGTCGGTCTGTACACCAACCAGCTCAAGCGTCTGTATCCTATCAATGTTTAACACTTGGGGGAAATCAATGTCATATCCTATGGTCTCCCATGTATCTTAGATGAATCATATCTAGTTAGAGTCCTTTGAAGCTTCATGTGGGTCAGTCAGTCAAACAGTCCCATCTCTAGAAAGGATTTTGCATCTGCAATCAACATCAAACTGAAAACTGAAAACAATCTATGTTTTTTACATGCTTTTATCTCCTTGTATGCTTACTGATTCACATTGAGATTTTTGCATATTATGTCCCTTCGAGCTCTTTGATGATGTCCTTTACAGGATTTAGAGAGTGATGACTAGGGACATAATCTTTTCTTTGTCTTCTACTTGTATGTGAAAATCTAATGTCTTTGGAAATTCTGGATTGAAATGGTGTCTGACTGTAAGAGCCTCTATCTCAAATTGGATGGCCATGCGTACCTCGACTATTGATACCCAAAAAATTCAAGGAAGTTTGATCTAACTATTATCTTTTTGAGTGAGTTCTTTCTCCTATTGTGAAATGCGATCTTACCTAAGGATGTGAATGATAAAGGGTCACTACGGGTAATTCAAATTGGATTTAGGATGATCTCTTGACTGTTTGATGTGATTGCAACGCAAGGAGTATTCCGGTCATCACGACGTTTATGTTTTGATGCTTATACAAATTGCAATATCAAAATGGACATGATATTCAGGTCATCCTGGCATTTGTGCCTTGGTGCTTATATCTAATCTGACATTCCGAAAACAAAATCAATATTCATATATCCATGGTTGTTGACCAGTGGGTGTTGTATTGATTCTCGTGCATAAAAATCGATATTCATATGTCTATGGTTTCATAGCTAGTGGGCATTGTATTTATTTATCCAGTTACCTAAAAGTTCAATGATGATAACAAATCAACACATGATCAATGACTAGGTCCTAGGTCTTAGGTTGCATTTCATTTTGCATGTCTCATTGCATTTTGCATGTTTGCATGATCTCACAATGATTAAATGAACTTCAATGCTTAAATGATTCTTCAAATCGCATCTTCAAATCTAACAAGAGTTGAATCTCACACGAAGGTTCCTCCAATGAAACAGCAAGTAGAATCCTTTTTTGGGATCAAAATTGAAATCTGAGATCATTTATCTTATTCACTGCTTGCATAATCAACCTTCTATCATCACAAAAATTTAAAATTCAACTTAACTGATTATCTTCCATCAAACTATCAAAAATTCAACTTGGTCAACCATGGTCAGCTCATGGTTAAACCTAGTCAACCTTGGTCTCTAGGACATCTAAACAATGCAGAAAGCATTCAACGAATGAGTTTAACCACTTCTCAAATCAATTAACATGCTTCTAAACCATTTAACACTGACTTTTCTTGTCAGATTTCAATTTTAATCCCGAAGGGGGCATGGTATTGCATATCATTTGAAGTCTGTAATCAAATTTGAAATCATATCTTTTTTTCTATCAATATCTTTCATCAGTGATCAAGACAACAACCACGTCTAGTTATTGATTCATCAAAAGTCCTCATCACTCGAGGAAAATCTATCATCACTTGGGGCATATCAGATTCGTCGATCCATATCAATCTGTTATCTTCCTAATCTTGTAAACTGTATCAGTTTTTGCAACCATCAGATCATAGTGTTCTTTCCTTGGTTTTTCGGCAACTGAAGGATTCAGATCTAATACCTGCTAGTTCTGCTAAGACAATCGAGTCTAGAACAGGTCACTCACTTCTTTGCAATCCTAAGGTTTGGAATCAGGTGTTTTGACACTTTTTCGCAATCATAGGTTCATTCATTGTTATAGTGAACATTATCTTTGGTCATTGAGGACCTATTATCTCCATATCAAATCAATATCAATCAGCTTCTGTCTCATATCAATTATCAATTTCAAACATCAGTTTCATATCTTTATCAAACACAGACTTTCTTTGAACCACGGCGCTTCGCATAGTAATTCAAAGAGGGGCAAAATGTAATACCCCAAAAATGGGCTATAAGTTCATTAATCTCCAACATCATCAAATCGAATGAAATCAACATCAAAGTCCTAATCTAAGGCACATCTAAACATCATCGAATCATAATTGATTATCTTAAATTCTACATCGGGGAATATTCCTAGTAATATTCCTAATCATCATAATTATCTTTAATTTTATAATTATTTGGCAATAAATCACATTTATCCTAAAGTTTGATTAATTGAATATTTTCATATTTAATTAATTAGATTTAATATTTGCCACTTAATTGTGTAATTAAATTTAATTCTATCTATTATTAATTGTATTATTTAATTTTGACAATAAATCAAAATTCCTATCTTTAATTGATTAAATTCTTATTTAATTAATTAAAGCATGTTGTCATTATTTAATAATATAATTTTTAATAAAAGTTTGATAAAATAGTTAATTAACTCATAAATTAATTATTTTATTTCAAAAATTAGTTAAGTTGAGCATAAATCACTTTATTTATTTATTAAATCATAATTATCCATGTGCACATTCAAGGACCAGTTAAACTCAAATTGGAAAATCAATGCAAGTTGTTAGCTTTTTGAAACTCAACATCTTTTTGAGTTTTAAAGTTGATCTAAACTTCTAATTCGAGTTAAACTGTGCTTTTGCATGATTTTTGTGACTTAATTATCTGTTATTTAAAAATAACTCAAAAATCAACCTGAGTTATTTGAGTGATTTATGGCTTTCTTCCATGCACCTCCAAAGCCTTGGATTTCTATAAAAACAAAGCTCAGCTCTTCATAATTCATCTCTCAAATTTGCATCCAAGCATCTCATATTTTTGCACAATCACGCTGGAGAATTGGAATTGGGAGAATCAAAGCTTATTGCGAATCAAGGCTATTGTGAGATCAATTTATTTTTTTTACATTCATTTAGATTCTTTTTCATATCATTGTTAGATCATTTTAGCATATCAATTTTCATATTAGCATAGATTCATATCAGTTTTTATCATTCTTATTGCATAGAAATACTAAAAAAATAGCTTAATTGCATTCAATTCATATTTAGATCAATTGCATTCAAATCTTTCGTTTAGGTGTCGTCTAGGTCACTGATCTTGATAACAATCTAAGAACATTAATCTCGCACCTACTAGAAGGCAGTAAATCACTTGGTTAAATTAGATTTCAATTTTGCACGATTTTGATTTTTTCTAACCTCTAATGTTTTACTGAAGTGTTGTGTCTATAGATCAGGTACAAAATTCACACACACACTCATCAAGTGCGCTGACTCCAAACTACTATATGGCTTTTTTGCCATAATGATAACACTATATCAAGTCATATGCATTAGTATAGCCAAATTTTGAACAAATCTAGTCAATCTTATTGTTACTCCTAATAGGGTAAGATCATCAGAAGTGATCACAACTTGTAGCCTTAACCGACATACTTTATTATCTGCAGTAGTGAAGAATTTGTGGGTGTCATCCCCACTGTAGTTTTTACCTTCTAACAAGGGTTTCTACATAACCAAAATACTTTTGTTATGTGATTGAATTATTGTTTGATTTCATGACATTTACATTTACAAGTCAATTGAATGAATGTTGCATACAATGGATTCAATTGGATAGTTTCATTTACTACTATTTACAGATTGAGTATTCAGTTAAAAGTTTTTTAGTGCACTGAATCACCCCTCCCCTCTCAGTACCTTATCTCTCCATTCCAACACACAAACCTAAGTTATTCAAACCTAAGTATTCAAAATAAAATGAATGTTATTATGTTAGTGAAGTTATTTCTGATGATGATGATTGTGATTATGAGGAGATTGGATTTATTTCTATTAAGGATGAAAAACCATTACATGAGGAAAACACCTTAGTATCACATGTTGATAAGAAAACTGAATGGGTTATAGATAGCAGTTGCTCACATCATATGACTAGAGATAAAAACAAGTTTGTTAAACTAAAGTAGTATGATGGTAGTGTTGTAAGATTTAGAGACAATGTTCCCAAGCTAATCATAGTAATAGGATCTATTTCTTTTGATGCAAAGACTAATACTGACAATGTACTACTTGTTGACAGACTTAAGTACAACTTGTTGACTATTGGACATCTAATGGACAAAGGGTATAATTGAAATTCATTTATAGAAATTTTTTTATCAAAAGTAAGACAAAAAATTTGATTGCAACTGGTACTAAATCTTGAGGTAATGTATTTGAGTTAAATACATCTGAAGCTTCTTGTTTTGTTGCAAAGATAGATGACAGCTAGCTATGGCACATAAGGTTTTTTCATGTTAATTTTGATAATATTGTGAAGGAAAGCTTGACTAATGAAGTGAGAGACCTACCTAAAATTGTAAAACCATCTAACACTATGTGTAGAGAGTGTGTTATGGGAAAGAAGACTAGAAGTAGTTATAAAAGTAAATCATATACAACAAAAGGAAAGTTGGATCTAATACATACAGACCTATGTGGACCTAAAAGGACAAGATCATACTATGGTGAAAGGCACTTTATACTTTTTATTCATGACTTTTCTAGAATGATGTGGATCACTTACTTGAAAGAGAAATCAAAAGCATTTGACAAATTCAAGATATTCAAAGAAAAAGTAGAAAATGAATCAGGCTTAAAGATAAAATGTTTGAGATCAGACAGGGGTGGAGATTTTACTTTAGATATATTCAATTCATATTTTCAAGAGCATGGAATACACAGACAAACATCTACTCCTAGGACTCCACAACAAAATGGGATAGCAGAGCGAAGGAACAAAACAATATTAGATGTTGCTAGAAGAAAATGTATCTCATCTACATTGGAGGGAAGTTGTTGGGACAACAGTATACATATTGAACAAAATTCAAATCAGAAAAGGTACAAATAAGACTCCTTATGAATTTTGGTTTAATCATACTCCTACTGTAAAATATTTCAGAATATCTGGAAGCAAATGCTATATCAAAAGAGATGATGAAATAGGAAAATTTGATGCTAGAAGTGATGAAGGAATTTTTATTGGTTATTCTACTAAAATAAAGGCTTACAAATTTTTTAATTTGAGATTGAGAAAGATGATTGAAAGTAACAATGTGAAGATAGATGAAAAGTTTCAGATATAATAGAGAATGTATGATTGTAATGAGAATACAGAGATGAATGAGGCCACTACTATAGAAGAATAAGAACATGTTGAGACTAAGTGTAAAAATGAGATTTGTGATCATGACACAAATGAGGTTACTAAGATTTCTAAGACTCTGAGGTATGTTAAGAAAAATCATCATAAAAATCAAATTATTGGCAACACAAGTCAAGGAATAATGACTAGATCAAAGATAAGGGAATAAATTTGTTTGATTTCTCAAGTTGAACCATAGACTACTGATGAAGCTTGTAGAGATGAATCTTGGATCAAAGCTAAGCAGGAAGAATTAGATCAGATAAAGAAAAATAACACTTGGGAATTGGTTCCTAGACCTAAAGACAAAAATTTAATAGGAACTAAGTGGGTTTTTAGAAACAAAATGAATGAAGAAGGAGTTTTTGTAAGAAACAAAGAAAGATTGGTATGCAAAGGCTATTTCATAACAAGAAGGGATAGATTTTGAAGATATATTTTCTCCTATTGCTAGGATAGAAGCTGTGAGACTATTTTTGGCCTATGTTGGAAATAAAGATTTCAAGGTCTATCAGATGGATGTAAAATCTATATTTCTAAATGGGGATCTTGAAGAGGAGGTATCTATAGAACAACCTAATGGATTTCCTCTAACAAAAGATGAAGACATGGTTTGCAAGTTAAAGCAGGAACTGTATGGACTAAAGCAAGAACCAAGGGCTTGGTACACAAGGTTAGACAAGTACTTATTTTTCCTTGGACTTAGAAAAGGTAATGTTGGCAACAATTTCTACTTAAAAACTAGTCAAGATGGAATTTTGATAATAGAAGTTTTTGTTGATGACATTATATTTGGAGGTAATGATGAGATGTGTAAAGATTTCTCTAAAGAAATGGAGAATGAATTTGAGATATCCATGATAGGTGAGATGAAATTCTTTCTTGGACTTGAAATAAATCAGAGAAAGAATGGCATTTTCATTTCTCAAACTAAATATCTTAAAGAAATAATGATTTTTTTTGGAATGGAAGATTGTAAACCTATTGGTACACCCATGGTAACTGGCCATAAATTGATAAATAGTAATGAGACCAAGAGTATTTTGTAGACCAAGTATAGATCAATGGTTGGTGGATTATAATATCTAACTCACTCCAGACCAGATATTAGTAATGTTGTTGGGATTGTGGCTAGATATTAGGTAGATCCTAAAGAGACACACACGGCTACTATAAAAAGGATATTTAGATATCTGAAAGGAACAATGGAATATGGCTTATGGTATGATAAAAATAATGACTTTGAATTGCATGCTTATACTAATTTTGATTGGGCAGAGAACATTAATGACATAAAAAGTACTAGTGGAGGTACATTTTTCCTTGGGAAAGGTTGGTTTAATGGTTAAGTAAAAAGAAAGATTGCATAGCTCAATCTACTGCTAAATTAGAGTATGTTTTTGCTGCTATTAATTGTACTCAAATTGTTTGGATGAAACAAATGCTAAAAGTTATTGGAATAACTTTTGTTGAACCTGTGGTTATCCATTGTGATAACACCAGTATAATGAAGATGTCAAAGAATCTTGTGATGCATTCTAAAAATAATCATATTTCTATTAAGTATCACTTTTTGAGAGACAAGGTAGCAGATAAAGAAATAAGGTTGGAATATATTAGCACAAAAGAACAAATAACAGACATCTTTACAAAGTTGTTGCCAAAATATGCCTTTGAGTATCTCAGAGGTATGCTTGGGGTGCAGGCCTCTCCTAGTGAGAATTAAATGATGCACAGATGCATCAATCTAGAGTATTTTCAGAGCTCTATCCTATTTGGGACTTGATGTATGGATCTACTCCTCAGGGGGAGTGATCGTTGGAGACTTACAACACACATTTGGGTGATTCAACGCCTGGTTGATGAAGAAGAAATTTTATGACTTATGGCACCCTTTGCCATTATTTTCAAAGGGGGAGAGTTACTATGAGAAAATCCCTTAAGGGGAGAGATATTGTAAGAGGAAGAATTCACTAGTTATGTTGAGGATAGTGAGAGTATTTTTTGGGGTTGATGAATTTTCCCATATGTTGCCATCAATGCCAAAGGTGGAGATTGTTGGATATTTCTAATGCATTTAATATGTTTAATCACTACATTATCTTGTTGAGTGTTGTTGGAATCAATATTGTTGTTATTCATGTTTTTCACTAATGTCAACATATATTTCTATGAAGAAAATAGACTGGTTATTATAGTGTATGGACACCATATGGATGATTCAGAATAAGAGAACACATATTTGTGTACAGGGAAGTGTTGTGATCTTATATCTAAGATTACACGCTATAATAATTCATATCGGTTGAGTTACAAAAGATTTAGTGAAGACTGGTTACTAGATTGTGATAGTGGAAGTTGAGAGAGTAAGTCTCTGAGTTTTAAATATATCTTACAAGTAATATGGATTTAGTATGTGTGAGTTTAAGGGATTTTAGATAGCATACAGAGGAATGTTCATTGATCTTAGCAAGTTGTGGAAATCATGATGACGTTAGCTGGGCCGTGAGTTCTGGAAGAGACCTTTTTGGAGCTGACTTTAGAAATGAAGCGTGTATTATGAATGGTGAGCATAAATTATAGATGCTACACCTTAATTGTTGAAATATAATTATTTTATATTTTTTATAGATACCATATGTATCTTAGCAAAGAGTTATGTAATTATTTTTATATTAGGAAAGCCTAATTGGCCGACTTGATCATTTATTTGTAATAGGGTATATATGTAAGATCTTTTCTTTTAAAAAGGTGTGATGTATGAAAGAGAGATATAACAGAGGAATGTAGAAGTTGTGAGCTTGTGTCTTCTAAATGTAAAGTAGAGGATAGTTTATAATTCAATGGAACTAATCAAGAAAAGATAGTTGCTATCAAATAGTTCAAGGATTGTGTATTTCCTTACATACACTTGTGTTGTGAATAGTGAGTTCTAAAGGTGAAAATAACCTTCTTTGGGTAGTGAGCCTACTCTTTTTCTTGACTCCTAACAGGGTCTATCCTTTAATAAGGATTGTGTACTGTAATGTTTTAATAATCTCCTAACAGGGGTTGATCTTTTAAAAGGGATACAATATTCTCAGTACATCATTTGTGGGTGCTAATTCCCACCAGAGTTTTACCTTTAATAGGGTTTCCTTGACAAAAAAATATTGTGTTATTGTGTTGACATTTACTGTGTTATCATTTGATTTAGAGTTTCTTCTATTCAAATTTCAAAGTTTAATAATCTATCCTACAACTGATTCACCTCGCCCTCTTAGCTGTATTGGTGGACTATTATTCCTAACACCCCCACCTCAATGGCCCAATTATCAAAATCCTCAAGGGGGGTGGCAAAAAAACCAAGGGGGATGGAAACCACCTCAAGGTAATTGGTAGAAAAACCCACAATGGAAAGGAAGCCAACAATGGTAGAACCAAAACTTTGGGTTCTTTTAGCCACCTTCTCAACCTCCTCTACCTACAATTATGCCTCCTCCTGTAGCTAATACAAGCACACACAAGCCAACTTAGTTGCCTACCCAACCACTGCCAAATCCAAACATTAAGCAACAATAGAAACAACCTATGTACTCTACAGATCAGTACCCTACCTATGCCCTCAATATCAATGACATCTATTTAAGGTTTGGAACTAATCTACATACACTAGAGCCCCCAGTAATCATAGAGGTATGGGTTAAAAAGCTTGAATTTATAGATACCCCTATTGTTCCTCCTATATATATCCCACCTAAGGAAACTAATACCCCAAAGGAAGTTGTTCCATAGTTTCCAAAAGGACTACAAGTTGTGGAACCCCAACCTCAAGAAGAAACAAGCCTTGATATAGTTGACTAGCTTAAGCAAATATGTATTCAGATTCCACTCTTCCAAGCTATTAAATATGTTCCCTTGTATGGAAAATATATTAAGGAAGCTTTCCTAAAGAAATGTGGAAGGAAGAAAAAATATCCCCAAACTGTCCATGTTCTTGGCCAATTAGCAGATATCATGTTAGGAAAAGTGGTAGTTCCTAAGTATTCTGATCCAGGTAGCCTTGTCGTTGAAATTATCATTAATGGTCATTCTATGAAAAATGCCCTAATTAACCTCAGAGTAGCCATTAATGTTCTGATCAAACATACAATGAAATAACTTAATATCTTGGGTCTTAGGTCTACTCCCACTATCTTGCAACTTGTGGACATCTTAATTGTT
Source organism: Chamaecyparis obtusa (assembly GCA_027943335.1). NCBI lineage: Eukaryota > Viridiplantae > Streptophyta > Pinopsida > Cupressales > Cupressaceae > Chamaecyparis > Chamaecyparis obtusa. The sequence continues at coordinate 1,420,126 of BSBK01003391.1, forward strand.
AAACCAAATGGGATTATTGAAGATGTAGTGGTAAAATTAGACTCTTGGAATATCCAATAGATTTCATGATTTTATCCCCTAAGGTAACACTTGAAGGTTACCCAATAATCCTAGGTCGGCCATAGTTGGCCACTATTGATGCACAAATAGGTTGTCGATTAGGGGATATGACCAGTTTAGATGGTCTTACCATGAAAAAGTTAGCCTTGTATCCACATGCTTAGCCTCAACAATATTTAGTCCAACCTATTTGGCTAGCCTTAGGAGAAGAATCTGAAGAGATGAATTCAATAGCCTAGCTAATGATGCTTTAATGGAATCCTTTCTTTCAATTGTAAGAATACAACCTACTTGCAAATATCATACCGAATAATTATGGAACAGAGGAGCAGTTCTCTATTTATTCACTTGACCTCCACTGCTCCCTACAACTATTGTATCCTAAATAAAACCCTTCCAATTTTATTGTTGCAAATACTCTATTGCATTAATTTCTACCTCATGAGATTAATACACCTCCTCTAGTTGATGCTTCCATGTTGGAAGTAACAAAGAAGATAGAGGTGTCTCTAGGCTACTGTGTAAACATAAACAACACGCTCATGTAGTCCCAACAAGTAGCCTTAACAATGCTCCTTCAATAACACAAAACTATGTTTGCATGGGACTGTGGGGATATGAAAGGATTAGATCCCAAATTGTGTACCGATAGGATATATATCACAAAAGGTAGTATGCCTGTGAGGCAATCTCAGAGGAGAGTAAACCTAGTACTTAGGGAAATAGTCAAAATTGAATTACAAAAATTGTTGATTAATGGCTTTATATAACCCATATTAGATAGCCAATGGGTATCCCCATTGGTAATTGTACCCAAAAAAGGAGGGAAATGGAGAGTTTGAGTGGATTATAGGGATTTGAACAATGCCACTAGGAAATACCATTTTCCTTCACCATTTGTTGACCAAGTGCTAGATTCTTTGGCTGGTAAGAAATATTTTTTTATTTATGGATAGGTATAGTGGATACAATCATATAAGAATAGCCCCTAAGGATCAAGAAAAGATCAATTTTACATGCCCATGGGGAACATTTACATACTTTTTCTTATCCTTTGACTTATGTAATGCACCAACAATATTTCAAAGGGCAGTCATCAATATTTTCTCAAATATTTCTCATGACTGCATGGAAATATATATGGATGATTTTACCACTTATGGAGTCACCTATGAGGAGGCCTTAGCTAATTTTAAAAAGGTTATGACAAGGTGTGAAGAACATAATCTTTCTTTGAATAGTAAAAAGTTCTTTATGATGATGCAAGAAGGTGTTCTATTAGGCCATTTCATATCTCAAGGTGGTATACAAGTTGACCCTACTAAAATAGAAGTGATTCTCACTTTGCCTACTCCAACCAAGAAAAAGTATATTCGGAGCTTTTTAGGCCATGCTAGTTACTATAGAAGGTTCATAAAAGATTTTAGAAAAATAGCCAATCCATTGTACACTCTTCTTACCAAAGATTCTGAATTCAATTGGACTGCAACCTGTGATGATTCCTTCTTGCAGCTAAAGAATCTCCTTACCCAAGCACCTGTCCTTAAAGGACCAGATTGGTATCTTCCATTTCATATACATACTAATGCTTTAGATTTTGCAATAGGAGTAGTGCTTTGCCAAAAAGAAGAATCCATTGAACATGCTATATATTTCATCAGCAAGAATTTGCAAGGTTTGGAGTTAAACTATACAGTTATAAAGAAAGAACTTCTAGCTGTAATATATGCCCTTAACAAGTTCCACCACTATTTCATAGGGTAGAAAGTGTTTGTACATATTGATCATGCAAAAACTAGATATTTAATGAATAAGACATTAATCTTTGGGATATTAGCATGATGGCTTCTTTGGCTATAGGAATTTGACTTAACCATCATTGATAAGCTAGGAAAGGCTAATGTAGTTGCAGACATTTTTTCCAGACTTTAGAAACCTACTCTTGTTGATTCTTAGGTGTTTGATGACAATTTTCTAGATGAACATTTATTTTCTATATCATCTAAAACACCATGTTATGCAAACATTGCTAATTACCTAGCTGCAAACAATATTTCAGCCTACTTCTCACCAAAGGGGAGAAGATTTCTTGTGGAGAAGAGTTTCAACTTCACATGGTTGGATAATAGCTTATTCTATATAAGACCTTATCAAGTCATGCAAAGATGTGTGAGGGAAGATGAAACTTATGACATCCTTCATGCATGTCATGATGAGCCTTGTGGTGGACACTTTGCAACCAAGAGGACAACTATGAAGATATTAACAACAAGATTAATGGCCAACCTTACACAAAGATGCAGTAGTCTACATAAGGAAATGTGACAAATGCCAGCAAATGGGTCACCGCACAAAATCTAATGAAATGGCCCTATATCCTCAAGTAGTTCTTACCCCCTTTGACAAATGGGGAATGGACTTTATTGGTCCTATTGAGCCCACATCCAATGGATATTCCTATAGTCTAGTTTGTACAAACTATGTTACTAAATGGGTAGAGGTCAGAGCCACGAAGCATGCTAGGGACAACAAGGTCACTGAATTATTGTATGAAGAAATATTTACCAGATATGGCTTTCCAAGAGAATTTTCATAGACCAAGGTTCCCAATTAACATCAAAATTTATCACAACACTAATGGAAGAATACAATATATGCTAGAGAAATTCAAGCCCATATCATCCTCAAGCAAATGGTCAAGCAGAGGTCACCAGCTGAAAGATTGAATCTATCCTAACAAAAAAAATGAAGCTACAAAAAAATTATTGGAGAAGTAGGCTTCTTGAAGAAGTATGGGCATATAGAACAACTTGGAAAACAACAACTAGGTTTACCCAATTTGAGGTGTTGTATGGAAAAACTATAATGCTACCCATTGAATTAGAACACAAAACTCTTATAACAACCTTAGAGTTTGACGTAGACCTTCCTATAGCTTAATGCACTTGATGAAACTAGGAAGTCCTCCCTATAGAAAATAGAGATTATTCAAAATCAATGGAAAAGATGCCATGAAAGTCACATCAAGAAAAAGAACTTTACCATTGGTGATTGGGCACTGTTGTATGACTTTCTGTTTCAAAAAAATCAAGGCAAGTTGACCACAAGGTGGCTGGGTCCGTATGAAATTAAAGCAGTATTTGATAATGGATTTATGCAATTGGAAATGATTGATCTAGTCCGGTTTAAGTTACTCATCAATCATCACAGGTTACGCCTATACCATAAGCCTACCTCCAAGGATGAGTTCCTTTCACAATTTAAACAATCAGCTCACCAACAACTTCCTGCAACAAAAGACTTTGGTCTTTCTCCTATAAATTCTTCATGAATTCAATCAGATCTCTCATAATAAATACTTCCTTTTCTTAGGAAGTACCTTTCTTTGTAATAAATTGCAATCTTGTTTTTATTTTTCTTAATCTTTCATTTCATCCAATGTGTCACCTCACCTTTTCATTCTCTAAATTTTGCACTTTGCGCTAGCATCGGCCACGTCACTCAATCCGATTCATCATCAATGAGAAAATATTTTGTCAAATATGTAACATATTTTATTTATTACATATTATTCCATTTATTTAATACATTTTATAATTATTACTCACAAATTTGTTGCATTTATATTATCAACAATTGTGAATATTTTGACATATATGGACGCATGCCACCTTTTTTGAAGGGGGCAGGAGTGAATGCAAAATCTTAAATTCACACATCATTTCCATCTTGAGAGTCTTTTCATTGTCACTTCACATTGTTTTATAAGTACACCCCTTTTGCCTCTACATGTCCTTGTCATAATATCCCACCATCTCTTAAACCCAATTTGAATAATTAAAAGACAATGTCTCCCACTACCATTAATGAGTTCTTGTTAAAAGGTTGTTTCAAATTCATTTATGTCCAAATTATAAGTTAAACAGAGTTTTCTTGTGATACCTAAGACATAAGTTTTGAAGCTTTCAAGAAGAGTAGTAGGACAAGGTAGAAGAACTAAATTCAGAACATGGGAGGGTCTTTGATAAGGCATGAACCCACCATACATACATCTCTTCTTCAAGATCAAGATGTTGTGCAAAGATTCAACAACAATGGATGGTTGAATTATTTCCTAAGATTGAATGAATATGATGATGGTGTTGCACTTGAATTTATGCACACATTTAATGGGTCAGAAGCATTTGTATGGGGTATCACATTATTAGCCACATAAGAAAGAATTGTTGAAATAATCAAGTTTCTAGCTATAGGAGAATAGTATCTAGTCAATCATGATGTCATGTTAGTTAGGGAAAAATTTGCTTAACCTAGTGATGTCTGGCTGGAAGTTGGGAAGCAAGGATGCAAGAGACTTTCTCTACCTCCACCATACCCACAACTTTCCATACATATCATCAGGTATTTAACCTATGATGTTCAGTTCTCTTACTTACTTTCCCATCATTTTCAATTGTTGAGTTGCATTTGGCAGGGCTGAGCAGTAAATGTACCAGATTTTCTTCATCATTTTCTGTTAACTAGTTCTAGTGAAACATGGAAAGGGAATCAAAATTATGTAACCCATCATGGGTTGGTTAAATTGTTAATTAAAGATCTTTGAGAGATAGGCCTCCCAATGGATGGGCATAATTTATAGCAGCTAGGGCTCCTCAACCCAATATTGAAAATGTTGAGAATGTTGAGAATATTGAAAGAATTGAGAGGGTTGAGACTTCCATAGACTCCCCTTCCTCATTCGCTCCTGTAGCCAAAAGGGCGGAAGTCTGAAGAAGAAAAAGAGGAAGTTCATTTTGTTTCCACTACACTAGTTCAAACTAACCCTGATCATGAGAAAGAAAAAGAAAAAGGGATGAATACTGAGGAAATTAAAGAAAAAGACCCTCACTCTATTGTCTACAAAGCTAAAAAGAGGAAAACACCTCGTGCAACCTTATCTTCCATGGATCACTCTATTAAATGAAAAACTCGTAGGACATCTTCCCTTATAGCCAAAGAAACCCAAACTAGGATAATTTATAGGCTTAAGAAGAAGGAAGCAGAAGTTCCAATTATTGTGTTAGGAGAAGAGGAGGTTGTTGAGTAGGAGTCCCAATATGTCAACAAACCAAAGGTTCCCTATGAGGACATAAACCTTGAAGAATAATTGGAGACTGGTAAAGGATTTTAAATTTTAAATGACTTAGCTGAGGTAGTTGTTGAATTAGTCACAAGCCAATCTAACACCCTGGAGCATATAGCCTTGGTGCCACATAGAAGGACACTCATTATAAAAATTATAGAAAGTGTTTGGAAGGAAAAGTTAACATATGGTCCTACCACTCTTCAATCTCTTTCTTTCAATTTTTATTACTAGGTATTATTTCAATAGAGTTTATGGGAAATTGAGAAAAAGAAAATGCAGGATGAAATTACAAAGCAAAAGCAGGAGATCCAACATTTGTAGACAAAATTGGACTCAGTATTGGGTCTTACCTCATAAATAGAAGAATGAAGGCTACCCACTAAGGTATACACTCTTTGTTTGCAAGAGAAACATTTTTTATTTAAATTGATGAGAGTTATTAAGGATCTACCTCCAGACATACAAAATCCACAAGAGTTTTATGCACTTTACCAATCTACCCCAAGATGGATTAGAAATTTACTTTGTGAATTTTATCTCCATAATATAATGTTACCTTCAAACATAGAATGGAATCCCCTATATCAAATTGATGATCACCATCTAAGAGATTTAATGTCTTGGGTAAGTAATGAAGTCAATTATGGGAAAAAATTGGAAGTTTATACAAAAAAAGAGAGGAATGAGACATTACCACTTAGACTTGAAAGAAAAAACCTAGACAAACTATATTTGGACTAGGTAAGGGTTACCTATGGATCCCTTAAGATGGAGTACATAGAAAAGATTTTTAATGTCAGGGAATAGGTTTATAAGGAATTCCTATGAATGCCTTATCATATGAGTTAGAGAGCCTTCTCTAGGATAACTTCACAATGGCACATGATTCCCACATCCTTAAGGAGATTATAACCTCACATTCCCCTCAATTTCAAGGCTATCATGCAGCTAGCTTAGAAGTATATCAAATTAGGGAGATAGGCTAGGCCAAACTTATGGTTCCCTATGACATTCTAGCCACCACTTCTCATGTGGCCTTTTTACCACTAAACCATTGAGGAAATGAATGAAAACATGGAAAATAGGAGAGTTGAGAAATGGGAGCGGTCAAGGGAATTCTATTGGATAGTTGGAAGCTTAAGGAACAGTGGAAACACAGAATAAGGGGATTTCAAGAAAATGGAAAAGCATTACAATGCTGGAGGACTAGCATGAGTTTTGAAGGGGGAAAATGATGAACCACATAATTTTTCATATTTTATGTCTCATTTTGTCTCCATCCTTGTTGTCTTGAACTAATTTTCATTGACTATCTATTTAAAACTCTATTTTCTTGCTATAGTTGAAAGACTTTTCTAAAACATTTAAATTCACAATTGAACTTATAAACCTTTTAAATGCATCATGGTTTTAATGTGATATTTTATGGTTTTTTTTAATAAATGTTGTGTATGTGATGAATGGATATATTGCATGTTTCATGGAATGTTTTCTTGGTTCTAGTTTCACTAACGAAATAGGGGGCATCGTGTTCAAGACTAGAGTAATGAGTGGTTTCAATTAATTGGTCATATAGCGAAGATAGTTGATGATTCTCAAGACCAGCCTAGGGAAGATGAGGCATTCAAAAGAAAACCCGTGGTTGATGATTAGTTCAAAGTGAATTTCTCAAGTCACAAGATGAGATTCTTGTTGTCGAGGAAATCTAGGGTAGTAGATGTTATATCTATTCTTGTCTTAAATAAGTGAGTTTTCTATTTATTAATGAAATAATTAGATGCATTCCTCTTTCTCTAAGATAATTGGTGACCCACTTCCTTGTGGTGTGTGCATTTAGTTAAGTTGTAGTTTTTTTTCTAGTATGAATAAATGCCATTCCTCTACACAAGAGAGTGAGATAGAGATATAGATTATTTTTTGGTTTTCTAAAACTTATGTATGTATCAAGCAATGTTATGAATAGATAATGAAATTGAGAATATTATGATAAATTAAGTTTCTAAAGAATACTCACTAAGGGGGCCCACTTAGTGAGATATTCTCCACCGATATAGTTTTCCTTTTATGCATTCATAGTTTCCAGAGTTTTCACATTGACCATTCTTGCATCCACTGGAGTCCATTCTGTGTGACTATTCTTGCAGCAATAATGAACAAATTATTTCTTGTTTGGTCTGAACTAAGATTTATTTACTTTACTCAAGTAAATCAGATTAGTATTCTATTTTGAAAATATGTTTTAGTTTAGTTATTCCAATCATTTAACTTCCTATAGCCATAGAATAGTATTTGTTTATGTATTCCATTTCATACAACTTCTTAGTAGATGGATCTAATGGGTACTTAGTGCACATATTATACTGCATCATTTCAAGTATACGTCCCTGGTTGATATTTAAATTATGTCCCCATAATAATAAAATATAGCTACTTGGACATGATATCCAATCCTCAAGGAGAGTCAAGAACCTAGTTATAAGTACTTTTTATCGAACCAAGAAATCATCACTGGCATCCTCATCATCATTATCACCACCACCACCATCATCTTCTTCTTCTTCTTCATCATTTTCTTCTTCTTCTTCTTCTTCTCTGGTATCTTCTTCTTCTATCACATTATACTTTATTGGCCTTCCTCTTGGATCATATCAAACTACAAATGACCAACCCAATTTATGTGGAACCTCTAAGTAAAACACTTGCTCACATTGGCTTAGAAGAACATAGGGATCATCTCCAACTGGCTCAAATGAACTGTATTAATGATTGTAAATTCATTATCATGTTGAATAACAGTTCTATCAATATCATTTTGATTCAGTCATAGCCTGTACCATTTGACGATGAATAGAACTAATTTGAAGGATTTAAAGTCACACTCAAGTATATCATCCAAAATGCCATAGTATCAGTTTTGAGATTCTTGAGGATGTATGTCATTTCTAGATGAAATATTAGTAACCTTGAAGATTGGAGTCATCCTAGAATCACAAGTTTTCTTCGTGTCATCCAGCTTTTTTATTGGAAATTTATGTTCATGGTAGTACATAGCTTTGTGGTGCTTGACCTACAATTTTTCAAACATGTGAAAATTATTTTCTTCATGATTTGATATTAAACATATGGGTCATGATTAATAAATTTATACATACCTGTCTACCTCTTATACCATACGCTAGATCAATTACCATTGGTGTAACATTAGAATCTCCATTACAATGAGATTCTTTAACCAATGAAGCAATACCTTCCCATGTTAATGAATGACCATTTTTTTTACATCATTCAATCCATACCATCATCTAGTCAAGATTGTTCACAATATACAAATGTAGTGCATCCTACTCTCAACCAATTGTATAAAAAAAATAGACCACTTAGAAAAAACTTATCTTGAAGATTTATAAGAATTAATTAACTACAATAACATCTTATTATTACCTCCCACTTTTCTCATTCTACCTTTCCCCATCAAATACTCCCCTTCAAATTTGTTAATGGAGTTGGGATCCCAAATGTGGTCTACATGGATGTTTTTTGTAAACTTAGGAAGATATTTACTAATGTACACCATGGTCTAGTATACCATATATCCCTCCACCATATAAGTCTTAGGATGTGCTCTTTGTTGAACCAAGCCCTTCAAAAATTTCAAGTGCCTATCAACCATCCACATTGACCTAGTTTGTACAGCTCCACACAATTCAATCTCCTAAACTTGATGTATGAGGTAGTGTTCTTGTGCATTGAAAAAGGTTGAAGGTAGACACTTTTTCATTTCACACATAAGATAATGAATTTTTCACTTCCAATATTTAATATCTTCTTTATTGATTTGTTTTGATGACAAATACCTAGAAGAGATTCAACACACAAAAACATATAAATGAGACTTTACAAAAAATATACAATAAATTATAGAAAAAGTAAAACAAGTCACAAATATAGTATCTATACAACAAATATAAGAAATAATGCTTCTAACCTCATGTATTTTATAGGATCATATATAGCTTGTTTGATACTGTTGTTGAAGTGGTGTGGGAGAGATAGAGGTAGAACATACTACAATAATTATAAATGATCTTTTCAATATTTTAGAAAATAATACAATGAAAACTACATGCAGTATACAAATATATAGAGAACACAAAATAACATGAATTACCTTAATAAAGGTATGCCAATCACATGTTTTCATCCTTGGCCCAAATTCACTTTTCTTTTATATGAGATTGTTTATGTTCACAACAAAACCTGTGGGAAATCAGATTTTTTGTATGACTTCTTTTATACCATTTCTTTGTTTCTCTAATAATAACCAAGGACGGGCGCTTATATCAATCTTCTCTCCATTAATATTTGATCGAATGACATTTTTTAATGCATGGTTTGAATCTTGAATGTCACTACAAATTTTGACAATTTTTTCTTTGTCATGCCTTCCATCTAATAATTTCCATAATGTCTCAGTTATATTCTTTCCAATATGCATATCATCAAACAAATTCACAATTGGGAGGTGCTCATAGTATGAAAACCTACTAAATTGTCTAGGATAAATTTTTAGTCCTTTTGGAATTTGGTCATTAATTCCTTGACGACCTTCATGAGCATCAATTACATCATCAATAAACAAAACACAATATCAAAATATAAATTTCAAACAAAACCATCAGATGGAATGACATTACCTTGACGATTTATTCTATTATATTCCAACTTCCATAGGTGAGGTGTCATTCTTTATGACTTTGATGTAGTCTCTTCTTTCCCATTGAAAAGATGTATTTTAGTAACTTGATACTTATGATTTATGTGGAGAAAATGACTATACTCATCGAACACCTTCTTTCCTAAACTTTTTGAATGATGAGATCTCATCTTTGGACCACAAACTGGACATGCAAATTTTCCCTTTATTTTAAGACCTACAAGATCATGTATAATTAGATTAAATATGTTAATTTTGATAATTACAATTATCATGCACAAATTTAAACACACACAAAAAATGTGTTAGCACTATAACATACAAAAATTTATGTGTTAACAATATAACATACCACAAAAATGTGTTAGCCTAGGGGCATCATGTATTGTCCATATACACATTGCATGGAATTGAAATTATCTTTGTCCTATTGGTCTAGAGATGTGTGACCTCATTCCATAACTTCAACAAACCATTGATAAGGAGCTCAATATATACATTCATATCTTTAATATGGTACTTACCTAGTTGAATGAACATAAACATTACATAATTATTATGACCATTTTGATGCGGTATTTATAAATAAATTTAGATGACTATTAAATAAAAAAATACCTAGAACAATCATTTCCAACATTATGTGCTCCCTCTTTATGGACATCCAAGGAGGAATGTTATTGTTGATAACAAAAATAGGCCACGCCTAGTAAATACATCTCATCTCTCCAAATGGATTGACACTGTCTGCTGCTAATAAAAGCTTGAGATTACAAGGTTCTTCTTTAAAGTGTGGCCAATTTTCCTCTGTGTCCTTAAATGCAGAACCATCTACAAGCATTCACATAATGTCATCTCTACTTTTATTGTGTGCATGGTAATCCATAAATTGTGCCAAGGTAGTGCACCTGAACAATCATTATATGTGTAGAATAATGGAAATATATCGAAGAACCTTGCGAGGCACCTTTTTTGTTATTTGATCTGATCGATATCTACTAATATGACAATCAGGGAATTCTATTACAAATTCATGTTGTTTATGATATATAATATGATCACTGGGACATGCATGTATTGTTTGATACTCCATTCCAATATCTTTCATAGTGGTAGATAATTCTCAGTATGAATGAGGTAGAATGTTTGATGGTGGTAACAAACACTCACCTATCAACTTATGAAAAAAAACATATAAGTTGTTAATATAAAGAATATTAATGGTACATGATTCACCATTTGTTAACTATAAGGAAACTACGAGTAAAATAGATGAAAAAAGATGACATATATGATATACCTTAACATACATGAGATTGCTACATTGGATAAACCATTCATAACCATGAAGTTCATCAACAATGATACAAAAATGAGAAGATTTATTTGGGAGCATTTGTATAGGGGTTTGTATGCCTTCTCTAGTATAGGTAAATCAAGGTCATCTTCATCATCATGATCAACGCCAATACTATCATCTTCAATCATGTTCTCTGGCACATGATCAAATGCAAAAATATCATCATCTTCAATTGTGTTCTCTATCATAGGATCATCTTCTTCCATGGTATCATTATCTTCCCCTTTTATATTCTCACCTCCATGTTCCTCCACTAAGAAATTCACATTCTTTGGATTGTTATGGTCCATAACATGTAACCCAGGGTGGTTAACCTATATCAAAATGATGATCTTAAATTAACCATGACCATGATCTCATCATAAATTTATTTCTTATGTATATAAATTGTTAAAATAATATATTTAAATGCTTACCAATGGACAAAAATTGTGCCCCCCTTCAATATGACCATGTTGCCTACAATGTTTCTCAATTTTTTTATTAGAAGTCTTCGAGTCTTTAAGCCCTTGAAATTTTTGTAGGGACAATAAAATTTTCCATAACCTTTTCTTTTGAACTCAGACCACAATCTATCAATTATCTCCTTATTTTGTTATGGGTTCATATTGTCAGACATGGTCTTTCTTCACAGGAAAATATTCGGGCTATAATTATACCAAAAAATTGTCTCCTATACTCTAAATTAAGATATTAATGTTGTCATCCATCAAATATAAACATACTAGCATTAGTAGTATCTTGTATAAAATAAAGTGTAAATCCATTATATAGATTTTGACTACAAATAATTGTACATTTAATCTAATCATGATTCATATTTGATAGGAATGTTAAGAATATTACTTGTTGAATTATATAATCATTTTGTAAAATTTTGAATGGATCCACACATTACATATAGAATTCCCCAAATCCCAACATTATGGAGAGAACTCCTACATTCCTTGCAACACCTAAAATACACAAAAAATGATCCAAATTGGTGTACAAACAATACTAATTGTTCATTGTTTCTTAAGATAGTTAACTTGCAACTTTAAAAGATAAATAAAAAAAGAGGTAAAGTGGGCTCGATTGGTCTCACACCAAGAGAAAGAGTCACTAGAGCCATGTAATGATCATGGAATGATCATAATATTCCATGTACTATACAATTATAAAATCTAATGTGTAGATACAATGAGTTTGAATGGTGATCACCATAATAGGGTTAAGGAAAACTAGGGAAAGTTCATGAATTCGGTTGCTAGGGAGAAGCAATAAATAATTTTCCTTAACAAGAGGTTATTTTTATGATTGAAGGCATCTAGATACACCAAATCAAAGGTGAAATGATCCATGTTTGATTGTAGAAGTGTTTGGAGACCAAACATTGGAGAAGCCCTAGGATAGAGGGTTTGTTTGAAGATAAATTGGGGCTTTTATAGTGGCAGTGACCTTGGAGTCATTTTGAGTTGATATTCTTTTGATTGAATCCATATTAGAAGACTTATAAAATTTTCATAACTAGAGGATAAATATAATTTAGAGTTTCTTTGTTAAATGACCATCTCTTTAGCCTCAAATGGGGTCACTCATGTGAGCAATAGCCATCTTTTTAGCTTGAAATGGGATCACTCATGTGAGCAGCAGATACTTCTCCAAAACAAACCTACCTATTCTTCTAGTATGTTGTGTACGGATGAAAAGGGTATCCAAAAAAACAATTATTTTGGGAAGTGTCTTGGAAAATTTTTGAGTTATTGAGTTTTTAATCCAAGGTGGGGCAATCCAAGGTATAGAGGTAAACATGACTGACTCTAGATGATATTATTTTGGTGATTTGATTTTTTTGTGTAGGAGTCTAAATGAAATGGATCAGTGGACTGGAATGGGTGTGGACAGAGTTTAGAAAGGTGTGTACTGTGTGGGTGTCTTGATGATGAGAAGACAAAGCCAAAATGCTTGGAGGAAATGGTGTGATGACTGTCCCAAGTATGGATTCATAAGTTGCAGAGTCATTGTCTTTAGGAAAATCAATAGTATTTTTTGTGTAGACCAGAGGGGTCAAGGCTGTGGTCCCATGAACAAAGGAGTAAGGGTTCATTTGGTGCTTGGGTGTAGAGGAATCCAATAATATGTGATAACATAAGTGCCACCAATATCTCCAAGAATCTTATAATTCATCCTATAAAAAAACATATTTCTATCTATACCATTGTTAAAAATTAGTGCTCTATCTGTGTGAAGAACCATGATTAAAAAAATATTGACATTGATCACTCTCCTTTATCTTAATTGTACTTATATTCAATGGTTTAATTGGTATGTTCTAGGATTGTGAGTAAATTGTAAAAGTTATAAAATGAGTTCAATATTGTAGAAGGTTTTATTATGATCTTTAATATGTGTAAGATTAAAGAGTATTTGGAAAAAGTGGGAGAATATTGTGTTCGGTTTTTTAAGATAGTCATTTATTAAGGACATCAGAGGCATGTAGTACAATGGCTCAAATGAGTCTAAAATGAGCATGATATTATAGAGGGATACAATTTACAAAAGCACTAAAATCATAACTATATCAATATATGTTATTGCCAATATTAATTATTAAATTCTATTATATATAATTAATTATTGTTAATTTAGATATGATTGGTCAATATTGTATTTACATTATGAATTTTTTATTTTCTATTATAATTACTAAAAGAGTACTACATTCTTGTTCCTTCTATTTTAAAACAATGATTGACATCCAATTCCATATATAAGGATGGAGAGAAGTAATTCGATACTTTATTGCTATCAAATTTCATAGTATTTTTTTATTGGATTTCCACATATTGCAATTTTGCTAATTTTTTAGATCAAACCAACATAGTTTTCTTTGACTAGTTATGTTCAATCCTTTGTTATATCTTCATCAAGGACTTAAAGCAGGTACAGAGAATTTTTTGTAGGTTGGAGAATCCTTATTTGAGAAAAAGGCCTTTTGGAAATATTCTATGGGTCTTCTCTCTACTTCATACAATAGTAATACCAAAGTTTAGATTCTAAAATAGGGGCTTTGATAAAGACAAAGATGAAGGTGTTGAGCATCTATAGGCTTTTTCACATTCATAGTTAGTGGAATCCATGAAATTTCCTTAATGATCTATGCAAATATTATGACATGTCAAATTGCAAGGCATACAATTGATTGGGTAAAATTTAAAGGTTTTGAAGTTAAACATTTGCCTCTTGTGATATCACATAGTTACAAGATTTTTGCATGTGTTTCTTTCAAAAAAAATAGAAATGTCACAAATTAATAACTTTATATTTTCTAGGCTTGTGTGGGTTCAACTTTTGAATATCCTCCAAAAGCTCCAAAAGGATTAAGTTTTCCTTGATCTTTTTTTATGTTAGATACATCATAGTCGAGTGGTAATTTAGAACCTTGTTGTGCTAGGGACTTGAAATATATCTCTTTATCCATTTCTATCAACTTCTCCATCATTTTGGTGAAATGTGGATTTTGTAATGATTCTTCCATCTTGACTTTCATTATCTCTTCATGATGTCGACCATTAGTTCTAGTTTCATCATTTCTTGAAGGCCACTTATTTTCCCATATAGGCATGGCTGAAGGTTGTTTTTGTTGATCTTGTTGGTTATCCTCAACATTAAATGGTTGTTAAGGAGATTGAGTTTCTTCTTGGTTCGATCCTCAACTTGAAATGGTTGATAACGAGATTAATTTTCTTGTTGAGGAATATATTCAGTAATTAATGTTTCATCTTTATGATAAGTGTATTTTAATCTAAAATACCTTGTTTGCATCAACATGAAAATATTCTCACTATCTTTCTTTAAGAAATATCTCTTGTAATGAATTGATTGAGTTTCAAATTTAGATTAAAATGTCCAAGCAATTGATAAGTTGGGTAGTTTCAATGTTTGATACCTAATGGATATGGTTCCATTTTCTTGACAACCAAAAGAATAATGAATTTTTACTCTTTTGCTCTCCCAAATGTAAAATAGACCCAAAACATTTGCATCATGACTTGCTGAGATCTCATGACTTCCTAAAGATCAGATTTTCTTGAATACCACACAATGAAGAAATACTTGTCATAGTTATTTTGGTACAGAAATGGGATTTTGTATATGAAGACATCACTGGTCCTCGACAAACTTCAAATATGGATAAGTTTATAGGAACTAGAGTCATGGGTGTTAGAGAAGACATGTGAGATGCACAATGCGCTACAATTTTGTATAGATTGAACATGTCATGGATTTATTTTCATGGGGTTGTGAAAAGTTGAATATTTTTTAACTTAGTTGATGTCCTTATCACTCATGCCATTGTTGAACTAGTTGTCCCTATTTTAATCTAAATATATTAATGTTTTATCAGCAAAATTTTGAAAATACTCACTATTTTAACATTTCAAATACTCACTGTTGGACCTCAGTGATTTCATTTGCTAGGTTTGTCACACCAAATTGGCCATACGCAATTTATTCATCTCATACGAAACAAAGAAACTATATAAGGGTTTCAAACACACCTTTAACCAGTTCTCCACAAATTCCAAGGGAGGGGACAAGGAACAACTAGCAATCGAGAGTAATAATATCTCCTACACAGGCCACTTCACATCATAAAGTGAACAAAAAACTTGCTCACAAATAATTTCACTCTGTACCCTCGACCTTCAACTCTCCTTTGTCATGTAATTATAGAGAATGAATATGAGACATAATGAATTGAAATGAAACCTTTTTTTTAAGTTATTCTCATGTTCGTCTCAATTATAACCAACATAGGAATGGATTTCAAAAAAATTCAAAGATTTCCTTCTATAATCTGACCAAGAAAAACCATTTTAATGCTTTGTCAGAAATTTTGGTCAAAAATTAGGGTCAAATGTATTAGTGTGTTCCTCATTTCATTAAGTGATCATCAAGAAGAACTTCTACACTTTGGGAAGGATTTCTTTCTTGGTCTTATTGTGATGTAGGAGCATCTCGGGTTCTTGGAAATCCTATATCACCAAAAACATGTTAGAGTTGTTAAGTTATTCTCGGTAGCTACTTTTGGGCTCTCATTGATGTTTCATGTTTCCACCGACGGGGCTCAGTTGCTTTTTGGTTCCTTCATTCATCGAGCTGGATTGGTTGGTTCACCGAGCTAATTTCCTATTGCTCATTAATCTTTCTCACTAAGTGGTTTATTTTGGATTTTTGTTGAGGTTGACTTGTGCATTTAATATTGGTCATAGAGTTAAGGGTTACATCAATCATTGGTAAGTGTGTGGACCTAGATCTAGTCATTTCCTTCTCTAATGATAGATATGAAGGCTAAATTGTTTCAGTAGCCTCTTGTATAAATAAAGAAGTACGTTTTATTTTTAGGAGTTTTGAAGAGATAGGAGTATGGATCTGAAAGTGGAATCCTCACATGTATGAGGATTATTGTAATTAAATTCTGAATGTATCTGGCCATAATTGGGAAGGCTTATAGCCTAGCATGTATGAAGTTATTGTGATTAATATAAGAATTCTCCGCATTATCTCTCTCTCTCTCTCCCTACTTTTGTTTTCTTTCATGTGTTGATTCTACAAGTAGCTTGGTGATTTTGGCATACCTTTGGCCTCCATCCCTCTTCCCTTACATCAGGTGGTATCAGAGTGAGGTTAGATCTAGATCTAAATTTGCAAATTTAGGTCGAGGGTTCCTTCTTGTAAACCCTAGTTGGTATTTTTTGTGGTGTGGAAGATTTCAATATGATCTAAAATTATAGAGGGTTTCAAGATGGTTGATGGGAGGTGAGATGTAGATCTAGGATTAGCTGATATGTTGAGACACATTGTTGCTAGGTTAGAAGCTATTGAGATAGGCCGGCATCGAGGGAGACATCTTGAAGATGTTAGTGATGAAGAAGCTAAAGATGAAGAAGGTAAAGTAGAACCTGTACCTGTGATGGATCAATGTGAAGAAATACTTTTGAAAGCATTAATAAATTTGAAGTCTACACCACATTTCAATCCTCTTGAATATAGTGGTAGGCTTGATTCAGATGAGTTGATGGATTGGATAACTAAGAAGGAAAAGTATTTTGAATATGAAAAGGTCCCTGAGGAAAAAAATGTGAAAATTGTAAGTATAAAGTTGAAAATTCATGTATCCTTATGGTGGGAGCATCTACAATTGGATAGAAAAAGGAAAGGAAAAGACCAAATCAAGGTATGGAATAAGATGGTGAATAAATTAAAAGACAAGTTCTTACCATGTGATTATCAAATTAACCTAGTTATGAGAATGCAAAGTTTGAGGTATAAAGATAGCTTAATAAAAGACTATACTAAGGAATTCTATAGAATAGACATCAGATCTAGACATATTGAGGATGAAGTGGAAAGAACTATTGGATATCTGAATGGGTTAATAATTTCTATTCAAGAGGAAATCAGTTTCGTCAAGTTGGAAAGTATTGAAGAAGCTTATCAGTTTGCCCTGAAAGCTAGGGAGAAATTGAACAAAAGACATGAGAAAAGAAAAAGAGGAAGAGATGGTAGATTCCCTAGAGGAATAGGTAGATCTTATGGTGAAAACAATAGATTTGATCAAGATAAAACAAATCAAGATAAAGGCAAGACCGAGTGGAAAGGTGAAAGTTCTTCTAGAGGAAGAAATAATAACTACCAAGGTGGCTATAACAAAGGTGGGTTCCAAGGAACTTGTTACAATTATGGAGGTGAAGGACATAGATCATTTGAGTGTACACATGTAAGAAACAATGTCAGTAACAATAGAAATGCTTTGGTGCAAGAATACTCACTGAATGAACCGAAGAAGGAAAAAAACTTGATGGTTAGAAGAGCACTACGGAGTGAAAGTAATAAGGAAGATCGGGTAAGGAAAAGTTTGTTTAATACTAGATGCAAATTTGTTGATAAAGTGTGGAAGGTAATCATTGATAGTGGAAGCTCGAAGAATCTTGCATCTAAGGAAATGGGTGCAAATTTGCAATTGGAAAGACTAAAACACCCAAAGCCCTATCTAATTTCATGGATCAAGGATGAGCATACATTATTGTTAGAATAACTGAGAGGGGGGTTGAATTAGTTAAATCAGTTATCCTATAGTCCTAAACACTCAAATGTACAATCCCAAACTTTTTCAACAATTTATGCAACTTGGTAAGATAAAATGTCTAACTCTCTATTCATTTACCGAATACCAGTAATTATCCAAACTGTGATTACCAATAAATCAAATATGTAGTATGTAAAGTATGATAGAAAAACAATCATAATAAATAACACATAACACAATGATTTTAACATGGAAACCCTGTTAAGGGAAAACCTGCCTGGGACCAGTAATCCAAAATAATTCACTCTTCTGAAGTGAGCTCAGTTAAGAGCCAACCTTGTTAGAGGTTACAATACACACTGTTAGGTGTGACCTTGTTAGAGGATTTATCACTAACAGTTAACTTTTGACCAGCATTCACTATGGGGTCAACAAGATAACAATTAACATTTCTTGAATGTCATATGGAAATACAATAAGACCATTAAGTCCACATAGCTAAGAGATTTTGTTGAATCAATGGTTAAACTGGTACAATATTGATCTAATTCAAATACAACTCAGTTTGCAAGTATTCAAATCTATGCTAAGCTCATAAAACTCATCTGATCAATAATAGATTCACTTCAACAATTTCATCAACTTACTTCACTCGGTTAATAGTTCTCTTACACTTGATTATGCCTACAGCTCGGTTCTATCTGTAACCAATTTGATCAAGAATGCATGAATAATGTCTTCACGTGAAATCTTCTGTAGTCTCTATTCATTTGGCATAATTCAATAATGAATTATATGTCTCTTATATAGACGTGTAAACCATTTTCATATCAGCCATCATATTTTGCCTCTTAATCTCCTTCATCCATTTTGTCGCTTAAACCTTCCTCAATAGTTGTGTCATTAACACAATTCAATCTCTTCCCTTAGATATTCTTTGAATTTTTCCAGTCGTGGATTCTGTAACAAACTTCATCTGTTACCTTGAAATCATAACAATTTCTAGCTCAACAATTTTAGTCGGCTGTTATAACATTTAATTTTTTCATCCATACTCGGTTAATACTAAAATGCATCGATGATAACTAACTTGATCATTATTGTCACTTAGTATATACAGGACTGGCTCGGTGTATATAGAAATCTTCAATTACTGACCACATTCACTTGTTCAATTCTAATCTCTTCTTCATAATAGAATAATGTAACATGCCTAAGTCAACAATATATCCTCATCAATAAGTTACCCAATGTATTCCTTATCCTTATCTATCATATCCATCTTTTCCTTATGTAGAAATCTCATTTATTCACCATGTCTTCCTTCTACAGATGTTCAAATGTCTGTAACTATCATGATAAGTATAGTCAAGACTAGTTGACATCAATGACAACAAATTGACTGATTTAATCATCTTACATGTCACTTTGATAGCTCGGTGATCTCTAATCATTGTTTCTTTTGGTCATCAAGATATTCAATCAGTTGTAGGTCATCAATCTCTCCCTTTGGCATTAATGGCAACACAAACAATATGAAATATGTCATACCATACCAAAAATTTGTTCTACAACTATATAGATAAATATTGTAGCTAGGTAAGCTCTCCCTAGATTGATATTTAATATGTTTGATCACTACAAACAACATTCCATGTAGACTCTTCTTATGGATTTGATCTTCTTCAGCTCTCTCTGATTATTTCTCTGATACTCTCCCTTTATGTGCTCTTTTTAATTGATATTTCATATGAAGTTATTCTCTCTCCCTTTGACAACAATGCCAAAAGAAAATATACAGCTCTACAGTAGCTAAGTAATTCTTTTTTGTTCAGTCCAAATCAAGTACCTTCATGTACTAATATATAATTCATTGTTTCAACTTCTACAATCTTTCACAGCCTTAGAAATTCTAAATTGTGAGCTATGTGCATCAACATGAATGATTTTCTGATAAAGTATAGGTTGATGCAAACTCCTGATCACCTTAGTGACCGATAGATAGGGGATAGACCCCTAGTCTAGTCCTCAAGTACTCAAAAGTTTCATTCAGTAAGGGCTTGGTAAATATGTCAGAAATTTGTTCTTTAGATTTCATAAATTCTAGTTTGACTTGCTTCTCTTGTACTTGTTTCCTCAAATAGTGATACTAATAGATATATGATTTATTTTTTAATGCATCACTGGATTCTTGGAAATATTTATGGCACTTGTGTTGTCACAATATATAATCACTCGATCAATGATCACCTCATTCATTCCTTCCAATAATTATTTTATCTGTGCAATATTTGAAAGATTAGCAGCAACAACAACATACTCTGCTTCAGCAATAGACTGAGAAATGCATGCTTGTTTCTTACTTATCCAAGTTACAAGTCTTTCTCCCAAAAAGAATGCTCCTTCATTTGTGCTCTTCTGGTCATCAATGTTTCCAGCCCAATCTGCATCAGTGTAAACTTGGACTTCAAAATTGCCTTCCTTTGAGTACCATAAACCATAATTTTTAGTTTTCTTCAAATATCTCAGAGTCCTCTTAACTATAACTATATGTGATTCCTTAGGATTGGCAAAAAATCTTGCTACAATCCTAACTACATGTGCTATATTAGGCCTATTGTGTACCACATACATCAATTTTCCAATCATTGATCTATATAGTGTCTGATTTACCTCAATTGATTCATCATCTTTTGTCAATTTACATCTTGTCACCATTGGTGTACCTACTAGTTTTGAATCTTCCATGCCAAAAGTATTTAACACTTCCTTGATGTATTTTTATTATGTGATGAAAATCCCATCATTTTGTTGTATAATATGCAAATCTAGAAAGAATTTAATCTCCCCAAACATTGACATCTCAAATTCTTTTCTCATTTCATCAGCAAAAGATTTGTAAATCAGATCATGTCCTCCAAAGATTATGTGATCAACAAAAATTTCAGCAATCAAAATATTATCATCATTGTCTCCTTTCATGTATAGATTAATATTGTCACTTGTCCTTACAAAGCTAATACTAATAAGATAACCATGTAATCTTTCATACCATGCTCTTGGTGCTTGTTTCAATCTATACAAAGCTTTGTGTAATCTACATACCATGTTCTTCTTCTTTGGATCAACAAAACCTTTAGGTTGTTCTATGTAGACTTCTTCCTCAAGAATTCCATTCAGAAATGTTGATTTCACATCCATTTGATATAATTTGAATCCCTTATGTGTAGCATATGCAAGTAACACTCAGACTCCTTCAAGTCTTTCTATTGGTGCAAAATTTTCACCATAGTATATACCTTCTTCTTGTGCATATCCCTCGCATACAAGTCTTGCCTTGTTTCTTGTCACTTCACCATTCTCATTTAACTTGTTTTTGAAAATCCATTTAGTACCTATTATATTTTTATCAGTCAGTTTCGGCACCAATGTCCATGTCTTGTTCTTCTCAATTTGTTCAATTTCTTCATTCATAGCCTTAATCCATTCCTCATTTTCAAGTGCATCTCTAACATTCTTAGGCTCAAATTCACAAACTAAACATGTGTTTTGTCTTAACTTATTTCATGTCATCATGTCAACTTGCTTGTCTCCAATGATTTGGTTCTTTGGATGGTGTCTTCAAATAAATCTTGCAAGTACTTGTTCTCTTTTTTTCTCATCATTTGGTTCAGGTTCATTTTATTGCTTGGTAGCTTCTTCTTGATTCTCGGTTTGCATTTGCTGATTCTCGGTAGCATTTTCTTGTCACTTGGTAGACTCAACCTATGGCTTTGGTAGATAGTCTGGATGCTCAATATATGTAAATCTACCATAGTCTTTTGGTTCCTTCCTACTTTCTTCATCATTCTTTTCAAAAAACTCATCAACTTTCACATTAGCACTTTCAATCATTTTGTTAGTAGCCTTGATCAAACATTTGTATGTTTTTCTCTTAGTAGAATATCCTAGAAATATTCCTTCATCACCCTTAGAGTCAAATTTACCATTTCTATCATCTTTTAGAAAGTAACATTTGCTTCCAAAAATTCAAAAATGACTTACATTCGGTGTGTAGCCAAACCATAACTCATAAGGTGTCTTATTTGTGTCTTTCTTTAGTTGAACTCAGTTCAAGGTGTATACAAGAGTGCTAAAAGATTCTCTCTAGTACATTTGTGCAACATCTTTCTCAATCATCAATGTTCTAGCGCAATCAACAATAGATCGGTTCCTCCTTTCTACAATTTCATTATGTTGTGGTGTCCTCAGTGTAGAAACCTATCTTTTGATTCCATGCTCACTATAGTAGTTAGTGGATTCATCATAAATAAACTCACCTCCTCTATCAGATCTTAAGCATTTTAAACTTTTCCCAGTTTCCTTTTCAAATTTATCTTTATACCACTTAAACAATTTGAAAGCTTCATATTTATCTTTTAAGAACATAACTGTCATTATCCTAGAGTAGTCTGTTGGCACCTGCAAAATTTCATGGCTTTACCAGTTTTCTTCCGATCTCTACAGTCATTTTCATATCTCTGGCCTCATACCCTAAGCAAAAATTCATATTTCTAGCTATTGTGCAAATAAACCCTTTGTTTTACCCTGGGCCTCATTCTAATTTCAAGTTACTTTTTCAAGCCACTTAAGTTCCCTTTATGCATGTGTGTGTTTTCTTTCCCAGTTGGTTGCTAATTTTCTTTATCTCCTAGTGGCTAGCATTTCTTTTCCATGATCATGCGACTATGCATTCATGTATTCTCCAAGTCCCTAGTGGTTATGTCTAAGTATTAAGCAACCCAGTGAGCAATCTATTTTTCCTTCAGTCACGTATTCATGAAATGGTGGCCCCTCTTTGTAAACAGTGATACATGTGGACCGGCTATCAAATATATGCTAATGTGGTAGCTTGTTATTGGTCAAGGATAGTGATTTGGAATGCTATCAAGCAGGCCCGATATCTCAGTCTGAAGATTCAGGATTGATGGTTGGCATAAAAGCGCAAGGAATCTTTTGAGGGTATGCAATCTTGTGCCAGCCGTCTGATCTCCTAGTGTATCAAGGTCAACAAATGGTGGGTCCACTTGACATGTCAGCATAGATGGCACTTCCCTATTGGCCAAAGGAAATAATGTAGTGGGTCCTTTGTCAGAGGCGACTACCTTTTTGGGTCACTTGAGTCTTTCATAAAGCACGTGCACTTTTTGTTTCTGAAATAGTCTCTCATTGGTCCACGGGGTATTACATTGGTAGTTTTCAGTGGGACCTAGTTTCCAGATGTGTCAGTGGGTCCTGATGTGTCAGAAGATTGATGGATGGCATATGATCTTATAGAGCTTTTATAACACATGAGGGTATAAGACTAGCCATCGATCTACTTGTGTGGGCCCAGAAGACTCTCTCAGTGCTTTTGGAAGCTTTGATAAATGTTTGGTGGTTCCGATAAAGCCTTCAGTGTTCGCATGTTCTCACAATATTTGGCGGGGTTCTAAGTTTTCTCGTGAATACGCGAATGTGTGTGATTGCTAAATCTCCAAATGAGGTGATGACGCTCTAAAATATCTTGTGAACTAGTGAAAAAAGGTTTTTGTGTGTTCGCCAAGTAAAACCCAAGGTTAAGACATGACTCAGCGATTTAGTGAAAAGCTTTGTTTGCTGAATTGCTTGACCTAACTGTAGTCAAAGAAAGTATTAAGCGACTTAGATTTTCTGCAGTCGCGTGTTCGTGGAATAACATAAGGGTTAAGGCTTAGCTGAGGATTGTGGGACCATTGTGCTAGGTGTTGCTAAAAAAATTTATTGTGATTGAGCTAGGTGTGTTGAGGTGGAGACTTGTTAGCGAGGCTAGATTCTTCAAGTGGCAGAGGGAAGAGATCGATGGCGGGTGTATAATCTGATAGAATCCTCTAACTCTTGAGCACATGAGACTGGCCATCGATCTAGAATTGGAAACTTAGTGATGTGGAGCTTCTGCGGGTCCTATGTCAGTAGTGACCGAGCATGAATAGCGAATGAACTAGTGACATGTGGTATTAGAGCGGGCCCACTTATGGGTCTGGGTAGTTTGGCGGTCCTGATAAGAAGGTTAGCGGCCTGATAAATTTTCAACGCATTCACTCATTCACAAAGAAAAATGGTAGTGTTCTAAATGGTTTAGTGATTTAGCAAACACTATGTTCACATAATCGCTAAACAAACTGGCGGTAAGATAAAGCATTCAGCGAATGCGTGAGGCCCCTTCAGTCGCTAGCTCGCCAAATGTGACAGGGTTAAGTTACATTCCTTTGTTCACTAGTTCGCAGGGTTAAGCAATGAGTTACGAATTCATTTCAAAAATAGGAAAGTGCTCTATTGCATGGTCGCTAAATGTAAACTAGGATTCCTATAAAGGTTAAGCCATAAAGCCCGTGAGACATAAAGATCTAATGGCCATGATTAAAGTTGATTCAGGTTTAAATAATGATTGTTGATTCACTACTAGTGCGTTGGATGTGTCTATTGCAGTTCAAATTTAAATTCTTGGAGGGTTTGCAGAGACACTAAGGACTGGAATTGAATGTTTAAGCAACTGGAGTTGGTGGATAAAGACTTTCAGACTGTTGCAGAGTGGTCCAAAGTTTCATGATTGACTGCAGAAGTGTTTTTATGCCGTGAGGGTATGGTTTTTGTTGCTCAAGGCATGTTGTAGGTGGATAAAGGAATGATTGACATGCAATTTGATGATTTGCAGTACTTTCTTATAGATCTATCATAAGTGCAAATCTTTCTCAAGCATGGCCGACTGGGTTTCCATCCTTGTAATAAATTCTTGATTGATATTGGTTGGTTTGGTGGGTGAAACCCTAACCCTAGCTATTTGAAGCTTGTTGCATCCTGAATTCTTTGAGGATCCCAAGATAGCTAGTGGTATAAGTAGTATGAGTTTTGATTTTGTAGGGGTTCCAAGATTTTTTTGGGTTTCCAAGCTTGTGATTCTCCAATCTTTTGGTTCCTGGTTCTAGTCTTTGGCAATCCAAGGGATTCCATTCTTTGGCTCCATTCTCTTGATGCTAAAAGCAAAGGATACAAGTTTATAGAAGATTCTCATTCTGAGTCTTTGACTGAAGAGTTTTCCTTGTATGTATGGATACATTTTCATGAAATACAATACAATTTCTATCCTAGTTCTATTATTGTCTCTTGGCTTTGTGTTTGTTCTTGTATTTTTCTATTTGTAAGGCATATAGAACATACTAGTTGTAAGGAAACTATCTAATTGTTATATGAGTTCCTTTCAAGGAAGGGATTAAATCCTTATGTGCAATTTCAGGGAATGAACACATCTGTTGAGGTCTTGATGATAATAATCTGGGATTGAAGGGATAGTTTGTAAGGCATTTTATCCAAATTATATGTGGTTTGTAAGGCATATCATTGTGTTTCTTAGAAATCCCTCTATTGATTTATGTTAAACTCTTCTACCCAAAGGATTAGGCACTGGTCTGGTCTCTGTTATATAATCACCTTTCGGTCATCAAACAAAAAATTCATCATTACCAATACCATTTCATTTCATGTTCATGTACTTAAAACAAAATAGGACTATCCTTGATGTTTTTACAATCCATAGTTGTTGATTCCTTGAAGAGTGAATCAAAGGTTAGCCTTCCTTGAGTTTTACTCATAAAAAGAAGAAGGATTCATCACCCTTATGCCATTGATTCATGCTATCATACTAGTAGTTTCATTAGTCACATTCTCCAACAGGTTATTCTCAGCTGTCTTCAGAATCATACCCCATGAAATATGTTTGATAAACTCAATAGCATGACAATGAAGACCTAATCCACTTATCCATAGCTTACTTGAAATATAGTAACCTATTTGTAGGCAATAGCTCCCTGAGTCCTATGGAGCTCGAAGAAGAAGGAGGATCTTATCCAATCCTCATCCAGTTGGGCTTTTCTTGCAAACTTGGAGACCTTTTTAACTAAGAATCAAGGTGTTTCCCTTGCCAAGTTTGAGCCTCAAGAAAAATCCCCAACAAAACTAGCGACTCTGCTGGGGAGTTGTGAGAAATAATTTGCTAAGTTATAGGATTTAGTTGAAGCAGTGCTCCTATCCTATACAAACCAGCTAGTTACCATTGGTGTTTGTATCTCAAAGTAAAATTCCCAAATTCCTTTTGGGTGGTGACTCTAACTATCTCTGCAGTAGTACTGGTGAGAGAATCATCCACAAGATGAGTTACAGAGGTAATAGGTCTCAGAGAAATAAGCTTCATGAGGATAGATTGAAAAAAGGTCATCCAAGTACTTCTAGACCCAGTCAGATAAGGAGAGGAAGAAAAAATAGGAATATGTTTCATGCTCAGTAACATAGAGAGAATACTAGACAACAGGATCAAATCTAGCCTAATCAAATGAATCAAGAAGGAAATACCTCTGAATATGAGGAGGTTGTCGCTTTGGGTTTGAACCAATATGAGGATGAGGTTCAAGTAGGAGATGTTGAATTTGAGACTACTCTCCCTAAATTAGAAGAAATTTTTTAAGAAGTCTATGAGTTGGAGAGGAAAGTCCAAGAACACATCCATTTAAGACAAAAAAGAGACAAGGAAAAGGAAGAGAGAATTAGACGTGCTATGATTAGAGTAGAGCAACTGAAGAAACAATTGTTGGATCTTGAAGCAATGAATCAAGTTCCTATAATAGAGCAAGCAGAAGATCAGCCTGTTGTCCAACAAACTTATGAAGTGAGAAATCCTAGAGACAAAGGTAAACAAAAGGCTGTAGGAGTTTTAATAAATGAACCAAATTCTGCAAAGAAATCCATGGATCAAGCAGCAAGATTAGATGCTGATTTGGAAGAAGCAAAAAGAAAACAAGAGCTATTGGCAAAGGAGTTAGAAAAGGTAGAGCTCGAAGACATTGCTACTAAAATGAAGAAAAATATTGACTTCCTTAAGTAATCTTCTGGACATGCCAATACCCTTTCCACCTCTCAAGCACAAGGAGCAAATGTGTCGAGTAATGCTGCAACTTCAGGTATGCCTAAGACTTCTATTATTTCCAATACTCAAACATTTGAATCTTTAGGTGGTAACCTATCTCAAGTAGGACCTATCCATGAGAGGCATAAACAATTGGTGTTTAATGGGATTCTTGGTTACCCAAATCCCATCCCTGATGAAATTAGGAAGAAGCTCCCAAAATTTATTGGAAGCAATGTAGCTACATGTGAGGAACATTTGAAAATTTTCATTGATGTAATAGATGACTACAACATTGAGCTAGATGATGTGATCATGAAGCTTTTTGTTCAGTCTTTGACTGAAGATGCTAGAGACTGGTTTAGAAATTTACCTCATGCTAGCATATGTTCATGGAATCAGTTCAAGCTTTTCTTCAAGGAATAGTATGGTGATAAGACCCATGAAGTCTTCATGCTTAATGAGTTTAACAACATCAAGAAGAATTCAAATGAGGATGTTGTTGAGTTCAATGTTAGATTTCAGAAAGCTATGCATAAATTGTTGCAAGTCATCAGATTGGATGATAGGGTATGTCTTGTAACATACCTGATTGCTTTTGATTCAAAAATAAGATATTTGTTGAGAGATAAGAATCCTAAAAACCTTGCAGAGGCTTATAAGTTGGCTATCAACATAGAAAGAAATAGAAGCATATCAGGGAAGTTGGGAAGAAGAGAGCACTGTCAACCTTCAATCCCAAGCAGAAAAGAGTCAGGTAAACTTGATACAAAACCAAAAGATGATGATAGTTTGAAGAAAATCTTGAAAGCAATAAAGGATTTAAAACCTAGTGAAGCAAGAAATAATAGAGTGCAAGGAAATGACAGGCCATCTTTCAATAACTTTAATAAGTTACCAAGAATGCAGAACTATCCTTATAATACTCAGTGGAAAGATGGGAAGCCCATGCTCCCTGAAAGAAAGGATAAACCAAATGACAAGACCCTTGACCCCTTGCATAGAAATACAGTAAATATGAGTGATGATGTTCCCTGGTGTGTTTCTTTCCAATCACCTCATGATCCCTATTATTGTGCAATTTCTCAAAGTGTTTCTGTAGATGAAGATCAAGACAATAACAATCAGGAGTCTTATGATGATCAAGGATGTGGTGTGGTTTCTTCATACATACATGATGAATTGGACTCTGTAGAAGAAGATAAGGATCAAGATGTTGAGAGTTCCCAAGTCAAAAATGAGGTTTACCATCAGCAAGTGTTTCCTAATGAAGAAGATGATCACTTGGATAAAATCCAGTGCAATACTCTAAGACATGATGAATCAATAGTGTTGAGAAGACCTTCTGATGAAGAAATTGCACAAATCACTATAGATATGGTATCTCAAGTCAAAAGCAACTATAATTTGAGAAATAGGGTGGTAGGTAGTCCAAGTGGAAAGCTTGCTGGAATTTTCATCAAGAAGACAAAGAATGATGAAAAACAAGCCCAAAATAAGTAGAAGGTTGCAAAAATTGTTGACAAAAACAAGGTGAAGAAAAATGTCACTTTCACAAAGCCAATTGTGGCTCACAAGGTAAAAGCTAAACCTCTTGTAGATATTGTACCTATTTTTCAAAAGGAAGTAAAGAGTTAGAGTAAGGATAGTCCTAATCTAGTTACACATGAAGAAGATAAAGAGGTCACTACTATCGAACAAGCTTTTGCAAAATCAAAGTATGTTCCCATTGACATGAGCAAATTATTGTCACAAATCACAGTCAAGGTCCCTTTGTTAGAAATGATGAGGATAGAAGAGCATAAATTTAAGGCTTTGAGTTGGGTAAAAGGAGCCTTTTCTTCTAATGCCCAAGATGCCACCAAGACTAGTGAAATGGCTACTGCAGGAAGTGATTCAATTGAGAACCAGTGTGGGGAGATCATCTATGAGATCCCTCAGATTTATCTAGATACTAATGCTACAAATGCTATGACAAGAACTGTGGATCATTTCTTTCTGTCCCTAATAGTAAATGGAAAGTTGTTAAGAAATTGTATGATTGATTCAGGAGCCTCTAATATTGTTATGCCTACAGAAATAATGAGATCTTTGGGTCTGAAAGTAGATACACCCCATGGTAGATGTCAAGCTATGGATTCAAGAGAGGTCCCTATTATTGGTACTATAAAAGCACTTCCTTATAGGTTGACAGCTTTCCCTGACAAGTTGCTAACAATGAGTGTTCTAGTGGTAGACATTCCCCCTCATTATGGAATGTTAGTGTCAAGGAAGTGGAGTTCTCAAATGGGGGGTAGTATCCAATGTGATTTGTCTTTTGCAACTTTCAATATTGATGGTAACAATGTGAAGGTATCCAGAGAAAGTAGAACTCCACATATGATTGAAATAAATGATGATCATCTAAATTGTTGTGTGGATGTTGACATGGATAATTTCAAACTAGAAGAGATTGTCCCACCAGTGGAAGAGGTAGATCCACTAGTTGCAGAATTAAAGAAACAACAAGATGGACTGTGGCAGATGTATTTTGATGGAGCATGCTCAAAAGAAGGTTCAGGAGCTGGAGTTCTATTTATATCTCCATCAGGTACCACTTTTAAGTATTCATTCTCATTGACTTTTCAATGCACAAACAATACTGCTAAATATGAAGCATTGTCTTTGGGATTGAATATTGCTATCAAACATGGGATAAAATGCTTAAGTGTTTATGGTGATTCTGAGCTTGTGGTAGCACAAGTAAGGTCCAAATATGCTATCAAAAATGATAGGTTGAAATTGTATAAGCATGTAATTTGGGATCAGATTGAAATGTTTGATGCTTTCAATATATGTTGGGTAGAAAGATCCAAAAACATTATGGCAGATTTTTTAGCAAATGTTTCTCTAAAGGGAGATGATCATGACATCCTGAGATTTATTCAATGTCTTGACCTATATGAGGATCAGCCTATAGATTGCAACACATTGGTTGATGAAGTTGAAGGTAATGACATGGTGATGGGAAATGAGGTGATTCAATTGAATTCAGATAGCATTGCTAGGGGCTTAACTGAGTTAAAAGCATTATATAGTAGTCAAAATGATCATATGTCAAAAATAAGTAATGCTAATAGAGAAGATCTGGAGGAAGTGAATTTTGGATCACATAATGCTCCTCAGATGGTCTACATTGGAAAAGGATTATCCCCTCAACTAAGAAATAATTTGATAAAGTTGTTGAGAAGGTACAAGCATGTGTTCATATGGTCTTATGATGACCTAAAAGCCTACAGAGGGGACCTCTTCCAACATGAGATCCCATTAAAGAAAGATGTCAATCCATTTAGACAAAAGCAAAGGCCCATTAATCCATTATTAGCTCCTAAGATGCAACAGGAGCTAGTCAAGTTGAGTGATGCAGGAATAATTCAACCTATAAGGCATTCAACTTGGGTGTCAAATTTAGTCCCATTTAGAAAGAAGAATGGTGACATTAGATTTCGTGTGGACTTTAGAAATTTGAATGTTGCATCATTGAAAGATAATTATTCACTGCCTAATATGGAGGCAATGTTGCACAAGGTCACTGGCTGTGAGTTGTTGTCCATGATGGATGGTTTTTCTAGATATAACCAGGTGTTAGTAAAGGAATCTAAACAATTTAAAATGGCATTCACCACACCTTGGGGAACTTATGTTTATGTCAGAATTCCATTTGGTCTCAGAAATGCTGGAGCAACTTTTCAAAGAGCCATGGATGTTGCTTTTAGGGAATATATTGATCTATTTATGGTGTGTATCAAGATGACCTAACTGCTTATTCCAAGTTGCCTATTGACCATTGTTCACACCTAGAAAATATTTTTGTTAAAGCTCTGGAGTATGGTGTGTCCCTGAATCCTAAGAAATGTAATTTTATAGTTAAAGAGGGAAAGTTTCTAGGACACATTGTATCAAAAGATGGAATAAGAATTGATCCAAAGAGAGTTGAATCTATCAAGAAAGTGTCTGAACCTAAAAATCTCAAGGGTGTGCAGTCATTTTTAGGAAAGATCAATTTTGTTAGAAGGTTCATAGCAAATTTTGCTAAAATTGTCAAGCCCATAGTAAAGTTGTTGAAAAGGGATGTGAAGTTTTAGTGGATTGTAGAAGCTCAAGATGAATTTGAAAAGACTAAAGATGTGGTTCAACAAGCACCTATGCTTAGATCTCCTGACTATACCAAACCTTTTTCATTGTTCTCTTTTGCATCATTTCACACCATTTCTGTTGTCTTATTGCAAAAGGACAATGAGGGTTTTGAACATCCAATTGCATTTTTTAGTAAATCCTTGCAGGTTGCTGAGTTAAATTTTTGAGATGATGGAGAAGCAGACATATGCAGAAATGAAAAGAAATGAAATCTTTCAAGCCTTATTTGGTTTGTGCAAAATTTATTGCATATGTCCCACATGCAGCAGTAAAGGATGCCCTCACTCAATCTGAAGTCACTGGTAAGAGATGCAAGTGGATTACTAGAGTTCAAGAATTCAATTTGGAAATTCACATTACTAAGCTTGTGAGAGGACAAGGCCTAGCAAAATTGATGAATAAAGAAAATATGGATTTAGTCCAAGTTAATAATGAAGAGACTCCAGATATGACAATTACAAGTATTGAATTGCAACCTGAATATGCTGATATTGTATATTTCATAAAGAATGCTAGATGCCCTGAGCATATGACAGACAATCAAAAGAGATCCTTGAAATTGCAAGCTCAAAAATATACATTGATACAAGGAGACTTGTACTGGAAAAATAGGGAGGGAGTCCTATTGTTTTATCTTGATAGATATCAAGCAGAGAAGGTCTTAAATGAATTGCATGCTGGTGTTTGTGGAGGTCATTATTCAGCAAAGACTACTGCTCATAAGATCTTGAGGGCTGGCTATTTTTGGCCTACATTATTCAAAGATTCATTCTAGCATGTTAGGAAATGTGAAGCTTGTCAGAGGTTTGCTTCAAAATTAAGGTACTCAGGAGCACTGTCATTGAACCCAATAGTTGCTGAAGCACCATTTGCCATGTGGAGCATGGATTTCATAGGTGAGTTTGCTAAGAAATCTAGTGGAGGACATAATTATATACTTGTTGCAACTGACTATTTTACTAAGTGGATAGAGGTCATTCCCACAAAAGGGGCAACAAATAAAGTGGTGATTAATTTCTTGCTTGACAATATTTTGACCAGATTTGGTGTCCCTATGAAGTTGATTATAGATAATGCAATGTGTTTCAGGTCAGATGAGTTTAAGGATTTTTGCAAAGACAATGGAATCATGACTTCCTATTCATCTCCTTATCACCCTCAAGAAAATGGACAGGCTAAGTCTAGCAATAAGAGTATCCTGACAATCTTGAAGAAGACACTTGAAAAGAATAAGAGGGCCTGGCACTCCAAGTTGAGACTAGCTTTATGGGCAAACAGGATTATAGTGAAAAGAGCTACTGGGAAGTCTCCCTTTGAGCTTGTATATGGTTTGCAGTCAAGGCTACCCACAAATAATCTGATTCCAGTTTGTCAGTTTATTCAAGATGAAGAATTGGATGTCACAGAGCCAATGCAAAATAGAATAATGCAGCTGATTGAGTTAGATGAAATAAGAAGAGAGAGTCAAAAGAATAATATCAAGTTGCAATAGAAGATGAAGTATTTTTTTGACAAAAGAGAAACTACAAGAAAATTTAAAGCAGATGATTGGGTGCTGCAATGGAATGTGAGAGCAGAAGATAAAGGGAAGCATAAGAAATTTGAATCATTATGGCTTCATCCTTTTGTGATTCATGATAGTTTTGGGAAAGACTCCTACTTGCTGAAGAACATGGATGGTGAAGCTTTTGAATTGCTAGTGCATGGGCAATTCTTAAAACCTTTCTTCAACTGAGTTTTTGATTCTCATGCATGTGTAAATATTCTATAAATCTTGTATAGGTGTGTTTCTTTTTAGGTTGTGTGTTTCTTTCCCCATTTTAGGTTAGATGTGGTTTTTGTCTACATCCCAGAGTCCTGTGGTTCTTGTTAAAACTTGTGTTTCAACATCCTCAGATAGAGCCACTATTGGCACCTGCAAAATTTCATGGCTTTACCAATTTTCTTCTGGTCTCTGCAGTCATTTTCATATCTCTGGCCTCATACCCTAAGCGAAAATTCATATTTCTAGCTGTTGTGCAAATAAACCCTTTGTTTTACCCTGGGCCTCGTTCTAATTTTAAGTTACTTTTTCGGGCCACTTAAGTTCCCTTTACGCATGTGCACATTTTCTTTCTTAGTTGGTCACTGATTCGCTTTATCTCCTAGTGGTTAGCATTTCTTTTCTGTGATCATGCGACTATGCATTCGCATATTCTCCAAGTCCCTGGTGGTTATGTCTAAGTATTAAGTGACCTAGTGAGCAGTCTATTTTTCCTTCAGTCACGTATTCACAAAATGGTGGCCCCTCTTTGTAAATGGTGATACATGTGGACTGGCTGTCAGATATATGCTGATGTGGTGGCTTGTTATTGGTCGATGATGGTGATTTGGAATACTGTTAGGTGGGCCCGATATTTCAATCTGAAGATTCAGGATCGACGGTTGGCATAAAAGCACAAGGAATATTTTGAGGGTATGTGATCTTGCACTAGCCGTTCGATCTCCCAATGTATCAAGGTCAACAAATGGTGAGTCCACTTGACATGTTAGCACAGATGGCACTTCCCTATTGGCCGAAGGAAATAATGCAGTGGGTCCTTTTTCAGAGGTGACTACCTTTCTGGGTCACTTGAGTCTTTCATAAAGCACGTGTGCTTTTTCTTTACAAAATGGTCTCTCATTGGTCTATGGGGTATTGTGTTGGTAGTTGTCAGTGGGACCTAGTTTCCAGATGTGTCAGTGGGTCCTGATGTGTCAGAAGATTGACGAATGGTGTATGATCTTAGAGAGCTTTTCTAACACATGAGGGTATAAGACTAGCCATCGATCTGCTTGCCTGGGCCCAGAAGACTCTCTTAGTGCTTTTTACAGCTTTGATAAATGTTTGGTAGTTCTGACAAAGCCTTCAGTGTTCACGTGTTCTCATAATATTTGGTGGGGTTCTAAGTTTTCTCATGAATACGTGAATGTGTGTGTTCGCTAAATCTCCAAATGAGGTGATGACACTCTAAAATATCTTGTGAACTGGAGAATAAAGGTTTTCATGCATTCGCCAAGTAAAACCCAAGGTTAAGACATGACTCAGCGATTCAGCGAAAAGCTTTGTTCACTGAATTTCTTGACCTAATTGCAGTTAAAGAAAGCATTGAGTGACTTAGATTTTCTGTAGTCGCGTGTTCATGAAATAACATAAGGGTTAAGGCTTAGCTGAGGATTGTGGGACCATGGTGCCAGGTGTTGCTAAAAATTTTTATTGTGATTGAGCTAGGTGTGCTGAGGTGGAGACTTGTTAGTGGGGCTAGATTCTTCAAGCGGCAAAGGGAAGAGATCGACGGCGGGCGTATAATTTGATAGAATCTTCTAATTCATGAGGGCATGAGACTGGCCGTCAATCTAGAATTGGAATCTCAGTGACATGGAGCTTTTTTTGGTCCTGTGTTAGTAGTGACAGAGCATGAATAGCAAATGAACTGGTGACATGTGGTATTAGAGAAGGCCCATTTGTGGGTCTGGGTAGTTTGGCAGTCTTGATAAGAAGGTTAGCGGCCTGATAAATTTTCAACACATTCACTCATTCACAAAGAAAAATGGCAGTGTTCCAAATGGTTTAGCAATTCAGTGAACACTATGTTCACGTAATCGCTAAACAAACTGGTGATAAGATAAAGCATTCAGCAAATGTGTGAGGCCCCTTCAGTCACTAGCTCACCAAATGTGACCAGGTTAAGTTGCATTCCTTTGTTCGCTAGTTCGCAGGGTTAAGCGATGAGTTAGGAATTCATTTCATGAATAGGAAAGTGCTCTATCACATGGTCACTAAATGTAAACCAGGATTCCCATAAAGGTTAAGCCATAAAGCCCACAAGACATAAAGATCTAATGGTTGCAATTTAAACTTGATTCATGTTTAAATAATGACTGCTGATTCATTGCTAGCACCTTGGACGTGTCCGTTGTAGTTCAAATTTAAATTCTTGGAGGGTTTGTAGAGACAGTAAGGATTGGAATTGAATGTTTAAGTGGCTGGAGTTGGTGGATAAAGACTTTCAGACTATTGCAGAGTGGTCCAGAGTTTCATGATTGATGGTGGAAGTGTTTTTATGCCGTGAGGGTATGGTTTTTGTTGCTCAAGGCATGTTGTAGGTGGCTAAAGGACTAATTGACATGGAATTCTATGATTTGTAGTACTTTCTCAGAGATCTATCATAAGTGCAAATCTTTCTCAGGCATGGCCGACTGGGTTTCCATCCCTGTAATAAATTCTTGATTGATATTGGTTAGTTTGGTGGGTGAAACCCT
The DNA here is from genome assembly GCA_027943335.1 of Chamaecyparis obtusa. Taxonomy (NCBI): domain Eukaryota; kingdom Viridiplantae; phylum Streptophyta; class Pinopsida; order Cupressales; family Cupressaceae; genus Chamaecyparis; species Chamaecyparis obtusa. Next base: position 1,455,870 of record BSBK01003391.1, read on the forward strand.
AACCCTAGCTATCTAAAGCTCGTTGCATCCTAAATTCTTTAAGGATCCCAAGATAGCTAGTGGTATAATTAGTATGAGTTCTGATTTTGTAGGGGTTCCAAGATTTTTTTGGGTTTCCAAGCTTTGTGATTCTCCAATCTTTTGGTTCCTGGTTCTAGTCTTTGGCAATCCAAGGGATTCCATTCTCTAGTTCCATTCTCTTGATGTTGAATGAAAATGATACAAGTTTATAGCAGATTCTCATTTTGAGTCTTTGACTGAAGATTTTTCCTTGTATGTATGGATACATTTTCATGAAATACAATACAGTTTCTATCCTAGTTCTATTATTGTCTCTTGGCTTTGTGTTTGTTCTTGTATGTTTCTATTTGTAAGGCATATATAACATACTAGTTTTAAGGAAACTATCTAATTGTTATATGAGTTCCTTTCAAGGAAGGGATTAAATCCTTATGTGCAATTTCAGGGAATGAACACATCTGTTGAGGTCTTGATGATAATAATCTGGGATTGAAGGGATAGTTTGTAAGGCATTTTATCCAAATTGTGTGTGGTTTGTAAGGCATATCATTGTGTTTCTTAGAAATCCCTCTATTGATTTATGTTAAACTTTTCTACCCAAAGGATTAGGCACTGGTCTGGTCTCTGTTATATAATCACCTTTCGGTCATCAAACACAAAATTCATCATTACCAATAACATTTCATTTCATGTTCATGTACTTAAAACAAAATAGGACTGTCCTTGATATTTTTATAGTCCATAGTTGTTGATTCCTTGAAGAGTGAATCAAAGGTTAGCCTTCCTTGAGTTTTACTCATAAAAAGAAGAAGGATTCATCACCCTTATGCCATTGATTCATGCTATCATACTAGTAGTTTCATTAGTCACATTCTGCAACAGGTTATTCTCAGCTGTCTTCAGAATCATACCCCATGAAATATGTTTGAAAAACTCAATAGCATGACAATGAAGACCTAATCCACTTATTCATAGCTTACTTGAAATATAGTAACCTATTTTTAGGCAATACCCATCTGAGTCCTGTGGAGCTCGAAGTAGAAGGAGGATCTTATCCAATCCTCATTCAGTTGGGCTTTTCTTGCAAACTTGGAGACCTTTTTAACTTAGAATCAAGGCCTCGCCCTTGCCAAGTTTGACCCTCAAGAAAAATCCCCAACATAGTCATCAACAAATAGAATGAAATATTTGTCACCATAATAAATTTGATTTCTCATAGGATCACATAAGTCAGTATGTACCAACTCCTAAATATCTTTAGATGAATAGTCTTTTCTTTTGAAACTAGATTTAGTCATTTTTCCTTTCTGACATTGATTACACATGATATGGTTAGGTTTAGTTAGACTTGGTAAACCTCTAACTCTTCTCTTCTTACTAATCTTAACCATGTTATCAAAATTCACATGACATAGGCTCTTGTGCCACAACGACACATCTTCATTTCTAGCCAACAAACAAGAAGTTTCAGCATTGTCAAGATAGAATAGATTACCTTTGGATTGTTCACTAGTACCAACCAATTTTCTAGTTCCATCATAGATTTTCACCTTTCTACTTTCAAATGCAACTCAGTGACCTAAATTGTTTAGTTGTGCTACACTCAACATATTGTAGTTAAGTCCTTTTACCCAATATGAATTATCACATCTAATCTTATCATTCAACAAAATAGATCCTTTTCCTTTCACTTGACAAGGTGTATCATTTCCCATTTTAATTGATCCTCCATTATAATGCTCAAGGTATTCAATTTATCCTCATCACCAGCCATATGATGTGTACAACCACTATCAATAATCCATGTATCATTCTTGCTAACTTTAGATATAAGTGATGTTTCTACATACCTTTCCTCTTCTTCTGAATCATCTTTCATTGCAACAAATACCACTTCAACTTCATCATTAGTTTTGGTTTTGTTGTCCTTGTTATCATCATCAAAAAGGTAACATGCCTTCTTTCCTTTGTCTTTGTAGTCTCAGTTGTCTCAGTTTTTTCTTCTATCATAGTTTTGGTTTCCTCTGTTATTTCTTCTACCAAACTTTCCATCACCAGATTGGTCATTGTCTTTATCTTCTTCTTTCCTATTAGGACATCTAGTAGCAATATGGCCAATCTCTTTACAATTAAAACAAGCTAAAGGTAAGTCTCCTTTATACCTTCCTTTACCTTTCTGAAGTCTTCTTTCCATAAGTGCTTCAAGCTCATCAAGCTCATCTTCATTATCACTGTCACTTTCATTTCTTATGTTATGCTTACTGCTAAACTTACCAATCTTCAGAGATGACATAAAAGTAGACTCAACACTCAGTATAATACTATTGTGATAAATATTCAGCTCAAAAGTAGTCAATTTTCCAATTAGACTATCAACAGTAAGAGTACTATTAGGTGCAAATCTCATTTCATGAATAGCAGATATTCTAATAGCATAGATAGGCAGAAAGGTTCTCAGTATTTTACTTACAACGGTATCTTCAAAAATAATACCTCCTACTCCTCAGATAGTATTGACCACCTCTTTGATTCGGTTAGAGTATTGTGTGATGTTATCACCTTATTTCATTTTCATATCATCAAATCTACCTCTTAAGATTTTAGCTCTAGCCCTCATTACATTTACATCTCCACCATGAACTAGTGCAAGTTTGTCCCACATTTCCTTTGTTGTAGTGCATGCTTTGATATCTTCAAATTGAGCATCATATAGAGCAACAACAATCTCTATCAAGGTTATATTGTGTTCATGTTTGTCTCTTAGCTGATCAACTGTCAAAGGTCCAATAGTCAGTTGTATGTAGCCATGGTCTAGTAGATGTAGAGAAGATTCTCCAATTATAGATATGTGAAGCCTCATCCTACTTTTCTATGTTGAGAAGTTATCTTTGTTCATCTTAGGCACCTCCCTTTTATACATCTTGTGATCTTTTTGCTCAAGTCCTTAAAATTTTCCTCCAAGAAACCAATATGCTCTAATACAATTGTTAGAATAACTGAGAGGGGGGTTGAAATAGTTAAATCAGTTGTCCTACAGTCCCAAACACTTAGATGTACAATTCAGAACTTTTTCAACAATTTATGCAACTCGATAAGATAAAATGTCTAACTCTTTGTTCATTTACCGAATACTAAAAATTATCCAAACTGTGATTACCGATAAATAAAATATGTAGTATGTGAAGTATGATAGCAAAACAATCATAAAAAATAACATGTAACTCAATGATTTTAATGTGGAAACCATGTTAAGGGAAAACCCACCTGGGACCGGTAACCCAAAATAATTCACTCTTCTGAAGTGAGCTCAGTTAAGAGCCAACCTTGTTAAAGGTTACAATACACATTTTTAGGTGTGACCTTGTTAGAGGATTTATCACTAACAGTTAACTTTTGACCAGCATTCAATATGGGTTCAACAAGATAACAATTAACATTACTTGAGTGTCATATGAAAATACAATAAGACTGTTAAGTCCACTCGATTAAGAGATTTTGTTGAATCAATGGTTAAACTGATACAATATTGATCTGATTCAAATACAACTCAGTTCACAAGTATTTAGATCTATGCTAAGCTCATAAAACTCATCTAATCAATAAGAAATTCACTTCATCAATTTCCTCAACTTACTTCACTCAGTTAATAGTTCTCTAACGCTCGGTTATGCCTGTAGCTCGGTTTTGTCTGTAACTAGTTTGATCAGGAATGCATGAATAATGTCTTCACATGAAATCTTCTGTAGTCTCTATTCATCCATCATAATTCAATAATGAATTATATGTCTCTTATATAGATGTGTAAACCATTTTCATATCAGCCATCAGATTTTGCCTCTTAATCTCCTTCATCCATTTTTCAACTTAAACCTTCCTCGGTAGTTATGTCATTAACACATTTCAATCTCTTCCCTTAGATATTCTTTGAATTTTGTCAACTATGGATCTTGTAACAAACTTCACCTATTACCTCAAAATCATAACAATTTCTAGCTTAGCAATTTTAGTCAGATGTTATAACATTTAATGTTTTCATCCATACTGAGTTAATACTAAAATGCATCAGTGATAACTAACTCAGTTATTACTGTCACTCGGTATGCACAGGACTGACTCGGTGTATATGTAAATCTTCAATTGCCAACCACATTTACTTGTTTAATTCTGATCTTTTCTTCATAATAGAATAATGTAACATGCTCAAGTCAACAATATAATGTCATAGCCTCATCAATAAGTTACCCAATGTATTCCTTATCATTATCTGTTACATCCATCTTTTCCTTATGTAGATATCTCATTTCCTCACCATGTCTTTCTTCTACAGATGTTCAAATATTTGTAACTATCATGATAAGTATAGTCAAGACTAGTTAACATCAATGACAACATATTGACTGATTTAATCATCTTACATGTCACTTTGATAGCTCGGTGATCTCTAATCACTGTCTCTTTTGTTCATCAAGATATTCAATCAATTGTAGGTCATCAATTATTGGTAAGTGAACAATGTTATGTGAATTTGAAAATTGGTAAGTACTATGATAAGGTGTTATATGATATCATGCCTATGGACTATTGTCATATTTTGTTGGATAGACCTTGGCAATATGATAGGCATTCTATATATGATGGAAGATTGCATAAATATACCATTTGGGCTGAGGGGAGAAGACACATTTTTTTACCCTTGATTGAAGAATATATTGGTGATATTTGTACATCTGTGAAATTTTATTTGATGGAAGGAAGAAATTCTTTTAAGGATTTAAAGAAGAATGGTGTATGTTTTGTTGTGATTCTGTTAGAATTTAATCTTTTCTTGGTAAATTATATATTTAAAGGATAAACCAAGGTATCCTATTATATTCATCCTCTAGTCCAAGTGGGAGGACATGTCATATTTGTAATTTCCTTTATTAAGGAAAATAGATATTCCTCCTTATGAGGAATCCTACACTTGTCTCACACACTAGTGAAATGTGACATACACAGAAATGGGAGTTACAATGTAACTCCTTTCTCACATCTCTATTAAGAGATGGCTCTCCTTCTCTCAACTTATGAGATACTTCTTCTTCTTGATTATTATTGTATGAGCTAATCTCTCTCTCACTCTCTCTCTCTCTCTCTCTCTCTCTCTCTCTCTCTCTCTCTCTCTCTCTCATTCTTAAGTATTTTTTGCCACTTTCATTAGATCATGGGGGTTTTTTATGCTTTTCCCCCTTTAGAATCTTATCTCTTTTGTTGCTTGTTTTTAGTGAATGCTCCTAGTTTTTGCATTAATTCATGGTAAATCTTCTTATTCCTATGCTCATTGATTAAACAAGTTCCTATTTCTCTCTATATTTTATTATTATTTTAACATATTCCTAACAAATCGAATGAGAAATTAGTGGATAGTATCCCTGAAGAGGTTGATAAGATACTCACCAAGTACATAGAGATCATTTATGATAATATACCTAATGGTTTACTACCAAAGAGAAGCATTGATCATTGTATGGATCTGATTCTTGGAGCTAGTTTACTGAATAAGGCACCACATCAGTTAACACCTACTGAGAATCAAGAACTTAATCAAAAAATCCAAGAATTGTTGTAGAAAGGTTTGATCTAAGAAAGTTTGAGTCCATGTGCAGTACTAGTTGTATTGGCACCTAAGAAGAAAGGATAGTAGAGAATATGTACTGATTCCAGAGCAATCAACAAGATAAAAGTAAAATATTAGTTTCCTATACCAAGAATGGATGACATAATGGATAGCATGAGTGGAGAAAAGTATTTCACCAAAATTGATTTGAAAAGTGGATATCATCATATCGAAATCAGAGAAGGTGATGAATGGAATACTTCTTTCAAAACATGAGAAGGTTTGTACGAGTGGTTGGTTGTCTTTTGGTTTAACTAATGCACCGAGTACTTTTATGAGATTGATGAATGAGGTTTTGAAGAAATTCTTGGGTAATTTTGTGATTGTATACCTAGATGACATTGTGATATTCAGTAAGACTAGAGAAGAACATTTGTTACACATTAAATAGGTATTATAGAGATTGAAAGAAGAAAAGTTACTGATTAATCTAAAGAAGTGTTCCTTCATGAAAGAAGAGATTGTATATTTGGGATTTGTGATTTCAGCTGGTGGTTTGAAAATGGATCCTGAGAAGGTTGAAGCTAATTTGAATTGGTCTACACTTGAAAATGCTAGTGAGGTAAGATCATTTCATGGTTTAGAAAGTTTTTACCAAAATTTCATCAGAAATTTTAGTTCAATTTATAATGCTATGACTGAGACTATGAGAGGAGATAAAAGTGAATTCAAGTGAACACATGGAGCTAATAAAAGTTTTGAGACTTTGAAGTAGAAGGTTGTTGAATTGTATGTGTTAGCTTTACTTGATTTCAATAAGGTATATCAAGTAGAATGTGATGCAAGTGGTAGTGTAATAGGAGCTAGTTTGAGTCAAGAAGGTAAACCCATTGCTTTCTTTAGCGAGAAATTGAATGATGCAAAAAGGGAATATTTTGTGTATGATCAAGAGTTTTATGCTATTGTTCAAGCCCTAAAAAAATGGAGACATTATTTGATACCAAGTGAATTTGTATTGTATACTAATCATAAGACTTTACAATATTTGGGTAGTTAGAACAAGTTGAATCAAAGACATATGAAAGGGGTTGAGTATTTACAGAGTTATACATTTGTGATAAAACATAAGAGTGGAGTCACTAACTGAGTTGTTGATGCATTGAGTAGAAGAAGATCTTTGATGACCGAGATGAGAATTGAAGTTCTTGGTTTTGATGACATGAAAAATTTATGTGAAACTGACCCTGCTTTTTCTGAGTCACAGAGAAAGTGCAGAGCACCTATTCAAGATCAACTGAGTTCTGAATGGGAAGACTATTTCATTCAAGAAGGTATGTTATTTAAAGGTATTCAGTTGTGTATATCAAGATGATAAATGAGAACTAATTTTATAAAGGAGAAACATAGTAGTGGTTTGGTTGGACATTTTGGCATTGATAAAACATTGAATTTTCTTAAGGAGAGATAATTTTGGCCACAATTGTATAAAGATGTTCTTAAATTTGTGAGAAGTTGTGGAGTTTGTCAAGTTGGAAAGGGATTAAGTTAGAATACTAGATTGTATACACCGATTTTGATTCTTAAGAAACCTTGCATTGACATCAACATGGATTTTGTTGTTGTCTTATCAAGGATAATAAGAGGTAATGATTCTATATTTGTTGTTGTGGATATATTTTCTAAAATGGCACATTTCATACCTTATAAAAAAACATCAAATGCAGTGCATATAGTAGATCTTTTCTTTAAGGAAATTGTCAGATTGCATAGATTACTGAGTATCATCTCTGATCGAGATAGTAAGTTTGTTGGTTACTTTTGGAAGACTCTATGGAAAATGTTGTGTACCACATTGAGGTATAGTTATACATTTCACCCATAGAAGAATGGACAAAAAGAGGTTGTAAATAAAAGTTTGGGTAATCTGTTGAGATGCTTAGTTGGAGATAAACTGAGTAATTGGGATTCTATGTTGGCACAAGCAGAGTTTGCATACAATAATTCAATGAATGGAAGTACTGAAAAAAACCTTTTGAGATTGTTAATGGCATACAACTGAGAGGTATATCAAATTTGAAGAACATTGCTGGTGAAGAAAAGAGAAGTGTTGTTCAGGAGAATAATTTGCTAAGTTCATGAAGACATTGCATGAGGAAGTGAAACATATGTTAGAACATAGTAATCATAAATATAAGGATAGAGAAAATAGATCAAGAAGACATAATACTTTTGCAGTTGGAGATGAAGTAATGGTTCATTTGAAGAAATGAAGGTTTCCTGTTGGACCCTATAGAAAATTGAAAATAAAGAAATTTGGTCCCTGCAAGATATTGAGGAAGTTTAATAGTGGAAATGCTTATGAGATTGAGTTACCTGATGACATGGATATATCACCTATATTCAACATTGTAGACTTGTTTGAGTATCATGAACCTAGAGAAGAAATGACGGTATCAAATGATTATCCTAATAAGCAGATAGAAGAAGTTAAGAAGGTTTTGGAATAAAGAGTTAGCAAAAGCACAAGAGGAAAATGGTACATAGAATATCTCATAAAGTGGAAGAATAGAACAATTGAATAAATTTCATGGATTACACAATCTAAGTTGGATTTAGCTTGGTTTGTACCTAATGTATGATTTGGAGAATCATCTCAAAACAACCCCAAGTGTCTGATGCAGGAGCATCTTGGGTTCTTGGCAATCATGTATCACCAAAAACATGTTAGAGTTATTAAGTTGTGCTTAGTAGCTACTTTTGGGCTCTTGGTGATGTATTCCTATTTCCACTGATGAGGCTCAGTTGCTACTCGGTTCCTTCTTTCATTGAGTTGGATCAGTTGGTTCACTGAGATAATTTCCTATTTCTCGGTAATCTTTCTCACTGAGTGGTTTATTTTAGATTTATGTTGAGACTGACCCGTGCATTTAATTTTGGTCATGGAGTTAATGGTTACATCGATCATTAGGAAGTGTGCGGACCTAGATCTAGTCATTTCCTTCTCCAATGATGGATATGAAGGCCAACTTGTTTTGGTAGCCTCTTATATAAATAAAGAAGTTGTAGTTTTAGGAGGAGTTTTGAAGAGATAGGAGTATGGATCTAAAAGTGGAATCCCCACATGTATGAGGACTATTGTAATTAAATTTTGAATATATCTAGCCATAACTAGGAAGGCCTTACAACCCAACAAGTATGAAGTTATTGATGAGTAATATAAGAATTCTCTACATTCTCTCTCCCTACTTGTGTTTACTTCCACGTGTTGATTTTGTGAGGAGGTTGGTGATTTTGGCATGTCTTTGGCCTTCATCCCTCTTCCTTTGCATCATATTAAATGAATTGCATGGATTCATTTATACTAAATGACATCTTGGAACTCTTGAATCCATTCCAACTAGATTTGGAAATTCACTTTCTACAATATATGTTACATTTATTTGCATAAAAATAGTACTAGCCAGTGAATGAGTGACTCCTAAATTATGCCTATTTTATGGTGGCTCATCACTAGAAAATTTCTTTCTCTTTGTCTCTTTGGCTTGCAAAGTCTCAACTTTATATTTCCCTTTCTTGTTACTCTCATATTCTTTCCTTCTTTTTTCTTCCTCATTAATGATTTCATGTTGTTCTTTGGATAATTCTTCTTCAAAAGATTGTGTTTCCAAGTCTCCTTCAAATCATAGGTCAAAAGGATCTTTGATTCTTTCAACTTATTGACTTTCTAATCCATACATCTTTTTCATATATACCATAATGGGTCTCATCAATACATCCAAATTTGTTACTTCTCCTTTAGACCAATTAACCTTTTCTTGCTTTCCCAAAGCCAAATTGTCAACAATATTTCCTAGATCATGAAATACTGCATCATCTGAATCTCTATTCACTTTGGTGCCTTCAATATTCATTGATTCTTTGCCAATATTGATATGTGAAGAAGATGGAACTTCTTCAATACCAACTTCCTCTGCATGCGGTTCCTCTGATTCAACATGCTTTTCTACAACTATATCTGCAAGAACTTGCATTACTGCTTGCTTTGTCTCTTTTTGTACTTCCTCCTTTTTACCTCCCATTATAAGGATTGTTCTTCTCTTTGTTCTCAGCAAAGTTCCAAGAGATTTCAAGTATCTCTTCAAATGATCTTCATCCTTAACTTCACAGAACTGTCTGATTACATGTTCTCTCATCTTCATGTCCTCTTCTTGTGCTCTCTATTTTCTATTCATAAGTCTATTGTACAAATCTTCTGGGATCTTACCATGAATGGTGCTAAGTTTCTTATCTGCCACAATCATGTGTGTAACCATTGCATTTTCAAAGTTCATTCTGTTAAATGATCCATATAAATCATAGAATTTGTTCAACTTAGTGAAGTCTCCATGCTTCAATATATCTTCATTGACTCTTTCAATTCTTGGTTTCCAAGTTTTCTTCTTGGTTGAGACTACATCATCATCTTTAATTTCTGCTATATTTCTAGGTATAGGTGGTACAATCACTTTTTGTCTCTTGTCAGGTCCCATTGCACTCACTTTTACTCTTTTGCTAGGAATAGGAGAAAAAGATTTATCTCCTTCATCTTTTTCAGGTACTTCAAATTTTACCTTTACTGCAATAGGATCAACAGGATCTGCACTTGATGTCTCAGGTGAAATTTCAAGATTTTTACTTTGCCTCAGGGCTTCTGCAGTCTTCTTAGCTATGTCAAACTCATGACTTGACATACCTGATTATTTCAATATTTTCTTCATAGTAGATTCAACTCTCTTACTAGATTGCTTCTTTTCTCTCAAACTTATTGCAGAGTTGAAATTCTCTTCATAGGTTCCAAACCTATTTTCATGGCCATCCAACTCACACTTTAACAATCTATTCACATATCCTACTATTTCTACTTCAGATATTTCATAGCCAAGAGGGTCTATGAATTCCATTCTAGGTTCAACTGCTTCAATGTAGGTGAAATTAGTGTCAACCATAAAAAAAATGTCATCTTTATGCTTTTCAACTAAGGATTGAGGAATCCTTGACTTGTTCTTGAAAATATTCTGAAAAGTCTTCAATACAAGCTTCACACTGTCATTAACTTTATCAAAAAGGTGCTTCATATAAACTGAGTTTATTCTTTCCATTGTGTTCACATTGTCACTCCAATCAACTATGTAAGGAAATCTTCTCAAAATGTGGAAAAACATATAGGTTATTAGAGAAGAAAACCTAAACTGAGTGTACTTAGCCTTCTTAATCTTTTCTAAGTTCTCAAATAACTGAATTTTCAAGATTTCACACAGGTCTACTAGTTTCTTCTCAATACACATAAGATAAGCTACATGAATCATTCATGCTACCATGTCATCTTCCCTTGAACTACCATATAATTTGGTTGTTAGGATCTTGCAAAGGTACCTGACATCATCTTGCTTAATCTTACTTATCACAATTCCTCTACCATTATAACTAGATCTAGTGTTGTCTAAAACAATCTTTCTCATGTTCTTTTCATTTAGTGGAATCTCTCCAACTTTTGATAATCTAGTGACTTCATAAATTAGGTTGGCAGTTATATCAATAACTCTATCCTCCATCCAGAATTTCCCATTGTGGATTCTACTTAAAATGATTTTGGTACATTCCTCATCATTGAATTCATACTTCATGGAATATTTGATAATTTCATTGTTCTCTAAGTGCCCATAAGCTGGTTTAACTACCATGTTCGTATTGTACAATTTCCTATAATCATCACTAAAATCTGCATCTCCCAAAGTTTCAAACTTACAACCTAAATATCCTTTCACATTCTCAATGTGCAATACTCCATCTGGTACGGATGATAATGCTAGACTGTCATCAATTTCAATTGGTTCTACTAGTTCTTTCTTAATCTTTGGTCTATTCTTATATTTAACATTATGAACCATAGAAATATCCATCTTATCAACTGATTAAAGATCAAGAAATACCTCAACTTTGCAAATCTAGGGTTTTGGTATGATCGTCACTGCAAACTACTTCCAAACTTCTTCAAATCATCCTCAACTCACTTTTCTTCTTTCAAATATCTTTTCAATCACTTTGTAATTGTAATAACTTTGATTTTGACCTTATAACACTTCACATTAACTCGATCTGACATCGCATTCATTCATTTTGCCACTAAAACCTCAAAAAGCTGATTCTGCAAACCTGCAACCATAAAACTTTCTGCGACCTCGCAAAACACAATATTTTATTTTGTGCACTTAACCATAGCATTACTACAACATAATAAAGCTACATCTAACTGCGCAAAACTTAACTCATTCAAATTCCTAATCTACACTAATCCTAAGTCCTAAACTACATAAACTTACATAATTTAAGTACTTAAAGAAGGGTCAGGTAAAGATTCATCCTTACCATTAGTTACATTACCTTCCTAACTACTTTCAGTGCTAACTATACCTCCTTGATTTGTGCCTTCATCAAATTTTACTTCATCTTTATTGTTACAACAACCTTTCTCTTTGTTTCCTGCATTTTCATTCCTTCTTGCATTGTTCCTAGGGTTAGGGTTATGATGATAACCTCCATTGTTTATTCTGCAAAATCTTGCTGAGTGTCCAAACTTGTTGCATATCTGACAAATGATTCCATTGTTTCCAAATCTCTGTCCTTGCTAGTTAATCTGTGACCTGCAATTTCTAGCAATGTGTCCTACTTTGTTGCATCTAAAACATACTACCACTTTTCTTTGATTCATTTCTTCAATAGATTTCTTATCTGCATTGTTAGTATTCCCAATCATTCTATCATAATTATTCAAAATTACTTTAGGTCTTCTACATTTGTTAGCTCTATGTCCAAAACTATGACAATTATAACAATGTCCATTAAAAGATTTAAATTGCTTACTTGTGCAATCTCTCTTCATGTGCCCAATAGTATTACAAGCAAAACATCTACCTTTGAATTCTCTTTGCATACCTTTAGATGATTCTTCCTATTTTAATTCTTCTTGCTTTGATTCTTCTTTCTCTCTAGGTGGTTCTTCTTTAGGTGGATCTTCCAATGTGTTCTCATCTAGCTTTATTTCCTCCACACTTTCAGATGTCTTTAGATCTGGCTTCTTACTTTCATGGTTTGTTCTAAACATACTATATCCAAATCCAGTCCTATCAAAGAATGGTTCTTCAAAAGAAATTTGTTTTTCAGTCTTATCACCTTTTGAATATAGCCTTTCAAGTTGTTGTTTAGATTGAGTTAATTCACCCTTCACAATTTTATTATACTTCTCAAGTTCCACATACTGCACTTTTACTTTTCCAGATTCAGATGTTTCTTTTTTAAATCTTGACCTCAGATCTTCATTCTCAATCTTCAATTTTTCATTATTAGATCTCAAATTTCCATTTCATACTAAGCTTTAGATTTACTATCTTCAACTCATGCTTAAGGATCTCATTTTCCTTTTTTAATTCGTCACAATCTTCAACAAGCATATTAGATTTCTTTTCAGATTTCAGATCTTCAATCTTACCTTTCAATTTGTCAATAGCATTCTTTGCATCTTCATATTTTCTTCTTAAGGAGTTTCTTTCATCAGTAAGCATATCAATCTATTCAAGAGCTTCTTCAAGATTCTTCTGAAGTTGATCCATATCCATAGGGATCTTACTCAAGCTACTAAGCTTTCCTTGAATTTTCCTTCTCTGAGTAACTGGGCTCTGATACCAATTATGAGTAGCGATGTTCAGAAATCAATTGGCTCTGATACCAGGGTTTACTCTTTTCAAGAGGTTCCCTAGTTAACATATCTTGTGTTATTGTGCAATTGTGTATGATTATCTTTCTATGGTTGATCAATACATTGATTATATTGTTTAAAGCAGTTGAATGGATAAATTATCAGATAACTGATTCACCCCCCAACATCGGTGGGGATGGTACCCACAAAGATCACTAATTAAAAGTATCCTGTTAGGGATATTGGACCCTGTTAGGAGTCAATTTACAATATATAGTAGATCTATCCTGGTTAAAGGACTTTAGGCCTTGTTAGAAGCCTTAACCCTGTTAGGAGTTAGATTACAAAACCTAATCACCAGCTGAGCTCACTACCCAAACAGGTAATACAAAAATGTTTCTGACTGTAATATGGTACTGCTTACAACTTCACATCAATAGCCTTTGCTGCTATCACAATATACAACTATCGCAAGTTATCTTTTCTTTCTTTTTACATCTTACTTCACTTTTTCATTACATTTCAAGTATGCCTAATATATGAGTTATTAAAGCTAATAACTTTACATGGTCGGCATCCAAAAACTTTATCCAAGAGTAAACATCTAGGATTTCATCCCTTCATAATGTTAAGTCATTATTTTGACAAGCAAAAATAATCCCTTAACTCTATCGCTAAAACTGTCTCCAAAATTGTACTATCTACAAAACTGTCTTCGGTAAACTTTGAATAACTTCATCCGTACTGCTCCAAACTTCTTCAAATCATCCTCAACTCACTTTTCTTCTTTCAAATCTCTTTTCAATCACTTTTTAATCATAATAACTTCAATTTCAACCTTATAACACTTCACATTAACTCGATCTGACATCGCATTCATTCATTTTTTCGCTAAAACCTCAAAAAGTTGATTCTGCAAACCTGCAACCATAAAACTTTCTGCGACCTCGCAAAACACAATATTTTCTTTTTAGATTTCAAATCTTCAATCTTACCTTTCAATTTGTCAATAGCATTCTTTGCATCTTCAAATTTTCTTCTTAAGGAGTTTCTTTCATCAGTAAGCATATCAATCTGTTCAAGAGCTTCTTCAAGATTCTTCTGAAGTTGATCCATATCCATAGGGATCTTACTCAAGTTGCTAAGATTTCCTTGAATTGTCCTTCTCCGAGTAACTGGGCTCTGATACCAAAATTGTTAGAAAGTAAAGATCCCCAAGATAACTGAGAGGGGGGGGGTGAATCAGTTATCTGATAATTTATCCATTCAACTACTTTAAACAATATAATCAATGCACTAATCAACCATAGAAAGATAATCATACACAATTGCACAATAACACAAGATATGTTAACTAGGGAACATCTTGAAAAGAGTAAACCCCAATGGGAATGATGCCCACAAAATGATGCACTAATATGAAAGTTCCTTGTTAGAGGATGGAGCCTATTAGGAGTCTTATGAAATACATTCAGTACATATAAATCCATGTTAGGAGATTTTGAATCCCTGTTAAAAGATTCTAACCCAGTTAAGAGTTTTTAGAAGACAGAAGGACCCACTGCCCAAACAGCTTCAAGGCAAGATCCTTGAACCCACTGTCCAAAAGATCTTAGAATTATTCAACATAATAATATGAAATATATTAGCTCCTTCATACTATGCCAAAACTACACTCTCTTCTACACAAGATCACAAATCCATATCTCTGTACTCACAAGTCTTCCTTCATCACTGAATTAGCTCTTTTCTTGGCTTCATGCATATATTCACATCACAATCTTTTTCAGTACACATTACAATAAGGAAAACATTCCTTCTTATATACCAAACTCAAATAATTACAAATGAGTCGATCCTCAATTACAAAATAATAAATTCTACACGCTACACACATAATTCACATAAAATTGTCAGCTTCCAGTTACTGTAACTTTCTCCAAACATGTCCTCAAAGTTTGCGCTATGAACCACCTCATCATTAATGAGTCTCCAACATCCCTATAACTACAAAAAATTAGATTCCATCCCAACTAAGAGATATCCTCTGATTTCTGAACATCGCTACACAGAAACACTGTCTAAACACTACTTTTACCAAAATGCTCATAACTCTTACAAATGAATGAATTTATTTTTGTGCTATTAACCATAGGTTAATAACACACCAAAGAACATACCATGAACTGTGCAAAATCAAATCTGCAATAAAACATGTGTGCAAAACAAAACTGTACCTACTTTCCTGCTAATATCTAGAATATCATTGTGTTGACATCAATGACAATCCAAGTCATGAATGCAACAACAACTGCTGCAAAATGACTGCCAAAACACTTTGCATTCATTCCTAACAATCTCCCCCATTGGCATTGATGGAAACATAGATGAAAAAATCCAATGTTCCAAAAATCCAATACTGCAACATCACTGCAAAATATCAAATCAAATCTTGCTTTGTTTTCCTATTCAGCTCTCTCATACAATCCACAATGTTTTTCATGTATATCTCTCCCCCATTGACATCAATGATATAAATTCTATCACTAAGTCAACAACAACTTAATGTCAAAAGACACTTTTCAAAAAAATACAATAACAAGAGTCCTCATGACTCAACTCATAAACTCCCCCATAGAGGAAGTTCCAACATCCAATCTACAAGAAAGATAGGGCTCATATACGATTGGACAGATGCAACCATCTACATCAATTCTCAAAAATAGGTTGGGGCATAACCCCAAGCATACCTCTCAGATACACAAATGTATCCTTACGTAAAGGCTTTGTAAATATATTTGCTATTTGCTCCTTTGTACTTATGTACTCCAATCTTACTTCTTTTTCTGCAACTTTCTCTCTTACAACATGATACTTGATCTCAATATGTTTAGTCTTAGAATGTAAAATAGGATTTTTTGACATACTCACTGTACTGGTGTTGTCACAATGTATAACAACAGGCTCATCAAACTTTATTCCAATATCTTTCAACATCTACTTCATCCAAATAATCTGATTACAATTATTTGCTGCTGCAACATATTCTACTTCTGTTGTACTTTGTGAATCAGTTATCTGATAATTTATCCATTCAACTGCATTTTGGTAAAAGCAGTGTTTAGATAGTGTTTTTGTGTAGCGATGTTTGGAAATTAGAGGATATCTCTTAGCTGGGATGGAATTTAATTTTGTGCAGTTAAAGGGATGTTGGAGACTCATTAATGATGACATGGTTCATAGTGCAAACTTTGAGGACATGTTTGGAGAAAGTTACAGTAACTGGAAGCCGACAGTTTTATGTGAATTCTATGTGTAGCATGTAGAATTTATTATTTTGTAATTGAGGACCGACTCATTTGTAATTATTTGAGTTTGGTATATAAGAAGGAATGTTTTCCTTATTGTAATGTGTACTGAAAAAGATTTTGATGTGAATATATGCATGAAGAGAAGAAAAGAGCTAATTCAGTGATGAAGGAAGACTTGTGAGTACAAAGATCTGGATTTGTGATCTTGTGTAGCAGAGAGTGCAATTTTGGAACAATATGAAGGAGGTAATATATTTCATATTATTCTATTGAATAATTCTAAGATCTTTTGGACAATGGGTTCAGAGATCTTGCCTTGAAGCTGTTTGGGCAGTGGGTCCTTCTGTCTTCCATAAACTCTTAACCGGGTTAGAATCTTTTAACAGGGATTCAAAATCTCCTAACAGGGATTTATATGTACTTAATGTATTTCATAAGACTCCTAACAGGGTCCATCCTCTAACAAGAAACTTTCATATTAGTGCATCATTTTGGGGGCATCATTCCCACCAGGGTTTACTCTTTTCAAAAGGTTCCCTAGTTAACATATCTTGTGTTATTGTGCAATTGTGTATGATTATCTTTCTATGGTTGATCAGTACATTGATTATATTATTTAAAGCAGTTGAATGGATAAATTATCAGATAACTGATTCACCCCCCCCCCCCCCTCTCAGTTATCTTGGGGATCTTTACTTTCTAACAATTGGTATTAGAGCAGCAGGTCCTTGAAAGAAAAGTTTAACAACTTAAGGAGATCCATGGTGAATTTTAGAAAAGAAAGCCCTAAGTTTGATGGAGTAAATTTTGACAGCTGGAAAGAAAAGATGAAGACACATCTATTGTGTTTAGGACCAAGTTATTGGTTGATTACAAAGAATGAGAAGACTATCATTGAGGAAGACAATCTAGAGGCAGGAACTAAAGATGAACTAGATCTATTCATGTGTAACATACTTGTAAGAGAAGCACTTTTGTCACCACTACCAGAGAATGAATATAGTCAGGTAAGATGTTTGAAAACATCTCATGCAATTTGGAAAGCTTTACATTCTACTTTTGAAGGTGATGAACATGCAAAGAAGGCTAGATTACATAATTGGATTTGTGCATTTGAAGATATCAAAATGATGGAAGATGAATCTATTAGAAGCTATATTGGTAGGATGTCTGAGATTGTGATAGGAATAAATTCTTGTGGAGGTGATAAGATAGAGAATGAAGTGATATGGAAAATTCTGAGAACTTTGACACCAGTATTCAAGCAAACAACACAGATGATTGAACAAGTGATACCTTGTACATCAAACTTTTCAAGAGAGACTATTCTTGAAAGATTAGAAATAACAGAGATGAACTTGAGATTATCAGGAGAGCTACGTAGAATGGAAATAGCATTCAGTGCTCTTAGCATCAGACCTACAAGAAATTCTAGTGTGAATTGAGATTATGGCAGCAGTAGCAGATCTGAGGAAGATAAGAAGATTGAAGAAGGTATTGCATTACTTGTAAAAAGAGAACCAGATGGTAAGAAAATCTTTAAATGTTGGACTTGTCAAGAATATGGTCATTTTGCATCTAAATGTCCTAAAAGAGTTAAGAAGTATAGAAGCAACTTTAAACCTAGGAGATCTAAAGAATGTTATTATGCAAATGATGAAGATTTTGAAGCAGGAATTGAAAAACATTTAAGTGATAGTGATAATGATAACTTTGAGGAAATAGGATTTGTAGCAATTAAAGAAGGAAGTTCTGAATTTGACAAAAGGGAAGAAAAAGCATTAGTTTCACAAATTGAAAAGAAATCTGATTGGATTATAGACAGTGGTTGTTCACATCATATGACTGGAGATAAAGGAAATTTTGTTAAGTTAGATAATTATGATGGAGGAATTGTTAGAGTTGGTAACAATGCACCTTGTTTGATTAAGGGTATAGGATCTATTACTCTTGATGGAAAGACTAACACTGATGATGTTTACTTTGTTGATGGACTAAGACATAATCTACTAAGTGTTGGACAATTGACTGATAAGGGTTATCAAGTTTGGTTTTCTGAGAAAACTTGTGTGATAAAAGATAAAGATGGAAATCTGATTGGAAAAGGATCTAGAACTAGAGGTAATGTATTTCAGTTGAATCCTACTAAGATGACATGTTTGATAACTAGGATTGATGACATTTGGTTATGGCATAAAAGGTTTTGTCATATAAACTTTGATAATATTGTCAAGGTGAGCACTACACATGTGGTAAGAGATTTACCTAGAATTTTGAAACCTACTAACATGATTTTCAAAGAATGTATGATGGCAAAGTAGAAAAGGAGTTCATTTCCCAATAAGAAGTTCACTTCGGCAGAGAAGTTGGAGATTGTTCATACAGACTTGAGTGGTCCTACTAGGACTAGAGGATTCTATGGTGAAAGGTATTTTATGTTCTTGTTGATGATTTTACAAGAATGATGTGGATTGCATTTTTGAAAGAAAAATCTGAAGCATTTGATAAATTTAAGATCATGAAAAGCAAAATTGAGAATGAATCTGGAATGAAGATTAAGTGTCTAAGATCTGATAGAGGTGGTGAATTTACATCTAGAGAGTTTAACACTTTTTGTGAAATGAATGGTATTAAGAGACAACTTTCAGCCCCTAGAACAACAGAACAAAATGGTATTGCAAAGAGAAGGAATAGGTCAATAACTGAAGCAGCAAGAGCTATGTTGTTTGAAAATGATTTGGCTAAAAATTTTTGGAGAGAAGCAGTGAACACAATAGTATACACTATGAACAGAGTACAAATCAGAGCAGATACAAACAAGACACCTTATGAATTATGGTTTGGACATACACCCTCAGTTAAGTATTTTAGAATTTTTGGAAGTAAATGTTATATTAAGAGAGATGATGATATAGGAAAGTTTGATCCTAGAAGTGATGAAGGTATATTTCTTGGATATTCTTTAAAAAGCAAAGCATATAGATATTATAACAAAAGAACCAAGACTATTGTTGAAAGTGCAAATGTAAAAGTTGATGAGAAGTTTAAAATTCAGGAAAGAATGCTTGATTATGAATCTAATGGAGAAGCACAACCTCAGCCTAACATTAAAAATGCAGAATTATTTTTTGAAACTAACAGTGATTTGCTAAATGAAAGTCATACTGAAGAAGACAAAGAAGAAAACAGAGAAGAAAATAGAGAAGAAAATAAAGAAGAAAGCAGAGAAGAATCTACAGTTGGAACAAGATCAGTAACTATGAAACCTAACAGGTATACTTCAAGACATCAACCTGTTGAGCAAGTTATTGAAAGTTTAGATAGAGGAGTTTTGACTCAGAATAAGGTACATTTATGTTTGATTTCTCAAATTGAACCTAAGAGTACTAATGAAGCTTATGAAGATGAACATTGGATTAATGCTATGAAAGAAGAACTAGAGCAGATTGAAAGAAACAAGACATGGGAATTGGTCCCTAGACCTAAAAATAAGAATGTGATTGGAACAAAGTGGGTATTCAGGAACAAGATGAATGAACAAGGAGAAGTAATAAGAAACAAAGAAAGATTGGTATGTAAAGGATATTCACAACAAGAAGGAATTGACTATGAAGAAACTTTTGCACCTGTGGCCAGACTTGAAGTAGTGAGAATGTTTTTAGCATATGCAACTTACAAGAAATTCAAAGTGTATCAGATGGATGTGAAGTCAGCATTTTTGAATGGTGAGTTGGAAGAAGAAGTCTACATTGAGCAGCCTGAAGGTTTTCCTTTGACACAAGAAGGAGATATGGTATGTAAGTTAAAGAAAGCTTTATATGGATTAAAACAAGCACCTAGAACCTGGTATGCAAGATTGGATAAGTATTTATTAAAATTAGGATTTATAAAAGGAACAGTAGATAGTAACTTATACACAAAAGAAATTGAGAATGGTTTGTTGGTTATAGTTATATTTGTTGATGATATTATCTTTGGAGGAGAAGATGAAGCTAGTGACAAATTTGCAGATGAAATGAAGACTAAATTTGAGATGAGCATGATTGGAGAAATGAAATATTTTTTAGGATTATAGATAACACAAAGCAAGGAAGGTATATTTGTAAGTCAGACTAAGTATTTAAATGAATTATTGAAAATATTTGAAATGGAAGATTCTAAACCTATTGGAACACCTATGGTAACCGGACATAAGTTATCTAGCAAAGATATGACACCAGCAGTTGAGCAGAAAAAGTACAGATCTATGATTGGAGGATTGTAGTACTTGACACATACAAGACCTGATATAGCACATTCAGTGGGGATTGTAGCAAGATTTCAAGTAGAACCTAGAGAATCACATTATGCAACAGTAAAGAGGATACTGAGATATCTGAAAGGAACAATGGATTATGGATTATGGTATGAGAATTCTGATGATTTTACCTTATGTGCCTATACTGATGCAGATTGGGGAGGCAGTGTTGATGACAAGAAAAGAACCAGTGGTGGAGCCTTTTTTCTTGGAGGAAAATTGGTCTCTTGGCTAAGTAAGAAGCAGAATTGTACTTCATAAAGTACAGCAAAAGTAGAATATGTTGCAGCAGCAAATAATTGTAATCAGATTATTTGGATGAAGCAGATGTTGAAAGATATTGGAATAAATTTTGATGAGCCTGTTGTTATACATTGTGACAACACCAGTACAATGATTATGTCAAAAAATCCTATTTTACATTCTAAGACTAAACATATTGAGATCAAGTATCATGTTGTAAGAGAGAAAGTTGCAGAAAAAGAAGTAAGATTGGAGTACATAAGTACAAAGGAGCAAATAGCAAATATATTTACAAAGCCTTTACCTAAGGATACATTTGTGTATCTGAGAGGTATGCTTGGGGTTATGCCCCAACCTATTTTTGAGAATTGATGCAGATGGTTGCATCTATCCAATGGTATATGAGCCCTATCTTTCTTCTAGATTGGATGTTGGAACTTCCTCTATGGGGAAGTTTATGAGTTGAGTCATGAGGACTCTTGTTATTGTATTTTTCTGAAAAGTGTCTTTTGACATTAAGTTTTTGTTGACTTAGTGATAGAATTTCTATCATTGATGTCAATGGGGGAGAGATATACATGAAAAAAATTGTGGATTGTATGAGAGAGCTGAATAGGAAAACGAAGCAAGATTTGATTTGATATTTTGCAGTGATGTTGTAGTATTGGATTTTTGGAACATTGGATGTTTTTCATCTATGTTTCCATCAATGCCAATGGGGGAGATTGTTAGGAATGAATGAAAAGTGTTTTGGTAGTCATTCTGTAGCAGTTGTTGTTGCATTCATGACTTGGATTGTCATTGATGTCAACACAGTGATATTCTGGATATTAGCAGGAAAGCAGGTACAGTTTTGTTTTGCGCACATGTTTTATTATAGATTGGATTTTTCATAGTTGATGGTATGTTCTTTGGTGTGTTATTAACCTATGGTTAACAGCGCAAAAAAAATTCATTCATTTGTAAGAGTTATGAGCATTTTGGTAAAAGCAGTGTTTAGACAGTGTTTATGTGTAGCGATGTTCAGAAATTGGAGGATATCTCTTAGCTGGGATGGAATCTGATTTTGTGTAGTTAAATGGATGTTGGAGACTCATTAATGATGATGTGGTTCATAGCACAAACTTTGAGGACATGTTTGGAGAAAGTTATAGTAACTGGAAGCCGACAGTTTTATGTGAATTCTGTGTGTAGCGTGTAGAATTTATTATTTTGTAATTGAGGACCAACTCATTTGTAATTATTTGAGTTTTTTATATAAGAAGGAATTTTTTTCCTTATTTTAATGTGTACTAAAAAATATTGTGATGTGAATATATGCATGAAGAGAAGAAAAGAGCTAATTCAGTGATGAAGGAAGACTTGTGAGTACAAAGATCTAGATTTGTGATCTTGTGTAGCAGAGAGTGCAGTTTTGGTATAGTATGAAGGAGGTAATATATTTCATATTATTTTGTTGAATAATTATAAGATCTTTTGGACAGTGGGTTCAGAGATCTTGCCTTGAAGTTGTTTGGGCAGTGGGTCCTTCTGTCTTCCATAAACTCTTAACCGAGTTAGAATCTTTTAACAGGGATTCAAAATATCCTAACAGGGATTTATATGTACTGAATGTATTTCATAAGACTCCTAACAGGGTCCATCCTCTAACAAGGAACTTTCATATTAGTGCATCATTTTGTGGGCATCATTCCCACCGGGGTTTAGTCTTTTCAAGAGGTTCCCTAGTTAACATATCTTGTGTTATTGTGCAATTGTGTATGATTATCTTTCTATGGTTGATCAGTACATTGATTATATTGTTTAAAGCAGTTGAATGGATAAATTATCAGATAACTGATTCACCCCCCCCCACCCCCTCTCAATTATCTTGGGGATCTTTACTTTCTAACATTAGTGGCAGGAAGAGGTTTACCCTTTTCTTCTTCATAGTAATCTTGAACACAATACCAATCATCTTCAAGTTGATCCAAAATAAAGAATAATTGGAAAATTCTAACCATTTGTACCAATGATCTATACATCATTCTCTTTCTAATTTTGAAATAATCTAAACATTTTCCCAATAATTCTTGAGGTGTACCCTATGCTTGTAGTTCCTTCCAAAAGATTGTCTGGTTTCACTTTAAGGATCAAAATTCATCCTTGATGCACATGTCACAAGAGAGTAAAACTACAACTCTACTTTGGATATCTTGGTCACTTGAAGTGAATGATATGTTTCAATTGAATCCCTAAGAATGATTGGAAAAGACATCCAGGATTTGTGCTTGTTCTTTTAGATCTTATCATATGTGGTTAATTGACTTGTAACCTCTATCAATATCTTCTTGTTGGTTGGGAATTTCAGAAGCCTCTATGGAGAAGATGAAAATCCTTGCAATCTAATGTAGGTAAACTTAGGAAATTGAGTAAACCATGAATCATATTTCTTCACCAACTCCTTAGCTCCTTGTCATAACCTTTTGTGAGTGCCTCCTTGTAAAATTATAACAATATACATCTAGAAGGTGTCATTTACACTTCAAGGATGAGTTTTATTATGAAGGTACAATTGAGGGTAACACTCACACACTTTGCATTATCTTTATCCATTTCAAACATATCATTTACATGTTAATCCTCTATATGCATATCATCTTGCCAACATGTAGGCAATGTATGAACTCATATAAAATGATTGAGAATGTTCTAAGTTCCTCAATTCATTATCTAGGTTTTCAACTAATTATCTTGGCCCAATTGATTGTCTTCACACTAGACATTATCTCCTCAACAAAGTAAAACATCCTAGCTCGAAGAGAGAGGCTTGAGGGAAATCCATCACTCACTTCAACAAGATGACAAGATCTCCATATTATTCCTTGAAGTCAGATCTAAAAAGTTTCTTTGGTAGTTTGGAATGATGTTTTCTTGGTTGCGTCATCCATATATCATTAATAATCTCCATACAAGAGTAAGGTCCATCATTGTTATTGTAGATTGTGGAATTGTAAATAGAAATATTAAATGCCTATGTAATAGACTTTTTTGAAAGATAAGCCCAACACTCTATCATCAAGAGCTACCCCTTGTATTTATTTAGGATAATAATGTCTAGCACATTTTGCCATAAATTTGATACCTTGCACTTTATAGGAGAAAGTGGGGAGTTGCACAATTCCATTTCTCACCATCCTCCTTGCCAACTTGGATGATTTGTATCTATGTATTCATTCCATGAATTACTACATATTGATGTGTCCAAGGTTAGTGTCTCCAACCTTCTTTTGTTTTAAAATTATCTTGGAATTTTAAAGTGTTCCCTTGAAATCATACTTCATTTGGGCTTGTTGAGCTTATCTTGCAACTCCTCCGATCTTAGCACCTGACATCTACCTTACAAGGAAAACTGATGCAGGAGCATCCCAGGGTAGTTGGCTATCCTGCATGTTTGGGAGATTTGATGGAGTCGTGTGGACTTATTTTCATATGTGAGGGGTTTGGTAGAGTTGGATAAACCCACTTGGGTCTTGGGTAATTGGTTTTGATGTATTTAATGGAACTTGGCATGATCTTGGTTGCTCAGCATGGCCTAGGGGAGCTCGGCCTTGCTTGGGATTTTGGTGCCTATTTCAGGCTGTATAAGTAATTTTCCACAAAGATTTAGAGGCTGAAAATTTCAAGGATTAAAGAGGGCCTATATTTCTACCTACGGTTCAAAGCAAAAGTTCTAATTCATCCGGAGCTAGGAGATATCATGATTTTACTAAGACATCTATTTTGGGAATTTAATTGTTGTTGTTGGCCGACTTGTGGCATTTAATTTCGGTATTTGTATTTAATTTATGTTCAGGGCCGACCTGTGGCTTAGATTGGTATAAGTAGAGGTTGTGGGGGAAGTCTTTAGGCATTCATTCATCCACTTGGGAGAAGAGGAGGTGGATGTGGAGTGAGTTTTGAGGAGAGCTAGTAGCTGTGGCTTGGGAAACAAGGAGATTGCTTGGTGGGCTTGCGAGCACAAGTTTAGATCTTCCTTGGGGGTTCCTACCAGTGTGTGGATCTGGTCTAGCTAGGTTTTTGGTTTGGATCTTGTGGGATCTTGTGGAGTTTCTATTGTAATTTCATTGTATTTTGCCGTAACCCGGAAGGCCTTACAGCCGGGCATGTTGGATGAAAATATGATGATTCTATTATGAGTATTGGCATTGTGTGGATCTATATCTTTGTATTGTTATTATATTCTATTTGTGTGGTTATTTGCTGGGGGCTAGGACATCTCCATCAAGGATTCTCTTGCCTTGCACTGCATCAAGTGGTATCAGAGCGAAGGTTGTTCCTGAGTGTGTGGACAGAGCGCCGAATGGGAGGCAGTTTGCACCAGGACCTTTGGTGGAGTTTATCATAACACAATTATTGCTGAGTGTGTGGACAGAGTGTCGAATGTGAGGTAGTTTGCATCAAGACTTTGGGTGGAGTGAAGGTTGGATCTAGTTGGTGATTTGCTGCAGAGGGTTTGCGAAGATCTTAGAAGATGGCTCTAAGAAGATTGGACCCTGAGATGATTGCAAAACTCCATGATGTGGTGGAGAAGAATATTTCAAAGACTTGTGCTCGGTTGGAAGCTAGATTCACTAATAAAGTTAAGGAAGGGATGGTTGAGAGTGAACCATCTCTGGATAAATTTCGTAAGAGAGTTCGAGAGATCTTGAAACCATGGAGCTGGAGTCTACCGATCAGGAAGCGAGTTGTCTGGCCGGTTAGAAGACTTGTTTGAGAGAGAAGAGGGCATAGCAAGGTCAAGATGGAAGTTGGTTTTGTTGATCAGTGTGTGGAGGCTGATGCAGAACCTGCGGAGAAACCTGTGGATGTTTCTATGGAGCTTCCTAACCTTGTTGATGTTGTGATTGAGATTGGTTTTCATGATCAGTTGGTTGAGTCTGACATGGAAATTGTGGAGCACTTGGTCGTGGATAATCAGGTTGCTAAGGGTGGTGATCCATATTTTGGTGATATGGATGTTGTTGATATGGATGTTGCTGGTGTGGATTCACTAGTTGTTGATGTGGTTGAGGATCTACATGATACTACGGATCTGTATGTTCCTGATGTGGACCTGTTGGTGGTTGACATGGTTGAGGATTTACATGTTGCTCCTATTATGTATTTGAGCTTACATGTTGGTGACATGGATTTCATGTTTGAGGATATTGTTGTTGTTGGTAGTGATCAGCTACAGAGAATGTTGGTGAGGCACTATGTTCAGTTTGTTCCTGGCAGTGAGCATGTTGATTGGATGGTTGAGATTCTAGTGGTTGACAGATGGATGCGGATTTGGGTGATTTGCATGTTGGTTATATTGTCCCTGTTGGAGTGGAAGCCTTTGGTGAAGATGAAGATGGTTGCAGATATTTCATTTGGCGTCAAAGTATGAGGCATACTTCTTTTCGCACCTGGGGAGTCTGATGCAGGAGCATCCCAGGGTAGTTGGCTATCCTGCATGTTTGGGAGATTTGATGGAGTCGTGTGGACTTATTTTCATATGTGAGGGGTTTGGTAGAGTTGGATAAACCCACTTGGGTCTTGGGTAATTGGTTTTGATGTATTTAATGGAACTTGGCATGATCTTGGTTGCTCAACATGGCCTAGGGGAGCTCGGCCTTGCTTGGGATTTTGGTTCCTATTTCAGGCCGTATAAGGAATTTTCCACAAAGATTTAGAGGCTGCAAATTTCAGGGATTGAAGAGGGCCTATATTTCTACCTACGGTTCGAAGCACAAGTTCTAATTCATCTGGAGCTAGGAGATATCATGATTTTACTAAGACATCTATTTTGGGAATTTAATTGTTGTTGTTGGCCGACTTGTGGCATTTAATTTCGGTATTTGTATTTAATTTATGTTCAGGGCCGACCTGTGGCTTAGATTGGTATAAGTAGAGGTTGTGGGGGAAGTCTTTAGGCATTCATTCATCCACTTGGGAGAAGAGGAGGTGGATGTGGAGTGAGTTTTGAGGAGAGCTAGTAGCTGCGGCTTGGGAAACAAGGAGATTGCTTGGTGGGCTTGCGAGCACAAGTTTAGATCTTCCTTGGGGGTTCCTACCAGTGTGTGGATCTTGGCTAGCTAGGGTTTTGGTTTGGATCTTGCGGGATCTTGTGGAGTTTCTATTGTAATTGCATTGTATTTGGCCGTAACCCGGAAGGCCTTACAGCCGGGCATGTTGGATGAAAATATGATGATTCTATTATGAGTATTGGCATTGTGTGGATCTATATCTCTGTATTGTTATTATATTCTATTGTGTGGTTATTTTCTGGGGGCTAGGACATCTCCATCAGGGATTCTCTTGCCTTGCACTGCATCAAAAACTTTGTGTTACAACTATGAATATATTCCTCCTATGTTAAATTCAAAATGTCTTATAAGACAATGACCTTTTAACATATTGCATTTACTTATCATTTAAGAATTCGAAAGGAGTCACATAAAAAATTAAAATGTTGTAAAATATATTTGGATTTTCTCAAAACAATTTGTAATTTTCACTGCTATTTTTTTTACCTTCATAGAAAGCTTTCTCTGTCACAATTGACCTAGAAAAAGGCCTCTCGGACAACACCAATGGTGCCTTGATTCGAAAGGCATAGTAAAACTATAACTATAATTGAAATTATCATTGAAATGTTTGATCTACCATGAACACAATCACCTATCTCAGGTGTGCCTGAGAAGGATCATCGAGGAAACTCATACTATGGATAAGAACCCATCAGATGACCATGGTCAACTTTAAGGTCTGCCTCAGAACCAAAAATTTGAAAAGAAAACCCTTAAGAACATAAAATCCTTCACATCCTTGTCAAAATTTATTCATTTTGACTTTCTTCCTCAAATCTAAATGGTAACAAATTCTTATTTTAACTTTAACAACCTCAAAACTAATTAAAAAATTCCTTGCAATGCTAGATTTTTGTATGTGATTCACTCTTGACAATGGCCTAAATTATCCTTAAACTTGACTAAATTAAATCCTCAATGTTGGGAATTTCATCTTGTCTGCCTTGAATTAGTACCTTATTTGGGAGATTCACTTTCAAATCTTCTTGAATTCACCTTAATATGATCTTTCCTTCTTAAAATCGCCCTTTTCTGATTTAGTTTTTTTATGTCTATTGAAAATCATACCTCATCATGTTTGAATGGTGTTTAAAGATGTCTTTTGATCCCTCCTTTATAGGGTGCTCACCTTGTATTTGCAATTCGTTGAAGGTGGCCAACCCTATGAAGTGATTATTTTGCATTTAAAAAAACACATATTCCTCCTTGAAATGGCAAAATCTATTATGCATTTGAAACTCTAATTTTTTTCCCTTTCATGCCAAGTCAAGAATCTTATTTTTTTTTCCATTCTTATTCCCTTCATCGTACGGAGGATTTTAGCACTTCAGCTAGATTTCTATAAATACTAAACTTCCAACATGAACACCACATCAACAACAATAATATAATCTAAGGAGTTGGTAAACAAGTCAATGGTCGAATGCATAAGTCGACAATATACCACAAAGGTTCCCTATAATATATGAATAAAAGAAGTACAATTACAACCATAACTATCAAAATGATAAAGCATACCTATGTCCAAAGATAAGTAGAATGTTGACCATTTGTCGAACGTCCTAATATAATCACATTAAGAGATGTCTGTAATACCCCAAAAATGGGCTATATGTTCATTAATCTCCTACATCTTCAAATCGAATGAAATCAACATCAAAGTCCTAACCTAAGGCACATCTGCACATCATCGAATCATAATTGATTATCCTAAATTCTGCATCGAGGAATATTCATAGCAATATTCCTAATTATCTAATTATATTTAATTTAATGATTATTTGACAATAAATCCTATTTATCCTAAAGTTGATTAATTGAATATGATGAATATTTAATTAATTGATTTAATTCTACCACTTAATTATTTAATTGAATTTAATTATATTTATTCCTAAGTTGTATTATTTAAATTTGAGAATAAATCAAAATTCCTATCATTAATTGATTAAATTCTTATTTAATTAATTAAAGCAAGTTGTCATTGAATGATATTATTTTTGAATAAAAGTTTGATTTAATAATTGATTAACCCATAAATCAATTGTTTTAATTTTAAAATCAGTTAAGTTGAGAATAAATCACTTTATTTTAAATTAATTTATAATTAAATCATGCACAATCAGAAAAGCAGGCAACTAGAAATTAACAATCAATTTTAAATTTAAACTCACCATCTGATGATTAGTTGGAATTTGATCTAAACTCTATTTTGAGTTAAAGCCTTGCTTTTGCATGATTTTATAAATTAAATATCTTTTTTATTCCTGATAACTCAAAAATCAACCTGAGTTCATCAAGAGTGATTTATGGCTTTTTCATGCACCTCCAAAGCCCTAGATTTTTATAAAATCAAGGCTCATCTCTTCATAATTATCATCTCTCGAATTTGCACAATTACTCTAGCGAATTTGCGACTGAAGGATTGAGCATTAGTGACAGGCGATTTGTGAGATCTTTCATAGTTGATCATAGATTTTACATAGTTTCATATCATAGTTTTCATATCATTTAGCATATCATTCTTAGATTAAAATCTGCATTCAATATCAATTTCATTCATCTAGCTTAGATACATATTAGTTTTTCATTCATATTGCACAGAAAACACAAAAAAATAGATTAATTTGCATTCATTTCATATCTAGATTTTGCATTCAAATCCTTCGTTTAGGTGTCGTCAGGGTCACTGATCTTGATTCTAATCTGAGAACACCATAATCGCATCTACTAGAAGGCAATAAATCACCTGGTTAGTTTAGCTTTCAATTCATTATAGATTTTGATTTTTGCTAACCTCTAATGTTTTACTGAAGTGTTGTGTCTACAGCTAGGTACAAAATTCACACACACATTTCTGGCGCCCACTATGGGGCCCTGAAATGGGTTTCCATTCAATTTATATCAATTTTTTGTCATCTTCTGTTCCAAAATTGTGATTTTTATTTTCTGTCCGTACAATTTTCGTACAAGTTTTGTCAAAAACTTGTACCAGGAGGTACCCACTATTGTACGACAATTGATTTGATCGAGGATCGCATCTACAAAAACCCACTATCATTTGGAAGTTCATTTGTCATATGGTTTGATACCCAGTGTCGTATGAGTTTCTGGACTGTCATCTGGAGAGAGACCCACTATCGTATGAGTTTCAGTGCCAGGTTTCAATTGTCGTTTCACTATTTTTGGCTATTTTTCAAATTTGATTTCCAGATTTGGACTAACAGCTAACCCTAACAATTGAAATTCTCTATTTCTGATTGGTTTTCTGCTGATGCTGATTGGAAAAAGTGAAAAACTTGCTAAAAATAGGTAATGATCTATTAAGTGCATTGCAAGGAATTTAGGTAATCTTCTCCACTAATAACATTTTGATTTGGATTAAAATGAACATCTCACGTGTCTAGCTTGTGTGACCTTTTATTGCTTTCATATCACATACTACAATTTGGGCTATAAAAAATGAACATAGATTTGCTTTTCATATATCTATTACACATAGTAATTAGGCCCTATGAACACTATTCGTGGTTCTTGAGAGAGTGGGTTTCTAGCAAAACTCTTCTCAACAAAGGAATCCTTGTAGGTAGGGAGGATACTGAGAGAGTCTTACGTTCTACTAGATTTGCATGTCTTCAACATTTGATTGATACATTCTCTCTCCACAAAGGTTGATAGATCACGAGTGATTGACATCATAGATCTTTGTGAGATAATATTAGTCTTAGCGTGTCGGATTAATCTATCTACTTTGCTTTGGTTAAAAGTGAAAAGGCTATAGGACTATGCTCTACTCCCTTTTTGGGTAGTATCAAAAACTCAAATCCTTGAATCTAGAACCAGTCCTCATGTGGTATCTTTTGTGAGTCACTTTTAGAGAGGGTTAATCGTAGTGGACATTCCCTTAATTGGTCCAACCACATTGACGGAACCTCAAGCAGTAATAGTCATTTTCATTGTGGTTGTGACAGCCACTATATAAATGTCCTTGTGGAAGAAATCTTCACAGGTCTGGTTCATTGTTGGGTTGTCAGATCTCCCTAGTAGCTCTTGATTGATTAAATTCTCAGACCATGTCAAAACCCTGGTGCATTGGGATTGGAGTTCACCCCTTTGGATCATAAAAGTAGCAGAGTCAGACCATTACTAAAAACCCTAGTGAGGCCAAATTTTCATTTTTAGGAATATGTGCATTATTGCAAAACTTTTTAGAACATACACAATTAGCACTCTTAAGGATTAGCACATTCAGTCACTTGATTGTTCATGCACAAGGTTGCTTTGTCCCTTGTTCATTATTTTTAGACATTCTTGAAATCACTTGCTTGCTATTTTGCATGCCTATTTATCTATCTAGTTACTAAGAATGAATCAATCCAATACAATCTTCAAATCTGGACAAACAATTTTGTGAACAATCTGAAACTGAAAACCCTAAATTTGCAAAATTTGAAGTGAAATTCCTTTCTGGAGTTGAAATTCATCCCATAGATTCAGAGAGTCATACAAGTTTTTACATTTATCATGTGATCCTATACCCACTGTCGTACGAGTTTCTAGATTGTTGTCTGCTATATGACCTAGTGTCATACAAGTCTTACTACCAGTAAAGTCAAAAAAAGTCAAATTCTTCTATCAACTATCATGCAAGTTTTGCAATTATTGTATGAGTTTGTCAATTGTCATATGATCAGGTACCTAGTGTTGTATGAGTCTGCAAAAAGTCATTTGAGAAAATTTGAAAATCATTAGAAAGTGGTCAAAATTGTCAAAGACTTAGCTTTTACAGCCTATTTCCAGAATCTGTCAAACAAATCACTGTGTCAGGAATAGAGCAGAAACTAGAAAGAATCTAATCATTTTCCCAAAGTGTCCTCTTGAGTTTGATTTAGCCTTTTGTTTTATTGATTTGAGTCTTTTTCATCTTGTGTCAAAACCTTGTCATAACTATCAATCTTCAATCAATCTTCAAAACAACTAAGTGTTGCGAACTCGTGTCCGCTATCTTTTGGGCATCTACCCATACATCTAGGGCATAGTATCCTTCATCTAAGTCAAATCAAATCTTTGATCAATTATAACCTTGACAAGGTTGAGTCATCTGATCTTCTTGAATCAAATCATTCTTCAGTTGTCTTCATCTCATTCTTTTGACCCAAGCTTAATGGTGGAAACTAGGGCTTCCTCAAACAAGAAATCTAGAGAAGCGTCTCATACCTTACCTCTGTCAACTCATGTGGGTCCAACTCTTGAGCAACTCTACAATTCTAGTCTTTACGAAGACAACAGTCTTGGTAATTTTTTATTGAAATCTGGTTACATACCCCCTCCATCATCTCATGGAGGTCATCAACAAACTCCACCTCAATCTATTCCAGGGAGTCCTAAAACTCCTACCATGTCTCAAGCAAGGACAAACCATGGCTCTCAAAGAGCTCATTCTCAACATGGTGGGGATCAAGAACCTACACCTTCTGAAATTTCTCACTATCAAAATGATGATGAATTCAAGAAAATGATGAGGCATTTCTTGAAGGAAGATAGAGAAACATACTTTCTACAATTAGCTCATCAAGGAGATAAACTTCCTCCCAACTTTAATGTGGAAGATATCATTACGCATGAGGAAGAAACTCCACTCACAGCTATGCTGAAATAGATGCATGCCATGCAAGTCAAACTTAATAAACTTGAGAAAGAAAAGGAACCCAAAGAATTCTCCATGGAGGCTCTATGTCCTTTTCCATTTGACAAAGACTTGTACATGCCACCATTCCCTAAGAAATTGGAAATGCTGAAGTATGATAAGTATGATGGAAACTCTGACCCTCAAGATCATGTTAGAGAATTCTGTACCCAATCTATG
Source organism: Chamaecyparis obtusa (assembly GCA_027943335.1). Lineage (NCBI taxonomy): Eukaryota > Viridiplantae > Streptophyta > Pinopsida > Cupressales > Cupressaceae > Chamaecyparis > Chamaecyparis obtusa. The sequence continues at coordinate 1,489,031 of BSBK01003391.1, forward strand.
GAGTTCATGCACGAACCCACCTATCTAATATGTCTCTTTCCTTGATCTTTGGGAGGAGAAGCCATTCATTAGTTCTCTAGAATGCCTCCTACTATCAAAACTTTTGAGGAGTTGATCAAATTGTTCTATCAACAATACTCCTACAACATTCAACATCTAGTCACCATGAGCGATATATGCAATCTCAAGTAGTATCTAGGAGAACCATTCTTGACATTTCTCAGAAGGTGGCGGATTAAATTCTCTCTATATGCTAGGCCCATTCCAGAAACTGAGAAACTAGAAATCTTTATCAATAACCTTGTTCCAAAAATCAACTACCCTTTACAAATGCAAAATCATACATCTTTTGACAAGATGGTAGACAATGCAATCAAAATTGAAAAAGTACTTGTGAAAAAAGAAGACATCACACTTCAAAAGGACAAGTACGAATCTGGATCTAGTTCTAAAGATAAGAACAAAAATTGGAACAAGAATAAAGGCATCATCACAGATGGTGTTTTTGATACTCTCCATGCCCCATCTAAGGCACCCACTTTCAATCTAACTGTTGGTACCCAAGCCATCAAAGCTTCTAAACAAAAGACGTCTGAACCATCTCAAAAGCCAAAAACATATAAATCTTGGTCCGCTAACAATAAACGCAAGTTCACTCCTCTTGGAGAATCTTTGGAATTAGATATGAAAACCTTGTTGGCTAATAACATCATCTCTCTACCTAAGATCTGACAATCTGATCCTGACCCTAAACCGAAATGGTGGAGGGAGAATGAATTCTATGACTTTCATCATGGTAAGGGTCATAAAACTAATAACTGCTTGTGCTTGAAGCATAGTATTCAAGACTTGATTGATAATGGAAACATCATGATTGATAATCATAAAAGCAATAATGATCATACCGCATTCACAGAACCATTTCCAAAACATGACCAAGGAGATTCATCTTCTCAGCCTAATGTGGGTGCTAAGGTTAATTATGCTTATTCTAAAAATAATGTCATTATCAATATGGTCGAACCAAGTCTATCTGAGCATTGCAATGTCATCACAATTGTAAGAAGAGATAGAGAAAATCAAGTAGCTAATGCAGTTACTCGATCACAAGCTCAGGCACATCTACAAGGACAAATCCCCAATCAATCAAACATCCCTAAGGTGCCTTTCAATCTATCTTCCACTTCTAAATAGAAGGCTACATCTAAATCTTCAAATCCTAAAGACACGAGGCCTACATCATACCTTATTGTTCAACAACTCCAGCATACTAATGCAAAAATCTCAATGTTTGAGTTGCTTTGGATATCTCCAGCTCATAGAGCCATTCTAGACAAAGCTTTGCTCAGATCCAATGTTTTTGATAACCTTGATTTAGATAGGTTCCAAACTATGGTTGGTCATCTTATGTCTCCACAGTATATCTCCTTTTTAGAGGAAGATGATAACTCCTTGAGTCATCCACATAACCAACCCTTGCACATAGAAGTCTTAATCCAAAATTGTCATGTCAAACGTGTGTTGATAGATGGGGGCACTGGTCTGAATATTTGTTCTTACAGCTTGATCACATAATTTGGATTTTCAGAAATGGCTATTGATCCTAGAAATAAAATAACTATCAAGGCATATGATGAAGAAGAAAGATCTTCCAAGGGAACAATTGTCTTACCTATTAGAATAGGTCCTATTATCAGAGATACTACATGTCAAGTTCTTGACATACCTTTGGCTTACAATATCCTTCTAGGGAGACCATGGATACATGAAATGAAAGCTATTCCTTCTACCTACCATCAATGTTTGAAATTTCCTTATGAAGGAGTAGAGGTGACTATCCCAGCTGACGTATCCACCATTTGCAATACATTGGAGCAAAGTGTTGATAAACTTGTTCCTAATAACAAAGAGTCTTCTACCAAACCATCAGATATTGTTTCAACATCCAAGATGGAAGACATTGCTAAAGAGGTCACTATCAAAGAAAAAAGTATGCGATAATATAATATAGAGCTAGTCTTATCTTTGACGTCTCTCCCTATCTCACCTAAGTCTTATGGGCAAACTCTCAAACAGTCCAAACCAGAACCTAAAGAAACTCTTGAGGCATATGAAATAAAATTTGTTGCAAAGCAAGTGCCTAAACAAGGATTTGAAGAAGATGAAGTTGTACTTGCATGGCTTTACAAAGACAAACTTAAATCTCAAGTTGATCAACCATGTGATTCTAAAACATCAAAGGTTCCTTCTAAGTCATATGGTCTATGAGACAAATTGATTACAAAGATGGGATACATAGGAAAAGGACCTCTAGGAGTATGAGGTAAGTGTCTTATATCTCCTCTTGACCATCATGGTTGAGAAAAAAAGAATACAATAGGTCTAGGGTACAATAAGAAGCCCTTCTATCTTAGCAGCAATTCCCCACATGTCATAGAACAAGTCAAACCAAAAGCTCTCCTTGAGAAGGAGGAAATCAAACAATCTAATAGTGATGAATCTAAAAATACTGAAGAGCTCATCCCTTATGAGCGCTTACCCAAAGAGATAAAGGATCTCTTTAATGATGAAGATGATCCCATTAAGAGAATCAATGTAGTAGAAACACAAGAACCTACTATAGAACAAGAGATAGTTGTCACACAAAAACCAGCTAATCTTGAAGTTAATCCAATAGAAAAAGGAGAAGAAAATCCTATCACCATAGCTGAGCATTTGGAGTGTTCCAATGATTCTAAAACAAATTCCCATGAGTACGAATTTAAATCAGAATCTGAGGGTAACCCTTCTTCGGGTATCCGTCCTGACTTTACTCATGTTCTTAGATTCCCTAGAGGTATAGATGAGGAATCAAATGACTATGAATGGGGAGCCATTCCAAAAGAAGATGAGCTTATCACAGAAAAACATATTGATGTTATTAACCAATATGCACGTACACCCAATGTAAGTCTAGAGCGAAATAATGAACTTAATGAGTCTGATCCACTGATGCCTAAAATGGACTCCCACAATGACATTGAGCCTATTCACAAATTGAATGTCTTAAGTTGTAATATCACCTTTGAACTTGAGCATCGGGTTAGGACCAATGATGATAGATCTATATCCATGAACACCATATCTGAATCTTTCCCCGCCTTGACTATCAAATATCCAGACCTTCTTGATCAAACCTCAACAAATCTGAGCTATGATATTTATACCTTCCTGAATGACTATGCCCTTGCTTGCTATCTAAATGTAGTTGAGCCTATGAGGACTTCCATCAGTGAATCGAGCATCAGCATGACGGAGTCGGACATCAAATATCTTAGTCAAAAAAATAAGAATAAGAATAAAAAGAAAAGGAGTTCTGAGGGTGAAAACCACTTTGTGGCAGTCTCAGAACCTATAAAAGTAAAAATAAATGATGTATCTGAAGGTGAAAACCTCTTTGAGGTGCCTAAGGATGATATATTTGATGTCCTTCTGAGTCATTTACAGGACAGATCTCCAATTCTAGTTAAGCCCACTCAATCTGTCAACTTGGGAAGAGAAGAGGAACCACAGTTGATACATGTTGCACAATCCTTATCAGAGGAAGAAAAGAAAAATTTAACAACATTCTTAACAGAGAAAAAGATCAACTTTGCATGGAAATACTCAGATATGCCAGGGTTGGATCTAGATCTTATAATGCACCATCTATCTATTGCTCCTAGAGTAAAACCTATTAAACAAAAGTTGAGAAAGATGCATCCTCATGTTGCACTCTTGGTAAAAGTGAAATTACAAAAGCTCCTAAAAGATGGATTTATCCAAGTAATTGATTATGCTGAGTAGATCTCTAATATTGTACCTATTTCAAAATTAGAAAAATCAATCAGAGTATGCATAGACTTTAGAGTCGTGAATAGAGCATGCCCTAAGGATGATTTTCCACTACCTAACATTGATATGATAGTGGACATGACTATGGGTTTTGAGATGTATTCTCTTATGGAAAATTTTTTTGGATATAATCAGATTAAAATTGCACCATAAGACCAAGAGAAAACTTCTTTCACATGTGCATGGGGTACCTTTTGCTGGAATGTTATGCCATTTGGGCTTAAGAATGCTGGTGCTACATATCAGAGAGCTATGACATCTATTTTTCATGACATGATGCATAGAACTATGGAGGATTATGTTGATGACACATTAGAAAAATCTATGGTTAGAGCTTAACATCTCAATGATTTGAGCAAGATACTAGACAGAATGGAAAAATTTAGTCTCAGACTAAATCCTAAGAAGTGTGCTTTTGGTGTTACATCTAGAAAGCTATTAGGATACATAGTTTCAAAGAAGGGCATTGAAGTTGATCCAGCTAAAGTAAAGACTATAAAGGAGATGCAACCATCAAATAATATTAGCCAAATGAGAACATTACAAGGGAGAGTTCAATCTATCAGGCGTTTCATATCATAGCTTGCGGACATATCTCAACCATTTACAAAAACTTTGCATAAAGGTGTCACATTTGCATGGAACGAGGAATGTGAGAAATTTTTTAATCATATCAATAAATATCTATCAAATCCTCCTATCTTGATGCCTCCCATTCAAGGTAAGCCGCTGATCCTATATGTCTCTGTAACAGATACATCACTAGGGGCATTGTTAGCATAGCATGATGAGAATAAAAATGAAAGAGCTATCTATTATATCAGTAGAAATTTGGTTTCATATGAAAAGAACTATTCAATGATTGAAAAATCATGTCTAGCTATGATCTTTGCATCACAGAAACTGAGACATTATATGTTAGCCCATACCACTCATTTGGTAGCTAAGATTAATCCACTCAAGTACCTACTAAGCAAAGCTACTCTCATGGGTAGATTAGCTAAATGGGCTATGCTCTTAAGTGAATTTGACATTGAATATGTTGAAAGAAAAGCTATTAAAGGCCAAGTTATTGTTGATCAATTGGTGGATGCACCTATGATTGATGATACACCAATGCAAATGGAATTCCCAAATTCCTCTATCATGACTCTTTCTTCTAGAGAATGGCAGTTATTCTTTGATGGCTCCTATACACAGAATGGATTTGGAGTGGGCATATTATTTATTACTCCTCAAGGATACTCAATCCCTAAAGCATTTCAACTTAAGTTTCCTTGTACGAATAACATTTCTAAATATGAAGCCCTTCTTAATGGCATGAAAATGGCAATTGAGTGGAGAATGATAGAGATACACATTCATGGAGACTCCCAACTTGTTATTCATCAAGTCAATGATGTGTACCAAACTAAGGATGAAAAGATCATTCCATACAAGAAAATGGTCGATGATCTAAAGAAATACTTCATCTCTATCACATTTGAGAAAATACCTAGAATAGAGAATAGGGCTGTCGATGCAATGGCAATGCTATCTACTTTATTGCAGCAACCTGAACATGAGTTATGCTATGAGTTCCTGGTGGAAGCATTATCTTATCTTACATATGACCCACCTAAAACCCAAATGATCTACACTATTGTTGGTCATGATTCATCCTGATACAAAAACCTTTTCTCCTATCTCCAAGACCGAATCATTCCCAATACCTTTAACCACCATGAGGAAAGATACCTAATTTGTAATGCCTCCCAATATGTCATCATTGGTAATGATTTGTACAAATGAGGTTTAGATGGTACGCTACTTAGATGTTTAGAATGGGAAGAGTCTCAACGTGCACTCGAGGAAGTCCATGAGGGTATTTGTGTGTCACACTCGAACAGTTTAACACTAGCTCAAAAACTTATTAGGGCTGGGTACTATTGGCCTGAAATGGAGAAAGATGCAATCAAGTTTGCTAAGAACTGTCAAAAGTGCCAAGTACATGGTAACTTAATTCATGCTGCATGGAAAGATCTAATTCCCTTTACTACACAATGGCCTTTTCACCAATGGGCATTTGATCTTATAGGAGCTATACATCATCATTCTTCTAATGGACATACCCATATAATCACAGCTACAGATTAGTTTATAGAATGGGTAGAAGTAGTTCCCTTAACACAAGCAATTGGGAAACAAATATATATGTTCATATTGAACTATATCATATGCAGATATGGGATCTCTCATTCCATAGTCACAGATAATGATGGATAATTCAAGAATAAAGACCTAGATGATCTATGTGACAAATTCAAGATTACACAACATTAGTCTTCTATCTACTATCCTCAAGGGAATAGACAAGCAGAGGCTTCTAATAAGAATCTATTGAAAATCTTGCACCAAACAATTAATAAAATAGGAAGAGACTGGCATCTCATGATCAATCCAGCTCTCTAGGCCTATCGAACAAGTATCAGAATGCCCATAGGGGCTACTCCATTTGCTTTAGTTTATGGATCTAAAGCAATACTACCTATTGAGGCTGAAATCCTATCACTAAGAATCAGATTGCATGGTCTAGTAACTAATGATGACTACAGAGTGTCTAGGTTGCAAGAACTTGAACTACTAGATGAGCACAGACAAGTAGCGTATGATCATCTCAGATTATATTAGAAAATAATGTCTAGAGGCTACAACAAGAAAGTCAAATACAGAGAATTTTAGGTTGACGATCTAGTCTTGAGAGAGAATCCTAAAAATCAATCACATCGAGAATGCAAGGGGAAGTTTGAACCCAACTGGCTGCGTCCCTTTGTTATCACTGCTACTTTTGGCTCTGGTGCCTATCAACTCTCAACAACTGAAGGAGAACAGCTTTGAGAACCAATCAATGTTCTCCATCTGAAGAAATTCTATGCTTGAGGCATTCAGTGTTTGGTAAAATGTCCTAAAAAAAAAATTATAAAAATTCAAAAACGTCCTGAAAAAAATGAATATCTTGGTGAAAACCTAGCAATAGGTGCCTTGATGATTCACAAAAAAAGTAAAAAATATCAAAAATATCAAAGAAAAAATGAAAAATGAAAAATATCAAAAAAATTTAAAAATGAAAAAAGCAAAAAAATGAGAAAAAGAAAAAGTGCCTTGGTGAAAACTTGGAAACATGCACCTTGGTAGCAAAAATAGAATCTCTACCAAGACGGTGAAAACCAGGCAAACGGGTGCCACTTGTTCAAAATTCTCCATCTATCAGCGTAATCTTGGTATTTCCCATCTTTTAGTCTTGCTTTAGTTTGTATATATCTCCAGTGTGTTTCTGTATATCCTTATTTTCAATAAGTCAGTCAGTGTGTCAATCAGCAATAGCGTCTGTATCCTATCAATGCTTAACACTTGGGGGAAATCAATGTCATATCCTATGGTCTCCAATACATCTTAGATGAGTCATATCTAGTTAGAGTCCTTTGAAGCTTCATCTGAATCAGTCAGTTTGTCTCCTCTCCAGAAAGGATTTTGTATCTACAACAACGCAATCAAACACAAACTAAAAATAATTTGTGCTTTTCATGCTTTTATCTCCTTGTATGCTTACTAATTTGCATTGAGATTTTTGCATATTGTTTCCCTTCGAGCTCTTCGATGATGTCCTTTATAAGATTTAGAGAGTGATGACTAGGGGCATAATCTATTCTTTGTCTTCTGCTTGTATGTGAAAATCTAACAACTTTGGAAATTTTGGATTGATATGGTGTCTGACTGTAAGAGCCTCTATCTCGAATTGGATGGCCATGTGTACCTTGACCATTGATACTCAAAAAATTCAAGAAATTTTGATCTAACTATTGTCTTTTTGAGTGAGTTCTTTCTCCTACTGTGAAATGCGATCTTGCCTAAGGAGGTGAACGATAAAGGATCACTACAGGTAATTCACACAGGATTTAGAATGATCTCTTGATTGTTTGATGTGTTTGTAATGCAAGGCATATTTTGGTCATCATGATGTTTATGTTCTGATGTTTATACAAATGGCAATATCAAAAGGGACATGATATTTAGATCATCCTGACATTTATGCCTTGGTGCTTATATCTAATCTGACATTCTGAAAATAAAATCAATATTCATATGTACATGGTTGCCTAACCAGTGGGTGTTATATTGATTCTTGAGCATATAAATCAATATTCATATGTCTATGGTTTCTAACTAGTGGGCATTGTATTGATTTATCCAGTTACCTAAAATTTTAATGATGACAACAAATCGACACATGATCGGTGACTAGGTCCTAGGTCTTAGGTTGCATTTCATTTTGCATGTTTCTTTGCATTTTTGCACTTTGCATGATCTCACAAATTTCTTGAAAACTTAAATGATTCTTCAATCACCTATTCAAATCTAACAAGAGCTAAAATATAACATGAAGGTATCTTCACAGAATCACAAGCAATTACTATCCTAGGTTAAACATCCTTTTTGACATAAGACTGAGTACTTGTCTTCATCAACCTGCAAAACATATCATGTGTATCGTTGCATTTACATTATATATCATAATCCTTACATTATCATAATCATTGCATAAACATTTGCATCCAACGCATAAGCATAAATCATACTTACACCTTTCCATAATCAACTACATGTACATAATATCCATACATGTGAAAGAAATCATTGAATTGCATTTATCCATACATACATTCTACACTACTCATAGCATAAACATCACATGATATCATCATAAATCCAAAAACATGACAAGTATAAATGAAGTCACAACCAAAAATATTGATCTCATATACATCATCAATTGGAACTAGTTAGGGGTGCACTACTAGTACAAAAGAATGAGCTCCTAAGAGCTATCAGAGTTAGCACAATGAATATCAATGATCAAAAGAGCAAAATGGATAAGCAGTATATCAGAACATGTGAACATAGATCAACTATCATCCCGATCCTTGAGACCTGGTGGAGCATTTGGTATGGCCTCTACTCTAGGTGCCCTGGCTCCCTCTAATGCTACCATGTACTCTAAATACGTAGGAACCCTCTATGCAGCAGGGAGAGTAGCATAATAGGCAGATACATAATAGGAAGCTCATGATATCTGATCGATCACCTCAGTTTATAATCTTCGGATCTCATCATGTTGCTCTACCCACACCCTATCTACGTCAAGGAATCGTTCCTCCCATCTAGCACTGTGTACCTTCAAGTCCCTAACCTAAACTCTGAGGCATCTGACCATCTCCTATAAGGAAAGAGGAATACTAGGCTCATCCTCCGTTGCTGGCATGTCTGTATCGGGTGCTGCCTACTCTAGCTGCTACTCTATGGTACCTACTCTCTATGCCTTATGGTGTCTAATCTCAACACCTAAGTCAAAAGGGGCATCACCACCTGCATCTGCACCTGTATCCATACCACCTACAACTTTCTCTACCGCAAGAACCTCCTCGGCTATACCCACACTGCCCAATGTACCACTCTTACCCCTAGTCCATCTCTGTGAACCTATGGGCCTGCCTGCTGTAGAAGGAGAGGGGTGATGGGGCCTCATCTATCCTAATGGTCTCTCTGGAGGAGCCATCACTTTGGGTCTCAGAGGTGTGGTGTGAACAATAGGAATCTGTGCGGGTCTGGGACCCAGTCTCATAGGTGCTCTAGTCACATCCATGGCCTCCTCCATGGAGGGAATCAAATATGTAGGGTCTGAGAACCTATGAATGGGATGGTCAGCAAGCCAAGCAATGTATCCATCTGTAACTCTAGCATCAAGCACCTCTGGTCTGTACTCCCAGTCTCTGCCTACAATACCACTGTACTCATGTGAACATAAGGCATAAGAGAGCCTAGTGGATCATCCAAGTCCCAACTCATGAGCAATCTGAGCATATGCAACATAATCCTCCAGGGCATCCTGTACATGCCCATACTGCCACCAGACCCTGGTAATGATAAATCTCTCTAATGTGGTGGGGGACCTCCCAATCAGTACACGGCTTTGAAAGAAGTAACTAAACTGCTCACGAGCAGTAGGCCATAGCTCAATACCTACATATGGTCTCTAGTGCACAAAGGTCATGTCATCAAGGCATCGCCTCCAGTACTTAGTGTGTCCCATCTAAACCTGTGTGACGTAGCCAGCATAGATATAAATAACAGGCTCCTGCGGCTAACATTGTGCCTAACATACTGGTCTCAACACTGGGATGTGTTCCCAAGCCGAAATCTATAGAATGAGAGCTCCTGCAGCAAATGACTTGCTCTCCTGATACACTACCTCGTGCATCTCAGAGAACATGTGTGCAAGTAAACACTGACCCCAGGCTAACTCAGAGGGAGTCTCCATCAACCATGCCACCATCAGTGCCCATCCCATCAAAAGACCATTCTGCTGATGATCAGACATGATAATGCCTCCAATCATACCAGCAATGATGCACTCCAGCTAGTGTGTCTATCCATATCTCTACAATAAGGCCCCCAGGAAATTGAACCAGTCATCTAGGTGTCATCTCCAAATATATGGCCAAAAGCTAAAAGGCCTGAGTTCCCCAAACTCACATACTCTAGTTTCCGACCTACATGGAATGAAATGTATAATATCCTATATACATCCTCAGGTGTAACAGTGATCTCCCCAGTCAGTAGGTAAAATGTCTGTCTCTAAGTGAAATCTCTCAATCAAAGCAGTCAAAAGTTCATGATTTACCCTAATCTTGGGTAAATGTATTAGGTACTTAGACCCACAGGAAGCAAGGTGTACCCTCATAGGGTCTGGCAGCGACACACATAGTCTCTGCATAGTGGGATGTGAAATCTGTACATGGACATCTGGATATATGACCTACACAGTACAAAAATAGGGAATCCTATCAATTATTTGGTCATAGAATGGGTTACAAGTGCAAAACTGGAACAGTTTACTATGTCAAAAGGTAGGTTGAAAGGTCATCTATTAGCCTAAGAAATTAGAAAAATAAAAATTTTGACCTAAGACAGAGGTTTTAGCTCACTATTTTTCATACGATAGTCCAGACTGGCATGAAAAGTTGTATGACTTTCCACAATAGACCATACAACAAACTATAGTCATACGACTCTAGACAAGTTCACGTACGAGCTTTCAGGGACTTGATGAAATGTCATACAACTCATGTGTCCCTCTCATACGAGCCTGGGTAGTTCATCATACGACAAAGGAACAGAAATTGGAATGTCGTACGAGCCTTGGAAAGGACTCATATGAGCTTTTATGCATACAAAAATTCAAAATTGAAAGCATACGAAAAAGATCCTAAAATTCTATAAAACATGAAAATTTTGAATTTTCAAAGGGGCACAAAGGTCCACCTACCAAATGTCCATAATGTCGAGGTCTCTAATGTCTCTGACTGCACTCGAATCGATGCAAACTCATAGGTACCTTTGGTTCTGTCATTTTCTCACTTAGAGGGCTCCACAAAGTTTCTAAAGTCAAAAGGTTGAAATGAATTGAAATGACCCTTCCAGCCCTTATATAGCTTTTGACCTAATTTTCAAAAGTGCTATGTTTTTCACAAAAATTGCACCCCTAGTTAATTTCGACATTCTGAATCCATTTTCGGAATCAAAATCAAAATCTAAGATTGTTTACTATGTCAAAATCATGATTTAAAATTTTGGACCCAGGACGGTCTACTGCTTACATAATCAACCTTCAATCATCATAGACATCCAGTATTCAACTTAACTGATTATCTAACATCAAACTATCAAAATTTCAACTTGGTCAACCATGGTCAAACTTAGTCAAACTTGGTCTTCAAGACCTCTAAACGATGCAAAATGCATTCCCAGACGTGTATAACCACTTCTCAAATCAATTAACATGCTTCTAAACCATTCAACGCTGACTTTTCTTGTCAAATTTCAATTTTAATCCCGAAGGGGGCATGGTATTGTATGCACCCTAAAATGGTCACCTAGACTTTGGGCCCCTATTTCTGCAATTTATCAAATCCCTGAATCAATATTTTCAAAAATCAACATTTTTCAAATATATCAATTTCCTTGATCAAATCATAATCAATTCAATATTTCCTAAGGTTTGAGCCTTATTTAATTTAAAAGAGAAAAAAATAAAAATCTTATTTAATTAATAGAACATGCTCCCTTTTAATTAATTAAAAATCTCTTTTAATTAAATAATAAAATCACTTTATCCTAAGCCTTTATTTAATTAAAAGGAATTTCCTCCCCTTTTATCTAAATAAAAAATTCTCACTTTTCTTCTTATCCTTGTTGCACAAATAAAGCATTTAATTCTTATTTATAAAGAAAAATAAAATAAAAGTACTTTTGCCTCACATGGACATAAATTAAATGCTCAACATAAAGTAAATGCTTCTAATTTTCTTATTGGAGGATATTTGTGCACAAAGATCAAGCTTCTTTTTTTCTCCATCATTGATTAAGTCTTTTGCCTCTTAATCTCCATGGTCCATTGTTTTTCACTTCCTATAAAAGAAGAGCTCTCTTCCTCATTTGCACACACCATACATACTTGAATTATTATGCTACAAGTTTTCTAAGTCATTGAAGCTTTTGGAGATATTCTTACATCAAGTTTTGAAGATTTGGAGCATCATTGGCATTCATCTTACATCTACATCACATCCTAGCTTGCATCATAGTTGCATTATCATGGTATCATTTCCTTTCATGTTTTAGATTAATCTCACATAGTTTAATTAGAGAGTTTGTAACTCTTTCATTTCCATTTTTATAGCTTAATTGCATCTTCGTTCTCATAAGATTAATTTGCATTCTCATATAGATTTGCATAGCATTGCATTCATTTGGAATCTCTCATTGTGTGGTTGACTAGCAAGGTCATGAGTTTATAGCTCTAGCTGAGAACAATTTTACAAATCTTGCAACTCCATGCATAGAGAGCTATGGATCAATTTGTGAGGGCTCATTCTTGATTTTTCTTGCATGTAAGGATTCATAAAAGTGTGACAACATTTTAGCACACATTTTTGGCACCTTAGATTTGAAAGATTTGATCATATCTCCCAAATGGCATGGTGTTTTGGTCTAAAAATTTTTTGGTAAGTTGGCGACATATCAGAGAAGCTCCAAAAAAAATTTCAAAATTTTCGGAGGTAATTTGTATTTTTTATGATTTTTTCTTTATTTTTCATAAAAAATCAATTTTTTGCGCAAATCAACATATTTTTCACAAATTTTTATATTTTTGGAAAGTTCTTGGAATTCTACAGGGGTTCTATTCATTGTGTTTTTAATTTAGAAATCATATCATAACTCATTTGGTAAATTTATAAAAACTGGTCTATTTTGGTAAAATGGGTCTCTAGGGCACAAATGAAGAGATTTTTCTAAAATTTTTACATTTTTGGAAAGCTCTATTTTTTGATAGAGGTCTCTTTTCTACATTTTGAGTTTAGGGTCCGAATTCATGTGGTAAAAATAAGATCTTGTTGACTAGGTCAAATGCAAAAAAAATAAAATTTTGTGATGGGTATGCACTTATTTTTCATTGTTCATTGCATGATATGAGTTATCATTTGGATTATTTGCTGGTTATCATTGCTCCTAACAATTAATTTTTAGATCTAACCCTAGGGTTTGCATAAGTTGGATATACATTGCATATCTTGTTTGCTTATTTTCTTGTCTTGTTCATTTGAAGGTGCTCTTGCTTTCATGAAAAATGCTTAAAACAAAGCGTTGGACTTGAGGTATTTTGTTACAACTCTACAACATTTGGATCTTGGGATTAAAATTGAACCTCTCATGCGTTTGGCTTGAGTGTTTACATACTTTCATAGAACACATTTCAATTGATGCTCTTAATGGGAAATGAAAGAACATAGATTTATTTTTCCAAGTTTGTGTAAGTGAATGCTTGTGTTTAAACCTTAAGTAATTCTTGGTTTCAATATCAAATATCTCATTGAGTGATTGAGGGCATGGATTCATTCCTTGTTTACATAGGGAGTTAAATGCACCACTTTGTGGACTCACTCTATGTTTGCTTGGAAAGTTAAATATTCTATTGATTCAACTCTTTGTCATTTGTGAGTAGTATTGATAAGTAACTTTAGATTACTTGTGATTGATCTAGATTGTTATCTTGGGTTATTGGACTCGTTAATCCGCCGGCTCCTCATTTCTACCCCGTGGTTGCAAGATCAGTGCCACATTAAAGGGGAGGGGTCTACAGGAAAGAAGCGTTAATTGCTCCACTAGGCAACCCTTTTGTGCTTTTTGGAACTCACTTGTTTTCTAAAGTGTGGACTCACTTTGAGTTGATGTGAGGAGTTAAATGTTCCACTTTTGGACTCACTTTGAGTTTGTGTGAAGGGTTAAGTGTTCCACTTTTGGACTCGCTTCACATTCTCTTGAAGGGTTAAATATTCCACTTTTGGACTCGCTTCACATTATCTTAAAGGGTTAAATGTTCCACTTTTGGACTCACTTCTCATTTACTTGAAGAGTTAAGTGTTCCATCTTTAGTGATCTAAATACTTTTGATAGTGAATTACTTAGTTTTTATTTCTAGAAGGCCTGCTTGGGGACACACCACCTCAAGGGATGACCTTAACTCCTGTGTTCTGGTGGAGTATAAATATTGGGAGGTGAATCCAAAGACACCTCTCTTGGGAATTGAGTTTGATATCACTCTTGGCTAAGCCTCAAAGAACTTTATACCTTTGAGAAGTGAAGGAGGAGATTTGGGTTACCGTCTCCCCCTGGCTATGTGATTTTGGATTTTTCTCATCTACGGATTTGGGCCTCACATACCTTGCGTATATCAAGGACTCCTTTTAGAAAGCCACGTATATCTTTGTAGACAGCTTGTTAAGGTGTTGTTGTGTTCTATGTGCCTACTAAAATATTTTCAAGAATATACACAAGTAGAATCCCTAAGGAGTAGCATACTAAGTCACTATCTCTATTCATGTGCAAGGTTGCTTTGTCCCTTGCTGATTGCTTGAAGACTATTTGCTTGAACTCCCTAGTTGTTGTTATATGTGCTTGATCATCATTGCAAAATCTTTTGAAAGATCTAATTGGAATATTGAAACTGAGTTTCGTCCTGCTATAGTGAGTTCTCCTTAGAAACTTGGTCTACCTTGGTCAGTCCAGGTCAGATCCTAGGTGTTGTCATGTTGCTCAACATCTCAATGAACGTTATGGTATCAATTGCATAAGATGACTCTTAGTCTTCTTCTTTCTTCTCCATTTCCCATGTTCTTCTAAAGTCTTCTATTCCCATGGAAAATTCTTCTTTTTCTTCTTGATTCTTTTCCTCTTACTATCTAGTCTACCTTCTTCTATTCATTTCTTCCATACTTGATTCCTCCTCTTCTATAACCATGAATCTTGACTATCTGGTTTGGAACCTTTATTAAGAATAGATGATCTTGAGCTCATTGACATATTCGAAAAGTGTTGTTCTTCCAAAATTCTCATGAGTGATGAATTTATAGCAAAAAAAAAAAAAAAGATGATTAAATCAGATGCCTTTGCTAGAATCATAAACATGATCATATCACAATCTTCTTCTTCCAAACATTCTTCATCATCTAAATAAGCTCATTCTTCTTCACCTTCCAAGTCTTATCATGACTCTTCCAGACATCATTCTCATTCTTCATCTTCTAAGTCTTATCATGATTCTTCTAAACACTATTCACATTCTTCATCTTCCAAATCTTATCATGACTCTTCTAAACATCATTTGAATTCCTCATTATCCAAGTCCTCTTCCTATACTAGGTCTTCAATTTTCTCATCTTCACGATCTCATTCTTCTTCTACTTCTTCAAAGAGTCTTACTTCTCTTCACAAGACATACCATAATAAGAAACGTGATAGTCCTTATGATACCTCTTCCATGAAGAGTGACGCACCCACCTATGATGACTATGATGACTATGATGATGGACAATGTAGTGATACTTATGACACCTCTATTCCTAAGAGTCCTCCTAGTCGTGTCCTTATGCTTACTGAAAATGGGTCCTCATATTGGAAAGATCATGATGGTGATCTGTATGATTCAGATTTTGAAAGAAACTTTGATGAGTTTTGTGAACAATACCTTGATTATAATCCAGCTACTACTATTGAGGAATATAAAATACACTATGCTGATTTGAAACGTAAATATTATAAGAATCCTTCCTCTAAGAACATTCATGCTGAAAATAAAGATAACAATCTCAAGCAAGATCATGTTAATGTTGAACCCTTGTCTTGTGATGGTTCCCTTCCATCCCCTACTTTCTCCAATGCTCATACATTTTCTAAAGCTTCCGAGTCTTCCAAATCTGTCACAAATCCTTCATCCAACAAAGATCCTAAGGCTTTTCATGCGGTTCCTTATAGTTATCCTCAAGGGCTACCTCTTAAAGATACTCAAGCTAACCTTCACTTGGCTGCAAATACTTGTAATAATGCTAAACCTAAAGAGCCTAAGCCTTTATGCACTATAATGCCTACTTTACCTAGTCCTTCACCATCTCTTCCAAAGTCTTCCATACAATTTCAACCTACTTCCTTGTCCTTAGAAGTGGCTCCATGTCAAGAGGACTCTAAAAATGATAAAGAAAAGAACATAAAGAAAGATCAATATCAAGAATCTTCCATGTCATCTAATTCTCTTCATGATGTATCTCTTCCATTTCATGGTTCTTTTGATCCTCTACACTCTTTCGCATTCATTCCACCATCTCCTAAGCAAGATCAAGTTACTACTTACACCGTTGAGCTTATTGATAATCAAAATAACCTTACCACACTTGCGCTTTCCAAAGATGATACTTTCATTAAGGTTATTAAAAATGGTGTTGTTACTTCTGATGTAAAGCCTATTGAAAATCAAAAGAAAGTTGATACGATTATGCTATCCAAAGATCCTTGTCAAGATCGAAGTCTTCCATCTTCTTGTTCTACCACTCCATGCTCACTTCCACTTTTTACTCTTCCTAAATCTTCACAAGCTTTGAATGATCCTATCAATGAAGTTGCTCCTATTCAAGATGTTCATGATACTATTGAAAATCCTAATGCTCACTCTAAAGATGCTAATGTCCTTGGTTGTCATATAGATGTTGATGAACTTAATGATTATCCTTTTGCATCTTCCACGTCCATCCTTGGACCTCCTCCACCAATACTAAGGGCTTCATGTCTTCCTTCCATCTTGGGTCCTTATGTCCCTTCACTTTCCCCTCCTAACTCTCATAATTCATCATCCATCTTGGGTCCTTACATCCTTCCATCTCCTATCTTTCCTCAAGATCAACATAAATACATACCCTTGAATTCTTTTCATCCATCCATCCATCTAAACCAGTCATATCATCCTTCTTCTTCCATAAGTCTCAACTATTTTGGAAGTAACTTGAATGTTCAATATAAGAAAAAGAAGCAATACAAGAATCCATCAAAAAAAGAAGATCACCATGTCTCCTCTAATCGACATGGAAACATAAAGTCAAAAGAGATATCTAAGAAGAAAACTACAAGACAAGTATGGGTTCCAAAATCTATCATTCAAGATATTCTCTCTAAATCATCAAAAGGAAATAAAAATCCTAAGGCTATATGGATTCCAAAGTCTCTCTTGAGAGAGTCTAATATTGAACAAAAAGTGAAGTTGATATTCAAGCTTCCAAAGGCTTCCGCCTCATCTTTTTCCAAAAATATTCTTCCATTCCATGTGCCTAAACCACAACCTCTGCTAAACATTTACCATATTCCTTCTCGTATTCCTTCATTCACATTTCCTCCATCCTCTCACCACCCTTCAAGGTGTGTGTTGATGTTGATCTTTCCTTCCTTTCTATCTACTCTTTCACAATCCTTCCATTAATTATCCTTCTACCTTCTATCATTTTTCCTCATTTGTCTATTCCTCTTATTTTCCAACCTCACTCACTTTACTTAAAACCTTATCCTCCATTTTTTTTTTCTTCCATATTCCTTTCCCTATCAGTATTTTTGAGCATATCATTTTGAATCCTTTGCATATCATGGTTTATCCTTTCAAGGAGCATTATCTAAAAAGCTTGCCTTCTTCCAAAAAATATAAAATACAAAAAAAAAAAAAAAAAAATTGAAAAAAATATTTAAAAAAATTGAAAATGTGCCATGTTGAAAACTTGAAAACAGGCACCTTGGTAGCAAAAGTAAAGAGAAATAAATTCATCCTATGGTGAAAACCACTCCCTTGTGGCGCCTTGGATAAGTACCGTGATGAAAACTTGGCAATCAGGCATCATGTGTAGTTCTTCTACATATTTCATCTATTCCATCTTCCATCTTTGATCTTGACGATGTTGAACTATACACAAACATTTGGCTATTTTGTGAGCTATCTTATGATGATCTTTCTTTCATTCCATCCATGTTTAGCCTTCATATTTAATTTCCTCCATTCATTCTAGCCTTTCACTATCCTTTTCCCCTTTGGTCTTGATCTAATAAAAAGAGTAATACACGATGCTATGAAGTATCTTGACATGTCTACTCCTTTGGACTGCATCCCTTCCTTCTTTTGCATTACACTTTTGTGACTTATCCTATGCTGGTCTTTCATTGCTTATCCAAATGTGCTTTGCATGATAATTTTTCCTAGCTTGGGTACTCTTGAGGAGTTTGACCTTGAAGATTTATTCCCTCCGTTCGCTTTCATTCTCCTTTCCTCCACCATCTTGTTTATCCATCTTCTTTTCCACCTTGCTAGACATTAGGACTACACGATGTGATCTTTCTTAAAGAGTTTGATGCTCGTTCTGTCTAGGGGCATCCTTTGTATATATTTTATTGATACTGAAAAAAATACTAAAAAAAAATTGATATATGATGCTGAAAAAATCTTTAAAAGTATAAAAAGTCCTAAAAAAATATAAAAAAATCAAAAAATTTAGAAATTCAAAAAAAATAGAAAAAGTGTCTTGGTGAAAACTTGGAAACAGGCGCCTTGGTAGCAAAAAAAATTAAAAAATGAAAAAAGAAAAAATTGCAATAAAATCTAAGTGGTAAAAACTTGGAAACAGACGCTACTTGAGGCCTTTGCACCCCTATTTGTTAGCATGTGTCCTTGACACTTAGCCACTTTCCATCATGCCTTGACCTTATTTGCCTTGGTCTGGAATTGGTCTTTGTCTTTGTCTAAGGGGCATACCTGTTAGCATTGGTCCTTTAGGTGCGTTTGTCTCTTGGGGCATTTCACAACAGGTGTTTTTCAACACCACCCCAAATATATTTTTCAACACTACCCTTGCATCAAGTGTTTCTTAACACTTATCAGATGTCTTACCCAATAGTCTAAGTATGATGCGATATTTCTCATTTACAGATGTGATAACCAGAGTCTGACTCTATGACCAACACACACAAACTTAAACAATCAACTTGTTGAGATATGTTGACTTTATTTTTCTTTGTGTGTTGTCTATGAGGATTTATTTGATGAGTGGTCTCTCCCTGAGAAGTTTTCAATGATGCATAGCTAGAAGACTGAGGGTATGAGAATATGTTTTATTTCTTTATCTACTTGTGGGTATATTTTGTTGATCCTAACTGTCATGAGCATTTATGCTGGTCTTACTTGACACTATGGATTGACAAGGTATTATCTTTGACTGTTTTGCGAGTGCATGCTTCTAGTTATCCTGACTTTCATGTGTCTTGATACAAGCATAATCTCACCATATCAAAATTTAGGTAATCTTACTGCATTAGTCATCTTGACCTCCATGTCTTTGATGCCTAGGTGGGATTTCCACATTTCTATCTGATAAAGATCATGTTCATATCCACATAGTTATGCTAGTGTGCATTGTATGATCTTACGATGCTACCAATAACGCTCGATGATGATAATTAGATGTCTATAGGTGTTGTGACCTTCCAAGTCAACCACTTTCATAGTAGCTTGCATTCTTAGGTTCATGATTAGTTTAGTTTTTGCATCTTGCATATGGAGAGAGCTCTCATTTTTATCATTTACAGACTAGTTGGTCAACTATGCTCATTTTATGATTCTTCTTGATCGTAGCTTTCATTTCTGGTCTTTCATGTCACATCATTTTCTATCCATTTCGGACTCAAAACCAAAATCTGAGTCGCGTTTTCAAGTTTTCTCATTCTTCTACGCAGTTGACTGACCTTTTGAAGCATAATTCTTTGATCTTTGATAGAATTTTTTCCTTTCCATGTCGTTCAAACTTCTAGTCTTTCATTCACCCCTTTCGCTTCCTCTCTCTGAGGTTTGACTTAATTTTTATCTTATATCTTTTCCAGTCAAACCTAGTCAACCTGGGGCATATCTTCACTATTTGATGGTTATCCTATCATGCTCCATCCTTCGATTATGATTTATTGTGACTTGATCAGGTTTATCAATTTGTTGTTCTCCTCTATCTGATTTTGATTTCGATTCCGAGGGGGCAATACCTATCAGCTTTAATCTTTGATTCAGCTTTATCATTCAGCTCAGCTTGAGATTCTTATCTCTTATTTTGGATATGATCCCGAATCGACCTCATGTCCAGAATCTTTTGTTTATGTTTGTCCGAATGTGATCCTGAATCGACTTCACATCTGAGTTGTTTTGTGATCCCAGATCGATCTCACATTTCAATTCTTATTTGATTGCATGTGTTCCCAGATCGATCACACATTAGTCAAAGAGGGGCAAATGTATGCACCCTAAAATGGTCGCCTAGACTTTGGGCCCCTATTTCTGCAATTTATCAAATCCCTGAATCAATATTTTCAAAAATCAACATTTTTCAAATATATCAATTTCCTTGATCAAATCATAATCAATTCAATATTTTCTAAAGTTTGAGCCTTATTTAATTTAAAAGAGAAAAAAATAAAAATCTTATTTAATTAAGAGAACATGCTCCCTTTTAATTAATTAAAAATCTCTTTTAATTAAATAATAAAATCACTTTATCCTAAGCTTTTATTTAATTAAAAGAAATTTCCTCCCCTTTTATTTAAATAAAAAATCTCCACTTTTCTTCTTATCCTTGTTGCACAAATAAAATATTTAATTTTTATTTATAAAGAAAAATAAAATAAAAAATAAAAGAAAAGTACTTTTGCCTCACATGGACATAAATTAAATGCTCAACATAAAGTAAATACTTCTAATTTTCTTATTGGAAGATATTTGTGCACAAGGATCAAGCTTCTTTTTTTCTCCATTGTTGATTAAGTCTTTTGCCCCTTAATCTCTATGGTCCATTGTTTTTCACTTCCTATAAAAGAAGAGCTCTCTTCCTTATTTGCACACACCATACATACTTGAATTATTATGCTACAAGTTTTCTAAGTCATTGAAGCTTTTGGAGATATTCTTGCATCAAGTTTTGAAGATTTGGAGCATCATTGGCATTCATCTTGCATCTACATCACATCCTAGCTTGCATCATAGTTGCATTATCATGGTATCATTTCCTTTCATGTTTTAGATTAATCTCACATAGTTTAATTAGAGGGTTTGTAACTCTTTCATTTCCATTTTCATAGCTTAATTGCATCTTCGTTCTCATAAGATTAATTTGCATTCTCATATAGATTTGCATAGCATTGGATTCATTTGGAATCTCTCATTGTGTGGTTGACTAGCAAGGTCATGAGTTTATAGCTCTAGCTGAGAGCAATTTTACAAATCTTGCAACTCCATGCATAGAGTGCTATGGATCGATTTGCGAGGGCTCATTCTTGAGTTTTCTTGCATGTAAGGATTCATAGAAGTGTGACAACATTTTAGCACACAGGTATTACACATCATTCAAGTCTGTAAATCAATCTTTCCTCAGTAATCAAGACAACAACCACGTCTGGTTACTGATTCATCAAAAGACCTCATCGCTTGGGGCAAATCTATCATCGCTTGGGGCATATCAGATTCATCGAGATCCATATCAATTTGGTATTCTCTTAATCTTGTAAACTGTATCAGCTTTTTGCAACCATCGGTTCATCAGTGTTCTTTCCTTGGTTCTTCGGTAACTGAAGGGTTCAGATGTGATACCAATGTGATTCAATATAAGGACAATCGAGTCTAGAATCAGTCACTCACTCTTCACAATCATAAGGTTCGGGATCAGGTATTTTGACACTTTTGTTTCATTGGTTCATTGTTGCTATAGTGACCATTATCTTTGGTGGTTCAGGACCTAACATCATCATATCTTTCAATCAGTTTCTATCTTGGAATCGGTTAATCTTTTGAATCAATTTCATATCTTTATCATACATAGACTGTCTTTGAACCACTATACTTCGCACAGTAATTCAAAGAGGGGCAAAATGTAATACCCCAAAAATGGGCTATATGTTCATTAATCTCCTACATCTTCAAATCGAACAAAATCAACATGAAAGTCCTAACCTAAGGCACATCTACGCATCATCGAATCATAATTGATTATCCTAAATTCTGCATCGAGGAATATTCATAGCAATATTCTTAATTATCTAATTATCTTTAATTTAATGATTATTTGGTGATAAATCTTATTTATCCTAAAGTTGATTAATTGAATATGATGAATATTTAATTAATTGATTTAATTCTGCCACTTAATTATTTAATTAAATTTAATTATATTTATTCTTAAGTTGTATTATTTAAATTTGACAATAAATCAAAATTCCTATCATTAATTGATTAAATTCTTATTTAATTAATTAAAGCAAGTTGTCATATTGAATGATATTATTTTTGAATAAAAGTTTGATTTAATAATTGATTAACCCATAAATTAATTATTTTAATTTTAAAATCAGTTAAGTTGAGAATAAATCACTTTATTTTAAATTAATTTATAATTAAATCATGCACAATTAGAAAAGCAAGCAACTAGAAATTAACAATCAATTTTAAATTTAAACTCACCATCTGATGATGAGTTGAAATTTGATCTAAACTCTATTTTGAGTTAAAGCCTTGCTTTTGCATGATTTTATAAATTAAATATCTTTTTATTCCTGATAACTCAAAAATTAACCTGAGTTCATCAAGAGTGATTTATGGTTTTTTCATGCATCCAAAGCCTTGGATTTCTATAAAATCAAGGCTCATCTCTTCATAATTATCATCTCTCGAATTTGCACAATTACTCTAGCGAATTTGCGATTGAAGGATTGAGCATTGGCGACAGGCGATTTGTGAGATCTTTCATAGTTGATCATAGCTTTTGCATAGTTTCATATCATAGTTTTCATATCATTTAACATATCATTCTTAGATTAAAATCTGCATTCAATATCAATTTCATTCATTTAGCTTAGATACATATCAGTTTTTCATTCATATTGCATAGAAAACACAAAAAAATAGATTAATTTGCATTCATTTCATATCTAGATTTTGCATTCAAATCCTTCGTTTAGGTGTCGTCAAGGTCACTGATCTCAATTCTAATCTGAGAACATCATACTCGCATCTATTAGAAGGCAGTAAATCGCCTGGTTAGTTTAGCTTTCAATTCATTATAGATTTTCATTTTTGCTAACCTCTAATGTTTTATTAAAGTATTGTGTCTACAGCTAGGTACAAAATTCACACACACAATGTCACAAAAATACAAGCAAGTACAAACTATCATGTAAGGATAACAACCCAAGAGATTTTCAACTAACTGTCGAATTACATCAATAAAAGATTAAGATTAGTTTAATTATGAACTTCCATTTCTAATAATAAAGGTAAACATCAAAGTTGAGAAATACCAAAATGTTGAATACATAGAAGCGTATAGCACTATAGGGGAAAGTACTTCTTGAAAGAAGCTTCAAACACTTCTTCACAAAAGTTAGCTAGGGCGAGAATATTGTGGGAGTGTGTTTCCACCCTACCAAAAAGCATTAATGCTTCCCCGAGATCCTTCCTAACATGAAGGATACTCAACCCACCTAGAAGTAGACTAACAAAGTAAAACTAAGGAGTAATGGAATATGTGCTACTTGATACATGCTCAAGATTTGTTATTATTAAGTCTGAAAGAGAAGTGCAAAAGGGTGAACAAGGAGATGCATGTGTAAATCCAACCAATCAGTCATTTCCAAGATAGGTAGGGATCAACGACCCCGAGTGCCATGCGGACAAATCCAAGAAAGACTTAAGGGCTTGGATTTGTAAAACCTTATAGGGTGCTCACCTTGTATTTGTAATTTGTTGAAGGTGGCCAATCCTATTAAGTGATTATTTTGCATTTAAAAAACTCATATTCCTCCTTGAAATGGCCAACCTATTATGCATTTGAAACTTTGATTTTTTTCCTTTCATGCTAAGTTGACTCTTTATTTTTTTCCATTCTTATTCCCTTCATCGTAGGGCAGATTTTAGCACTTCAGCTAGATTTTAAGGTGAGTTTTCATGCTTTAGCTAGATTCTAAGGTAGATTTACTGTGTTTTAGTTTGATTTTAGGATGGAAATTCATGTTTTAGCTAAACTATCAAGGGGAAAATTGATCTTTAGCTGGAATTTATATTTTTTTAGTTGAATTTTCTAATGGAAATGCAACTTTTAGCTAGACCCTTTGAAGGAAATTTGATTGTTAGCTAGAATTCCTTCTTATGTTTCTCATCCTTCATTTTTTTCAAGTACTGAATTTTTTATTTTTCTACATTGCAATTTCCTAAATTTCACTTCCGACTCCTTGTTTTGACAATATTTTGACAACATTGGCAACTCCTATACTTTATGAAACCCTTCACAATTTTGCTTTGGTTTCTCAATCTTGTCGTTCTCCAAAGGATCCAAGACTTGGGTAGATGGCTCGATCAAACCCATAAGGACAAAACTCAAAGTGAGAGATGAAAAATTATTGCCAAACCAACTAACCTAAGTAGAATGACTAAACTACTAAGCAAAAAGACGGGGTCCCATTTGCAATGGGGTGATATGTGAAAAGGTCACAATACCCTCCAAGATTCAATTATCTATAAATATCAACACATTCAATGGAAAGAAAGGACATAGGAGGAACATATCCTTTAGAATTTTGTTCCATAGAAAGAACTTGGGTTCCTAAAATGGAAAATGTAATTATAAGATTAAAATTGCATTATTTCAATAAAAAATAAAAAATTATAGCATTAAAGTGAATGTTCTCGTAGAAATCAATATTTCTACATAATAACTATAAGTTTATATTGAGGCACAAGTACCAAGTTTCTTCTAGAAATTTAAGAGCTTTTATGTCATGTGACAGTTTGTATGACTTTTTATTCTCATTATTATATAATTGCTATAATGTCTCATTTAGAAATCTTCATTCATACTTAAAAAAATTATTAAAAAATTCATGAAACTCACTTTAAAATGATTATCCATTTTACTCCACAATTCTAACATTAAAATTACCAAAATTCCTTATTTTCCCCATCAACTTGCCGTCAAAATTCCTTAATAAAATTTTAGAAAAAGTTGCCGTCAAAATTTGACAGAATCTGACATGGACTCTGACATTACACAGACTGAGCCCAATTGCCTGCAAATGACAGCAAAGAACGCTCCCTGTTTTACGACCACTGCAAAATCAAATCTGCCGTCATATGACAGACTCGTTGACACCAATAAAGGAAAAGCTAATCTACATTTATTTCCGTTTCAATTAAAATCTCCTTTCCTTTTTTTTAATTAAAATACGGCCTCCTTAATATAACCGTGAAGCGGCTCCAGATTACCCCAAAAAAGCGTTAACCCCTGGTTCCGGTTAACCACTGGTTGGAGTTAAAAGGGCGCCTGTAACTACGGTGCTGAGTTTAGTGGTGGGCCCGGAATATTTTGACGCAAGTTTCAAAACCTTTAAAAAAATTCAACAACCAAGTTTTTATATTGCAAACTTGGACTATTGATTGAATTAGAAAATGGAGGAAACATGGGAGAAATAGGAATATAAATACAAAAAACCCACATAGATTATCTCAATTCGATTATAAATATGGACTAAAAAGGACAAAAACTAGAAAGGACTCAATCAAAATCAACACAACGGAGTTGGGGCTAGAAAATTTCATTGAAAATTTATTCAAATTTGTAAAGCTAGTCCATCTAGGGTGTTGACATAAAAGAACTTGACTTTAACAATACAATAATCTCCCCAAAGCTTTCATAACTCTACCTTGATAGATTCATACATAAGGACGAAAAACACAAATAGATCTCTGCACATATATTATGTTAGTCCATTTCTACATGACCAAGTTCATTCTTTAAATTTGATCAAGGTTGTTATGTTTAGGTTCGAACCCAAGAGACTTTGATCTAAATTAGAAATTATATGATCTTTACCTAGAATTAAAAACATCTTTCAAAGTGAAAGCATATACTAGTGACAAATTATTCTAATATCAACAATATTTATTCATTATTATTCTCAAAATCAAGTACCTAACTCTTGTTATCTAATTATTATATCTATTTAATCATTTATCAACCAAACCCTAATTTTAAAATTTATTGTACTTAACTAACACATTTGTCTAGTTAATCTAATTTTTAAAAATCTATTGAACTTTTTTTTCCCCAAAATTAAGGAGAAAGTTAATTTCTACTTTTTCTTTGAAAAAGTGAGCTCAAGCAAAACATTAATTTTATCTTTTATTTTTTTCTCCTTATATAGATGAGTAGGGAAAACTAATTTTTTTAAAGTAGGTAAACTTGTTGCTCACAACAACTTGTATTAATCAAAATTTGATACATTTGGATACATTTAGACTTGGTCTACCAAGCAAAATGCAGGGCAAGATAATTTATAGAAATGCACATTCCTAATAGCATCATAGACAAAATGATGCGTACCTCGAGCCTCTACCACCTATAAATTGTGCCTGTATCATATGTTCTGGCCTTCATTCCCCTAGACTCCATATACTGTTCAAGCCCGTTGTTGACCCATATTTCCTTCACATTCATCAACACCATGAGGAATTTGAGATGTTTGTCAATGTCAGGCCTCTACCGTGCGAACACCTCAAGATCATAGGAAATCAAGAGGGGTATTCAATCTGTTACACAAAATGCGTTGATAATCCTTGGGCCAGGGAATTTGAGGGTCCCATACCACACAGCCAACCATTTTACTTCTTTGTCATTGATCTTCATAACTCAACCTTCCAAGCCCCATTAATGGGTAGGGAAAACTAATTTTTAGTAAATATTTAATTATTAATAACTTTTAATCAAAATGTCAGAATTTTCATGAGATGTCCATTTTATTTGAATTTTTTATGATTTAAAAAATTGTACTCTCTTCAAATATTCTCTTCTCTAGTGCAACATATTATTTTATCTTTTAAATATGTTTTAATTTTTTAAAATTTCTAATGAACCTTACATTTTATTATAAAACCTACTTATACTAAATTTTAAAAAATCATCATAAAGCTAATCAAAGCATTTTCTAAAAAAAAAATTCTAGGCTTAAAATTCTCCAAAAGAGTTTTTATAGATTTCCATGAAAGTATTCCTAGATTTAGTATTTTCATAAATTTACCCTAAAAGAGGGGTTAATATGTCACATAGGTAGCGTCATATATGATTTTAGGCAAAAGAGTTTTGATTGAATCCCCTCTCACTCAAAAGGGTTTTAGTCAAAGCATAAAAAATATGAAATGTTCAACATTATTTAGATTATTTATTTAATTAAATATATTTGATGGTTTCAAAACAATCTATGATATATAGGTGGGCCACTTTCTTTTGAGTGAAAGTATTTTTCTAGAAACTATTTTATCGACCAAAAGAGCAATACAAATCTATTATTTTACCCTCAAGACTATGCTAAGCTTTTCTTAAAAAAATTAACTTGAGCTTTGGAAGAAGATCAATCATTTTGGCATGATATTTGGGACAATTACCTCATGTGTTAGAGAAAAATCATTATATGATAGTAATGTATGTGAAAAATTACTATGGAAATTATTTTAAGGTAGTTGTTAACTAGGTTAAGGTATTTAGATATGAAGGTGAAAGTGAGGACAAACAAAGATTTCACCAAATACTTACAAAACATTGCATTAAATAATTTTTTGATAGTAATATTTATCTATTTGGAACTATAGCTGATAAATCGCTTTAACAAAAAATATTATATTCATTATAAGAATATTAGGTTGTATTATTGTTACCTCTACTCTATGGATAATGATAGGCCTTATAAATGGAGCATTAGGATGCATTTGGAATATCATATATAAACCTAGAAGTACCCCACCAAATCCACCAACATATGTTATGATCAAATTTGATACCTACTCTATAATTCTTGAAGATGCATCTCCAAATTTGATTCTAATTTCACCAATACAAAGGGGATGTACATGTGAATTGCCCTTATAATTATCTTAGACACTAACAATCCACAAATTACAAGGATTGACTCTTTAAAAAACAACAATTGGTATAAGAATGAGATAAAGGGGATGTTTAATATTTGTCACTATATTACCTATTAAGGATGGACTTAAAAGCTCACCACCATTTTTCATACCATTGTTATGGGTAAAAGTACAAACCCGTGTCACACTTTTATGAAGGAAAAGGTTAAGAATACCAAAACTATTCAACTTCAATGACATAAAAGTGACATTTGTGTTTGAAATTTGAAGATGATGTAAATTAATGAAATGTGTAAAACTAAATGAAGTTTATGGCTATTATTTTTTAAAAATTATTTGAACAATAATTGATGTAGTTTTTTAACTTTTAAAATCCATTTTTCAATTGCTAAAAAATGTTGAAAATCAAGGGTCTTGTTCCCGCCAAAAAACTATATGTAAATAATATTTTTTTCCTCTGATTTCAAAATATGTTTTAGATGACATGTATAACCAATGCATAAAAAAATAAAGATTGGTTTCCGATGTATATTTTCTATGTTATAACTATTTAAAGTCAAACTTACCTGAAATCGACAGTTTTCTTCTCTTGCCAAATTTACCCTATCAAATTTACACCATTTAGAAAAAAAAATAAAAATTCTTGAGGATGACTCTATCCTCTAGTCTTAAATTTATTTTTAAAAATTTTCTGACATGATTTACTTTTTTTTCTTTTTTCTTTTTTTGACACAGCATCTTCTCGAATGTTAAAATACCTACTTGCACTATTTTGAAATTATAATATATTAGATCTAATGAAAATATGATAAAATTTATAGGACAATAATCTTGACTTTGGGATCTACAAAAGGGTATTTTTATTTTTTTAAATAAAGCTGTGTTTTGATAGAGAAATCAGTTATAGAAGTGAGAAATTCTACAGTTCTACAATTTTTTCTTAATGGGCTGTCACATGGGATGCCACATAAGTAGTTTCAGTCAAACCTAGTTCGGTCGAATCCCCCTACATATATATATGCACCAATTATTCATTGATATAATATATTTTACTTATATTTACTCAATTTGCTTGTTCGGTCGAACCAGTTTCAGCTGAAACATGTCTACCACATTGACACCACATGGTGTCATGTATGTGTCATGCATGTCCAGTCGTACATTATCCAACCAAACCATGTCTGGTCATACATTATCTAGCCGAACCATTTTCGGTCGTACATTGTCTGACCAAAAGTACCTTTGGTAGGAACCCATTGGTTGTCCTCTACTACGACGCAACTTTGTACTTTTACCCTTATGAAAAATGAAAATAAGGAAAACTCTCTAAATAGAAAGTTGAGAACACTTTTTATGTAATGTATACATTATTAGATCAATAATTCTTTGATGAAACTCTTACTATTCCTAATATAGCATTGAGATTATATTTCTAGATAAATACATGAAATGTCTCATCAATTATCTTTTAAATGTTATTTGCGGGTTTGAAAAATATGAAATTCTTCAATAATCCTTGATTAAATGAAATTTCTATTATATATTTTAACATGAATATGAGAAGTTTCCTTATCTACAAAAGGTAATGATACTTTATACAAATATAAGAAAATATGCTAAATCAACATTTTCATACCACATTATGAATGCTACTTACATAAGCATCAAGTAAATAAATGTGTGTAAAAGATGTTAAAAATATTAGTCTTAGACATCTATCTATTCTCAATAAAAATATCAATATAGATGTCTTAAAATTTATATCTCTTGACATCTTTCAAATAGATGTACATTTAAAATATCTATTCATTGATTAAATTTTCTATAAATTCAACATAATCATAAAGAAATCTCCATTTATTTTCTCTTTATTAATATATAATCAATAAATCAAAAAGAAAATACTTTTAACTTATAAATCAATAATATTATAAATAAAGTATTTTTATAATTAAAAGCTTTCAAATATATAATATTTAATTTTTTTACTATACATATCATTTAATTCTATTATGATTTAGGGATAATTAATCCTCAAAATTAATATCATATTCATAAGAAAAAAACATCATTGAGTTTAATTATTCTTTATATTCTTAATGAAAGCTTGTTTATTATTAATTTTTTGACATATTTTTATATGACTTAATAAAAATTATTTAAAATATTATAAATATGATATTTTTTATTTATAAAAAATAGGGTGTATAATATGATTTATTATATTGATAGAATAATAGTTCATATAAATATAATGAAAAATTAATTAGTGATGTGATTCTATTGAATTTATTTATAATTTAATTTTTTATCCATCATATAATTTAAATAAATAATTAATATATTTATTATACATATAAATAAAATAATTAGATATAATAGAATTATGAATTAAAAGATAATGAGTAATGAGAAAATAGAGGATAAATAAAGTAATCATGGATATCCACACATACCAAAAAGACAAAGAGTTCTTGGACGACATGGATGGTTGCATCTTCCACAGTTGAGTATATCATTCTTTAAGTCTAAGCAAATCCCATTACAACATTTCCATCCAAACAAGCATCTAGCACCACATTCCCCACAATTGTGTGGATCTAAGCCCACATCCACACACTTGTGCTTGCAACATTTCATGCGAGAAAGCACCCTTTTATCATCAATATTGGGAGTGAAAGAATTCTTTTGGCATAATCTCTCATTCTCCACTTTGCAGTAATTTTGCCTATGTCTGAATATAGTTTTAGTTAGCCATGGGGATTCATATTTAACCATGGCACCATGCTTTTCAGCTTTGGTTTCCTTAACATGAAGATGGTGGGTGCTATAATATTTATTGCTTGCATTAGCATGAAATGAGGTTATATGAATAATAAATAATAAGAACAACAATGAAATTGAAAAATCTAATCCTAAGGACACATTCAATGGTTTGAATAGACTTGTCATTTGAGATCTCTAGAATGATTTGGTTTTCTCTATCTTTTTGGCCCTGCACAAATTAAATGTTAAACATTTCAATATAAAGTAGAATGTTAACATTAGAAAAAAATAAGTTTATATGTCAATATCAATAAACAATTAAATAATACAAAACATAGATTATAAACATATTCACAATACATAAAAATGTTGATGTGGTTCTTTAATTCTCATATATTATTTAATAATCTACAAATGAATAATTTTAATGAAATATAATTAAAAATATAAAATTAACTTATTAAAAATAAAGATATTTCTATTTATAATTTATAAAAAAATTCTAACAAATAATATATAAGTCAATAATTTCAACAAAATATAAATATACAATAAAACTAACTTATTAGAAATAAAAGAAAAATTATTGTTCAAATAAATATAGAGATTCAATGAATATAATGAGCTACCCCAATAAGATAGTGTTTATCTTTAAATAAAAAAAACATAAATAATATTTATCTATAAAGTTAAGTTAAATGAAATATTAATGTAAAATATTTATTAATAGAATTTAATCTAATTCTAAGAAACATAAAATAATCTCAATACAAAACATATAATGTAAATTATTTTTTAAAATAATATATTAATATATTAATCTATAAATTTAATTTTAAAAATATAATTTAATAAATAAAAAGTATATATAAAAATTAAGAGATTGTGTTCTAATGGAGGTTCTAAGATTCATGTTCTGATCTCAAAGTGACATCTAGAGTTGGAATTTCAAGTGATGACTCTTGTACTTCCATTGTGGCTCATATGTTTATGAGTTGAGGGAGTAACTTCTTAGTTGAGTCTAAAAATCTGAAAACTTACAAATTAAAAAAAATAAAATTATGTATTAAAAAATAATAACATATAGATTATATTTTATTATCTAAAAGTTTGAGACATATAATTAAAAGAAAATGTATTAAAAATTTAAGATCTTTTAAAAATATATTTCTAAGTAATTTGCAACAATATTTACACTGTTATTAGATGGTTGATAGTTATATATCTATAGAGTCTTGTTATTTGACCTCCATGATTATTTATATATATTTTTGCTAAAACAATACAATCTAAGTTTTGACTTGTTAAGATGACTCATCTAAAATCAAAGGCAAAACTGTGTTGTTTAAGCTTGTCTATATAGTCTCTGTAGCCCATCCATAACATGTTTAAATGACTTTATAACAATCTCATAACTTGTATAATAATTATAGGTGACTTTGATAAATGCATTAAATATATGAAATTTAAAGATATTATTTTAAAAATATTAAAATAAACAACAATCCACAATATGCCAAAAGACATCTTGGGAGAGGCTAGAATTGTTAATTTAAAATTATAAATAAAATTTTTGTAATTTATAAAAGATTATAAATAAAATGTTCATGATTGATAAATTTATAATATGAAATGAAAGTGTATCTTACAATAATCATAGCCCATCTTACATCATATTCATAAAAATAACACTTAATACAAACAATTCTACGACTAAAATCTTGTTTACTGGAAGCCCAATGGATTGTGTTACTGAAATCATCAGCAAAGTGAGTATTTAAACAATGAGAAACAGAAATCATCAGCAAAGTGAGAATTTAAACTGGGAGAAACTGTTAAAAGGCATTACTTGAGAGAAAGCTAGAATATGAAATGAACATAAAGAGAGAAAGATGATAGGAAAGAAGAGGCCATACAAATGCAGTTAAGAATAGTTGTGAGTGCTTGAAATCCTTTTCTCCACAGAGAACAGAGTGATGATGAAGAATAGTTGATCTGTTAAAATGCAGAATAATAGAGAAGGTTTTGAAGATAGAATAAATAATATGAAACCGTGCGGTTTGTTTTAGAGTTAGTTGGAGTATAACGTATGTGTTGACGCCTCTTTCCATGGGAAGTGCAATTTTTTCATGGTGGTCGGAGTACAGTTGAGATAAAAGCAGAGGAATATGGCGCATATTATCAAAGGAAGTGGCAACCATTTCGGTCAAAGTAGGAAACAAACAAATGGGGGGAGTTTGTTTGGGATATTGTTGGATTCTAACTTTTTCTTTAAAGTTGTTGTTAATGGCACCAAATAATAAGGATAGCCATTTATCAAATGTTTCGAATCAGAACAGGACACCGTAACAATAATAAGCTAAATCTCTTACCTGGTATTGTTTTTCCAAAACACTCTTATTCTCTGCTTGGTTATTTTACTTTGTTCAGACTGTTGAGTTTAAAAGTTGTAGATAATAAATTAAAATCAGAACAAAAACACATACACAGAAACATATACAGACACAAACAAATTTTTTTAATAGTGGTTTCTCCTACTGGACTACATTCACTCTACAAGCTGGGGATTCTCTTTTATTTATCTCTGTTTTTCCCAAACTACTTACAACCAGTATTACCCAATTATATATATATATATATATATATATATATATATATATATATATATATATATATATATATATATATATATATATATATATAAGATGTCTTATGAAAATGGCATATACATAGTGGGAGAGTGAAGAATTTTTGGTTACATAAGAAGCTGTCAAACATAGACTGCGGTTACAAGAAAAGGCCGCTATGGAATAACTCCAGCCATTACAGACTTGGCTTCACACGTAGTCAACAATCTCTCACTTGAAAACAAGTCATACCAGAAAGAAGAATGCTCAGAGATATCCCCTGTAGCAAGCTAAGGTCATTTATTCAAAATGTCGAGAGAAGCTCTACAAAACTCAAACTTTTCCCTTGTTATGATGTTCCTCAAAGCATCCACTTGACCCCATCCAATGGCATTTGAAGAATGTGAAAGCACATCTCTTGCCACCCACAAGAAAAACCCAAAAATGCCTAAAAGAAAGCCCAATTGTCCAAACAAGATTACATTCCGTTTCAGCTCAGGAACATATCTAACATCATGTAACAACCAAGTATATCCATTTTTCAGTTTTAATGAAATATCATCTTTTCCAACCACATCACAAGATTCATTATTACTAAGAAAAATCTTACTGAAGTCACTAATTTGTAGATTTTGGAAATACTCCTTGCACGGAGTGACATGAAATGATGAACCTGAGTCAAGCACCTAAACATTAATTGGAATTTATTCTCAAGTGGGTTAAAATAAGAACACCGACATCTTCTTGGTATGGTGTGTTGGCTTCGTTATTGATCACCATTTCTTGAGCCTTTTATAGTTCCAACAGTTCTTTTTTATGTGACCTAACTTGCCACAAAACCAAGATTCTCCATTTCGGCCCCTAGACTTTGATCTTCCTTTGTCGTTATTTCTGCCTCTCTCTTGACCCCTTCCTCTATTGGTAGTACTTACAGCAATCAAGGCATCACCCGATTAGAGCTCTTGATTTTTCCTTCTCATGTCTTTGCTGAGAAGAGTGGCTGCAACGTCATCAAATTTTAACTTACTTTTGGTAGCCACCGAAGTGCTCACTACCATCACCACACCTTCCCAGCTATTCGGTAAAGAACACAATAATAAAATAGCCCTGATCTCATCATCTAAGTTAATACCCACATAAATTTATTGGGTGACTAATATATTGAATTCATTTAAATGATTCGGCATAACTCCCCCTTCTCGCATTTTCAAATTATACAATTTCTTCATGATAAATACCTTATTGGAAACTGATGCAATATCATACAGGGAAAATAGTTTGTCCCACAACTCCTTCATGGTCTTCTCAATTGAGACATTGAAGAGAACATTGTTGGACAAAAATAAGAAGATAGTTGCGAGAGCTTTCATGTCCATCTTCTCCCAATTTTCATTTGACATTGAGCTCTTTCCTTTTGTTTTCCCTTGTAATGTGGGTGATAGGTCCTCCTTAATAAGAAACGACCCCATATGCACTTTCCATAACTTGAAAATTTGACTTGCAAACCTTTCAATTTTTCATTTATGTGCCTCATCCATGGCTTCAAGAAATCTTCACCGATTTCCAAAAAATTGAATCAAGCTCTCCCATCTCTGAAATCAAAACAAAAACACATACACAGAAAGGCACAGACAAAAATATTTATATTGGTTCGTCCTATTGGAATACATTCACTCTAGAACAAGTAGGGGATTCTCTTTTATTTATCTATGTTGTCCTTGGTCTACTTACAACTAGTATTACACAATAATATAGTTTGCAAACTTGGAGAAGTGTGAATTCTTCCAAATAGAAGTTAAGTATCTTGGTCATGTTATCTCAGGAGAAGGTATAGCAGTTGATCCTGCAAAGATACAATCTATAGTAGAATGGCCAACATCCACCAACGTCTTAGAGGTTCATAGTTTCATGAGTTTAGTTGGATACTACAGACGCTTCGTCCAAGGATTCTCTAGGTTATCTCATCCCATCACTTCCTTTCAAAGGAAAGGGAAGAAGTTCATTTGGACTAAGAAATGTTAAGAAGCTTTTTAGATCCTTAACCTAAAAAAATTGACTAGTGCCCCAATTTTGGCGGTACCTGACCTTGCTGAAAAATTTGTGGTTTGCACTAATGCCTCCCTAGAAGGCATAGGGGTAGTGTTGATGCAAGAAGGTAGAGTTATTGCTTATGAGTCTAGAAATCTTAAGGACCGTGAGCTTAACTATCCTATGCATGATTTGGAGTTAGCAGCTGTAGTTCACACCTTAAATCATTGGAGACACTTCTTATTGGGGCTGTAGACACCTAAAATTCCTTTAGAAAATAAAGTATTTTTATTTTCTGAAAAATCCCTAATGACATCATCATTTTTTAATTAATTAATTATTTAATTAATTAATTAATTTTTATGTCATTAAATCCCTTTATCTTAATTAAAAATATTTAATTAAGGAATCCCTCCCAAAAATGTTTAAATCTTATTTAAACATTATTTCCTTATTTATTAATTATTTAATTAATAAATTGACCAAAAATCCCAAAATAAATAATTTATTTATTTTTTACCCAAAACTTGGCCAATTTCCTTAAAACCACTAACCTCTTCCAGAATCTTCTAATCCTTCTTTAATTTCGATTAAAGGCTAATCTCATCATTTCCTAACCCTAATCCCAACTCAATATATTTAATTAAGATTAAATATTTAATCCTCATATTTATTAAATTCATTTTTAATAAATATTCTCAAAACTAAAACATGGAAATAAATAAGTCTTTATCTATTTCCTAAAAACCTATTTATCCTGGAAAGTCCTAGACTCTTCTAGAAAGTCTTCATCCTCATCCAAAGCCTAGACTCTTCTAGAAGAAGTCAATCCTAATCCTAATCCTAATCCCCCCCCCAACCTTGTCACATTCCCTAAACAAGGTTAGCCAACTCCTAAGCTTGACCCAAAGTCAACAAACTTCTAGAGGCTTCTCTTATATGCATTGAAGGCATTTAAAGCCTCCTTATCCCTCTTACATGCATTTATGGTGCATTTAAGAAGCCCCTCACCCCTTTCTTACACCCTTTGACCTTAGGCACATTTCCCAAATTGTGCACATCCCTCCCATCTTTCAACCCAATGCCCTTGTGACACTTGTCACAAGGAGGTGGCCTTGAACTAGCACAATCCATGTGCTCCCCTTTGAATGAATCTTGGCCTCTCTTAAGGATTTTGATCCTAGCCACTCATCCTCCTAACCCAAGCCATTCCCAAATCCTATAAATACTCCTCCTTCCAAGAGTAAATTATTAGCTTAGTTTTTATCATTTATGCATTGTTATCATGAGCATTTTTAGCTAGATCATCTTAGCATACATCTTAATTGTTAGATTTCTTCATGTTTTTCATATTTTCTAACACATCTTAGAATAGCTTAATGGATTAATCTTAGTTCATATTTCAAGCTTTTCTCATCATTTATGCGTCACCATAAATCCCTCTCCATGCATTTGAGAGCACACCCACATCCCTCTAATTGAAGCAAATCAAACATTTTCTCTATAGCACTTGTTTTTAGCAACAATCTTGAGGTGGCTTGGTTTTATATTTGTTTATGCTTTGAACTGATAAATGCTAGATTAGTCTAATGTTTGAATGTTTCAGCCTTTCAAAATAGATAACAGGTTCAAAATCATAGTCTACATCCTGGCACGCCCGGTGGGACCCACTTCACGGGTTCTTTGCAAACATTCTGATGGATTTTAGAGTGTTTTCAGATTTTTCAAGCTTATAGGTGGATGGAGCACTTCGAATTCTTCTTCCTCTTCTTGTCTATATTCTTCTTCTATTCCGTCTACTTCTTCTTCTTCTTCTAGCAGGGTCTTGGCCATTTTTTTTTCAAAAAAATCCATAAGGAAGCAAAATCATACACACCTTGTTTTAGTGCTTAAAATGAACCCCCAAATCATTCTTGAATGTGTTAAGAACTAAAATTTGGAAAATTTGTTCTAACAAAAAGAAAAATCAATCAAAACATTTGCATCCTTGCAACATCAAGGTTTTAGATGCATTCATGCAAAAATTAGGAATATTTCAAGTTTTGGGTACTTAAAAAAAGAAAAAAAGAGAACCTCAAATTTGCATCTCATTTCTAAAAACATTCAAAATCAATCCTAAAAGTACATGCAAAAGTTCCTAAAATCAATCCTAAAAACTTTGTTTTTATTGAAAACTAACTTCATTTTGCAAAAATCTTGAATGCCTTCTTTTTTAAATTTCACGCATCAAAGCTAAATTAGGAACTTGTCTTTTGGAGCTAAAAAATCAAAGCAAAGGTCAAAACAAATCTTGAGTGAAAATAAGGAAATGGATCTAAGTCCTAAAGAGTCATTGTCAATTTGAAAAAAAAAAAAACACACTCTTGAATGGAATAAACTGAAAGAACAAGCATTTCTATTCCTTCCTTTTCAATTCAAGCAAAGCAAAAAATCAAATCTTGAATGACTTAAGGATCAAAACAAAGCTCTTTCCAAAATTCCTAAAACAACACGCCAATCTCAATCTTGAATGCTCAAAGAAAAGAACTTGCAATCGCTCACTCGCTTACTTTTTGGAGAAAGAACAAATCAAACCTTAAACACTTGTGTCTTCAATTTCAAAGTTCAAATCACACTTAATTCAATTTGGGAAAAGAACAACTTGCCTAATGTGCATTTAGGAGTTTTAATTCTTGCAAAATCCTTGTTAAAGTAAGCAATGTAGAACATTTGAACTTGGACAAGTTCACTTGTTCTACTTTTAGCAAGGCCTGTCCAAGGAGAAGCGCTTCCTACTCGGAGAACGACCTCAAACCGGTATCCCCCCCGACCGGTATATAAATAAAGTGAAGGAAAAAACTACTCACTTATATCTCCTAATCCACAAGCGTTTTGTGCCAAATGCAAATGTCTAGGGAAAGGTAAATATTCCTCCCCCAGCATTGTTGGCTAGGCTCTTAAGTGAGT
The DNA here is from genome assembly GCA_027943335.1 of Chamaecyparis obtusa. NCBI lineage: Eukaryota > Viridiplantae > Streptophyta > Pinopsida > Cupressales > Cupressaceae > Chamaecyparis > Chamaecyparis obtusa. The sequence goes on from BSBK01003391.1 coordinate 1,527,668, forward strand.
CACAGGCGGTCAGCATAACCGAGTATGGAGACTCCACAGAACTATTAAAAACTTGATAAAATAGAGGCTACCCTATCTACATCCAAAAGTATCAAAATTCTTGTGCAAGGACCGATTCCAAGGGGTTTACCGGGTCACCTCAAGATTATTCACTATTTGTATTCCCTTCTAGGGGGTACCAAGCTGTGGGCAAGTGATTTTGATACTCACCTTCCTTAGGTAGATCTGCTTGAAGTGCATGACAGTCAAATACTTCGTGAAAACACTTGGAACATACACTTTTCAAAGCTTTATCAGAGTCAGTTATCTTGTTTGTATCTCACAAGGTTCCTTTGTCCCTTGTGGAGATTGCTTTTCCAAAATTCTTTGTTGAAATCTATCCTTTGCCATTGGAAAACCATCAAACTGATCTACAACTTGGTTTAAGATACTCAGAAAAGCCATGTCAATCCAAATCCTCCAAAAATCCAAAAAATGTCCAAAACTTGTAGAATCTCAAATCATGGTCTTCCAGTCATATTCAATCCAGTCTTGTCATCCTTTCCTCCTATCTTAGGTTAGCAGAGTCATCTTGGTCATCCCCCATCCCCTTGTCTATCTTTCTCTGGAGTCAGTCTTCTTCCAATCTTGGGCCAAATCCAATCCTAGTCTGATCCTATTAGTCATCCCAATCTGAGTCTTAGTCTTCCAATCCATCTTCATCCTTCTCTCCTATCCAACTCATCCACAGGTTAGCATGTCTCAAAACTATTATGATGAGTTTGGTTATTATGTCTCTTCTATCAATCCATCCTATCCTGGTGATGATAAAAGCCTTGTAGATCATGATAAATACTTTGAAAATCCTAGCAAGCTTACCCCAAACATCTTTCAGCATCCAATCATTCCTCCAAAATATCCTATCATGCCTTCACGCTTATCCACTAGCACTCCCTTTCATATCCTTGGCAAGGCAAATCCATTATCTTATCCATCCACAACTTATCCCTATCTTAAACCTACACATCCTCCATATGCACCCTTCATACCTCCATCTCCTGCTATGGTCATATCCCAATCACCATCATCCCATAGAAGCACTTCACGCTACTTCCCTTATCTAAAACCTCCATCCACTCATCCTCCAAATCATTCTCAAATCCAAAATCCTAGTCTTCCAATCCTTTTTCCCAACCCACCATCCTCCTATACCTCTTCAGCACCATCATCCCCTCAAGCAAGTTCAAAATCTTCCACCTGATCTTCATATAAGGACCATCCTAGCTCTCCATCTCCTCCACATTCCAATCCTTCTTCACCACAAAAGTCTCCAAGGAGTTTCACAAGGAAGCCAATAACAAATCCCACACCTAAAGTTGAAGAGCCAAGCCATCTCAACCCTTCATGTAAAGCCATCATTGATGAAGCCCATCCATCACTCCCATCTGTTATCAATCTTCCATACATACCACCCATTGATCCTCTTCCATCTCCTAGCATCATTGAGTCCCTTCCATCTAAAGTCTCCATCCAATCCCCACCAACATCATCTCCTCCTAGTATTATCCAAAGCATATCTAATGAGCCTCATGAGTTCACCCCTCTTCCTACCATCATAGCTGCAAAACCTTCCATCCTTTCATCCATACCATCTGAAGAGTTCTTCCTTCTTCTAGACATCACAGCTACAGAATCACCCATCCTTCCATCCACCCCCTTTGAAGAGTCCATCCATACATCCCCCAACACTCTATCCACACAAATCCTATCATGTAAAGATCTTGTCCAAAAGCATGTTGAAATACTCACAGAAGAAAATCAAGATCCAATCCCTTCACTTCCCCCATCACATGTTCTATTGCTTCCATCACCCCCAATCCAAAATCCTACAATCCCAATTCCTTCAATCCAAGATCCTGTCATCCTAGTTTCTCCAACTGAAGATCCATTACTATCCCCCAATCCTAGTCAAAATCCCACCATCCTATCCTCTCCTCTTGAGGATCTTCCAATCCAAACTGTCCCACTGCCATCACTCTATCTGCTTGGACCACTTACATTTGTCAAAGGTAGTCCGCTTGAAGCAAAAGAAATCAGTTTCGTATCTTCCATCAGGGAACTAGAAACTAGATGTTTATCATATTCCCCAAGTCAGAAATATCCTTGTTTGGATAAAATGCTCAAGAAATGGAATTATCAAGACAAAGGCCTAGGCTATCATGAACAAGGAAATCTGGAGCCCATTCAAGACAAGAAACATCCAAAGTTATGTGGCATTGGTCACACATCAGAAGAAGGTACTTCCTCCAGAAATGTTGGTATAGCTAAAGCTAAATTCAAGCATCCTTCCAAACCCACCATCACATCTCCCAAAACATACAATGCTATTCCTCCTCCTCCGTCATTACAACCCAAGACAACCTATCACATTCCTCCTTCATCCTCTAAATCCATTTTGGGTCCCTATGTCCCAAAATCTTCTAGCACATATCCTTTACATACCAGATCCATTTTGGGACCTTACATCCCAAAATATCATCCCCCATCTTATCCTACTTAGTCCTTCATCCAAAATCCAAGCATCCCTAGTCAAGATCAACAAAGGCACATTCCCACATATCCTATCTACCAATCTCCTTCCATCTCTCCATCTATATTTCCTCCATCCCGCACATCTCCTTATATTCACTCTAATGCTCCCTAGAATTTGGATGCCATATCTAATATGAATAAAGGGAAATATCCACAAGGATCTAAAGATTGTCATGTCCAGTCTAAACAACATGCTCAACCCAAGAAAAATCCAATCAAGCAATCCAAAGCATCCCAATGGCTGCAAAGGCCCAGAAAACCACAAGAAAAATCTACTACATGGCCACAAATGCCTAGCAAAGCCAAAGAAACATTTGATGCATACCAATGGCCACAAAGGCCCACCAACGCTAAAGCAAAAATGATGTGGATCCCAAAGCAAAAAGATGTAATGCATCTACAAGAAACATCCGCAATGGCATCCAAAGTTGCTAATCTCCCAGCTACTCAGTCTTCTCCTCCATCTCCTCAATCTAAATTGGATCTCAAGGATCCAAGATCTCCTAGCACAAATCCTCTACCCTATCTGCATCTATCTTCTGAAACCCATCCACTTCATCCATCTTCCGCGCAACATGTGCCAATGTTGATCCTGACAACATCCCCCTATCATGATCACTTTCCATCTTTCCATCCAAACACTTTCTACCACCATATATCCCATCTACCCCATCCAATCTGTGCTTTTGCATAAATCCATCCATCCTAGCGAAGTTGTACCAACATCCAAGAACATCAGAAAGATTAGTGAAGAAAGTTAGCGACAAATCAGAGAAATCAGCAAATCAGCAAAATCAGAAAGTCAGCAACATGACAACACCAAATCAGAAAGTCAGCAATCAATTAGCATATCAGTGAAAGATCAGCACAAAGTCAGCAGAAAAATAAAAAAAATCCATAAAAATTGGAAAATCAGAGAAAAATATCAAAAAAGAAAAGAGAAAAGAGAAAAACATTCGTCCTATGGTAAAAACTTGGCAATTCAAGCGCCTTGGACAAGTACCATGGAAAAAACCTGGCAAACAGGCGTCATGCGTAGGTCTCCCCCCAATTCCTTTCTGTAGTTGGGGGCCATTCCCTTCTATCAACTCTTATCCAACATCTCCTCCATCCCATTTGTCTCTCACCTCCTTCATCCTCCTTTGGATCTTGATGACAAAACAAAGACTACCAGGTATACATGCTTTTGGGCACCTTCTTGGAATCCATCATACTTTTCAGCTACATATCCTCTATCCAATCCATTCATCCTAGCTTCCATCTACCTTCCTCATCCTCTTGTTGGCATATCTTCCATCCAAGCATACCCCATGCCTGTGAAAACACCTGAACTATCCTAAGCAGGGGGCATCTTATTCCTTGGTAACATATTCCTTGGAGACTATCTTTAATCCAAAATCTTTCATCTTCCAATCCTTAAGCAAATCCACCATCCAATCTCCCCAAGCATTCCTCTATCCAGATCCCTCAGCGGTTCCTCCAGCATTCCATCTTTCAATCCTCAAGCATTCTTCCATCCAAATCCAAATCTTCCTCCATCCAAATCTCCTAGTAGTTCCATCATCCTCATCCTAAGCATTTCCTATATCTTTCCATCACCTAGTATCTTCCCTTGTCATTGGTATCTAGCTATAAGCTAACCTCATTGCAATCCAATGCCATTCATCCCTATCCAAACATTCCTAGTAGTCTTCCAACATCCTCCAATCCTATCCACATCCTCTAGCTATCCAACATCCAAGATCAAGCCAACTGATCCAATCACATCCTTAGTCTTGTAGCAAGCCTTGATCTCAATCCAATCATCATCGTTGGGATATGTCCTTCCCAAATCTGTGTCATTTCAGGACACATCATCTGTTAGTTTGTCTTGGCTTTCCAACCCAATTGGGGCATCATCTTGCATATTTTGGAGCTTCAGCTTCATCCCCAGGTTCCTTGTACATCCTAATCCTGAGTCTTGTACCATAGCGTCAGTCGTGTCTCCACCTCAGCTCATTTGTACATGTGTCTTTAGGTCCCATCCTTTGTGTCAGTCATCCCTTGTCATTGTCTTGTTTTACATATCCTTGTTAGTCCTGCAATAGCCTTTGATCAAAAATCTTGTCTCACCCAGCCTTGTACTTCAGTAACATCAATTGTCGACTATCCTTGATCATCATGACTATCTTTGAACCGCATCATTTTCCAATCAACAACACAACATTCTCCCTATCAGCATTGGGTCCGCATAGATGTATGCTTCTATTTTGTCTGACCTAAGGCTAATCACGGGTCCCCTCAGTTGTATCCTTCCTGTCTGACCTAATCTTCCACCAATCACACTAGGTCCGTGTCGATGTATCCTTCCACATGTTTAGACCAATCTTCCCACCATCAATCAAATCCCATCTCTCTCCTTGGCAAAGGTTGTCTTTTGGAGTTATCATTTTGACCTTGGATTTTTTCTTTTGGGTCTTGTTAATCTTTTACAGCTTCTCGTTGTTCTCTACTCAAAGTTGCCACGATCCTTTATATCATGGTATGCTACAAATGAGGATAATCTGGGGCAAGGTCTTTTGATCTTTTGCTTCTGCCTGTGAGTTAGTCATGTGTTTGTGGTTTCTTCAGCATCATTTCCACCATGCCTCCTTCAGGTTTCATGTGTGATGCTGGGGCAACCCTGCGTGTCTTTTTAGCATCAGTCCTATGCAACGCTGGTGACAAGGCCTTGTGTTCTTTCATAACCTTGGTAGGTCTCTATTGTTGCTATATCAAACTAGGTTGTGCTCTGCAAAAGATAAAAAGCATGGAGCTCCCTAAATCCCCCATCCTACATCATATAGATTAATCTTGCATCTTGCATCTCTCATGTAGCTGCATCCTGCATTTTGCATTCCATCTCATCTTGCATTCACTCATCTTTGCTCTTGGAAGCTTGGTTATTTATCTCCCCTTCTTCCTAGGTCCTTCCTTCTCTGTTTCCTTTCGAGAAAATTCCACAACATTTACTCCTTGCGTTATTTTCTCAAGGGGGCACAACCCCTTATTCCTCTAAATTCTAGCCTCAGGCATCTTATTTTCTTGTCTTTGACACCATGCCACTTGTGGCATTGCATCAAAGAGGGGCAAAATGTAGACACCTAAAATTCCTTTAGAAAATAAAGTATTTTTATTTTTTGAAAAATCCCTGATGACATCATTTTTTAATTAATTAATTAATTTATTTTTATGTCATTAAATCCCTTTATCTTAATTAAAAATATTTAATTAAGGAATCCCTCCCAAAAATGTTTAAATCTTATTTAAACATTATTTCCTTATTTATTAATTATTTAATTAATAAATTGACCAAAAATCCCAAAATAAATAATTTATTTATTTTTTACCCAAAACTTGGCCAATTTCCTTAAAACCACTAACCTCTTCCAGAATCTTCTAATCCTTCTTTAATTTCGATTAAAGGCTAATCTCATCATTTCCTAACCCTAATCCCAACTCAAAATATTTAATTAAGATTAAATATTTAATCCTCATATTTATTAAATTCATTTTTAATAAATATTCTCAAAACTAAACCATGAAAATAAATAAGGCTTTATCTATTTCCTAAAAACCTATTTATCCTAGAAAGTCCTAGACTCTTCTAGAAAGTCTTCATCATCATCCAAAGCCTAGACTCTTCTAGAAGAAGTCAATTCTAATCCTAATCCTAATCCCCCCCTAACCTTGTCACATTCCCTAAACAAGGTTAGCCAACTCCTAAGCTTGACCCAAAGTCAACAAACTTCTAGAGGCTTCTTTTACATGTATTGAAGGCATTTAAAGCCTCCTTATCCCTCTTACATGCATTTATGGTGCATTTAAGAAGCCCCTCACCCCTTTCTTACACCCTTTGACCTTAGGCACATTTCTCAAATTGTGCACATCCCTCCCATCTTTCAACCCAATGCCCTTGTGACACTTGTCACAAGGAGGTGGCCTTGAACTAGCACAATCCATGTGCTCCCCTTTGAATGAATCTTGGCCTCTCTTAAAGATTTTGATCCTAGCCACTCATCCTCTAACCCAAGCCATTCCCAAATCCTATAAATACTCCTCCTTCCAAGAGTAAATTATTAGCTTAGTTTTTATCATTTATGAATTGTTATCATGAGCATTTTTAGCTAGATCATCTTAGCATACATCTTAATTGTTAGATTTTTTCATGTTTTTCATGTTTTCTAACACATCTTAGAATAGCTTAATGGATTAATCTTAGTTCATATTTCAAGCTTTTCTCATCATTTATGCATCACCATAAATCCCTCTCCATGCATTTGATATCACACCCACATCCCTCTAATTGAAGCAAATCAAACATTTGCTCTATAGCACTTATTTTTAGCAACAATCTTGAGGTGGCTTGGTTTTATATTTGTTTATGCTTTGAACTGATAAATGCTAGATTAGTCTAATGTTTGAATGTTTCAGCCTTTCAAAATAGATAACAGGTTCAAAATCATAGTCTACAGGGGCATTGGTTTGAATTACACACTCATCACTGAAGCCTTCAATACATATTTACACAACCAAATCTCAACGCTAGGCAGCGCAGGTGGATGGAGTTCCTTTGTGAATATGATTTTGAGGTCAGATATATCCAAGGTAAAGAAAATGTGGTAGCAGATGCTTTGAGCAGAAGGAGACATGAGCTATCCATGCTCTCCCTTTCTACCAATTTGAGAAGTCAGATTTTGTAGACACTTCCTTCATATACCTTGTATCAAGAAGTTAAGGCTAAGATTGAGTCAGGAAGCGCCTTCGATGGAAGGTTATTAGGTTATTCCTTAGAGTCAAATGAGCTATTGAGATAACAGGGCCCAATCTATGTACCACTCTCAAGCAATCTTCTGAAAGTTATCATGGTGGAAGTGCATCTCACTCCCTATTCAGCTCATCCATGAGTTTTAAGAAGATGTATTTAGATCTGTGACAGTCATACTTTTGGTCAGGTATGAAGAGGGATATAGAAGATTTTGTGGCTAGGTGTCTGGAATGCCAAAGGGTTAAGGCCAAGCATCATCACCCAGAAGGCCTCCTTCAACCACATTTGATTCCCAAATGGAAATGGGATACGATATCCATGGATTTTATTATGGGACTCCCAGTCACTTATTGAAGACATGATGCTATCATGGTCACTAAGGATAAGTTAACTAAAGTAGCACATTTTTCTCCTATGCAGTCATCCTATACTACCACCTCAGTAGCCAGAGTCTTCCTAAAGGATATAGTAAGGTTGCACGGTGTTCTTAGAAAGGTTATCTCTAATAGGGATCCAATGTTCACTTTAGAGTTATGGACCTCATTGCAACAGGCCTTAGGGAATCAGCTGAATTTTAGTTCGACATATCATCCTAAGACTAATGGTCAGATAGAGTGAGTTAATCAGGTTCTTGAGGACATGCTTAGAATGTATGTGATGGACAGACAGACCCATTGGGGATATTATTTGTACCTAGTGGAGTTTGTATACAACAATGGTTATCATAACTTTATTGGAATGTCACCTTTCCAGGCTCTTTATGGTCACCCTTGTCACACCCCTCTAAGTTGGGATCACTTAGAGGACATAGTATTTCTTGGCCCTGAGATGTTACAAGATATGGAGCAATAGGTTCAAAGGATCAGAGAGCATCTTATGACAACTCAGGATAAGAAGAAGAAGTATGCTGATTCTCACATGATCAATAGGCAGGTTTTTATTGGAGATAAGGTATTTTTGAGAGTTTACCCACGTAAGAGCCCTATCAGTTATGGAAAAGGTTCTAAGTTGGCACCTAGATTTGTGGGTCCATTTGAGATCCTTGAGAGGATAGGACTAGTTTCTTACCAACTCACCCTGCCGCCTAGCCTTGCATGTGTGCATGATGTGTTTTACGTATCCATTCTTAGAGAGTATATTCTTGATTTGACTCATGTTTTGGATTGGAACACTTTACAGGTAGGGGATGGGTAGGTGGCTTTGGAGCTAGAGTGCATACTCTAGTAGCGGACTTTGACCCTTAGGGGTCGTAACATAGAGTAAGTAAGGGTCCTATGGGACCCTAGTGATGAGACCTCCGCCACTTGGGAGGATGCTAGCAGGCTCAGATCTGCATATCCATACTTGTTTATACTCTTCCAGGAGTAAGCTTAATTCTAGGGGGAGAGGATGTAATGCCCACCCTAGTACCTTCATATTTTGGACCGACATGATTATTACTTTGCATTATATGTTTGGTCTATTTTATTTTATGATGGGACATTTGAGCATATATATTTGGTTAATAGAATTAATTATGGAGATAATAAGTGATTTGGCATAAAATGATGTATGTTTAGGAATGAAATATTGTGAAATGATTCGTACTTGATTTATATTATTATTTTTATGATGGATTTAACCCCACTAATCCCACTATGTTTTGTTGATTACACTATTTGATGTGAGTGTAGGATGAGGAGAGGCAGTCATAGTTACTCCTATGGGAGATCCACACAAAATCACACTCTCCCTCCTTGTTTTCCATTGTTTGTACATATATATGTATACATGTTGGTTGTGTTGTCGGATGTAAGTACCAAGCATCGATTCCACCTAGCTACATAGCTCTGAGCTTTCCTTCAAAATCATTGAACTGTTGTTGTGTGGAAATTTTACCAAGTTACTCTCAAGGAATTCTCGTGGACCTAGGTTCATGTTTTGGAAGTTACCTTAGTTAGGGGATTTGTGTGTAGTGTTATCATTTTTTTTGTAGGTTGGATTTACTCTGGTATGAATATATTTATTTTGTATCGGTATTATAAATGAATGTATGTTATATATGTATGTGTATATATGGGTGCACACATATATACCTATGCATATATAAATATTATTACTTATGTATTTTTACTTGCTTGTATAAATGTATATTTAATGTTTGAAGAAATTTTATTAAATACAAATAATAATAAAGTAAAAAGAAAGTTCTTTTGGTAAAACTAGCAATCTAGGAGATTTGAACTTGAGACCTCCTAGAAGTTAGGCTAGTTTGTTTCCAATTGGACTATTCATGTTATTTGAGAACTTTTGTACTCCTTTTCTTGTTATGGTCTTTTTAGGTGGACAATTTAATTAAAAAATAGAAAGGCTTTAATAGTTGGTTATGACTTGAGTGTTTAAATTAATCTCCAACCAACTATAGTAGTTGGAGAGGTTGCTTCCCGTAAAGCAACTCCTCTAGCCATATAGTTGGGGATAAATTATTTCCTGGGAGGATTTTGAGAGATTAGAGATTTTTGGGGAGAAATTGAGGAGTCTTCTCTGGGAGTGCAGATTTGGGAACTTTCTTGCATTTTTTTAATCACCATTATAGTCTGCAAGAGTGTTTTGAAAGAGTCTCAGTGGTGGAAGGGAGATTTATCTTGAGAGTAGAAAATTCGGGAAGACTGTCATCACTCCGACTGAAGGATTGTTGTGGTGTGCTCCAATCTTAGAAAGGATTCTCTGCAGGACTCCAGGTACGGTCTGGAACCAGGAAGAATCACTTTTCTTTCCTGTGTGTGTGTGTGTGTGTGTGTGTCTTATGGATATTTGATATGCATATTGTTGGTAATACTATTGAAATTATAGGAAATATATTAGGTTGTGTATTCATGGTTATAAGATGCGTATATGGAAAGTTTTATTATTATGTCTATAATAATTCTCTTTCTAGGAATTTGTGAATGTTTATATTACTATATTTTGGAGTGTTTGTTTGTTTACATTTTGTTTAGGGAAGTTTAGGAAAGTTTAGGGAAGGTTAGGATGGATTAGGGAAGATGTGCAGTTAGTTTGAATCCCTTCTATGTATTTGTAGATTTTTACTTTCATTTTATAATTTTGATCTTGTAGTTTTGTTCTGAATTTATGGTGTGTTGAGGAAATGTTCTAGAAGTGGTACTGAGGTACTTGAATTAGGTAGACCTCAGGGAACCTTCTGTAGGAGCTCTCCACACCTGAAACTTTCACGTTTGGGTAATTCTGGGTGTTTTTTAAGATAGTATTGTACAAGCATGTGTTGAATCTTGTACGAGCATGTACTGCAACCCATACAAGTATGTATTGATACCCATACGAGCATACATTAAAACTCATATGAGCTTGTAGGAAAGCTCATATGACATTGTGGGAAAGCTCGTGTGGGGTTTTAGGGGGTCCTAGGGGGGTTCAATTTGGCCAGTTTTGGGCATGTGACTCCTACAACTTGTTTCCTATGTTGGCTCTACAACTTTTCCCACCTTTGTTTTTCAAATCTTTGCCTAAGGTGTGTAATAATATTGTGATTAGGGTTTTTGTACTTGGCATTATTTCCTTATATTCAATTGCACATATAATGAGGCTAGGACTCATCATGGGGGCCTGAGAGCACATGAGGGTTCCGTAGACCTACAAGTTAAACCTTTTTAAGTGTATTATTATTTCTTGGCCTGTGTGTGGGTAGGGGACTAGGTACCCTAGGTGAGTGGCTCACCATATGTGTTGGAACCCAAAGTGGTTGCTAGATTATCCTATGGGTGAGTTGGTAAACAAGTGATAACATTAATAATAAACTTGAGAAATGGGAGATTTCAAAAGATAATGAAAGACACATAATGTAAGTCCACATAGACCTATTGGAGTACTGGGACCATAAGTAGCTACTAGGGTGGATCCTTATTCATAAAGGGGGGACTGGGGTTACATGGTTTCTAGGGAGGATCCCAATATGAAGGTTGTGTGATGACACTCACCTAGATGGTATACTAGAAACCTAACCTATGTGTATAGTAAGATGATATTTTGTTATGTCTTTTCTTTTGCTTTCAAGTGATTGTTTGTTAAGCCTTAGGTTGCTTTAAAGGCCTTGTGAGTATCTTGGTTCTATCTCCTAGCACAGGGGTGGAACTTATCTAGTTTCACATGGTTGGGTGGCAAATATCTTTTGAGGTATTGTTTGTGGTTTGTGGCTTGGATGTGTTTCAAATTTCATGCAGTGATAAAGATTTGTCAATTTGTATCATGTACTATTCATATTGTAATGCAAGTATTAAAAAAACTCTCCTTGTAAGCCTTTGGGCCTTTTGATGTAATTTTAAATATAATTGTATTTATTATCAAAAGTTGAAGAATAAAGCGATGTAATCAGGGAGGGATAGTTTTAGGGGCAAAAGTGCAATCTTGTATTCTTTCTTTTATCTCTCTTATGTTTGAATTGAAAATAAGATCTCAATTGTGAAGGTTTAATTATCATTTTGTAGAGGCTAGTTATTCATGTGTAGTTCAAAGAATTGAAAATGTAATGGAAAGAAAAGGATGTTATTATGAAGTTGTGAATGAAAGATTATGTTCTTATCCTTTCCTTAAATTCTAAAATGCAAAGTAAAAGAAAAAGGAAATGAAACTCAATTAGATTAGTAATGGAATGCAATGATTTTATATTAGTAAATGAATCCAATAAGGGAACCTTTAAGGAATGTTCTTTGTGGGTGTTAACAATGAAATGTTAGAATGTAAAAAAAAAATTGTTAGTTGTAATTTTATGCTTAAAGACCTGATTCCTTATGGGTTCCTTGGTGGAGACATTACATGAATGGTGTGTGATGAGGAAGAGAAAATGAGGACTGGGATTGAAGGACCTAATAACCCAAGGCATTGCCTAGGATGCTAAGTGGATATTTAAGACCACACTAGGGGATGAGCCATGGAAAGTGTTAATCAAGAATTAAGTTATATTTTTAATTTTTTAAAATATCAATATATAAACATATGATTATTATTACTTTAGAGGTGAATCTTTGAAATAGATTTCCCTCTTTAAAAAATAGATAGTACAACATATAACTTTCATTGACCAAAAATAAAATAAAATAAATATATTTAAGAACTTAGGAAAGCTCTTTAATTTTTCCTTACATACATTTCTTCAATAAATAAAGAAGTCCACGTACTAAATTGTATAATAAAGGACTCATAAAAATTATTAAAAGTATAAGAAATGAAATACAATTATATAGCATTCATAAACTAAAAATTAAATAATAATATTTTTACAACCTTGCAAAAAAAATTAAATTTTTTATTTTATACATAAGATTTCTAAAAACTTCAAGCAATATTTCATTTTAAAAAATCAATTAAATTGATATATAATTATATTATTTATATTAAAGTCAATTAACAATTGATGACTCATTTATTTGGTCTTTTAATGAAGTTGAATGGTTTTAAATGAGTTCACTAGTTGCCAAGAATTATGAAGTGTTATTGACATCGTAATTAATTGACACATAACTACACTTTAATATAAAAATCAATAACAACTTATGAATCTTTCCTTCGATCTTTTGGGGAAGATGAATGGTTCTACATGAGTTTACTAGGGATCAAGTATTATTAAGTACATTAAAGACCGTGACATCATAAGGGATGAGACAAAGATCATGTTTTGGGCAAATTTGACAAAATAGATGTCCCTTAAACTTTTTCTCTTGACCTAAGGGATTTAAATGTAAGGTTCATATCGTTGTAACAAATGAGTAAACAATCTTATATATTTGATAATAAACCATCCAATAATAAAAATAATTACTATCATACAACATGATATTTAAAAATAAAACATGGGGGAAGCAACTTAATTAGTTATTAGTACTTGTCCCCATGTACTATTGTAATGATTTGCTTAATAGGTTTGAGTCTTATACACGAAAATTCCAGTTTCCTACTAATAACAATACACTACATCTAAATGCCTGTAAACTAAATTAATCAATTATTTCATATAGCCTGTAAGAGACCTTTCACATGTTTTGATCAATTAAAATTTGATCTGCTAATACTGTTTTTTCTAGCCAAAGATTTCCTATAGCCTGCAAGTTTTCATCTGCAATCCAACCAAGGATTTCATGTAGCCTTTATGATTTCATCTGCAAATACCCTTTTTTTCATGTTATATCAGGTTTTCAAACCATTTAATGATATCAGATATCTACCATCTATAATTTAATTGTAATTATTACTAATGTTTCAGATCACACTCCGTAATCCATCACTGAAACTATGCCAATCATTGTTGATATCCTTCTCTGCATTGTAAATTTTTTGTCTTTTGCAGTGACTCATATCTGCTCAATTGTTCTGCTGGTGATAATCAAGACAGTTGTAAGTATTCCGGGAGAAGCATTAAGAACAGTCTTGTCACATTTCATGACAGCAATCCTTTCAGTTTTGGAGTACTTGGTGGAGTTTATTACAGAGATTTTGGTTCTGGGTGTCAGTTTTATTGGCAGTTTGATTCAGAGCACAGCAGAGGCTTTTGTGAGCTCCCTAGCCAGTATTTTGTCTGAGTTTATCTCTGAATTAAGAGGTGCTCTTCATAGTGTTGAAGATTTTGTCTGGGTTTTGATCCAAGAATCTGTTAATCTTGTGGGTGCATCAATGGTCAATGTGTGGAATAATTTCATTGCTGCACTTTCTCACTTTGTAAACAATCTCTAATGTTTGATCAGAGTTGTGGGTTTTTGTTAAGGCTTTGGATTTCTGTAAATTATCTTCATAAAAATGTTTCATCCTGCTCTTAAATTTTTCTCACTACAGTGACCTTCAGTGTACATGGTTGGAAATATAATTATTTTCTTGTAAATCTTAACTACGTGCAAAGTTAAATGGATGGTTGACTTTGTTATAAATTTTATATTGTAAATTTTAAATTGTTGCTTGTAAATCTTCTGCAAAAATGGTTTCTTCTTCTCCTATTCTAACATTTAATGGAAGAATGTTTAAATAAGGCAATGGAATATAGTCACGCCCTGAATCTCAATAGAGGAACATTTAGTTCTTCATGGTATTAAGAAAATTTTAGCAGCCTTCAATTATTTGAGCACTCATGGGGTACATATATCAAATATTTGCTTGCGAACATGGGTTTAATCACTTCTCCATCACAAATGGAAGATAGCAAACTTTGGGTTACTCTATGAAATGTTTTGGAGACAACAGCATTGATCAAGATATTGTTTTGAAGAATAATATGTATGAATAACAACAAGCACTTAAATTAGATAATTTTAATGAGTCTTTATTGCCTTGGATCCACTACTAATCCATTATGAAATTACAAATTAATTACAGAAAGCTCCAACTTAGCACTAATTCATTATGAATGGAATGATTAGATAGCTCCAACTTATACTGTAGAGGATTCCAAGAATTTTGAATAGTTCTCTTGATTAGAGTCAACATTACCATTAATAATAATTATGCACATTTCAGTGGATTCTTATTTGAGATTTTAGTGGATAAAGCACTAAAGATTTATAACTGCTAAAAATGACAACATTTTTTTCTATGATAGAAAAAGAAAAGATGTTCATTTTCAAGTTAAATTGTTTTGATTTTTATAAAATGTATTTGAAAATATAATTAGTTAAATAATTGGTTAATATCTTATTTTTTCTACATGATATATACAAATTATTATAAATTTAAAATTGTAATAATATAGTGAAAGATGGATTATAGTTCTAGTTAAGAGAAGTGTCCACATAAAATCTAAAAAAATATATAATAAACTAGCAGTCAAAGAAATAATTGCAAATAGAGATTATCAAAAATGTGAAAATGATCATTTTCGACTTCTTTTTTAACTCTATGATAGACTCATTTGTAAGAAAGCTTAATAGCTATTTAGTATCTCTTCTAAAAAGTGCTTTGTAGATCAACACTTATATATTCTCTTTCTATATAAATATTCTTCATCATTTATTAATATAATATTTTTTTTTATTGGTACATAGATAAAGAGAGTTGTATTGATATATAAAAAATATTACATCATGTTCATAGAAGTCCAAACCCCTTTCCATAGTAAATAGCAGTATCTATCAGACCCATTCATGCATCACCTTTACAAAATGGAGTAAACACTACCAAAACTACCCAACAACCATACTGTGAATTGTACACAAAACTTACAAAAAGTGGATCCTAATCATATACCCATATACAGTGATAACCCTAGTCTACTACAAAGACTCCTAGGCATATTATCTAATTTATCAATGGGAACCCAAAAGGGCCAACTAACTACTTATCTTCATCATCCTTGTCTACAACTTCTCTCTCAACTACTTCCTCATCTGCTTTTTCTTTTTCTAATTTTGCAAAGAAATCCTTAATAGCAACCCCACGAGCAACAACTGGACATTCTAGGCCACAGGCATGGTGGACTAGGTCATGAGCCATCTCCACAAGATCTCACTCATCCTTCTCCTTCCAGTCCTCACTGGTTGTCAAAAGGCCAAATCTACAATCCTCATTTTGTGTCTTCTTCCATCATCATTGGCCTTCCTCTTCCAAATAAGAACCCACCCACCCTTCCTCATTACATTCCACCACTCCACCATGCCTGTAATCATTTGGAAAAACAAAATGCTCCAACCTATCGCATCCCAGCGTGCTTCTAAAACATCAAGCTCCATGTTTTAATGATTGAGAACTTCCTAACTTCAAATCCTCCTCTATTGATCATATAGTAGTTTTGTGGGAGGGGAATTGTCGGGTTCTACAATACATAGTCCAATGTTGTGTCAATCTCACCAAGAAATGCATGCTTAAAAAGTATTTGGCATAATTTCTTTGCCTTCTCTTTGGGCACTAATATTAGCACAAGAAATGTATTGTCGGAATATCTGAATTCGCCTGAGGGAAATGGTAAGACATAAGAAACTCCTCCAACATTGATTTTACCACATGAAACACTAATGGGTGATCATAAGCCATAATTGTAACCATCCTTTTGTTTAAGATTTCTCCTAAAAATATCATCTATTTTTTAGTGGATTCAAGCAATAAAGGAGTACAATCTAAGTTGTCCTAGTGGTGGAGAACTTGAATTCTAGAAAGAGAGGTCACAAGTTCAAATCCCACAAGGGGAAAGGCTATGTCACCTCATTTTTAGTGTAGTTAGGTGCCTCCCGCAAGGAGTATGAGGTAGTCCCATGTCACTATCACCATATGTAGACCCAAAAACATTTGGTTGGTGTCGTAGACTATAAAAGGACCTTTCCTTTCCTTTCCTTTTTTATTCTTCACCTTATCTCTCTTTATTTAGTAACTTATCTATACTTCATTTGTACCACCCCTCATTATTAGCATATCCACAACTTAAATGTTAAATATATTCCAAATCCATCAATTTCCTTCCTGATAATTGTAAAGGATGGAGCTATGTGTGGCCTGTGAAATCATGCAAGCTAAAGGACCGACCATCCTATCAAATGACACTATCTCGCATATGAAATGGTCCTTTTATCTCATAGGTGTCATGTTAATCATTATTAAGGCTTGTATGATGCAACTCATACCATAGGGGCATAGATATATGCTGAATTTTTAGTATTTTATAAAAAGTCTAAGTCAAATCAAAATGCATGAGTGAACTCACCCCCTCTCATTAATAACTATTCGCTTGTCAAGCCTCATGCCAACACATTATGCCTCATATTTCTTCGTGGCCCTTTAAATGTTAGTTCATCTCCCAACCTATTCTCTTCCCTATATATGTGGCTTGTTCTAAACTCCTTAAATTTACAAGTCATATTCCTGATTAGCTCTAACTACCTCCTTAATTTCTAATTAGGTGCATGATTCTCCCCAACGACATTTCTAGTGACCAAGGACTCCCCTTAAAGATGAACTTTTTCAACTCATAACTCTCTACCCAGCTCTAACTCTTTTAGGGCTACTCTAAATTCTTTCAGCTAACACTAGTCTCAAATAATTACATGCCACACATCAAAATCACTAGGACCTAGGTTGCTTTTGTCAAAACCATAAAAAATTATTTTAACCTAACCTGATTCTAGGGTGCTCCATTTAAAATTCTTTCATTTGTTTGAAGCTAGGTTGGATGTATTGTTTCCTAATGTAGGGAGTATTATAAGCCATTTGAATGTCTTGAGTAACTCCTCATCCTTATTTGTTGATGCAGGAGTATCTTGGATCTTGAGCAATCTTGCATCACCAAAAACATTTATGTTTTCTGTACCTGTCTATGGTTCATTTTGTAGCTGTTGTTGTTGTTAATTTCTAGATTTGTGAAGTTAATACGGTGTTGAAGACCTATTCTTCAGCATTATCCTAAGAGCGCACGTCCTAATTCATTTGGATCTAGGAGTTATCTTCATTTTCCTCGGGTGTCGATTTCTACTAGTTTCACATGAAACGTAGAGTGTTGTGCCTTGTACAGTTCCATGTGGGGAAATTGGATCTTGGGAAGTTTGGGACATGTTATTGGATCATGTGTGGACCTAGATGTGGCTTCGCATCGTATTTTGTTATTTATTTCTTTAGTTTTGGTTTCTCTCCTTAGATTGGACCTATAATGTAATTAATTGGCTGACTGGCTAACTTGTGGCTGAGCTGGCTATATATATTGGGGGCTTTGGTTGATGTAGAGGCATCAAAGGGAAGTGTGAAGAGGTAGTTTAGAAGGTAGAAGAAGATATGATGAGATCTAAGTCTCTATTTTCATAATCTCTTTGTATAAGGCCATAACCTGGAAGGCCTCATAGCCGGGCATGTTGATGAATTTACAATAATTGCACCAGTGTGGTTGCTAGTTGTTGGCCTATATTGATTGTGTCTCATGGTATTTTCCTATGAATCATTCATTCCTTCCGCATGTGTGACTCTAAGAAGGGCATGTTAGTAGGCTTAAGTGGTCTCAATTAACCCTGATTCTACTTGTCTCTTCCCTACCTTGCGTCATTTACATATTTACATTCCCTTTGATAGTTTTATTCCTAGTTGACGAATTGACCAATTAGATATCAAATCAATGTTTCCATTTTCATTACTAGAGCATATCTCTTGATATTGATTATTCCTTGAAAATCCTTCTATTTCTCTCCCTCCATAGTTCACAAATCATTGAGGATGATATAACCTACTAGATGTTTCAAAAAACTCCTTTTTTGTACCACTTTGGCCACATGATGAACCAATCTATTAGCATCGAGCTTGAAGATTCAACCTAGAGGTGAAGTGTTTCTAGCAAGCTTCTGAATAAGGACATGTGTGGAGTAGATGGTTTTCATTTCATAATTTAATTTTCAAAGAGGGAACTTACAAGGTTCATGTACGCCCTAATTTGTGAGCCTATCCTAAGAAAGGATTCTCTTTTGTAGTACCAAAAAAAAAAATACAAAATGTTTACCCCATAGAAAATCCTTTAGCCAATGTTTGTCATCCATCACAACCTCCCTAACTTTATATCCAATTTTGATGGTTATATTCATCATTTGTTGAGGCACTCCATCTAATCATATCCTCCTAATTAGAAATAGAAATAAATCTATTTTTAAAAATATATGTTAAAATGTATTTCTACTCTTGAGGTACATTTATATCATTGAAGGACTTCCAATCCCACTTTGGAAGGTAATCCTCCATGGTTATAACCCCATAATTACACACCTTATTTTTTGGTTTGTGGTGACTGATCAGGAAAGTGTTGTACCTTTTTCATTTATTGTGGGGTTCAAGGTTAACTAGTCAATCATTTTTTAGTTGACTTGTCAAGCATTTCCATAGGTTGACTCGTCAACTTTTTCTCTAGGTTGACTCGTCAAGCATTTTTAGGGTTAACTTGTTAACCAACATAATGATGTAGGAGCATCCTAGGATTCTTGGCAATCTTGTATTAGCCAAAATATGTTTTTCTTTAAAGTTAGATTCTAGTTTTGATCTTGGTTTGGTAGAGTACTTTCTCGGTTTGGGAGACTGGTTGCTCAGTTTCTATGGTTACTAGGGTGCTCGGTCTGTGAAGAATGCTCAGTAACTAAAGGCGTGAGTTGTCCTGATGCTCAGCAATAACTATGTTGCTTGGTCATGCTTAGCATGGTCAGTTGACTGGTGCTCGATTATTTCCTCTGTTGCTCGGTGTTCTTACTTATCAATCAGAGTTGTTTGGATTAATTGGCTTGGCTGACTAGTGCATTTAATCTGGGTCGCACTCCTTGAGTTATGGATTGACCATTGGATGTGTGTGGACCTAGATCTGGCGTGTTGCATTCTTCTTTGTACATCTGATGACCGTTTGGGGCCATCTTGGAGAGTTTATTTATTTTGTGAGGCTATTGGAGAGCCGACTAATGTTTTAGCATTTAATATTTGTATATCCTATTGAATCGACTTGTGGCTAGAATTTAGTATTTATGTAGATGCTTGGGTAGTTTTTTAGGCATTTGAGAGGTGGAGCAGAGAAGAGTTAGTAGCCTATGAGCTTAGGAATAGGAAGATTGCTTGGAAGTTTGAGCACAAGTTTTAAAGATCTTTCCTGGGTGCCTACTAGTGTATTGTGTGTTGCAAACCTGGACTAGTTAAATGCTGATGTTGTGGAAAAGATTTGGATCCTACGAGATCTTGTAGACTATTACTTTCTTTGTATCTAGTCATAATCGGGAAGGCCTTATAGCCCAAAACATTGCATGTAATCGATAAATTGATGTATAAAGACTTATGTTTCATTACAGATCTGTGGTTGTTATTGTGTATCTCTGTTGCGTATTGGTTGGGCTGCAGGGTCGGTCAGTCCTTAATTGGATTCACCAACCTTGACTGCATCAAGTGGTATTAGAGCGAGTTGATCTTGTGGATCGAAGTTTGTTCCTATTTGAGAAAATTTTGTTCCTATTGGAGCCGAGTGGATCTTGTGTGTCTGTATCTAGATCTTGATTCAAAGATGCCTCCGAGGAGAAAATATGAGACCTTAGAGGAAGAGGCTACTAGAGAATTCAGTCTTGATGATTTTAGGGCTTTGTAGAAACAAGTGCAAGACCTACGAGAGGAGTTGAAAAAGAAAAAGAAGCCTAGCTTGAAAGAGGATAGTGATGATGAATCTGAGGAAGAAGATCATTTTGAAGAAGCTGTAGAAGAAGCTAGAGATCTAGAGGAGAATCAAATTTTGAAAGCTATGTCTAAGATTGGAAAAAGACCTAAGATTGAAGTTTCTACATTTTTTGGAAGCCTTAGGAACGAAGAATTAATTGATTGGATCAATGAGATTGATGAGTACTTTGAGTATAAAGAAATAGAAGATCTTGATAGAGTTAGATTTGCAAAGACTAAATTGAAGGGTCATGCAAATATTTGGTGGAGAGAAGTTCAGTTAGAAAGAGGTAGAAGAGGAAAAGAAAAGATCACTAAGTGGAACTGAATGGTTGATAAGTTGAAGAAGAAATTCATTTCAGTGGATTATGAATTGGAAATGTTTAAGAAGATACAAGCTTTGAAGTAGACTAACAAATCGGTACAGGAGTATACCAAGGAGTTTTACAGAATCTTGATTAGGACTGGTCATTCAGAAGATGATAAACAAAAGGTTGGTAGGTATGTCTATGGTTTGAGACCTAGTATTCAAGAAGAGTTACTTACTATTCAGATGACAACAATAGGAGATGCTTATCAGATGGCATTGAAGATAGAAGAGAAGCTGAATAAGAAGTTTGAAGGTAGACATAAGAGTAGAAAGCGAGGTGGTAAGACTGGTGAAATAGTTGCAAAAGGTAATGTGACAGATAATCCTAATTCTGATGTGGGTTCTAGTAATGGTCAAGTTACTAAGAATGTTGGACAAAGAGGAAGGTAGAAGAATGAGTTCACTGGTACTTTTTGTAACTATGGTGAAGCTGGTCATAGAAGTTGACAGTGTCCTAAGAAAAGAGTTGCATTAGTTGCTAAAGAAGACATTGAGAATGTTCCAGAGAAAGGTGAATGTCTAGTCACAAGAAGGTTACCTGCATGTGTCTTTGAACCGGTACAAAGAAGAAATTTGTTCATAAGAAGATGTAAGTGCAAGAATAAGGTATGTAATGTCCTAGTTGATGGTGGTAGTTCTGAGAACTTTGTTTCAGAAGAAATGGTTAGTAAATTGAATTTGGAAAAGAGGAAGTATCCTAATCCTTATCAGATTAGTTGGATACAAGATGTTTCTAGGGTTAAAGTGGAAGAGCAATGCTTGGTTAATTTCTAAATTGGATTGTACCAAGATGAGATATTGTGTGATGTGTTGCCTATGGATGCTTGTCATCTATTGCTCGATAGACCTTCGCAATTTGATAGAAATGTGTTGTTTGATGGTCGTGCTAAAACTTATGTGGTTAGGCATGAAGGAGCTTGGCATAAGATAATACCTTTATAGGAGGCTGGGACTAAGGGATGTGGAGTCATTAGGTGTTATTCATATGATGATGACAAACCTCAAGAGTGAAAGGTTGAGGAACCTGTTTCTATAAAGTCTAGTTTGAAGGAGAAGGAGAATGATATATATGAAGAGTTTGTTGAGATCAAGAGGCAGATGGTCTTTCTGACAAAAATAGTACAATAGATGATTACATTCATGACATAGAAAGATGCAGATGATACTAAGTTGATTAAGGAATCCAAAGAGGATGAACCTTACTGAGGCACTGCTGTGGGCAGTAGTGGTTAGAGTCAGTTTCTATCAGTTGCCAATTGAAAAGATAAGAAGAGTGGAAAGTAGAACTTGTTACAGGAATAGATGAATGAAGTGAAGACTACTTGGGATGAAGGACAAGAGGAGATATGGGTGAAGAATAGATTTGGTATACCTATTATGATTCCCTTGAGACATTCCAGATTTCCTTATGAGAAAATATTTCTTACTTGGGGTATCTAATGCAGAAGCATCCTAGGATTCTTGGCAATCCTATATTAGCCAAAATGTGTTTGTCTTTAAAGTTAGATTCTAGTTTTGATCTTGTTTTGGTAGAGTACTTGCTTGGTTTGGGAGACTGGTTGCTCAGTTTCTGTGGTTACCAGGGTGCTCGATCTCTGAAGAATGCTTGGTAACTAAAGGCATCAATTGTCCTGATGCTTGGTGATAACTGCATTTCTCGGTCATGCTTAGCATGGTCGGTTGATTGGTGCTTAGTTATTTCTTGCTCAGTGTTCTTGCTTACCAACTGGAGTTGTTTGGATGAATTGGCTTGGCCGACTAGTGCATTTAATTTGGGTTGTGCTCCTCAGGTTATGGATTAAACATTGGACATGCATGGACCTAGATTTGGTGTGTTGCATTCTTCTTTGTGAATCTGATGACCATTTGGGGCCATCTTGGAGAGTTTATCTATTTTGTGAGGCCATTGGAGAGCCGACTGATGTTTTGGCATTTAATATTTGTACATCCTGTCGAGCTGACTTATGGCTGGGATTTAGTATTTATATAGATGCTTGGGTAGTTGTTTAGGTAGTTGAGAGGTGGAATAGAGAAGAGTTAGTATCCTACAAGCTTAGGAATAGGAAGATTGCTTGGAAGTTTGAGTACAAGTTTAGATCTTTCCTAGGTGCCTACCAGTGTACTGTGTGTTGCAGACCTGGGCTAGCTGAATGCTAATGTTTTGGAAAAGATTTAGATCATATGAGATCTTGTAGACTATTACTTTCTTTGTATCTAGCCGTAACTGGGAAGGCCTTACAGTCTGACACATTGCATGTAATCAGTAAATTGATGTATAAAGACTTATGTTTCATTACAAATCTGTGGTTGTTATTGTGTATTTCTATTGTGTATTGGTTGGGTTGTAGGGTCGATCAGTCCTTAATTGGATTCACCAACCTTGACTGTGTCACATAAGTCTTTTTATAATGGCTTAGGATTAGGGTTTTCTCTATATATGAGAATTTAATATAGCTTCCTACAACAGTATTGAGTTGCAAGGGATTGCAGTTTGTAATAGGCTGAAATTATTGGATAATAAGATTGGACTCTCTATTTGATGGATGTAGCCTAAGTTTGGGTGAACCACGTTAAATCTTTGTGTCTTCTTTCTCTACTTATTTGTGCTTTATTCCTTTTCATTATTGATTATATTTGCATGTAACTATTAAATTTATGTTTTCTAATCCTAATAAGTGGTATTAGAGTGGGTTTTTTTTAGTTATCCTCTATCGGAAGGTCTTGCGGTTCAATGAGATTCTCACGATTGAGTGGGAGTAATGGAAGATGAGGGTAAGTTGAAGTTTGCAAAGCTTAATGGGTAGAAATTTTAGTTATGGAAAATGTAAATGGAGGACTATCTCTATCAGAAGGATTTATAGCACGACCATTGGGAGGAAAATCCAAGAAATTGATAACAATGTCTGATGAGGATTGGTATATTTTGGATAGGAAGGCACTTGGCAGTATTCATTTATGACTGGCACAATTGGTGGCATTCAATATTACACAAGAAAAGATGACTAAAGAGTTGATGGAAACCCTAGTGAACTTATATGAAAAGCCTTCTCCTTTGAATCGGTTGTTGATCATTTAAATGAGTTTAATATAGTTACTAGTCAATTATCTTTTGTTATTGTCAATTTTGATGAAGAAATTGGGGCTCTTTTGATTATGTGCTCTTTGCTTGAAAGATGGAATGGCTTGGTAATGGCTATTAGTAATTTTGTTTTTGGTTCAAATACCATAAAATTTGATGATGTTGTTGGTATTATTTTGAGTGAGAAAATTTGTAGGAAATGCTCAGGTGGATCCACATCAAGTAGCCTTTTGAATGTAAAAAGTAGAGGTAAATTAAGGGATAGAGGAAATAATTCTAGAAGTCATGGGAAATCACGAGGAAAATCAAAGGGAAAAAGGTCTCAATCCAGAGGACCAAATGATTGTTGGTACTCTGGAAAACTAGGTCATAAAAAGAAAGATTGTTGGTCTCAAAAGAATAAAGAAGGAGACAAAAAATAAGGTAATAAGGAGGCAAATGTGGCAAGTAACAAAGTTGAAGAGGATATTTTTCTTCTTTCCCTTGAAAACTCTAATGATTCATAGGTTCTAGATTTAGGGGCATAATTTCATGCTACACCCCATATAAGTCATTTTCTTGATTATGTCCAAGGGGATTTTGGGCTAGTTTATTTGGGAGATAATGAACCGTGTCATATTTTTGGAAATAGAAATATTAAGATTAAGTTAGAGAATGGAAATCATTAAATACTACAAGAGGCAAGGCATGTGCCAAGGCTGAGTAGGATTTTAATTTTAGCAGGGAAACTAGGTGATGAAGGTTGCACAAAGAGCCTTAGGAATAATAGTCCACCAATATAATTGAGAGGGGGGGTGAATCAGTTACATGATAGATTATTAAAATTTAAACTTTATGAGTATTAATTCCAAATCAAATGAACACAATGAATGCCAACACAATAACATAATATTTTTTGTCGAGGAAACCCTATTAAAGGTAAAACCCTGGTGGGAATTAGGACCCACAAATGATGTACTGAGAGTATAGTATTCCTGTTAAAATATCTAGCCCTGTAAGGAGCTATAGTCCTTGTTAGAGGAAAAACCATGTTAGGAGTCAAAGAAAAGAGTAGGCTCACTACCCAAAGAGGGTTATGTCCACCTTCATAACTCACTGTTTGCAACACAAGTGTATATGAGGAAATACACAATCCTTGTGAACTGTTTGATAGAAATTGTCTTTGCTTGATTAGTTCCAATGAAGTATATACAATCCTCTACTCTACATCCATCAGATACAAGCTTGTAGCTTCCACAACCCTCTTTCACATTCCATCCATATCACATACATCTTTTCAAAAGAAAAGATCTTACATATATGCCTTATTACATTCTACATGATCAGGTCATCCAGTTAGGCTTTCCTAATATATAATTAATTGCATAACTCTTTGCTAAGATACACACGGTATCTAAAACAAGTATACAAAAATTATATTTCAACAATTAAGGACCGACATCTATAATCCATGTTCACCATTCATAATGCATGCTACATCTCTGAAGTCGGCTTCCAAATAGGTCTCCTCCAGAACACACGCCATAGTTGACATCATCCTGCTTTCTATGACATGCTAAGATTAGTGAATATTCCTTAGTATGCTATTTGACATCCCTTAAGCTCACATACACTGGATCCACATTGCTTGTAAGATATACTCAAAACACAGAGACTTACTCTATCAACTTCCACTATCACAGTCCATTAACTAGTCTTCACCAAATCTTCTGTAACTTAGCCAATACACAATATTACATCATGTGATCTTAGATATAAGATCATAACTACTTACTGTACATAAACCTCAGTTCACACACTCTGAATCATCTGTACGATATCTGTACATTGTAATAACCATGTTAGAAATAGGAAATACTCAGAGGGGGGCGTGAATCAGTATTTCACAAACTTTTTCTTTTGCCCACTTATGGATATAAAAGATTACTTTTGTGCATACAAAGCATAAGAAACTAAATAGCATACATAGCAGTAAATGTAAAGAACTCATAACACATGATATGTTCTTGAGGAAACCCTGGCCAAGGGAAAACCCCGATGGGGATGGTACCCACAAAGATCCACTAATCAAAAGATATCATGTTAAGGATGTTGACCCTGTTAGGAGCCAATTACAATCATATAGTGTATCAGTCCTGGTTAAGGGACTATAGGCCTTGTTAGAAGCCTCAACCTTGTTAGGAGTTGTAGTTACAAAACTAATTACCAGATGAGCCCACTGCCCAAACAAGTAATGCAAATGATTACTTATTATAATATGGTGCTTCTTACAACTTCACATCAATAACTTTCACTGCTATCACAATATACAACTATCGCAAGTTACATTTAAAGTATGTTCACAAGTATGTTCGGTCATTACAACCTCACATCTTTATACAAGGTACAAACATAATATCTTTCTCAAGTCAGCTTGCACATCATAATCCAAGAGTAAACATTTAAAATGTTGGCTCTTCATAATATTAAGTCATTATTTTGACAAGCAAAATAATCCCTTAATTCATTTACTCGTCCTATCTTCAAAACTGCTCTGTCTGCTATACACTGTCATTGGTAAAACCTTCATAAATTTGTCTGTACTATCCAAAAATTTATGTGCACTAAGATGGGACATCCTTAGACATCATAGAGTCTAATTTCAACTACACAGACTCTGATCATGCTCTAGTGAACGTCACCAAAACAAACTGTCTCGGGTGCTCTGTCAAAATCACTATTTCCATACTTAGACAATTTTAGTCTGCGATCTTCCATACTTGCTTTCCAGCTTATGCAATCTTCATAGGGAACATATGTTTGCATAATGACAACATCCATTTGCATACCTTAGCCAAATTTCCAACAATCTCCCCCTTTGTCATTGGTGGCAACATATCTGAAAATTGGCTAAGTATACAAGTCAAAATCTCAAAAATTTGTATCAAAATTGTGGCCATAGAATATTATCCTTATATCTCCTTAAAATATACTACATAAACTATACAACTTAATAATACTCCATATAACTCCCCCTATGAGTATCCTTCCTCATCATATAGACAATTTTCTACTAATTATCTCTCCCCCTTTGACAACAATGACAAAGTAAAGGGCGGAAAGGGATATACAAAATTGTGCCAAAAAATTTACCTTACTATCTTATTGCAAAGCTGGTAGGCTTGCAACACAATCTACAAAATCAGATCTCCAAGCTTCAAAATCTCTCTCCCAAGTCTTCTTAATCAATTCTACTACATTGAGTAAAGTACTCAATCCGTATGCTGCAATTTGTCAGGCTTGAAGAGAATCAAAACTGAATTTCTCAAATGATGTCTTAGCAGTAAGACATTCTTCAAGCTGCTCTTCTATAATAGTCAACTTGATTAAGACATGCTCTCTCAAGATGCTCAGCCTTGTAGTCTTCCTGATCTTTTCATCATTCAGAATTCTTATCTCATCATACAATTTTCTGATTTTCTTCTCAACTAAATTTATCTTTACATTAGGGCTGGATAATGAATTTGTCTCTACAGAAATTTCATCTTGCTTCTCCTTTATCTTCTTTTCTTCCTCAACTATCAAATTCTCAGATTTTGTACACTGAATGTACAAACATTTTCTAGTCTCAAGATGTTTCCTTAGGTTCTTAATGTGTTTTTCAAGACTGCCAATGTCATTCTTGATATTCTGACTAATGTTCTACAACATTTCAGCTTCATAAGTTGCCTGAGCCTTAACCTTAGCTATCTCTTTCAAATTTGTAAACTCAACATCAAAGGAATTCATTACCAACTTTTCTCTTTCTAGTGGATCTGAATCAAATACTTTTGAAGATATTACACTTTGTAGTTTTTCAGTCAAATCTTTCAAACTACCTTCCAGATTCTTAACCTTTTTATTCTTCCCAATTATCTTTTTTAAAGAGGTGATCAATTATAATTCATCATCATCATCAACTTCCTTGCTCAAATCTTCAATCAATGATCCTATTCCTTTCTCCTTTCCAGTCTTAGGAGTAAGACTGATGTCCTCTTGTGATACAATAGGAGTAGGGGCCTTTGTTTCCATTTGCTCTTCTGCTTGTGTAAACTCTGCCTCAACATTCTTTCCTTGCTCTCCCAAAGCCAAATTGTCAACAATTCTATCCAAGTCTTTGAACACTACATCATCTGAATCTAGAGTGACTTTGGTTCCTTCAATATCCATTGATTCTGTACCAATATTGATAGGTGAAGAAGAGGGTACTTCTTCAACTTCAACTACTTCTTCTACTGTTGCCTCTGATTGTGCTTGATCTATCCTCTGTTCCTCTGCTACAACTGATTGATCTTTTCCTACTACCAATTCTCCTAGCACTTGCACTACTACTTGTTCAGTTTCAATTTTCACTTGCTCATATTTACCTCCCATGATTTGTATTGTCCTCCTTTTGGTTCTTAAGAGATTTCCAAGTGGCTTGAGGATTTTCTTAAGATGATCATCATCTCTAATGTCACAAAATTGTCTTATTACATTTTCTCTCATTCTGTTGTCTTCATCTTGTGCTCTCATCTTTCTATTCACAAGTCTGTTATACAAATCTTCTGGTATCTTTCCTTGAATGGTATCAAATTTCTTATTTTCCAAAATCATATGTGTGACCATTGCATTCTCTAAATTTAATCTGTCAGATGAACCATATAGATCATAGTACTTGTTCATCTTAGTAAAGTCTCCATGTTGCATTATGTCTTCATTAACTCTTTCTATCCTCAGTTTCCATGATTTCTTCTTTGCTGCTACTTCATCACTCTTAATCTCTGCAAATCTTCTAGGGATAGGTGGGACAATTACTTTTCATCTCTTTTCTGGTCCAAAAGCACTTGCTTTCACTCTTTTGCTTGGTTTTTCTTGCTCCTTCTCAGGTTCTTCAACCTTGACTGATTGCCTCTGCAGTCTTCTTTGCAATATTATATTCTTGCTCACTCAATCCAACATCTTTTTGAATTTTCTTTATTGTAGACTCCACTCTCTTCTTTGACTATTTCTCATCCTTAAGAGTCTTTGTTGAATCAAAGTTTTCTTCATATGTTCCAAATCTGTTGATAAGAGCATCAACTTTACTTTTCAACAATCTACTGACATATCCTTCTATTTCAACTTCAGAGATTTCATAGCCAAGAGGGTCTATGAATTCATGTCTAGGTTCTACTGCTTCAATATAAGTGAAATCAATATCAACCATAAAATAGATATCTTCCTTGTATTTCTCAACTAAGGATGGAGGAATCCTTGATCTATTCACCATAATGTTTTGAAAAGTTTTTAGTACAAGCTTCACACTATCATTGACCTTCTCATAAAGATGTTTCATGTAAACTTTATTGATTATTTCCATAGTATTCTCACCATCATTCCAATCAACAGTGTAAGGAAATCTTCTTAGCAAGTGGAAAAACATATAAGTGATTAGTGATGAAAATCTAAAGTGAGTGTATTTGGCCTTCTTTATCTTCTCAAGGTTCTCAAACAAGTGTATCCTCAAAATTTCACACATGTCTACTAGTTTCTTCTTAACACACATCAAATAGGCAATGTGTACCATACCTATTACCATATCATCTTCTCTAGAGCTTCCATAGAATTTAGTTGTCAAAATCTTACATAGGTATCTTACATCATCTTGCTTGATTTTACTAATAACTATACCTCTACCATTATATACTGAACCAGTGTTGTCAATTACAATCTTTCTCATGTTCTTCTCATTAAGTGGAATTGCACCAACTTTAGATAGTCCAATCACATCATGAATAAGGTCTACAGTAATGTCTGTGACTCTATCTTCTAGCCAAAATTTACCATTATGTATCCTGCTCAAAATAATCTTTGTACACTCTTCATCATCAAATTCATAACCTCTAAGTGCTCATAACCTTGTTTTATAGTCATATCTTTGTTGTACAATGTCTAATGCTCTTCATTAAAATCATTTTCCCTTAGGGTTTCATATTTGCATCCAAGATAACTCTTAACATTCTCAATATGAAGAACTTCATCTGGTACGGATGACAAAGCTAAACTATCATCTCTCTCTGAGGGTTCTACTAGATCTTTCTTGATTTTAGGTCTATTCTTATCCTTAATGTTATGAATCAATGACACATCCATGATGACAACTGATTTCAAAAGCTAATTTAAGATCTTGATCAGATAAATACCTCAAGTTCACAAAATTAGGGCTTCGCTTGATCAGTGCTTCAAACTTCTACAAATCACTTCCAAACTCCTTTCTTTGCTCTCCAAATCACTTCTAATCACTTGATAATCATAATGACTTTGATTTCAATCTTTTATCATTTAACATTCACTCGATCTGACATCGCATTTAATTCTTTTGCTGCTAAAATACCAAAAAGCTAATTCTTTAAACCTGCAACCACAAAATCTTCTTGTGACCTCACAAAACACAATATTTATTTTTGTGCACTTAACCATAGCATCAGTATACCACAACAAACCTTCATCTAACTACACTAAACTTAACTCTTTCATAATCTAATTCTATACTAATTCTAAGTTCCTAAAATACTGAAATTTATATAATTTAAGTACTTAAAGAAGGGTTAGTTAAAGATTCATTCTTAACATCAGATACACTACCTTCCTGATTACTTGTAGTGCTGAATATACCTCCTTGATCTATGCCTTTAACAAACTTTACTTTATTTTCATTACTGCAACATCCTTTCTCTTTGTTTCCTGCATTCTCATTCCTTCTTGCATAGTTTCTAGGGTTAGGGTTATGATGATAACCTCCATTGTTCATTCTACAAAATCTTGTTGTGTGTCCAATCTTGTTACATATCTGACATATGATTCCATTTGTTCTATATCTAGGTACTTGCCGATTGTTTTGAGTCCTATAATTTCTAGCAATATGTCCAATCTTGTTGCATCTGTAACATACTATTCCATTTCCTATTTTCATGTCTTCAGTAGTCTTTTGATCTGCATTGTTAGTATTCCTAGGCATTCTACTATTATAATTATTCTCAATAACTTTAGATCTTCTACATTCAATAGATCTATGTCCAAAACCATGACAATTATAACAATATCCATTAAGAGGCTTGAATTGCTTACCTGTACAATCTCTTTTCATATGACCAATTGTATTACAAGAAAAACATCTACCTTTGAATTCTCTTTGCATACCTTTGGGTGGTTCTTCTTGCTTTGGTGATTCTTCTTCTTTAGGTGATTCTTCTAATTTGTTCTCATCTAACTTGTTTTCTTCACTGCTTTCACATACATTCAGATTTGGTTTCTTGCTTTCACTAAATGTGCTAAATCCAAGACCAATTTTGTCATAGAAAGGTTTCCCATAAGATATTTACTCACCAATATTTTCACTATTTGAATATAGTCTCTCAAGTTTTTGTTTAGATTGAGTCAATTCACCTTTCACTATCTTGTTGTATTTCTCATGTTCATCATACTACAATTTGACTTTATCAAATTCGGATGTTACCTTCCCAAGTTTGGATTTCAAATCTTCATTCTCATTCTTTAAAATTTCATTCTCAGATCTTAGATTGTCATTTCCATCTTTCAAGCTAAGCTTTAGATTTTCTATCTTCAATTCATGTTTAAGAATCACATTTTCTTTCTCTAAGTCATCACAATCTTCAATAAGAATTTCAAATTCCTTTTTAGATTTCAGATCTTCTATCTTACCTTTCAATTTGTCAATAAGATTCTTTGCATCATCATACCTTCTTTTCAGAGTGTTTCTTTCGTCTGTAAGTATATCAATTTGCTTAAGAGCTTCTTCAAGATTCTTTTGTAACTGATCCATATCCATAGAGATCTTACTCAAGCTACTAGGATTTCCTTGAATGTTCCTTCTCCGAGTATCTAAGCTCTACTACCAATTATTAGAAATAGGAAATACTGAGAGGGGGGGTGAATCAGTATTTCACAAACTTTTTCTTTTTCCCACTTATGGATATAAAAGATTACTTTTGTGCATACAAAGCATAAGAAACTAAATAGCATACATAGTAGTAAATGTAAAGAACTCATAACACATGATATGTTCTTGAGGAAACCTTGGCCAAGGGAAAACCCCAGTGGGGATGGTACCCATAAAGATCCACTAATCAAAAGATATCCTATTAAGGATGTTGACCCTGTTAGGAGCCAATTACAATCATATAGTGTATCAGTCTTGGTTAAGGGACTATAGGCCTTGTTAGAAGCCTCAACCCTGTTAGGAGTTGTAGTTACAAAACCCGATTACCAGATGAGCCCATTGCCCAAACAAGTAATGAAAATGATTACTGATTATAATTTGGTGTTGCTTACAACTTCGCATCAATAACTTTCACTGCTATCACAATATACAACTATCGCAAGTTACATTTCAAGTATGTTCACAAGTATGTTCGGTCATTACAACCTCACATCTTTATACAAGGTACAAACATAATATCTTTCTCAAGTCAGCTTGCACATCATAATCCAAGAGTAAACATTTAAAATGTCAGCTCTTCATAATATTAAGTCATTATTTTGACAAGCAAAATAATCCCTTAATTCATTTACTAGTCCTATCTTCAAAACTGCTCTGTTTGCTATACACTGTCATCGGTAAAACCTTCATAACTTTGTCTGTACTATCCAAAAAAAATTTCCCACTGAGATGGGGCATCCTTAGAAATCTTAGAGTCTAAGTTCAACTACGCAAACTCTGATCATGCTCCAGTGAACATCGCCAAAACAAACTGTCTTGGGTGCTCTGTCAAAATCACTCTTTCCATACTTAGACAATTTTAGTCTATGATCTTCCATACTTGCTTTCCAGCTTATGTGATCTTCATAGGGAACATATGTTGCCATAATGACAACATCCATGTGCATAGCTTAGCCAAATTGCCAACAAACCAGTCTATTTTCCTCATAGAAACATATGTTGACATCAGTGACAAAACACGAATGAAAATAGTATAGATTCCAATTCCAACACCAAGATAATGTAGTTATTAAACATATTAAATGCATCAACAATATCCAACAGAGAGCCACCAAGGGAAGATACCTGAGATGGTTCCCATACATTGGTATGCACAAGCTCTAATTTCTCGTCTTTAGTTGATGATGTAACTAGGAAAGTATTAATTTATTTCCTTAGGGTATGACATGATGCAACTAAGAAAGTATGATTTATTTCCTTAGGCAGAAATATGATGTATTTGAAACTTTTTAGAAATGGAAAATATTGGTTGAGAATGAGACTGGTAAAAGACTAAAATGTCCCATATTTGATAATGGTGGTGAGTATTGCAGCAAAGAGTTTGAATATTATTGTTCCTCTAATGGTAGGGTAAGTGCACAAAGATGGGGGACCAAAAAGAGGGTATAAGATGCCACTTTTTTTCTAAAATCAACAAACTCTGAACTTCAATGAGAAATTGAAGATAGTTAGACTCAAAATTTTAAGATGTGACAAGAATAAGAGTTGTAATACTCTAAATCTAGTTTCTAAACTACTAATTTTTTATAAAAATGGTGTAGATTAAGGCCCTCAAAAAGGGGGAGCACAGAAAGTGGTCCTATTTTTTGTGAAAAAACATAACATAGCATCTGGTGTGCTCCCCCTAAAATGTTAACTTTAAAATAAAATAAAAACTTAATCGCTTCAGTGAGAATTTAGCTAACACCACATAGTTTATCCCAAGTTTTTCTGCTAATTTTTTGATGATTGTATAATTTTTTATGAATTTCCAAAGTGCACACATCCTGAAAACATGAAATTTCTATGTGCTCCCCCTAGAAATCATTCAAAACTAATCAAAAATCAAATTCTCTTATTTTTTAAAGTGTGTAGAATGGAGTCTAGTTTCTAAAAAAGTAACTTGTTACAAAATTTGATAAACGAGGCAAAATCTACACCTAAAATACTACACATTGGTTTTTGACAAAAATCAGACATACATACAAAAGAAATTAGAGATGAAAAGATTAACGTAATTAGAATTCAAAATAAATTATATGCTTAGATAGCTAACAGAGAGATCTACAATATCACATCATCTAATTTTGACGTTATTGAACCATAAGTAAACTTGACGAGGAACACACAAGAAAAGATGTGGATTTTTTTGTATGTCTGCTGGAAAACACATCTCGAGCTTATTTAAATCCTCCAAGTCTTTGGGTTGGATCTTCAAAGAAAATCCAAGCCATAGGCTTGGTACGTTCCAATGCATTACAAAGTGTGCTCGTGCTATAGCGTGCTAGCACTATTCAAATTTATGGCTTGAATAGCGCACACACACTATTCATTTATGACTTGAAGAGTGTGCATGCACTATAACACACATGCACTATAACATGCATGCACTATAGCGCGTACGTTCTATGTAACATCCAAAAAAGGCTTGAGTGAGAGAAAGAGTGAGAGAAAGATTGAGAGAGAGAAAATCTCTCTCTCTCTCTCTCTCTCTCTCTCATTTTTTGCAAAGGGTGCATGCACTTTAGCAGGCTAGTGTTGTGCAAGACTATGCATGTTATGCTTTTCTAGTTTTTACATAGGGTGCATGCATGTTAGCTTTTTGCATAGCGCATGTGCCTTATAGGGTGCACACGTTATGTTTTGAATTGCCCAAGCCCAAGGCTTGGGCACCCCAAGCCATAGCGTGTGCACCCTATAGGGCGCACACGCTTTAGTGCGTATGCACTATGGCCGTTTGGGGGCCAAAAAAGAAAGTGGCACCTTTTTGGTCCCCCATCTTTGTGCATATACCCTGTATTCATAGGCAAAAAATAGTTCCAAGGATCCCAAAAAAAAATAGTGGTTGAATGCATGAATATGACAATAATGGAGCATGCAAGGAGTATGAGGTTGCATGTTGAGCTTCCCTTAAACATGTGGGTAGAGGTTGTAAACATTGTTGTTTATTTAATCAATAGAGGTCCCTCTACTCCGTTGGGTTGTGGTATTCTAGAGAAAGCATGGGAAAGTAATAAGGTGAGTTATCCTTTTCTCAAAACCTTTGGTTGTGAAGCATTTACACATATAGATTCTGAAAATAGAGCTAACATGGAAGCTAACTCAAATAAATGTATATTTTTTGGATATGGCATTGATGAATTTGGCTATAGAATTTGGGATGTTAAACTCATAAAATTGTAAGAAGCATGGATATCATATTCAATGAGAAAGTGTTGTACAAAGATCATTTGTAATAGCATGAGAAAAAATAAAATGATTATGTAGTGCTAGATGATACTCCAAAAGATAATGTTCTAGTGGTTCCTCATGCTCTGCAACAACAAAAATAACAAATACTACAAACTCTAGTGAATGTTAGACAATCAGCAAGGCTAACTAGACCTCTTAAAAGGTTATCTTCCTCTTTGTATTCTATTTTAATAATAGATGTTGGTGAACCAAAAGGATATGATGAATTTGTGTAGGTGGGTACAAAGGCTCATTGGGAGCTTTCCATGGAAGAAGAAATGGACTCCTTGCTGAAAAATTAAACTTGGAAATTATGTAAGTTGCCTGTAGGTAAAAGGGCATTACCAAATAAATGTGTTTATAGGCTGAAAAATGAGGATGGAGGTAAGAAAGATTTAAATCCAGTTTAGTTTTAAATGGATTTGCATAGAAAAAGGGCATTGATTTTGATGAGATATTTTCTCCAGTTGTAAAAATAACTTCTATACGCACTATTTTAAGTATTATGGCTATTGAAGATTTGCATTTGGAACAACTTGATATTAAAACAACTTTTATCTGTGGTGATTTGGAAGAAGAAATATATCTGCAACAACCTCAAGGTTTTGAGGTCAAAGGTAAGGAGAAATTAGTGTGCAAATTGAAGAAAAGTTTATATGGCTTGAAGCAAGCACCTCAACAATGGTATATTATATTTGATAGCTTTATGGATGATCATGGCTACAATGTGTGTAATTCAGACCATTGTGTTTATTTTTTAAGAGTCTGGATGATGATAGCTACATTGTTTTATGTCTATATGTTGTCAATATGCTTGTAGCTGGGTCTAACATGGATCACATTAAGGAGTTGAAACAATAGTTAGTACATTCTTTTTCTATGAAGGGTTTGGGGGCAGCAAAACAAATCCTTCTAGTAAGAAAATTTGTAGAGATAGGAAGAATAAATAATTGACTCTATCTCAGGTTGATTATGTTACTCCTATTGAGCATTAATGGTTGTCATTAGTATCACTGAGTCATAGATAGGATAGTCAGTCAATACAGAGAGCCTTTACACTGAGTGGAATGTCACAAGGTAGATCTCTAAGTTAACTAAACATAGCTTTGACCAATCACTCTTACCAACCCAGATGATTTCTAAATACCAAGCACTATGGTCACTAAGCATTCATATGAACTGAGCACCAGTTAATTACTAAGCGATGAATGTAGTGAACACCAAGTGAATTAAGAAATGGCATAGTAGTTTGGAATGGCATAAACATCAAGGCAAATGGTTTACACTGATTAGGAAAATAGTTTACCAAGATCGAGACAAAAATTAATATGGATGTAATCACTAAATTGTTCATGATTCATATATATTGTAGATCTAGGTTATTTATTTCCACTATTGATCTTAGGTTTTCTAAGATATTTTAAAACCCTAATTAGGTCAAATTAGTTTCATATAAAAATTTTAAGGATGTCATTTTGATCAAGTATCATCAAGAACTAGCCGCACTCAGGACATCAGAAGATCCTATATGGTTTTGACATAAGGATTTGACAGAAGTATTCAATTTATTAGAACAAACATAAGGCTACTAAGAAGTATAGAAGGACATAAACATCACTACAATGTGATATCTTTATAGTATTTTATAGATCTAAATCAGGAAAGTTTGAGTTTCTATTTGTAGATATATCCTACTCTTACTCTTTAACCATTGTAGCATATTTCTAAATCTCTTAATAGAGTGAACTTAATAATTCTAATTGTAAATCTCTTAATTGAGTGCACACTTGATTGTGTTGCTAAAATTCTCTAACCAGGTAGATCTACGTAATCTTATTATTACTCCTAATAGGGTAAGATCACCAGACGTGATCACAATCTTTGTATCCTTAACCGACATACTTTGTTACTGCAGTAGTGAAGCTTTGTGGGTGTCATTCCCACCATAATTTTTACCTTCTAACAAGGGTTTCTGTGATACAAAAATCCTTGAGTTAAGTGTATAATGTTTCATGAATGGTTTATTGTTTAGATTACATGCATTTACATTTCAATTATATTTTGAATGTATGTTACATGCAATGGATTCAGTCAGTTAATGATGTCTATCCTTACAAAGTTTTAGTCTTGAAAAGTTTTAAAGGTACTAATTTACCCCTGCCCTCTAAGTACACATCTTTCAATAATCCTAACAATTGGTATCCGAGCTAGTTCTCTTTTTTTGGAAAGTTTAGTCACTAAAGAGAAAAGATCTTAAGGATGGAAACGTATAATCTTGATAAGACTATTGAGAATCAAAGAATATAGATGCAGATCTACATTGAAAAATTAAAGGAAGCCAAAGAAGAACTGAGAAAGTTAATAATCAAAGGAAAGGATATGACACTTTGGTATAATGAGACTTATTATCATGAAGAAGAGATAGATGACCCATTTGAGGCATCTGGATCTGGATCTGGTAGCATATCTGATGCATCTAAAGGAACCATATCAGATTTATCTAAATATAATCTACATCTTATTGAACAAGTGAAAGCACTACAGATTGGTCAAGAGACACAAAAGGTCAAAATGATTGATGTCATGAATAATACAAGGCAAGATGAACAAGAAATAAATTTGGCTATTGAAGATAGGAGGAAAATAACTAATAAGTTACAAGAAAAGGAATCTAAGATACTAAGACTCACCGAGCATCACTTTGAAATCTCTAATCAAATGGTTTTCATAATTCAGGAAGTCAACCGAGTAAATAATGAGCTTACAAGGAAATTGGAAGACATCGGTGAATTAAGAGAATAGAATGAAAGATTGAAGAATGAGATAAAGATTCAACATCAACATAATGAGATGATCAAGAAAGATGAAGACAATACTAAAAGAATGGATGAATTTTTGAACAGTCAGAAAAGACTTGATAGCACAATTTTTTTAGGCCTTATCGAGCAGGGAGAGTCATCAAGACAAGTGAAATAGAATAATGCCTATGCTAATCCAAGGCCAAAGAAGCTATCTTGTTATCATTGTGGAAAACCAAGTCACACATCAAATGTTTGTAGAAGCAAAGAAAAAGGTATTCTTAAATCCACTCCTAAATTTAATGGTTATTGCTATAACTGTAATATATATGGACATCAAGCATATGAGTGCAAATCAAAGTTGAATAGGACACCTAAGAAACCTTATATGGAAAAAAAAAATTTGTACTTGGAACATGCATGGACACATATCATAGGAATGCAAGACAAAGATGAAGCAAGTCTGGACACCAAAAGAACATAACAAAACATATCAATTGAGAATGCAAGGTAATGCATATACTTGGGATTACAACATTTGGGTTAATTACACAACATGCAGTAGGTATGGACATATTGCAGCAAATTGCATGAGAAATAATTGGAGAGGAAGATCTTGTAATTGGACAAGTACTGATATGGCGTGTTTGCACTGTCACAAGGCCAGTCACTTGGGAAAAGATTGCACAGACTAAGAACCATAGATAAATGTTAATACAAATGGAAATACAATTGAATAAATCATGAGGATAAGAGATCAAATGTGGAGAAAAGCATCAAATGACAATGTTGGATCAAGCACTACAGTTGGTGACACCTCATCCATTGGATTAGATGATATCACCACCTCCACTTAAGCAATTAAGGTATGCATGAACTAAATTTCAATCAATTATATCTTACAAAAGTTCCTTATATGTAGTGAATGAGCACCAAATCAACATGAAAGAAGATGCACTATGGTACTATATGTTTAGAACTTAAAATGTGTACAGTCGGTAAAAGCATGACTGAGTAAATGTTTTCTAGTTGGTGAATATTGGCAAGGTTGATTGAGTTTAAGTATCAACCAATGTAATATCTAGTGTTAACCAAGTGCAACTATGCTTACCAAATTGTGGTAGGTAAAGCATTTAATGTGGAAGTTTGAGCGGAAAAAGAAATTTTAAGTATAAATATGTGATGAAGTTAGTCATTTCATCACATAAAAATCATGAGAAGAACTAGAGTGACTTGAGCAATTTGAGAAAAGAATTTATAGAGCGTTTAATAGATATTTAAGGAGATCTTGAGAAAGTTCATCACTACTTCAAGTAAGTTCCTCATCCACTGAGTTATTTTATTGAAATATTCACAAAGCCCTAATTTGAGAAAATGATGGTGTCTTCATCTAAAGTTATGAAACCAAAGTCTGAGAGTGAAAAGGAGGTCACATTGATTAAGTCTATGACTTATGATGAACCCAAATATAAGTTGTACCC
This sequence comes from Chamaecyparis obtusa, assembly GCA_027943335.1. NCBI lineage: Eukaryota > Viridiplantae > Streptophyta > Pinopsida > Cupressales > Cupressaceae > Chamaecyparis > Chamaecyparis obtusa. The sequence continues at coordinate 1,567,075 of BSBK01003391.1, forward strand.
TAAAATAGCTTCACAGATTGATCAAGCAAGCGCATTTTCTAGTATACCACCTAGGGTTGTGTTGGTGCAAGACATACACACATACATCCATTGTAAAATCAGTGAAATCAAAGATTTTGAGCTTCAATCCACTTACTAGGAGCTGAGTGAGAATGAAAATCTCAAGTATGGGAATAAATACCTGGAGGTGAAGGGATTGATGAATGCCCTATATTTCTCAAGAGAATTCAAAATAGAATGGATTAGGGTTGTTCTAGCTGAGTGCATGAAGGTAAAATATGGCTATATGAACTAGTTAAAATATCCAAAGATATCATACATGTGGTCACCGATTCCCCTACTATCAATAAAGCAAAGGCCATAAGGAATGCACCAAGGGAAGAGACCAAGAATCTCATAGGAACTGAATGGGATGGAAGAGGAATGATAGTTAATACAATTTTTGATCTGGAAACAAGGTTTGGAGCCTATGTTATTGTCTATAAGATATTTTAGTCAAGTAGGCCAAACAATGTACCTTGTGGAATTGTAGAAATTTCTTAGAAAATTATTAAGAAGGGTCTTCAATTTGACCTCACCGAGCTACTACTAAAACAACTAGAGGAAAGTATGATAACCATTCAGGTAGCAAAGACAAACACATGTAATTTTGGTTCTCTACTCATCTATATATTTTTCTACCTACAAAACTTATTTCCATCAGTTGGTAATTTTGATTGGGATGTCAACCGACCAGTTACTATGCAAATAAGTGAATTTATTTAGAATCTAGGTCAGAATTTTGTTATTGTTATGGATGATTACTTTGGAAAATTCAAGGATAGAATGCATAAAAGAAGAAGAATACCAACTCAACTGGTAGAGAAAAACAAACAAGATATTTGTTTCTTAGCGGATACCAACACCACTTTAATCAAGGTAGTTGAACCGAGGACTACGTGGTTACTCCCAATAGACTATGAACTGGATATTGACCAAGCTTCTAGGTCAATAAAGACACAGTTGGCTGAGCCCAAAGATCAAAAAGCTACTAGGTTTGAAACCTATGAGGAGGCTAAGTTAAGAATAAAGATGGATCTAGTTGGAGTAAAAGTAATTAGAAAATCCAAAAAGATGATGGAAACACTAGCAAAAAAATTTGGAGACAATGAAGAAGAAGAAGAATCAACAGCTAATCCAATTGAAGAAGTAACTGAGGAACAACTTTTAATTGGTAACAGTGATCGTGAGGAGGATACCAAGTCAAATAGTGATATTCAAGTTGCACCATTAAATGCCACATGGAAGAGGAAATAAGAAAAAACACCTATAAGAGAAAGGAAAAGATCCTCAACAGCTACTTCTCCACCCCTAAAGAAAGGAATTGCAAAAATTACAAGACAAACTCCCACTAAGATATATTAGAAGAAGAAAAGAGGTGCCCAAGTCACCACTCAACATCCTAAAAAGAGGAGAAGGTTGATAAGAGCTAAAGATGATGTAGACTCTGAGGAAGAAGATGATCAAGGTAAATTTAAGGTTTTTGTAAATAAAAGTCAATCGGTAGATGAGTTAGCTAACAATATAAAGAAATCGGGGAGTCTAACTCACCCTAAGATGAGTCGGTATGTACATATGTCTACTGAGGATCAAGAGAAAATAGAAGAAGATATCATTTAAATGATGATCAAATTTAAGAGAGTACCTATTGAGTTTGCAAAATATGTTCCTAAGGAATTATATGAGAATATTTCAACAAGGTGGACATACGCCTTGCATATAGAAAAAAAAAGTGGGGACACTCATTAATTTTGGCAATGCCTACTGTATCTGTTACTGAGATAAAATAATTGATGAAGAAGTATTCTAAACAATTTTTGATGAATGGTACAACACTTAATATTTTGGCAGGTAACCTTGAGGCAGTTGATGAAAATAGAAAGCTTCTATGGACTAGAATTTTGAAAGGTAGGGAAAAAGTTGATCAACTTGCACTGGCTATCATTCCCGAGAAGAACGATAAAAGAAAAGGAAAAGGAGTCCACTTAGATGATGCTAACATAGCCACCAAGGACCCAATTCATATATCCGATACTGAGATAGAAGATGATACTTATGTCATGGATTTCTACCCAGCTAGATATACTTAAGAAGGTACACAGGATGCTCCCAAGCAACTAGTAACAATCGGGACAAAAGATGGCATGATTGAAGACATCACACAAGGAGATCTTGATGATGATGTCAAATATGATGAGGAAATCACTAAAGCTATAGATAACACCAAAGACATAGAATGATACAACCAAGGGACAAGGTACATAAGATAAAAAAGATACAAAAGAGCTTGAGAATAAAGAGGCCAAAATTAAAGAACTAGAAAAGCATACACCTGTAGAGATGTCTACAACAGACACCAAACAAGATGCCCAAGGACATGAGACTAAGACACCAATCAGCAAGAAGGATAAGGAAGAGAGCGTGTCTACCAAGAAAGAAAAGACAAATCTGGAGACCAAAGCTCTAGTACCATACAAAAAAGCCCCCACAAATGAGAAAAATAAAAAGAAGAAACATGGTAAGGGTCATGTCACACTAGATGAAATTATATAAATTCCTTAATGTGACCTTGGGAATCTAGACCCCAAAGCCTTGAGAAGGTATGGTGACTTGTGCACAAGGAAGGCTACACAGGTGAAGTTAAGGCAAGAAAGTAAAAGTAAATAAGTCTTAGAGGAAGTTAGAGACATCTTGATGCAAGTAGTCCCTGATCTCAATGTTGATGAGGCAACTCCCATCATTGATCAACTTTCCACTCTAACCGGCCACATCAATACCTCTGATGTAGATCCAGAGAAGAGAATGGAAGAATGGGAAGAGGAAAAAATTCAATTAAAGCTAGTAGAGAAAATAATCTAGGAAGTGGAAATCAATAAGGTCAAGCTATCAGAGGTCATTACTGAGCTTGATGCCATTATTCAGCATGTAATTACAATTTTGTATAAGTTATGCACAATAGACCACTTCACTGCCAACATTAGCGAAAAGATAAATAAGCTTGATGAAGAGATACAGGTTTGTGCAAATGATTCTTTAACCTAGCCAAATACACTTCATTTAAGCATTATACTAAAGTTCAAGAACTCTAGTAGTTAAGAATTGACTTGAGGAAGAAAGAGGATATGGTCAGAGAGAAAGTAACCAAGCTTCAGGCTGAACTGCTTCCCCATTTCAAGATAATGGAGAGACATGTGAATAAGGAAAAGGACTTAGTTTCCACCCCAGAGATATCAGTGTTAGAAAACATTTTTGATGTGCATGAAAAAGTCAGTTTAGCGCACATTTCTCTTGAGAAACTTAAGGAGGAATGGGAAAACCTCTTGGATTCACCAAAGAAAACCCATCAGAATATTTTTGACAAGTTGTGAGTACATTATTTTTTGCATTAATTTCAAAAAAGTGGGAAATTATATGTATATATATAATTATATGTACTTCACATCAAGAGCATGTACAAAGGGGGAGTTCACATTAGTTCAGATATAATTCATATTTTTTGTTAAGTATAATTTTTTGAAGTTGGTACATATACATAAAGTTTTTGATACTAATGCCAAAGGGGGGGATGTTACTCCTATTAAGTATTAATGGTTGTCATTAGTATTACTAAGTCATAGAGTCGGTAAAGGAGACAAGACAGGATAGTTAGTTAATACACAAAGCCTTTACACCAAGCGAAACACAGGACAAATCTCTAAGTTAACCAAACATAGCTTTCGGTGAGCACTCTTACCAAGCTAGATGATCACTGAGTACCAAGCACTATGGTCATCGATAATTCATATGAACCAAGCACTAATTAATTATCGAGTGATGAATGTAGTGAACACCGAGTGAAATAGGAAATGACAAAGCATTTTGGAATGACACAGACATCAAGGAAAATGGTTTACACTGATTAGGAAAAAAATTTACCAAGATCGAGACATAAATTAATATGGATGTAATCATTAAATTGTTGATGATTCATATGTATCGTAGATCTAGGTTATTTATTTTCACCGTTGATCTTAGGTTTTTTAAGATATTTTAAAACCCTAATTAGGTCAAATTAGTTTGATATAAAATTTCTAAGGATGTCATTTTGATCAAGTATCATCAAGAAGTAGTCGCACTCAGGACATCAGAAGATTAGATAGGGTTTTGACATAAGTATTCAGTTTATCAAAATAGACATAAGGCTATGAAGAAGTATAGAAGGACATACACATCACTACAAGGTGATATCTTTAAAGTATTCTACATATCTAAATCAGGCAAGTTTAAGTTTCTATTTACATATATATCCTACTATTACTCTTTAACCATTATAGCAGATTTCTAAATATCTTAACAGAGTGAACTTAATAGTTATAATTGTAAATCTCTTAACCAAGTGGACACTTGATTGTGTTGCTAAAATCCTCTAACTAGGTAGATCTAGTTGATCTTAATGTTACTCCTAACAGGGTAAGATCACTAGAAGTGATCACAATCTTTGTAGCCTTAACTGGCATACTTTGTTACTGTCATAGTGAAGGTTTGTGGGTGTCATCCCCACTGTATTTTTTACCTTCTAACAAGGGTTTCTACTATACCAAAATACTTGAGTTATGTGTATGAATTTTCATGAATGGTTTATTTTTTAGATTACATGCATTTACATTTTAGTTATATTCTGAATGTATATTACATGCAATGGATTCAGTCGGTTAATGACATCTATGCTTATAAAATTTCAATCTTGAAAAGTTTTAAAGGTATTGATTCACCCCTCCCCTCTTAGTACATATCTTTCCATAATGCCAACAAATTATGGTGTTAAGGTGTTGCAAAGATTCCATATAGAGAATGCAAAAGTTGTCAACACACCTTTGACTAGTCATTTGAATTTGACTAAGGAGATGTGTCCAAAGATACAAGAGGAGAAAGAAAAAATGCCCAAGGTACAGTATGCTTCAATAATAGGTAGTTTGATGTATGCCATGGTATGAACTAGAAAAAATATTGTATATGTTGTAGGAGTTGTTAGAAGGTATATGAGTCATATTGGAGTTGAGCATTAGAATACAATAAAATGGATTCTCAGATATTTGAGAGGTACATCCAATAAATGTTTATGTTTTGGGGGCTCTAATACTGATTTAAAAGGCTATGTTGACTCAAATTTGGTAGGGGATTTAGATACCAACTGGAGTACCATAGGTTATGTATTTATAATTTGTGGGACAATAGTGAGGTGAAATTCTCAACTACAAAAGGTGGTTTCTTTATCCACTATAGAGGTAGAGTATGTTGTTGCTATAGAGGTAGCTAAGGAGATGATATGGATGTAATTTTTCATGGAAGAGTTGGGAAAATCATAGCTTGACAATTATTTGTTTATAGATAGCTAGAGTGTCATCCATCTAGCAAAGAATTATGCCTTGCATTCAAAGACCAAACATATACAGTTGAGGGATCACTTCATTTGGTCAGTATTGGATAATGGATAGTTAAAGTTGAAAAAGATACATACAGATGAAAATCCAGTGGATATGTTTACAAAGATAGTGAAAAAGGAGAATTTGAACTCATCTTCAGCTTCAGTTGGTCTTCACAACTAAAAATAATAAAAAGATCAATAAAGTCTAGGGTACATCAATCTAATGGGAGCTTTAGGGGTAGCGGTGTTGCTACAGGATCAGTCTCCAAGTGGGAGATTTCTTAGTGTGGAGCATGATTTGTTGGAGATTTTCCAGCAAGCTAGTGCTAACTATATATTTGTCATTGATGACAAAATATAGTAAGAAGCATGCATGGAATCCTGATGGAGAGATCCTTGAGCATATGTTGCCTAGATATGTTATTAGCATGATATCATAAGCACAGAAGTTGATTCTAAGTATAGATAATTATATAGTTGATTGTTTCAGTAAGTGTTCTTGATAGGTCCCAGGAAGAGTTCAGTATGTGATTTGCTGTATGATTGTGGTAGATCCTTGTGCATTTTCATTTGTGTTTTAGACATGATAAAGAAGCTATGTTTATGGACGTAGAGTCTGATATGCAGTACAGTTTGAGTTATGATGTCTATAGTTGCCAGTTATAGTTTCTTGAGTTTATCTGACAGAGATGACATTATTTTTATTGTTGTAGTAGTTGCACCTATCATTTGGATATATGTGCTTGGATTTGTGTTTGAAGAAGAGTTAAGAATATTTGGTTAAGAGCGCATGACATAATTCAGCATGAGAAAAAAGTAGCAGTTAAATTGGTGGAGCCGACAGTGTGAAGTGACGCATCTACTCATCGGTCCTAATTTGTGTTGTCTGCTTAGTAGAGTCGACTAAGATGTTATTGGAGATTTTTATTGTTTCTCTAATATGATTTCAATATGGTTCTAATAGGATGAATTGATTATATCATTTAGAGGAAAGATATTTATAGGAAGTTATTTATGATTGCTACGAATGGCATTCAGTTGAAAGATAAGAGCAAAGCAGAAGGTGCGAAGTGTTGTGCCATCAATAGAAGGTCTATGTGACAAAGTAGAGAGTGTGTGCTATTCATTGGAATTGATCAAGATAGTAGTTCTACCTCAGTTCACCAAGATCCAAATATAGTGTATATATGTTAATCAGAAGGTTGTAGCCTTCACCCCTTTAAGCAGTGAGCTCTTGGACAGTGCATCCTCACCCCTAAAAGAGTTAATTGTATAAGACTCTTAAAAGGGTCTAACCCTTGACCAGTTCACTCTACTTCATGCATTGTAAAGATTAGCTCCTAAAAAGGTTGTAAGATCTTCTAACAGGGATCATTATACACTAGTGTAGTTTATAGTGGGTGTTAATTCCCACTAGGGTTTTTACTTATTTGGGTTTCCCCGTAGCCAAAATTGTGGTGTTTTGTTAAGTGTTCTTATATTGTTTTTATGCTTAATGTTCTTTTGTACTTAATTGGATAAATAATTGAATCTTGTAGATAAATGATTCACCCCCCCCCCCCCCCCCCCTCTTAGTTATCTCTTGGGACTATTCCTAACAATTGGTATCAGAGCCAAGTGCCTTGAAGAGAAATTTTAATAGCTTGAGGTTGATCAGATGCAATTATTTAGAAAAGAAAGTCCTAAGTTTGATGGAGAGAACTATCTAGACTAGAAGAAGAAAATGAGGACACATTTGAAGTGCGTTGTCTTTGAGATTTTTGAAGTAGCTACCAAAGAAGTTCAGATTCCCTCTCTAGTAGATCTTGCAAAAGATGATACAACTTTGAAGCAAAAGGAGATGTTCACATAAAATGCTATTGCCAAAGAAGCCCTTATTAGCACCCTATCAGACAGTGAGTTTTTAGAGATCAAGAAAATGGATAAAGCCTATAAGATATGGAAGTATCTAAAAGATATGTTTGAAGGAGATATTCAAGCCAAGAATGCACACAGAAAGACATGGAAGAAAAGATACAATACATTAGAAATGCAACCTGATGAGAATGTCAAAGCCTACAATCAAAGGATCAATGAAGCAGTTGTTGGAATCAGAAAAAATGGTGGAGAGATTTCAAAAGAAGACATAATGGATAAACTGATGACTACCTTGACACTAGAATATGACAACAAGATATGCATCCTAGATGAAACTATGCAATCCAAAAAAGACTTCAAAAGAGAGACCTTAATCAGCAAGCTTTCAGCCTTTGAGATATCAAGATTGAAGATAGAGCCTAAAAGTGAAACTGCATTCAAATCTTCAGTCCATGGTAAGAAATTCTTGAACACTTCTAGTAATTTTGATAATGATAATGAAGAAAAAGAACTAGATGATTTCATTGCCTTGATTGATAAGAAAGAAAAGAAAGGAAAAGAAAAATATGAAGCTCAGTTACCATTCAAATTCTCTTCATGTAACAAGATTGGTCACTTTGCATCTAAGTGTCCTACAAGAGTTAAGAAGTACAAAGATTACAAACCTAAGTATATAAAAGAATGTTACTATGTTGGTGATGGAGTATCTGATGAAGAATCAACAGAAGATGAAATTGGATTTATTTCTCTTGAAGACATGGAGAAAATGTTGATGAAATAGACCTTGAAGATGAAAAGAAAGCACAAGAGTTAGCACTGATTTCACAAGCTAACATCAGGACAGATTGGATCATTGACAGTGGTTGGTCACATCATATGACTGGAGACAAGGATAGATTTGTACATCTGGATAGATAAAAAGGTGGCATGGTTAGATTTGGATACAACACTCATAAACCTATCATTGGTAGAGGAGCTATCACCTTAGATAGAAAGAACACCACTGATGATGTTCTTTATGTTGATGGTTTGCAGCATAACTTACTAAGTGTTGGACAATTGCTTGACAAAGGATATCAGTTAGAATTCAAAGACAACAAGTGCATCGTTAATAACAAAGAAGGAGAGATGATTACATCAGGTTCAAATACTAAAGGTAATGTTTTTAGCTTAATTCTGTAGCAAGTTATTTTGTTGCTAAAGTAGATGACAGTTGGTTATGGCATAAGAGACTATGTCACATCAATTTTGACAACATAGTGAAGATAAGAAATGTAAAGGCAGTAAGAGATCTTCCAAGCATAGAAAAACCATTGATACAATATGAAGGGAATGTATGATGGGAAAGCATGTGAGGAATTCATTCAGAAGCAAGAAAAATTCAAAAAAGAACAAGTTAGATCTAATGCATACAGACTTATGTGGACCAACTCAAACAAGATCATATTATGGTGAAAGGTACTTTATTTTGTTTTTTGATGATTATTATAGAATGATGTGGGTTGCATTCTTAAAGGACAAGTTTGAAGCATTTGAGAAGTTCAAAATATTGAAAGATAAGGTTGAAAATGAGTCTGGATTGAAGATAAAATGTCTAAGATCAGATAGAGGAGGAGAATTCACCTCTGATAGATTTTATGAGTACTGCGAAGAATATGGGATAAAAAGATAACTAAGTGCACCTAGAACCCTTGGAATAATGGAATTATAGAAACAAGGAATAGGATCATTCTTCATACATCACGCACTATCATAATTGAAGGAAAGGTGGTGCACACCTATTGGAGAGATGTGATTAATACAACATTCTATACTATCAATAGAATTTGATTGAGGCTAGGTGCAGACAAGACACGTTATGAGCTATGGTTTTGTAATGTACTTACAATGAAATACTTTATAATCTTTGGAAGCAAGTGCTACATCAAGAGAGATGAAGTCATTGGCAAGTTTGATACAAGAAGTGATGAAGGTATTTTTCTTGGTTACTCTACTAAAAGCAAAGCTTATAGATATTTTAATTTAAGATTGAAGAAAATCATTGAAAGTGCTCATGTAAGGATTGCTGAAAAGTTTATGATTCAAGAGAGATATCATGATTATGCACCTATGATTGAATAAGAACCTAGAGATCTACTAGTAGTGAAGCAGTTGTAGAAGAAATGTTTGATAGCATTGATGTTCTATTCAATTACCTTGAAAAAAGTGAAGAAGAAACACAAAAGGAAGATGAGAGAGTCACACCTAATGTTCCTAAATTCATGTCTAGATATCACTCAAAGGATGACATCATTGGAGATCAGAGTAGAAAAGTCATGAAAAGATCAAAAGCAAAGGGTTCAACAAATGATAAACCGGTCTGTTTACTTTCACAGATTGAACCTTTAAGTGATGAAGATGCATGTAATGATTTAGATTGGCATGAAGCAATGAAAGAGGAGCTAGATCAGATAATTAAGAATGATACATGGGAACTAGACCCTAGGCCTAGTGATAAGAATGTAATTGGAACTAAGTGGATATTCAGAAACAAGATGAATGAAGATGGTATAGTGGTAAGAAAAAAAGAAAGACTAGTGTGTAGGGAGTATGCACAAAGAGAAGGAATTGATTATTCTGATACATTTTCCCCTATAAGAAGATTGGAAGCCATAAAGTTATTTCTAGCCTATGCTACATTTAAAGACTTTAAGGTATACCAGATGGATGTCAAGTCAACATTCCTAAATAGAGAGCTGAAAGAAGAAGTTTACATAGAGCAGCCTGAAGGATTTACATTATCAGATAGACCTGATATGGTATGCAAATTGAAGAAAGACCTCTATGGACTTAAGCAATCCCATAGAGAATGTTATGAAAGACTTGATGGATACTTGACAAAGATTGGATTCAAGAAAGGAGCAGTAGATTGTAATTTGTTCATAAGAGAAACATCTAATGGATTATGTTGGTTGCTATATTTTGTGATGACATTATCTTTGGTGGTATTAACAAGCTTAGTGTTGAATTTTCTAAGGAGATGTAGAGCGAATTTGAAATGAGCATGATTGGATCTATCAAGTACTTTTTGGGACTAAATGTGTAGCAGACAGACAAAGGTATATTCATTAATCAGTCTAAGTATGTGAAAGAGATATTAAAGAAATTCAAGATGGATGATTGCAAGCTAGTAAGTACCCCTATGATAACAGGATGCAAGCTTTCAAAAGAAGATGATTCAGCACCAGTAGACATAACCTTATATAAGTGTATGATTGGTAAACTAATCTATCTTACTCAATCTAGACCAGACATTTCCAATACAATTGGTATGGTTGGAAGATTTGAAATAGAACCTAAATAGAGTCACCTTATGGTAGTAAAGAGGATATTCAGATATTTTAAGGGAACTATAGACTACGGTTTATGGTATCCTAATTTAGAAAATGTAGAGTTTCATGTGTAAACAGATGTAGATTGGGCAGGATGCATGGATGATAGGAAGAGTACCTCAGGAGGATCATTATTTCTTGGAGATAGGCTTGTTTCTTGGACAAGCAAGAAGCAAAATTGTATTTCTCAATCAACAATAGAAGTTAAGTATGTGGTAGCAACACTAAATTTTTTTACAATTGTTTGGATCAAGAAGATGATAAAAGATTTTGGTATTTAGATTGATTATCCTATTGTTATTCATTGTGATAACACTAGCACTATCAATATGTCTAAGAACCCTGTGTAAAGTATCACTTCCTAAGAGAGAAAGTAGTAGAGAAAGAAGTGAATTTGGATTATGTGAGTACAAAAGATCAGCTAGCAGACATATTCATGAAGCCTTTACCTAAGGATACTTCTAAGTATCTCAGGGAGAAGTTGGGAGTAATTCCCTTCCCTAAATTTGATTAGGGTTTGCAGGAGTGCATCAGTCTTTAGTGACTGATGAATGGTTGAATACTCTACTCCATGAGTAGTATCGGTACTTAATTGTTTGTCACCCTTTGTCATTGCTTCCAAAGGGGAGTAATATACAGTCATTAAAAAAAAGTAAACAAGTGGAAGGAGAATGGAGTAAGGGGGAGTATTTAGTGAGAGTTGCAGTAGTTGGAGGATTCATCTTTGGGGGAGTTTTATTGAGGAAATGGAGAATGTTATAAAATAATTATACTTTTGGATTGGTGGTGTTTTTCATTCCATATGTTGCCATCAATGCCAAAGGAAGAGATTGTTGGAGATTTTCCAACAAGCTAGTGTTGACTGTATGTTTGTCATTGATTACAACATATGGTAAGAAACATGAGTGGAAGCCTGATGGAGAGAGCCTTGAGCATATGTTTCCTAGATATGTTATCATCATGATATCATAAGTGTAGAAGTTGATTCTAAGTGTAGACAGTTATACAGTTGAATGTTTCAATAAGTGTTCTTGACAAGTCCCAGGAAGAGTTCAGTATGTGATTTGCAGTATGAATGTGGTAGAGCCTTGTGCATTTTCATTTTTGTTGTAGACATGATAGAGAAGCTATGTTTATGGATGCAGAGTCTGATATGAAGTACAGTCTAAGTTATGATGTCTATAGTTGCCAGTTACAGTTTCCTGAGTTTATCTAACATAGCCGACATTGTTTTTATTATTTTAGTAGTTGTGCTTATCATTTGGATATGCGCGCTTGGATTTGTGTTTGAAGAAGAGTTAAGAATATTTGGTTAAGAGCACATGACATAACTCAACATGAGAAGAAACTAGTAGTTAAATTGGTGGAGCCAATACTGTACATGAAGTGATGTGTCTACTCATATGGAATTGAGCAGTCCTAATTTGTGGTCCATGCTCAGTAGAGCCAACTGAGATGTTATGGGAGAGTTTTATTTTTTCTCTAATATTATTTCAAGATGGTTCTAATAGGTTGACTTGATTATATCATTTAGAGGAAAGATATTTATAGGCAATCATTTGTGATTGCTAAGCATGGCATTCAGTTGAAAGATAAGAGAAAAGTAGGTGTGAAGTGTTGTGCTATTCATTTCAACTAATCAAGATAGCAGGTCTACCTTGCAGCTCACCAAGATCCAGATATAGTGTATTTAAATTAATCAGAAGGTTGTAGCCTTCATCCCTCTGAGCAGTGAGCTCTCAGATAGTGCATCCTCACCCCTAAAAGGGTTAATTGTAAAAGATTCAGGACTAACATGGTTTGACCCTTAACCAGGTCACTGTACTTAATGCATTGTAAAGATTAAGTCCTAGCAAGGTTGTAAGATCTTCTAACAGGGATCATTATACACTAGTGCAGTTTATAGTGGGTGTTAATTCCTATCGAGGTTTTTACCTATTTGGGTTTCCCCATAACAGAAATTGTGGTGTTATGTTAAGTATTATTATATTATATTTATGCTTAATGTTCTTCTGTACTTAATTGGATAAATAATTGAATCTTGTAGATAACTTATTCACCCTCCCCCCCCCTCAATTATCTCTTGGTACTATTTCTAACATGATTAGTCCCCAAGTGGGAGATTGTTGGTTTTTGGTGAATGATCAGGCAAGTACTGTACACTTTTCATTTATCATGGGGTTTGGGGTTAACTCCTCAAATATTTTTGAGTTGACTCGTCAAGCATTTCCCTAGGTTGACTCATCAAGTATTTTTAGGGTTAACTTGTTAACCAACATAAGTCTTGTTATAATGGCTTATGGTTAGGGTTTTCTCTATATATGAAAACTTCATAGCTTCTTGAAGATGTATTGAGTTGCAAGGATTACAGATTATAATAGGCTGAAATTACTGGATAATAAGATTGGAATCTCTATTTGGTGGACGTAGCCCAAGATTGGGTGAACCATGTTAAATATTTTTGTCTTCTATTGGAAATTTGGCTGAGTTAGTTACATAGATGTTTTCATTATGGAAACATATGATCTACATGAAGATCACATAGGTCAGAGAGGTAGTATGTCAGAGCGCAATGCAAAATTGTCTAAGTATGAGATAGTGTGTTTTTGCCAGTGAACCTAAAGATAGTTTTGATTTGCAATGTTGATTGGAGTAATTTCAGTGCTTGTGCACTTTAACATAGACTCTACGGTGACTATTGAAGACTCACCTCAGTTTGCAAGTTAGTACGACATGTACAGAAGAAGTTATGATAGTTTTACTAAAGATAGTGGTAAGTGGACATGACATAATTGATAAAGAGTTAAGGGATTATTTTGTTTATCAAAATAATGACTTAATAATATAAAGGGATGACATCCTAGATGTTAACCCTTGGATAAAGATATTTTGTAATATGATAACTGACCGGAAATTTATTAATCTTAATAACTTGTATAAAGATATGTAAAAATGTAATGTAATAAAATGTAATGAATATGCTAATGTAATAGCGAAAGTGAAGAGCAGCGAAGAGGTATTGATGCAAGAAGTATAAGGTTATGTACCTTGACCTATTTTTGTAATCAGTGAATATTGTATATTACTTGTTTGGGTAGTGGGCTCATCTGGTAATCACATTTTGTACTATCAAATCCTAATAGGGTTGAGGCTTCTAACAAGCCCTATAGTCCCTTAATCGGGACTGAGACACTATATGCATGTAATAGACTCCTAACAGGGTCAACATCCTTAACATGATACTTTTGATTAGTGGATCTTTGTGAGTACCATCCCCATCGGGGTTTTCCCTTGGCCAGGGTTTCCTCAAGAATAAATAATGTGTTATGAGTTCTTTAGTTTTATTGCTATGCATGTTGTTTAGCTTTCTATGTTATGCATGCATTAATATAATCTTTTATATCCATAATTGGGAAAAAGTTAAATTTTGTAGAATACTGATTCACCCCCCTCTTAGTATTCCCTATTTCTAACAATTGGTATCAAAGCTTAGTTACTCGGAAAAGAATCATTCAAGGAAAGCCTAATAGCTTAAGTAAGATCTCTATGGATATGGATCAGCTACAAAAGAATCTTGAAGAAGCTCTTGAACAGATTGATATGCTTACTAAAGAAAGAGATACTCTGAAAGGAAAATATGATAATGCTAAGAACCTCATTGAGAAACTGAAAAACAAATTGGAAGATCTGAAATCTGAAAAGGAATCTGAAATTCACATTGAAGATTGTGATGACAACTTAGAAAAATAAAATGAGATCCTTAAACATGGATTGAAGATAGAAAATTTGAAGCTAAGGCTAAAAGATGGAAATGGCAAGAATGAAGCAAATCTAAAATCTGAGAATGAAAATCTTAAGCTTGAAAATGAAGGGCTAAAATCTAAACTTAGTAAAGTGACATCTGAACTTGAGAAAGTCAATTTGTAGTATGTTGAACTTGAGAAATACAATACAATTGTGAAAGGAGAACTGACTCAATCTAAGAAGCAACTTGAAAGACTATATTCAACTAATGAGAAGATTGATGAACAAATATCTTATCAAAAACCATTCTAAGATAAAACTAGTCTTGAATTCAACACTTTTAAAGCAAATGAAGAAAGAAAGGAACCAGATCTAAAAATATCTGAAAGCGTAGATGAGAAGAAGTCTAATGAGATTAACAAATCTAAAGATACACCTAAGGAAGAAGAACCACCTAAGCAAGAGGAATCGCCTAGAGGTATGCAAAGAGAATTCAAAGGTAGATGTTTTTCTTATAATACTATTGGTCATATGAAGAGAGATTGCATAGGTAAGCAATTCAAAACTCTTAATGGTTATTGTTATAATTGTCATAGTTTTGGACATAGAGCTATTGAATGTAGAAAACCTAAATTTTTTGAGAATAACAATAGTAGTAGAGTGTTTAGAAATACTAACCATGCATATAAGAAACCTATTGAAGATATGAACAGAAGAAATGGAGTGGTCTGTTATAGATGCAACAAGGTTGGACACATTGCTAGAAATTGTAGATCATAGATCAATCAGCCTAGACCAAGATATGGAAACAATGAAATAGTTTGTCAGATATGTAACAAGATTGGACATACAGAAAGGTTTTGCAAAATGAACAATAGAGTTTTTCATACCAATCCTAACCCTAGAATTCATGTAAGAAGAAATGAAGATGCAAGCAACAGTTAGAAAGGATGTTGTAGTAATTTAGATGAAGTGAAGTTTGTTAAAAGCACAGATCAAGGAAGCATATTCAGCACTGAAGGCAGTCAGAAAGGTGAAGTATTAAATGGTAAGAATGAATCTTTACATGACCCATCTCAAAGTACTTAATTCATGTAAATTACAATAAAAATAGGAACTTAGATTAGTGTAGAATTTGATATATGATGAATTGAGTCTTGCACAATTAATGCAAGGTATTATATGATGTTCTAATGCTATGGTTGAGAGCACAAAGAAAAATATTATGTTTTGCGAGATCGCAAGAAGTTTTAAGTTTTGCAGGTTAACAGAATCAGCTTTTTGGAAAGAAGTGGCAAAAGAATTGAATGTGATGTCAGATCTAAGTGAGATTGAAATGTTAAAAGGTCACAAATGGTGTTATTTGATCATCAAAGAGAATAAAAGTGTTAAGGAGATCAAAGAGAAGTGATCGGAAGCCTTTTGCAAGGATTTGGTGAAGAATTTTTGTGTCGAATCTACGCAAGCCCTAAATCACAGAATCAAGGTATTTTACTTGACAGATCTTTAAATCAGTTAAGGAATTAGGGGAAATCATGGATATTTCTTTGATTTTCAATTTCAGAGATAAGAATAGACCTAAAATAAAAAGGGAACCAGTAGAACCCTTGGAAGATGATCCTAGGTTAGCTTTGTCATCCATACCAGATGGAGTTTTACATCTAGAGAATGTTAGAAGTTATCTGGGATGTAAACTAGAGACTATCAATGATAGTGATTTCACTAAGGAATATCAGAAGATCTATAATCAGCTAATGTCATTGAAAGTAGGGTTTGAGCATTTGAAATATAATGAGATCATTAAGTATGCTTTATAATATGAATTTGACAATGAAGAATGTACCAAGATAATCCTAAGCAAAATCCATAATGGAAAGTTTTGGTTAGATGATAGAGTGGTAGATATCATAGTTGACTTAATTCATGAGGTAACTAGACTATCTACACCTAGAGCCATTCCTTTGAATGAGAAAAACATAAGGAAAATAGTCATAAACAACACAAATTCATCCTACAATGGAAGAGGAATAGTAATTAGCAAGATACAACAAGATGATGTCAGATACTTGTGTAAGATCCTAAAAAATAAGTTTTGTGCTACCTCGAGAGAGGATGACATGGTAGCTGGAATGGTACATGCAGCTTATTTGATGTGTGTTGATAAAGTACAAGTTGACATGTGTGAGATTTTGAGAATTCAGTTGTTTGAGAATCTGGAAAAGATAAAGAAGACTAAGTATTCACAATTTAGATTCTCATCTTTAATCACTTATATGTTCTTTCATTTATTGAGAAGATTTATGTTCACCATTGGAAATGACTGGAATGATGGCCAAACTACAATGGAAAGGATTAACCAAGTGTATAGGAGGCATTTTATTAATAAAGTAAATGAAACTGCAGTGTTGGTAATTCAATCATTTCAGAATTTGATGTCTAGCAGATCAAGGATCCCACAGTCTCTTGTGGAGAAGTATAAAAATGAGATATGTTTCATGGTTGATACTAACTTTACTTACATTAAAGCAGTAGAACCTAGAATGGAGTTCATAGACCCTCTTAGCTATGAGTTATCTAAGATTGAGACAGAAGAATATGTGAGTAGACTACTTAAGTGCAAGTTGGATATTCACTGTAATAGGTTTGGAACCTTTGAGGAGAACTTCAACTCCGCAAAGACCATCCTTGAAGAGAAGCAGTCAAAGAAAAGAGTTGAGAGTACAATCAAGAAAATTCTAAAAGATACAAGGATGACTGAACATGAGTTCTTGGTAGCCAAGAAAACAACATTAGCAGTTAGAGAAATTGGACAAAAAGAAGTTCTATCTATTCCACCTCTATCATCGATTGCAGTATAGCAAGGGGCGACACAAATTAAGGTAAAAGTGGAAGAAATAGAGAAGGATCAAGAAACAAGAATATCCACTACATCAACCTCCTCTACACCTAGCAAAGGAATAAAAGAGATTGCTATTAGACTGGGTAAGAGGTAGAAGACATTGGTGCCACTAGTTCAAAGGTAAATTGTAGAAATCAAAGATGATGAAGACACTCCTGTTAAGAAGAAAACTTGGAAACCTAGAATTGAGAAAGTTAAGGAACAAATTATTCAAGATGAAGAATTTACAAAGATGAACAAATATTATGATCTCTATGATTATGTAGAAAGACTAGAAAATGTAGTGGTGAAGCATATGATTTTATCTGATAAGAAATTTGATACAATTCAGGGTAAGATACCTGATGACTTGTACAAGAAACTTGTAAATAGAAAGAAGAGAGCATCAGAAGAAGACATAACTATTAGAGAAAAGATTGTAAGAAAACTTTGTGTTGTGAGAGATGAAGAACACTTTAATCAGTTGTGAGAGATGAAGAACACTTTAATCAGATTATGAAGGATCTAAGCACCCATCTGAGAACCAAGAAGAGAACTATTTAGATTATGGGAGGTAGATATGAAGAAATTAACACAAAAATAGAGCAAGCAATCATTAAGGTTATGATAGAGAATACTGGAGAATCATCAGTTGCAGCAGAATCTAAAGATCAAGCAAAAGAAGTAGAACAAGAAGACATTCCCTCTCCACTGGCCATAAATATTGAGGATGAAGCCATGAATGTTAAAGGAACTAAGATCACCTTGGATAGTGATGATAACTTATTCAAGAATCTTGAAAACATTATTGACAATTCGGCTTTTGAAGAGCAAGATAGTACCAAAGGAGAAGAGAAGACAGAAACCAAAGTAACAGAGAAACAAGTACCTATTCCCACTCAAGAAGAAATCATTCTTACACCTGAGACTGGCAAGAAAACTCAGATTGGTTCTATGATTGAGAATTTGGGAAAGGAAGTAGATGATGATGATCAGATGTAATTGATCACATCTTTGAACAAGATAATCAGAAAGAACAAGAAAGTAAAGAGTCTTGAAGGAGCCTACTGAGAAGTTACAAGGCATTATTTCTACACAAATTGCAGAAGATGACCCTCTAGAAAGAGAAAAGAAAGTGATGAATACTTTTGATGATGAGTTTACAAATCTATCTGATATAGAAAAGATGAAAGCTCAAGCAACTTATGAGGCCAAAACACTTTTGGAAATTAGTCAGAATATCAGGAATGATGTCAATAACTTTGATATCTGTATAAAGGACTTGAGAAAGAATTTAGAAAGAGGAAAATCCTTGTACATTCAATGTACAAAATTAGAGAACTTGGTAGTAGAGGAAGTTTAGAAGATGAAGATGAAGGAAGCAAAAATTCAGAATGAGACAAACCTTCTTTCAAGCCCCAATGTGAAGATATTTGATATTGAGAAAAAAATTCGCAAGATTTATGATGAAATAAGAGTTTTACAAGATGACAAGGACAGGAAGCTAAAGAGATTCACTCTTTTAAGAGAGCATGTATCTATAAACTTGAGCACTATTGAAGGGCAACTGGAAGAATGTCTTTCAGCCAAGACATCTTTTCAGAAGTTTAGTTATGAAAATCTCCAAGCATGTGAGATTGCATCTTATGGATTGTGCACACTACTCAGTGTGGTAGATTCAATTAAGAAATCATGGGAGAAAGAGTTATAGGCCATGAAGATTAACTTTGTAGATTGTGTTGCAAGCCTACCGGCTTTGCAATATTGAATCAAGGTATAACTTTTTGGGAACATAATTTTGTAACCCTCACCTTTTTTATGTCATTGTTGTCAAAGGGGGAGAGATATGTAGCAAAAAATTGATAAGGATACATACTCTTAGGGGGAGTATAGTATATAGAGAGGATTCATGAAGTCATAAGGACAATATATATATATTTTGTATTATGGCCACAATTTTGGATTTTTGGAGTCTAAGATAGCCAATTTTCTCATATGTTGCCACTAATGACAAAGGGAGAGATTGTTAGAAATTTGGCTAATTTGGTTACATAGATGTTGTCATTATGGAAATATATGATCTACATGAAGATCACATAGGTCAGAGAGGTAGTATGTCAGAGCGCAATGCAAAATTGTCTAAGTATGAGACATTGTGTTTTTGTCAGTGAACCCGAAGATAGTTTTGATTTGCGATGTTGATTGGAGTAAGTTCATTGCTTGCACACTTTAACATAGACTCTATGGTGACTATTGAAGACTCACCTCATACCGTAAGTCAATATGGCATATACGGAAGAAGTTATGACAGTATTACTAAAGACAGTGTTAAGCCGACAGGACAAAATTTGAAGACATAATTGATAAAGAGTTAAGGGATTATTTTGTTTATCAAAATAATGACTTAATAATATAAATGGATGAAATCCTAGATTTTAACCATTGGATAAAGATATTTGGTAATATGATAGCCGACTGGAAAGTTATTCATCTTAATAACTTGTATAAACATATGTCAAAATGTAATGTAATAAAATGTAATGAATATGTGAATGTAATAGCGAAAGTGAAGAGCAGCAAAGAGATATTGATGCAAGCAGTATAAGGCTATGTACCTTGACCTATTTTTGTAATCAGTGAATATTGTATATTACTTGTTTGGGTAGTGGGCTCATCTGGTGATCACATTTTGTACTGCCAACTCCTAATAGGGTTGAGCCTTCTAACAAGGCCTATAGTCCCTTAATCAGGACTGAGACACTATATGCATGTAATAGACTCCTAATAGGGCCAACATCCTTAATATGATACTTTTGATTAGTGGATCTTTGTGGGTACCATCTGTGTGTGTGAAAATTGTACCTGATCTATAGACACAACATTTCAGTAAAACATTAGAGATTAGCTATAATCAAAATCATGCAAAATTGAAATCTTATCTAACCAAGCGATTTACTACCTTCTAATAGGTGCAAGATTGATGTTCTTAGATTGTAATCGAGATCAGTCACCTAGATGACACCTAAATGAAAGATTTGAATGCAATTGATCTAGATATGAATTGAATGCAATTAAGCTATTATTTTTTTTTAATTTTCTATGCAATATAAATGATAAACTGATATGAAATTGATTTATATGAAATTGATCTAACAATGATATGAATCTATGCTAAATGATATGCAATGCTAAAAACAAGCAAGATCTCACAATAGCTTGGATTCTCAAAGATGATTCATTAGACTTGTTAGAAGTTGTAATCTTTCCTTGGTGTGTTTATAAACCAAGGTTAGACCTCCTTTCTTTATTGTTATAATATATTAGGATATAAGCCAAGGTATCCTAATATATTTCTTTTTTGTCCTCTTTCCACTACATCTTATTTTGTCCTCTAGTGGAATATGTGAGGACAAATATTTATTGTAATTTGTAATTTAGATTATTCCTCCTTAAGAGGAATCTCACACTTGGCCTCACACACTTATGAATGGTGGCATTCATAGACTTGGGAGTTACATTCTAACTCTTCTCTCTCATCTCTATTTAAGAGATGGCCCTCCTCTCTCATTTCTTATGAGGTTTCCTCCTCTTCTCTATTTTTGTATGAGCAATTTTCTCTCTCTCTCTCTCTCCTCTTCTTAGGATTTTCATACCTCATTCATAATGTCACAAGGGGTTTTCTTTGCTTTCCCTTTTCAAATATCTTGTCTCATGGTGTTGGATCTTGAAGCTTTCTCTCTCCTATCTTATGGTAATATCTTTTCATGCATTAACTCACTTAGATTCTTTCCTGGTATTGCTTATTTACATATTTCATTTTCCATTTTTAACATGGTATCAGAGTGGTTTAATCTTTGTTTTTGAGTGTTTGCATGAAGGTACGATTCGAAGGAGACTTTTGAGAGAGTCATTTCTAATATATATATAATTTTTACTAATTTGTTTAAAGGAAAAAAATTGAATTTTTTTTTTGGATTTAGCTGGTTTACCGCCAAACTCGATTTATTTAATTGGTTACATTATTCTAACATTTAGCATTCCAATTCTTTGTTTTCAAAATTTCAAAATTTTGTTATATTAACCTTATTTAGTTTGTGCAGGTTTGATTTTATTTATCAAAATTTCTATATTATACTTATATCTTTATCTTAAAGGATTTAAAAAATTAATTTTATTTTTTTCAAATAAAAAAAATAGATTTAAATCGATTTATAATCTATTCTTCATGCTTAGAATATTCTTTCAAATTGTAATGATTTCTTTCTAAATCATTACTCTCCTTTTTACGTTTGTGTTATTTTTAGAATGTGCACGCCTTTTCTTTTCCTTTCATAATTATTTGCTCTATAATTAATCATTACATGCAGCGCTCTGTGATTCATTAAAATAAAATAAAAAAGAGCCTTTGTTTCTTGTTTGTTGTGCATTGGATTAGCTGTGTATTGCAGATTCGGCACAGTGTATTCACAGTGCATTGTGATTCATTAAAAAGAGCTTCGATACTGGTTATTTTGTATCCTAATCGTGTGCCATTTTCTGATTATTCATCTTCACCTTCTTAAGATTGTGTGCTGGTTTTATTCATTAATGGTGTATTCTTAAATCCTTTCGTATGCATGTGAGGTTTTCTTTCATAGCACTGCCTCATTATTAGTTTGCATTCATTATTTTTTTTGAATGGCACAGTGCTATTCGTAGAATAGATCTTTGTATTTGCTTTGCATAAGATCACTTTCGATCATATTCCTTCTTGCATGCATTGTTTTCTTATAGAGAAGGATGAGTTTTCTGAATTCGTTGGTCTTTTTTTTCGTAGCTTGTGCTGGTTTGCGACGTTGCCTTAACCGGTTCAAGTCTTTGTTATTTTCCTTTGCATGCATGTTTTTTATTCTCTTTGCATGTTGTTTTCAGTATATATTTCCTTCTTTTCTTGCGTTGTCATTCATTGCACTGTCATTCATTTTTTTTAATTCCCATTCCATTCCAATAAAAGGTTCTTTCTATTTCTTTGCTCTGTGGTTCATGATCGATGCTGGCTTTCTTTTGTTTGCTACAACCTTCTTTAGATTCAGATCAGGGTTCCCAAAGCACTGTGGTGCCCTCAGGGAATGTTTTTGTGGTCATAATCCACTGGTGTTTTTTTTTCACCCGTGTTATTAAAGTTCTCTGCTGGGCGTCCAAGAGCGTGCTTAATTTTTTTAAGCTTTCAGTCTTTTTTTATTTCTTTATCGCTGCATTTGTTATACTGTTATTGGGATTGTTAATATTATACTTCTAAGACCGTGACAGTATTTTGTAAAATAGTAAAAGTTAATCTCAGCTATCAAAAGTTTAATATTAGCTAACACTAAAAGTTTACCAAGGTTACTGTTTTGTTTATCGGTTCTTGTGTTATCATTTTAAATTATCATTTTAGTTTCCTTTGTGCCTTTAATTTAGTGATCTATTCTTTTTCTTTGTTAAGTTTGTTTTTGGTTCATATCCTAAATCCAATTTTTTTTAAGGCAAACCTGGTAGATTTCTAGAGATCCTTTGTCTTGTGTTGTATATCAGTTTGCATGCAATATATCAGTTTGCATGTAGCTTCCCCAAACATAGCTTCCGGGCCTTCCTTGAACTTGTTCACCGTGCAAAACTTGACCTCCAGGCTATTAATAATATCGGCAGGGCCTCTCTATTTCACTTCTCCTTTGATTTTTCAGTTCGTAGCCTCTGTTTTCGTTTATTTTATCTGTTGCTGCCTTGGCTCTTTCTATCTATCATTCCTGTGGTGTTCTGGTGGCATATGAAAGGAGGAATCAATTGGCAAAATTCAAATCGAAAGAAAAGAATATATTTAAGATGATTAATGATTACATAAATTAAAATACTTCTCTCAAAATATATTCTTCTCTTTTCAAGAGATTCTTAACGTTTCTTTTAAAATCTGGTGCATCCTTCCTCTACCCATTATTCAGGGCTGCATAGCATTTTTTTTTACTCCCATTAGAACTGGGTAGGATTACTGTAGTTACTCTAGGTTTCATAGCGTGTTGTTTTCAAGATACAGAGCACAACATGCAGGGTTGTTTTCTTCAATAAGTTTATATTAGAAATCCTTTAATTGCCTGCCTCTGATATTAAGTTCTATGTGGTTCTATCTATTTGGTATGCACATATTTGAGAACTCTTTTAATAGTCTATCTTAGTTTTTTTTCCTGGTTTTATATTCTTTTAACTAACGTTGTTATTACAGGGTTGGATTTTTTTTACCTTTTTTGTATATTCGGTTAGCT
Source organism: Chamaecyparis obtusa (assembly GCA_027943335.1). NCBI lineage: Eukaryota > Viridiplantae > Streptophyta > Pinopsida > Cupressales > Cupressaceae > Chamaecyparis > Chamaecyparis obtusa. Next base: position 1,590,643 of record BSBK01003391.1, read on the forward strand.
AACGTTCTTTTTGTAGGGTTTACCTTTTTTTTGACCCTCTTGTTCATCTCAATTTTTTACATGCATCATAAACATTTTGTTTATAATATATCTCATTCACAATGTCACCACAAATGAAAGATAATTCAGTTTCAGATATTCCTTGCGCGCGTCTGTAGTGCAATGTCTTTGCAGTCGGACTTCTTTGTCAGTCTTTTACTGGTCATTGCTCTTACCATGTATCGAAACTATTCTTTGTGGTCAATGCCTCTGTTTGATTCACCTAACTTTTTAGTTTTCTTTAAGCGCCCATATTTTTTTTATGCAATTCAGTTGGTAACGTCTCTTTTACCCTCTGCAATATCAAGTTCAATAATGTCTCTGCACTTCTTTGTCTTATTTCTCTCTACCTTACTTTAAATTTTTACATTATATTCCAATGTCTATCTTTAATCTTTAGTTTTTAAATCTCTGCCATTTTTTTTCTTTGACAAGAATCTCTATTCATTTGGCACTAGTTCCATTATTATTTACCTTTTTTAGCACTGCATTTTTCATTGAGCCCGTTCTTAATTTTAATAAGTTTTCTTTCCAAACGTATCCTTTGAGGTATTAAGTTTCTTTAAAACTCAAACCTTTCTTTACTCAAAAACATTCAAGCTTACATGGCCTAACCTTTGGTAGATATCTCTTCCTAAATTTTTTATAAATTTCATGAACTTTTTCATTAAGTCTTATTAAAAAGTTTGTATATATATATTTTTTTAATTTAGTTTTTTTTTAAAACATCAAATATATTTTCCTTAAAATTTATGAAAAGAAATTTTGTCTTTTAAGGTGTTTAAAGTTTTCAATTCAATTCCTTTTAAATAAGATTTGCATATATATATAAATTTCTTATTAATGTTTTAAAATGTTTTTTTTTATAAACAAATGTATTCAAAAGTTTTTAAATATGAAATTTATTGAAATTTCTTAGTTAAGTTTTTAAATAATTTTAGTATCTATTATCATATCAAATTCTTAACCTTGTATTTATTTTTATCTGATATATTATAAAATGATTATTTTATGTTTAATTTTTTAAAAAATAAATAAATTCAATCATAATAAAAGAATGAGTTTTTTTTTTCAAACTATCCTACTGCTCATTTTTTTAATAGTAGTACAAAATTTATTGGTCATCTTTGTTTTTTGATCTAATTCATGTTTAAGAAGGAAAAATAATGTGTCATATGTTTAATTCTATGCATTGCTCAATTTTAACAATTATTCAAGTAATGAGTTATCTAACAAAATTGTCTTTATGAGTATTATGAAAAGTTTAGGTGACTCCTTAGTATAAGTTCAATATACCTTGATCATAGCCTTGTCTTATAATTTTGCGAGTGTATTTCAATGTTGTTAAAATCCTATATAAGTTATAAATGAATAGTGTTTAATGATTCAAAACTCAATATGATTTTATGCATATGTAAAACACATTTTGTGGCGTTGATGCTTTGAGTGGGGATTGTATGCATTAGGTTGGCTCCGTGTCACCTGAGGTCATATGTATCCATGAACTATGGTATATCAAACCTTTTATAAGCTTCTCGCTTACTCCTTGTTTAACATTCTGTTAAATTGACTTGCTTGTTAAGTGATTTTGTACTTCAAATTGATTCACACTTTAAACTAACTTCAGTATGGCTAATTGATTGCTCGATTCTTGCTTTGTTCAAATCTCTCTAACCTCTTTCTTCTTTTCTTTCAAAATTTTTTGGATTCTTTATTTTGTTCTTTCGTATATTTCCTTGGTGGGCCCATCCTTTCTTTTTCACTCTTGTGTTCACCTTGCATGGAGATTTTAACTGATATCAATCATTTATACTTATTGATCTTCCAAATATTTCATTTTATCTCATTTATTTGGGTTTATGAGTTATCTTACATTATTGCCTTCACTATTCAGTTTTTACTGATCTCTCTGCACAAAGTTGTAGTTTTATGCTTTTATAGCATCTCTTTATGCTCTTGGTAGCATTTTATGGTTTGATTCCATTCTTTTATCCTGTAAGTTGCATCGGGAGCCAATTTTTTCAAGGTTAACTATGGTGGACCCGACAGTTTTTTAACTGAATCATAGTTGCCTTATCTGGCCCGTGGAGTATCCCTCCATCCTATAATTGGTGTGCACTTACTCAATGGAGTTTCCCTCCATTTGTTTCACTTTGTTCCTCAGTGTGAGGATGGTATTTTATGGGGATTTCCCCCTCAAAATTATTTGTCTTCCTGGTGTATGCTCTTAGAATTGCTTAATTCATGGTATGAGTTTCACCTTGAGTATATAAGGTGACGCGAGTACCATATCTTGGGGCACTCCATATAGGAGACTCTCTTCTTTTTTTTTCCTCATGGAAATGATGTTGCTTGTCCATGACGGATCTCTTTTTTGAAGGCAATATGTTGTTTCTCCTCATAAACCATTCATTGATCTGCATCTGAATCTTGAATTGATCTATTACTTAAGGGTCATGTGCTATCATTGTCTCTCTTATATTTCTTTGATAAATATACTACTGTGAAAATGTTCTGCATACTTTATTGCCTAGATCATGGGTCATGTAGGTGATGGAGTCGAGACCCATTCACTTGCAGTGGGATGACTCATTAGTGGACTGTCTATATCCATGTGATTGACGCAATGTTGATGCAGGTTTCATTAGTTGGCCTTATCTGTGGTCATTTGTGCATTATTATGTTCCTTTTATGAGAGATTTATTATACCTATTATGTTCATTTTGAGCTTATGATTTATTTTAGATATCATGTTAACTCCATTGCATGTTGATGAACACGTTCATTTATCCACATCTCTCTTAGTTCCTCTTTGATTATAATTATTATAACTTCATTTTTTTTACTAACTTGTCTATTCAATGTAATTCTACTTGTGGATAGTTGTCTTATTTTTTGTTCTATGCCTTTTTTTCAGGTGATCCATCAAGGAACCTTCTCAATTTTTCACAAATGAAGATGTGGCTATGCTTCCACTTGATCACATTCAAAGGACTCATGTACTTCACTTGGATCTACAAATGTACCAATTGGCTTGAAGACAATCAAATTACTTCATCATGAAGATTAAGTTGTAGATTATTGTAAATTATGGGTTTAATACCCCTTGATGTAATTACCCCAAGTAAAGATTAAAGGGGGGTGTTAGAAGTTGTAATATTTCCTTGGTGTGTTTATAAACCAAGGTTAGACCTCCTTTCTTTATTGTTATAATATATTAGGATATAAGCCAAGGTATCCTAATATATTTCTTTTTTGTCCTCTTTCCACTACATCTTATTTTGTCCTCTAGTGGAATATGTGAGGACAAATATTTATTGTAATTTGTAATTTAGATTATTCCTCCTTAAGAGGAATCTCACACTTGGTCTCACACACTTATGAATGGTGGCATTCATAGACTTGGGAGTTACATTCTAACTCTTCTCTCTCATCTCTATTTAAGAGATGGCCCTCTTCTCTCATTTCTTATGAGGTTTCCTCCTCTTCTCTATTTTTGTATGAGCAATTTGCTCTCTCTCTCTCTCTCCTCTTCTTAGGCTTTTCATGCCTCATTCATAATGTCACAAGGGGTTTTCTTTGCTTTCCCCTTTCAAATATCTTGTCTCATGGTGTTGGATCTTGAAGCTTTCTCTCTCCTATCTTATGGTAATATCTTTTCATGCATTAACTCGCTTAGATTCTTTCCTGGTATTGTTTATTTACATATTTCATTTTCCATTTTTAACATGGTATCAGAGCGGTTTAATCTTTGTTTTTGAGTGTTTGCATGAAGGTACGATTCGAAGGAGACTTTTGAGAGAGTCATTTCTAATATATATATATTTTTTACTAATTTGTTTAAAGGAAAAAAATTTGAATTTTTTTTTTGGATTTAGCTGATTTACCGCCAAACCCGATTTATTTAATTGGTTACATTATTCTAACGTTTAGCATTCCAATTCTTTGTTTTCAAAATTTCAATATTTTGTTATATTAACCTTATTTAGTTTGTCCAGGTTTGATTTTATTTATCAAAATTTCTATATTCTACTTATATCTTTATCTTAAAGGATTTAAAAAATTAATTTTATTTTTTTTAAATCAAAAAAATAGATTTAAATCAATTTATAATCTATTCTTCATGCTTAGAATATTCTTTCAAATTGTAATGATTTCTTTCTAAATCATTACTCTCTTTTTTACGTTTGTGTTATTTTTAGAATGTGCATGCATTTTTTTTCCTTTCATAATCATTTTCTCTGTAATTAATCATTGCATGCAGTGCTCTGTGATTCATTAAAATTAAAAAAAAAGAGCCTTTGTTTCTTGTTTGTTGTGCATTGGATTAGCTGTGTATTGCAGATTCGGCATAGTGTATTCACAGTGCATTGTGATTCATTAAAAAGAGCTTCCATACTGGTTATTTTGTATCCTAATCGTGTGCCATTTTCTGATTATTCATCTTCACCTTCTTAAGATCATGTTCTAGTTTTATTCATTAATGGTGTCTTCTTAAATCCTTTCATATGCATGTGAGGTTTTCTTTCATAGCATTGCCTCATTATTAGTTTGCATTCATTATTTTTTTCGAACAACACAGTGCTATTCGTAGAATAGATCTTTGTATTTTCTTTGCATAAGATCATTGTCGATCATATTCCTTCCTACATGCATTGTTTTCTTATAGAGAAGGATGAGTTTGCTGATTTCATTGGTCTTTTTTTTCGTAGCTTGTGCTGGTTTGCGACGTTGCCTTAACCGGTTCAAGTCTTCATTATTTTCCTTTGCATGCGTGTTTTTTATTCTCTTTGCATGTTGTTTTCAGTATATATTTCCTTCTTTTCTTGCATTGTCATTCATTGCACTGTCATTCATTTTTTTTAATTTCCATTCCATTCCAATAAAAGGTTCTTTCTATTTCTTTGCTCTATGGTTCATGATCGTTGCTGGCTTTCTTTTGTTTGCTGCAACCTTCTTTAGATTCGGATCAGGGTTCCCAAAGCACTGTGGTGCCCTCAGGGAATGTTTTTGTGGTGATAATCCACTGGTGTTTTTTTTTCACCTACGTTATTAAAGTTCTCTGCTGGGCGTCCAAGAGTGTGCTTAATTTTTTTAAGCTTTCAGTCTCTTTTTATTTCTTTATTGCTGCATTTTTTATACTGTTATTGGGATTGTTAATATTATACTTCTAAGACCGTGACAGTATTTTGTAAAATAGTAAAAGTTAATCTCAGTTGTCAAAAGTTTAATATTAGCTAACACTAAAAGTTTACCAAGGTTACTGTTTTGTTTATCGATTCTTGTGTTATCATTTTAAATTATCATTTTAGTTTCCTTTGTGCCTTTAATTTAGTGATCTGTTCTTTTTCTTTGTTAAGTTTGTTTTTGGTTCGTATCCTAAATCTAATTGTACCTGATCTTGAAGCTTTCTCTCTCCTATCTTATGGTAATATCTTTTCATGCATTAACTCGCTTAGATTCTTTCTTGGTATTGCTTATTTACATATTTCATTTTCCATTTTTAACAAGACTCCAATTCAATAGTGTGAGAATGCAAATTTGTGGATATGAGAGATGTGAATTATGAAGAGCTGAGCCTTGGTTTTATAGAAATCCTAGGCTTTGGAGGTGCATGGAAAAAGTCATAAATCATTCAAATTAACTCAATTGTGATTTTTGAGTTATCTGATCATGAAAGATAGTTAATTCTCAAAATTATGCAAAAGCATGCAAAAAAAGCTTTTTAACTCAAATTAGAATGTAAATCATCTTTTTGAACTCCAAAAGGATGTTGAGTTCCAAAAAGTCAACACTTTGCATTGATTTTCTGATTTAGAGTTTAACTGTTTCTTTTGAATGTGCATAATAATTAAGAATTAAATAAATAATTAAAATGATTTATCCTCATCTCAACTGATTTTTGAAAATAAATAATTGATTTATGGGTTAATCAATCATTTAATCAAACTTTTATTAAAAACTATATTATTAAATAATGACAACTTGCTTTAATTAATTAAATAAGAATTTAACCAATTATTCATAGGATATTGGATTTAAAGTCAAATTTAAATAATATAATTAATAATAGATAGAATTAAATTTAATTAAATAATTAAGTGGCAAATATTATATCTAATTAATTAAATATGAAAATATTCAATTAATCAAACTTAGGATAAAAGTGATTTATCGCAAAATAATCATTAAATTAAAGATAATTAAGATAATTAGGAATATTGCTAGGAATATTCCCCAATTCAGATTTTAAGATAATCAATTAGATTTGATGATGCGCAGATGTGCCTTAGGTTAGGACTTCGATGTCTATTTCATTTGATTTGAGGATATAGGAGGTCAATGAACATATAGCCCATTTTCGAGGTATTACATTTTACCCCTCTTTGAATTACTATGTGAAGCGCAGTGGTTCAAAGACAGTCTGTGTTTGATAAAGCTATGAAACTAATTCGAAAGATATGATGATTGAAAGATTTGAAGATATTAGGTCCTGAATGACCAAAGATAATGTTCACTATAGCAGCAATGAACTGAGGATTACGAAAAAGTGTCAAAACACCTGATTCTGAACCTTAGGATTGCGAAGAAGTGAGTGACTGGTTCTAGACTCGATTGTCTTAGCAGAACCATTATTCTAGACTCGATTATCTTAGCAAAACCACGTTGGTATCACATCTGAGCCCTTTAGTTACTGAAGAACCAAGGAAAGAACACTGATGAACCGATGGTTACAAAAAGCTGATATAGTTTACAAGATTAAGAGAATACCAGATTGATATGGATCGATGAATGTGATATGCCCCAAGTGATGATAGATTTGCCCTGAGCGATGAGGACTTTTAATGATTCAGCAACTAGACGTGGTTGATTACTAATGAAAGATTGATATACCTATTTTAGATTTATAGACTTTGAATGATGTGCAATACCATGCCCCCTTCGGGATTAAAATTGAAATCTGACTAGAAAAGTCAGCGTTGAATGGTTTAGAAGCATGTTAATTGATTTGAAAATTGGTTATTCATGTTTGGAAATGCGTTCTGCATCATTTGGAGGTCCTAAAGACCAAGTTTGACTAGGTTAAACCATGAGTTGACCATAGTTGACCAAGTTGAAATTTTGATAGTTTGATGTAAGACAATTAGTTAAGTTGAATGCTCATTTTCTATGATGATTGAAGGTTGATTATGCAAGTAGTTAATAATATGGATGATCTTAGATTTCAATTTTGATCCCGAAAAAGGATTCTACTTGCTATTTCATTGGAGGAACCTTCGTGTGAGATTCAACTCATGTTAGATTCGAATAGGTGATTGAAGAATCATTGAAGCTTTGAAGTATTTCCAAACATTTGTGAGATCATGCAAACATGCAAAATGCAAAGAGACATGCAAAATGAAATGCAACCTAAGACCTAGGACCTACTCACTGATCACGTGTTGATTTGTTATCATCATTGAACTTTTAGGTAACTAGATAATCAATACAATGCCCACTAGGAATGAAACCATAGACATATGAATATTGATTTGTATGCGCAAGAATCAATACAACACCCACTGGTCAAACAACCATGGACATATGAATATTGATTTTATTTTTAGAATGTTAGATTAGATATAAGCACCAAGGCACAAATGCTAGGATGACCTAAATATCATATCCATTTTGATATAGAAATTTGTATAAGCATCAGAGCATAAACGTCGTGATGACCTGAATACACCTTGCATTTAACATATACATCAAATAATCAAGAGATCATTCTAAATCTAGTGTGAATTACCCGTAGTGACCCTTTATCATTCACATCCTTAAGTAAGATCATGTTTCATAGTAGGAGAAAGAACTCACTCAAAAAGACAATAGTTAGATCAAACTTCCTTGAATTTTCTGGGTATCAATGGTCGAGGTACACATGGCCATCCAATTCGAGATAGAGGCTCTTACAGTCAGACACCATTTCAATCCAGAGTTTCCAAAGTTGGTAGATTTTCACATACAAGCAGAAGACAAAGAAAAGATTATGCCCCCAGTCATCACTCTCTAAATCCTATAAAGGACATCATCGAAGAGCTCGAAGGGACACAATATGAAAAAATCTCAATGCGAATTAGTAAGCATACAAGGAGATAAAAGCATGAAAAGCATAGATTGTTTTCAGTTTGTGTTTGATTGTTGTTGTAGATGCAAAATCCTTTCTGGAGACGAGACTGACTCACTCACTCACATGAAGCTTCAAAGGACTCAGACTAGGGATGACTCAGTTGAGGTATACTAGAGGCCATAGGATATGACATTGATTGCCCCCAAGTGTGAACATTGATAGGATACAAATGCTATTGCTGATTGGTGTATAGACTGACTTATTGAAAACTGAAAATGTTGAAACAAACTAGGAGATATATGCAAACTAAAGAAAGATTAAAAGCTGGGAAAGACCAAGATCACGTTGATAGATGGAGCATTTTGAACAAGTGGCACCCGTTTGCCGAGTTTTCACCATCTTGGTAGAGATTCTATTTTTGCTACCAAGGTGCTTGTTTTCAGGTTTTCACCAAGGCACTTTTCTTTCATTTTTCATTTTTTTTGCTTTTTTCATTTTTTCAATTTTTTGATATTTTTTCAATTTTTCAATTTTTTTTGTGAATCAACAAGGCACCTATTGCTAGGTTTTCACCAAGATGTTCATTTTTTCAGGACTTTTTCAGATTTTTAAGATTTTTTTAGGACATTTACCAAGCACTGAATATCTTAGGTGTAGAATTTCTTCAGATGGAGAACATTGATTGGTTCTCAGAGCTATTCTCCTTTAGTCGTTGAGAGTTGATAGGCACCAAAGCCGAAAGTAGCAGTGATAACAAAGGGACCCAGCCAATTGGGTTCAAACTTCTCCTTGCGCTCTCTATGTGATTGATTTTTAGGATTTTCTCTCAAGACTAGATCGCCAACCTGAAATTCTCTGTGTCTGACTTTCTTGTTGTAGCCTCTAGACATTCTCTTCTGATATACTCTGAGATGATTAAATGTTTCTTATCTGTGCTCATCTAGTAGTTCAAGTTCTTGCAACCTAGACACTCTGTAGTCATCATCAGTTACTAGACCATGCATTCTGACTCTTAGTGATGGGATTTCAACCTCAATAGGCAGTACCACTTCAGACCCATAAACTAAAGCGAATGGAGTAGCCCTAGTAGGTGTTTTGATACTTGTTCTGTAGGCCCAGAGAGCTGGATTGATCATGAGATGCTAGTCTCTTCCTGTTTTATTCACTATTTGATGCAAGATTTTCAAGAGATTCTTGTTTGAAGCCTCAGCTTGTCCATTCCCTTGAGGATAGTATATAGATGACCAATGTTGAGTATTCTTGAATTTGGAACATAAATCCTCTAGGTCCTTGTTTCTGAATTGTCCCCCATTATCTGTGATTATAGAATGTGGGATCCCATATCTACAAATGATGTAGTTCAAGATGAACATAGATATCTGTTTCCCTGTTGCTTGTGTTAAGGGAACTGCTTCTACCCATTTTTTGAAATAATCTATAGCTGTGATTATATGGGTATGTCCATTAGAAGAGTGTGGATAGATAGCACCTATAAGATCAAACGCCCATTGTTGGAAAGGAAATTGTGTAGTAAAGGGAATTAGATCTCTCCTTGGAGCATGAATTAAGTTACCATGTACTTGGCACTTCTGACAACTCTTAGCAAACTTGATAGCATCTTTCTCCATTTCAAATTCCCAAGCAAGATCATATCGTGTAGTCCCAATGTCTAGCAAGGTGGAGAACAAGAGGGATTAGCAAGCTAGTGGAAGGGATGGAAGACAAGAGAATGAAGGATAATGAAGGGAAGAAATCCTCAAGGGAAAACTCCTCAAGAATACCCAAGCTAAGAAAAAAAAATTCATGTAAAGCGCATTTGGACAAACAATGAAAGGCTAGCATAGGATAAGTCACAAAAGCATAGTGCCAAAGAAGGAAAGGATGTAGTCCAAAGGAGTAGACATGTCAAGAGGCTTCATAACACCATGTTTACTCTTTCTTTCTTTTTTTTAGATCAAGACCAAAGGGGAAAGGGATAGCGAAAGGCTAAAATGAATGGAGGAAGATAGATATGAAGGCTAAATAGGGAGGGAATGAAAGCAAGATCATCATAAGATAGCTCACAAGATAGCCAAATGTTTGTGTATAGGTCAACCTTGTCAAGATCAAAGAGAGAAGATGGAATGGATGAAATATGTAGAAGAACTATGCATGATGCCTGATTGCCAGGTTTTCATCACAATACTTATCCAAAGTGCCACAAAAGAGTGGTTTTCACCATAGGATGAATTTATTTTTCTTTACTTTTTCTCCCAATGTGCCTGTTTCCAGGTTTTCACCAAGGCACATTTTCAATTTTTTCATTTTTATTTCTTTCTTTTCTAAATTTTTAGAAGAAGGAAAGCTTTTAAGATAGTGCTCCTTGAAAGGATAAACCATGATATGACAAGGATTCAAGATGATATGCTCAAAGATGCTGATAGGGAAAGGAAGATGGAAGAGAAAAATGGAGGATAAGGTTTTATGTAAAGCGAGTGAGGTTGGAAGATAGGAGGAATAGGCAAATGAGGAAAAAGGATAGAAGGTAGAAGGATAATGAATGGAAGGATTGTGAAAGGGTAGATGGAAAGGAAGGCAAGATCAATGTAAACACATACCTTGAAGGATGGTGAGAGGATGGAGGAATCATGAATGAAGGAATGCATGAAGGAATATGGTGAATGGATAGTAAAGGTTGTGGTTTAGGTGCATGGAATTGAAGAATATTGTTGGAAGGAGATGAAGTGGAAGTCTTTGGAAGCTTGAATGTCAAATTCACTTGTTGCTCAACCCTAGACTCTCTCAAGAGAGACTTTGGAATCCATATGGTCGTAGGCCTTTCATTTCCTTTTGATGATCTAGAGAGAATATCTTTAATGATGGATTTTGGAACCCATACTTGTCTTGTAGTTTTTTTCTTAGATATCTCTTTTGACTTTATGCCTCCATGTCGATTAGAGGAGACATGGTAATCTTCTCTTTTTGATGGATTCTTGTATTGCTTCTTTTTCTTGTATTGAACATTCAAGTTACTTCTAAAGAACTTGGGACTTGTGGAAGAAGGAGGAGGATATGACTGGTTTAAATGGGTGGGTGGATGAAAAGGATTCAAGGGTATGTATCTATGTTGATCTTGAGGAAAGATGGGAGATGGAGGGATGTAAGGACCCAAGATGGATGGCGAATTAGGAGAGTTAGGAGGGGAAAGTGAAGGGACATAAGGACCCAAGATAGAAGGCAAATGTGAAGCCCTTAGTAGTGGTGGAGGAGGTCCAAGGATGGATGTGGAAGATGCAAAAGGATAATCAATAAGTTCATCAACATCTATATGGAAACCAAGGATATCAACATCTTTAGAGTGAGCATTAGGATTTTCAATAGAATCATGGATATCTTTAATATGAGCACATTCTTTGATAGGATTGTTCAAAGCTTTCAAAGACTTAGGAAGAGTAGAAAGTGAAAGCGAACATGGAGTGGTAGAATAAGAAGATGGAAGACTTTGATCTTGACAAGGATCTTTGGATAGCATAAGTGCATAATTTTTTTCTTGATTTTCAATAGGCTTAACATCAGAAGTAACAACACCATTTTTACCAACCTTAATGGAAGTATCATCTTTGGAAAGCGCAAGTGTAGTAAGGTTATTTTGATTTTCAATAAGCTCAATGGTGTAAGTGGTAGCTTGATCTTGCTTAGGAGAAGACTTAAGACATGGTGGAATGCATGAGAAAGGGTGTGCAGAATCAAAAGAACCCTGAAGCAAATAAGAGACATCAAGAAAAGGAGTGGATGAAATGGAGGGTTCTTGATCTTGATCTTTCTTTATGTTCTTTTCTTTATCATTTTTAGAGTCCTCTTGACATGGAGCCACTTCTAAGGATAAGGAAGCATGTTGGGATTGTATGGAAGATTTTGGAAGAGGTGGTGGAGGACTAGCTAAAGTAGGTATTGTAGAATATGAAGGCTTAGGCTCTTTAGGTTTATCATTATTGAAAGTATTTACAGCCAAGTCAAGGTTAGCTTGAGTTTCTTTAAGAGGTAGCCCTGAAGGATAACTATAGAGAACCACATGAAAAGTATCACGGCTTGTGTCAGATGAAGGTTCTGTGAAATATTTGAAAGACTCAAAAGCTTTAGGAAATGTACAGGTATTGGAGGAAGTAGGGGATGGAAGGGAGCCATCACAAGACAAAGGTCCAACATTAACATGATCTTGCTTGAGAGTACAATCTTTATTTTCAGCCTGAGAGTTCTTAGAGGAGAGATCCTTATAGTATTGACGTCTCAAATCAGCATGGTACATTTTATATTCCTTAATAGAAGTAGATGTATCATCTAGATATTATCCACAAAATCCATCAAAGTCTCTTTTAAAATCAGAATCATATGGATCACCATCACGATCTATCCAATGTGACGGCTCATTTGTAGTAAGTAGGAACACACGATGAGGAGGACTCTTAGGAATAGAGGTGTCATAGGTATCATTACATTGTCTATCATCATAGTCATCATAGTCTCCAAAGCTAGATGCGTCACTCTCCATGGAAGAGGTATCATAAGGGTTATCACATTTCTCAAATTCTATCCGGAGGCATGGTGACATGTACAAATCTTTATCAAATGGAAAAGGGCATAGAGCTTCCATGGAGAACTCTTTAGGTTCATTTTCTTTCTCAAGTTTGTTAATCTTGACTTTCATAGTGTGCATCTGTTTCATCATGGCCTGCATCAGAGTTTCTTCCTCATGTGTATTGATTCTTTGAGACATGTGTACTAATTCTCAATAGCTACTACTATGTTCTTAACACAGTGATTTGTATGACAGATTCTGGAAATAGGTTGTAAAAGCTAAAGTATCTGGCAATTCTGACAATTTTCTGACAACTTTTTAAAATTTTCTCAAATGACTTTCTACAGACTCGTACGACAGTTGGTAGGCAATGAAACAACAATTGAAAAACATGTACAACAGTTGCAAGCAAGATTTGACTTTTAGAATTTGTTGGCATGAAAACTCATATGACACTGGGTACTCAATCATAAGACAGATGGGCAGTAATGAAATGACACTTGGCAAAAACTTGCATGAATTTTGACCTTATGAAATGTCTTTTGACTCTAGAAAGGATTTTACATCAAATTTTGCAAATTTTAGGGTTTTTAGTTTCAGATTGTTTGCAAATTTTACTATCCAAATTTGAAGATTATACTAGATTCATTCATTTTTAGTAACCAAATAGATAAACAAGCACGCAGAATAGCAAGCAAGTGATGTCAAGCATGTCTAAAAATAATGAACAAGGGAAAAAGAAACCTTGCACATGAACAATCAATTGACTAAATTGTGGTAATCCCTAAGAGAGCTAATTGTGTATGTTCTAAAAAGTTTTGCAATAACGCACATATTCCTGAAAATGAAAAATTTGGCCTCTCTAGGGTTTTTAGTAATGGTTTGACTCTGCAACTTTTATGATTCAAAGGGGTGAACTCCAATCCTAGCATACCAAGGTTTTGACACAGTTTGAGAACTTAATCTTCAGGAGGTGCTAGGGAGATCTGACAACCTATAATGAACCATACCTATGGAGATTTCTTCCACAAGGACATTTATATAGCGACTGTCACTACCATGGCAAAAATGACTATTATCGCTTGAGGTTCCATCAACATAGTTTACCCTATGAAGGGATTGTCTGCTATGGTTAACCCTCTCTAAAGGTGACTCACAATAGTATACCACAAGGGGACTTGGCTCCAGATCCAAGGTTTTTGATGCCTTTTCACTTTTAACCCAAACAAAGCAGACAGATAAATCCGACGCGCTAAGACAAAGTTTTGCTTCACCAAGGTCTATGATGTCAACTCCATGTGATTTGTCAACCTCTCTGGGGAGAGAATGTATTGATCAATAAGAGAAGGTGCACTAACCAATTTTGATTCACTAAAGCTCGTGATGTTAACCCCACGTGATCTATCAACCTCTCCGGGGAGAGAATGTATCGATTAATAAGAGAAGACGCACTAACCAAGTTGAATGTGAAACGCACTAAGTATCCTCCCTACCTACAAGGATTCTATTGTCAAGAAGGATTTCATTGGAAATCCAATCTCTCAAGAATCACGAATAGTGTTCATAGGGCCTAATTACTATGTGAGCACAAATGTATGTTTCCAAAAAGCAAATCTACCAAAATTACCCAAAAAGCAGAAAGAGGAACACTTAATGCTTAAAGAGAATATGAGATGAGTCCACAAGGTGGAACACTTAACACCTCACACAAGCTGAAAATGAGTCCCCAACTTAGAAAATAAGTGAGTTCCTAAAAGCACAAATGGGTTGCCAAGTGGAACACTTAACACTTATGTCCTGTTGATCCCTCCCCTTTAATGTGGCGTTGACCTTGCAACCACAGGGTGGAATGAGGGGTCAGCGGATTAGCGAGTCCAATATAACCCAAGATAGCAATCAAGATCAATCACAAGTATCTAAGACTACTTAATGAATCCTTAAGGGGTCACAACCTAGTATCAATTATGCAAGTGTGTAGAAATAGACAAAATCATGAAAAGATGCACACAAGCCAGACACATAGAGATTTATTTTAAATCCATATTGAAATGTTATTAGATGAAGGAGAATACATGGGATCCTCGCAACATGCTTAGTAGATTTTAGCTGATTTTTAGCAATTCTTGTTGAGCTTTTCCATGCAAGCAAGTGACGAACTCTCCAACAAGCAAACAAGATATGTAACATATATTCAACTTATGAAAACCATAGGGTTAGCTCTAAAAATCAATTATTATCATCAATAATAACCAGCAATTAACCCAAATGACAACTCATATCATTCATTGAACCATGTAAGAAAAATAAGTGCATACCCATCACAAAACTTTATTTTTTTTGCTGTATTTGACTTAATCAACAAGATCTGATTTTTTTTTTTATGATTTTGGCCACAAAAATAGAAATTCAAAATAGAGAACCCTGCTAAAAAATAGAGATCTTTCCAAAAATGTAAAATTTTTAGAAAAATCTCTTCATTTGTGCCCTAGAGACCCGTTTTAACAAAACAAACCAGTTTTTGTAAATTGACTATTTGAGCTATTATATTGCATCTAAATTTAAAACACAAAGAATGGACCCCCTGTATAATTTAAAGAGATTTCTAAAAATATAAAAATTTCTAAAAAATATACTGATTTGCGTCAGATATTAATTTTTTCTATAATTTCAAGAAAAAATTATTAAAAATTCAAAACATCTCAAAAAATTCTAAATTTTTTACTATAGCTTTCCTGATATGTGTCAAACTTGCAAAAAAAAATTTAGAGAAAAAATCCAAGCCATTTGAGAGATAAAATTAAATCTTTGAAACTTTAGGGCTTTAGCTCAAAAAAAAAAATCAAAACCAGCATGTAAAGGTGGGTTGCCATAAATGTGTGTGAAAATTGTACCTGATCTGTAGACACAACACTTCAATAAAACATTAGAGGTTAGCTATAATCAAAATCATGCAAAATTGAAATCTAATCTAACCAAGCGATTTACTGCCTTCTAATAGGTGTGAGATTGATGTTCTCAGATTGTAATCGAGATCAGTGACCTAGATGACACCTAAATGAAGGATTTGAATGCAATTGATCTAGATATGAATTGAATGCAATTAAGCTATTTTTTAATTTTTTTCTATGCAATATGAATGATAAACTAATATGAAATTGATCTAACAATGATATGAATCTATGCTAAATGATATGTAATGCTAAAAACAAGAAAGATCTCACAATAGCTTGGATTCGCAAAGATGATTCATCAGACTCCAATTTGATAGTGTGAGAATGCAAATTTGTGGATATGAGATATGTGAATTATGAAGAGTTGAGCCTTGGTTTTATAGAAATCCTAGGCTTTGGAGGTGCATGAAAAAAGCCATAAATCATTTAGATTAACTCAACTGTGATTTTTGAGTTATCTAATTATGAAAAATAGTTAATTCTCAAAATTATGCAAAAGCATGCAAAAATAGCTTTTTAACTCAAATTAGAGTTTAGATTATCTTTTTGAACTCCAAAAGGATGTTGAGTTCCAAAAAGTCAACACTTTGCATTGATTTTCTGATTTGGAGTTTAACTGTTTCTTTTGAATGTGCATAATAATTAAGAATTAAATAAATAATTAAAATGATTTATCCTCAACTCAACTGATTTTTGAAAATAAATAATTGATTTATGGGTTAATCAATCATTTAATTAAACTTTTATTAAAAACTATATTATTAAATAATGACAACTTGCTTTAATTAATTAAATAAGAATTTAATCAATTATTCATAGGATATTGGATTTAATGTCAAAATTAAATAATACAATTAATAATAGATAGAATTAAATTTAATTAAACAATTAAGTGGAAAATATTAAATCTAATTAATTAAATATGAAAATATTCAATTAATCAAACTTAGGATAAAAGTGATTTATCGCCAAATAATCATTAAATTAAAGATAATTAAGATAATTAGGAATATTGCTAGGAATATTCCCTGATGCAGATTTTAAGATAATCAATTAGATTCAATGATGCGCAGATGTGCCTTAAGTTAGGACTTTGATGTCGATTTCATTTGATTTGAGGATATAGGAGGTCAATGAACATATAGCCCATTTTTGGGGTATTACACCATCCCCATTGGGGTTTTCCCTTGGCCAAGGTTTCCTCGAGAATAAATAATGTGTTATGAGTTCTTTAGTTTTATTGCTATACATGTTGTTTAGCTTTCTATGTTATGCATGCATTAAGATAATCTGTTATATCCATAATTGGGTAAAAGTTAAAGTTTGTAGAATACTGATTCACCCCCCCTCTTAGTATTCCCTATTTCTAACATCTTCTTATTCTACTTATGTGTTATTGATTATATTTGCATGTAACTGTTAAATTTTTGTATGCTCATCCTAACACTATTGCATCAAATCCTTGTAGTCTATCATTTTAACTCCTCCAATCAAGAGACATTCCATAGTTTTGAATGACCATTTTAGGAATCTTCCCAAAGGGAAGCACTTTGCCCATTTTTTATTTTCCAGATGATGTATTTGGTAATTATTTCCTAATTATCAAAGATAAAGTTCTATGTGTTTGATCCTCTTGGGGGATTCCTGATCATCATTATTCAAATAGGATCATCTGAATCTAGATATTATTTTCTTATCATCTACACCCATTTCTAATTACCCTTGAACATATTCCAAACATTTTTAGCTTGTCATGCCCAAAATTTACTAACCAAAAACGCAACAATTTTTTTTTTGTTAAGAGATATGTTGAGTGTCATTCAATGGTTAAGTGCAAGTTGACAATAGATTATTCGGTCAGAGTCTAGATTCAGGTCAATTGAGAATTAACTCTCAGTTCAGTCTACTGGATCTACCTTTGGCTAAGGTTTAGACTAAGGTGGTAATTTAGGTGGACTTAGTTGAAATTTGGTCATAAGAGTATAACCTAATGATCGGGATCAAACCGTGGTTATCTGATCCCTATCTTTCATTCCAATATGGGAATCAAATCAAAGATGAGCACTAGTTATACTAATATCCCTTGTTTGAAACTATTGTTAAACGTTATGCCTACATTAGCCACTAGGATCATAGGTGTAATCACCTAAAAATGAACAAGGACAATTTAACGATAATTCAAAGAAAATGAAGTAAATCAAAGAAGATTAAGGATATAATTGAATCAATTGAATCACAATGCATAATTAGCCAATCAAAATGAAAATCAAATCATAATTCAAGATAAATCAAAATTGAGGGCATTTTAATCAAATGTAATCAAATTGAGATACAATTAATTTAATTAATTGTATAGTCTTGGATTAAATTAATTCAACCCATTCAAGGGGTGCATCGCTAAAGAAAATTAATTAAATCAATTAATTAAAATCAATTACTCTCAACAACCCAAAAGGAGAGGAAAATTAATCAACCAATGAAATTGGAGGAAAGGCATTCACATGGATCAATCAAAATTGAATCTCATTCACTCAAAGTGAAAAAGAATCTTAGCCATCCATATTGTCTACTTGTCCCAAGCTTTGAGGACACAAATTTTTCTTTGTCTTCAAAGGGTGGAACCAAAACCTTAACCCCAACTCAATAATGATCAATTGCAACCACACCCCCTCACCTTGGGAAAATCTATAAAAGGGAGGCTAAAATCCTTCATAATTCATCAACCACCTATCTAAGAATTGCATCCAACCTCTTGCAATTTGAATTTAGAAAGCATTTTGAGAGCAATTTTAGCATTTCATATTGATAATTGTTAGCATTTGCATTGTTTTATCATTGTCATTCTCATATTAGAACTGTCATTAGTGAGCTTGTTGAGAGCTTCATTATTCATTCTAATTAGAGAGCCATAGGATGCTCAATTAGTCTTTGATATTGTGAAATATTTGCTCAATTGTGGTTGTATTTAGTTCTTATTTCATTTATTTGTCATTGATTAACACTAATTCTATGAAGATACATTCAATTGTATACAAAATGGCACCCACCGTGGGGCCGTAAGCCTCATTTTATCAGTCTTGTCATTTAAATCATCTTTTTGTATGCTATTGTTTGCTATTTTTCATGAAATTTTGTAGGAAATAGGGAAAGTCATGCCTATAGAACATTTAGTCACACCTGAAATAGATTGGATGATGCCTATAGGCTCTATATCAACACCTATTTGCTAACTATTCATGCCTCTACGATAAAGTGTTATAGCCTTTGCATGAAACAGTCATGCTTATGAGCTGAGAAGTGTCACAGATTTACAATTCATTGTCGCCTTTTTTAAAGCTTTGCTCCACAATTGATAGAAACAAGCACGCCTAAAATATTTTGTCTTACACTTTGTATTAATTCATTGTCACTTTGAATTAGTTCATTATCGCAATTTTAAATTCTGCTTGTGCTTAACAATAATCTGCTTATGCTTATGCACATTTAAGTGTCACCTATGCACATTTTAGTGTTGCCTATGCACATTTTAGTGTTGCCTATGCACATTTCAGTGTCACTTATACACATTTTAGTGTTTCCTATGTACATTTCAGTGTTGCCTATGCACATTTCAGTGTCGCTTGTGCACTTTTCTGTGTCACTTACTAACAGTTATCTTACGCCTGCAAACAATTTAATATCGCGTATTTTCTAGACAATGTCGCCTACTGTCTGTTGTCTGAATTTTCTATTAAATTGATAAATTTCATCATCTAACTCCTTGTTTGTACATTTTGATTGTAAATGAAAAGGCATCAAAAATTTCAGAAGCCAGAATGCAGGTTTAATCAAGAAGAGAAGACACTTGCTAAGAAGATAAAAAAGGGAGAATCAAGCACATATCAAAGCTATCCTTGAATCAACACAAGAAGAAGACAATCAGGTATATCAGAAATACCTTACTGTGATTGAAGCTTATAAACAGAAATATGTCTCTTTAAATATGTCTCCTTAATTTCAAGTTTTTGTTTGGAAATTTGCAATTAAAGTGCTCAAAGATTCATTACATCAAGCTTTGTGTTGTCAATTTTGATTTTGGTTTCCCCTCATTTTGAGTGTTTGTGCTGACTAACTTGTTGGAGGACAAGAACATGGGAAGGAACTATTGCTAAGGTGAATAACATACAAGGAAAAACACTCAAAAATGCCCCTAGCTTTATGCTAGCTACGAACAAGGTATTCATCTATTCAAGCTCGCATTTTCTTAGATTGCGACATTCATTTGATATAAGCTTGGGATAAAATAGGAAATGAATTTCACACTTCAATTATAAGAATCCCCTTGTCAATGGATTGAAAAAGAACAAATGTGTGTTAAATTGGGTGGAATAAAGAAAGACAATAGGGATATGCTCTTCACTCTTTGAGTGAATCAAACTCCCAAACTTGTCCTACTAAGT
Source organism: Chamaecyparis obtusa (assembly GCA_027943335.1). NCBI lineage: Eukaryota > Viridiplantae > Streptophyta > Pinopsida > Cupressales > Cupressaceae > Chamaecyparis > Chamaecyparis obtusa. Next base: position 1,610,737 of record BSBK01003391.1, read on the forward strand.
TCATTTCTTGCTTTCCATGAACATGCTAGAGATTTAGTGGGCTCGTCTCCCAAGTTTACCTTAGCAAGGTCGGTGAGAGGGATAGCCCAAGTGGGACACACTTTCTTTTACCACGAGAATCCAACCCAATTTAAAATAAAATGCATGCATCCTTAATGGGGTGTGTGACAAACAGATTTTGATTTTTCAACCTTCCTCTAGCAGTCCTTGCGGATTGTGCAAAATTGTACTTTGGTGCATGTGGGAAGCCCCTTAACATACTTGGGGGATGAGAGATTAAAGTCTATTTGAATGGAATCCATACTAAATCCTTGATAAATTAGCAAGCCTACCTCATTAGAGCCATTTAAAATCCAAATTTGACCTAAGGTAGATTGCTTGGAAGAATTTCTTGTGATAATTGATAAAATCATTATGTTGTGCTTGAAGATCTTTGATTACAAAAAGAAAAACATTCATTAAGATCCAAAAATCAATTAACAATAAAAATTCAAGAGAATATTGTATTCACAAATGGAAAAAGAAATGGAAACATTATCCAACAAATCTTCATTAAGAACATTGTTTCCTTATCTCTATGATCCTAATATCACATCCATGTCTACATATTCTTTAGACAAAAAGGCTATCACAAAAACAAAATCTCACATTGAGTATATCTTTGAGCAAAAAGAATATCATGAAAATCCTATATTTGATCAAGAATATCCTAATGATAAGCCAATATTTGATGAAGAACCTATTTCAACATATCAAGAGAATCTCATCTTTGATCAAGGAAATCAAGAGGAATTAGTTCCATCTCAACAATATTCATCATATGACAACTCTTTGGGAAACACAAATACATCCAAATATCCTTGGGATAGATCCTTTACTCCTTTTGGAATTTCATACGAATCAGCTTTGGAAAAACTTCTTGAAAATGATCTCATCACGTTGCCTCAAATCACTTCATGTGGTTTTATCTTTTTGAGCAACTATTGTGCATATCATAGACATAATGAGCATGAAACTTTAGATTGCGTGGAGTTGAAACATAAAATCCAAAATTTTATTGATGGTGACATAATTGAAATTGAAAATCCTAATGACTCATCTAAGGAAGATACTACTCTCAAGAAAGATCAAACTTATGAACACATGTCTAGTAGCGGTCCTCTTATAGCTTTCACCTATTCCACCATTCCTGCATTTAATAAAAAAGAAAAGCTATCCAATATTCCTCCACCAAACAAAGATCCAAATAGTTTTCATAATTACTATGTATACCCTCAAGGGCTACCTCTAAAAGAGATCCAAGCTAACCTACATCTTGCTACAAACTTCTTTCATGATTCAAAGGTTATAAACTCCAAGCCTTCATGTGCTAAAATGCCTATCATTCCTATTTCAAATGAACCTTCATTAGCCATTCAAGAATCCTATGTGAACATTCAAACTCCTACCTTGTCCTTAGAAGTGGCTCCATGTCAAGAGACTAATCAAGAGTGCAAAGAAAAAACTCTTATTAAGGATCAAGATCAAGATATTATCCCTTCTTATCCTATAGTTGACCAAAGTCCCACACCTCAAGAATCCCATGATGAACCCTTCATACCCTTCCATTTCTTTCAAGAAGATACCCTTCCATCTCAAACACTCCATATTCCTTCACCTCTTATATCATACCCATCTCCTAAGCAAGATCAAGGTATTCCTTCCATCTATGATGAACTTATCAAAAATCAAAAGCAAAGTATTCTTCCTAGGCTATCAAAAGATCCTTGTCAAGATCAAAGTACCCCAACATCCACTTTTCATAAGCCTCCATATCTACCTCAAATTTTTGCCATTCTTCCTAATCCATTGCATAAGAATAAATACCCTCAAGCTTCAACTGCTCATATCAAAGTGACTCCTATCAAAGCTACATATAAGCCTATTGGTACAAAGATAAATCTGAAAGATGAAAGCCTTGGCCATGCAACTCAAAATAAAGATTCCCACATCCCATTTACCTCCATTTTTGCATAAGCATCATCCCGCTACATCTTCCAAATCCATCCTTGGTCCCTTTATTCCAAAGTTGAAACCTCCAGATCTTCCATCCATATTGGGCCCTTACACCTTTCCTACCATCCCTATCCCACCATTCCCTTACCCTATATCCTATCAAGATCAACAAAGACATACATACTTGAGAAACCAAACACCCATCCATGTTAATCCTCCATATGATCCCATCCATATGAACCATCCATATTTGCCTTATTCATCCACCAATCCCAAGTCCTTTGGAAGAAGTTTGGATGTGCAACATAAGGATCAGAAATCCAAGAATCCACTTATGTTTGACGAGCACCATGTCCCATCTAATTGACATGTGAATGCAAGAAAAAAAGAAATATTCAAGAGACCACAAAGGTCCATCAAGAAAAAATAAAAATTAAAGAAAATGTGGGTTCCTAAATCCCTCATTGAAGAAATGCATTCAAAAGCATCCAAAAGGAAAGACAAATCAAAGAAAGTGTGGATTCCCAAGTCACTTTTGAAGGACTTACACACAAAAGAGAACTCAAGGTTGACATTTAAGCTTCCAAAGGCTTCTACTTCACATTATCCCAAACATATTCCATCTCATCCATCCATTTTGAGTCCTTGTGTCCCAAGATCCATATCCTCTCTTACATCAAAATGCCAAGCTATCTCACCCATTTTTCCTCCATTATTCCACTAGCCTTCAAGGTGTGTATTGATGTTGGTCTTGATAATACTTCTTATCCTTCTATTCATTATCCTTCCATTTCCTTCTTCACGCCCACACATGGAAAGACTTATTATCCTCTCATTCATTATCCTTCCATTTCCCTTATCCAATCCATTGCATAAATCTTTAGCCACCCTCTACCTTATCCACCATATCACCTTTCCATCACCCTATCAACATCTTTGAGCATAACTTTCAACAGCCTTGGCTTGTCATATCATATCTTTTAGAGGAGTATCCAAAGAGCATGAAGCTTGAGTCCATCCAAAGAGAAAAAACAAAAGAGAAAAAGAAAAAGAAAAAAAGAAGAAAAGAAGAAAAGAAAAGAAATCCATCCTATGGTGAAAACCACTTCTTGTGGCATCTTGAACAAGTACCATGATGAAAACTTGGCAAACAAGCATCATGCGTAATTCCTCTCTTGCACTCTACACTTGGGGACAAGTTACATCCATCATATCCTCCATCTTTCTACCATTTTTCTCACTTGCATCAGTACTTCGACTTTAACCTTTGATCTTAACAAGGTTGAACATTTCTATGAGTGTTAAGTATCTCGACATGAGTTATCCTATCCATTAGCTTATTCACTTGTTGCATTCACGCTACCTTATCATGATCTTGCTTGTCCTAAAGCCACCTTCATTACTCCTAAGAAACCTTCCCATAAACCCAATCCATTCACTCATAGCCTTCACCACTCCTTTATCATGATTGTATGATCCTATCCAGATTGATCTTGATCCAAGTGAAAAATAAAAAATGGAAAAAAAGAAAAAGAAAAAAAATGTTAGAAAAAGTCTCTTGATATGTCTATTCCTTTGGACCATTGTCATGACATCAAGTCATTATTCCCTATGCTATCCAACACCACATCATTGGCCTATATTGAGATACATTTTTCCTAACTTGGATAATCTTGAGGAGATGGTCCTATGGGTAACATACTAGCTTCATCCATCATCCATCAGTTTGTAAATCCTATGCCTTGCTAGACATTGGAACAAATTCAATGTGATCTTGCTTGAGAACTAGTAATCTCTAAAAATCCAAAAACATAAAAAGTCTTTTAAAAATAAAAAAGTTCAAAAATTCTAAAAAATCCAAAAACATCAAATATTTCTAAAATTAAAAAAAAAATCAAAAATTTCTAAAAATCCAAAAACATAAAAAATCTTTAAAAATCCAAAAAAAAATCGAAAAATCTCTAAAAATCAAAAAAATTGAAAATCTAAAAATCAAAAAATTGCAAATCTTAAGTAAACACTCAAAAGTTGCATTGCCCAACAAAGCATGATCTTTGCTAAATCAAACTAGGGGTGCCAATCCAAATTTAACGAGCTTTTCTAAAGAAAACATCAATTGGCTCAAATCATTGAATCAAAATTGGAAAATGGCTACACTTGAACTTCATGATCAATATCACATTTCAAACATCCAAATACTTGATTTAAACAACAAAATTAATAAAATCAGATCAAAATCTAAAAGGCTTAAACATAACTAAGGATCAAAGTGGATGAAGTTTTTGGAAATATAGATCTACAAACAAAAGCAAAAATGTTCAAAGTGTTACTAAATTTTTTGGAATCATGTCTTTCTAGCAAATCGATGATGTTTGACTAGATGAGCGATGATGAAGACATGATATTTTCTTGATTGCTTCTTGAGTGCTTGCCATATTGATTCATAGTAGTATGTGAATTTGTCTAATGCCATGATCATCAAAGAATCATCGAGGACATTTGTCTATGAAAGGGATCAATTCTTTGTCTATTTACTTGCAATTGTTAAAATCCAAGGAAAGAGGTATTCATATCATCATGGTTGAACCAATGAGGGTTGTAACAATTTCATATTCCAAAAGCTCAATGATGATTATAAGCTCTCAAATCTTGAATAATGACAGTTAGCTGCATACATCTTAGATTAGATGCATTGTATATATTGTTTTATCTTTCTTAGCTTAATTTGCAAGAGGAAAATCTAAAAGGGGGTGGAGTTAGCATCATCAAAAGACCAAATCAAGATACATCAAATGTTTTGAGATCTACATCATCAAATTTCTGATCAATATAATCAAAGTCTTGATCAACATCATCAATGCTTGAAATATACATCATCAAACATTCTTCTCAATCTGATCATCAAAGTTACATCAATGTCATCAAGATACAAGTACATTATCAAAGGTCTGATCCATCAAAATGATTCATGCTACCTCAAGGACATCATCCACAATCAATCAGGTTAATCAAATAGGGGCAACCTAATCTTGTTCATCACCTTCTCTTCTATCAATCCATAATTTTGTATCATCAAAACATCTAATCATGTATCAAATATCAATCAGTCAAATCATCCACATGATCATCTAACATCAATCAATTTATCCTATCATCCATTTGCTCATCTTGAGTACATCAAATCTCCTAACTCTATATCGTTAGGAAGGAAAATCATTGTTTTGTCTCTCTAGATCTTGAGAGCGAAATATCAACCCATCAACTTATCCTATTAGATTGACATCAACATCAACCGAGTGATTCTGACTGACATCAAATGATACCAAACCATCATCAACTTATCTGGAGCATCAACATCTTATCAATCAAATCTTCTCTCATCAAATCTTCTCATGATTGGGGCATTTTCAAATTTCTATATCGGGAAACAAATCAAAATTTCCCAATCTCAACCAAATCAGCCACAATCATTTCAATTCATTTCCCAAGGGGGCATGCAATCATATCATTAGTGGTAACATCATTAGGAATCAAGGAAAACTTTTATCAGAAATTTTTTTGTAATCAAAATGAAAGGGGCATCATATCAAATTAGATCATCAAATCAGGAACCATATCAACTAGGAGAGTATCAGATCAATCATATCAGCGTCAATTTCATATCGAGAATCAAAGGATCAACTATCAAAAGACATTTAGAATGAACATCAGAGATTGACCATCATTGAATCAAGAACTTATCAATCAAGCAAGATCAGAGTATTCTTTGAATCGACATGCTTCGCACATCAACTCAAAGAGGGGCATTTGTAATCACCTAAAAATGAACAAGGATAATTTAACGATAATTCAAAGAAAATGAAGTAAATCAAAGAAAATTAAGGACATAATTGAATCAATTGAATCACAATGCATAATTAGCCAATCAAAATGAAAATCAAATCATAATTCAAGATAAATCAAAATTGAGGGCATTTTAATCAAATGTAATCAAATTGAGATACAACTAATTTAATTAATTGTATAGTCTTGGATTAAATTAATTCAACCCATTCAAGGGGTGCATGGCTAAAGAAAATCAATTAAATCAATTAATTAAAATCAATTACTCTCAACAACCCAAAAGGAGAGGAAAATTAATCAACCAATGAAATTGGAGGAAAGGCATTCACATGGATCAATCAAAATTGAATCTCATTCACTCAAAGTGAAAAAGAATCTCAGCCATCCATATCGTCTACTTGTCCCAAGCTTTGAGGACACAAACTTTGCTTTGTCTTCAAAGGGTGGAACCAAAACCTTAACCCCAACTCAATCATGATCAATTGCAACCACACCCCCTCACCTTGGGAAAATCTATAAAAGGGAGGCTAAAATCCTTCATAATTCATCAACCACCTATCTGAGAATTGCATCCAACCTCTCGCAATTTGAATTTAGAAAGCATTTTGAGAGAAATTTTAGCATTTCATATTGATAATTGTTAGCATTTGCATTGTTTTATCATTGTCATTCTCATATTAGAACTCTCATTAGTGAGCTTGCTGAGCGCTTCATTATTCATTCTAATTAGAGAGCCATAGGATGCTCAATTAGTCTTTGATATTGTGAAATATTTGCTCAATTGTGGTTGTATTTAGTTTTTATTTCATTTATTTGTCATTGATTAACACTAATTCTATGAAGATACATTCAGTTGTATACAATAGGTTAATATGAATTTACATATCTTAATAACATTTAAACAAGGTTATTATAATAACAATAAATTACTTTTATAGACATAGATAAGTAAGGTTTACTAATGTTATAAGGTACTCTATCTATATTATCCATTGATTAACTCATATTAATAATCCTTATTAAATTAAAGGCCAAACAATACATTAGGATACAATTCTTTTATCCAATATAAGATAATAATTTAACTTAGGTCAATCATTCTACTATCAATATTGTTATTTTATCCAATTAGCAACTGAATAAACTAAATTACCAAGGTAACAAACTGGTTTACTAATCCATAAGTGTGTGTACATTCAGCTTTAATCTAATACTTAATTTCATGAAAATGTATTAACAATAAAGAAATTAAAGTTAAATCAATTAAAACACATGATATAGTCTAAAGAACATCCTACAAACTCGTTCTACAATTCTTACTCAACTAAATAACAAATGACAATTTGTGTTAACAATATCTAGCAATTAAGATTGTTAACCATAAGGACAACAATTCTAAACATTAATCAACTAATAAATCCCCTGATCAACTACTAATATCACTAACTTATCAATCAATAATTTGTCCTTAAAAGATAGATTTGTGCCCACTAATGATATATCTCTAATCTAATAAATACTAGCAAGAATGTATGTTAACAAATATAATATTTAACAAAATAAACCATTGATATGACACATTGTTAAATTAATGAATAAAAATTAAGACACAAGACCCATGCACAAATAATTAGTGATTAAATTTACCAATTAAAAATATAATCACCAAAAACATTACTTATTATTGGCTAGGATTAATTCCTAAAAGACTATGCTAGAATCCTACAATAGGTCCTAATCATAGCCTACTAAGTCCACTAAGACTAGCCTATCTAATCACCTCACATTCCCCAAGTCCCACTTGTCTAGTGGTGGGGTGAGGAACCCAAAGCACACTCAAGCTCCTGTGAAAGTTGAAGAGGAGGGAGTGTTGATTTAAAAGCAAATGTTGAGGGACCCACCTAACCAAGCCTAATGCATATGGCTCACATAGGTAGAGGAGGTGTGCCTTAATTCCTTGTCATGAGAGTACACAAGGGAAGAGAGGTTTTGACTTGGAAATAAATTAATGCCAAGTTAGTCCTCTAGCTCTTACGCATGGTAGCATGCTATCAAGTCAAAAGGGATGGCAATACAAATTAGGACTTGCTTCCCATTAATTCCCTTTGTCGTAATGTGTTGAAATGCTAGGCTTGAAAACTCATGGATAGGAGTATAGCAAGTTAATAAATATTAAAGGATTAATAAGAGCTAGTAAGGAAGGCTATGGGGCCCACTAGCCTTATGTTATATGGTAAGCCAATATGCCATAATTTATAAACTTTATTAGTTAAGGATTAATTGATAATAGTATGGGTAAGATAGGGGTTTTAGGATACTAATTCTAATTAGGGGATTATAATGAAAAGGGAAGGGAATATTTTCTATGGTAAGAGAATAATTTCCTTCTCCATACAAAATCCAGAGAGTTAATTTGCTCAAAGAAAATCTGGGAGATGTTATTTCAAGGCATGAGTTTTCCTTAATTTCCTTACTTGATATATGAGGTCTAAAAGCATGAGTTGGATAATTTAATTAGTGTATTGAATTAAGGGATATATGAATGTTACATTACAATATAATTTAGTTTAATTGACCATTGTTGTCATGTTCATCTAAGAGGGAAAAAATAAGATTGCAATGTTGGTTTTCAAATAAGGTGATGATCATATTGCAATGGTAGTTTGTTCAAGGGAAGATTAACCATATTTGAACTTAAATATCACAATCAACATCTAAGAGAATGCAAGGTTATTATAACAAAAAGATTTTTACATGCTATTGAAGCTATTAAATGGTTTATTCCATCAACTTGGAGAAAGCATTTTTGCAATGAAAGAATAACTCTTATTACAATGAGAGATAGAATACTATAATCATGGAAGCAATGAATCATCATTTACATTATGGACATCTCTTCAATACAATTACATAATTTTCAAGAATGATAATACTTCATATTTACAACAAGGCCATACAAGTAGATAGTGCTACACAATGGGAGTTCAAGGAGATAACAAACTGCTCTCCATTACAATTTCACAATGGTCCAATGGAATGGAAATACATTACAAATTTTAACAAGAAGATCAAACTCATAACAAGAGGATTCACAATACAACATTAGGGTTGTCATCACACAACCACCCAAAAAAATAAGAAACCTCCAAAGCTTTCTCCACAAGATCTTGACTTTAGAAATCTGCAAAAATAAAGAATGGAACCATGGGAAGCTCACCTCCCATCCTAGGTCTCCAAGAGACCACCCCTGAGCTTGGAGAACCAAGGCTAAACAGGTATGCTTCAACAAACAAGATGCTCACAAAATACACATATGCATATACAACAATTTACTCCCTCCCAAGGCTACACAAATGAGTCTTACAAGCTCATTGAAAGAGCGTGAAGGTGGGCTTTTCCAAGGGGAGAATGCCATGGTATTCAACATTTCTCAACATTAGTATTTCATTGCCTCTTCAAGGCTACAAAAGCAAAATCTCCATACACATATATTGCTCATCTACATCCTCAAGATGCAAGGATACCAATGGCTTCAAGTGGCCCATACACCATGAATTTCTCCCTCTTCTCCAAGAGAAGAGACTCTCACCACATGGAGAGCCCAACTAACCCCTTCAACCAAAGGCCATTTCTTCCCTTCCCAAAGGGTGAGTAATTCCTCACTCCCATGAACAAGAACTCCCTCATTCAAGCAAAATAAAACAAGAAGGAAATATGAATTCAAACCCAAATCCCATCCCTCACAACACAATATCAAAACAAGAATACAATTCATATGCATGAGAGAGAAAGAATACATGATAATCTATTGAACAAGTAAGAAAGCTTCCATGGATGTGAGTAACCAACCTTCACAAGTGTTATGGAAAAAGAAGTTTGAGAAGAGCTAATCCACTTATCCTTCCTCAATCCAAACCCTAATGTCTCTAAAAGTAGAGAGTGGGTGAACACCCACTAAATCTACCAAGGGCCTCTAAAAAGGCCTCCAATTTCTACCCACCCACCATCAATAAATGTAGACTTGACCCTATGGTCCTATTGCTTTTTCCTTGTCCCCCATGATAAATACATGGTTGAAAGGAAAGGGTGGAGTTGGGTAAGGGTCAAGACTTATCCAATTTCGTAGCTAAGGGTAAATGGGTCATAAAATGGGTTACCAAGGTCACTAGGGAATTATGGACATGCTCAAAACCTTCCTAACCCATACCCCTATCCTTTAGGTACTTAAATAATGCCAAAAATGACCCTTAGAACCCCTTATTGGCCTCTAGAAGTGGCTAGAACAAGGATGAATTTAAATAAGCACATAACAAGTGTCAAGTGACACTAATGATTGCACATTACATACAAAATGTCATGTCCTAAATGAAAACATGAAGTTAACCAATAACACACATGCAAAATTCACATTTACAACAAGTTCACATTACAATGAGGCTTTTAATCCCATATCAAATTAAACCTTGGCTTACTCAATTCACATATGTTTAACCTTGGTTCTCTAAATAATTCCATGGTTCTCTTACCTGCACACTTCACATCGAGCATCAGTAGTTCAAGATAGTAAAATCACATAAAATATATATATATTTAATTCATGATTTAACAACGTACTCTATATGTAGAATTCAATCCTAATTGAAAATTTTTCATTCAATAATGTTTAAACATCATAATTACATAATCATCATGACATGTCATCCGTGAAGTAATCAAATCTAACCATGAACCAATCTTCTTATCAATTCACATTACTATACATACATAATCAAAATCTTAGCATACTCTAGATTCTAATACACATCATAAGGTAATCCACACAGCATAATAATCATCATCAAAATATAGTATCTCAAGTCTCTATCAGGATAAATCAACAAGTGTATCAATGTATCAAAATGCGAATAAGAAAAGATGCTATGATGGGTCGGGGTGAGGCCTCACATAGCTCCCATTGCATTATTCATGATCCTAAATTGTCTAACCCAAGCTCCCCTAGCTGCTTGGGGCTTATATGTCTTATCCATGCAAGTAATAGGAACTTATGTGAATCATTGATCATTGGATCCATTCTATAGGAACCACCACATTATTTAGTTATGTATTCTATTGAATTGGATATGTTCATGTAAATTTGGCCACCCTTAATCACAATATTTGAGCCACCTTCCTTTTTAGAATAGGTTACACATTTAGGAAAAATAATTTTGATTTTGTCCAGTTGATACTTTATCCTAAAGCCTTGTTGTACTCAACATTCAACTTCCTATTTCTTCTTTCTTCAATTCTTTTCAAATAGAATTATGTCATCATAAAATTGTTGATGATTGGCTAGATCCACACTAGGATAACATCTATTCCTTTCTACTTCCCATCCATTTGGGCCATCAATATATTATAGATCCCTACAATTTTATTTTCTATTAGTGTCTTACACTTAGTCATTATCTAGGCAATGTTAGTAGGTCATCACTGTCACTGAGTCATCATGTATAGGCCAAGTCATATAGTATATATTTACTGAGCAGTAGTCACTGCTGAGTAAACCAATGGTCACTGAGTACTTTTGTATTAACCAAGTTAGTTTTTATCAAGCTATGTAAAGAAGACAATGCCAAGTGCTAGAGATATCAGCAAATGCAGAGCACAATAATTGTCGAGTGCCAGAGATATCGAATGCCAAGAAAGCTAGAATTAGCATATGTGTTTGTTATGGCACAATCACCAAGGTAAAATGTTTTGGCTGACATTCATATTTTGTTTATCCTTTATTGAGGAAATCACGGAGGTGATTATGCTCCTATTTCAGAATCATTGATCCCAATGAAACACTTGGAGCCAATTATAATTAGGAAAGGTTAAGCGGCAAAATAAGTTAATCTGGATCGTAGATCTCAAATCTTGGAGAAATTTAGTTGTCTAGATATAAGATTAGATCTAAACCCTAATAAGAGTGGAAGTGTATGTGGGTGTGGATATGTGAGTGGATGTGAAAGGAAAGATAGAATATCTTCAGACCAATGAAGTATTCTGATAGAGTTCAGTGACCGAGTGAAACAGCGTAAAGCAGTGAAGGACATAACAAAGATAAACTTGATAAATAAGATCAAATCAATACTGGAAGGAGAAGATCTATAATCATCATACAGTGCAAAATGAAGGATCTGGTAATGAGACATTCTAACAAGTGTATCAAGGTAAATCACTTAACAGAGTGGTTTTAACAGACCTTATGTAATCTCTTAACCAAGTGCTTACTTAGTTGTAAGTTTTAAATCCTTTTGCAAGGTAGATTGTATAAGTATTAAAGCTCTTAACATGGCTGACCCCTCATAGAGTATATCATATTTTGTGATCAAATTTGTAGCCCTAATAGGAAAACTTTATATTGTAGTAGTGAAGATTTGTGGGTGTCATCCCCACCCCATTTTTACCTTTCAAGGGTTTTTGGGTAATCAAGTTACTATGTTATGAGTACTTTCATGAATGATGTTTAGTCTATTACTTTCATTACATTGATGAAGATTGTGATAATGCTATGAAGTTTTTCAGTAATGTTAAAATGGATTAATAGGTGATATCTGATTCACCCCCCCTCTCAGCATCACATTTCCCAACTAAATTTCTAACAATTGGTATTAGAGCTCTAGGGTTCCTCATAAAAGTCTAACCACTTGAAGAAAAAGATCTTGAGATGGAGGTTTATAAGTTGGGAAAAATTATAGAGAATTAGAAGATTGATGTTCAGCTTGCATTACAATAACTTGAAGTAGCCAGTGGTGAACTGAAGAAATCCTTAAGCAAAAGAAGAGAAATTGCTATTTAAAAAAATGAATCACAATATCAAGAAGAAGATGCTACTAGACTATTTGATAATGGGAACTCTACAGAAAGTGACAAAGCCATAAAATAGCTACTAGAGAGAAATAACATACTAAATGAGGACATAAAAAATCTGAAGAGAGAACAAGAAATTCAATCTATCAAACTTTGTGAAGTAGTTGAACAGAAAAAGAAAGTTGAAGAAGACAAGACAATGGTTGAAGAAGACAAAAGAAAAATATCAATGAGACTTGATGAAAGGACATGACATGAAAAGGTTGACTAATAATCAGCTAGACATGGTAAATCAATTGGTACTAGTTAATCAAGAATTGGTTAGGAAAGATGTGGAAATCACCAATCTGAGATTAGAAAATAATCCACTAAGGAATGAACTGAGATCTAAAAAAGGAAATAAATGAAAGGATGAACAAACCTAATGAAATAGAAAGGTACTTTGAAGAATTTTTAAGGTCACCTAGAAGATCTAGTGATAGATCTAGACTTGGACTAAATGAGCAATCATCATCCACTAAGGAAGGAAAATCATCAAATAGTGGAGAGCAAAGGAATGCTAAAACAAAGAGCAACAAGCCTACATGCCATCACTGTGGAAAGCCAAGACATATAGCTAATGTCTATAGAAGTAAACATGGTAAGTGTGATCCTAAACCTAAATTTCATGGACATTGTTTTAATTGTAAGAAATTTGGACATCAGGCACAAGAATGTAGGTCTAAGGTCAATTATCCACCTATCTCACCAAAATTTTAAGGACATTGTTTCAACTATTAGAAGTATGGGCATAGAGCATTTGAATGTAGATCTAAACCTAAATGGTCATCAAATGAATAGACTAAGTCACCTGTAAAGATTAACACATACAAATGGGATTATAACACTTGGTATAGTTGTCATTACTGTGGAAAATATGGGCACATTGGAGAAAATTGTCTGAAGACTCATTTTAGAGGAAAATCTAAAAGATGGATGAATGGAAGTATGGTATGCTACAAATGTAACAAGATAGGGCATCTAAAGAAAGATTGTAGATCACCCATACCGAGCAATGATCAAAGCAAGAATGAAGATATCATTGATAAATTGAGAATCAGATGAACAAAACATGGAAGAAGAAAGAAGGAAGCACTAGTGAAGCCAGTACACCTAAGGTCACCCAATCTGATGGATCAAGTGATCACACTACTTCGAACTAAGAAAAGTAGGTATGTTTGGAACTGAGTCTTAAAACATTTTATCTTATATCAGTTCCTAACATATGTTGAGAAAAATTCCATGTTTGCATAGATAGAGATGCATTAGGACATATTTGAGCTAAGTGGAACAATTCATTATTAATGCCAAGCATCACTGTTTGAGTCTGAAATGAAAAAAGTTATCATTGTATGCCGAGAACCTGTGATAGCCGAGATGTGATATACACCAAGCTATATTGGAATGGTTGTGTCGATCGAGCTTGTGTTAGCTGAGCTTAGCATAAGATTTATGAGACAATTGTATTCCACCTAGAATGTGTACGTAACAATTATGAAGCCCTAATTCAACCATTTGAAGTCTATAAAGTGGGATGTTACCATTCATTTCATTTCATTAGCAAATTGAGAATTTCTTTGAGTGATTCAGAGAGCATGTAACCTATTTGTTTTAGAGTTTGAAGGTAATTTCAAAATCTTCTCAGCATGCCATCGGAAAATCATATGTTGAACACTTGAGAAAAGGTACCCTACTAAGTTAAAAAAATTTGAGAATTTTTAGTTAAGATAAAAATGGCATCATCTTCATCTGTTGTAATGAAGAAACAAGGGAAGGAATTTTTTAATGTACAATTGGTAAGGAATGAGGTGTTTAAGCCACATAAGTTTTAGGTCATCCTGGAGAATGTAATCATTGGAGATCTAAGTGAAGCTCTGTCATCAGTTCCAAAGAATGTTTTAATGGTAAATGACATTAGGTCATGCTACATGTGCAAAATTGGAGAGATTGGCGATTATGAAATCAGAGAAGCATATGGAAAATTGTGCATCAATGGGGTGTTGAATCTTGAACACCAGAAGGTTGTCAAGCAAGGGTTAGTTCATGTCGTAGATTTTCCACAAAATTTCAAAGTGGACTGGATCAAAATTGTACTGAGTAGAGTGCATGACATGAAAATTTGGCTAGAGGATGGACCAGTATAGATAACAAAGGACATGATTCACCGGGTTACTGCATACCCAAAACTCCCGGGTAAGAAAACTATGAGATGTTTAAGAAAAGAGGAGATTCAGGAAAACACTCAGGTAAGTGTGGAACAATCATGGAATGACAATCTCCATCATCACTGATCTGGAGATTGAATTTGCAGTGAGACTTATTACTCACAAATTTTATCAGTCTAGTCAGTTGGACAACATCCCATGCATGGCAGTGGACCAGGCTTGGAAGATAACAAGAAAGGCCATACTTATGACCTCGTCGAGCTCCAACTAACTTAACTTTCCAAGATCCTAACTTCAATTCATAAAGTGAAGAATTCTATGTGTAAGTTCAGTTCCCTACTTGTTTTTCTATTCTTTTACATACATAAGTGTTTTCCTACTATTGGTTGAGTAATTTGGGATAAGGATAGGCCAATCACAGTCTAGATTAATGAATTTAGCAGTCAGATAGGAGAGAATTTTGAGGGTGTGATGGAAAATTATTTCATTGAATTCAAGAAGAAAATGAGGAAGAGAAGTAGGATTCCCATGTCTTTAGTTGAGAAGTATAGCTAGGATATTTGTTTCTTAGTAGAGACAAATTTTACTTATGCACAAGCTATTTTACCGAGGGTATCATGGCTAATGCCATTACCTTATGAGGTAAATATTGATGAGACCATAGCAAAAATAACAACCCTATTAGCTAAGGAAATTGATAAGAAGGCTCCTTATTTTGGAACTTATGAAGAGGCTAAGTCCAAGATATCCATGGGATTTAATTATGCTACCATGGATAGAAAGAGGAAGAAGATAGTGAAGAACGTAGTAAAAATGATGGGAGAGAAAGAGGAAGATGCACCTCTTGAATTAATACAAGGACTGGGAGAAGATAAAACAAGTGATTCTAGTGAGAGTGAAGAAGAAGATAAAGTAGTAGAAAAGAAGAAAGGCAAGAGGGTAGTACTTGTTGAGCCCATGAGCAAGAAGATGCAAAAACCTAAGGCTATATCATCACCTATACTTAGGCTGACAAAAAGGGTAGTGTCTACAACTGTAGCTTCTAAGCCACAAAAGAAAATCTCTGCATCAGGGAAAAGGAAAATTGTTCAGCCTAGGGCAGTGCCAAGCCAAACAAGAAAAAATCCTAGGATGAAACTCATTTTAGAGAACGATGATGAGGAGATAGAGAACAATGAGGAAGGCAAGAAGAATTTTCCAATATAGAGTAAAACACCAAATGTGGATGAATTATGCCACACCGTCAAGAACTCAGCTGGACTTGCAGGTTTGAAGCAACTAAGATTTAAGAGCATGAGTATTGGAGATAAGGAGAAAATATAAGAAGCTATTCTTGAGATTCTCTGCACTTTCAAGATGTTACCTATACAGATGGGGAAACTAGTCCCTAAGGAGTTAAGAAATAGAGTCACATAGAAATGGGAGTTTTCTCTAATGACCGAGAAGTAGATAAGGCAAAGCACACTAGCTCAAGTTGCACCAGATATGGCTCCTGTTAGAATTTAGGAAATTGTAGAACAATACAGGAACAAATTTAATCCTAAATTCAGAGCCTACTCTATTCTTCAACACAAGGTTGGAAATGTTGTACAGGAAAGTCTTAGGACTTGGAAGATAATTTTTGGTTTGCTAATTGACAAGAGTGCACATCAGGATGCTAGCACATCTAAGGGTCCTGAGCTAGATAATACACAAGATGTAATTGAGGCACCTATTCAAGAGAAAGAAGCTCCCAAGGAAGAAAAATGTCCAAAGTTATCTAGATTAAGTATTGTTGACATCACCAAGGATACCCCAGTGAAGACTTAGGTATTGACCGAGGAAAACATACAAGCTAAGGAAGAAAAAGATACATCTTTATCAGGTAGTAATATTGTGCTATTACAGTAATAGATTATATGCAAATTGATGACACATTAACTATCACAACAACCTCTATAAATCCTAAAGTTGTTACAATTGACATGCTAGCCAGTATTAGCACTACTGAGAAACAGGACCAATTGGAAGCAACACTTCAGTCTACATCTATTGAGGAGTCACATAAAGACAAAGCAGATCATTCTACATTAGTGATTGTAAGTCCTCATGTGGAGGATAAGGGAAAAGAAGAGAAGGAAACGAATATCAACGTTCAAGAGCCTAAGGAGAAAGAGGCAATAAAATATCTTGTATAGATGCTGAGTGGAAGTACACCGAGGAAGAAGGCATAGAAAAAGAAGGTGAAAGTTTCTTCAACTGAGGTAGCAATTAACGAAGTTATAGTGATTCTGAAATGGGAAATAGATAACTTATCATATGAGAAGATATAGATATTGCAAGACCTACTAAAGAGGAAAAGCAGGCAAGAAGAATTGAGAAGGGAACATCAACAAAATAAAGTTTTGCATGAGATAAAATAAATATTTATTGATGCTTTTGAAATGACTGATGTAAATGACTCTGACCCCATACTAGAAAAACTTGTCCACATGGTCAAGAAAGTGACTAATGAAGAAAGTGAAGCAAATGATAAGTTGTTGCAGTGGTCAGAAAGGAAGTTTGAAACAAAGGTATTGAGCAAGGTCTCTGCCAAGATTGCAGTGAAGCAAGTAGAACTCTCTACTCAAATAACAGATTTAGAAGGAGTGATAGTAAATGCACAATCTTTGTATACAAAATTGTGTAATGTAGAATAATTTACAAAGGATAACTAGGATCTGGTAGACAAACTAAATCAAGAAATAAAGTCTACTAGTCAATCCTTGAGCTTGGATGCAAGTTCCAATTCCAAACATTATGCCAAGCTTCTACATTCACAAGGAAGGATAGCTGAGTTGATGGCTAATGATGGTAAGATAAGGGCTCGTCTACTCTCCATTCAAACAATGTTAACACCTCACCTAGAGGTTATCCAAATAGAGTTAGCAAAGGCTAAGGACTTACTACAGAAAGATCCTCATCTTTCTATAGTCGAGAGCCTAGTCAACCTAGCTATCGAGCTAGAAGTGCAATCAGAGGTTATGAAAGTTGTAACATCTGGTTGGGAATCTACATTGCATATGGTTATGATGCTTCAAAAACCATTTCTGGAGAAATATTGTAGGCTCTATACTAACGAAGAAATCATAAGTGCCAAAAACAAGGGGAAAATAAGTAAATGACATATCATGGCAAATAGGGAGGCAATAGAATCAAAGAGCTAAAGCAGAAATAGAATGGTATGATATAATCAGTTTTGTATATGTATATATATATTAGGGGGAGTATTCTGTTAATACTAAGTACTCTTGTAAATGTAATTGTAAATGTCATGAAAAAGTTTTTTTGCCACTAATGTCAAAGGAGGAGATTTTATATCCCTATAGTTTTGTTGTCTATTAGTGTTTTACACTTAGTCATTATCTAGACAATGTTGGTCGGACATCACTACAACTGAGTCATCATGTATAGGCCAAATCATGTAATGTATATTTACCGAGCAGTAGTCACTCTGAGTAAACCAATGGTCATCGAGTACTTTTCTATTAGCTGAGTTAGTTTTTTCCAAGCTATGTAAAGAAGACAATGTCAAGCGCTAGAGATGTCAATAAATGCCAAGTAAAGTAATTGTTGAGTGCCAGAGATATTGAATGTCAAACAAGCCAGAATTAGCATATGTGTTTGTTATGGCACAACCATCAAGGTAAAATGTTTTGTTTGACATTCATATTTTGTTTACCATTTGTTGAGGAAATCACAGAGGTGATTACGCTCCTATTTTACAATCATTGATCCCAATGCAACACTTGGAGCCAATCAAAATTAGGAAAGGTTAAGCAGAAAAATAAGTTAATCTGGATCATAGATCTCAAATCTTTGAGAAATTCAGTTGTCTATATGATGCAGGAGCATTCTAGGGTACTCGGTGAATCTGCATGGAGGCATGTTATTTTGGTCCTGTGGTACTCAGTTGTAGCTTTAACCAACAATCTTGGTTATTGAAGGAAGCTTGATTGCTAAGGGAACATAGAAATCTATAACGCTCGGTGAAACTGGTACTCAACAATGCTTGTGGTGCTCAGTCGACATAGTGCTTGGTGATGCTTGGCATGCTGGGTTATTTCACTGGTGCTCGATTATTTCTCTGGTGCTAGGTAGTTCTAGTTTACCGACTGGGGTTCTTGGTGATTTGGTTGGCTGACTTGGTGAATTTATTATTGGTAGTTGTTGTTTCATTCTCCTATGTGCATTTGGAGGCTGACATATTGAATTAAATAATTGTAAGGCTATTTGAGAGCTGACTTGTATTGCATTTAATATTTGTTTGGAGGATTTAATTATTTCATCCAGCCAACTTCTGGTTCAAGATTAGTATTTAAGGAGTGTTTGGGTAGTTGTTTGGAGAGAGAAGTGAGAAGATCTGGGGAATCAGATAAGTGAAGTTGTAGAAAAGATCCTGGATCCTGCGAGATCTAGCAGATCAAATTGATTTATGATAGTTGTTTTAGTAGAGCTAGTGGTTTGTATGCTTGGAGACAAGGAGATTGCTTGGTGGCTTGCGAGCACAAGTTCAGATCTGCCTTAGGGTTTCCATCAGTTGCTGATAGTTTTCAGAACTGGACTAGTTGGAGTTGCATTAGATCTTGTTGATGTTGCATAACTATTTCTAATTATAATTGGCCCTAACTCGGAAGGCCTTACATCTGGGCATGTTAATGAAAATTGTGTTGAAACAATTGTTGTGTTGTGTAATTCTGTTGTGTTGTTAATTGGCTGCAAGGTTGGACTATCCTTAATTGGATCCCCGTCCCTTGACCTGCATTAGGTGGTATCAGAGCTAAGTTGATCTTGTTTGGCGAAGGTTGACCTAGCAAGGCTGATCTTGCGAAGTTGATCTTGTTGGCAAAGAGATCGTATGATCTGAGTTGCGAATTCGTGGCACTGAACTTGTGGAATCTTTCCCTAGTTGTTCATGCAAGGTAGTAGGCTAATCTAACTTGCATACAACTTGGAGGTTGTCACAAGGTGGTCAATGTAGGGTTTTGTTGTTTTGGGTTTTCTTATCTTTAAGGATGCCTTTGAGAAGATTGGACCCTAGAGTCATTATAGATCTTTGTGATGTTCTGGAATCAAATATTTCTAAGAAAGTTAGATCAGATGTCAGATCTGAGATAGAGTTGATGAAGAATGACATGGTCGCTCAGATCATGAGAGTTGTTGCTAGTGTACCTCAGAATTTTGGTACTAAAGATGGTTATGAAGAAGTTGTTGAAGACTTTGAAGCTACTGGATCTAGTGGTGATGATCGGAGAGACAGATCTAGTGAAGACAAAACTACTTGGTTGCATAGATCTGGAGCTTAGTTAAGTAATAGTTACCGAATGGAAGTTTCTACTTTCTCTAGTATTTTGAAACCCAAGAACTTGATTGATTGGATTGGTGAATTAGAAGATTTATTTGAGCTGGAATAAATTGAAGATCCTCTTTGAGTGAGATTGGCACAGACTAAGTTGAAAGGACATGTTGCTATTTGGTGGAAAGAATCACAAAGAGATAGAGAAGATGAAGGTGAAATGAAGATCAATTAGTGGAGTTTGATGGTAACTAAGTTGAAAGCTAAGTTCATACCTATTGACTATGAGCTTGACTTGTTTAAGAAGTTGCAAAATCTAAAGTAGAAGGATTTGACTATTGACGATTATACCGAGGAGTTCTACAAACTTACTATTCGGTCTAGACATAGAGAACTTGGTAAGGAAAAGGTAGCTCGATATGTGAATGGTTTGAGATTAAATATTCAAGATGATCTTGGTATGCTGAAGATTGATTCTGTTGAAGATGCTTATCAGTATTCTCTGAAGGCATAAGATAAGTTGAAGAGGAAACAACATGGTAATCCCCAAGGGAAAGAAAATATTGATCACTCGGTGAAGGATACACCGACTGCAGAAGATGAACAGAAACCTGTAGAACTAAAGAAGAAGACATGTAGAGTTGTCTTTAAGGGTACTTGTTATAACTATGGTGAAGAAGGACACTGTTCTTTTGAGTGTACAAAGAAGAAGCTTAGTGACCGACGAACTATTGTGGTAAATGAAAATATTCAGACTAAACCTGAATCTGAGAAATTGCTGGTTTGGTGAACATTGCTTGGTACAAAGGAGGAACCTTGTTAGAGGAGTAACTTGTTTAGGACTCGGTGCAAGTCTAGAGGTAAACTTTGTGATGTAATTGTTGATAGTGGTAGTACTGACAACCTTGTTTTTGAGGACATGGTTCATAAACTTGGTTTGAATAGAATGAGACATCCACATCCTTATAGGATTGGCTGGTTGCAAGATGATCATGCTCTAGAAGTGAGATAAAAGTTCTTTGTTGATGTTCAGATTGGCCAATGTAAGGATCTTGTGTTATGTGATATTGTGGAGATGAACAATTGTCATATATTGCTCGGTAGACCTTGGCAATATGATTGCAGATCTATGAATGATTGTGTGAAGAATGTGTTTACTGTTGAGAAGGATGACAGGAAGCTTTCCCTGATGTCTTTGCTGGATACAACACTCAGTAGGAGGAGTCTGAGTATTAGTAGATGAGTTGAGTTGGTAGATATTGAAGGTATGGATGATCAATATGGAGAACAGACCTGTGTGTTATCAAGGAAAGACTTGAAAAGATAGAGGAAGTAGAAGTTGAAGAGTATGCAAGCTATTTAAAGTTGGAGGACTTATATGCAAAGAACCAGTTTGGGGTTTATGTGTTGAATCCTGGAAGATGTTCTTCCAGCATATGAACATATTTTCAAACTTGGGGTGTTTGATGCATGGGTATTCTAGGGTCCTCAGTGAATCTACATGGAGGTGTGTTGTTTTAGTCCTATGGTACTCAATTGCAGCTTTAACCAATGGTCTCAGTTATTGAAGGAAGCTTAGTTGCTGAAGGAACTTGAAAATCTCTGGCACTCGGTGAAACTGGTACTCGGCGATGCTTGTGGTGCTCGGTCGACATAATTCTTGATGATGCTTGGCATGCTTGGTTATTTCACTGGTGCTTAGTTATTTCTCTAGCGCTCAGTAGTTTTGGTTTACTGACTGGGGTTCTTGGTGATTTGGTTGGCCAACTTGGTGCATTTATTGTTGGTAGCTATTGTTGCATTCTCCTATGTGGATCCGGAGGCTGACATATTGAATTAAATAATTGTAAGGCTATTTGAGAGTTGACTTGTATTGCATTTAATATTTATTTGGAGGAACTAAGTATTTAATCTAGCCAACTTGTGGCTGAAAGATTAGTATTTAAGGAGTGTTTGGGTAATTGTTTGGAGAGAGAAACAAGCAAATATGGGGAATCAGATAAGTGAAGTTGTGGAAAAGATCTTGGATCCTGCGAGATCTAGTAGATCAGATTGATTTTTGATAGTTGTTTTAGCAGAGCTAGTGGTTTGTATGCTTGGAGGCAAGGAGATTGCTTGGTGGCTTGTGAGCACAAGTTCAGATCTGCCTTAGGGTTTCCATTAGTTGCTGACAATTTTCAGACTTGGACTAGCTAGAGTTGTATTAGATCTTGTTTATCTTGCAGAACTCTTTTTTATTGTAATTGGCCCTAACCCAGAAGGCCTTACAGCTAGGCAAGTTAATGAAAATTGTGTTGAAACAATTGTTGTGTTGTGTAATTCTGCTGTGTTATTAATTGGTTGCAAAATTGGACTGTCCTTAATTGGATCCCC
This sequence comes from Chamaecyparis obtusa, assembly GCA_027943335.1. Taxonomy (NCBI): domain Eukaryota; kingdom Viridiplantae; phylum Streptophyta; class Pinopsida; order Cupressales; family Cupressaceae; genus Chamaecyparis; species Chamaecyparis obtusa. The sequence goes on from BSBK01003391.1 coordinate 1,633,303, forward strand.
CTCCCTTGACCTGCGTCACTATATAAGATGATATCTAAACCCTAATAAGAGTGGAAGTGTATGTGGGTATCGATATGTGAGTGGATATGAAAGGAAAGAGAGAATATCTTCAGACCAGTGAAGTATTTTGATAGAGTTTAGTAACTGAGTGAAATAAAGTAAAGTAGTGAAGGACAAAACAAAGATAAACTTGATAGATAAGATCAAAGCAATACTAGAAGGAGTAGATTTGTAATCAGCATACAATGCAAATTGAAGGATAATGTACTGAGACATTCTAACAAGTGTATTAGGGTAAATCTCTTAACATAGTGGTTTTAACAGACCTTATGTAATCTCTTAACTGAGTGCTTACTTAGTTGTAAGTTTTAAATCCTTTTGCAAGGTAGATTGTATAAGTCTTAAAGCTCTTAATAGGTTAGACCCCTCACAGGGTAGATCATATTTTGTGATCAAATTTGTAGCCCTAACAGGAAAACTTTATACTGTAGTAGTGAAGATTTGTGGGTGTCATCCCCACCCCAGTTTTACCTTTCAAGGGTTTTTGGGTAATCAAGTTACTGTGTTATTAGTATTTTCATGAATGATGTTTAGTCTATTGCTTTCATTACATTGATGAAGATTGTGATAATGCTATGAAGTTTTTCAGTAATGTTAAAATGGATTAATAGGTGATATCTGATTTACCCCCCCCCCCCCCCTCTCAGCATCACATTTCCAAACTAATTTTCCAACATATACTTCTCCCTACTTCTTTGACCATGATAATGATAATGAATAGGAATGGGGGGAAGGAATCACCTTGTCTTATACCTCTTGTACTATCAAAAAAAATTGTTCCCACCAATTCACTAATACAAAGAACTTGGTAGGTTTAATATAGATGCTAACTCAATCAATCGACCTTTCTCCAAATCCAAACTTACATAGAAAATTGAGTAAAAATTGCCTATCCACAAGATCATATACCTTCAAAATATCCAATTTGATGAAGATGATCTTGTTGGTGAGAAACCACTTTGTTCTTTTACAATGGTTGTCTTGATCACTTTTTTTAAAAAAAATTTTAGCTATAACCTTTGTTATTATCTCTTGGGCAATGTCACATAGTGCTATAGGGATACAATTATCACACATACTCTATATACCCTTTTTTCTTGGGAACCGAAGCTATGAAAATGAGATTAAGAGCACCTAACACTATTATTTTTCTCCATGATTCCTAGACAAATTTTAGGAGATCATCCTTCAAAATTTCCTAGAAAAATTGATAAAACCTTGCATGAAATCCATCCATCTCGAGGGCTTTGCCCCGCCCAAGTTGGAAAGCGGAAACTCTGACTTCTTCCTTAGATATGATCTCATATAGTTCCAATTTTTTTGCATCACTAATTAGATGGGGAATTATGTTCGAGAACCTATATCTCTCTACTCTACATTATCTTGTGTCTTGTGATTCAAGATGGACTAAAAGTATCTTACTACTTCTAGATTGGCTTCTTCCATGGATTGAGTTGTTATTACATCATCCTTTTCATTTAAATAACTCTCTTCATACTATGATTAGCTACTATTATTTTATAGAAAATTTTGGCATTTTTATCTCCCTCCTTTAGCCATACTTCCCCTAATCTTTACCTCCAATACTACTATCTTGCCAACAACTTTGTCAACTCAGTTTTTAAACTACTGTCTTTCTCAAAATCTACCCCATCCATTCCCTTTTCAGTTACTCCCTCATTTAGTTCCTTGACTTCTTCCTTCACTCTACATCTTTTCTCAAATTTGTTTTTAAAATGTTCCTAATTCAATTCCTTTAGTTTTCTCTTGATGTGAGATAGTTTTTTGTTGAACCAGTATAGATTGGAATGGTTCCCTATTCTTATTTTTTTCCACCACTCCCTATGACAATAATAAATGGTTGGGTCTCTTAGCCACATATTCTCAAATGAGGGATCTACGCTTATGGATTTCCTAGAGGGTGTATGTACAATGATGGTGTGCAAAAAAGTGGCCACCATATAAAAATTTGTTCAAAAAATCAATAACCCAATCAAGTTTTTTAAAATTTGAAATAATATTATTGGGTTATGGTTTGGTAAATATCAAGCCTAAGTTTTATAAAACCTAACTGAGTTTCTATGAAAATAAAAATCTAATCACCTATTATATCAAACCTAAATAATTTACTTCTACAGCCAAAAGGGCATTTTAAGCTAACATTTATGGATTGAGAACATTGAGAGGAGGTCAGAAAGAGTAGAACACGACCAGGTTTCATTGAACATTGGAATTTTTTAACGTTTTCACCAAATTTCACGATGTCACATCGTTCTAAAGGTAAGTATTTGGTTTTTTTATTTTTGTTTGAAATTGAATTGTAATTTTAAGTTTTTTGATGGATTTTGTATTTTTTATTAAATTCATAGCAAGTTCTCAAAACATTGCCTCCCAAAAAAACACACAACAACAAAAATAAAAAGGCCCTAAAAATGCTACAACTCAACAAAAAGAGCCCCAAAATGTTACCTTTCAACAACCACAATAGCCTCAAAACCCTCCCCCTCCTCCAATAAACCATGTACAAACCACATAGGAGGATCTCTTAAATCACTTATATCATAGAATGCAACCCAAATTGATTAGGTTTTGAATAGGGTGAGGTCCTTTGAGCATAAGCATCATTCATCCCTTTCCAAAACCCTAGAATCAATGACCAATAGTGCCAATGAGGTATCTAGACAAGTTACAAAGTGTGGCACATATAGGGATAGATGTTGTGCATTCTATTGTGATGGGTTGTTGTACGATGAGGTGAAAACAAAATTCATAAGTAAAGGTGATATAAAAGTTCACTTTATTGGTTAGTTGCCTCACTTCATAGATACTTGACACATGCCTTCACATTTGTTCTAAGTGTTCTACATGTGTCACACTTCTTGGAGAGTTACTCGACATTTTTGTTTCACCTTCCTACTTCCTCCTCTATCTATATATGCAAGGAAAGTTTATTATACATTCACACATTTTTATGATGGGTTATTGGTTATTACATTGTGCTTGATGAATTTTCCATTACTTTGTTGTTGCTCCAACAATAACAAAATTTCAAACAACAAAAATCAATTAGACCAAATCCATGAGTTACAAGTTTAGGTATATGTATAGGCTTTTGGTTTGCACTCCCATAAAACATTGGTTTGCACTCCCATAAAACACCTCGAAACTAGGCTTGGAAATTGCCAGACACCCCCACCTATTATATGAGTTTTCTTATGACAATTTGGTCATTTTAATGTCTTTCATTTTACATTTTATGAAGAAATATTGATTGTCAATATTTTTTAAAAGGATTCTAAATTAATATGAATGCATAATAAAAAATATAAGAACATATATATTGTTGGAAAAATGGTCAATGCTCCCCTCGGGATTCGTGACATGACTTAACCGCCCCCTGTGTCTTCTATAAGTCTAGTGGTTGTATCATACATTAACAGGTCGATCTTTTGGTGCAATGACAACTACTACTTGTAACAAGTGGTATCAGAGTTTGGTAAAAAATGGTCATCGCTCCCCTCAGGATTCGTGACCTACTAATATTAAATGATGATCAAATTTCTAAATTCGTATTAAAATATTTTAACATTCATATCCTACTATTTTAAAACATTCTAATTTATATTTTATCATGAATTATTAAATAGCAATATATTTATATTACAAAGTAAAATATTATATTGTTTATAATATTTTTTTAGGTTTATTATAGTTTTATAAAAATATAGCCTATCAATTCATACAATCTAATAATTTTTGAATTGTAGTCCAAATGTGAGACCTCTAATTCCAAACGTACTCCAAACTCAAAAAAATGAGGCAAGAAAATGAACAAATAAAATTTCAAATTAATTAACTTCCTAATTTCTTATCTCTTGAAAAATAATTTCGTAACACTTGTAAAGTAATAATCATCAATAGATACCTTTATATGAATTTATTAATTTTTCATATTTATGATAACATTTATTTCAATACAACAAATATCATTCTAAAATATTTTTTGAGTGATAAACTTACATATTTATGCAAGTAGTTTATTTCGCCTTACAAATTGCTGGTCTGCAATTTTCACCATTAAAGGTAGAAACAAGGTCTCTAGCAAGAAAACAAAACAAACAAACAAAATCTTGCTCATATAAAATGAAAACCTGAGAAAAACCTCTGCGACAAAGGTACAAACATCAATGCAAATTTACACAATTACAATTGCAATTAGCATAACTGTAATCACATATACCCACACATGGATTTCCATGGAAGTTCAAGTTCAATATCAACAACATAACTACTTTACCTTCTGCCAAGTTAGCCATACCCTCACGCCATCAGACAACTCAGTATTATGGTTTTCATTTTTCTGACTTCCCCTTCTTCTTCTCTATTCCAAGTGTTCATCTATAATCTTCTCAACAACTGCAGATAATAATAATAATGGGTAAAGACAATAACTAGAATCCATGAAATTTCTCAGAGATTCCTATAGCCTTACCAGATTTTTAAAGAATTGTGGCACTGCTGGATCCCTAGAAGAAGGTAAGCAGGCCCATGCCTACATAATCAAAGTGGGGTTTCAGCAACACTTTTTCTTGCAAAACAATATCCTTCATATGTACATAAAATGCAGGAATATGGAACTTGCTCGCCAGATGTTTGACAAAATGTCTCTACGAGATGTAATCACCTGGACTTCGTTAATCACAGGATATGCTCACAATGGACATTATGAAGAAGCTCTGTAGCTTTTTGAACGAATGCAGAATGAAGGCGTATCACCCAATAAGTTTACTTTCACTAGCGTTATAAAAGCTTGTGCGGGGTTGACGGATTTGGAACGGGGTAAAGAGATTCAGGATCAGATTAGGAAGACGGAGATTGATATTGATGTTGTTGTGGAGAATGCGCTTATTGATTTGCATGCAAAATGTGGTCACATTGAAGATGTGTGGCAAATATATGACAAAATGTTTCATCGAGATAAGTTTTCTTGGAATGCCATGATTGCGGGTTATTTTGGGAATGGGTATCTCGAAGAGGCCAAGAAACTTTTTTATGAGATTCCAACAAAAGATGTCGTGACATGGAATGCAATGATTTCAGGATATTCACAGAATGGGATGAATGAACATGCGCTGCAATTTGTATTTCCGATGCGAAGTGCAGGTATTGGGATGGATCAATACAGCTTATGCATAACAATTGGAGTATGTTCTACACTGGGAGATTTAAGAAAGGGAAAGCAAGTTCACGCTCATGTTTTCAGAACTGGGTTTGATTTGAATGTTGTTGTTGGTAATGCTCTTGTTAACATGTATTCCAAATGTAGGAGTATAGATGTTGCACGCCATATGTTCGACAGAATGACAAACTTCAGATTTGGATTGCCAACCGAGATGGCTGTTGGATTTATTCCTGGTGAAGCATCAAGAATTTATTCAGGTGAACCCATAGCTAATACTATCTCATGGAATGCCATGGTTTCTAGATATGCACAGGATGATCAAGGCGAGGAGGCTGTGAAGCTCTTTCAGAGAATGCTTAGAGAAGGGGTTAAGGTAGACTTATTCCCTTATGCGAGCACCGTAAAGGCTTGTGCAAGCATTGGAATTCTGGAACAGGGGAAGCAAGTGCATCCACACATTATCAAAAGTGGAAATGAGATGGATGCCTTTGTAGGGAGTTCTCTTGTTGATATGTACGCAAAATGTGGAAGTATAGATGATGCTCGTAAAGCATTTGATAAACAGTCCAAAAATGATGTTGTATTGTGGACTGCTATCATTACGGGATATGCACAGCATGGACTAGGACATCAGAGTATCGAATTGTTTGAATAAATGCTGCAGGCAGGTATCAAGCCAAATGCCATAAGCTTTGTTGGACTTCTCTTTCCTTGTAGCCACTGTGGTCTCATTAATGAAGGCCAACGCTATTTTGATTCAATGAGCCAAGAACATGGCCTCATTCCAGAAATAGAACACTGTGTCTGCATGGTTGATCTTCTTGGTCGTTCTGGGCGGCTAGATGAGGCAGAGGAATTTATCAAAAAAATGCCAGTAAAACCAAATGGGGCTATTTGGGTGCTTTGCTTGGTGCTTGCAGAATGCATGGAAATATAGAAATGGGAAAACGGGCAGTAGAATGTCTTCTTCACTTCAGTTCATGAGATACAGGGTTGTATATTCTGCTGTCAAATATATATTCCACTGCAGGGAGATGGGCTGATGCGGCCAGAGTTAGGAAAATGATGAAATATAGAAACTTAAAGAAAAAACCTGGGTGTAGCTGGATTGAGGTCAGAGATAAGGTTCATTCGTTTACTGTTGGAGATAGATCACATCCACAAACAGTAGAGATCTACACTTTCTTGGATAAGTTGTCCGTGGAAATGAAACAAGTAGGATATGTCCCTGACAAAAACTTTGTGCTGCATGATGTAGAGGAAGAGCAGAAGGAGTTTCTTCTTGGCCACCATAGTGAAAAGCTAGCAATCGCGTTTGGACTCATCAGCACATCTTCAGGATCAACATTACGAATTGCAAAAAATCTCCGCATATGTGGTGATTGCCACATTGCTATTAAGTACATCTCTAAGCTAGTTTGCCGAGAAATAGTTCTCAGGGATAACCATCGTTTTCATCATTTTGAGGATGGGAAATGTTCCTGTGGAGATTATTGGTGATGGTGGGTGAGGAGCAACAGTTGTAATCTTTTTATTGGCTAAGAGAGGAAGGACTGACATGATATTGATTTTTGTGATTGTGTCAACTGGGAAAGGATGTTATATTGGAAATGTACAATGAAGAGTTTAATGTCCTCAATATAGAGAGTATGGTTTGTTCTGTAAAGAGTAATGGATATATACTTTTATGGATATAGATCATAATCAACAGCTTAGGAAGCTTACATTAAAAGCTTTCTGAACAGATGGAAACAGATATAGAATGTACCTTAACATTCAATAATCTCTCTTTGTAAGGTTGAGGATAGATCCCAAAGTTTACTAATCATGCTGTGGAATCATCTTGCATCTTTTCCACGATGTGATTTGTTTGATTTCTTGAGGAATTTTCAAAATGTTAAATTATGTAGCTCGTCAAGTGTTCCAGCCTTGAGAGGTGTCATAGATGTTGAGAACATAAAAGAATGTGAACCGACAGCTATTGGGATTCCAAGCCCTTTCACTTCGTGGCCCTTTAGTTTCCAAATGAGAGAGTATATGTAGGAGATTGTTGAGCCACATTGTAGGAAAAGAGATTGATGGGAATCAGTTGAGTTTTCAGGTAGATAGAGGACATTGTTTAGTATCATATGTAGGAGAAACTTCTAGCTTTTGAGTTCTAGAGGGAGGTTCAACATGCCATTGTTGGCAGTTCCACGAGTGATGGAGAGGAGACTGTCTGTTTTGTCAATATTTGGAAAATAGTTGTAACAATTTCTCAATAGAAAATTTGCTAAACATATTAATAATATACCTTAGACTTGAAAACTAGTTTTCCCCAAATTGGGGTTTTTCTAGAGACAGCTGTCCAAATTCTGTGTTATCTATGTATTTGATTTCTCTCATTTTCCGTTGCAATTTTCATTTGCTGCTCACTTGATGTGTATAGTTAGGAATAATACTAGGCTGATAGCACCTTCTAGATAGAGAAAATTCACATGGTATCAAAGCCCTAAAGTGCTGTAGTTATATTCTAGCTAAGTGCAAGGTATTCCTGAAAGAGAAATCAAAGGTTTTCACACTGGTTGATTTTCATTTTTCTTCTGATTTATTCGGGTGGTTGTTTGAGGATTTCAGAAATGGCTTCAGCTGGTTTGAGAGATCAAGACATACTAGATGGTGCATCAAACTTTGGTATTTTGAAATCCAGAATATTGTTGTTGCTGGAAGAACATGAAATAAAGGAGTATGCACGACTAATTTTGTTGTACCCACAGATCCAAAGCTACCAAGAGATTACTGCAAAGCGGATGCCAAAGCCAAGCATATTATCCAAGATGGTGTTAAAGACCATATTGTTCTCCATATTGAAAGATTGGATACTTGCAAGAAAATGTGGGATGCCATCCAAAAACTATTCCAGAGTGCAACAATTAATAGGAAATTGATCCTCGGGGAGAAGCTAAGAAACACACCATACAGAACAAGGGAGAAGGCGTTATCAGTTATCTCACCAAGGTTAGACAAGTCAAAGATGAGTTAGTAGTTGTCGGAGGAAAAATAGATAATGATGAGCTTGTGAGAACTGCCCTAAATGGGTTCTTAAAGCAGTGGGACATTTTTGTCCAATTAATTAATGGACGGCGTGATCTACCCGATTGGGATTGCCTTTGGAGTGATTTCACTTAGCAAGAGCTTAGGCTGAGCCTCGTCATTATAGGTAGCAGTAAAGACCAGAAGGGTGATGATGACAAGAATGTTGCTCTTGCAAAAAAGGGCAATTTCAAGAAAGGCTCAGGCAGAGGGCCTAACTCCAAAGGAGAGAAGAAAAAGAAAGACTTGATCAAAATCAAGTGCTTTGGTTGTGATCGATAGTGACACTATGATAGTCAAATGTCCAAATAGGAAAAGGGTGACAAGAAGAAGAAACAACAAACAACAACTGTAGAAGACAGCAATGAACTGTCTTCAAGATTTGAAGAAGATTTCACTCTTATAGCTTGCCTATCTAGCTCTACCTCCACACGAGTCTGGTAGATCGACAGTGGGCATCATGTCACATGACAGGAGTTAGAGTATTTATCTAACTACAAAGAAGATGAGATAGACTTCCAGATACAAGTGGCTAACAAGTCTAAGTGTACTCTAGTTGGGAGAGGAACAGTCACAGTTCAGAGAGAGTTAGGCAAGAACCTTCAGATTACAAATGTGTTATATGTGCTAGGAATGGGTATATGAATCCGATTTCAGTATCTACTCTTCAGGACAAAGGGTATGGCGTACTCTTTTGAGGAGAAAAGGTGTATTAAAAACACCAAGATTGGAAATCAGTAAAACAAATTGGGGTCAGGAGCTATAAGTTATGTAAATTGTGAGTGGTAGATCCCAAGGCACTAATTAGAAGCAGCAATAATAGAGATATGGGAGAGTTTTGGCATAGGAGGATGGCTCACATCCATCTTGGAGCATTTAAGTTGCTCAGAGAAACTGTGAAAGGTATTTAAGAAGTAAGAACATAACATGTTGATGTATGCGGAGGGTGTGTACTTGGAAAGTTTTCAAAAGCAGCATTTCCAAGGAGTGATTGTAAAGCCAAGGGTGTTTTAGAATTAATACATTATGATATTTGTGGTCCATTATCCACTAAATCTCTCAGGGGTTATGAATATTTTGTTGCCTTTATTGATGATTTCTTTTAAGAAGACCTGGATTTACTTCTTGAAGACATGAGATGAAGTCTTCAATTGGTTCCAAGAGTTTAAGGCTCTTGTGGAGAACTTGCTAGGAAAGAAGACAAAGTTTCTTCATACGGATAATGGGGGTGAGTATAATTAGAAAGCCTTCAAGGATTTTTGCGCTAAGGAAGGAATCAAGAGAGAATGGACAACTCTCTACAACCTGTAGTAGAATGGTGTTGTAGAATGAAAAAATAGAACAATAGTTGGAGCACCTAGGGCCATGTTATATGATCAGGATTTGCCTAGATGTCTTTGGGTAGAAGCATGTAACACAACAATTTATATTCAAAATAGAGTCCTACACAAAGTGTTGGGAAAATGACAGGCAAGGAGGCATTTCAATGAAAGAAGCCATAAGTCAGTCACTTTAGGATTTTTGGCAGTATTGCTTATCGTCATGTTCCAAATGAGAAGTGCACCAAACTTGATTCAACTACAGAGAAGGGATACTTTGTTGGCTATAGCGAAACATCCAAGGCATACAAGATTTATATTCCAGTGAGTAGGAAGATCGTTATAAGGAGGGACATTAAGTTTTTGGAAGAGAATGCCTTTAGGAGATCTCGTGAGCAGCTAGTAGTTGATCAGAATGAGCAAGTAGAAGCTTCAAGGATTGAACTGCAATCTCAAACACAGGACACAGATACAAGTGTTTAGGAAAGTTCCCAACATGTGGAACAACAACGTGATGTGGAACTTGAAACTCCAACCAGTACAAGTGGGAGAAGGAATTGCAAGGAGTTTCAGACATTAGAAGATGGACATAAGTCTTTGGGAGTCCTTAGATCAAACACCAGGGAAAAGAGACTACCAGAGAGATAGTCAAATTATGTGGAATTGATGAGTTGGTTGATTGACAACGAGCCTTCCATCTATAAAGAGGCTGCACAACACCAAGTGTGGCAGGATGCTATGGTGGAGGAATACAACTCCATGCATAATGAAGTTTGGAAGGTAGTCCCTAGATCTTTGAACAGATCAGTATTTGATTCCCATTAGATCTATAAGATCAAGCATATTACAGATGGCAGCATTGACAAATTCAAAGCTAGACTTGAGGCCAAGGAGTTCTCTCAAAAAGAGAGAATAGATTATGGGGAGATGTTTGCTCCTATAGCTAGGTATACTTCCTCTAGAGTTGTGATATCACTTGCAACACATATGGGATGATAGATTCATCAAATGGGTGTCAAGATAGCATTCTTGAATGGAGTCATTATAGAGGTGTACATTGAACAACTAGGGGGTTTTGAGACACATGAGAGGGAAACTCATGTACGTAGATTAAAGGGTGCACTATATGGACTCAAACAGGCTCCCAAAGCCTGGTATAGTTGTATTGACAGCTACTTGCAGAAGATGAGCTTTGTAAAGAGTGAGGTGGATTCGAATCTATACTATTCTATGGTTGGAGGCTAAACACTCATTCTTATTTTGTATGTGGATGATCTATTTTTTACTGGATCACCAGGGCTCATAGGAAACTGCAAGAGGAAATTATAAACAGAGTTTGAAATGAAAGACTGGGGGTTGATGCACTATATTCTAGAACTCAAGGTGTGGCAAACAGATGGAGAAATCTTTCTTAGTCAAGGGAGATATGTTCTAGAGATCGTGAAGAAGTTCAAGATGATGGATAGTAGACCCATGTCTACACCTATAATAACCGATTGGAACAATATTGAAGCATCAAAGAAATAGGTTGTAGATCCCACTTTATATAGACAACCAGACATTTCTTTTGTAGTCAACTCTCTTAGTTAGTTCATGGTGGAACCAAAGTTAGTGCATTGGACAACAACAAAACATGTGCTGCAATATTTACGTGGTATAGTTGAATATGGGTTGAAATATACTCAGAGTGGTGATGTCAGGTTGATTGGCTACATTGATGCATACTAGGCTGGTAATGCAGAAGACTAGAAAAGCACCTCAGGGTGTTGCTTCAACATTAGATTAGGGGTTGTCTCTTGGTGCAGTAGGAAGCAAAAATCGATTGCATTAAGCTTTGCAAAAGTAGAGTACATTGCAGCAAACATGCCTACATGTGAGACCATATGGCTTTGGAAGCTACCAATGCCTCTATTTGGTCACAGGATGGAGTTGACCATTATTCATTATGATAATCAAAGTTGCATCAATCTATTTGAGAATCCAGTATTCCATGATTGGTCGAAACATATCGACATTGGATACCATTTCATTAGGGATTGTGTATAGCGTGGATCAATTCGATTACAATATGTGCCTACAGATCAACAAATGATAGACATTCTGACGAAGGCCTTGAACAAAGGAAAGTTCATTTTCTTTAGAGATAAGTCAGGTATTGTGGAGAACACTTTCCTCTCTAAGAGGGAGTGTTAAATTATGTAGCTTTTCAAGTGTTCCAGCCTTGAGAGGTGTCATGGAGGCTAGGAATACAAAAGAATGTGAACTGGCACCAGTTGGGAATCCAAGCCCTTTCACTTCGTGGCCCATTAGTTTCTTAACAAGAAAGTATATGTAGGGGATCGTTGAGCCACATTGTAGGAAAAGAGATTGATGGGAATAAGTTGAGTGTTCAGGTTGACAGAAAACATTGTTTAGCAGCGTATGTAGGAGAAACTTTCAACTTCTGAGTCCCAAAGGGAGGTTCAACATGTGATTGTCAGTAGTTCAACGAGTGACAAAGAGGACACTATTTGTATTGCCAATATTAGGCAAACAGTTGTCACAAATTCTCAATAGAAGATTTGCTAAACATATTAATAATATACCTCAGACTTGAAAACTGGTTTTCCCCAAATTAGGATTTTTCCAAGGACAGTTGTCCAAATTCTTTGTGTTATCAGTGTATTTGATTTCTCTCATTTTCCGCTGAAATTCTCATTTGGTGCTCACTAACTTGCTGTGTATAGTTAGGAACTCTCATTTTCTGCTGCAATTTTCATTTGGTGATAACTTGCTGTGTATAGTTAGGAATAATACTAGGCTAATAGCACCTTTTAGATAGAGTAAAGTCACACAAAACATGGGGATTCTTCTTTTATGATCCTTATGTATCAGCTTCATGCTTAGCTTTTTGAGAATACAACATTTATGTCAAGGAGCCTTTGTTTCGGAAAATGTATGTAACATAAAACATCTTTCTCTAACATAAATTGACGGCAGAATTGAATTTTCATTCAAGATTGACGGGTATGATTAAGGCCCAAGTTTTCTTAAAACCCTTGTGGGGTTTTGGTGGCCATTTTTTTATCTCGGTTTAAACTATTACATGCTTTTATTGAGTTAGTCTAAATTTTAAAAACACTTACAACAGGGTATCGAATTAAACACTGTGCTCCATGATTAAAAGTGGAACAATGGAATTGGTGAAGGTTGATATGATTAGCATCATACTTGATTAATTAATGTGATCCATGATTAAAACAATGAAATTTTCATAGGTTGATATGGTTAGCACTATACTGATAAGATTGCTAGATCGTAATGAAGATTACAAAATTTCTCTATGCCAAATTGTTTGTTTTATTTTACCATGTTTGTATGTAACTGAACGATATGTGATGACAACATGCTTCAACTATTTTACCCTTGATGTTTTGATTGGTGTATTGAGTATGCAAATCAAGCAGGGAAATAAGAAGTGAATCTAAACCACTTAGTCTCAATGTAAATCTCATGATATTCACACTCAACTATGCCCTCTCTCAGCTTTTTTTGCCATATAAAATTGAATCACATTTTTCTCATAAATATGCTCATCAAACCAAACCCAAACACAAAATATAATTTATGGCTAGACCTAAACTTTTATTCCTTCAACCTGTCATACCCATAATATTTCACTCAAAATCACACCAACTTTTTTTTGAAAGGAATATAAATTTAAGTTTAACAGTTGTCTAAAGTTTGTACGGTTAAACTCAAGAGGGTGTTGGTTGACATTCGGTTGAGGGGTAGCATGACGAGTGGTCATTGACAACGCTCACCCCTAAGTGTACGAGTGTCTTACCTAATACCTGGGTTGATTATTAAGTTTAAGTCTCATTCCATTTAAATATACATGTAATAAATGGGTTGAAATCTTAAGCTCTAATGTCCTCTTGAGCATTGCATAGACAAGTTCATATGCAGGGTACACTAACTCAATAAGTATATTAGGTACATTAACTTTAATTAACTACCCAATTAATTGTGTAAAAATTAAATACTTAGAAATTTCACTATAGACCATAAAAGATTATCGAACTACTTTCATAATCCACTAAACTAAAGGGTTGAATTCTACACCTAATATAATTAGACTTACAAAACTATATTTAAAAAAAATAAAAAAATCCTCACTAATAACTTTTGTTAACGTTCTCCATAAGAAAATAACTTTCTAAATGAAAAGGAAAATAAATCTATCAACTTTCAATTAATTAATATATATTAATTAATGGCATTCATTAATTAATAATATATTAATTTTTAATGTATTATTCTGGAAGAGATAAAGATAAAAAATAAACAAACATATTAATTAATTGATATATATTAGAAATTAATATATTTTAATTAATATTATATTAATTATTAATATAGTTATTAAGAAATAAAATAAATATTTAAATATATATATTAATTAAGTATTATATATATATATATTAATTAATAATGTAACATTTAATAATGTTCATTAATAAATATTATAACAAACATAAAAAATATTTATTAAATAAAATAAATATTAATTAAAAAGTTAAAAAAAAAAACAACTTAAAAAAATTTATTTAACCATCGCATATGGTGGAGTCCCCAAGAGACTGGGCGACAGGTCCCACGTGGGCCCACCGCCCACGGCAGGGTGGGTTGCTTGCGTGGTAGGCCCGTACTTGTCGTCGCAGGTGGAACCTGCGGAGCAGGCCTGCAGTCCCCTGTGATGTTGTGGGCTAAAGGGGTGTGGGGACCACGGGGTCCCCCCCCCCAATATATAATTTTTTTATATATTTTTTTTTAATTTTAAATTTTGTGATAAAGGTACTTTTTTTTTTTTCCTTTGACACTACATAAGAGTAGTTTTATTTATTGATAATAGGGTATATTTTGACATGTATATTTCTTTTAAATTTCTCTTAATCCGAGAAGTATCATATACATATATTTTTTGTCATGCCTTTTAAAAGGCAACTTGTGATTTGACAAGTTGTTTATTTTTTATTTTATATATATATTTTGTTGTAGATATATATTTATATACTATTTTTTTTTAAAGGCATTTGAGTGCCTTTTAAGGGTGTCCACCCAGGTGGGTCCCCCAGAATGACTTGGCTTCCACTAGGCCAAGGAAAATATTAATTTATTCACTGTGGTATTGGAAAATGTATGAAAAATTTTCCCATACATTTTTCAGAGACCTATAGGTCTCTATTTGACAACTTTTGCTTGTTTTTTTTCCTTTTTTGACTTGCTTTTTTTAAAAATTGATTTCTTCACACTTTTATTTACTCTTTCTTTACAAATAGCTTAAAGTTGTTTGATAAGGATAAATGAAAATAACTATAACTTAGAATCAAATTATTTCAAGGAGCACTATACTATGATATTTGATCTTAATAAATTAGCTAAACATTTCCAACCTTACATTTTCCAACTTGAAATTTCTTTAATGGGACTATTAAGAAACATTTTTCAAGATACTAAATCTTCCTTTCACTACATGAAATCATGATTGCAATGTAAACTTAATTTTCTTCCTTTCATAGAGATCATCATCCTAACATTTACAAGAATAGAACACATTATTCATTTTTCTATTGATTACATAATACAATACAAGATCATTACTTTCCTTCAACTTGATATGGAAAGAAAAACATAAGTTCAATACAAAAGTTCACTTCAAGATTCAACAACATAATATTGAACAAGATGAACTATTACAAGGAGAGATATGTTCACCCTTTCAAGACTCAAAAATGAATTTAATACTAAGTTACAAACATTCGAGTTTTGGGTGATAGCAAGCTTTAAATCCACACAATGCTATTGCTTCAATATGACATCAAAGAAGTCCTCTCCAAGAGCCTTTTCCCACATGAACATAGCCTCAATAATCCTGCAAATAAAATTTATGGATAGACCATGGGAAGCTCACCTCCCATCCTAGGCTTCTAAGAAGCCACCCCCAAGCTTGGGGAACTATCACATAGACAAGGTTTCATACTCAACAAACCACAATCACATTAAGACAAAAATCACATTTAAACTCCCATCCAAGGCTAAAACAATAGTCTCCAAATGACTCATAAAATTGGGGTGAAGGTGGAACCAAACTCAAGGGGACAAAGCACATTTCATAGAAATACAAGACAAGCCTACTCTTGGCTTTCTCAACACACATTTTGCCACAAAATCTCAACCCAACAAAAAAATCCTTATGACCCCTAAGGCTTCAAGCCACAAAATCCCTTATGACCCCCAAAAGAAATGGCTACATGGAGACCATACATCCATGTTTCTTCCCTCTCCATAACAAGGAGAGACTATACACCCATGGTTGTCCCAAATTCCCTTCACCCCCAAGGCTACTCTTCCCTCCCAAGGGTGAGCGTGGTCTTGAAAAAACTCCCTTAAAAATACAAAACAACAAGAAATCTTCAAGAGCAACAAAGATTTACATTTACACAACAAAGAAGTCATATACTACAACAAGCTCAAGAATTTACATAAAAGCTACTAACATACAATAACAAGATTCACAAACAATAAGCACGTAATAACACAAAACTAGTTTCTCCATGCAAGAATGGAAATATTCTTGAGAGCTCATTCACATGAAAACATAACAAGTAGAAAGATGAATGCCACCAACCTAGAATCCAAGCTTAAGGAAGAAAGTTGAGGAAGAGCCTCCTCTAAGCCTTCCTTCTCCAAACTAGCAAGGTCTCCAAATCTATAGAGTGGATGTCAAACTCTTCCAAAAGAAGAGTCCCCTCTAAAAAGACATCCACACACTCTCCTAGGGATAGGATCTCATTCTAATTGGATGTCATTCCCAAGCTTCTTACATGGTTTCCAAATATGGATTCTTAAAAAGGTAGTCCAAAAAGGTGGACCAAAGACTTACCACTTTATTGGTTGGAACTCTAACCAAGACCATGCTTCAAAAGTGGATTTTCGGCCATTTTGAAAATCCAAAATTTGGAGGGGTCTTTTGGTCAACTATGGGTTGTCCTATGGTTAAAAATTCCCCTTACCCATAGGTATATCAAGTGGGCTTACTAAAAATGGCCTAAACACACCCTTAGGCACCTTTTAAGCCCCCCAAAAACCCATACAAAGCTCAAATTCGAAATTCATGAAATGACTCCACCTCAAGCTCTCTAACCAAGGGGATTCTCATAGGGATCCTAAAGGGGTATATCCTAGGTTGATGGGCATCCAATCCCTAAGTGGACATGTCATGGCCACAAGTACACACACATGTGTCAAGTGACACAAACAAAAATGACACATCACAAGCCATGTGGCATATCCACTTGGGCATTCTCACATAAATCACATTTACAATAAACATATAAGTCAAATACATTCATGCACCATACTTTTATGAATTAAATACAATACAACGAGGTTTTTGGCTTCTCACTAGAAGAAACCTTGGCTCGAACTGATTTACACAAAAGCCTATGCTCTGGTTCCCCAAATTTACCATGGTCTAATTCCCTGCACACTAAAGTCCAACATCAGTAGTCCAAGAAAATATATACATGTAAATTCATAACATTAACGATCAAGATAATTCATCTGAAATATCATAATTCACATGGCATAATCATTCATCTATAACATACATACAACTCATCATGAAATATTCAATTCATCACTAAATTAAGCTTGTAGCATATTCATTGCATATATAAGTCGATTGCAATTAAATGTCATCATGACACTCATAAACTTCACCTAAGTAATTAACATTTCAATTCATAATAGAAATCTCATCGTATCATAATCGAATTAAATCTCCATTTCCTAGTTACTTACATAAGCGTATAAAATCCATCACTTCATCCCAACATTCATAAATCAAAATAACCATAAATTAGAATTCATATTTATATCATAAAATAGTCATCAATAATTCATCACCTAACATTTAACCTGAAATGAAATACACATCTCAACCTTATTCATTTCTTGATTTTCATTTTCCTAACAACTCATATCGACATAATTTTCCTAATTGCACATCTCAGTATTTCATCTAAATCAATCATCATAATGTCACTCATAATGTATCATAAAGTCAACATTGTGAGTATAGAAAGCATCATAAAATGTAATATATTCTCATCTACTGTAATCAAATCTTTGTCTAAAAGAGTAAAATCTACTAAGCTAATCAAAACATTAAGCCAATTACTAGGGCTACCATAACGATAATGGAAAAGCCATGGCGGGTCTAGGGTGAGGCCTCACATTCAAGTCACACTTCTTATCCCACCTAATGAAATAAAATTCTATCTCTCAATTCAATTGTAATCTCACATTTTGGATCATCATGCATTCCCTTGTGCACTATCATATTTTCAAGATGCCTTGTACATAGATGCATGCCCAATAATTTTGCTTCATGAGTAGTCATGCAACCTTCAACAATTGTTTATACATAGCAATGCAAGCTCTAATACTTCCTAGTGCACTATGGCCATGTCCATTCTTATTCAAACTTTACCATTACAGTTTATCAACATCATTGTTCATGATTGTTAATGAATATCTTTTTCAAATACCTAAGACGTCCTATTGACCTTTGAAATCCTTGGAATTCCTAGCACTCACTAATAATCAGACCTCTTAACTGCACATGGGGAACCACAAAAAATTCTCAATGAGATCGACTGAATCTAGAAAATAATAAAGCATATGAAATCAAAGATTTAAAATGTGGCTTATTAAAAGAAGATACTCACATTGGTGTTAGTCTCCCATAGTTCTTCTAAGTGATATCCTATTTCCACAGAGTTCTAAAACACTTCATTTTTTCAATGACCCCAATGACTGATGTTTTCTCTACTCGATGCCATGCCAGTAAAGCCATACAAATTATCTTGATAGATCATCAATTACTTGATTGAAATCATTTCCTCTAGCATGAAATTTGTGTAGTCCAAGCTAAGAGGGTTCAAGGCTATAGTTTACTCCACTTGCCTTAACAATAAGCTTTCCATCTTGGGATCATTGAGGAAAGCCCTCATTCTCACTTGTGGTTTCAACTATTTTGGCCATTATTCCTCGAATTGCAATTCCCTCCCTTTTGTAAAAAAACAAGAATGGTGTCAAATAGTTATGGAAATGTGAAACTTCATGGAAACAAGAATCAAATAAAGTACAAATGGACAAAGAAAAGTATTAACCTCACTAGTACTTCATTACCAACATTAATGATCTATAGGAGAGAGCAAAGATGGAAGGGTGACTGATGATTTGTGATATCTCTTCCCAAATCGCATAAATGGTCATGTATTCTCATGCAGTCACAATTGAACTCAGTATGTATGTATTTTCATGTAGTAACCATTGAACTCAACATGTCAAGCCACTCAACATTTATAACATGTGAAGCCACAAATTGTTTTCAGAAATTAATGAAAGTTGGCTACAAGATACATTCAATGTCATCATATATTTAAAACAATATTCTAATATCATTCCAACTTGATGTTCATTCAATATAAAACCAAAATAGTATATTACTCTGAAATTTGAGCATGACTTTTTTTTTTGTCAAGCATGACTCTCTTTTATCTAATTAATAAAAGATATCAAACATGCAAGAATTTGTAAAGGAAAATAAGAGATCATGCAGAATCATCAACCAAATTCTCAATTAATTATAATAATAATAAATATTCATATGTAATTGTTATTTTTTTCACTTTACTTTTAACCAATTTTTTGTTAACATCCCTAGTTCTCTAAATTTATTTTATAGACTTAAAAGAAAACAAAAGAAAAAATATATTTCTAAATTTATTTTATTTAGATTTTTGAACCTTTCTTAATTGTAAGGTGTTGTTTCATTATATAAAATTATTTTTCTAAAAGTAAGGTTAGTTTTTTATTATAAGAATTAATTAAGCTAATCAAATAAACCTAACAAATAAGTATATTTTAGATAAAATTATTGTTTAATTTTTAGAAAATTAAGTGCAAGTGGTAAGGAAATTAGTTTCAAGAGTAAGGATGAATTTGTGTTGATTTCATATACAATCTTATTTTGTAATACAAAAATTCAATGTTGTGAATGGGACAAAGTATAAACAGTCTTAAAATTATAGATAGTTCAATCATAGGTTCTTTGGTTAGAACTTGTGACACATAGATATAATATGAGGCATGGATATGAACAATGATCCATAGGAATGATTTGATAAATAAAATTAGTAGAGATCTATTCAATGATATTGTACTTCCTTTGTACCTTAGTTGTAAGTTTTGAATTAAGAGGCAATCACTCATTTTTCTCCTCCTTACATATGTTTTACTTATGTTGTACCAACTAATAAAAAATTGTATTGTCATCTACTTAAGCACTAAAACATTTATCACAAGTGAATTAGATGCTCATTGAAAAACAAAAGGATAGGTTTAAGATTATTTCAATTACAAACATGAGTATTAGATGCCCATTCATGAACACACGATCTAAAGGACAAGAATATGGAAGAATAAAATACCTCGTTGGGAGGTCTATAGGCATTTAAAGCTTTTAATATAAGTGGAGAAACAATTGTTACTATGTATATAGTTTTAGAATTCTTACTAAGACCTATCAAAATGAAATCTAAATGATTTTGGACATATTGCTTCACCACTTAAGTCATGTTCCAATGTCATATTAATGACTAACTAAAGGTTATTAGGAATGGCCAAGGATGGTGTCTCATAATATATAATAATGGGTTCCATAACAAGACTAGGAAGATATGAAAACTAAAGGTTAAAATATTAACATCATCACTTACATGTACACTAGAAAATAAATAGTGAAACTTAAATGATAAAATGGAATGGAGTATAGTGAAAATTAAACTAATCAAATCATTATAATACTTTATCAAATTACCTCTTTCTAAAAGCACTCATGTTAATAAATTATCATGTTCATGTGCTTATAGTATGAATAAATGGATCTAATATTTCTCATGGAAGCACATATATTCATATTAACTTCTTGCAACAATTATTGGTATGTTAACATTATGTTTATTATCAGAACTACGAACTAATACCATGTGGTACAAGGGTAAAAGTACAAACCCGTGTCACACTTTTATAAAGGAAAAAGTTAAGAGCACCAAAACTATTCAACTTAAATGACATAAAGTGGTATTTCTATTTAGAACTTGAAGATGATGTAAACTGATGAAATGTGTAAAATTCGATGAAGTATATGCCTATTATTTTTAATAAGTTTTTTGAACAAGAATTGATATGAAATTTCAAATTTAAAGCCAATTTTTTAATTATTGAAAAATACTAAAAATCAAGGGGTCTAATTCCCATAAAAAAACTATATGTAAATAATATTTTTTTCTTCTAATTGTTAATATGATTTAGAACAACAGAGGGGAGGTGAATCAGTTGTTCTTAGGTCCTGATGTATAAAATAACTTCAAAAACTTTTCCTTAAATCAGATCAAGCAACCAAAACAAACTCGGTCATCACTAATTCAATAATAGAAACATATAAGACTGTAGTCCACTACCCAGCTGTAACTAACTTGTAAAATTCAGAAATGTTCAAACCAAAACATTCACACAAGTATTGACACCAGGATTTATAGTGGAAACCCAATATGGGAAAAACCACTTTGTAACATGCTACTATTATTTTCACTCTTCTCAAGTTAGCTCGGTTAAAAGCTAACCCTGTCAAAGGTTACAATACACACTGTCAGGTGTGACCCGGTTAAAGGATTTCAATCACCCTATTAAAAGTGAGCCTTGTTACAGGACTTACATACACTCCATTAGAATGCAACCTTGTTCAAAGGATTTAACATATGACTGTTAGGTCAACCTCTGTTAAAAGGATTTTGACTGTTACAATGGTTAGAAAGTAGCAGTAGTATTTATCTGAAAAATATACAACTCACTTTGCAAAGATCAGATCCAATTCCATACACAAATGTTGGTTTATTGACTTTGAAACTTTTCCATCTCCATCTCTGATCTGCTCGGAACTTTTCTTCAAGCAATCACCACACTTCTCCTTCAGCCTTTTTGCTTATACAGTCAATAAAACTTACTATTCTTCCAGCATCTACTTCACCCATGCATTCAAATACCTAATGTTTAGGTTCCCTTAATACTTTCCTCTATTAGGTTAACTTATCTTTTGCCACTTAATCTCCTTCGTAGATCTTAGGGTTAGGTCAGATTCATTGAATCCACCCGCTTCATGTTCTTCGTCTCCTCTTCTAGAATCATCTCAAATCTCATAAAAATTTACAATAAAATGTTTTACAAAGAATTAAATGCTTCCATACAATCAATAAATAAAATCAACATGTTTTACATCATCCAAGAATTCAACAATGTCGGCTCCAAATCTAAATTCTCTTCAAATATAAAAATGTTGATGCTCGGTCAATACTGTGATCATCCACTCGGTCTTCATGTAAAATGCTCGGTCACTACTAAAACTGTTTCCTCGGCAAATTATTGATACTCGGTGGACACTAGATTTTTGCTCGGCATTCACTAACTTGATCGACACTAACATAACTCAGCTTAAACATGATTTCTTCATTTTTGCTCAGTTAAGCCTACTAGTTTAGTCTTCAATCTTACTAAGATAAACAATACATTGTCTCATTATTGTACAACATAGTCAAGTACACTTTACAGTATCAAGATAACTCAACCTCTCCCTAGGTGCTATTGTTACCATCCTTTCTTTCTCTTCTCACAATAGATATAGTACTTTCCTAAGTAGCAACAGTCTTACCAGTTAAGGTTTGACATCAATAACAATACAACAATTATTTCAATTGCAGTTTCCAACACTAATTTCAAATATGTTATAGATGACATATATAGCCACTGCATGAAGAAAGAAACATTAATTTTCAATGTATATTTTCTCTGTTATAACAATTCAAAGCCCAACTTACCCAAAATCGACAGTTTTCATCTCCCACATATTTTGCCTATAAAATGTATCTCAATCAAAAAATAAATTGCATATTCTCGAAGAGAAATATCTCCTCTTGTGAACCATATATTTTAAAAAATTTTCTAATATGATTTAGTATTTTTTTCCTTTTTTTTGAATTAACATCTTCTCAAATATTAAAATACCTACTTGTAGTTTTTTAAAATTATAATATTTTATATGTAACCAAAATACTATACAACTTATATGAGCATATTCTTGACTCCGAGCTCTACAAAAGGGTATTTTTAGTTTTTTTTTAAAGTTAGGTTTTGATACAGAAATTATTTGCAAATGTCAAAAGTTTTACAATCCTAAAAAAATTGCTTATTTAGCTGCCACATAGGATGCCACATAAGCGACTTCGGTCAGAATCGGTCCAGTCTAGACTGGTTCGGTCGAACCAATTCCAACCGAAACCCTTGGCTGAATTCCAAGGTTGTATGAGCAACCATGTCTCTTGAGCCTTGCATATTAGAGGGTTTTTTTTTGAAATTTTTAATTCAAACAAAAATACAAAATTATGTAAATTAATTTTTTAAATAAAATCAGTTTTTTGGTGAATAAAGCAATTTTTTGGCAGGTGTTTTCTCAAATAAATAAAAAAAAAGGTTAGATTTGTTTATAGTAAGTTAATTTTATACTTTATTTTTTCTTATTTTTCAATTATTTTTTAGTTTTTAAATTAAAAAAATTGAATTAGTGAGATTTATGAGCTTATAAATATTATATATGAGTTTTTTATTTGGTATATCTAGTTTTCTATATGTAGGTGAATTGAAGTTGTCAATTTGAATAATTTATGAAATGGGAATAAAAGAACAAGATCAAGACTGTATGATAAAAAATGGGATGACAAAATGAAAGGTCATACAAAACCTAGTCAAAAGCAACTTGTTGTGCTCAAGAAGAACTTGTTGATGTTCAAGAAGCTAAAAATCACGTATGGGAACAAATTGGTAGTAGTCAAGTTAGAAATATTTCTCCTCGCATGGAAAATTTGATGGAGATGGAGATGGACAAAGATTCTCTTTTCAGTCAAATTTCATCTGAACACATGGTACCTGAAAGCACAACTAAATTGCATTGTAGAAAAATTTGGGATGAATATTTTCAAAATAAAACTTTGTTTGGAATAGTACAATTATTTGCTAGGTTATTTAGGAAAACTTAAATAAATCATGTTTTAGAGTTGTTGGGTGTTTATAATAGGAAATGCTCAATAGATGTAAAAGAAATAATAGTTGAAAATTTGCAAGAAGTATTGGACGTTATTAATAGAGTGTTGATGACTACGATTTCTAGTCAGAAATTATCTCAAAAAAACAAGTTCAAGCAATTTTTGAATTAATGAATGTATATAGAAGAATTATTTAAAGATATATTAGGAGGAGAAATATGTTAGATGAAAACATTGAAAATAATTGGGTAAATATTTGTAGACTTCCTCGAAAAGATAAAATTTTTGAAGATATAAAAACACAGGTCATTGAATATTGGACCAACCACTCCTATTTTTCTTCCAATAGAAGGGACACTATATACAGATGAAAGATGAAGAGTCTAGTATGCAAATTTTACATCCAAAACATTTTGTAGACACAATACAAAGTGAATTGTTTGAAGCATTCAACCAAGAATTTTCAGATGTAAAAATATGATAGAGAATCTTTGAGAGGTTGCACCCTTTCTTTGTACACATAAATAATGTATGTGAAACTTGTTGTTGAAATCATGTTGAGTTTCATCTACAACTACAATCATATAGATATGATAGTACTTAATCCAAATATAATCATCCTTGGAATTATGACATAATTTGTGAAGTCTATTTAATGTGATAAATCAAAATATTCAAATGAGTTCAATGTACAACGTATAAAAAGTGCATGCATTGATTATAGAGATTTGAAGAATTTTCTAATGCAAATTGAGAATATTGATGTTTCAATGTCAATTTTGTGGAAGAGATTTGAATATAAGTACCTAACTAAGACAAGAGATGAATCCAAAAAAATTATATTTAAGGAGAGTGAATTTCCCTACATTGAGTTTATGACTAGATTTTGTAGTATCATTTATCCACATATCCAACATTGTCATGGTGCACGATGGAAAGCTAAACAGTCTAAACAGTTTCATGATTCAAAAAAATATTTTCCACTAGGTTGTATTCTTTCAATTGTAGATTTCTCTGAGAACTATACATTTTTTCCTCATTCATAGATTCAAGCTCCATATTATCATTCTGATCGAGTTGCAATATTTGTACAAGTTATTTATAGACACATACAATTTGATTTGAATGGTGTAGAAAGTACTAATCTATATGAACACATTATCATCAAGGAAGTTCATTTCTATATCAAGGATGATAAGGTTCATGATAGGAGCTATGTAGCTCATTGTTTTGCAATGTATTTTGAAGATATGAAGCAATGTGGGATACGTGCTTCATAACATTGGATTTGGTGTGATGGATGTGCTGGTAAGTACATACTTTAATTGTTTTTTTTTTTAATCGGTAAAAGGCCGAAGCCCTTAAATAATTTTATTAATATAAATAATAATTTTACAATTTTGACCCTGCTCGCTGCTGGCACTGGTAGGAAAGAGCGGGGTTGAGAAAACCTCCAGTCTTGCCCGAGACCATAGGTCCTGTACTTATACAAATTATATGTGGGCATACCCATGACTCGACATTTGTCAAGAATAGTTCAAATACATAATTTCTGTAGGCATTCCCACGGCTCGATATCAATCGAGATTTTACTACAAATACAAATTTCAGTGGGCATACCCAGTTACTCGAGATTTAAAGTTACATTAATTACAATGCTGTTTAAAGATATACAATTCCTATCACATATACTTCCATCGAGAATTTTGAATGGTTTGTTCTAGGGTCTTCGATATCAGAGTGATTTAGTTGCTTGCTTGTTTATACCATCATTAGAGCATATTCTCTGCTTCTTGTGGTTTGGAGGGAAGAAAGGACTTTCTTCCTGACGAAGCTATCCACCTGAAAATGTCAGACAAAGGGGGACTTCTACAACCAATGGTTAATCCTCATCAAACATTATAGATTACCATTTTTTACTACAATACATCATTTAAATATTTTATAAAAATGATATATGAAAACGATCAATAAGAATAGGTCCCAGATTAGGTTACCTTCACTAAAAGGAAAAATTATAAACAAAGAAGCTTATTCTAAGATTATAATACTACTCTAGCTTAAGCCCAATTATCCTAGTATCCATGAGAAGCAATAGTCACTCTAATTAATCAGCATCTGATTTAAAATTAACACTAAGATCCAAAATTATGTTTAATTATTAACATCATTAAACCTTATATATGTATGGAAACTTTAAAATCTCTTGTTCTAATGCATTACCTGCATATTTTAGGGAGTATCATCTTGAGCAATTTGGGAAAGATAACAAGGTAGAAGCCACTATCTATAACTATGATTAATATTCTATCTAATAAAAGACAGTCCCCGATTGGGATTTCATTAAAAGGATGTGCTGAATGCATTGCTACCTTTAATAAACCCATAAACAAAGGTTCCTACTGAAAAAGTAAACCCCTGAAACTTAAGATTGATTAAGACTGAAAAGAATTCTTAGTCGTGTGTGTGTATATATATATATATATATATATATATATACACATATACATATATATAAATATACATATACATATATATAAATATACATATACATATATATATATATATACATTATATATATACATATACATATATATATATATACATATATATATACATATACATATATATATATATATGTATATGTATATGTATATATATATATATATGTATATGTATATATATATATATATGTATATGTATATATATATATATATATATGTATATGTATATTATATATATATGTATATATATATATATATATATATATATATATATATATAAATTTATATATATGTGTGTGTGTGTGTGTGTTTATATATATATATATATATATATATATTATATATAAATACATATACATATATATATACATATACATATACATACACACACACATATATATAAATTTATTTATATATATGTATGTATATATTTATATATGTATCTATATATATGTATATATCTATATACATATGTATATATATATATGTATATATATATATATATACATATGTATATATATATATATGTATATATACATATATGTATGTATAATATATATATATATACTATATATACATATGTATATATATATATATACATATGTATATATATATATATACTATATATATATATATATACATATGTAT